>CM042836.1:125607432-126847432 GCA_023653725.1 Bungarus multicinctus | reverse complement strand
ATTAGTGTGCATAGTAAAAGAAGAAACAAGATCATTGGGTTGTGAATGAATTGGATAGACACACATATACAAACACTGATATACTATAGCTATGTCTATGTTTATGTCTATGTGATGTCTATGTCTATCTCTATGTGGGGTCCTTGGTATTAGTATGTTAGTCCTTGGTGTCCCTTGTATGTTGCCAAAGAGTCATCAGTAAACAGCCCAACCAAATAATCCCTAAGACCAGGGCTGGGATTCAAATTTTTTAACAACCGGTTCTGTGGGCATGGTTTAGTTGGTGGGCATGGCTTGGTAGTCATGTGACTGGCTGGGCATGGCCAACTTAACATCTCTCACATCGAGGCATGCATCTCCTCGCCTGGCCTCTCATGACTGTGGGGATGCTGCAACAGTCATAAGTGTGAAAAACAGCCATAAGTCACTTTTTTCAGTGCTATTGTAACTTTGAATGGTCACTCCACACAAGCAAAGTATCAGCAAAGGAGGGAAAAAAACCTCCAGAGATGTTCCTGAGACAGGAAGTCTAGTCCTGCCAAGAATGAAATAAGGGTTAATGGAGAGGCAGTTTCTGTAAGCAACACCAGAATGTTTCCTTCCTGTCTTCCTTACAGGATTAGGCCAGTAATTTCTTCTAACAACCGGTTCTCTGAATTGTTTGGAATGTTAACAACCAGTTCTACCGAATAGGTGCGAACCTGTAGAATCCCACCCCTGCCTAAGACTACTCCCACCCACACAGACAGGCAAGTCACCAGAATATAAACTGAGAGCAAACAGCACTCCTTATTAGCACTGATAACTAGTTAGGGAAATGAAATATGTGCAAGAAAACAATCAAGCTCAGAGAGCACCAAGGACCCTTCATTTCAACCCTGAGCTACAAATATTCTCCATTATTGCGATCCCTATCCCTATGTCTACTGAGCCATGGTGGTGCAGTGGTTAGAATGCAGTATTGCAGGCTAACTCACTGCCAGGAGTTTGATACTGATTGGCTCCAGGTTGACTCAGCCTTCCATCCTTCCAAGGTTGGTAAAATGAGGACCCAGATTGTTGGGGGCAATAGGCTGACTCTGTAAACCGCTTAGAGGGCTATAAAGCACTATGGTATATGAAACTTAAGTGCTATTGCTATGTCTATCTATCTCTATCTTTATATCATCTATATTTACATTATCTATTCTATCTATATCTATCTATCTATCTATCATCATCATCATCATCATCATCATCTATCATCTATCTAACTGCACAAACACACTCATATCCTGGAAGCAAGGGTCACTTGCAAAGATGGAGACGAACAATGAATATTGTTCTTTTACATATCTTATGTTTTTGATTCCATTGGCTTACTATTTATTTATTTTCTATATTTCAAAAAACACCACTTATTCCAAGAGGGGATACTAGGATACTTGTGTATCCTTGTGTTTCTTATAAAATTTTCAACAGTTAACGCTTCCACAATAGCAAATTTAGATAAAAAGTGAGTTCATTCTTTTGAACAATGTAATATACAAATCTTTTAAGGGGGAAATGATGTGATGGAATACTATGGTAATTTAGGCAACAAGCATACAAAATCTTCTTTGATTAAAACCTATTAGTATGGATTTTAGTGGGGCTTATTCCCAGTTCAGTAGGCAGCTTAAAAACGAAGATTTGCCCCCATATGGAGAAGTAAGTATTTTATAAAGCTTACTCTTACATCCGTCACTATAACCTTCTAAAATATTATATCAAAGTCATCAAATGTAACTTTTAAATGTGACAACTTTTGACAGGAAGGCAAGGATTCAGTTACGTGTGTGTGTGTGTGTCTTTGGTGCTCTCTGAGCTTGGTGGTTTTCTTGAAGACGTTTCATTACCCAAACTTGGTAACATCATCAGTGCTAGCGGTAATGATCAATAATCATCAGTAATGAAAGGTCTGCAAGAAAACCACTAAGCTCAGAGAGCACCAAAGACCTCTGATTTCAAGCTTGAGCTACAGACATTCTCCCTTATTGGTGTTGTGGCCCATCAGCTGCCAGCAGGAGCTAGCAGCAGAGTCAGGTGAGGAGGAGGGGAAGGGGGGGTAGCCTAGGCCAGCTTTGGAGCCTTTGGAATCAGAGGCACATACAGAACCGGGGCCGTCTGTCCAACCCCAGGTGGAGAGGCAGCCATCTTCAGGGCCTGAGCTGAGTGAGGGAGAGGAACAGATGGGGTTCATCCCAGATGCACGTGCGCAGAGAGGAGAAGAGAGAAGAGGAGAGGAGAGCAATGGAAGCAATAAGCCGGCTTTCAGGGAAAAGATGTTGTAGACACTAGCCAGTCCATCCCTGGCTGGAAATAAATAGCAGGAGTTTGGGAGTGGCCTGTTGTCGCAGACAACTGTTCGTTTTCCAGTGTACATCAATCAAGTCAGATTCCTTTGCCAGAAGTAGGTTTGTCGGGACAAATTGCTCTTTATTTGAGATGCCAACTGAGTTTCCCTGCTGGGAAATAACAGGGAGTGAATTTGCCTCAACCAGTATGAACAGGGATCTGATTGGCTTAATCAGTGAAAGGACTTTTTACCTTAAATTCTCATGTGAATAGAGATTGTTCGTGCTCTGTTTCAGAAGAGAAAAAGACATTCATTTGTTACTAATTATTTTTGGTTTTGTCTATCCAACATGAATAAAGATTGTTCCTGTCCCGTTTTAAAAAGGGGGTTGTTTTAACTCATGAGTAAGTGGTTTCTCATTCTTGCAAAGGCTGGGTCAGAACAATTAAATTCAATTATTATTCCATATGGTCTCATATATTCTTTATACATTCAGCATGTCCATATCACTAATATTAATTCCCATTATGTTTAATCAACCAATCAGCTATAGCAATTGGAATGGAGAACAGAAAATCCATTCCTTCTTCCTTAGCCATAGTGCGGAAATAATTTCATCAAGTTCCCTTCAACCTAGACAAATTTCCCTGCTGCTCAGTTCTGGTCAGTAGTTGTAATCAAAGATTGAAAGATTGATTGGTCTCTGCTACTTCTGGAACTGAGGAGTAGAGTTCTAGGGCAACCAGAAGGAACCAAGACCAAGGAACATGATCTTCTCTGTGTCTTTGACATTTGGGTGGAGAGCTCATTGGCTCTCTTGCGGTTGGTGAGCTGAAGTTCTCAATGCTAGGTACCATAAAGAAATAATTGCTTTCAACTCCTTGCCACCAGAACAGTTGCTTCATTGTGCCTAAAGCAGACTGATGTATAGTTGGATGGCTGTGGTGCCCTACAGCATTGCTTCAGCCACCTTACAATGTGTCACACTGAGGTCCAACTCTAAATGAAGTTCATAGTTACAGAAGGATCAGTGGCAATTGCCCAGGAGTGAGCATTTCATGAAAAAGGAAGGGATTGTTGGTCCTTCTATCAGCTCAGATGAATGAAAAAAAACCACACACAAACCATGTAGCAGCAAAAACAAATTACAGGGAGTTTGTCAGCCCTGAAGCTGACCTGGTTGTGTCCATTTTCTTTTCTGTAGTTTCTTTTTTTCTATCGGGATTTCTTTTCACATGGCTTCAGGTTTGACATAACCTGGAGCAAAGTGGGGGTGTAGTGATAGATGGGGTTTTATAGCCAAAACAAAATAGCTCTCTCATGAGTCAAGGACATTCCAACTTATGGCTGGCTGGAGGAGGAGGAGAGAAGTAACCCAGGCAATGAACCAGCACCCAGGTTGGATAATGTGATTTATTCAGGGGTGGGATTCTGCAGGTTCGTACCTATTCGCTAGAACCGGTTGTTAACATTCTAAGCAGTTCGGAGAACCGGTTGTTGGAAGAAATTACTGGCCTAATCCTGTAAGGAAGGCAGGAAGGAAACATTCTGGTGTTGCTTACAGAAACTGCCTCTCCATTAACCCTTATTACATTCTTGACAGGACTAGACTTCCTGTCTCAGGAGCTTCTCTGGAGTTTTTTTCCTCTCCTTTGCTGGTACTTTGTTTGTGTGGAGTGACCATTTAAAGTTACAATGTCACTGAAAAAAGTTACTTATGACCATTTTTCACACTTACGACTGTTGCAGCATCCCCACAGTCATGAGAGGCCAGGCGAGGAGATGCGTGCCTCGATGTGAGTGATGATGAGTTGGCCACGCCCAGCCAGTCACATAACCACCAAACCATGTCCACCAACTAAGCCACACCCATAGAACTGGTTGTTAAAAAAATTGAATCCCACCCTTGGATTTATTGTTTGGGAAAACAGGAAACGTTCACTTTTTAATGAAGTGGAAAGTGTGGAACCTCTCAGAGTTGGCTTTCCACCTCATCTTTGTATCAAGATGATAGCCCCTAACAAAATTGTTCTTTGAGGAATCAACTTGCCTTGGAATTGTGTTTGCAATGGGTGTATTCCTTGGAACTCTGACATAGTCCTTGACTTACAACTACAACTGAGCCTCACATTTTGGTTGTGAAGCGAGATAGTTGTTAAGTGAGGTTTGCCCCATTTTATGATCTTTCTTGCCACAGTTAAGTGCATGGTGCAATTGTTAAGCTTGTAACACGGTTGTTAAGTGAATCTGGCTTCTCCATTGACTTTGCTCATCAGAAGGTTGCAAAAGGTGAGCTCGGAAATCCTTCAACTGTTATAAATATGAGTCAAGTGTCTGAATCTTGATCATGTCACCATGGTGATTCTGTAATGGTCGTTAAGTGTGAAAAACGGTCATAAGTCACTTTTTTCAATGCCGTTGTAATTTTAGTAACTTTGAACAGTTAGTAAATGAATCATTTTAAGTGGAAGATTACCTGCAAAATAGTAATAAATGCAAGAAAAAAAACTGAAGGAAAAGGAATTGCCATTTCTTGAGCCCGTCTTTGGTTTGTTGATTCAAAACATTTATACAGCTGTTCATCTTTGAACCAATTCTGTGTGGCTTCCAATCGGTTTTTACTAAAAACTTTGTTGAAAGTGCTCCAAATCCAAACTGTTTAATCCAATCTGCAGGAAACTGTTGTGAAAAAAAAACCCTCTGTCCTTTGTTTCTCAATTTCTCATCCCTAAAAAAGGACCAGGCAAATAGGAAACTATTTTGATATTCAGTGGCTTAGATTTAATTTGTCCTCTCCATTCTAGAACAAAGCAATTCAGCACAGGCTTAAGTTAAAATTGCATTTAATTAGGCTAATAGATAACAGGCTTAATGTTCTTATGTGTCATTATGTTCATCCACCCAGGTATTCCTATATGAATAGAAATCATTAGAACATAGAAATAAGTTGAATTACCCATCTGATGGATGTGCTAACTAAATTAGTGCTGCCAAGGAGATTGGTCACCATCTTTCAACCTTTTTATACATCTCACTTTGCTATTAATCATAGTTTTTGAAATTCATGGTGATATTCTTAATTTCATATCTCCCACAAGTGGCTTAAATAAGTCTTCACTTTTCCTACTGTTTAATTTTTTTTTAAAACTTGAATAACGGAATGAGTTGCTTTTGATGCTGGAAATGTATTGTTACTTTTTGAAAGGAGCTATCCAATTTGGGCACTGCGGCAGACAAAATTATGCTTTTATATATGTAATTTTTATTATGGATTCTGATTACAGTAATAAAAGCTAGTACAAACTAAAGTTAAATAAATAAAAAAGAATAGAAAAATACAATAAGTGGAAGGAGGGAAGGAAGGAGCAATGAAAAAATATATGAGGAAATAGAAAAGAAATATATGAAGAAGTTATTCCCAACATCCATTACAAGTATAGAAAAATGTTTATAACTCTTCAGTCTCTATAAGATCACAATTATCTCTTCATCCCAATTTCAATCCTTAGCTATAGACTAGACTAGACTAGATTAGACTAGAATTCTTTATTGGCCAAGTGTGATTGGACACACAAGGAATTAGTCTTGGTGCAAATGCTCTCAGTGTACATATAAGAAACGATACATTCATCAAGAATCATCAGGTACAACACTTAATAATAGTCATAGGATACAATAAGCAATAAAATCATACTAGGAAACAGTCAATATAAATCGTAAGGATACAAGCGACAAAGTTACAGTCATACAGTCACAAGTGGGAGGGGATGGGTGATAAGGAGGGATGAGAAGATTAATAATAGTAGGGAAGATTTTATAAATAGTTGGACAGTGTTGAGGGAATTATTTGTTTAGCAGAGTGATGGTGTTTGGGAAAAAACTGTCCTTGTGTCACGTTGTTCTGGTGTGCAGTGCTCTATAACGTCATTTTGAGGGTAGGAGTTGAAACAGTTTATGTCCAGGATGTGAAGGCGTCTGTAAATATTTTCACAGCCCTCTTTTTGACTTGTGCAGTGTATAGGTATACAGTATACAGATGGAAGGCAGGTTGGTAGTAATTGTTTTTTTTCTGCAGTCCTAATTACTCTCTAAAGTTTCTCTCTATAAGCAAATCCATAAAAAACAAACAAGTTTTCAATCCTGATGCCAGCAAAAAGTCCATAAATGGTTGCCAGAACTTTGCAAACAAAATACATATATCAATCTTGATCATATAAACCAAGGTTATATTCTTTCCTTTTATTTATAATAGCCTTAAGTTTTAGTTCATTCAATACTGTTGCAGGATTTGATCCCCCCCCCCCATCTTTATCCCATCTCACAGACTTCTTCAAAGGTTTAGCCAACCATTTTTGTAGATGCAGGAAGAAAACATTTTCTAGGTCATTCTCTGGGTTTGTCATCTGTATTTCCCCTTTAATTTTTAAAACTTCCACTTATTTTCTATATCCATCCTTTTCCAAGTGAAATATCTTTGGCACCAGTAGAACAGCCCTCCCAAGGACCTCATCTGAAAAGGAATTCTGGTGAGTGGGAAAAAAAGAGAAGAGCCTTTTCTGCTATGGCCCCAATCCTGTGGAGCACTCTATCACTAGAGGAAATACCCACCATTTTGGCCTTCTGGAAAGGCATTAAAATTTGGTATTTTCCAGTTGGTTTGGGGTCCCAAAGGTGCCCAATATTTGATGTGGCTGATGGGGTAAAAAGACCTCGTCCCTGTACTATCCATCTCTTGGTTCCTGGGTTTTTTTTAATATAGTTTAAAATTGTTTTTAATTTGCATAGTTTTAATTTTTTAATGGTTTTTCTATTTATCTTTGTATGATTTGTAAGTTGCCCAGAGTTGCCATGTTGAGGAGATGGGCAGCACATAAATTTAATAAATGAATGTTGCTTTTATGGTAAAGCATATAGGAGGGATCACCTGGTGTTCTACTTTCCATATCTTTCTTCTATAAAATTGGGCTGGAAAGTTGTATAATAAAAAGAACTGAAGCTGGATAAATCAATTTAGTTCAATTTAGGATAGAGCTGGAAGACACCTTGCAAGTCTTCTAGTCCAACTCCCTTCTGAAGCAGGAAACCTTATAGCATTTCTGACAAATGGTTGTCCAATCTCTTCTTTAAAACTCCAATTGTTGAAGAACCTACAACTTTTGGAGGCAAGTCATTCCACTGGCTAATTGTTCTAACTGTTAGGAAGTTTCTCCTTAATTCTAGGTTGCTTCTCTTCTTGATCAATTTCCATCTATTATTTCTTGTCCTATCTTCTGGTGGTTTGGAAAATAAGTTGATCCCCTCTTCTTTGTGGCAGCCTCTCAAATACTGGAATACTGCTATCAGCGCTAGTCCTTCTTTTCTCTAGACTAGACATAGCCAATTCCTGCAACCATTCTCCATATGTTTTAGTCTCCAGACCTTTAATCCTTTTAGCTGCTCTTCTCTGCACTTTTTCCAAAGTCTCAACATCTTTTTTGTCACGTGGTGACCAAAACTGGATGTAGTATTCCAGGTGTGATCTTACTAAGCTTTTTTTAAAGGAGTACTAATACTTCACCTGTTTTTTATTCTCAAAGTCCTCTCCCTTTGAAGCTGTCCATTTAGATTACTCAGACTACTGTTTCCAGTGGCTTTGGAAAATTCAGTGCCTTCTGATAAGTTGCAGAAAATATACACGATTGAAGTCAACTCCTCTATTTTTTAAATCTCTTTCTCCTTCCTTTAGCCTGCCTTTTCTTATAGTGTCAGTTACCTCTTGATATTTAATAAAACAAAAATGTTTAATAAGGTAAACATTGAGCTATATTTTTGCTAGCTGAACTGAGTTCATGCTTGCTCTGATTGATGGGAAGTGTAGAGGGTCCAAATTAAGCTGGAATTACATTGTTGTCACATGAGGTTTTCCCCCTTCATTAAACTGGGGGTGGGGGTGGCCAGCACGTGAAGCATCCAGCCCATGGGCTGCAAATTTGACATCCCTAAAGTATACTCTCCAAAATTTGAGGTTTCATTTAGCTATGTCTATCTTTCATTTAATGACATTGATGGAGCTGTCCTCTACTGATTGGTTTAATTCCTTAAGCAATTTAAACCATTAGCCCTTGTTTCTATATTTTCTCTGCAAATTTTATTAATTAAGTTGGCACTATGCATAAATTACTACTACTTCTATTTAGTCATGTTCAATTTACAGTTGATTTAAATTCTAATATTTTATTGGGGTTGCTAAAAAAGCCTTTTTCTCCCTTCTCACTCGTAGTTGTTCTTGTATCTTCTAATCTAGACCACCATAAAGGATAGCAATAGCACTTAGACTGATATACCGCTTCACAGTGCTTTACAACCTTCTCTAAGTGGTTTACAGAGTCAGCATATTGCTCCCAACAATTTGGGTCCTCATTTTACTGACCTGGGAAGGTTGAGTCAACCTTGAGTTGGTGAGGATCAAACTGCTGGCAGTCAGCAGAGTTAGCCTGCAATTCTGCATTCTAACTGCTGTGCCACCACAACTGCTTCTAAATGTATGACTGAAAAAGCTTCTAAAAAAATGTATTGGGCCAAACACTGCTAGAAGCTGATTGGCTACTTAATTTCAGTCTCATTTTTTTAAAAAAAGTGATATAATGTCTGTTCTTTTCTGGAAAAAAATAATGCTTTAGGGTTTGACCATAAAGACCTAAATGATATGATGTATAAGATCTGATCTAACATGCTGTAGTCTTGTAGAAGGTACCACTGAACAAAAACAAACACTAATTACAGGGTGTCCCAAAAGGCAACTGGATCTCATTTTTTAAATTTGCTTTGAGAACATTTAGCTTCTAATCCAAGAAACTTTTATCTGAGTTACTTATAGATATGCTGTATGGTCTAAAGCCTAGACCAGAGCCCATTGTCCCTCTGGCTATGTTGCTTGAATTTTTGGTACCATCAATATATACATTGGGTTTGACTGTTCAACCAATTTTATTTCCCTTTAAGTGATAGTGTAGTCCAATACACACTTTGCCATCTTTTTAGTGAGAACTCACTGAAGGTTTTGTCAAATGCTCTTCTCCAGAGGTTTTCTTGGTTTCAACATCAAGTTGACTCATCTGAAGCTACTTGGGTCCTCTTTTTTCTTCTTTTTGAAGAAAAAAACATTTGCTGTTTTCCTGTTCTCTGGTACTATTGTATGTGTCCCCTTTTCTCTCAGAAATGACGGAACAGAGTTCTGAAATGACATCCACAAGGTCCCTCAAGTCCTATGGATGTAATTTTTCTGCCCTCTGAAATGAAATAGAGCTAGGTGCTGTTCAACTATCTTTTTACTTGCTTTGAGTTGCCATTCTCTTAGGTACAGCTGAATTCAGCTTCCATTTTTGGAAGAAATACATGGTTGAGTACAGGGTGGGATTCAATTGGTGTTACTACCGGTTCGGTACTTACGTTTTGCTGTGTGCGCATATAATACACCAAAAGCTGTGCCTCCTGGCAGCTGATAAGTGCTGCACGCAGGTGCGCAGCGTTTGAAAAGCCACTTTTTTTCCTGCTTTTTCAACCTCAGCTGTGCCGTGCAAAGCAGCTGAGATTGAAAAAGCAGGAAATAAAGGTCAGGTAAGAGTCCAGGTCGGTGGGTGGGCCAAACAGCAGCAGACACAGAACCGGTTTGGTGTCTACTGCTCTTCAGAGCTACCAGTTCTATAGAGCTGGGCAGAACCGGTAGCATCCCACCCCTGGTTGTGTAGCTCTGATGTCTTCTGATCCCCTTCTCCCCCATTATCTTCTGTCCATCTAATAACGGGTCATATGTCTGAACACTTCATCAAGAAATAATAAACATTTTAAGCATCAGAATATTATCTGATGTAAAGTGTAGTCCAGGCAATTTCTGGGAGTCATGAGTGAATCAAAGGGAGGAGGAGGAAGAGGAGGAAGACAAGGAGAAGGAGAAAGAGAAGGAGAAGGAGGAGGAGGAGGAAGAGGAGGAAGAGGAGGAGGAGGAGGAAGAGGAGGAGAAGAAGATTTTTTTCTTCAATTCTGCTTCTATTATGTATAGTTTGAGTACTTGCACTCCTTTTCTACTCCCAGCTTTCTATTGTGGCAAGTTATAAATGAGTCTTACCCCAAGTAATTGTGATTAATTGACATGTTGGCACTGTGTCTGAAATTATGCTGAACTGATTCTGTATTCCGTGCTGTTAAACATTTTTAACTGTTGCTCGCAAACGAAAGAACACCACAGAATTACAAACAAGGGCTTTGAAGCTTTAGTCTCAGTTTTATTTCTGGAGAGATTCTTTCAGTGAAAAGACAAAGTCTGCTTTTTTTCTAATTTCCTTTCTTTCCTGCACCTTATGGGAACATCTACCACCTTCCTTAAATCCCCAAACCAGGTTGTTTTTTAAGGACATGAGTGGGAGAGGGTCTTATGGAAATTGGAGAGGAAATCATTTTTTCCTCTTCCATTAGCAGGTTCTGAGAGCATGTTTTTCTATTCTTCACAAACTGAGTTCTATTAACCAGAGCTCTGGATCTAACTTATGGTAGAAAAAATTATAATGGTGCATTTTGGGCTGAATAGTTACAATGCACCATGTAATGAGAGAGAGAGGAAACCCCACCCCCCACCGAATCACATTACAACCAAGCCATTTTGCAGACATATTTCATGTTCCTGAAATGTGCTAGACACAGAACTGACTGTTAATTTGCAGAATGAATATACCAAGTTTTTTTTTTTTTCCTGCAAGGAATCGGATCGGTTGACAGAGAAAGAACTGCTCCTAAGAAATTCAGCTCTCTGTCCTATTACATTCTTGGCTACTCAACCTACTAATAAGGATGTTGGTGTCAATTATTCTGGTCATTTTGGGGAAACGTGGACATCTACAGAGTGGGAATTGGACAGATCGTCATCGTGTGACATGTAAATGCTTTGGTTGTTTGCAGCATTCCAATGGGATTATCATTATACATGTTTGTGTCTCATTTACTTCAGTAGAAGACAGTAAAACATTTTTAAAAAAAACTTTCTAATTGCAGACAATCGGATTTCAGTCTCATAACTGTGAACAGATTGCTCTTTTTATCTTCATCGATTCATACTGGGTTTGTAAGCAGATGAAAAAGGCAAAAAAATTATGTACATCAAATTAAAGAACAGTGAAGATTCACTCATTTTCGTTATATCTCCCAGTTTATTTATTTATTTATTTATTTACAAAATTGCATTCATTGGATGTCAATGAAGTGGTTTGCTCTGACCTTGGAGGTCAATAAAAAACAATGAGAAATGCCATCTGGATTGATGGCAACAGAGTTTGACTGTCATCTTTATTGAAAAACCAAACAATATATTTGCAGGATAGCAAATGTTGCTCTTTGGCACAGTTATTCATAGGGAACAATGGGAAAACCTAATAAGGGGAAAATTCTGAAAGTTTTTTTTTTTTTTTTAAGTTTAAACTAGAGAACATTATATTAACCATTTATATTGTTTCTTTCAATTCACTGTCTGGCAAAACTGTGCTCTGTCAAAATGCACAGCACATACTGAGACTGTCTTAAACAATTTGATATTTTCTGATAGGAATTGATACTAATCTTACTTTCCCAGGAGTCTTTAGTGGAGAGGTGGCTTTCCCTACCCACTATTTCTAACTTAGGATGTCTGTCAAAATGCAATTCAATGGTGAGAAATGTAAAATTTTATATCTAGGCAAGAAAAACCAAACACACAGGTATAGTTGGCTCAATAGCAGTAACTGTGAGAGGGATCTAGGAATCTTCATGGACAATCATTCAAATATGAGCCAGCAGTGTGCTACAGCTGCGGAAAAAGTCAATTAACAGAGAATCAAGATCACATGAAATGTCAGTACCAGTTTACAACACCTTGGTAAGATCACACTTGGAGTATTCCATCCAATGTTGGTAATCATGATATAAAAAAGATGTTGAGACTCTAGAAAGAGTAGAGAAGAACAAAACAGATGATTAGGGGACTTAAGGCTAAAACATATGAAGAACAGTTGCAGGAAGGGGTATGTCTGGTTTCATGAACAGAAGGACTAGCGGTGATAAGATAGCAGTCTTCCAATATCTAAGAGGCTGCCACAAAGAAGATGGGGTCAACCTATTCTCCATATCATCCGAAATCAGGACAAGAAAAAAATGGAGGGAAACTAATCAAGGAGAAAACCAATCTAGAACTAAGGAGAATATTTCTTGTTAATTAGAACAATGAATCAGTGGAGCGACTTGCCTCCAGTGGTTTTTAAGGAGATATTGGACAATCATTTGTCTGAAATGCTATAGGGTTTCCTGCTTGAGCAGTGGACTGGACTAGAAGACCTCCAAGGTCCCTTCCAAGTCTGTTATTCTATTACTTGAGATAGCCTTGGATAAGATACCATCAATGCTAGCAAGGCTCTCTTTAGACCAAGGGTCTTCAAACTTGGCAAGTTTAAGACTTGTGAACTTCAACTCCCAAAATTCCTGAGCTAACATGACTGGAGGAAGAATTCTGGGAGTTGAAGTCCACAAGTCTTAAAGGTGTCAAGTTTGAAGACCCCTGCTTTAGACACATATATCTGGACAGCTGTCAAAATCCCAAGAAACATTTGGAGATGTCTCTGTTTAAGCCACAAATTCTTACAACACACTTTTGAAAATTGTAGTGATAGGCAACCTGAAAATCCAGAGTTCTATAACACGTGTCAAACTTGATCACGTCATGTGACGTATTGTGAAATTTTTTGTTTTTCTGGATCTGGGGTAGGCGTGGCCTGAATGTGACACACCTAGCCTGTGACCCACCAGTGTGACAGGCCTATTCTATAAGAATCTCAAAACCTTGGTTGCTGCCCTCCAGAGCTTCCCTAATATTTCTCACCATATTATAATTGCTAAGCTGATAGATATTGGAAATAAATCCAATATACACATTATATTATTATTATTGTAATTTAATTTAATTTAAATATTAAAGTAAATGATGGGGTGAGATCAAATTTAGGCCCTATCTATTCTTTGGAGAATGACCCTTGGCCTGCTACTGAAAAGGCAGGTATAATCTTCATAACACCAACAGATCTGGAATGGAACCATCTAGGGGTGTATAGGGGTGTGTGTGTATGTGTGTGTGTATGATGGCAGCAGAGAAACTGAATTTTCCAAGTAGGAAGTCGGGGGAGGGGGGAGAGGTTACAATTGATTAGTGGTCAGATGGATTTTTGTGGTTCAGATATGGTGAGCCCAGTAATAGTTGTGGAGTGAATTGCCACAAACCTCTCTTCCTATGAGGCAAGAGGTTTTTTTCTCATGGGTTGGAATTTGATCAGCAAAATTGCTGATCTTCTAAAATTGCCTTCTTTTCTAATCACGTCATTTCTGTGTTGGTGACTTACAAAAATTCCTGTAGGGTTGATAGGCATGCAATGCTATTTTGCATGGATTTCCCATCCATACTGTTGATATATGCATTTCAATGCATTCTCTAACCGGTGAATGTTCATATGAAAGTCATTATTCAGAGAACTGGTTGTTTAAAAAAAAAAAAAGTAGAGAAATGGAAATTTGTTGGCTAGAGAGATTGCAGAGTGTGTACATAATTTATCCTTCTCAGATTTATTAAAAAAATAAACAAGCAATGAATAACTCACATGTATTTTTGACATAGCTCAAGGTAAATTGGATTCTGTTATATTAATATTTTTAGATGCTGAAAAATGTTTTTGGCATGGCTCTAGAGGTGGTATTCAGCAGGTTCTGACCAGTTCTGGAGAACCAGTAGCAGAAATTTTGAGTAGTTCAGAGAACCGGCAAATCCCACCTTTGACTGGAGATTTTGTAGTATCCTTCCCCTGCCAGGCCCACCGAGCCACGCCCACAGAATTGTTAATAAAAAAAAATGAATTCCACCACTGGGATGCATGGCTCAGATTAATTTTAGAAAGCAACTTATGCATAGATATGCCTTTTTATTGAATAGGCTGGAATTTACTAGTTGCAAACAACAGCAAGAGTAATAATAAACTGATTAATTTCTGGAACAACTGCATTACAATGTAGCACATATGTCTATTATTTTTTCATTTGATTTTTGACTTAATTCTTGCACCATTAGCACTTGTGTTAGGAAGCTTTGTGATTATTATTATTGTATTGGCCGATTCAAAATATAAATAATTTTTATATGCTGGTGATATTTTAGTAATACTGGAAAATTATTTCATTTCCTAAATTGATATGGGTGTTTCCACAATTTGATAAATATTCAGTTAATAAGATTAATTGCTTTATTTTACTTTGCTGGTTTGATTTTATTTTATGTTATTGTTATTATTGTTACTAGTTATTAATTATATTACTGTTTTAAATTGTTTTGGTCACCCAGACTCAGTTTTGCAAGTTAGACAGAATAGATATGAATAAATAAGCATAACAAAATGAATTTATTTCATTTTGGATTTGTTACATTACTACATCAATGTGAAATGCTGAGTTTTATAACTTATTAGAGTTTTAGGATTGTATATGCAAAACACGTCAAAATATGTAGAAATCAATAGTGAAATGCTATAGATAAAACTCCTATGGACATTAAAATGGATTAAAATTCCATTAAGTTGCTTGAGTAAAATGAATGCTATTGAAATAATATTAGGCTTTGATTGATTTATATTTTAAGAGGCATTCTACTACTGGGATTAATTCTAAATAAATATTTTATTCAGGTTATTGAGGAAATATATGCATAACGATAGGCCACCAAGAATTTCATTGGCTAAACAGGCTATTTTTTTCTTTAAAAAAAGAAGTTTTAATTTATCCAACTTGCAAATTTATCACCAGGAATTTATTTTACTGTTTATACATGTGGAATGAGAATTTAACTAAACATTAATCCTTATGCACTTTGAAGTCCTTGGTGCTCTCTGAGCTTGGTTGCTTGCTTGGAGACATTTAATTACCCATCCTGGTAACATCATCGGTGCTAATGAAAGTGGGGGTTGCTCATTCATTCACTCATATTCACTAGCATTGATGAGGTTACCTAGTTGGGTAATGCAACGTCAGCAAGAAAACAACCAAGCTCAGAGAGCACCAAAGACCCCCAAACATATACATCTATGCCTTTGGGGACCACTATGATTAAAAGGTAGCTGCATGAATGACAATTGAGATGAGCATAATAGAAACACGGATGATAGTGAGATGGGCAGCATATACATTTTATAAATAAATCCATAAAATAAATACACTTCCAATTTTTCTGAGCAAGAGAATTATCTTGTGGGTTCCCCTAAGATTTAAATGGTTCAGCCTTGGAGATGCCCACCACAGCTCTATGAATCAAATATCTGGTGTTCCAAAAGAGCAGTTTTGAATCTGAACTTCTTGTCCTTGCCTACAATTTGATGGTTAGCCTGCAAACAGCGCTAATTAAACTGATTTTCTTCTTGTCAACTTGTTCGGACTGTTCTGCAGAAAAGATCCAGTGGCAATTCAAGGCATTATTTATGGAATTACCTGATCTTCCCTAACACACTATTGGGAGGGTTGAAATTTTGCTGCGTGACACCTTATCTTTGTTTAATTTCATTTCCAAATGCTTTGCTGAAGTCTTGTTCCAGAGAGCCAGAGTGAAAGCTTTCGGGAGTGATCATGCTTTGTGCAAACTAAAAGGAAACACAATTGAAAATCACTACAATTGTAGTTGGACAATATATTTCGCTTGTCACCTCCGGGTAGGACATCAATAAATATCGCAGTCCTGTGCTCTGAAATGTCTGTCATTATATTAAGAACAAGAACTGAAAGTTCCCTAAAGTTTACAACTCAGTCTAAGCTGGCTTTACTGCCTTTTGCATTGTTTCTTTCTTTGTATATTTTGAATAGGCTTTAATCCCAATTTTCTTACATTTATAAATTTTATCTTATGAAAGAGGAAGATAGGTTACAGTACTTAAAAGTTTGTTCTTTCTTTTCTTCTTTATCTTCCTTCCTTCTACTTTTCTTTATTTCTTTTCTTCTTTCTTTTTTATCCTCTTTCCCTTCCCTCCCTCCCTCTTTCTTTCTTTCTTTCTTTCTTTCTTTCTTTCTTTCTTTCTTTCTTTCTTTCTTTCTTTCTTTCTTTCTTTCTTTCTTTCTTTCTTCTTCTTTCTTTCCCTCTCTCTTTTCATTCTTTCTTTATCCTTATTTCCTTCTTTTCTCCCTTCCTTCTCTCTCTCCCTCCCTCATTCTCTCTCTCTCTCTTTTCTCTCTCTCCCCCTGACTTTTTATGTGGGAGCTAATGTGCTTGCCATTTTTATTCTTATGAATGTTTTGTTTGCTTTAGCCTCACCATGAATGTTTTACATTTCATTACAATTACTGAGTTACAAATGACAGACTCAATAATTTTTCTGTAAAACTGTATCAACAGCTCCTGGCGCAGTCAGAACTAGACCAGATGTAGGAGTTAGCAAGGGTGTAAGAGTTCCTACCAGAAACATTACAATAAAACTGGGAGTATTTTGCATTATTTTGGCATTAAATAAACTGCATTATTGTGGTTTAATTCAAAGTATCAGGAAAACAGCATCTGAGAGGGGTGGAGTGTCAAAAATGTCAAGATCGTGGTGACAAATGCAATGTTCTGCCCCCTTTTAAAATATGCATTATATTTAAAAAAGAAACAGGATTTCAATCACACAATTACATAAATGAATATTTTGGAGTAGGCCCCTGCTCTGGGCCTATGACAATTAGCTACAGTCAACTCGTTGCAGGACAAGTCACTGCGGGCAAGAGTTACATTAATAGCAAATAAATGGTGGAACAGAATCATTAAAGAATGGATGCAAAAGGAGGGACAGAATGATGTGAATGGTAAAAATTAAAATAGTTTTTGCTTATTTTAAATAATTAAATAGAATTGTTATATTGTCCTGCGGCGAGTTGTCCCACAGTGAGTTGACCATGGTGACTTATCCAGCTGCGAGTTGGCTATGGTGAGTTGGCTGCAGTGAGTTGGCCATGGCAAGTTGTCCCATTCCCCCCTGCTGCTCATAGATGTCTTCCTTTGGATGTTCAGGGGGAAAACAAAAAGAGTTCCTAACACTTTCCTGGAAGAAGCTGAGATAGGAAATGCAGAGATTTTTTTTAAACAATATTTAGAAAACTGCTTCATCAAAATAAAGATCTCCAAACAGCAGAAAGATATCTAAAATACTGTAATTGTAAACAAAGCTAAACGTTTTTGCTGGAAATAGTGTTTGACTAATTCTTTTTTAAAAAAAAATAATGTTGGCATGCAGTTTATTTTTCAGCCTGTCACATTTGCTGTGAGTTTTTTTTATGCTAGCAAATAAATGGTGCCAAAGCTTCTTCTAAGGCATCATTTAGATTACATACAACTAGATCATTGCAGCAGCAACAGATAATTTTGCAATTGTGTAAGCCGTTGTGTTGTAAACAAGGCCTTTAAGAATCCCACAGAGAACACCAATTAGTTGAAATTTAGCATGTCAGAACTCCTCCACCCGAACTTACTCTTCAATGTGATTTAAAAATCCTGAAGTTTTGAAGGTATAAATGGGAATAAAGAATAAACATCTAATTTATTAGATACAAAGTGGTCCCTTATCGTTAAATAAATAAATACCAAATGTAACTGTTTCACTGTAAGGTAAGGTATGAAACTGAAGTTGAATTTATTAGATTTCTGATTATGGTGAAAAACCAGGGGTGGAATGCTACCAGTTCGGCCTGGTTCTATAGAACCTGTATCTGCAAAGAGCAGCTGACACCGAACTGGTTCGGTGTTTGGCCCACCTGCCTGCCCGGGCTCTAGGCTGTCCTTTATTCCCTGATTTTCCCTCCTCAGCTGCTTTGCGCAGTACAGCTGAGGTTGAAAAAGCAGGAAACAAGAGGATTTTCAAATGCTGTGCACCTGAGCACAGCGCTTGTCAGCTGTCCAGGCAGCACAGCTGATGATTTCTTGCAAAGGCTGCATGCATGATTGTCCCCAGTTTGGAGAACTGGCAAATCACTGCATTGGCTGGCCCCACCCCTCCCCGCCCACTCACTCCTTACCTGGCATGCGAGCCATCTAACTTGCCTGGTTTGGTAAGTTGCTATCTTTCCTTTTTTCCTCCCAAACATTAGCTGTTCTGCTCTGCCAGGAAATCCAAGGATTTCCTGCTTTCTAGCTAATCTAAAAGCAGAGCCAAACCTTCCTCAGGACTGAAACTTTTCAGTGCAGACTCAGGTAGCCAATGGCAGATAGATACTGTAGATCTCTAAATTAATCTCTGATTCTGTGAGCAACTCAATTTGCCTGCCTGCTTTGCCTGCTTTGGGTAAAAGTTGCTCTTTTTTAAATAAAAAATTCAATATTTACATACATGGTGTATTATGAGTTAATTTTGTGAGTTTGCTTGCTAGTGAGTTTTATGAGTATTCTTGCAAGCAAATATTATGTGACAGACTCAGGTAACCGATTACAGATAGATAGATCTCTAAGTTTATCTGTGATTGTGTGAGCAACTCAATCTGCCTGCCTGCTTTGCCTGCTTTTGGGTAAAAGTTGCCCTTTTTTATAACAAATTCAATATTTACATAAACATTTATAATATTTACATACAAGCCATGCCAACCCAGTCACATGATCACCAAGCCATGCCCAGTCAACAACCCACGCCCACTCAGTCACATGACCACCAAGCCACATCCACAAATTAGACCATACCCCCAGAACCGGTTGTTAAGAAATTTGAATCCCACCCCTGTGAAAAACCTACAAGTTTTCCGTTTATCTTACTGTTGCTTTTATTCTGATGTCTAGATAGATCTATCATCATTTAACTCCTGCTTTTTCTGCAGTCTGCGTAAAAATATAATTGTCATTTGATTGATCTTCTTAGTTGTATTGATTTGTTTAATGGGAAACAACTGGAGACACTTAAAAATTCTAATAAAGTTAAATGCATTTTAAGTCTGTATTAATACCTATTTATTATAGGGTAAGACCCACTGAATTCAGGTCTGTCTCTCTCTCTCTCTCTCTCTGTTTCCCACCTCCTATCATACCCAAACCCCTCAATTACAGTGAATTACAGTGAATTATTACCACAATTTAAGTCTTGCTTCTCAAACAGTCCGTGCTGTGACAAAGAATCCTGATCAATAACTAAAGAAAGGAGAAGCTTATTTGGAAAGCAGGGTGAACAGAACATTCCTGCTGGGGGAAAAAAGAGCAAAGATGGTAAGAAGTTTATCTAATTTTGCTACTATAAATAAATTAAAGTATGGTTTAATTGAAATAAGCTGTTTTTTATAGAAACCCATCAACCACCTGCTGCATCGGAGGACAAAGTAATGCATTTAAAACCCTTGTCCCTTTCACTGAATCCTTGATGTGCTTCTATTGTATAGTGTTCTGCATGCATACAGACTTTCTATAAGCTACGGACTCTTCTAAGAAGGTGGCACAGATTTTGAGGAATGCTCTGTTTTGAGGAATGAGCCTATTGTTGAAGAATTGTGATAAACAGGATGAAGATAGTTACAGCAACTCTTGTTCTTTCCTTGTTTCGATGCAGAGGAACACTCAGAGGTCAGTACGAGCTGTCATCTTACAACCACTCTTTCAGAGATGATTCTAATTATCAATGAAGTTGAATGAGTGACGGTTATTACAAGTCCTTGGTATTCTGGCCATCACAGCATCACTGGAGGCATGTGATTGTGATCCAGGCCTTTGGCATCCAGATCACAATTATAAGGTCACAGTGAGCCATAGTCATATGATTTAAAATTTCTGGCCTTACTTCCTGACTTGTGACAAGCAGGCAATGGGGAAGCCAGAAGAAAATTGGAAGTCATGGTCATGCGAAGTTATTGCTTAATAACCTTCATGGTCCTCGTTTAATGGTGGCAACCAGAACTGCTGTCGCTAAGTATTGTGGTCATGTGACATTACATTTTATGATTATGCCACGTAGCAATTGCCACTATAACCTGGGGACTGTCTATATTCACAATTCATGTCATTAATCTAATAACCACCAATGTCTAAATAAACAGAATAAATGTACCATTATATAAAACAGAGAAAGTCTAAGGAGGAAAATGCTTTCCGATTAAAATCTAATGCACTAAGTAAATAATAATTAACAATATTATTTGATGCCTAGAATTAATATGAAGGGTTGGGGACAGTACGGTAGAAAACGTTTCCAGTATGATATTAATGGCTCAAATGAAATAAATCCTAGCTTGATGCAACGAATGATTTTGCTATTCTTTGAATTGGTCTGAATTTGTCTGAATCTGTCCAAAAGTATAACAATCATAACCAGATGTGATGCTCATAGTAGTGTTTGAAGAACCAGATGGCCCACATCTTGCACTTGTGCATATGAATTCAGTTTCCTCTGTTAAATACCATGACTCTAGTTATAAATAACTCTAGAATTAAATCACTGTACTTACTAAACTAAACTAAATCAGTCTGTTATTTTCAGCCCATTTCTTTAACTAATTGGGGGTTTGAATTTTATATGTTCTATTCAGCTACTCAGAGTAACCTGAACTGTGAGATGGGTTGCAAATAAATTTAACAAATAAATAAATAAAATTATCTTTGCTACCAAATTCTGTGTCCTCTGAAAATTTGAGAAGAATTGTTTCCATCTCTTCATTCAAGCCATTAATAAAAATATTGATGAGTAGAAGACCCAACTTATCCCTGAGTTACCTTCTCAATGCCTCACTTCAACTTGACGCAAGTCATTGATGAGCATTCTTAGAGTATTTTTATATATCTCATCTTATAATTGTTGTGCTGTCAGTCCTTAAGTAGGCTTTACTAATCAGTATATCATGGGGACTTGTCAATAGCGTTGTTGAAATGAATGTCTATTACATTCCCGCAACATTTATGCTTGACAAATCCATGCTGACATCTGGTAATTACAACACTGCATTTAAGGTGTTAATGCAGCAATCTTTTTTATGAATTCTAAAGTCTTCTCGGATATTAGTCTCAAACTGGCAGGTCACAAGCTGCTACAGGAATGGGGAGGAGTTGACTTATTTCTCCAAATAACCTGAAGGCAAACTAGGTTACACTATGGGTTGAAGCTTGTTAAAGAGAGATCCAACCTGGAACTAAAGAACAGGAGGTTGGACTAGAAAACCTTCAAGGTCCCTTCCAGCCAAATGATTTTACGTATATGTATGTAGCTCATTGCAGTGTTTGATCCTGCCTGTTGCCTATGATTCTATGGTTCTAAATGTATCTGAGAAGATGTTTGTCAAAATTCTGATTGAAAGGGTGGAAGAGGTGACGCTGAGCAAAATTTGGGAAGATTAGTAATATGCTAGCTTGGGTGTGTGCTAACTAGATGTTTGCTCCTCAGCCGAATGGTGACAAATGTCTGAATGTGAAAAAGTGTATGGCATTGTTGCTGATTTTGAGAAAATGTATGATGAAGTGGACGGGTTGGAATAATGGCATATTTTGTGCAACCAACAGAAGAGAACAACCTGAAGATGCATCTGTTTGTAGAGATATCCACAAAGGAATTGACTTTCTTTTCTTACCCTTCCAGTCTTTGGAACGTTATGAATGGCACCCATCAACATGTGCATCATGACGTGGCTATACAATTTACACATTGTATCAGGATGCAAGCATTTAAAGGAGGGATTTTCAACATGACATCATTGCACGCGTGTCCTTCTTTTGACATGACTTTAGTTTGCTTTGATATCTATGTGGATAGATAGACTTATTTTTTTTTAAATTAAATTATCTTTCCCAAATTATATCCAGGGAGTTGGTAAATAAGTAAGCTATTTTAAACGTTTTATTCTGAGAGGTAATGTGCGTTCTGTTGAGTTCAGGAATTCTCAAGTATGTCTAGATGAAGTAATTTACAGATTTGAAAATAATTGCTTGTTATCTCTATCCTGCTTAGTGCTAAATGTGTCAACTTTTTTAACCCAAAGGTAGGCATTTTGAGACATATCCACATGTCATTTATTGTTTAAAAACAAATATGGCTGATTCACTTAACTCGTTTTATCTAAATGAAAATGCTGTATGTATATATTTTTTCTCTTTCAAGTAAACTTTCAGGGGTTGTAAATGTCTCTGTTCACTAAAGCTCCTTACATATTGTTTCCTGCTGCATGGAAAGCTGCCCTGCGCATGCCCACACAAGTATTTAGACAACCATTGTACATACTGTATATAGCGTATTGCAGTGATTGATCCTGCCCCAGATAACTGGTTGAGCCTTCTGAGGATTGTACAGCTAATTGTGGGCCACCAGTTTGGGAAAGTTGACATAATATTCAAAATGCATGGTAGAGAAAAGGGCAACCCTCTATTATTTTAAGCCAGGGGTCTTCAAACTTGATAGCTTTAAGATTTGTGGACTTCAACTCCCAGAATTTTTCCTCCAGGCATGTTAGTTCAGGAATTCTGGGAGTTGAAGTCCACAAGTCTTAAATTTGCCATGTTTGAAATCCCTTGATTTAACCATTATTGTGTTAAATATCTGAATTGGGCTTTTATATCATCTTGCTTTGCTTCAGTATATTTCTCTCTCTCTCTCTCTCATCTATCATTCTATATCATCCATCTATTGTAGAAGGAGTGGCACAACCTGGGGGCAGAGTTAAAAGAGGCATCAGCCTAGAATAACTACATAACCACAAGCGAAATAAGTCCAACCTCCCTTGAATTTGGTTGACTTCTTCTCTAATTCCAAGCAGGTGCTAACCATGAGTTGAATATTGAATATTCCTATGCAGAGGCATAAGTAGTCGTAAATCAGTTGAATTGGACCTTTTCTGTCTGTCTGTCCATTTGTCTCTATCTCTCTTTGCACACACATAGACACAGAGACAGACAAATTGGGTGGCAGGGTTCTAGTCAGCTTTGGAAGCTCACAAAGCATTACCATAGGGCAACTTCCCCAAACTATCCAGAGTGTGATACCTTCCAACACATCTTTTTCCAGCCAACACAATCAATCTTTGAAGTGTTAGCAAAACCCATGTGGAAATTGTTAAGTTGAGGAAAACTTCCTGAGGAACTTAAACATTTTTGAGATGGGCCAAAGATAAAATTTGCAGCTTGGTGTAGATACTTGAAACTATTTGCAGATGGTCCAGAGAGCATGTCAATAAATTGCTCCTGCACACAGCAGCATCTTGGCGTGCTGTTATATGAGTCTATTCAACACCTAGTGTGAGTCCTTAATGGTTGAATCAGGTGCCACTGTGTTAATGTAAGGGTACAGTTACAAACACCAAGCATGTTAGAAAGATTTGGCATTGTGGCCTTAGATAAGGGCAGGTCCCAACGGAGCATCTTTGGAACTGCAGAGCCTTTGAGACGTCCACATTTTCCGTGCCCTCCATCAGAGAGCCGCCACATTTCTAAATGTGATGTTCCTAGGTGGAGCAAAAGGTTCTGCCTTGAGTCAGTGTGCCTCCAAAGAAACTTCAACTTCAAAAGAGGGAAAGGAGATTAAAGCTTGCCTTCCCACAGAGGTGATTCCTTTGTTGGACTCCAGAGACTAAACCTTCAAGCGTAAAACTTCTGGCACCAACTTACAAGAATTTCACCCTACCCATTAACAACCTATAATCTTTAAACCAGGTGATAGCGTTCTTTTTTTTTTTTTTCATTTCAAATTCCAAATTATCCAGGCTAATTAATAGGACACTAATAGAGAGGGACCCCTTATTTTACAGTATTTCCTGCAATTTGGTGCAGCTGGTTTAACAAAAGTCTTAAAACTTTCTGAGTTAATACAGTATATATCTATTTTTTAAAAAAACTGCTGTAGTGAAAAGATGAAGAAAATGTTGTTTATATATTACTTTTTTCAGGTCTTGGATAGATGAATGAAAATATGCTTGAAGATAGTTAGTGGCTCTCTCTCTCTCTCTGTGTATGTTTGTATGTATATATGTATATGTATCTCTCTCTCTCTGTCTGTGTGTATGTTTGTATGTTTGTATGTATATATGTATATGTATCCCTCTCTCTCTCTCTCTCTCTGTATGTGTGTATGTTTGTATGTATATATGCATATGTATCTCTATCTATCTATCTATCTATCTATCTATCTATCTATCTATCTATCTATCTATCTATCTATCTGAGAGCTAAGTATATAGGATAGAGAATTATATTCTTTTTTTTTTTCTGTACGTGTGCTTCTGAGTCATTGACTCCTAGGGACTGCCTGGACATCCTTACAATTTTCTTGGCAAGATTGGGGAAGAGGTTTGCCACTGCCTGCTTCCTAGGGCTGAGAGAGTGCGGTCAGCTCAAGGTCATCCATTGCAGATGACAAGGTTTAATTGAGCAGGAAAACATCTTTTAGAGAGAACTTCTTTGTCTTCAGGCTCAGTTATTTTCCTTAACCTCTCTCATGAGCCCATAGACTTTGTGGGAGATTCCGCCCCCCCTTTCCTATCTGAGAAAAAAAAAGGAAGAGAACTGAAGAGTAGCTTTGCTCTTCATCCATTCTCAATCAGCCAACAAAGGCTTTCTGGAACCCTTCAGAAGAATCTTGTTACTTTTATTGTCCTTCTCATAGTACTTACTCAAAGGCAAACTTTATTTGATTCCAACTTGCCAACAAACCAAAGTATCAGAAGTGATACTGCCACATAGAGAAATATTGAAGGTGATAGGAGTTGTGGTCTAATTCAACACTGTGTTTTCTCTTTTGAAGTATGGGAGAAAATGCAGCGTGGTTCTTTCTAAGATAATATCTGAAACAATCAATGGTGTTGAAATGGCCTGAACTACATTGGAAAGAATGCCTGAGGTTAGGAGCAGAGGACTGCAGATAGAAATAACAAACCCATTTATTCCTTGGGTGAGCTCTTTGCTTTATTTGCAAGAGGGAAATTACAAGCCAGTTGTCCATCATGTGTTGTTAATTCATTGTGTTTCTTTCTTTAGAGTCCAATTTCTTCCCCAACTAGAGTGAAGAGGTCGAAGATCTATAGATAGACACAGAGATGCTAATCTGTCAAAAATAATTCTTCGATTCCTCTACAGAGTTAATTTTTTCCCCAGCATTTAAGACTGTGCTGTGACCTTGATTACCTGCAAGAAAATCCCATTAAACACAAAGGAAATGACTTCTTGGAAGCTGCATACAAGAGTTCATGGCTCCTGTAGTCAATCTCTCTTTCTCTTTTAAGCAAAATGTAACCCCATGTTCCGGAAAGAGTAGAAAAATATAAAAGTACTCCTGAGCGCAGATCCTGCCCTTCAATTTGTGCCAAATGTTATACTTTCATGTCTGCCTATTTCCTAGTGATTCATGTCTGAAGCAGCCCCTTCATTACCCAGAGATTAGAACTATTTTGTTACAGATGAATTTTCTTCAATGAATAGCATTTCTTGTGGCAATATTCCTCTCCTCTGTCCCCCCCACCCCAATTCAGCTGATTCATGACATACCAAGTATATAAAAGTTAACTTCTGAAACACTATGGATATAAAACAGTGATGGGATTTGATTTTTTTTTCACAGGAAATTCCTTACAGATTCACAATACCACACAAAGTCAAAATCAAAGAACACTTTTTTTCTAACTAGACTTCTAATGTGCTGTTTGTTTAATATGGAGCTTAGATGATGGGGATCTATCTTTGCATTGTACACTTCAGCATGCCATGATAACTTGTTTTGGCAGTACAAAATTAAAACCCGTTCCAGTGAGCTACCAAAAGGGGGCGGAATATCTGATCAAGGAACACCTTTGGTTGACTAAGCTTCTGCATCTGCTGTGTGTTTTCTGACACAAATACAACACAGAAGGAGGCAGTATGTAATGGGAAAAGGCTACTTTGAGACTGAAGTATGAAAAATCTTTCAGGACCAGCTCCTTGCCTAACCTATGGTCACAAGCCACGGTCATCCCCATCTTCAAGCCTAGTTGAAAATTACAGACCAATCTCTTTATGCTGCGTCACCTGTAAAGTCATGGAATCAATTATTAACCAATCCATCATCTTCCACTTAGAAACAAACAAACTACTTTCTAATAAACAATTTGGTTTCAGGAAAAAACTATCATGTAATCTGCAAGGTCTTACACTGTAAAAACATATGGACTACACAACTTGATCCGGGCAAAGCAATAGATGCAATCTACATAGACTTCTGTAAAGCCTTTGATTCAGTGATACACAACAAATTACTTCTAAAACTAAAATCTTATTGTAAAGCTTATGTAAAGCTATTCAACACCACAGACAATACTGCTACCCTTCAAAAAGACCTTGGCTATGTATCAGAATGGTCAGACAAATGGCAACTTCAAATCTCAACAAATAAAAGCTCTGTCCTACATATTGGCAAAAAAAAAAATCAGTAAATAGTCAAGACCTTGTTGATGATCCAAACTCTGTCAAGGATCTTGGAGTACTCATCTCTAATGATCTAAGTGCTAGAGCCCACTGTAACTACATAGCCAAAAAGGCGTTAAGAGTTGTTAACCTAATCTTACATAGCCTTTTCTCTGGTAATATTACACTAATAACTAGAGCATAAAACATTTGCTAGATCAATACTCAAATACAGCTCATCAGTCTGGAACCCACATTACAATATTAACACAGTTGAGAAAGTCCAGAAATATTTCACAAGAAGAGTTCTCCACTCCTCTACTCATTGCAGAATACCTTATGCCACCAGACTTGAAATTCTAAACCTAGAAAACCTAGAACTATGCCACCTTCGGTCCGATCTAAGTATAGTATATAAAACCATACATTACAATGTCCTACCTGTCAATGAATACTTCAGCTTCAACCATAACAACACAAGAGCACACAATAGATTCAAACTCAAGGTTAATCACACCAAACTTGATTGTAGGAAATGCGACTTCAGCAACAGAGTGTTTAATGTCTGGAATACTCTACTGACTCTGTGGTTTCTTCCCCAAACCCCAAAAACTTTAACCTTGGACTGTCTGCTATTGACCTCACCTCTTTCCTAAGAGGTCTATAGGGGTATGCATAAGAACACCAACGTGCCTACCATCCCTGTCCTATTGTTTCTTTTCTTTTTTTTTTCTTATGTGTATCCATGTATTCATAACTATGTTTTTACTTATACCTATTATCTTGTAAGCAATGGACAAAAATAAATAAATAAATAAATAAATAAATCATGGGGTTAGCTGATAGCAGAGGCAAACTTAAGTGTACTGGAGGATATCTTCTCTGTTCCATATAGGTGGGTGCTAAAAGAGAGCCAGTTCCTGGGTTTGAGAAGTCCATAGTGTATTTCTCTCCATCAGTGAGTCTAGCTCTCTTATCCCACTTTTAATCTGTTTCTTCTGTTCATTTGTTCTTATTTTTTACACTTGCACAGAGATAGCCCTTCCATCTTTCCAAAAAGCAGGAGATAGGCCATGACAATAAAAGGAGAAGACTGGCATTGGGTAAAGGTTCTAGGTAAGCCCACTTCCATAGCTTAGTTCCACTTTGAATGTCATCCCTCAGTAGAAATACAAATTGCTATCTATACCTTAATCTGCTAAGTAAACCTAACTAGAATATGATCAGAGAAAACAAAAGTTATTATTAGCCTTTTGAGGCAGGCCACATCAAGAAACAAAGTGCTGCAAAAAAGCCAACAATTCTAGGCTGCATTAACAGAGGGATAGAATTAAGATCATGTGAACTGTTAAAACGACTTCATAACACCACACTTGGGATATTGCATCCAGTTTTGGTTGCCACAATATAAAAAATATGTTGAAACTGTAGAAAAAGTGGAGAGAAGAGCAACAAAAATGATTAGGAGACCGGAAGCTAAAATATATAAACAACAGTTGTGGGAATTGGGTATGTTTAGTCTAATGAAAAGAAGGACCAGGGGGTGACATGATACCAGTGTTCCAATATTTGAGAGGCTGCCACAAAGAAAAGGGTGCCAACCAGACGTAGGATTCAATTTTTTTAACAACCAGTTTTGTGGGTATGGCTTAGTTGGTGGGTGTAGCTTGGTGGTCATGTTATTGGCTGGGCGTGGCCAACTCAATATCACTCACATTGAGACACGCATCTCCTTGCCTGGCCTTTTATGACTGTGGGGATGGTGCTACAGTTGTGTGAAAAACAGTCATAAGTCACTTTTTTCAGTGCCATTGTAACTTTGAACGGTCATTCCACACAAGCAAAGTACCAGCAAAGGAGGGAGGAAGAAACTCCAGAGAAGTTCCAGAGACAGGAAGTCTAGTCCTGCCAAGAATGTAATAAGGGTTAATGGAGAGGCAGTTTCTGTAAGCAACACCAGAACATTTCCTTCCTGCCTTCCTTACAGGATTAGGCCAGTAATTTCTTCTAAAAACTGGTTCTCCGAACTGCTTAGAATGTTAACAACCGGTTCTAGTGAATAGGTGCGAACTGGTAGAATTCCACCCCTGGCGCCAACCTATTCTCCAAAGCACCTGAGGGCAGGACAAGAAGCAATGGATGGAAACTAATCAAGACGAGACTAAACCTAGAACTAAGGAGAAATTTCTCGACAGTTAGAACAAGTAATCAGTGGAACAACTTGCCTCCAGAAATTGTGGGTGTTCCAACACTGCGGGGTTTTAATAAGAGATTGGACAGCTGTTTGTCTGAAATAGTATAAGCTCTCTTGCCTGAGCAGAGGGTTGGACTAGAAGACCTCCAAGTCCCTTCCAATTCTCACATCCTGTATGCAAACTGTTTCAACTTCTTCCTTCAAAACGACAATACAGGGCATTGCATGCCAAAACAACCAGACACAAAGACAGTTTTCTCCCCCTATCACGCTGCTAAACAACTAATTCCCAGAACATGGTCTTATACCCTGGCATGTCAAACAGGGGTGGGATTCAAATTTTTTAACAACTGGTTCTGTGGGTGTGGCTTGGTTGGTATGTATGGCTTGGTGGTCATACACACCAAGTTGGTATGGCCAACTCAATGTCACTCATGTCAAGGGGTGCTTCTCCTCTCCTGGCCTGTCATGACAATGGGGATGCTGCAATGGTCGTAAGTGTGAAAAATGGTCATAAGTCACTTTTTTCAGTGCCACTGTAACTTTGAATGGCCACTAAATGAACTGTTGTAAGTCAAGGATTACCTGTACAAAAATACAAAAATCTTTGCTTGAAAAAAGCTGCCCTAAGTACCAATCATTAGATTAAAAATACCTGCAAGCTGGAGTTAGAAATCAAACAGGGTACCAGAGCACCTTGAGGAATTAAAATAGTTAAAATATAATGATAACTATCAGTAGCCAACTCTTGCTCATAAAGTGAAACCCTTTAGCAGAAAGGTCATTTAAGCTCTCCAGAAAGAGCACACCCAGGAGAAGCAATCCTTAGATCCATTTGCACCACTTAAAGATACCAGCTGGTCTTACTCACTTCACAAGATATCCTAAGGAAATCATCCAAGTTTAAGGAAAGGTCACATGCCCCCCAGAAAGGCAGTAAAAAAATCAGTGCCAAGCTTGCATCCTGCCTCTTGGAAGTACATCCCAAAAGGAGAGTGCCAGATACCACTAAAGCAGTGAAGGAAGACCCCCTCCCCAGATAGAAAAAGAAACCATGAAGCAGAATAGCATTCAGATACAATACAAATAATTAAATCACAACAGTAGCTGTTGCTTGTTAAACCAGTTACCAGAACAAATAGACACAGGAACTAGCCAGATTTCTCAACTCAGTTTCTTTTAGGAACAGAGATTAATCTTTTTCCTTCCAAACAAAGCTGAGTAGGGAAAATTATCCCATCAATCAACACAGGATTAAATGTCACCAAGCACTGAATTAAACTTCACCAAAAACCAGTTTTAGACCAAAAGGGTATGTAAACTCGTGTTTGAATGTCAATCTTTCTAGCTAGCCAAGAAGCCTTGCTGAATGTCACTCATCTTGGTTCCTTGTCATTAAAAAGCTTCTTTCCACAGCTCTGCTTCATTATTCAATTATTTCTTCAAAGTGCTGATCATTGCATGCTGGCTGAAAGTATTTCCAGGGGAGTATTTCCTCTGAACAGCAGTGTAAAAAGCTTAAAACAATCTTTCCCCTGTAAGAAAGTATCTTAAGAAAGAAAAAAAACCTCCTTAGGAGACAGTAAGTCTAAGCATATTCCCAAGAATGTAATAAGAGTGGAAAAAAACAAAAGGAGATTTCTTCTAGCTACCAATTGTTTAGAAAGTTAACAAGGGGTTCTATAGAACTGGTCAGAACTGATAGAATCCCACCCCTGATAGCAAACCATCTAGTAGGGCTGTATTACCATTATCCTTCTAATCTTTCCTATTTCTATTTCCTTAGCTTCTTATGACTATAACTTTGTTGTTTGTATCTTATGATTTATGTTGATTGTTTCCATTTATTATCTTTCTATTTTATGATTTGTTTGTATCATGTGGTTATGTTGTTTCTATTTAAATATCCAATTATGATTTACGTTGATTGCTATTTAGTATCCTATGACTAGCACTAAGCATTGTATCTTATGATTTATGATGATTGTATTTTATGATTATGATTGTGATTTATTACTTATTGCTTGTGTGTACACTGAGAGCTTATGTACCAGAGACACATTTCTTGTGTGTCCAATCACATTTGGTCAATAAAGAATCCTATTCTATTCTTATGCTGTTATTCTGTTAAGGGAAGCCACTTTATTGTTCCAAGAAATAATATCAGCATTTATCAGAAACTCTACTAGGCAGCCATGAAGCTCACCCAAAGGAATCCTACTGCTCATATACTAGCTGAAATGTTGCACACAATAAGAGAATATTAAAAAATTATAAAATTAAAGAAAAAAAGTTTTGTCATTTCAAACTGGTCAGAACTTGAGTTGGCTGCCAAAAGTCGTAACTCAGTAATATTTTGGCATGCTATAGCACGTATCCTAAAGGAATGAAGGTTTGCATTTGATATACCAATCTCTGCTGAGGACTGGGAGAATTATTATCAGAAACTCTACCAGAATTTCACTTTGCTTCCTCTTCTATCAAATAGGTTCACAATGGGGGTTAATTTTAGCTTCTTTCTTCTACTTATCACTTGCCCAGGACTGAGTGGTATCTTATTTTACCTTGACTGTTCCTGCATACCTTCCTCAAGGATATTCATATGTACCTCTACAGTACCAGGTAACTTAAGCTGTAAAATATAAACTCATTAACCAAATGCAATTCACAATTGTGAATTGTTTGCTTATACATTTATTTTAGCTTTCCTGCTGATTCAATTAAAAAAAAAAGCCCAACTATGATGATGACTGCTAATTAATAATTATTGGTACATTCTACTACTTGAGGACAACTAGTAGTAGGTTCGGAGATGAAGAGAAAGGGCTAGGAAAAAATGTGATTTAGTGCTTGCACCCACGTGCACTGGTTCACTGGTTTTGTTCTTTTCATCCAGTGTTGCAAGTATTCAATCCCTCAGGTGTGTTATTAAAATTCCAATTTCCAGATAATAGAGCATCATTTTACACTATATGATACCACGTTGTGGTTCTTACTATCTGAGAGGCCCTGTGTTAGAAAATCTGCAAAGAAATAAAAGGAAATGGTTCCTTAGCAACAGGATCTCTCTATGAAAAGAAAAAAAAATAGATCATTGTCCTTATCCTTTTCTGTGTGTTGGCCTGGTGTGTTCAATGTACTTGAAGCTTTTTAGACTCTTTAGACTTTTTTATTCTCAAAATATTTATGCTACTAATATGAAAAATAAAGAAAATTGTTTCATATCAAAATACTGACAAAGTAACTTCTATGAGCTTTAAATACTTTATCCTCAAAATTGACACTGTGCATCATACTGTCTTCTGAAAGTGTCTATCTTAAAATGACTTAAAAAGTTATGTTTCAGCATGCATTTGCACATTTTATCCTACAGTGGTGGAGTTTAATTCCCCTCTGGAACCTGCCCTTTGATTAAGCAAGACATTGTAATAAAACAAATCACCCAAAACCAAACTTCATGATGCTCTTGTAGATTATAAGGTAAAGTAAGGAGTCCCTGCAGATTTTACTCTGCTTGTCATTGCTGACAATGGGCTGTGCTCATCTCCATTTCAAGGCCATTGACTCAGTAATATCCAGACATTTCCATGGTCATGTCACCATCATGATATCATGGAGCGCTATTAATTTCCCACTGACGTGGTACCTATTTTCCCTCCACTTTAATTTATTGATTAGCCCAGTGGTGGGATTCAAATTTTTTTACTATTGGTTCTGTGGGCGTGGCTTGGTGGGCGTGGCAGGGGAAAGATGCTGTAAAATCTCCATTCCCTTCTCACTCCTGGGGAAAGATTACTGCAAAATCACATTCCCTCCCCACCCTACTAACCTGCTTTCCAGCTCCGTTCTCCTGTGCAGGGCAACAAAAGAAGACCCAGTCAATCAGTTGGGACTTGGGTAGCAGAGAATAGATGCAGGCAAAGCCAGTCAGAGGTGGTATTTGCCTGTTCTCCGAACTACTCAAAATTTCTGCTACCGGTTCTCCAGAACTGGTCAGAACCTGCTAAATATCATCTCTGGATTAGCCCTTGGGCCATATCAAAGTGCAGAGTTCCAGACACAACTTATTACTAAAATCTGATTAAAAACAATTTAAAATGGAATTGGATAAAATACAATTTAAAATGAAATTGGAATAAAATACAATTTAAAATGAAACAAAATACCGTTTAAAATGAAATTGGAATAAAATACAATAATTTAATGTATGGTACCTATTTATCTATTTGCATTTGCATGCTTTTGAACTTCTAAGTGGGCAGGAGCTGGGGAGAGAACAGGAGCCCATTGTGTGGCACTTGGATCCTGAACCCAGTCTGCCAATTTTTCAACCAACAATGTCTTAACTGCTGAGCCACCACACCGACTTTTGTAGATAACTGTGTTCTATAAATGTATGATATATCCACATCTTGAATGCTGGATACATTTCTGCTGACTATGTTTGGGAAAGGATAAAATAGAATTGGAAAATATACAGAATCAAACTTATTAGAGGGCTCAAATACTTTTCTTACCAGAACTATCTTTAGCTGGGAGAAGAGATGGCTGAGGAAAACACCATTGTTTGTCATAAAGAAAGTGAACAAAAACAAGATTGTTTTCTTCTCCTCTTTCAAAATACTAATGAAACTTATTGGAAGGAAATACAGAAGAGTCAGAGAGAAGCACATTTTCAGGCATTCCTAATTAACATGTAGAAACAACTTCCACATTACATAGTAACCACTAACTCGGGGAGCTTTGAAAGAAGATTGGGTGTATTCATGGGGAATGGGCCTCTCAAGAGATAACTCATTGTTACTTCTGTCAGCCTTCCAAGTAGACCAGACAGGAAACACAATCAGATGACTAAATTCAACTTGATTGTAAGACTACATTAACATAATCTTGCAAATCTGAAAGTGCTAATTTTCCACTGTCTCTTTTAACTATCTGATAAAATAGGATCTTTTCTAAATTTCTTTCTCTGCCCATTATTCAGTTGTGGGTCTCCTCCCCTTCTTTTATCTAATCATTTCCTAGGTGGCATCTCTTCCCCTTATCTGCCAAGGCCATTCTCGATTCCAATGCAAGCTGCAGCAGAACAGCTAATATGTTTATTTCTTAGTTATGAATACTCCAGAGGCATCAGATTGACCCATGTGAGAAACACCATTTTGAACAAAGCAGAAAGCCCAATTCAGAACTATTTTAAAGTTATTAACTTATTTTTATTTAAGAAAATTTATAAGGTTGCCCAACCCACTCAATCATTCCAGGCAGGTTGCAAGGATGAAAGCCCAATTCAAGAATGATAGAAAAGCAATAACCCTCCCCCCCCTTCTGGTGACAACCATCAAACTAAGCACTTGATGGGCTCAATCTCACTCTGGGGTCTCCAGGACCATTGGCAGGACCATATCTTCAGGGCTTGGCAGAAGAGTGAGGTCAATTTTATCTTCACAGGGATGATGGTCCACAAGGAGGGAGTCACCATAGAGATGCCCCTTCTTGATTCCACTAGATGGACATCCTTAGGAGTGGGCACCCATAACTTTCCTTGCCTTCCTAGTTCAACTCCAATATTTAATTGGAGGATGGAAAAAAGAGGGAGAAAAAAAACTATAGAATGGATTTTTATTAGGTGAAATTTAACATTTAGGCCCTCCCTAGCGTGTAGGTAGCTGTTCTATTCCAGAAAGACTTGTGTAACTGATTTTTTTTTCTTTTTTGAAACTTTTGGAACTGGATCAACTGCTCCCTAAAGCAAGATACATATATAGTACCTGAAGGTGGCATTTTGCTGGTGGGTGAAGATGGACTTAATTACCAGATGAAAAGAAAAAGGAGAAAGGATCGGCATGACAGCATTGTAGTCATTGTCAGTGGATGGCAAGAGTGTAGAGAAAGCTCTTGAGATGGCAGCTGCAGACAGTTCAACCTGCCTTACACGCTCCTTGAGGCGTGACTATGGCAACAAGTGACTGAGGAAGGGAGCCTCTTCCTTGGAAGAGAAGCTGTCCGCCTTACTCTGTGCTACTGGACGACTTCTCACTCCACAAAGAACAGACAGTTCTACTCACCTCGAAAACTTTAGATGGGGAAGCATTTGCATAAATTGGAAGTTATATAAGCCAGAGCTTACATAACCCCGGAAGCTCTGGTATATTAAGCTGAACATATTCAATATAATATATTAAATACTGTAACTCCTGTGCAACTTCCTAATTTTCATAAAACTTTAAGGCTGTACAGGATAGTTACAAAAGGTGCTAAGCTTTGCAATGTTATTGAACATGATACGTTTCCTTCTGAAGCAACAGGTTGAATGTGCTTCAGGTTTGGGAGAACTGCTTCATTGATGTAAGAGAAGAAAAACAGCCTTCTAAACTGGCTGGTTTTACTCCAAGACCACCAATGACACTTCCAATAACCAGAAGAAAGTCCTGCACCTTGGTTTCACAGAGCTTTACATAGTAAAGGTTGTGGCTGCAGGAAGAATACCATCTTAAGGTTTATTGTGCTGTGTATGATTTACATTCTATTTGTGGTGTTCTGCTGCATGTTTTAAATCATCAGGAGGCTTGTAGGAGTTGAACAACCTGGAAAAATAGAAACTAATCAACTAAACAATTCAGTAAATTGTTAACCAAATGGGCAAGGCTAAATGAAGTAGCTGCGGTGGCTTTTATTAAAAAAGGTATTTTGACAATAAAATACAGAAGGGAGCACACAATTCCTTCCTTCCTTCTTTCCTCCCTCCCTCTATTTTTTCCTCCCTCTCCCTCCTTTCCTTTCTTCCTTCCTCCCTTCTTTCCTCCCTCTTTCCCTTCCTTCTTTCCTCCCTCCCTCCCTTCTTTCCTTCCTCTCTCCCTCCCTTCTTTCCTCCCTCCCTCCCTCCTTCCCTCCCTCCCAAGGGCCACGATGGCTCACATGGTAAGACACTGGGCCTGCACACCATTGAGGTCGACAGCTCGGTGGCTCGATTCCCATGAGTGAATAAACCACAGAGGGGCAAGAAAGGAGCCTTCCCCAGATGCCTACTGGCATTCAGGCATCCTGTAAGTAAAGATAAATCCTTCCTTCTTTCTTCCCTTCCTCCCTTCCATCTTTAGCTTCTCTTTTCTTCCCCTTTTCTTGTGTATCTAAGGCATTTCCTGGAATCTATAAACTGCTGTTTGAATTTGCGCAAACTCATTTGCTTTAGGATGGCCTCTGGACATTTCAAAGGAGAAAATGCAATGCTGGGCCATGCGTGCTATTCCTTCTCTGCAACTTACTCTCTGAAAAACTCACATGTATGCAAGCCCATCTCTCACGTGACCATGTACTGAATAGGCCATGGTAGTGGGCCATGGCCCAAAGATTGAGGACCTTGTTATAGACAGTACAATATAACAAGACTTGAACTGTAGTTTCAACAGCTTCTTGTCCATAGGAGCACAGACTCAGCTCATTGGATAATGTTATGTATTGATCCTCCAAAACTGCCATGGGGAGAGTATTGAAGCATGCTAAAATTAGTGCTCTTTGAACTTTGAAAACTGTCATGTGATGCAAGTATCTCACTGGCTTGTAAAAAGGGGCTTGACTGCTAAAATAAAATCTTAGCTAGAGTAGACTGATCCTGTTGGGCTTTTAGGTCTTTGATACATTGCTCAAATGAGATGAGTGCACACTCATAACCCATCATTAGCAACATCTCCCGGGAAAAGTCGAGATGTTGAAGTTTTTGTGAAATTGTCCTGACCCATATGGATTGTAGTTGTCCTCAATAAGGAAAGAACTCAAACCTGTCGGAAGGAAATTCCACCGATGTGTTATGCTACAAGTCCATGTGGCCATTTCAACTTTAGACAGCCCTGCCTTGCTTCATAATACTGTATTTGGAGTGCACGGAGCTACCTGTAATATAGAACTTTAGACTGGACTGTTTCAATGAGGAGTAAAGGAAGTGTAAAGTCCTAGCTGGGCATCAAAAAATAATTCTTCACCAGCCTTAAATGAACGTAGCTTCAATGCTGCTCCTTTGGTGAATTGAAAAACTTGAATTGTGGCCACAGTACCAACCCCTCCAGCAGTTTGTATGATATAATTTTGGTGCCTTTGACCATGCCCAAATATTTAAAAGATTTCACTTATTCAATACCCTGGCTATTTATCATTCAGGTGTGCACAGTTTAGATCTTTTTTTTTGCAAAACTCTTTTTTCTTTTTTGCCAAGGTACAACTGTGTCTGTAATCAGCTGCAAGCAATAACATTGTTAATCTCATTTCATTCCTCCTTCTGATGGCTTTCTATTGGAAGAACAATCACTCGAGACCTATTATCTCTTGTCATTTTGCTTTTTAAAATTTACAGGCATGCATGCCTAGCAATATACTGAACTCTTACAACAGGCAGCAAAACTATTCCAACTGCATTGCATTTTCAAAGTGTGCAGCTGTTTCAGGCACAGGTGCACGCAGTCTTGTTGAGTTTACCAGGGTCAAACCAGAGGATTAAGCAGGGATAAGACAGGAGTGTAAAAAATTTGGGAAAGGAGCCTCCTGAGCCCTGGCAATTTAGGCAGTTACTATTTAGGAAAAAAAAAAGATAAAGCAACAGAACATGATGAGGAACTGTAAAAAGAGAATGGCATATTTTGCCCTTATCTATATATATAAAAGCTAATCACATCATCACAAAATCTCCAGAAGTGTAAAGCCGACAAATTTGAAATTTGGCACGTATGTTCCTTTGGCTTCTAGGCACTGACTAAGAAAGGATTTTTCAAAATGACCATCAGAGCATTAAGTATTTCGTATATTATTATTGACATGCTCTGATGCTAAGGATTTCTACTCCCCCTCCCCACCTGAAAAGAAATCTGTTCCAAACACAAAGCACAAGCAGAGGAGAAGAGTTTCAGTTTCAGTTTTAGTTTTACAGCACCAAGCAGCTTTAGTACAGAACAGTTGATCTAAGCCATGCCCAGGCTCCTTGCTGTCTCCCTGCTCACACAGCAAATACCTTTTCAGTTTCCAAACAGCCCTTAACTCTCTCATACACTAACAGGATGCTAGCGAGATGAATACCAATGGATGCTGGTAGGCAGAGGCAGAATTTTTTCCCCTTATTTTCTTCCCCAAAAACTAAGCCCGACCACATAGTTCCATAGCGAAGCACAGGTATCGAGCTAGTCCATAATGCTGTATATGTAGAGTATCTTGGCAACGTTTCGACGAGGTCCCACTCACCATCTTCAGGCTAGTACTTTCGGCTTTGTGCTATATATATATTGTGTGTGTACACACACACACACACACATATATATATACTTGGTCAGTTCAAGGCAACAAATGTACCTAATACTCTTTCCTTCTCCTATTTTCCCCACAAAACCCACATTGGATTATAGTATTAGTATTCATTCCCTACTTTATAGCCAAAACCAGCAAATTGATGTATTGTATTTTCCTCACATTTCATCAGCAAAACTGCAGTGATATCATTTATCTTTTTCTGTCTTTAACAATTTAGCGGAAATAAATGTTATGTCCACTGTGATGTTCAGAAGTCACTGAAAACTTGGCTGCTCTCCCTGGTCCTTGGATAAAGTGATAGTTGAAATAGTTGTTATGTAACAGTTTTGCTCTTCTGGATGCCTATGATGTGTTTCTTGTTGTACTGTATTTTACTTTTCTTAATGGTAATTTGCCTACAGGGTCTCTAAATCTGTCGAAAAAGCTACAATAAGCTAACTACTGGTATGAAATAGAGATCACGTTAACTATTTGATTGGATACTGTTTTGGAACAACTGAGTAGCAACTAACTAACCCAATTCTATTGTCCAATTATATTCTATAGAAAAAAAAGTGATATCACAGGAAAAAATAGGTAAGTCAAACGATTGATAATTAACCATGGTTAATTATTGATGCATTTATTAACATAAATTAGGCTAATAAAGGGTTATTATTCACACAGCGGAACTCACATATCTGATCCATGGTGCCTGGAACCTACTCCACACCCAATTCCCAAGCTGCCAGAGGAATCCTGAAGAGTCATTTCAAACATTATTTGAAAATTCCAGTCTGGTTATCAACAATGGAAGCACTTATATATCCAAATGTTTGTAACATGGGAACTTTTCTGACCCAAACCCTTTTCCAATAAGACAAATAATAACCAAAGGGATCAGAAACCTTTTAATGAGTCTTACAAATCCCCGGTTAAAAGGCTGCTGCAAACTAATTAACTTTGATAAGCACAAACCTTGCCAAAACTGTACGAGACTGCCAAGAATCACAGATAAGAAATATTTCACAACACAAGAGTCTTCAAATACCAACTTAAGATACTGTAATGTCCACGAGGCTGAGTTTCAAAACGTCTTTGCTTCTTGCAAAGAATGTTTGCTTCACAGCTGCCTTTTATCTTCTTGAAGGAGGGGCCATTACCTTGCACCCTTACTTCTGAATCGCCCATGCTGTTGCAGCTGCTCTTTTCTGCAAGCAATCCTGCGTGCACGCACACTTGGCACGGGGTCCTCGGGAATCTCCTCATCACTGCTGCCAGCCCCCACAATCTCTGAAGGCAGAAGTCTACTCCCTAATGGTCCTCGCCCCTCATCTGAATCCTCGCTCTCCTCAGCCATCCGCACCTGCTGCCAGCTAACCACTATAGGGAACTATTGTCAAATATAAGGATATACTGAATGAAAAGGGTGAGCTCAAAACCAAACAAGAGTTGAATGAACAAGGGGTGGAGATGCATTGGTTACTCATATATGCAAATATAGTCAAGATATGAAAAAGATGTCAAAGCTGAGGGTTTTTACAAGGAGTTGACAGAATTGGATAAAATACTAACAGGAACGAAAGATATTCACTAGGTGAATATCTAGAAAATCTAGAAAAAGAACAAGTGAAGGAAATGATGATAGCGTGAGCAAAAAATTTTGGGTATGCTATAGAATTAGATAGGTGCCAGAAACTCTGGGAAAGAAACTATAAATTAACAATATCGACAGCATATAAAGAAAATTTGCATAAGATGTTTTATAGATAGCATTTTGCACCGGCAAAATTGGCAAAGATGTTTAAAGGCAAATCAGCTAAATGCTGGAAGTGCCACCAGACACCTGGATCATATTACCATATGTGGTGGATATGTGCAGAAGCTAAAAGATACTGGACAAGGTGTGTGTGTGTATGTGTGTGTGTGTGTGTGTGTGTGTGTGTGTGTGTGTGTGTGTGGAGAGAGAGAGAGACAGACAGACAGAGACAGACAGAGAAACAGAGACAGACAGACAGATACACACAGAGAGAGACAGAGACAGACAGACAGACACACACACACAGAAGGCAAGAGAGACAGAGACAGAGAGACAGAGATCAAAGTTCTGCAAGAAGTGACTTTGATGGGTACCTGTGTCCTCAATATTTTGTCTATAGTATAAGCACAGCTCTGGGTCATCAGACCATACTAGAGTGAGATTTGTTAATATATGTGACCGTGCTGTTCACCAAGTGCCAGAATAAGCAAGAAAAGCTATATTTTATAGTTACTTAGCATAGGAAAAAAGAAAAAAGGTACAAAGGAAAACAAGAACTTAGATACATATTAAAACCCCTAAGTTTTTTAATGTAACAGTACACCTTGACTCCACTAAATAATATTTCATTACATTAAAAAAGAATCAGTTCATAAGCAAAAAGCAAGCACAGTTCTTCAATTCAACACTGTTAAGTCACTGATGTCATTGTCCATTTGTCCATTTTAAACAAATATTTTTGCTATGCCATTTATGTAGTGAGATTCACAATGCTTTATATAACAACACATTCCATATTTTTGGTATCTAATTCACATTTTAAACCACATTATTTCCTCTACACTATATTGACTAACTTTTAGATATTAAATCAACACTGAATCATAATGGGGCAAGCTCACATATATTTTATATGAAAATGACCCTTCTATTGTTTTATACTTACAGCAAAACAAAGCTAAAAAAAAAAACTCTTTTAAAATACTTTGACAACTCCAGTAAGCCCGAAAACAATTACACTGAATGAGTCTGTTCTGAAATAATAAAAAACATACTTAAGACTCTTAAGTACTAATTTATTAATATGAGGTACTCCAATTCTTTATTCAACAGTTCTTGCAAATAACACTATCCATCTTAGCAAAACTCTTTAATTGTCCATTTAAAAATACTGCTGGTTTAGAATAATACAAAACACATTTCAATATTCCTAGTACTTTGGCAGTTTTACAGGCTGCTAAAGCATCTGGACCTAATTGTGAAATCAAAAGTTGTTTTAATTGGATACACTATAATTCCCCAGTTTTAGGAAACTAAACTCCTATTGCAATAACTCACCTGGTTTAAACATTGGACTGACAATTCAGTTGATTTAAATCAGGGGTGTCAAACTCATGTTGGCACAGTGATGTCATGTGATATATCGGGACTTTCCCCTCCTTAGCTAAACCAGGCATGGACATAACCATTACATGTGACACATCTGGCTCACGGGCCAGAGTTTGAGAGCTCTGATCTAAACTTTAAGACTCATGGACTTCAACTCCCAGAATTCCTCAACCAGGCTGGCTGAACAATTCTGGGAGTTGAACTCCACAAGTCTTAAAGTTGTCAAGTTTGGAGATCACTGATTTAAAGAATTAGTATCTCTATGAGCTTATCCTTTTCAAAATAAGTATCTACCTGTCATTAGACTGACCTATAGTCCTATCAGGCTTATGTCATATGATCTGGGACTTTAATCAGAGACAATAAATGAGCTACTTTATCTGAGGTAGTCCAAATGTCACTCATAACAACCTACAAATGTACATAGTATATACATAAATACTATTACTACTGTATATAAAATTAAAGAACAGCGGAGCCAATTTTCATAACGGTGTTTGCTGAAGTAGATTTTATCTTTGATTTATAGGTTGCTGAGGTTTTGCTCTTGGTTTTTCTTTTCTGAATTCCTTTCCTCATTTTTCATGTGGTAATTGGTAAAAGTGATGTTGATGGCGTGTTATTAATCTCTTTATCATGTCTCTGGGTTTTGTTCTGAAATAAATCAGAAGACATTGATTTTAACCTCACCGCTGCAATATAAAATAAAAGGAATGCATCAGGGAACACAAAATATGTTGACAGTATTGCTTTGTTTCAATGTATTTAAGCAAAAAATCTTATCTATTATGGCTCATTCATTCTTGTATATTATCTCCTGGACAGTAGAAATGCAAAGCTGCTGTTTTAAATGGAGAAATAATCAGATAGTTATAGAAACCTACTGTTAAGTGAGATACTTTAGCTTCTTATAAAGTATTTATTGCTTCCAAATTGATATGCTAAAAAAGAAGAGCTGAGCCATGCAAAATGTCATCTTTTATTCTTCTTCATCTCTATTATACAATATATCTAAATCTCAGGCTAGGGATATCATCTATTGATGGGGAGAACCAAGAAATGTATAATATTTCCAATTTCAGCTCATTTCATGAGCATATTCTTTATTTGTGTTCCTCCGTATTTCTTTTTCATTTCAAGAACTGTTATAATTTCCAGGACTAACTGCTCATTGTTCATAGAATGTAAATTCTGGAAAATGTGCCACTAATATCCTAGACACATTGTGGCTTGACTCAGTAGTGGGATTCAATTTTTTTTACTACCAGTTCTGTGGGCATGGCTTGCTGGACATGGCAGGGGAAGGATACTGTAAAATCTCCAGTCGGAGTTGGTATTTGCCAAACTACTCAAAATTTCTGCTACTGGTTCTCCAGAACTAGTCAGACCTTGCTGAATACCACCTCTGGCTTGACTACTTCAATGTGATCTACACAGGAATTCCACTGAAGATCACCCAGAAGCTTCAACTGGTCTAGAATGTAGCAGAGTAAGCAGTAATGGTCATGCCTTCTTATGCTCATGTACAACTTCTGCTTTGCAAACTACATTGATTATCTGATTGCTTCTGGATCTGGTTCGAGATTCTGGTTGTTATCTATGAAGTCCTATATTTCATAGGGTCTGATTATTTGAGGGACTTCCCTGTTTGGCTGATTCAGTCCAGCAGGATTGGCATGCTATTGGTTCCTCCACTTAAGCAACGTCATCTATCAGCCTTCTCTATAGTAGTGCCTGCCTTCTAGAATGGATTTTTCTATAATTTCTTTGATTGTTCTGAATGTGAACCATTCAAAGTCATTGGGAGTTCGGTTGCATACAAGTTACAGTGGTAATGCTAAAGGTATCTTTCTAATTTGGAAGGAAATAATCATGTTAATGTATGCATTTGAAGAGCCAGAAGACTAATGAAAGAAAAACAAGAAGTTAATAAAAAAATGGAAAGGCTATGAGGGACTCTGCAAATCTGATCAATCTCCATGTCTACAAAAATTTGACCAATCAAGTCCAGCCATTCTTGCCTCAAACTACTACTTAGGTGAGGGTGAGGGTAGGGGTCTGGAGTTGGGGCAGGGATGGAGATTGCAGATCTTTATTTAAGTTGAAATAAAGGTCCAGAAAAGAGAACACTGAGTGCACCTTTCTCACATATCAAACATTGGTTTTAGGCAATGCAATGTCTTGAGAAGCCATTTATCTAAGTCTGATTTTTTTACAGGTATTTTCTCTCCTGCCTTTTCAACATGTAATTAAACTAGAGCACCATGGCAGCTGCAGGCCTTCTTGACCCCTGGCAGCAGGATGGGCTGTTGGAGCACTTGACATGAAGAGCATGTGGTAGTGCCAGAGGATCCTGCCTGGATGATTAGAAATACATTTTATAATTGGGGTGACCTGGAATTAGGAAGGTTTTTCTACAAATGGTAAAAAAAAATGGATTCCAAGTGTTCAGAGAGTAAAAAGCAAAGCAACTAGCCTTAAATCAGGAAAAGTAAACACCAAGATTGAAAGGATGCAGAAAGATAGCAGCATTCTATACCATAAAAGAAAGAAGAAAGAAAGGAAGAAAGAAAGGAAGAAAGAAAGGAAGGAAGGAAGGAAGGAAGGAAGGAAGGAAGGAAGGAAGGAAGGAAGGAAGGAAGGAAGGGTATCTTCTTAAATATATATTAAAAAGAACATTCAGAAAGGAAGGAAGGAAAGAAGGACGGAAAGAAGGAAGGAAGGATTTCTGATGTTCCCTATTAGCTTCTCACAAGGAAACTCAAGGGGGAAGCTGGCAGGAAGTCGAAAGTTGTTCCTGCTCCCACTACTTTTTTGCCCACCAGCAATCATTCTGTTCCTCTGTTTAGCTAAGGAAATATCTCTGAAATGATGATGCAATGGGACAAGGGCTGCCTTGCTGTGATAAATACAGGCACAAATAGATTTCCAATATCAGGGAAAGAAGAATATACTAAGAAATGCTTCTTTTGAGGACAGGCAAACATTTTGGAGGATTAAGAAAATAATAGAGAGGAAGGGTAGCTAGGTTCTAGCTAATTGTCACACCAACTATGGTTCTGCAAGGACTCAGAAGCTTGTGACGAAAAGCTTCTTGATACCTTCTGAGGAACAGCTTTTTGGTACCATGAAGTTTCTCCTGTTGTGAAGAAGGGAATGTAAGAAACAATGACCTTCTCCTCCCCTCCACTCTCCATGGAGAAATGGCAGAGAAAGTGATGTTAATGGTCCTATCCCAGATATAGTTTTGGTCCTTTGTTGAATGCAGCTTCTTACTCTGGTTGTCTAGAATCACCATCAAACCCTAGAGTAGGTTAGCATGATGCAAAGCACACTGCTGTGCCTCAAGTCACTGGAATGGATGTCATTGAAAAAAGGGTCAGCTGCTGGTCACCTTTTTGGAAATGTTTTTGTGGTATACAAATGCACAAAAACCATGCAAAGGCAGTGAAGTTCAATAGAGCATGGTGGTTTCTATTTTGCTGTTTGTGCTCTTCCATGTCCCCTTTTGTGCAGGCATGCTTTTTTAGCATTTAAAAGAGCAGGGGTGGGGGGTGTCACAAGCTAGACTAACACTAGAAAAGAAACCCTGATCCTTGAACTGTTAAAGCTGCCCTTGCCTGCTGGAAGATGTAATATAGTTGTTTCAGAACCTAGCATGGGTAGTCTCCATATTCATCTCTAGGTGGACATTTCAAGAGGACATAGCAGCTTCAAGGTGGCTGCTTTCCTAGTGCCAGGACACTTTTGAACTGTTATTGTCTAAAAAAAAGTCTTTGTATGATCCAGGATTAATTTATCCTTCTTGAAGAACAATAAATCTCCAGATGCATAATTCAAAAGCATTTTCTTTCTCTTATTCTGCATCCAGTTTTCATAGACAAATTTGTCATTGCCTTATTCCATAGGATTAATCTTTCTCTCTCTCTCTTTTGTTTTGTTTTACAGCACACTGTTCTTTTTCTTTGCCTGAATTTAAGGGGAAAAAAAAATTTCTGGTATCTTCTTTTCTTCTCAGTCCATTCTTAAGTTTTTTAAGCCTGCAGATTCGTATTCCTTTCGCTTTCCTAATGCACAACATTAACTCAAATTCTTCGCTTTTCATTTTTTATAACAAGCACCTCTAAAACTTCTTTATTTTCAGCTAGGAAAGCTATGTCATCTGCATATCATTTCAGATTTTGATTCTAGCATTTGCTTCTTCCAATCTGGTCATTCTTATAGCAAGTTTGCTCTAAGTAAAGCAGCTTCAGGAATAATCTGCATCCTTTCCTACTTGATATCACTGTGCTCTTTTGAATTCAGCTCTTACGGTAGCTATGTGTTCATTTTAAACATTACTCAGGAAAAAATAATCAAATGTTCTGACACTCTTTTTAGCTTCAGTTATCTTCCATGTTCTAAGAGGATCTACATAACTAAAAGCTTTGGTGTAGTCAGGGAAGCGAAGCTAAACCTCTTTCTTATATTTCCTTGTTCTTCTTATCCACCCGGTATTAGTTGGTTGATCTCACAGAGAATTGGTTTTGATTGTAGTGAGTTATACCTGCCCAAAATAACCATATCTTGTGTCCTTTTGCTTTTTTGAAACCTATGCATCCATTTGACATACCTGTCTCTTTGTAGAGCTCCTTTTGATCAGAAGTGGTATTCAGCAGGTTCTGACCAGTTCTGGAGAACAGTACTGGAGAACAGTAGTGGAAATTTTGAGTAGTTCGGAGAACCGGCAAATACCACCTCTGACTGGCCCTGCCCCCATTTATTCTCTGCCTCCCGAGTCCCAGCTGATTGTCTGGGTCTTCTTTTGTTGCCCTGCACAGGAGAACAGAGCTGGAAAGCAGGTTAATGGGGTGGGGAGGGAATGTGAATTTTGCAGTAACCTTCCCCCAGGAGTGAAGTGGGAATGGAGATTTTACAGTATCCTTCCCCTGCCACACCCACCAAGCCATGCCCACAGAACTGGTAGTAGAAAAATTTGAATCCCACCACTGCTTTTGATGTTTTTATTCATCCAATCTGCTCAGGCAGAATGGACATACATTGGGCCCTGTTGGCCAAAGAATTTGGTGGGATCTAGAAAATATGCCTTTTCTGCCCCCGTGTCCAGTTTATGGATCATTCTCCCTCCACCCTGCTGGTCTTTCACAAAATTTTGTAGACTTGGTTTTGTGCCTGGTCTTGGGGCCTCAGTTGTCTGCCGAGACCCACATCTTGTTTATGCTAGTGATTTGTGTTGATGTTGCTCAGCTGCTGTGTATTTTAATTTCTGTCATGTGTATAACTGTTTTATTTTAACTCTGTCTGCTACCCAGAGTCGTTTATTTATATGGGCAGCCACATGAGCTGGATAACTATTTTTTAAAAAAAAACATTTTTTTCTTTGTAAGATAAGAACCAAAAGTTTATTTAAATGAAGCATGATGTAACAATCCACACACCTCTTCATCTTTCTTCCCTTTTCTTCAGTACAGACACTTACACCAATTTTTTGGGCCATGCCATCTTGTCTGATATTTGTTAACTTATTTGTTTATTAAACTTATTAAATAAACTAATTAAAGTTTTTTAAACCATGTCCATCTGATCAATAGAACTTTGGGTAGCAGACAAAGGCAGGAGCTGTTACCACTTTAATTGCCTGTTCACCTATAGATTTAAACAGTTCAGTGAGTATATTGTCAGTGACTTGTGATTGTCTATTAAACCCATAGTCCACTGCCTTTTATAATTCACTTTGTTGGAACCAATTTCTAAATACATTTTCTTGGTGAAAATGCTTCTGTCATTCTACAATCCCATTTTCATTTAATCTCATTGCTTTCTATTTATAAAATTCCTTATGGTTTTTTTATCATATCATATTCCTTATTATTTTATTTGATAACATAATTGGTTGAGATTTCTTTCCTTGTTGTTTCTTGCTTTAAACTGGCAATCATTTCATATCCTTCTTGCTGTCCAAGGCTTCCATTTTCCCTTGATTATTATTATAGCTTATTCCAAAAACCACTTTGATCTCTGCTTCTTTGAAATGTCTCTTAACTTTTCTTGTAATTCCTCAGGTTTACTTTTCATTGCTTCTCAAGTCCTTTTCTGCATATATTACTACATTTACTCCCCCTATTTTGATTTTCTATTCTGATTGTATGTCTACCAGATCAAACCTTGCTGACACATCTCTTCTCTAATTTTCTAAGTTTAACCTGTATATTGAACAGCTATAATTATTGGCCTGCTGCACAATCTGCTCCTGGAAGTTTTCTTGTGAACTGGGTTGCACATCTTAATTTTTGCTTCTTTTTTTGTAGCCAATCACATTCTGACGCTGTGATTTGTGGGGAGTTTTGTTAATTAAAACAGAAGGTGGTAACAAATTAAGAAAAACAGAAAGTCCAGTTGCCTCTCAAAAAAGCACCTTTGGGATAACAAATTAAGAATTCTCTCATTCACTTATTTTTTTAAGGTTTTTTTTAGTTAACTTTATTGTCATTGCACCTCGTACAACAAAATCAAACACCACCTTCAGTGTACATCATGACCATGAAAATAAACACAAACACATATCCTTCACCTCCACACATTGAACCGAAAACCCACAACACCACACCAACACTGGACTATACAGCAGAATTCAAAAGAGCTACTGCCCTGGGATAGAAGCTGTTTTTCAGCCTATTTGTGCTTGTTTTTAATATTCTGTACCATTTGCAATATGGTAATAGTTCAAAAAAAGGGTGCCCTTGATGAGATGGATCTTTGAGAATATTTTGAACTTTCTTAAGGCAGCGGGAGTTATAAAGCTCTTTCAAAGAGGGAAGAGGGCAACCAATGACCCTCTGGGCAAAGACATTAATCCTCTGGAGTGCTTTCCTATCTGCCACTGTGCAATTGGAAAACCATACAGAGGTGCAGTAAGTTAAGATACTCTCTATGGTGCAGTGGTAGAAGGTCACCAGAAGTTTTTCATTCAGTCGTCGTTTCCTGAGAAGTCTCAGGTAGTATAATCTTTGCTGGCCCCTTTTGACCAGTGCTACAATGTGAGCACCCCAGATCTGGTCCTCTTTTATGGTAACACCCAGAAACTTAAAACTGGCCACTTGCTCCACTCGGTCTCCATTGATTTCCTGCATTATTGTATTTTGCATCAAACAAATCTATCTGTGTACTGTGTTCTTTCGTTATGCCCAAACTCAAGCTTGGGATGAATTTGACTATTTTCTTTCTTCACCATTCATACAATGCCTAGTGATTCAGAACTGTGACTTTGGATGCCATCCAGTGCCTTGGAATGACATTATCGATCACATAGAAAATCTGTGTGAAAGTTCCTTAATAGTTCTATTATGCAAATGAAGGGCCCATCTTCATTTCTCCTTTGGAGCTACTCTGAGATCTTTAAAGGTTCACTCAGCCTATTGAATCTCTACAAAGAAAAAGAAGTCCAGTTGCCATGACTCAACTTTCAGACAACTCTACCTGGATGACTGAGAATCTTCATAGATGTGTATCTCCAAAAATACCACTCACTACTTTGGGAGCCTCTCATTAGCAGCTTGGGGTCATATAATGCTCCCATGCCAGTGCAACCCTTTGCAACTCTAAGCAGGGATTTCATGAGCATAATTTTACTAGATTGGCTTTTTAAGGCCTCCCTGAATTTATTTGTCCTGTTTCTCACTGTCATACTGGGTGCTGTCCCTTCTTATTCAACAGCCACTGAATCTCATACTGCTACCCAATCAGGTCTTTCCTTCGCCACCATTAATCCCTCTTTAGCAAACAAGGCTCCCAAGAAGCAAGAATTACTCTGGCCTCCTGCTCTACCATGGCGAAATAAGAGCCTTGTGAGTAAATGGCACTGTGCTGACTTTGCCATCAAGCCCAGTGCTTCATTGTTGGCAACCACTGAGTAGGGAAAGCCTCAGCTGTGCACACTTAGCAGGGAGAGGATTTAAACTGGGCAGAGACTGCCTTCCATTGTTGGAAGCAACTCCAGCATCTAGCTTTGTACTTCCTGAATTCCTGCTCTTGATTCCTGCTTCATTTTGACCTCCACATGCTCCTGATCAAATCTCTGGCTTATCCCTTGTTACTTTTCAGGCTATTATTGTGTAATATTTGATTAGAGACAATCTGACCAGGATTACACCTCCTCCTTAGTCTCTGATAAGCTGTAGGCATATGCACATTCTTTTTCCTGCTTCTCCAACTCCTCCTCTCTTGCCTCCTTCTGCTTGTCTGATGCCATCTCTCCAGACAAGCTTTCCTGATTGTCCCAAAGGTGGGTTTTTTAGGAGGCATCTAGAATTTCTTGTTTTTTTTCTTTTGAAGATGTTTCACTTCTCATCCAAGAAGCTTCTTCAGCTCTGACAGGATAGTGGGGAATGGAAGCTTTTATATTCCTTGCAGACAGCTGTGCCTCAAGGTTACAGATAAACCTCCAAGTGCTTCAACAACCCTTTAAAAGGATGCAAATGACCAGCTCTCTGCCCGGAATATAAATCCTTCCATTCCTCATTATCCTATCAGAGCTGAAGAAGTTTCTTGGATGAGAAATGAAACGTGTTCAAAAGGAAAAATAAAAAAGTCCAGTTGCCTCTTGAAAAAGAGCCTTTGGGACCGCCATGACGTGGATGACTAAGAAACTCCACAGACTTTAAGCTTTCCTGATATTTTTACAAGCCTTGCTGCCTACATATTGCTCCTAAACACTCTATTCCTTCTGCAAAGTTTGCTTGTTCCCATCCAACATTTCTGCAAGCCTCTCTCCCAAGCATCTGCATCACACTGGCACTTGGCCTGCCAGTGGACATTTACTCCCTTCACTGAAGCCAGGACACGAGATCCTTCTTGTAGGTGTGTTCTCCTCCCTCATTCCTGCAGTGCTTGAATTGCCCTCAATCCCATTGTGTGTGATGGTTGGTTGCACCACTCTCCTTTCAGTCTTTTCAGAAAAGATGAACCCAGCAGGAATTTAAGGCACCTGCTGAGTCCAGACATGATGGCATAGTGGCCTTCTTAGTGGAAACTGGGGGTGGAAAGGGTTTATCAGTGATATTTCTTTTCAATCTTAACATTTTTCAATCATTTATTTTTTTAAGTCAATGAATAACAGGACAATTTATCAACAGTTGCATTATGTTCAGAATTGCTAAGTCAGAACATTGATAACTGTCCTGCTCAGGTTTCAAACAAATAAGGTGCCAGCAGTTGTGAAATAGAACTGCAAGACAGTGAGAATTGTGTTGTTGGCTTGGATTGCTACACAATGTTCTTTTAAACATTTTCAGGGAATGGCACTTTTTGTCCATCATCTGAAACATCATTTGATGACATAAAGCATTGGGGGACAGAGTATTCAAACAATCCCCAGAACCAGATCAATGGGGTAATTTGATAGGAATTGTAAGATAGGGTTTATTTGCTGTGTTTTCATAGCTTTTATAAATGGATTTTTGTGTGTTACCCATGACTCACAATAAACAATTTGTGTATTATGGGGATAGACAGAGAATCACTTTTTCTTCATTTGTAATTCTTCTCACATGAAATGGCCAGAGGAGAGGATCTAATTTTTTTTTTTTGAATATGTGTATGACTAATAATAATAATATTAGGCAGCATTTGTTAAGATGACGATATATGACTCAGTTTCTCTAGTTGTTTCCAAAGGATTGGAACTGATATCTACTTAGGTCATAATAACATGAAAAAAATCCAGCTGAAAGGAACGTTTTCCATGAAAGGAAATAAGAAGCAAAATAGGTGTGATTAATGCTTAACCCAGTTATTTTTACATTCTTCAGCCTCCTTCCAAAATGCAAAGAAATTGTGGAGGGAGGCTGAAAGTATGGCCCTCTACGGAGACATAAGTCATTTGAGGAATGGTGATGGTGGCAAGGCTTATCCAGAGATTTCAGATGGTAAGAGCTCTGGGGACAGAATACTTGAAAGACTTATATATTGCCAATTGCACTGGGAGATCTCTTTTTTTTATTACATAACCCCTTTAATAAAAACATTCTCAAGGCAATCAGATTTGTTTTATTTGAATTATTTATTTCCTGATTAAAAATCTGTGTCCAGGATCTGTGTCCCTAAATGCAACGTTTTGTCTTGTAGTATACAAATTCAGCAAAGGCTAATAAGCTAATATAAGACAAGATATGTATCTTGGTGTCCTATTGTCTATCTTTGAAAAACATTAAAATAAGAAATAATTTTATGATTTTGTTTTACCTTCCACGATCAAATGTCTGTCTATATGTCTGTCTCCCTATCATACTAGTCCTATATGGTTTTTCCATCTTTTTCCCCAGGTTTCAGCCCAGAAATAAATTCAAGCTTCTGGCCTTCTCCAATATAGTCTTAAATAAGGGATCGCTGAGCCTTTACCTACTCAAAAGGCAGGTGCCAAAAATTATTTGGAACCAGCACATCAGGAACTTGGCCTTCTCTCCTATGAATCCCCTTCTTTCTGGGAGTTATATTTCCATATGTACATATAGCAGGGAGCCCCGAAGATCCTGATTTAAGGCATGTACACAAAACATAAACACCAGCACTTTGCTGGAAACCTGGCAAAGACATAATCATATATATTCCATTTTGGGTAAGCAGGTAAATATTACATGACTATGAGCAAACAAGACAAGACTTAAGCAAGCAGATGCTTAAATGAATAATTAAATATATGAATTTATTTTAAAGCAGTTTGGTAAATTGTGGTGTTTGCTGTTGCTATATTCCACACCTATTGCCTTCTTCCAAGCCTTTGGGATAGATGACTAATGTTCTTTTGTCTTTTCTGGGTTTATTTTCTTTGACATTGTTGTTCTTTTGTGTTTATGCTATATTCTTTTTCCTGCCATTCTTTGTTTTTTAATGTTTTAACCATTATAATTCCTCCTCCAATCTTTCTGGGAGTTGGGTGGCCTATACATTTAATACAGTAAAATTTAATAAATTATTAAGATTGGAACTTTCTTTCATTTACAAAATATCTTTTAGTCTTCTAAATGATTTGAAAACAGTGCTTCTTTTCAAAATACAATTGTTAATCTATGTATGTACTCTCAGGACAAAATATAAACACATTTATTGCCTATTCTTCATGATTTTGAAATAGTGAGCTTAAAAGCATCAACAGTATTCTGATCCATTTTATTGACCTTGGGCTACATATTAGTTTAACTATAAATAATAACCTATTCTTTTACCAATCATACCAGTAAAAGCCAACATATTTTACATTCAGGTATTGTTCAATAAGCAGTTCTCCATTGTGCTGTTATTTGATTCCAATTGTCATTCTTAAGTTTCAGTCAGATCCATTATGCATTAAGTTGAAAAGAACTCCAAAAATGTGTCACCATCCATTTATCTACATCAAACATTCCAAATGGTTTTTTTTAAGGACAGGATATTTCTATATCAAGAACCAGGTTTCAGTCCAGAAATAAATGCAAGGTTCTGGCCTTCACTAATTTAGTCTTAAATAAGGGATTGCTGAGTCCTTGCCCACTCAAAAGACAGATGTCATGACACTTCCAAACCAAATTCTGTTATTTCTCTGTATAATCAAAAGTAGGATGGAATGAGGCTTTGAAAAAATGCTTCACTTTGACAAACCTTCACTTGGTTTCACAAAGCTGCATCATTCCTCTCCCTTTTAAAGGCTAAGCAAGTTTCATACAGTTTTGCTCGCATTGTATGATAGCTAAGGGAAGCTTCTAAAACAGAGTAACACAAGACAATCCAGTTATTTTTGTTCACTGTCACAAGTGAGAAAACTGAATGCCTCCAAGCTGGGTGCCTTCACTGAACATTGCACAATTGCCCGTGGTGTAAGAGGAAGTTGGCCAACTATTAGGTAACTACTAGGTTGTTAAGACCACACTTGGAATATTGCATCCAGTTTTGTTCTCCGCAATATAAAAAAAGACGTTGAGACTCTAGGAATAATGTAGAGAAGAGCAACAAAGATGATTAGGGGGCTGGAGGCTAAAACATATAAAGAATAGTTGCGAGAATTGGGTATGTCTCCTTTAATGAAAAGGATTAGGGATGACATGATAGCAGCCTTCCAATATCTAAGGAGCTGCCACAAAGAAGAGAAAGTCAGCCTATTCTCCAAAGCACATTTATTTATTTATTTATTTATTTATTTATTAATTACATTTATATACCGCCCTTCTCCCAAGGGACTCAGGGCGGTGAACAGCTCATCTAAAAACCCCACAAAAATACAAAAGTTAAAAAATAATTAAATATTTAAATCAGCTGCTGACTAAAATTAGGAAACCCTCCCCCCACCCTTAAAAACCCAAATTTAAATTTAAAAATGGAGATCAAATTTAAAATCATTATCTCAGCCCAGGCCGGCCTGCTCAAAGAGCCAGGTCTTTAACGCGCGCCTGAAGGCCCTCAGGTCCGTGCCGGTACGGAGTTCCGGTGGCAGAGTATTCCAGAGGGCGGGGGCACCCACAGAGAAGGCCCTACTCCTTGGCGCCGCCAGACGACACATAGCGGCCGACGGCACCCGGAGCAGACCCTCCCTGTGGGAACGCACCGGCCTGTTGGAGAGCGTTGGCAGAATGCGGTCCTGAAGGTAACCTGGTCCCATGCCATGGGTCGCCCTAAAGGTCAAAACTAGAACCTTAAAGCGAACCCGGAGAGCCATCGGCAACCAATGCAGCTCGCGCAGGAGAGGCGTCACATGGGCGCTACGCGACGCCCCCATAATCACCCTCGCGGCTGCATTTTGCACCAACTGGAGTCTCCGGATGCTCCCCGCAGGGAGCCCCATGTAGAGGGCGTTACAATAGTCCAGGCGAGAGGTGACAAGGGCCTGAGTGACCGTGCGCAAGGCGTCCCGATCCAGGAAGGGCCGCAACCGGTAGATCCGACGGATCTGATGAAATGCCCCCCTGGAGACGGCCGCGATGTGATGTTCAAGCGACAGCCGTACATCCAGGAGGACTCCCAGGTTGCGAGCCCTCTCTGTGGGGGGCAGAACTTCCCCCCCAATAGCCAGCGAAGGTATCAACTGGCCATATCGGGGCGCCGGAAACCACAGCCACTCGGTCTTGGATGGGTTGAGCCGAAGCCTGTTCCCGCCCATCCAGTCCCGCACGGCCTCCAGGCACCTAGACATAGCCCCCACAGCATCGTTGGGGTGGTCCGGAGTGGAGATGTACAACTGGGTGTCATCTGCATACAGATGACACCTCACTCCAAGACCACGGATGATCTCGCCCAGCGGCTTCATGTAAATGTTGAACAGGAGGGGAGAAAGGACCGACCCCTGAGGCACCCCACAAACCAGGGGCCTAGAGGTGGACCTCTCCCCCCCCGCCAACACGAATTGCGAACGGTCAGAGAGGAAGGAGGAGAACCATCGAAGGACGGTTCCACCAATCCCCAACCCCTCCAACCGTCGCAATAAGATACTATGGTCGATAGTATCAAAAGCCGCCGAGAGATCTAATAGGACCAGGACAGAGGAGAACCCTCTGTCACGAGCCCTCCAGAGATCATCAACCAACGCGACCAATGCCGTCTCAGTGCTATGTCCAGGCCTGAAGCCCGATTGGAACGGATCGAGGTAAGTTGCTTCCTCCAGGTACCGGGGGAGCTGACGTGCCACCACACTCTCAACAACCTTCGCCACGAAGGGAAGGTTGGAGACTGGACGATAGTTGTTTAGAATAGCTGGGTCCAGGGAAGGCTTCTTGAGGAGGGGGCGCACCACCGCCGCCTTCAGGGCGGTAGGGAGCACCCCCTCTCTCAAGGAAGCGTTGACAATCCCCTGGAGCCAGCCTCGTGTCGTCTCCCTGGCGGCCGAAACCAACCAGGAAGGACACGGGTCCAATAAACAGGTGGTGGCATTCAGACCCCCCAGCAACCTGTCCACACCCTCAGCGGTCACAGGATCGAACTCCCCCCAGATAACATTCTCAAGACCTGCCCCGGACACCTCCCCCGGGACCACCCAATTGGAGTCGAGCCCCTCCCGAATCTGAGCGATTTTATCATGCAGAAATCGGGAAAACTCCTCTGCTCTACCCTGCAAGAGGTCATCCCGCGCTCTCGGTTCAAGTAGAGAGCGGGTCACTCTAAACAGGGCGGCAGGCCGATTTTCTGCTGATGCAATAAGGGCGGAGAAATACGAAGATTTCGCCGCCCCTATCGCCACAAGGTAAGTCTTAATATGAGATCTCACCTGTGTTCGGTCAGACTCAGAACGACTCGCCCTCCAAATGCCCTCTAGACGTCTTTTCCGGCACTTCATCTCCCGCAGCTCCTCCGTATACCACGGAGCCAAGCGGGATCTGTGCCGGGTCAGAGGTCGCAGGGGCACAACTCGATCTAGAGCCCCGGCGGCCAACCCATCCCAGGTGGCCACCAGGTCACCAGGCGAGCTGTGAGCCAGAGACTCAGGAAATGGCCCAAGCTCCCTCTGGAACCGTTCCGGGTCCATCAGGCGCCTGGGGCGGAACAATCTAAGTGGCTCCGCCTCCCTGCGGTGGGGGGTGGCGGAACGGAAGTCCAACCTGAGGAGGGAATGATCTGTCCATGACAGGGGTGTGATGACTAAATCCCCAAAAATACAGTCATTCAACCACTGCCCAGAGACAAAAATCAGGTCCAGCATGTGTCCTCCAATGTGAGTGGGGGCAGAAACTAACTGGGTCAGGTCCATGGCCGTCATGGAAGCCAAGAACTCCCGAACCAACCCCGAGGTTTCACCGGATGATGGCAGGTTGAAATCCCCCATGACCAAAAGCCTAGGGGTCTCAACCGCCAGCCCGGCTATCACCTCGAGGAGTCCGGGCAGGGCCGATGAGACGTGGCAGGGAGCCAGGTACGCCATCAAAAGACCCATCTGAACCCCTTGCCCCCACTTCACAAATAGAGATTCACAGCCAGCCGTCTGAGGGACAGTGGCCTCCCTAGGATAAAGGGCCTCCTTTATAAGCACCGCCACCCCTCCACCCCTTCCCTGAGCCCTAGGCTGGTGAAATGCAAGGAAACCTGGTGGGCACATCTCAACCAGAGGAACACCGCCCTCTGGGCCCAACCAGGTTTCGGTAACACCTACCAGGTCCGCGGCCTCCTCCTGAGCCAAATCATGGATCAGGGGAGCCTTGTTAACCACGGACCTGGCATTGCACAACAGCAGCCGGGTATTCAGGGCCTGAGAATCCAGACAACCAGGGCTGCAGGATGGGTATGGAGGGTCGGAGCGCGCTACCGCTTGCAAACATCGGGAGCGCGATCCCCTTACTGGATATGGCCCTCTACCCCCAGCATACCTGCCTCTCCCAGTCACCGTGCTAATAAAATTTGCCCCCGGCAGCCCACCCCCAGTCTGCCACCCCGACACGGAAACCCCCGAGGCCCCCCAGGCGCGTGGGCCGGCCCGGCTGCCCCCAACTCCATGTGGGCTGTCTCCCTTGCCCACCCTGGAACCTTTCAACCCATTAAAAAATCCCATTAAAAAATTACCAATCCCGGGTTTCCCGCGCTTCCTCCCATTCCTCCGGCTTCCACGGCCCCACCATCGCTCCGGATCCCAGGATCCCTCATAGCGGAAGGTCTTTGAGAGTTTAGAGGGCCACTTAAGGGAGAGGGGGACATCCCTCAAGGCCCAAAGCTCCGCCATGGAGTACCTCCGTGGCCCCGGCCACCCCGCCCCGACGGTCCCGCAGCGTCCGAAGTCTTTGTGTTGGAGAAGTCCCGGCAGACTGGGGTAACCCCCTCCCCCCGGCCGCCCCACCCCTGCCACTGGTGGGGCCCCCGGGGGAAAAGGGGTCATAGGCAAGGTCACTCCCCCCCTCCCCGGGCCCACCACCCCTGCCACAGGTGGGGGCCCCAAGGAGGGGAGGGGAACGGTCACAACACCATCCAACCCCCAGTCTCCGTATTGTCCCCACAGCCATAGGGGCGGCCCCGAAACCAGTCCAGGCCCGCCATGTCCACAGCGGGGCCACTCCCGCACTGGTCGGGGTCCCCCGAAATCGCCGCGGCCCGAGCGAGGCCGCCGAGCCTGCCACACCGTCATGCCTCGCTGGGGGTACCAAGACCTCTTCATAACCCCTCGGAACTCCGGGGTTTCCGCGGTAGCTGTTCCAGGGCCTCTGCGATCTCAACAATGCCGCAGAGGCCAGTCCAGGGCCCCCCAGGCGGCTCCCCCAGGTCCGCGCCGCCCCAGAAAATCCAGGGCCATTGCTCCCCCCAGGGGGCCGCCGGGGCCACACCGCGGTGATCTCCCCATCCCGGAGGCCGCTGGGTCCACTGGCGTCCATGTTGCCATAATGACTCCGGAGGACGCCGCCGCAATCGAGGCCTCCGCCGCCGCCATTGCCATCCAGGTCGCCGTCGCCGCGACCACCGCCGAGGCCGCCACCGCCGCGACCACCGCCGCCGCCGCGACCACCGGGGCCGCCTCCGCCTCCACCTCCGCCGCGGCCACCGAGGCCGCCACCGCCGCCGCAGCCGCCGCCAAGGCCGCCATCGTTGTCACGACCATCGCCGCGACCTCCGCCGACGCCGCCGAAGCGCCCGCAGCCCCCGACGCGATCACCATCACCGGGGGCCTCGTCCAGCCCCACCGGCCGCCGGGCAAGGTCTCCGAGGCCTCCAGGATCAACTCGGCGTCGCATCCGCCGAGGCCGTATCCGCCGAGGCCGCATCCGCGCCGCCCTCCGCGCCGCTCCCCCAGCCGGTCCCGCGGCTCCAGCGCACCCCCAGCCGGCTTCTGAAGGATCCCGCCGGGCTCCCCCGGTCCTCCCCCGCCTCTGCCACCGGCGGGGGGATCCGAGGGGTAGGGGGGGCCGCACCCGAAGCCGCCGCGGCCGGAGGGAGCTCCAACGGAGGCGCGCGGCCGCCATTTTCCGAAACCCGGAAGTCAGGACAAGAAGCAATGGATGGAAGCTAATCAAGGAGAGAACCAATCTTGAACTAAGGAGAAATTTCCTTAATCAGTGGAAGGACTTGCATCCAGAAATTGGGTGCTCCAACACTGGAAGTTTTAAAGAAGAGATTGGACAATCATCTGCCTAAAATGGTATAGGGTTTGAGCAGGGAATTGGACTAGAAAACTTCCAAGGTGCCTTCCAATTCTGTAATTCTTTGGTCTGTTCTGCTATCTGGTAGATCCCTTGGTGTTTTGTCCACCAGGTAGTTTTGGTGAAAGCTGCAGGCAACAACAGAACACAGGCAGAGAATGGCTCACCTTGTGTAACTCTAGCACTGTGATAGAGGCATTATTGAATTCTTGATCAAAACTTTTGGCATTAGCAAGCAGCCTGAAGGCCCTACACAGGGATCTAGAAGAGATGTTGATGCCTCCTCAGCTCTTACTAAAGGAAGCAGTCTAGGGGAGAAAAAGGGTCCTCCAAGCACATACCAGAAGTATTGTGAAGGAGGCAGGGAATGCTGCGGGTCCTACCCCTGAGGGAGATACACCTGGTGGGACCAAGAAGAAGGGCCTTCTCTGTGGTGGCTCCATCTCTCTGGAACATCATTCCCCCAGAGATTAGAATGGCCCCCTCATTAATATTATTCCGAGAGGCACTGAAGACCTGGTTTTGCCAATGGGCCTGGGGAACTCAGAGAGGGATGGAACCCATCAGATGGCTAGTGTGATCCGCTGTTGTTGGGGTGGGGGTGGGGGTTGAGAGTTGATTTTTGTTTTTGTTTTGTTTTTTGTTTTCCCAAATTTTGTTCTATTGTACTTTACTAATTTATTTGATTCTTTCTGTTAGTTCTTATTGTTTTTATTTTTATTTTTTGTTTTAAATATGATTTTACATTGTGTAAGCCGCCTTGAGTCGCCATGGGCCACCTCAGCACATGCTGGAGCTCGTCCTGCTAGGAGGTTTCACTGCACACAGTGTGCAATTCCAAAGGTGATCAACCTGGAAAAGGTCCTACAGCTCTTGGGAAGCAGCTTGAGAGGGATCTCCTCTCACCGCATTGCTCTGAAGCAGTTTGAATTGCTACCTGTATTACTTTAGAAGGCAAATGTAAACATCCCTGTACTTCAGCAGAGTGAAATATATCAGGGGTCACCAACCTTTTGGACCTCAGGGACTACCAAACTCATAATTTTAAATCCCGGGGACCACTAATGTGAAATTTGATTAACGGTGGCTTGCTGGCATTGCACAGAGAGAGAGAGAGAGAGAGCACTAAATACCACTTCTGAAACCAACCCACCTCTCTGTAGTTGTTGTTGGGTGAAAATAGAAGGAAGAAGGGAGTATTTGATATGTTTTCCACCTTGAGATTTTTTATAAAGTAATAAGGGTGGGGGGAAAGTTTAATAAAATAAAATACAAGCAAAAGAAACTAAAGGAGCTCTCAAGTTGACATAAAATTGTCGTATGTTACATTTGAAAGCAAGTATCAGTAAGAATTCAACGCTAGAATGAAACTCATTGACAATTGCATGTTTCACAATTTCCTGTCTTGATATTCTCCTGTTCTGGGATGCCAACTATTTTTACTTCAAACTGGCATGTGGCAGATTTTTCAGAAACATTGGTATACAAATACTAAAATGTATTTGCTTATATTTGTCTTCTCGATGGTTGGGTGGAAAAAAAGTCAGAGAAAGTAATTCAATTCAAAGTTTTATAGTTTTTAATACTTATATTTCTCATTTGACCCAATAAATTATGGCGTATCAATTTCAGAAACTGATTTTGTGCCCTGACAGGCAAAAGAAGCAAATTGATTCTGGCTGCCAAATAATAAACAACTTGAGGATGCCAGAAGCAGCCATTTTTCCTTCTAAATGTCATTTAGTGGGAAATGTAAAAATAAAATGGCAATTACTGTGACAATGTCAAATAAGAGCCATGGGCTGTCAAGAAAAAGCTGTTCTCTACCGGTTGTAATTGATTTCAATAAGACCATACATGCAGTAACAGCTTATTGACTCACTTACTAACTTGAAATCAAGAGCGGTATGAACATTTAAAGACACAATAGTTATATGACCCCAGTGTACTGAAGTGTGCATTATTTTTCATGCACCAACTATCACTGTCCTAAGGACTTACTCCTTTTCAAAGGTGCGATCTGTATCTATTCGGTGTGGCATTTTCTATTTGGTGACATAAACTACAACTGTAAGTACCATTTCTCCTGAGAAGAAGCCTTTAGCCGAAGAAGACTAACTGCTTAGAGATTCCTTGAGATATTGAAATAATGCATTATAAAGCTAGAACTCAAATTGTTTGCAATATACAGAAGTGACTTCATTTCACAACAGTAGTAGTAAGAGGCAAAATCAATCTTGCAATAAAGTCATAGCCTTCATTTGCAACTCTAATACTGAACATATTATAAAAGACCCTCCAGTTCTTTGCTCAAAGCAATGCAAATGTTTTATTAAGTATAACAGTATGTAGGAACAACTGTACCCAAACGATGAAAATGTCAAATCAACACACAAATGGCACAGCATACCATTGTAATTTTAATTTAAACTGGTTAATAGCTGTCAGGAATTCTATAACTTACCTGATTTATAGAATGAGCTCTGGACAATCTTTGGGCATTCTAATATTCTATTAAATAAATAATCAGGTGTGTTCTGGAAACTGGTCAGTGGAATTTGCATTCCAGGCAAATCCTGAGTTTATGACCCACAGATGCCTAGCCTTGTTTTGGTCAACATCAAACAGTTTCCATCTGGATTGTACATTTCTGGCATGTAACAAACATAGAACAGAATAGAATAACAGGATAACAGAGTTGGAAGGGACTTTCGAGGTTTTCTAGTCCAACCCCCTGCTCAAGCATACCATTTGAGACAAATACATTAAGAATAGATACATGACTCTAGGCAGCAAAGAATTCTAAAGTAAAGGACATTTAAACTAAATTTTAATCATTTAAAAGGTGAGGAGACAAAGTCTCAAGTCCCATACTGTATACAGCGATACTATAGAATAGGAGTGGGCAATTAATTTTCCCAAGAGGCCACAAGAGAAATTGAGGCTGTTGTGGAGGGCCAAACCAATAAGGGCTGAGAAAGTGCATAAAACATGTATGCATGCATATATTCTCCCCTCCCCTTTTTATGATCCTGTAATCCCTTAATTCGAGTAGAGACTGTATGGATCTGAGTGTTTACTGACCAGATGCCCTTCCTGATACCATATGGAGATCACACAGCAGATACAGCTGCTGCTATCTAGGCTTGAACTCTCAACCTTTCAAGTGGGAGATGAGCGTCTTCACCATTAAGCAATAAAAAAAAAAAAAGCAATTGCCTTCAAAATAAAAGTAACACACAAAAGCCAAGCAGGAGCAACCAAAGGGATAGATGTGGCCCAGGGGCTGTAAAATGACCAAGTCTACTGCAGAAGACTAGTGAGGAGATTTTATACCTCTTTTTCCATTGTACCTGAAAGGTTTTTTTTTTTTTGGTAGATTTCTGTACACACACCCAAAATGAACTGTAGAAATTTTAAGTTTTACTATGGACCTAATAATCACCTTCAGCCTTCTTAAATTATATCTTTATACAACCTAGCAGTGTAAGAATGATGTTTAATTAAAATATACGCAGCCAGCTGGCTGAGGAATTCTGGGAGTTGAAGTCCACACGTCTTAAAGTTGCCAGGTTTGGGGACCCCTGCCTTAAATGAACCACAAGGGGGTGTATATGAACACAGCCCCGCCCCCAAATATCTATGCTGAAATGTCTTCGGATTGGTGTGAAGAAAATGTGGAGTTGTGGATTTTAAACAAACCACTCTTATGAAAATGCCTCTTCAGATCGTTGCCGGAAATGATGAATGTACATTGAAAAGTATAAAGATTAGTAGCCCAGTGTGAACTTTGGAAGGTGCCAAGATGCAAATCACTATACATATTAGTTTCAGGGGCCTTCCTGCCACCAGTTCTGAAGTTCCTAACAAGCAGAAGGGTTGTAAGATGATTTTTGCTTTGTAGATGACTGTTGACTTGTTTTCAGTTAATAAAATCCTTTTATCTCTTCCTCATTAGTACGATCATTGCCTCTCAATCCCAGAACCTATTAGTCACCAGCTGGCCACTGATGGCAAAACACCATATTACATCTTCCTTCCATGCTACTTCCACTAGCGACTGTGGTGTTTATTTTTTTTTAAAGAAATACATTTCAGATGGAGCCAGCATATTGGCAGTTTCTAGAAGCAGAAGACATTATCCTATTTCTGAAATGTCAGATTTGTTCACCCTGAGAGTAGCTTTGGGCATTTCCTCCAGACTTCATTAACAGGTGTTTGTCTTTTCCTTGAGTCAGGAGACAAGTATTTTGATAAATATGTTACATATATATTTTGAACTATCTACATGACCAAGCTTTATTTAGTTTCAGCAACAAGATTAGACAGGGCTTCTGTTCTTACAGCTTTATGTAGTAGTACTGTAGTAGTTAAGTGGTGGGATTCAATTTTTTTTTACTATTGATTCTGAGAGCATGGCTTGGTGCATGTGGCTGGTGAGCATGTCAGGGGAAGGATAATGTAAAATCCCCATTCTCTCCCCACTAACCTGTTTTCCAGCTCTATTCTCCTGTGCAGGGCAACCAAAGAAGACCCAGCCGATCAGCTGGGACTCAGGAGGCAGAGAATAGATGGGGGGGGGGCAGTTAGCGGTGGTATTTGCCAGTTCTCCAAACTACTCAAAATTTCTGCTACCGGTTCTCTGAACCACTCAAAATTTCCATTACCAGTTCTCCAGAACTGGTCAGAATCTGCTGAATACCACTTCTGCCATAGTTCAGGGAAATGGTGGTTTCTCCTACTGGAAACCATCTCCAGTGAGAACAATAATTGAACATAGAACATTCAATTGGTCTCCCAAAAGCATGGAAAGATGGGACTGGTGGGTTCAGGACCCTCTTTCCCATCTCATCCCGTGCCTCTTTTATATCCATCCATCCTTCCATCTATCCATCCATCCATCCATCCATCCATCCATTATTGTTGTTGATAAGATTAAGAAGAAATGTGTCTATTCTCCTTTTAGTCTTTAAAATTCAGATCTGTTCCAACTTCATTTTTGAGAGACCACAATTTTATTGACTTTTAAATAAAAGCGAGTCTGTATAATCATTGTACATCTAATTTGCATCCTAGTCTGTTATACCGGTTGGATCCCATCCCTGTAAGAATGTATCAATGTCTGTTTTTTCTTGACATAAAAGACTGATGTCTTATAAATTTAAAAAAAAAAACAGAATTACACTTGCTTCTTCCTTGGAGCAACCCAACATAATTTAGACAGTTTAGACAAATTTGAATGAGATCTTTTCAGATGCAAGTGTATAGTTTTCTGAAAAAAAAAAAGATACTTAGGATTGCAATTTGGAGTTCTGTGAATATTCTTAACGGATATTAAGTTTTCTCTCCCTTGCTTTCTAACCTCTCTGCTCCATTTAGGGCAGGGGTATCAAACTTGCATCATCATGGCAGTGTTACATGATATATCATGTATCATTACTTTCTCCCCCTTTGTTAAACCAGGCATGGTTGTGGCCAGCATATGACACATCTGGCCCATGAGCCGCAAGTTTTACAGCCCTGGTTTAGGACTCATCAGATACATGCTTCCCTCCTGTTACTTCTTGAGTTCTTATGCAAAGGAGGTTCATAATTAGCTATAATCTTTGGTTTAATTATTGCCTCCTGTTGCTTATTCTTCCTCTTCTCTCTCTCTAATATCCCTTTCAGAATGCAGATTTCTTCAATAAGAATGATTTGCATTCCTAGTTTCTGCAGCAGGTTAAATACTCTTGACATGGACTCAACTCTTTGTGATTATTATGGGCTCAGCCCTAGGAATGGTTTGTTATTACTTTCTTCTGAGGTGTTTTTTTTTTTTTTTTGAGTTTCCAATCTAGCCACCAGACCTAAAGTTTCCTGGTGGATTCACATCCAAATAGTAACCACCTTGCCTAGCTTTTAGACAAGGTTGGTTAGGATCTGTCACTGCTAAGAGTACTTCTTTTTAACTTTATCTGATCTCAGATGTTGAGTAATACACAGATAATAGAAGGGGTCTCTTGAACCAGGGAGCAGGACATATGACATCGAAGCACAACATGGTTGGTAAACAGTACTAGAGGCAAAGACAGGTGTAAAGAAGAGTAGAGTTAAAAAGCAGGACTTACACAAATTAGAACATGCACATGATTAGAAATAGCAACAAGGTGTCATATCATACGCCTGGTGATGCCATTAGGCTGTAACTATGGTATGAAGACTACAAACACAAGGGAGTTAGGAATGAATAAATGTTTTATGACTAAGTTGACCAAGTCATTCTCCTGGGAAAGAGTGTTTGTAATGTCTAATTTCCAAATTTGAATAGCTGAGCCATTGCATTGCTTTCTTTGGGAAGGAACATTGGCCCACCTGAAATCTCTTATACATGTACAAAAAAAGCTATGGTAAACTACTTCATATTGTCACAAAGAAGAGGGAGTCAACCTATTATCCAAAGCACCTGATGGCAAAACAAGAAACAATGGATGGAAACTAACCAAGGAGAAAAGCAACCTGGAATTAAAGAGAAGCTTCCTAACAGTGAGGACAATTAACCAGTGGAACAGCTGGCCTTCAGAAGTTGTGGGCGCTCCATCACTGGAGGATTTTAAGAAATAACTGGACACCCATTTGTCTGAAATGGTATAGGGTCTCCTGGTTATGCAGGGGGTAAAACTAGAAGACCTCAAGGTTCCTCCAACTCTATTATTCTGTTATATCATTACAAAGAAATATCTGGAATCAGTTACTAGGAATCAAGCTCAATTTATAGTCATATATTGTACTACGATAAAGTCATATTATACTAAAGCATAGCCATATTTGTTGTACAATGCTGTCCAAATAACTGCATTACTTTCTTTCCTAAATATTCCTTGTTCCCATTGGATCTTTCTATTCCATGTATTATCTCAGTAGATAGAAAAGTCAAATGGTGGTTGTTGCAAGTGTGTAACACAAATTTGATTTTAGAAAGAAATAGTAATTAATTTAGAATCTGATAAGAACTAAAATCATCCTTAGAAATTCTAATTACCATTTGATATCTGCGTTACTTTGATAAAGCTGTTTTATTGGGTTGCTACAAAAACTGAAACCAATTTTAGGAAATCAATTAATTTCTGAGGCTTCTTTCGGAATTTTCTCAAGTTATCAGTTTCCATAACAGTATTTCTTTTTCATCTGTTTTACAAACTCCTTATTATGTTTGTTTCAAAGGATATTGTAATTCTGCATACATACAGTACCTGCTGATAGATAGCATAATTATGAAAATATCATAACTTCTTGGTTCTCTCATGTTCAAATGTTGGTCTGCTTGGAAAACTAAAAAGAGGCAACAGAAGAAGATATTTGTAGCTCATGATTGAACTACGGAGTCCTTGGTGCTCTCTTAGGTTAGTTGATTTCTTTCAGACATTTCACTACCAAAGGAGATAAACTCATCAGTGAAAGAAGAGAGTGGGGTTTGATCTCTTATTATACACTAGTGGCTTGCCCTGCCAGTGTTGGTCATCTTTTAACTATACAGTTTGAGATGAACACTTTTTGAATGGTGTGGGAGTAGGAATGGATTTCCAAAGGAAAAATTGCAGACTACAGGAACCAGAGCACTACTCAGGTGACCCTGAGGACACAGGTAATCTTCCAAATGCTTCAACGACCCTCTAAAAGGATGCAAATGATCAGCTGCCTTCAAAGAATATAAATCCTTCCATTTCCCACTATCCTGTCAGAGCTGAAGAAGCTTCTTGTTTGAGAAGCAGAACATCTTCAAAAGAAGAAAAGAAAGTCCAGTTGCCTCCTGAAAATGCACCTTTGGGACAACCATGACCTGGATGACTGAGAATCTACATGTTGGTGGTAGTGTTCTTAGTGGTTCCTTGATTAAGCTGTTGTTTACTGTTAAATTATTTGTCTGAGTTGGTAGTTCCTTGATTGGGGTATTGTTTGCTTATTGATTGTTGATATTGTTGGGTCTTGGTGTTAATCTCAGCTTATCTGGGTGTTTTATCAGCTTTAGGACTCTTTCTACCAGGTGTCTCACTGTTGCTGAATTTAAGGTCTTCCTTCCCTTTTACTCATTCATTTAAATGTCTGTATGTGATACTGAAGTGGTTGACTGTTACTACTTATAAAACGCAGTTTATAATGAACGAGATAAAGTCACTTTGAAGGCCAAACTTTTAAAATAAATGAAGAAATAAACACTAAACATAGGCCCAAAGTTCAGCCTCCGATAAAATATCAGAGTGCTTACTTTCATTTGATTTTCTTCAGCTAATAGAATGATGGATAACTTCTCAGAGTGTTGTATTTCTTAAAGAAAGAATTATAGCCTGACTTTGATCTAGGGAGCCTGTCCAGAACTCCATCTGAGGTTACATTGCTCTATAGATGCTGGAATCAGCGTTTCACAAGGGAGGGATAAAAGGTATCATAAAGCATCTAAATCCTTATGTGTGGCCACATTTCTTGACAGTATTGATTCACGAGAGAATTTTTCACTAAACCAGATCTTGAACAGGGTGTGCAGTTCCTCCGAAAGCATATGGGGATATATTTCTAGTATTCTGCAACTTCTAAGTAAGCTGCAACTGTCAAGCAGACAATCAAATCTTTAGGAACATCAGGGTTATGCTTGCCAAAAAGGAACATAAACTTCTATGACCAAGTTCAGTGATACTCAAATATTCAGCAGCATTGCCGTCTGCAATTTTCTTTCTACTTAATTAATTGGAATATTATCTTCTAGAGGATCAGCATTTATTTATGCCTCAGTTATAAAGATTAAGATTTATTTGAGAGCCTGACAGGACAAATTAAGGTTACTGGTTCAATAATTAAGATTGTATTCATTGCATACTGAAAACTTTCTTGAGGCAGTAAATATTATTTAAGAATAATGAAAAGGTTCTTATTTCTGAGATCCTGGGATAAATATATGATGGTCACACAAATGATGAGTTGAAATAAAATTGATGCAATTTATAATTTGTTGGAGGGGGAAAAAACTTATTTTAAACTGATGTATCATTTCTTGCTAAGCATTCCTTGGATTCCAAATATTTCTCCTACCCTTACAGAAATTCAGAAGATCACCACTATTTCATGATTCAAGACTGAAACTAAAAAATGAACTAACATTTGCTTCAGTATGAATTTGTTCCTTGGTACTTCTAAGGTGTAACTTATTCTTCCTTAAATTGATATAATTCCATGGAAGCAAGTGAATATATGGGTTCCTCTTACACACCCTGGGAATGTATCACATGCAAAACCAGGTTGAAAACTCCATATTGTCAGATAAGAATATGGAAACCATCCTGCTGGATCCATTCAAGACCTATCCTAGTCTAGCCTTCTGCTTCACATAGCAGTCATCCAGATGCCCATGAGTTGCTGACAAGTAGGAGATGGAAATGGACCTTTCTCCCACCATTGTTCCTTTGCAGTTCTAACAGCTTAGAATAATTTCACTTCTTCAAAAGTAAAAGCCCTTGATAAATCTGTCCTGCAAATTTTTACCCAATCCAGGTGGACAGGTGGATGTTGCAGTCAGGTAAAGTGCAATATGACAAAGTATAGTGTAGTGCAGCCAGATAGAATGCAGTGTAGCTAGGTAAAATACAGTAGGACTTAGTAGAATTCAGTGCAGCCAGACAGAGTATAGTATGGCTAGACAGAGTGCAGTGTGGCCATAAAGGATGCAGTGCAGCCAGGTAGCACAGAGTGTGTCTAGGTAGAATGCAGTATGATCTCGTAGAATGCAGTGCAGCCAGGTAGAATGCAGTGTGGCCCCACACTATATGTGTGCAGAATGTAGAGTGCAGTATTATCTAGTAGAATGCAATACAGCCAGACAGTGCAATGTGGCCAGAAAGAATGCAGTGCAGCTGGATAGAATGCAGTGTGTTTAGGTAGAATGCAATCTGGTCAGGAACAATGCAGTGAAACCAGATAGAGTGCAGTGTGGCTAGGTAGAGTATAGTGTGGACAAGAGGAATGCCACATAGCCAGGTAGAATGCAATGTGGCCAGGAAATGCAGTGAGCCATGTAGAGTGCAGTATGGCCAGGAAGAATGCAGTGCAGCCAGGTAGAGTGCAATGGAGCATGAACAGGTGGATGGGTGGCTGCTGTGGCATGGCATGATCGAAGTCAGGCATGGCAGGGCTGCTGCAGCTCAGTATAAGCATGGCCAGCCAGGTGTATATCTGTGTTCGTTAGTATGCACATGTGTATGCTGTAGTTGGACATGTTCTATGGAGCCTGGGATCTCCAGGACAAAAAGTAGTGAGAGGGGCAACAACTTAAAGGAGTGTCTTACAACCTTCCCTGCTGGCTTCCCCATTGACTTTGCTTGTGGGAAGCCAGTAGGGAAGGTCATCAATGATAATCCAGTGACTGTGGGGTTCTGGGATGGCCAGAATTACAGGAGTCATAAGTGCTATTCATTCAGCATCATCGTAAATGTTCACTGAATTGGTGATTGTTAACTGAGAACTTCCTGTAAAAGCCTTGAAACTGTGGATAAATAAATGTAGATCAGAAAGGGAGAGAGGGAGGGAGGGAGGGAGCAGAGGAAGTTTATCCTGGAACAGTAGTTAGAAAAAGAGGACTAAGAAAAAGCTTTGCCTACTATGAGGCAGCCTAAAGAAAAGAATGGAATAATTGCCCAAGAAATCAACCAGTTGGAAGTCCCTTCAAAAAGGAGGCATCAATCAGCTGGAAAATCAGCTTGATGAAGGTTCCCCACCCCCCAAAGGCAGGTGTTGCAGTGAGCATTTTTTGTTAAGGAATGGAGGGAGAGTCATTTAATTTAAATGTCTTTTATGCTGTTGAATTCTGCTGCACCTGTGAGGAGATTGCCTTGTGTGCATGGAAGAGTCAGGGGTAGCTTCACTGCAGGACACACAGAGACTTGTCTCTTTGAGTCCATAACTTATGATTATTTAAAGTTATTCTTATATCTGTGGGGTGCTTTCTGTATATCTGCATCATTTTTTTAAGGCAAGTAGTAGAGTTGTCCTTGTCAGATCATAATTTAGAGATTCAATATTTTTCTTATTAGAAAACTCAGGAGGGAGGGGAAAATATCCATAAGAACTAGTTAGTTCTGCTATTATAGCTAAAGGTTGAACAGTCCCTTGAAAATGGGGCATGGGTGTCTCTACATTCTATCACACCTCATGTGGAATTATAGCAGTAGATGTCTTGGAGAAAAATAATTGTTGGGAATCAAATGATAGACAAATTTATAGGTGGAGGTGGAGAGGAAGGATGAGGATGACGAGAATGAGAATTTCCTTATCAAACAGCATGGAGATTCCTTCCTTCCTTCCTTCCTTCCTTCCTTCCTTCCTTCCTTCCTTCCTTCTTTCCTTCCACCCTCCCTCCTTCCCTCTTTCCCTCCCTTCCTCCTTATACACATTTATTAATATTTTCTTCACTTCTTCCTTCTTTCATTTAAAAAGACAGTAAAAAAGAATGATCATATATTTCAAATTATCTCTCAATTTGCTTCTAAGGAATTTGTCTTTTGTTAAATTTAGATGAAGAGGAAATAGCTGTCAAAGATCAGATGTAATATCTAATGGCATCTAATTCCTGGGATATTCCTTTGCTATGCTATACAGAGAAAAATGGGCAGAAGGGGGAAATAACAAGGTTTCAGCAGAATATGTCCTGGGATGTTGTGCAAATCTTACCTGTAATTAGGTTCAGGTGAGGGCAAGTGTTCATTTTTCAGAATGGTAAGTTCCTTTGTTGTTAATATGGACACCATTTAGTATATTTTAATTGTGCAGAACTGATACCTGGCTTGAAAAGAAGCAGTTTTGAAATTCCTGTGTGATGGAAATGAAGGTGTTTTCAAGTGCAGCAGTTAGATGTTGCAGTCAATAATCTGGTGATCTAATGCCAGAGAGGCTACGCATAATGTCTGTGCATGCAAATAATCTTACCTAGCAACAGATTGATACTTAAATGGAAAAAAATGTGCAACCAAGAAATAATCCATTTTCTCATGAAAAGTGTGGCCGGCTGGAAACATAACAGCCTCTTCCTACAAATACTGCAAAATTACTCCATTTCTGCTGCTCCTATGCTATTTGTGGTCAGGACAGCATCAGTTGATAATTGGAAACATCTGCATCAACAGAAAGATTTCCATCCTTTAAATTAAATATGGATGTTTTGAATGTTCCAGTTCTATTCACCAGGAATAGGCTGCACGGAATTTCAATAATAACACACCAATATTCATGCCATGATTTTTGGAGGGTCCTACCACCACAATGGGAGTGAGCTCCTGTCATTTGCCTCCACTCCTGAAAACCTAACAGTTTGAAAGCATGTAAATGAAAATAGATAAATAGATACCACTTCTGTGGGAAGGTAACAGTGCTCCATGTTTCAGTATATGCTTTGTTCTGTGGCATAATGTCACACTGGCACATGAGTCTTTAGACAGCACTGGCTCAATGGCTTAACGAAATGGAGATGAGCAGCACCCCCTAAAGTCAGCTACAACTAGCAGAGTAAAACCTGCAGGGATTCCTTTATTTTTACCTAACTATTCTTAAACTCAACTCATACAATGAGTTCTCTTCACTGCAGTTCTCCACTCAAAACAGCAAGAACCACAACAAATTAAACATGGTTCCTCCAACTTCTAAATGTCTGCCAGTTGAGTATATTGATTTTCACATGCATTTCTACTGTCCTCCATGCAAAAGCCTTATAAGATAAACCAGCATTAGTCCCTAGCTTAGAAGAGGATAAAGATAGTAGCTTGCCTAATACGAGATATAGATATAATGTTCACAGCTAAGAAAAAAACAGAATCAGAAACTTCTTAATTCATAGCATATTGTGGTGAAGGTAGTCTCGATTCCCGAAGGGAGGGGCTGCATTCCAAAGATTGAAGCGAAGTTTAGAGAGTTGGGTTGGGAGAAAGAGAATGAAGACAGCTCCCCGCTACAGATTTTCAGAGTATATCTTTAATGATGTAAGTAGTCGCTTTGGTTTGGCAAGATTTTTGCCTATACAGTAGATGAGGAACAATAAAAGAAACTATTCAGAAGTAATGCTACATGTCTTTCTCGGTTCTTGGCAGCCTGACACATATATACAGTATTCACGGTTACTCCCCTTGAAAAATCCACTTGGTGATCTGGAAGAATAATAATTGTCCTAATATTTTTAAAAAAAAAAATCTTGAAGAATTCTTCCACATTAGGGGAAAAAGAAAAAAATTAATACAATTGTTTATACTTAAAACTTGCCTAAGAAAGGGGCTTTTTAAATATTTAAAGAGCATTATAAAACTTCACAGAGCTCTTTAAGAGGCTGGAAGCAAATCTGTTTTTATAACTACCTATCAGCTCCACAATTGTCTATTTAAATAGCCCCCCTCTAGAATAATTGCTATAAAATATATGACACTTCTAGTTAAGATACCATCATATAAAAAAGATGGATTTGTCATATAATGAAGATATTTTCTCTCCTGTTACAGCTGGGTTCAACTGGATATTCTCCAGTTACTTCAGTGAATAGTAATGTCATCCTTTGTAATAACCACAAAGCAACTAAGTAGACAGTGGGATGTGAAACTGTTGAATAAAGGGAACAAAGGAAAACAGAAGCAAAGGGAATTATAATGAGTCACAGTTAATGAGTAGCTCATTAATTGGTAATAATATTCCTGTGATAATCATGGTTATATGTACCACAGAGTTGTTAATGATTATTACAGTTCACTGCACAGTCAGCCAGATGTTCAGACTAGATTTGGCATTTTTGTCTTTCCCAAGGACTTAAGATAGGCAGATCTGGATTTTTGATGGTGTTACAGATATTGTTGCAGGTTGTTCCAAGTAAATCTTCCTTTTGCAATGGACCGAGGGTGAATTTGTCAATGCTGATGGTGTTCAAGTGGTATTCCAGTTATTTTGGGATTGCATCCATGGCACCTATTACTATTGGTACTACCTTTGCTTTCTTTTGCCATGGTCATTCTATTTCTATTTCTAGATCTTTGTATTTTGTTATATTTTCCAATTATTTGAATTCTAAAGTCCCAGAGCAATTTAGCCTCTTTATTTACTATGATTTTCTCTATTTCATATACTTCTTATAGCTATAGATCTATTTTATAGTTCTTGCTTGCAGGTTAATTTCTTTCAGATCTTCCAATGCACCATTGTTGCTACTTTGTCATGCTGTTGTTTGTAGTCAGCTTGGCATTAGCCAGGTGATCCACTGTTTCTTCAGCTTCTTTGCAGATGTGGCATTTGTTACCTGTTGTTCTCTTCTCAGTTCTGGCTTTATATGCATTTGTTCTTAAGGCTTGGTCTTGTGCAGCCAGAATTAGCCCCTCTGTCTCTTTCTTCAACTTTCCTGCTCTTAGGCATTGCCAGGACTTGTTATTATTTGTTTTCCATTCTACTTTTTAAATGTACTGGCTATGCAATGCTTTGTCATTCCATGCCTTTTCTTTATTATTATTATACTCACAAAAATGTAAAATCACTGTTGCTAGTTCTTCAGCTGGTGTTAGCCTTCATACACATTGCATTTCTTCCCAAGGAGTGAGGTTGTTATAATGTATGGTGTAGTATATGTGCAGATCCAAGCAGTGTGGCCTTTTGTAATTGAAATATGAAAATTTTATCTAAACTTCTTCCAAAATATCTTGGTGTGACATCCAGAGTGTTGATAAGCACTGGGTCCATTTATTGTTTTTCAGTACAAACTGTCCAGTTTTTTCCAGATAATAATTCCAGAAGGTACAGCTGAAGTATTGATAGTTTGATGGTATTTCCACTATTCAGTTTTGTCTTTAGCATGTTTCTCACTCTTTCGATGTATTCTTTACTGATCACATCTTTAACTTATCCATACTTGATGTTATCCAATTGAAACAGGCATTTGTAGGCCCTCCCCCATGTAATGGGAATATCCATGGAGGGGATTGGTTCAGCCAGATGTTTAGACTAGATTTGACATTTTTTTGTTTGCCTATCGAGTACTTTCCAGGAAACTGTGATGGAAAGTGTGGCTGAGGGGATTTATGATGATGACAATGATAATGATGTAATATAAAGAAAAGAGCTGAATTTATTTATTTATTTATTTATTTATTTATTTATTTATTTATTTATTTATAAAATTTCTATACCGCCCTTCTCCCTAGGGACTCAGGGCAGTGTACAGCCAAATCCGAACCCCAAAAATACAATACAAAAATTAAAAAAGAATTAAATACTGGCTGATTACAATTAATAAAACCCACCCCCCCAACTTTAAAACCCCAATTAAAATCCAAAGTTTGGAGACAAATTAAAACTATCTCAGCCCAGGCCAGCCTGCTCAAAGAGCCAGGTCTTCAATGCGCGCCTGAAGGCCCTCAGGTCCGTGCTGGTACGAAGTTCAGGTGGCAGAGTGTTCCAGAGGGCAGGGGCCCCCACAGAGAAGGCCCTGCTCCTTGGGGCCGCCAGATGACACATAGCGGCCGACGGCACCCGGAAAAGGCTCTCCCTGTGCGAACGCACCGGCCTGCTGGAGATCACCGGTAGAATGCGGTCCTGTAGATAACCTGGTCCAATGCCATGGATCGCCCTAAAGGTCAAAACTAGAACCTTAAAGCGAACCCGGAGAGCACCGGCAACCAATGCAGCTCACGCAGGAGAGGCGTCACATGGGTGTTACGTGACGCCCCCATGATCATCCGCGCGGCTGCATTTTGCACCAGTTGGAGTCTCCGAGTGCTCCCCACAGGGAGCCCCATGTAGAGGGCATTACAATAGTCCAGGCAAGAGGTGACAAGGGCCTGAGTGACCGTGCGCAGGGCGTCCCGATCCAGAAAGGGCCGCAACCAGTAGATCCGACGGATCTGATGAAACGCCCCCCTGGAGACGGCCGCAATATGATGTTCAAGCGACAGCCGTAAATCCAGGAGGACTCTCAGATTGCAAGCCCTCTCTGTGGGGGGCAAAATTTCCCCCCCGATAGCCAGCAAAGGTGTCAGCTGGCTATATCGGGGCGCCGAGAACCACAGCCACTCGGTCTTGGATGGGTTGAGCCAGAGCCTGTTCTCGCCCATCCAATCCCGCACGGCCTCCAGGCACCGGGAATGAAATGATCCTATTGGAAGCTGCATGCTAAGAAATTCTAATTCAAAAGAGGATCTAAATTTTGCATGTTTGCTATGTAAATTGTTATGTATACAATATTGTATAAGAACAAATGTTATTGAATGGGATATCTATACCGCTTTTTGCTCTGGGAAGCACAGGTCATGTAGACAAAGAGAAAGTCTGTACCAGTGGTGAGATTCATTTTTTTTTATTACCAGTTCTGGGGGTGTGGCCTGGGGGTGTGGCAGGGGAAGGATACTGTTAAATCTCCAGTCAGAGGTGGTATTTGCCGGTTCTCCGAACTACTCAAAATTTCTGCTACCGGTTCTCCAGAACTGGTCAGAACCTGCTGAATACCACCTCTGATCTGTACTATGTTCAATGGAACAATGTCTCTTGAAGACAGCACTAAATTCAATGCATATATATATATTTGTTTTCGGAGATTTTCGCGGGTATTTGTATGTGGATCTTTGGTTCTTCGGGTTTTCTCCCGTGTAGAATTGGAAATATCTAGGCGACGTTTCGATGAAGTCTCATTCATCATCTTCAGGCTTGTGTCTTCGGCCTTGTGCTTCTCAAGGCCGAAGACACAAGCCTGAAGATGATGAATGAGACTTCATCGAAACATCGCCTAGATATTTCCAATTCTGCGCGGGAGAAAACCCGAAGAACCAAAGATATATATATATATATACTTTGTATTACAACACCCTGTTAAGCCCCAATTAAGGGAGAAAGCATACTGCTTTCTTTTCTGTCTTTCGGCTCATCACCAGAGACCATACTGACAGAAAGCTATTAGTTTCGTTGTCTTTTGTTTTACATGTGTGTAAGGTTTTGAGCTGATAAATAATTAAATAAGGGAGACTAGGATAGATCTATTTCGAGCTAGTTAGCTCTCTTCAGCTAGCCATACCCTTACTGGGATTCAAACCAGGGAAGTATTACATGTGAGGCAGTTGTAATTGCCACTAGACCACTGGCTCTATCCTGTTCAGCTGAGGCAGGGGAATACGTATATACTTTGTGTTACAACAGATCTATCCTAGTCTCCCTTATTTAATTATTTATCAGCTCAAAACCTTACACACACACACACACACACACATATATATACATACATACATACATACATACATACATACATACATACATATATATATATATATATATATGTACTGTATATTTGCTTTCAAACCATTTTGCTAGTCAAATTATTTAATAAGAATATTCCAAGAAACAAAGAGAACATTTCAAAGATAAAAATTGCTACATTAAATTGATGTAGGTGAAACAAAAGTTTCACAAATCAATTTTTCAACTGCTGTCCACCGTAAACAATTTGTTTTAAATTATCATTGTTACTTGTTCTATTTAATATACCTAACAATTGTACAATAACATTGGCACTGGATGTTCAGCTGTGGTAATGAGAAATATATGAGCAGATAGAAACATGAGTATTGAGAGGAAGAAATACGACTATCCAGAAATGATTGGAGATTTCTTTGTCAACTTTATGATGTGATTCACAAGATTCTTTTATGGATATAAACTGTTAAAAACACATGCAAGGAATCTCCTGACACTTGGAAGTGCTGATATAGTTCTGAGAAAACATTTGGCAAGCATCTTCATTTATCATATGTCATCTTCTTGAAATACCTTAATTTTAATATCTTGATATGGCTTCTTTCTTTCTTTCTTTCTTTCTTTCTTTCTTTCTTTCTTTCTTTCTTTCTTTCTTTCTTTCTTTCTTTCTTTCTTTCTTTCTTTCTTTCTTTCTTTCTTTCTTTCTTTCTTTCTTTCTTCCTTCCTTCCTTCCTTCCTTCCATCCATCCATCCATCCATCCTTTCATTCATTCAGGGATATGAGGGTGGGCTTTTTTAAAAAAAATCCCATTGTTGTTTATAATTCACAAGTTATGAGTAAAGAACACATGACTATTAGAACCTCTATCAGATATCCAAGAAACCCTCATCTCCCTCAAACATCAAATTCTCACCAATACTCTATGCAATTTCAGTGATCTCAATACAAGAACATAGAAGGCTTGCAAATTCCTTCAAAGGCACCTGATGTCAAGGTTCCAAGTAATGTACCCATAGAAAGTAGAACTTTGAGGCAGGAAAATTCCTTGAAGAACGGCTTTATTGGATACATCATATTGGCATGACTGGTGAAAGCCGATCCTAAAAGTTCCTGTGGCTTTTTCAATTATAAGTAAAAGTTTCCCATTTCCTCCAAGTCACTGGTCATGCTGTCCAATCTAGGTGTTGGCTGGTTGCTTGGTTACTTCACACCTCCTCTGGCCAGCCATTTATGAGAATGTCCTTGGTACTCAAATAAAAGTGTTATTGTTTTACTACAGAACCCCATCTATTTCCCTCCTCCCTCCATTGTGTGGCAACCCTGAAGCCTCCAAGATGCCCTCAGTCATGTTCACTTCAGGGTTGACACCTAGCTCACCATATCCACACCAGAAGACCACAATGATTGCAAAAAGAAGTGAAAAGAATTTTTTGAGAATCATCTTAGCAAAGAGACAGAAGAATAGTTTGGGTTGTGAGATAAATTTATATAAGAGGATCTTTCATGCTGCATAACAGTGAATTTAAAAAGACAAGACAAGAGAAAATAAAAGTGATTTGGGGTGAGATTTAAAAAAAAAGAATTTAAAAAGTCCCCCAGGGAGAACAATTATTATGCACCAAATTAATCTTCTACAGAGGCAATTATCTATTTTAACAGTGAGAGAGATGGAAATAAAGATGAATTGTGCAAAAGAAAAAAAAACATTTTGAACTTGCAAATAAACCAGGAAATCATTGACATATAAGTTGCAAAAGGAAAAAGGAAAAGAAATACTTTAATAACAGATAATATAAATATGCAAAAAGTGTTTTACCAGTATAAATCTACTTTATATAAAGGTCAATACATTTTCTTTGAAAAGTCAGTCAATATTTACCTAAACAAAATTTATTAAAGATTACAAAGATTCAGAGACAAATTTTCAATAGACCTATAACAATAAGAAAACCTTTGGTGCTAGTAAAAAAGACTAAAAAGCAAAGGCTTTTGTTCCAGATGACCTTCTGGCTTCGTATAATAAATGCTTTGAGGATTAATTTTTACAGGCTTTACAAGAAACAGTGACTATTATTTTACAGAATGGAAATATACTCGACAGCTACAAAGAGGTTCAGGACTAGACTTTAACAAGGAATTATCTACCAATATCTTTATTGAATAATGACTATAAATTGTTTACAATTATTTTGACTGAAAGTTTGAGAAATAATTTTACAGAACTTTATTCATAAAAGTCATTGTAAGTTTTGATCTAAAACACTACTGATAGATAATATTAGAAATGTGTTGGGTATTCTGAATGTAGCATTCAAGCAATGGTTAAAAAAAATCTAAACTTGTCTCTTCTTAATTTTTTCTTTCACATTTACGATGTCTTTTTCTTTGAATGTATTTCTTATAACATATGTAAAATCTTTTATTAAATTAAAAAGGAGGGAGGGAGGGAGGGAAGAGGGAAGAAGGAAAAATCCAAAATAGGAAGGGGAGGAGGAGAAAGAAAAGGAGAAACTTTTGGGAGTGCTACAGACCATTATATTTATTTTTAGAAAGTGCTTACCATATTTTGAACTCTTTTTTAAAAAAAGATGCCAGCAAATCTACATGTTTCATGGATTTTAAGCCATGTACCATGCAGAGAGAGCACCTTCACTATCTACAGCCTCACAGGAGTTTCATGTATCAGCACCAAGCAACAAATTGATTTTTATGATAATAAGATGACAAGGGATTTCAAAGCTGTAAGTATGATAATGCATTGTTGGCATTTCATGATACATTCCATTCATATTTTTCCTGAGATATATAATCTATTTGGTGGAATAATAGCTAGCCAGACAGGGAATGGTGATGAAGCTTAGAACATTGGAGATAAAATACAAATCAAGCTAACTTGAAAGGGACTCCCGATGTTTGCAAGCGGGGACTCCCGATGTTTGCAAGCGGTAGCGCGCTCCGACCCTCCATACCCATCCTGCAGCCCTGGTTGCCCAGATTCTCAGGCCCTGAATACCCGGCTGTTGTTGTGCAATGCCAGGTCCGTGGTTAATAAGGCTCCCCTGATCCATGATTTGGTTCAGGAGGAGGCCGCGGACCTGGTAGGTGTCACCGAAACCTGGTTGGGCCCAGAGGGCGGTGTTCCTCTGGTTGAGATGTGCCCACCAGGTTTCCTTGCATTTCACCAGCCTAGGGTTCAGGGAAGGGGTGGAGGGGTGGCGGTGCTTATAAAGGAAGCCCTTCATCCTAGGGAGGCCACTGTTCCTCAGACGGCTGGCTGTGAATCTCTATTTGTGAAGTGGGGGCAAGGGGTTCAGATGGGTCTTTTGATGGCGTACCTGGCTCCCTGCCACGTCTCATCGGCCCTGCCCGGACTCCTCGAGGTGATAGCCGGGCTGGCGGTTGAGACCCCCAGGCTTTTGGTCATGGGGGATTTCAACCTGCCATCGTCCGGTGAAACCTCGGGGTTAGTTCGGAAGTTCTTGGCTTCCATGACGGCCATGGACCTGACCCAGTTAGTTTCCGCCCCCACTCACATTGGAGGACACATGCTGGACCTGATTTTTGTCTCTGGGCAGTGGTTGAATGACTGTAATTTTGGGGAGTTAGTTATCACACCCTTGTCATGGACAGATCATTCCCTCCTTAGGTTGGACTTCCGTTCCGCCACCCCCCACCGCAGGGAGGCGGAACCACTTAGATTGTTCCGCCCCAGGCGCCTGATGGACCCGGAGTGGTTCCAGAGGGAGCTTGGGCCATTTCCTGAGTCTCTGGCTCACAGCTCGCCTGGAGACCTGGTGGCCACCTGGGATGGGTCGGCCGCCAGGGCTCTAGCTCTAGATCGAGTTGTGCCCCTGCGACCTCTGGCCCGGCACAGATCCCATTTGGCTCCGTGGTATACGGAGGAGCTACGGGAGATGAAGTGCCGGAAAAGACGTCTAGAGGGCATTTGGAGGGCGAGCCATTCTGAGTCTGACCGAACACAGGTGAGATCTTATATTAAGACTTACCTTGTGGCGATAGGGGCGGCAAAGTCTTTGTATTTCTCTGCCCTTATTGCATCAGCAGAAAATCGGCCTGCCGCCCTGTTTAGAGTGACCCGCTCTCTACTTGAACCGAGAGCGCGGGATGACCTCTTGCAGGGTAGGGCAGAGGAGTTTTCCCGATTTCTGCATGATAAAATCGCTCAGATTCGGGAGGGGCTCGACTCCAATTGGGTGGTCCCGGGGGAGGTGTCCGGGGCAGGTCTTGTGAGTGTTATCTGGGAGGAGTTCGATCCTGTGACTGCCGAGGGTGTGGACAGGCTGCTGGGGGGGCTGAATGCCACCACCTGTTTATTGGATCCGTGCCCTTCCTGGCTGGTTTCGGCCGCCAGGGAGACAACACGAGGCTGGCTCCAGGGGATTGTCAACGCTTCTTTGAGGGAGGGAGTGCTCCCTGCCGCCCTGAAGGCGGCAGTGGTGCACCCCCTCCTCAAGAAGCCTTCCCTGGACCCAGCTATTTTAAACAACTATCGTCCGGTCTCCAACCTTCCCTTCGTGGCGAAGGTTGTTGAGAGTGTGGTGGCGCGTCAGCTTCCCCAGTACCTGGAGGAAGCTACTTACCTCGATCCGTCCCAATCGGGCTTCAGGCCTGGACATAGTACTGAGACGGCATTGGTCGCGTTGGTCGATGATCTCTGGAGGGCTCGTGACAGAGGGTTCTCCTCTGTCCTGGTCCTATTAGACCTCTCGGCGGCTTTCGATACTATCGACCATAGTATCTTGTTGCGACGGTTGGGGGGGTTGGGGATTGGTGGAACCGTCCTTCGATGGTTCTCCTCCTTCCTCTCCGACCGTTCGCAATTTGTGTTGGCGGGGGGGGGGGAGAGGTCCACCTCTGGGCCCCTGCTTTGTGGGGTGCCCCAGGGGTCGGTCCTCTCTCCCCTCTTGTTCAACATTTATATGAAGCCGCTGGGCGAGATCATCCGTGGTCTTGGAGTAGGGTGTCATCTATATGCAGATGACACCCAGTTGTACATCTCTACTCCAGACCACCCCAACGATGCTGTGGGGGCTATGTCCAAGTGCTTGGAGGCCGTGCGGGATTGGATGGGCGGGAACAGGCTTCGGCTCAACCCATCCAAAACCGAGTGGCTGTGGTTTCCGGCGCCCCGATATAGCCAGCTGACACCTTCGCTGGCTATCGGGGGGGAAGTTTTGCCCCCCGCAGAGAGGGCTCGCAACCTGGGTGTCCTCCTGGATGTATGGCTATCACTTGAACATCACATCGCGGCCGTCTCCAGGGGGGCGTTTCACCAGATCCGTCGGATCTACCGGTTGCGGCCCTTCCTGAATCGGGACGCCTTGCGCACGGTCACTCAGGCCCTTGTCACCTCTCGCCTGGACTATTGTAATGCCCTCTACATGGTGCTCCCCGTGGGGAGTATCCGGAGACTCCAGCTGGTGCAAAATGCAGCCGCGCGGGTGATTATGGGGGCGTCGCGTAGCGCCCATGTGACGCCTCTCCTGCGCGAGCTGCATTGGTTGCTGGTGGCTCTCCGGGTTCGCTTTAAGGTTCTAGTTTTGACCTTTAGGGCGACCCATGGCATGGGACCAGGTTACCTCCAGGACCGCATTCTGCCAGTGATCTCCAACAGGCCGGTGCGTTCCCACAGAGAGGGTCTGCTCCGGGTGCCGTCGGCCGCTATGTGTCGTCTGGCGGCGCCGAGGGGTAGAGCCTTCTCTGTGGGTGCCCCCGCCCTCTGGAATACTCTGCCACCGGAGCTCCGTACCGGCATGGACCTGAGGGCCTTCAGGCGCGCGTTGAAGACCTGGCTCTTTGAGCAGGCCGGCCTGGGCTGAGATAATGGTTTTAATTTGGTCTCCATAATATTTAATTTTAAATTGGGGTTTTAAGGGGGGGTCTTTTTAGTCTCAGTAATCAGCCAATTAATTTAATAGTTTTTTTAATTTTTGTATATTTGTGGGTTTTAGATGGGCTGTACACCGCCCTGAGTCCCTTGGGAGAAGGGCGGTATATAAATGTAAATAAAGAAAGAAAGAAAGAAAAGAAGCGTCATAATTTTGAAATGGCACTTTGGAACAAGAAATAATTAGTGGCTTGAATAAGACATCATTACCATTGGTGGTGGAATCCTGGCAGTGACAAAAATGTATACCTTACTGTTCTATTCACCTATTTCTTACTCAACCCTGATCTTCAGAAATCATGTGGGAGCTTCAGTTGTGAACAATACCAGTATCATTAAATCCCACAACTGACCATTACACAATTTACCAAGACAGCTCAAAAAATATGATTTCCAGTATGTGGATTCAATATAATGAATTGGAATGTTCTCCTTCTCCTTCCCTTTCCCCTTCCCTTCCCTTGACAGTTGCCTCCAGTTGTGTGAAGAGATGAGATGATGACTATCCTCTCCAAAAGCTTCTTATTCAGCTAGTACAAATAATTTGTTCCCCATGCCAAATCTTAACATGGACAAAAGTATATTTTTAATGAAATATGACTGTTCTGCACTTCATATGGCTCTGATTGTATATGCTCTGCTCAGGATTACATATCATACCTTTACATTGTTATTTTTCCTCTTTATGGTTAACCTTTCGATTTTCATGAAAAGATACATCTAAATTACTAATTTTACAGATTGTCCTCATTTAGCAACTGCCTTGGACAATGACCATTCACAGTTACAGTAACAGTACACAAAAAAAAGTAACATTGTGACCAATCCTCACATTTTCCTTTGCAATCTATCAAGCCATGGAAAGTTGATTTAAGATAATACGCACAGTCACAGTTTCACTTAGTGACTGTTTAGCTTAACAATCAAGTTACCAGTCTCAATTGTGGTTGCTAAATAAAGACTACCTGTACTCTGGACAAACAAGCAGCTTATATATTCCCCTTTTTTCATCAGACAAGAATTAAAACAGAGTATTCTGTCAAAGATATGATTAAATTAGATTCTATCATATCTAGCCTTGGCCAACAAAAAGCTTTATATTACTTTTGTAGTCTTTATATTGCCTTTTGATTTCATCTCAAGAGAGAGAGTCTGTGGGAGAAATTAAAGACAATTTCTATTGACTATAGAAATGTATTTTAAATCCTTTCTATTGTGAATGTTGGTCTGGAAAGCCATTGGATAAAACTTCATTCTAACCACTGGAGGAATCAAATAGCTTAGCACCTTTTTGGCTTAATTTGAAAGTTAACAATTTTGGTGCTTGTCTTAATTCCTCTGAACAGTGTGCACAGAAATGAAGTTATTGTTATTGTACATTAATGATGGAAGAAATGAGTTTGAAATATTTAGGGAATGTTAGCATATAGTCCTTTTAGTCAATTATAATTAAACTAAAAGTTGACAAAAGCAGAAATGATTTTTGTATGGGAATCGAATGCAGCAAATATTTAGATAGAATTAGGAATTTCATGCCATTCTTTGCTGTATTAGGGAACTCAGAGAAAATTTGCTATTGGCTATACAACTGACCTACAGTAGATATCCGATTGATTTTTTTAAGGGAGGTTTTCTTTCTTTATTGCCAAGAGAGTTTATATCTACCATAATTGGTCTGCAAAAAAGAAAAAAGAAATAAACACTGGAACTAGCTTCTACTGCAATTATCTACACAGTTAGTTCTATGGGTTGGGTCTAAAAATTGAGCCTTAGAAGCTCTAAAGCAGGAAATGTCCTTTGGAAAGATTGCAAAAGGAATTTTTTCAGAGGTTGAGATATGCAGGACACATTTGGTGATTAAATTCTATTCACCTGCTTCTCTCTCTCCCTCCCCCATTTCTACCCTTATGGCCACCCTACACTTGCCTTGTAGGGTGCCTTATACACTTTCCTTGCAGCCCCAGAACTGAATGACTATGGAGGTTCTCAATCATCCAGGTCATGGTTGTCTGAAAGGTGCTTTTTCCAAAAGGCAACTGGACTTCTTGGTTTTGTTTTGTTTTTAAGAAGTTTTGCTTCTTACCCAAGAAGCTGAAGAAGTTAGAACTGAAGAAGGTTCTTGGAAAAGAAGTGAACCTTTTTTTTAAAAAAACCAAGAAAGTCCAGTTGCCTTTTGGAAAATGGACCTTTGGGACAGATCAGGGGATGCTTGCCACACCCTGGGAAATATAATGGAATGTATGGATGACCTTTCTGATGGCAATGCAACTTTAGTCATGTGTAGGAAACGTTCACTGGAGAAGCTGGATCCAAAAAATAGGCAGCAAAAGCAATGAAAGGAGCAGAAAGATCAGAGGTAGGATTCTACCGGTTTGGACTGGTTTAGGCGAACTAGTAGTTCCGGCAATCATTTGGCTCCACCCACACACCCCTGCCCTAACCTGTCCTTTATTTCTGTGTTTTGCAGTTTAGCGCAAGTGCTCACTGAACCGGTTGTTACACTGGTTGAATCCCACCACTGAAGATGTTTCTGCTTTGGTTCTGGCAGGGGCTGAGTACAAAAGATAGGAGAGAAAGCAGTTGGGTGAATAAATGCTTTCTATTGCTTGCTGGAGTGAGCTGGCCCAACAGCCACACAATTCTTTGGTTGTTTGCTGCCCCACAAGACAGGGTCTAGGGCAGGCAATGGGCAGGAGGTAAGTGGTTGAGAAAAGTTAGAGGCAGTCCCCTACCTTAGTGAGTTTCAGGGCTGGGGGGGGGAGGGGGCTAGCTCAGAATAGCTTGGATTGGGATGGGTACTTGTTTAACAACCCATGATTCTCAGTTAACAACCACAATTGAAGTACTGAGATTACAGTCGTAAGCCAGTGCACTCACGTTACATCTCTATTTATGACCTCACTGACTTACAATGGAAATTTCAGTCCCAACTGTAGTTATAAGTCAAGGGCCTACAGAATACCAAATAACAGAGTTGGGAGGAAGTCCAACCCCTTCTCAAGCAGGAGAATTTGTATTAAATGGCTGTCTAATCTCTTCTTAAAAGCCTCCAGTGATGGAGCATCCACAACTTCCTGTATGAGTTTTAATTTGCCTGTTGAAAAAGTTCAGGCAGTTTTCTAATGTCTGTCATCAGCATTGCTAAGTAACTATCAGCTGCTGTTTTGAGTTGAGAGATAGTCCTGAACTGTATGGGAGGATACATCTAGCAATAAAGCTGTCTCTGCATATTGATTTAGCCAATTCTCAATAAATTTTCCAAGATTTTCATGTTAACTCATGGATGAACACACAGTATTTTAAGTTATAAATTATAGGCCTCTCTCCAACTCTTTTCTTATTTTGTGGTTCTGAAAGAATGAAAAGATGTATATTATTCAACAGATTTAAAATATAGATTTCTAGATATATATTTTTTCAGCAGCTAATAAGGCATACTTATCTGTCTTTGGTGGAATTGTAGATTATGAAATACAGGCTGCACTCTAACTACCACTATAATCTCCATATTCTTAAATATAGGAAGACATTTATTCTTGCCCAGTTTAATACTATCTGTACTCTGTAGCAAGTTTTGAAAACAAAGGGCTCCCAGTAACTGAGGAAGTAGACATAATAGGGCAGGTGCAGTGGTGGGAATCAAATTTTTTTACTACCGGTTCTGTGGGCGTGGCTTGGTGGGTGTGGCAGGGGAAGGATATTGTAAAATCTCCAGTCAGAAGTGGTATTTGATGGTTCTTGGGACTACTCAAAATTTCCGCTACCAGTTCTGCAGAACTGGTCAGAACCTGCTGAATACCACCTCTGGGCAGGTGGTACAGTTTTGTTCTTTCTTTTGTCCTTTACATGTAGAATTTACTACTGTAATGCTTCTCTTATGCCCTGGGAGAACAGTTGGATTTAATGCATCTCTCTGATAAAACTTAAAGTAGCCAGATTCTTCTCAACAACTATAAGCCTTAAACCTAAGATAGCTGACTGGTTTTGCATCATTCTGAGCTTGAAATTCATAGTTCTGACTTTGTTAGTCAATATATCTGTATGACATGTGGAAGTCTCACACTTCGAGGGGTTACCCTTGAAATCCATTTGGAAACTTCAGCTGGTGCAAAGTGTGGCAAGGAGAGCCATCTTTGGGGCCCCTAGAACGGTCCATATGCCACCTCTGCTTTGCAAACTTGCTGGCTACTGGTTTGCTTCCAAGAGTAGTTCAAGGTGATGATCTTTAAAGCCCTAGTAGCATAACTCCAAGGTACTTGGTGAACCAACTCATCCCACTAGGACAAACCTGTACTATTTGTGCTGGCAGAGAAGACCTACTTTGGATCCCATCAGTCAAAGAATCCCAACTAGCAGGATTCAGAAGAACAGACTTCTCTGCTGCAGTACCCTCCTTTTGGAACATCCTATCCTCAAGGGAAGGAGTGTCACAATTGCATCGTGATGGCATCGTCACATGATGTATTGGAACTTCTCCCCTTTTGCTAAACCAGGTGTGGGCGTGGCCAGCACATGATACATCTGGCCTGTGGACCGCAATAGCCATGCTCTAAGGAAAGATCTACCCTCAATCTCCTCTCCTGTAAAATCCTGAATACCTGGTTCTGTTGGTTGGCCTGAGAACCAAATGGGGGTGTTCCACACTGGAGGTGGCTGCTGGATTGGAGAAAGACTCTACCTCCCCTCCCTTAGTCTCTGCTCTCCACTGGTCCATCTTTTTGGTTATCCAATTGATGTATTATTGTGTTCCTTTTTATTTTACTTCTGTTCTGTTTTCACTCCTTTCATTGTCTTCCTTCTTATTATTGTAAGCTACCTAGAGTAGCTCTATGGCGAGATAGGCCACAAATAAATTTAACAAACAAATAATCAGTCTATGGAGTGAGTAAAGACTAATTTAGAAAAATTATTGCTGAAAAGAGTTGCTTTCATGAACTGCTTCACAGTTCAAGCACAGGTGTGATTATTCAGAGAGGAGAGAGAGATCCAGTTCTACATATAAAGCATGGCTATTTGTATTTATTTTTTTACATTATCAAGTATTTTTATGTCGCTCTACTTCCCAACAGTTCTGAGTTTAGAAGAATAAGCGAAATCAAGTTTATTTTTGAGGAACCAACATAGAAGAAGCCCATATGTCGGTTGTTAAATAAAAACAGGTAAAGAAATATGAACTTTCTCTATAAGATTAAGTGATACCACCTTCTTTTCTTCCAGATGCAGTTGTCACACTGTTGTGCCCTCGGGCTCTCCTGCTTGGTAGAAAATTCTAGTGTTTCCCTGACAACCCTCAAGTATTATATTTTGATTTTTCCTACCCTAACTTGAAAAAAAATACATTAAAAAAACCCAGAGCCTTGCCATAAACAAGGAAGAGAGGAATGTCTCTGGAGATCTATTATTGAAAACTCTCAGAAAATGCAATTCTACAAATTTAAAAAAAAAACTACAGATGGTTTCAGAATCATACTTTTTTCCTCTCTTTCAATTCCTTTTGTCTTATACTTTGCTGACTTCTAAACTCTGAAGAGGAACAGCTTGTCAATCTTGATATTGAAAAGACCCTCAAGGTAAGGAAATTGACAGTGAGAAAAATCCCAATTATTTGTCAGAAGCAGTGATGGGAGGAAAAGACATTTCTTCAAATAATTCTGAAAGAATACAACAAAGGCAGAAGCAATGTGGGGAAGAGAATGAAAATGCAACCCAAAGAATGGATGACTTGAGGTGATAGAGCTAGTGTTTTTGTCAATTTTTAATGTTTTAACTTTTAGTATTTAATTTTTAATGTTCTGACAGTTTTATTGGTTTTACGAAGTTGCAGGCTGCTCAGAGTTGCTTGATAGTGAGGGGTATGGCATATAAATTTTATAAAAAAATAAATATGGATAAGTAATTTAAAATGAAATACTAGACAATTGTACCAGTTTTGCTAGGAGAGAAGGCTCTTGACGATCAAAAGATCAAGAGATCTGAATAAATTTCCATTGTTTCCATGAATGACAGAGTTCCATCTCACAATATAGGTAGTTCTGAACTCATGACCACAACTGAACCCAAAATTTCTGTTGCTAAGTGAGAAAATTATTAAGTGAGTTTTTCCTCATTTTATGACCATTTTTGTCAGTTGTTAAGTGAATCACTGCAGTTAAGTTAGTAAACCTGTTGTTAAGTGAATCTGGCTTCCCCATTGACTTGGCTTGTCTGAAGGTTGCAAAAAGTGACCACATGACCCCAGGACCATCATAAACATGAATCAGTTGTCAAGCGCCCAGATTTTGATCATGTGACCATGGGGATGTTGCAATGGTTGTAAGTATGAAAAATGGTCATAAGTCACTTTTTTCAGTGCCGTTGTAACTTTAAATGGTCACTAAATGAATGGCTGTAAATTGAGGACTACTTCTAGTTGTAAGACCAATTTTGCACTGAAAACCGAGCATCTGACAAACAACCAACAAAATGTTTGTTATCATGTAAAGGCATCACATTATCTGCTTCTTATTTAACCGGTTCTTTGATTGTAATAAAAATAAAGCAATCTTGTCCTCAAAATTTCCACTGATTTTTTTTATTTATTCAATTTCTAAGGCCACCAATCTCAATCAATGGCTCTGGGTTTATAAATCAAAACTGTTAAGTCTTTTAGGGTTCCTAAAGAGCTTTTTCTTGGCATTATCAGAATGAAGCTGAAAAATTACTATTTCTGAGATCATTACTAGATAAAAGCAGACTTATTCATTTATTATTTATTTTCTTGCCTACCATCTTGTCATTGGGTTGTTTGCAGTCTAGTTACCTCTACCAAGTAGTGTAAAAATGTAGTGGTCTTAACTTAGAAAATATCCATGAGTTGTCAAACTCTTGAATGAAAAGTAACCTTACAACAACATAGTACAAGTGACTTGCAGGGCATGCAATAACATGCAATAAATTCACATGGTGCAATGGGATTGTGTGTTAGTAGGATTCCCTGGGTTCGGGATTTTCTGTCTTCACTGTGAGTTGCATTGTGTTGCGGGGAGGTGCACAAAGGGAGGCTCAGCCAATCTCATTGCCCACATGTTATACTCTGACAATAAAGGTTTGAATTTGATTTGATCAAGTTACTTGCAAAAAAAATAGCTGTAATAAAATCATCTAGAACCAGATTGATTTAGTACACAGCAAATATTTTTAAACCCTAGAGATAATGAAATCATTATGATTATATCAAAGCTAGGTTATTCCTTGAAACTTATTTCATAAATGTGCAGAAACCTTAACATGTTGTGCAACAATTTTATTATTGGTAATGCTAAATCTGACAGGACAAATTATGATGCATGCTCAACATGTTATTTGCACCAAATGTCTCTATTTCACACCTGAAAGCATGTCAGACAACAGATGAGGCAGCTAATCAGTGTAGCAAGAATCAATGAGCTAGTGCAGATTTAATTTACTTATTCTTTATAGGGTATAAGACTACTGAGAATAGTTTTAAACTAAGCTCCAATCACAAAAGGAATGAACATCTTGAGAATTCTTCTTTGTTGTTCATGGCTTAATATTTACTCAAGGTTACTAAAAAATATTGGAGAAAATTGGACCTACTATGTAGAATAGCATAGAATAACAGAGTTGGAAGGGACCTTGGAGGTCTTCTAGTCTAACCCCCCGCCTAGGCAGGAAACCCTACACCACTTCAGACAAATGGTTATCCAACATCTTTTTAAAAACTTGCAGTGTTGGGGCATTCACAACTTCTGGAGGCAAGTTGTTCCACTGATTAATTGTTCTAAATTTCTTCTTAGTTCTAAGTTGCTTCTCTCCTTGATTACTTTGTACATTTGATTAGTACACTTGATTAGTAATGTACATTTGGTTTGATATGGTTAACTAACTAATCAATAAATTATTATTATTATTAAACTGCATTTGGGTTTCAACTGTACCAGAATAAATATGAAAGGGATGAAAAAAGTAAAAAATAAATAAATAAGCACAGTCCATGTATTGAGCTTTCCTATTCCCCTCCCTTTTAAATACAGATTTTTGACATTTGAAATTATGAAAAAGGACTAATCCTAACCCAGGCATTTATTGTTAAATAAGTCCCTTTAAACTTTTGACTTGCAAGAAAATATACTGCTAAGGATTGCAGCTTCTATCAAATGAAATGAGGTTCAGCAGAAAATAATTTGACTATTGGCGGCAAAATGTCAAAAGTTAGCATTTAGAAGTTAATCTGAAATAGTGCAGCTGCTGACAATTTCATACACCTTCACTCATCGGCTTGCATCCCTATTTTTTCTCAATGTGATGAATTCACATCATTAAGCATGTTACAAGATTTGAAGCGGACTACAGAAAGAAAGGGGGGATTTTACCATCGGGGCTTAGACACTTTTTGCTTGTGCTCTGTAAATGGATTTACATTGTGGTTTGTGCGGTAAGATTAAGTACAGCTCTGTAAATCTTCACAGTGTCTCAGTTCAACCAAGTGAGGAATCAATAGCTATTAGCTTTGATGGCAGTGTGGCTACCTCGGAAGGCCATCTGCAGGCAGACTGGTAGGTTTCCTTGAATAGTTGATTGGCCACTCTAAAATAGACTGCTGGATTTGATGAAACCAAGGGTCTGATTCAGAAATTGTGGGAGCTTCCTCACTGGAGGCTTTCAAGAAGAGACTGGACTGCCATCTGTCAGAAATTGTTCTGACCAAGGCTTCCTGAGACCATAATTGATCACATGCTTAGTCCAAACAACCCTCTTTTTATTTTAACAGCTGGAAATTATGTTCGTTCCCAACCCATAATGAGTCCCAAACAGTCTCTCGAGATAAGCACCCACCTTTATCTCCTTTGAATTGCTGCCAACAACTAAAGTGCCAAATTAACTGTAAAAAACCAACTGAGTATGAAATCCACACAGAGCTTCAAGATTTAATCCGAACAGAGCGAACAACATTGCTTCCTGCACAGGTTCCTGTCCCTTTGCTCCTCCTTTATGTCTTATGGGAGGGCCAATCACCTCCAAGCCTTATTCCCAAGTCGCTCCTTTTGTCTTAACTGTTCTTGCCTTCTGGCAGCTCTGTGCACACGTACACTGGGAACAGGCTCCCCTTGTTCTTCTGCCTTGCTGTTTTCAGATTCTGGAGGCTCTGGAGTCAGCACATAACTCCCAGATGGCCCTGGCCTGATCTCTGTATCAGACGCAGGATCCTCATCCAAGTCCTCCCCAGACTCCCAGACTGGCCCATGTTCCTCCCCACTGTCCAACTCTGCTGCCGTCTCTGCAAGCTGCAGGCAGATCACAACGGAAATGGTGTAAGGCAGGGGTGTCAAACTCGCATTATCACAGCATTGTCACATGACTTATCATGACTTTTTCCCCCTTCATTAAACTGAGCATGGGAGTGGCCAGTGCATGATACATCCAGCCTGTGGGCTGCAAGTTTGACAGCCCTGGTATAGGGTCTCCTGCTTAGGTGGGGGGGTTGGACTAGATGACCTACCAGGTCCCTTCCAACTCCATTAATCTGATTCAGCAGGGCATTGGTTATGTTCTAAATTTTAAGAAAAGCACAGTTGCTGCATGAGCAGATCTATAAAGTGACTACGGTTAGACTTCAACGTACAACCCCAATTGAATCCAACATTTCTGTTGCTAAGTGAGACAGTTGTTAAGTGAATTTTGTACCATTTTATGACATTTCTTGCCACAGCTGTTAAGTGAATCACCACAGGTGTTAAATTAGCAACACAGTTGTTGAGTGAATGTGGCTTTCCTATTGACTTTGCTTGTCAGAAGGTCAGAAAGGATGATCATGTGACAATGCAACCATCATAAATATGAACCAGTTGCCAAACATCTGAATTTTGATCACATAACCATGGTAATCTGCAATGGTTGTAATGTGAAAAATGGTTATTAGTCAGTTTTTTTCAGTGCCGTTGTAACTTTGAATGGTTACTAAATGAACTGTTGTAGGTTGAGTGCTACCTGTACGTTTCTTCACTTGGCTGTGCAAAATCAATACAGGGCATGAGGTAAATATCAAATAACCACAAGATAGCAGGAAAGAATGGGCACTTTCTAATCTAGTGGTACATTTGGATAATATGTTGTCTCCAGCTTGGTAGATCTAGCAGGTCTGCAGCAATACATAGGTTCTTTGGTAGATCTTGTCAAGCTTGCTCAACTTTTGCCACAGTAATCAATGAATGATTTCACAAGCATTGCCCAGGAGTCTCATTCACCTCGAGCACAGCTTGCCAAAAACTTTGCATTATGCATGAGCCAGCACTTTCTAACTAATCAACTACAACTGTGTCTTCTGGCCTATTGTACACTTTACTATCACAGCTACCAAATTCAATAGCTTAACAAGAAGGTACCAAACCTGAGCAGGTGAGATGTGCTTCAAATGGTGGGACACCACATTCGGGTAGGCACTTAGCACCCAAGGATATACCAGCAGTTATGAAAAGCAAAGGGGATCAGCGTATCTCCTTGAGAGAAAAGGACAATAAAGCCCTTTAATCAAGTCAAGCCATCTCTAAGATCTATACAAGAGTAGCTTCAGGCTTGTAGAAAGTCAGGACCCACCCACCCTCCTAGAGAATGAAATATTTTGGGGAATATTAAAAAGGCAGGATAGAATATTTCTCCTAAAGGAGAAATGGGAAAAATCTTAAGGGAGGCAGAAACTGAGGAGGCCAGCTTTTAGAAATGTAGATTTGGTAATCCATTCAGAAGGACTGGGTCAGACAGAAACTCCAGATAAGTAATTAGGCAAGACAAGATTAGCTCAGACAAACATCTAGGATTTGCATTTCTCCTTTTGCCTATAGAGCCAGTCCTGACTTCTACATGACCCCATAGAAATAAAAAAGGTATAGAAACCCACGCGACTCTCCACTCCATTATGTCAGCTGTCCCAGAGCTGCACACTGTGGGTGTGTTGGTTCTGTTCCCAATAAACAGAATCTTTCTTTCCAATCAGCCTCCATTTTATTCCCAGCTTGGAACTGGACCTGATTGTTGTTTTTTCTTCCAACAGGCTCTTGATACTCTTCTGCAAACAATCATCTGAATCTTGAACTGTATACTCATTATTCTTTCTCCTGGCCCTGCACTCAGTTTAGACCAGTTTAGGTAGTTCTCGGTTGATCAAACCTGGGCTGTTAAGGTTTGATAATGCTCATATCTTCACTTCTATCTTTCCTCCTGTGACAGATTGCTGACAACTCAAGACAATTTCTAAATACTCTCTAGTTAATTAACCCTGGTTACTCTGGAGGAAATTAATGACACAACAATAAAGTCTTTCAACTTGAGTTTGCACTGGTTGGCCCAAGAGCCAAGACACCAGCTGAGTAAAAATAAGGTAACATAAAGTAAGCTTTACCTCAGCCTCTAGAGTAAAACTTTCTGGTTGAGAGCAGCTCATCAACAGTAGCAACATATGTTCCTTGAGAGCCATTGTGAAGAGTTACTTAGACTGTGTGGTACTTTGGAGCATGAATATTAACACCTATCTGAAACTCTGAATATCCAGAAATTGCATGCCAGCTCACCCTCTACAGCTGCTGTGTAATCCCAATGAAAGATAGATTCATTTTAAGAAGTTGTAGTAGAAAACAACAACAAAAAATAAATAAAAAAGGAATTAAAAAATAAGAAAGGAAAGAGTTTATAAGCCTTTTTTTTTTTTTGTAAATCCAATAAAGGAAAATTATCCAGTTTACTCTCTTGGTTTGTTGTATCTCCTTTTTAATTATTAAGAAAACAGCTGGTTTCTTTTGTATGTCCAGTGTAATTGTTTGTACTTTATCAGCTTTGTAGCCTGTCATTTTTAAATCCATTTTTAAATCAGTCTCAATCTTCACTGAAAAAGCTTGTTCCTCTTTCACAACATCTTTGAAATAGAGACTATCTATAGGGGCAGAGACTCTTAAAATTAACCTCCAGGTCTATGGTTCAAATATGTCCTTCAATATGTCCAACGTTAAGCTATTTTGCTTCATTCTGTAAGTCAATTTTAAGTGTTCTCCTTTTATTGTGATCTTTTGTTCTTTCTAGTTGCCTCTAGTGCTCAATCTTCAAAGTTTTTTTTTTTTTCTTAAAAGAATTTGAAAAAACAGCATTTTTGCATGGGAAGGATTTTTATAATCAAGTCCAAAATCTTATCTGAAATCCACCCTTAGTCCATTTGTCAAACTTTACAAATAAAAGTTCTAATCACTCTTTTGTTGTTTTATTCCTCCATCCAATGTTTTAGTCCTTAAAACTTGTATTTAAATATGCTAAGGATTGAAGGAAACTTGCTCAGTATTTTGGGATTTCTTCACCTCAAGGTTCTTAATAGCTCAAAAGCAGTCAACAAGCAATTTCCAAAAGTGTTTAGAAAAAGAAGTATGTGAACCCATTGTCCTTAAAGGTGCTGAACATGGGTTCAGCAAGATTGTTTATTCCCTCTGTACTCACTGGAGACCTCATGAAGAGCAAATGTCTGGAGCACTTGTGGGCAATCTAAAGCCCTCTCCTTGTCCAAAAAGGAATTATGAAGAGCCATTCTGCTGACCAACTCTTCATTTCTCTTTGGACCTACTGCTTACTGACTATTGTTTCATGTGTTTCTGACCAGAAGTAACTCTAGAGTTACTAGAGTTAGATGTATGGATAAAGCTGGATCTAAAATATGGATGGGCAATTAATTTTCCCAAGAGGCCACATGAAAAACTGGGACTGTTGTGGAGGGCTGCCCCCCTGCCCCCCTCACTGCCACTGTGCCACTGACCCCACTCCACCATCTCCACCAAGGCCATGCCCCCCACCTATTGCTGATGCCTGTGATCTTTGTGGGATGTTTTGCCTAAATTTTGAGAAGACCATAGAGGTTTTTTTTAAAATTTAAAAATAATGGTAAGTTATTTGTTAGGCATTATGTTAATGTTTTTCCTTGTCTTTTTAAAATGACATGAAATTATGTTGTTGATTTTCCAGAACAGGGGTCAAAGAATGTTCCAGAGGGTAGAAAATATGGCATTAAGACTTTGGGTTACCTACTCAGAGTAATCACTTTTCTTTTCAGGATCAGGAACCCAATACATAATGCTTCATCTCCCTATGTTTCCAACATTGTTCATAAAGAATAGAATAATGTTATTTATCTCTTTTGAAGTATACTGCCATAATAGCCACAATAGCATTGATAATAAATATTTATTTTAATTAATTGATCCAATGCCAAAAAAATAAGGTATTCTGACAAGGAAAAATACCACTATTTATCATTGTAAAGATTAAACATATTTTTGGGGGGAAGAAATCACCTGATGAGAAATATACTTCATTTATAAATAGGTAATATTAAGATTGAGCTGTTGGTATTACATTAACTTGATTAATATTCCTAAATTGTACTCAAATACTAAACTCTCTCTCTTTAAGGGGGAGTGAAGTACAGAAACACCCTGACATAAAAGGAAAATCCTTTCTGTGAATTTAGTCAAATTCACCCAACATACAATATTTCTGGTCTCCTTTTCTGAAAAAAAAATCTTGTACCTGGTAATATTTTAGAGAGTAAATTGATTGAATTCCTTCTTTGAACTTTTCACTTCACATGTTCCTGTAAAGTGTCATGAGCTTATTTTGTCACCCTGACGAATATGTCACTTTCACACTTATTATTTGATATAACATTATGTCATGTCCTGATTCAAAAACTTCATCCATCTATACAAAAAAACATTTCTTGTCACAAAGACTGTCTCAAGGATTATTAGGTTACAATTTCTCTAAAAGTATTTGGATTATCAAAAATTTCAAGGAAGAAACTCTACAAGTACCTTGATATTAAGCTGATGTCAAATTGTTTCATTCTTTTTTTTTTATAAAAAATCATTATACCTAGAACCTTATTCTTTACTATATATTTTATTTTTTAAGAAAAACCTTCATATTTATTTTATCTTGATAGGTACTTACATTACTTATTTTTATTCTTCAACAGACAAGATAGAAAGATGCCTTAAGATACTATATTCATGTAAAACATGCAGAAAACTACACTTCTGCCTAATCTTATTTAACTGAATTATCCATAAATGTTAATAGTTCCATCTTTTGAAAATTTGTGCACATTTTGAAGGCCAGACTTGATTTAGAAGAATTAATTTTTAAAAAGTAGACTACTACTAATATTTTAGACTGTTTAGAACAGTTTTATTATTTTTTTAAAAAATAATTTTATTAAAGAATTATTTTAATACTAAAAATATTAGACAGTAGGGAATGTTGGAATTGAACTTGGCACCTCAGCTTGCTGCACTTAGTATTAATCACAAGTAGCAATAGATGAGGAGATAGTAATTAGAAGAATTCTGTCGTTTTAATCTTTTCCTTCTTTAAAAGACTTATTTGGCATGTCCTTTTGGTTAGATTGATATTTTCAGGATTTTCATCATTTCCTTTCAATTTAGTTGTCTTTCATTTCTGATTCTGATCTGAAGATTACTGCCTTCCTTTAATTCTTAAAAAGTACCTACCGTGTTTCTCTGAAAATACGATGGAGTCTTATATTATTTTTTTACTCCAAAAGATGCATTAGGTCTTATTTTGGAGAAAATATGGTACTAAATGCATCCGTCAGGCTGACAATCTTAACTGGGACTTATTTTGGGGTATGGCTTATATTATGAGCATCCTGAAAAAAATCATGCTAGGGCTTATTTTCTAGTTGAGTCTTCTTTTTGGGGAAACACAGTATTTTCTATTTGAGTCTTATTTATTTCTTCATTTTTATTTCTTTATTTATTAGAAGTTTATCTCTTCTTTATTACTTCAAGGCAGCAAACATACTTGATACTCCTTCCTTCTCCTGTTTTCCCCACAACAAGTAAATAAAATAATTAAAATTATTTTTGAATTAAATTAAATTTTAATTAAATTAAAATCTTTTCATAGTTAAAAGTTTGCAAAGGTATGCAGGTGTGCATTCTTCCCATTTGCCTAAATATAGGGGCAGTGGGTGTTTGAATGCACCTCTCTTTATTCAAAGGCATTTTATACATGTTTGTCTTAGAATAGAAAATGTTATTCTGTTTTACTCTGATTTTATTGAGTGACTTAATAGCCCACATATACGTATTGGTCTTCTCTTCTCAATTCTTGGATCTACTCTCGTCTTTTAATTATATATGTTATAGCAATAACTTCTGAAAATAATACAGGGGCATTGGCATACTGAAAGAACGTCAAGAGACAGACAGTTATACATTTATCACCTACAGAATGGGCTTCAGTCAAAAACTTTTTTGATAGCCTCCACACAGATTTATGGCTTGATCACAAAATCAATAACAAAGGGAGAGCCAAAAAAAAAAAAATCCATGTATGCTTATTTCAGAAAATTGCAATGGATAGCAAACTGAAGAGATGACATTTAGATAAAGAGGTTAAAAGGAAGGTTGTCCAGATCAGGGAAGCTGACATCTGGACATTATGTATTGGTATTGATGTTGTAGCTTTTCACTTCTAGCAAACTATCTGTGGAGATAATTGTACCCTGAGATCGTGCCTTTCTTTACATTATTCACATCAGCTTGGTCACAATAAATTGCGACAGTTAATGCAGAACCCATCATGTGTAAATAACCTAGATAAAGTTAAAGATAGAACTTAAAGTTATGAAAAAGGAAGATTAAGAAACAAGTCTGTTATTCAGATACTTGGGCCTTTTCCCATTTGCATTCAAATCCAATACCAATATGAATGTTTCACTTGTCACTGCTGAAGTGCATTTGGCCAATATTTTGAATTCACTGTCTGGGAACAAAAAGAACCCAAGCTTTTCTCAAACAAATGAAAGGAATATCAATGGAAGAGAATATTTGCACAGGGATGAACTGTGAGATCCTTTGAGGCTTTCTGAGTTTGGTAGTTTGTTTTCTTGCAGCCATTTCATTACCCAACTGTGTAACATCATCAGTGCAAGAAGAGAGTGCCGTTTGCTCTCTATTGACATGACAAAATTTCCCTGTCAGTGTTGATAGGGGTATTCTTGACATCAAGATGAGAGAGCAGCAATGAATAATGCAATGTAAGCAATGCTGAAAGCTCTGCCCCTTTGAACATGCATGAGACATCGCAACATGTACAAAAGGAGTGAAAATTGCATCACAGTGGCTTGTTTCATTGTTTGTCATTGATCTTGCTGGATGCCTCTGGCCAGGGAGGGAAAATGGATAGACACAAAGTTTGTTTGGATAGTAGTTGAAAAAATAAAAAGTCCTCCCCTTGAGAAATTATTATACAATTTCTCTTCACTGAATAAATTAAGAAAAGGTGACCATGAATTTGAGAAGACACTGATTCCCATCTGTAGATTCCAACTAGGAGAAATGTCTGGGGGGTGATAGTTTCCCATATAGCTTCCTGTGGTGCTCCTGAGAGATTTCCCAGAGGGTACCACGTAATCTACAGCAACAGGCAGGCCCAAGGCAAGATAATTTACTCGTTGAGGGATAAAGTCTTTCACCTATCCTCCAGTGAATAGTTCCTTTCAAAGATAATAGCAGTCAGAAGCAAATATGCCCATAAGATGCGCAAATCTGACAGTAAATAAAGTTCATTTGCACCATAACGTATGATTGAATGCTTCTGAAAACAATAAGTGTAGCAATGACCATTTCCCTAAAAGAAGAATTGAATGTTAATTGCACCAGACAACCCAAAAGATGATCCATGGGGAAGGTATTTATTTTCTTTTTTAAAAAAAGAGCTTTGCTCAAACGGTTTACATATGTCAGCTGTTTATTTGTTTCTTCATTTCCCAGCATTTTTAATCTTTCCTAATCCCTAAGGATTTGGGGTGGCTAATTAAAGTTAAATTGAAAGCAAAAATATGAAAAATCAAAGCAAAGGACAAAATGGCAGTCCAGCAGCAGAATCTGGCATGGACATTCAGCTAGATAGAAAGATGAGTTGGAACATCTTTGTCTTTACTTGTTTTCTAAAATTAAGCTTGCTGGTAAATAGCACCATGACTGTCAGACTCCTGTTATTCTGCATTGATTCGCTGATAATCTCATCACTGCACCTGATACCAGGACGAGTTCCTAGACACAAGGAAGCTCACACAGGTAGTCCTTGACTTACAACGATTCATTCAGAGATTGTTCAAAGTTACAACGTCACTGAAAAAAGTGACTCGTGGCCATTTTTCACACTTATGACTGCTGCAGCATCCCCCATGGTTACATGATCAAAATTCAGACAGTTGGCAGCTGACTCCTATTTATGATGGTTGCAGTGTCCCAAGGTCACATGATCACCTTTTGTGACCTTGTGACAGGAAAGTCAAGGGAGAAACCAGATTCACTTAACAACTGGGTTATTAATTGAACAATTGCAGTGATTTACTTAACAACGGTGGCAAGAAGATCGTAAAATGGGGCAAAACTGTCTTGCTTGGCAACATAAATTTTGGGCTCAATTGTGGTCATAAGTTGAGGACTACCTATGTACAGCATCTAGCATCTCTTGTTTAAGGCACTAGTCTAGAAGCCAGGAGTTCTAGATCTACCTTAGGAATGAAAGCTGGTTGGATGATTTTGGTCCAGTCACCCCCTCTCAGCCCAACTTGCCTCACCATGGTCAATATAAAACAGAATATCACTGAGAGTCCAACATATCTGTTACTTTTAAAAAAGAGAAAGAAATCTCTTTTTAAATAAGATTTTTCTTTAAATGTTGGATTTCTGATACTTTTCAGTCTATTTTTCTGTGTCAGGAAAACTCTGAAGTATATTTTTCAGGGAGGAAAAGGCACCTCAAAAAGAAATTTTTTTAAAAAATGGAGGAGTGAATGCCTTTATGAATAGTGTACCATACAGCAACGTTACATGAATTTAATAAAACTTGTCAAAAATACATAGACAAAGTAGAATGAGGAGGCTGAGCAACTCTGACAGTCTTCAGTTAGAACAATGTAGTTTTTTCCACAAAATGTTAGAATTGTCAATGGGTAGTAGGTTGACTACAAAGTGATGCTATCTCCAGGAAAAATGAAAATGAAAACAAGAAGCAGCAGATGTTGAAAACACGATAAAAGCATAAATCCCTGGCAAGATAAGGATGGCTAGATGTCTATCAATATTTTGGAGAACTGTGAGGGTCTGATTCTTTAGGAGGGACTCTTCTTCCTCTGATGAAGTGCTACCCTATTGATGAGCAGGTAAAATTATTGTTCTTTTCTGAATTATCAATGCTTTAAACCTGAATTACTAAATTTATTTATTTATTAGTTATTTATTTATTTATTTATTATTTATTTATTAGTTAGACTTATATACCGCCCCCTCTCCCAAAGGGACTCGAATTCAGCCTTGTGAGCTGTTCAGAATCAACAGGCTGGAGTGGAATAGAAGCCAGTGCAATAAATAAATACTTATTGTAATATGGTTGTAACAGGATATGCTCTTTAAACATAGTAAGTAAATGTGAGTAATAACAAGAAAATCACTGTAAGCTATTGAATGAAGTTTTGCATGATTTCATTTGAGTATGTAATGAAACAAAGAAGAAAACTGTATTTTTCCATTCCTTTTTCCACACTGGATGCATACAAAAGCACACGATGAACTGATGAATGAGTCATACTGCTTTTGCACATGCCCACTCATTTACTGTACTTATACAATCTATACACTGTACATTCATGCTATCAAATTCTTATTGGTGCATTTATTCATCTAATTGATAGCTGCCCATGTAACAAGCAAGTCACTGGGTGGGATTCAATAAAATAAAAAAATATTTAAGTATTTTAAAAATGCATTTGTTCCCACAGCATAATTCTCATAATACGTTATTGAATCATAGGAGCAAGATGGATTATTAATTATTATTAAACACTTTTGTCAATTAGGAAAATTCCTCCCCCCACCCAAGCTTTTTGGTTGCGTTGTGTTGGAGCACCAATTAAAGGATGGTGTCCTTTCTGTTTAGATCATCGTTTTATAGTTTTAATGCTTTATTATTGTTTGTCCACTCTAGTATTGTGGTAACTACCGTAACTTACAAATTTCATAGAATTGTTCATAAAATAATAGAGTTAGAAGGGACCTTGGAGGCCTTCTAGTCCAACCTTCTATACCATTTCAGATGGATAGTTGTCCAGTTTCTTTGAAAGCCTTCAGTGATGGAACACACACAACTTCTGAAGGCAAGATATTCCATTGGTTAATTGCTCTCACCATTTAGAAATTTCCCTTTAGTTCTAGGTGGCTTGTCTCTTTGGTTAGTTTCTAACCATTGTTTCTTGTTTTGCTTTTTAGTGCTTTGGAAAATAGTTCGACCCCCTCATCTTTGAGCAGTTCCTCAAATATTGGAATACTGCTATAATGCCCCCCTGGTTCTTCTTCCCATTAGACTAGAGATACCCAATTCCTGTAATTGTTCTTCATATATTTTAGCCTCCAGCCTCCTAATCATTTTTGTTGTTCTTCTATGCACTCTTTCCAGAGTCTCAACATCTTTTTTGTATTGTGTATCCAGAACTGGATGCAATATTTCAAGTGTGGTCTTACTAAAGCTTTGTAAAGCAGTAGTAGAACTTCACCTGATCTTGATTTTATCCTTCTATTAATGCAGCTTAGTGGAAAGCTTTTTGTTGAAAGGCTCACAATTTATTTGTTCACCCAACTCATCCTCACTTTGGTTGAGCTGGATGGACAAATAAATTTAGGAAAAAAGGAAAGAAAAGAGGGAAGGGAAGGGAAGGGAAGGGAAGGGAAGGGAAGGGAAAGGAAGGGAAAGAAGGGAGAAAGAAAAGAAACAAAAGCAGCAGCAGCTTGGAGTAAAATTAGAATTGTGGTATCCATAGGTTACACATTTCTTTAGAAAGATATAATTTTGATTTTACACATTATTTTAATGGTCATTGCATGTAAATATAGTAAATATATTTGTTGTTTATTATTTTCTCTCAAGAGAAAAAAATGAGAGAAAATGCAATTCTCTACATATAATTATTTTTTGAAAAGTATAAACAATGACATATAATCTTAAGCGTCTTTCTCTGTAGCATTTGCTTTAAATAAATAATAGGAAATCTTTCTTTTGTTTTTTACAAAACATAAACAAGGCTGGATGTATGGAAAATTAGGTATTTGAGGTTCAATCTGCAAAGAAGCACTGAATAAACTGTGCACTGACAATCATGTGGTCATAAATATAGTTGCAACAAAAGCAGTCAAGATTATAATTTTTTTTAAAAGCCCCAGTATAATTACATTCACTTACAAAAAACATGTATTGTATTTTTCATGTAATCAAACATCACATTTCCATACTCCTATGTACGGTGAATATTGCTATAGTTTTATCTCTTCTCCCATACCCTGCTCCCTGCATGGGACCAATTAAATAGAATTTGTAAGTAAGGTAGGTGTATGGCAAAATCTTGTCATAGATTTTTTTAAGGCCACTGAATAGTGCTCCCTTCCTTCTAACTCTTATAAAGGCATTTTCCAGATAGCAGCCTTACCTCTTTTTCTGTGACCCTCTGGATGAATCTTCCTCATGCAATTTTTGGGGAAAAAATAATATTCAGAAAGACATTTCATAATACCTTTATAGATCAGAGAATTACTAGGGCTAATTTCAGTCACAGCATTCTGACTGAACAGCTTGGCCCATTTTAATTACTATAACTGTGCTTCCTTGTTGTTTTCTTCTGTAGATCTCTCTATGACCCATATCCTTCATTTCCCAGGAAAATCTGGATGTTATGCATAACCAATCCCACTGGGATGGATATTTATTCAACTATTTACTTGACTATATTTACTATCAGATCACAAATACCAAGATGAGCAAATTCACAGACTAAACTTCCCTCTCAGATCTCTCAATGGAAATTTCCCCCAATCAAAAATTTGATTATTTTCGTAAGGGAAGGTAGGATCCACAAAGGTTTCTGGCAGAATCCCTTATTTTTATGAGAAAACCAACCCAAGCATATAGAGACTGGATACCTTTTCACAATTACAGGTAGTCCTTGACTTACAACAGTTCATTTAGTGACCATCCAAGGTTACAAAGCACTGGAAAAAGTGACTTATGACCATTTTCACATATATAACCGTTGCCGCATCCCCATGGTCACGTGATCAGAAGTCAAATGTTTGGCAATTGGTTTATATTTATGATGGTTGAAGCGTTGTGGGATCTTGTGATCTGCTTTTGTGACCTTCTGATCTGCAAAGTCAATGGGAATCCAGATTCACTTAACAGTCATGTTATTAACTTAACAAATGCAATGCTTCACTTAACAACTGTGGCAATAACAGTCATAAAATGCGGCAAACTCACTTAGCAACATAAATTTTGGTCTCAATTGTGGTCGTAATTTGAGGATGACCTGTATTTCTTAAGAAATTTATCTCTTCATGAATTTATCCTGTTCCAGTGATGAAGGACCTGCCTTTTCTTAGATTATATCTATAGAAGAACAGTTTTGGAGAAAAAAGATACCAATACCAGTAGCAACTTCTGCCATTCTTCCCCCACCTGTCAAACTACAGTTCTGTTCTGGTTCCTTTTGATCTATACTTCTCCCAAAGTCTTTTAAATTGATTGGTGGCAAAATTGTCCCAAAGGTGCTTTTTCAGGACTTTCTTGTTTTTTCTATGAAGATGTTTTGCTTCTCATCCAAGAAGCTTCTTCAGCTCAGACAGGATAGTGGGGAATAGAAGGATTTACATTCCTTGCAGACAGCTGGCCATTTGCATCCTTTTAGAGGGTCGTTGAAACACTTGGAGGTTTATCTGTGTCCTCAGAGTCACCTGAGTAGTGCACCTGGTTCCAGTAGTTGGCATTTCTTCTTCTTGTCTGGAAATCAATTCCTACTCCTGCACCATTCAAATGGTGCTCATCCCAAATTGTATAGCTAAAAGCCTGTAGCATTCATCAGATGTGTTTGGCAAAATTCTGGAATCACTTAACATGCCTCAAAAATCTACTTTGGAAGAAGCTTTGGAGAATCATCCTGAACATCAGGGGAATTGCGCAGTCTACTGGAAGAGGGAAAATTCTGCTTGTGTACAATTCCTCCAGGGAAGCGTGCATAAGCATACCAACGTGCCTACCATCCCTGTCCTATTGTTTCTTTTATTTTTTTATTTTTCTTATATGTATCCATAACTATGTTTTTACTTATACCTATTATCTTGTAAGCAATTGACAAAATAAATAAATGAATGAATGAATGAATGAATAAATAAATAAATAAATAAATAAATAAACAAACAAACAAATAAATAAATAAATAAATAAATAAGATTCTCAGTCATGGTTGTCCAAAAGATGGTTTTTCAGGAGGCAACTGGACTTCCTTCTTTTTTTCTTTGAAGATATTTTGTGTCTCATCCAAAACTTCTCTAGCTCTGACAGGACAGTAGAGAATGGAAGGATGTATATTCCTTGCAGAAAGCTGGTCATTGCATCCTTTTAGAGCAGGGGTATCAAACTCACGGTATCACAGTGGCATTACATGATGTATCACAACTTTTTTCCCCTTCGTTAAACTGGGCGTGGACGTGGCCAACACATGATGCATCCAGCCCATGGGCCAGGAGTTTGACAACCCTGTTTTAGAGGGTCATTGAAACATTTGGAGCTTTATCTGTGTCCTCAGGGTCACCTGAGTAGTGCGCCTGGTTCCTGTAGTCTGCATTTCTTCTTTTCTGGAAATCATCACTCCTAAGTAGGGTTCCTGGTTCCTATAATCTGCGATTTTTCCTCTGGAAATCCATTCCTATTCCCACACCATTCAAAGGGTATTCATCCCAAACTGTATAGCTTGTTGGAAGAAATATCCTTCTGGGTTCAGTTCCAAGTGAGGAAAAAGACACTGGAAACATGGAGGCTGTATGGAAACATGGTTTAATGATGGAGAAGACTACATGGCTTGGAGCTCCAAAGAAGGAAGAGCTGATATGCTGAAAGTGCCTGGGTTTTATACCCTCTGTTGAGATTTGAATTTGAACTTGAATTCTGATTGGTTGTCAGACTCCCATGGGTCCATGCAGGGGCAACTCTGTAGGCTGTCCTGAGTCCCAGGCTTGGTTGAGCCTTGCTGGGTGATGATGTAATGAAAGGGCTTTGGGCAATTCCTATAGCTCTACCTGGAGATCTTCGTTATTTAAAATAGGCTGGCCTAGGCCAGAGTAATGGGCCATTAGCAAACGGGGGAGGGGGGTAAGTTTCTGCTTCTGAGGTGAGTTTCTGCTTCTGACATTTTACTCTTTTTAGGGGAAATATTCTGCCTTTTCAACATTTCCTTCAATTTTCTAGGAGAGGGGTGGGTTTTAACTTCCAACAAGCTAAAAGGCTGTAGAGACTCTCAATCATACAGGTCACAGTTGTCCCAAAAGTGCTTTTTCAGGAGGCAACTGGACTTCCTTGTTTTTAAAACAAGACTTTCTTTAAATCATGATTTGAATTGCCTATATGTACCCTATGACTATATTATACCTTATTGTACCTTATGATTCTTGATGAATGTATCTTTTCTTTTTATGTACACTGAGGCCATATGCACCAAGACAAATTCCTTGTTTTTCTAATCATACTTGGCCAATAAAGAATTCATTCATTCATTCAAAAAGCACCTTTGGGACAGCCATGACCTGGATGACTGAGAACTCTACAGACTTTTAGCTATACAATTTGGAGTGGCACAATTGTATATTAGTTCTTATTGCGATTATTTTATTTGTCTTGCAAATTGCAAAAGACGAAATTATTACTAATCCAGTCATCAGTTTTCTGGAACATTTTATCACTGGAGGAAAGCCTCTTTCTCACTCTGTTCAGTTTCAGTGGAATGTTAATCCCAGAAGGAAAATACACAACAAATCAAAGGAACTGTTGAAAAAGTTAAAACCAGGAGAAAATAACACAAAACCATGTGGCATTGCAAATGTTCAAATTGTGAAACAGTTACACTGAATGGTACAGCAGAAGGAATTCTGTCAAAAGTCTGAATTTGTACTAGATCAACTACGGTCAGGGCTGGTCATACCTAGGTCGGCTTTTGATGTCAAAAACTATTCCTTGAATTAGACTAAGAGTCAAATCAACAGTGCAGCTTGTTCAAAACAGGTGTACACTTAGTCCCCGACTTACAACCATTAATTAAGTGACCATTTCAATAGCACTGAAAAAAGTGACCTATGATCATTTTTCACCCTTTGCCACATCCCTGTGCATATATTTATAATACTTTCTGAGGTCATCTGATCACCTATTGCTACCTTCTGGCAAGCCAAGTCAATAGGGGAAGCCAGATTCACTTAATAAATGTGTTACTAACTTAAGAACCGCATTGATTCACTTAACAACTCTGTCAAAAAAGATTGTAAAATGGAATAGTTAATTCACTTAACTATTTTGTTAGCAACAGAAATTTTGTGCTCAATTATGGTTGTAAGTTGAGTTCTTCTAGTCCAAACCCCTGTTCAAGCAGCAGACTATAAAATTTCAGACAAATGGTTGCCCAATCTCTTCATATAAACCTCTAGTATTGGAGCACCCACAACTTCTGGAGGAAAGCTTTCCCACTGATTAATTGTTGTAAAAGTCAAGAAATTTCTCCTTAGTTCTAGTTTGATCTCTCCTTGATTAATTTGCATCAGTTGCTTCTTGTTCGGCCTTCAGGTGCTTTGGAAAATAGGTTGACCTTTTTTTTTCTGACAGCCCCTTAGATATTGGAATACTGCTAGGGCTAAAATCTTCTCTCACAGAATTCACAGAGGGGGGAAAGTGAGTGAGGGAGAGAGGGAGAGAGAAAACAGCTATCTTACTCTTAGAACTGAAATGTTCATAAATTATTTTACGACATTTTAGGATAGTCATTTTGGCTGCTATTCCCTTAACATAGTAGTCTACACCTGTTCGTCTGATCTCTATATGGTTCTCCATTTTTACATATAGTAGTTGTAAATAAACCTGGACCTATAGAGGTAATCAGGATACCAGTGTGGATTCTTGCCATAGTTTCATAAACTGTGTCTGAATTTCAGATTATAGTCATAAATTGTCAACTGTAAAATACAATTCATCGGATGTGTTTGGCAAAATTGTGGAATCACTTAACATGCCCCAAAAAAACTACTTTGGAAGAAGCTTTGGAGAATCATCCTGAACATTAGGGAAATCGTGCAGTCTACTGGAAGAGGGAAAATTCTGCTTGTGTACAATTCCTCCAGGGAAGCAAAATGCAACCCAGTATGGAGACGATGTACTGTACATATTTTTTTTAAAGTACATAATTGAAGAAAAACATTTTCAGAATATGTAAGAGAGGTAGCACCTGTAAGTAAAAACTAGTAAAATGTTAACAAACAGGAAAAGCAGCATGTCCTGTTTTCTAACAGAAAGTTATAATACTACTATTGGCTATTGTATAAGGCAATAATCTCATTTCAAATAAATACTGTAGACTATGACCAAGTCTTTATCTCAAGAAGAGTCTTAAATTACAATCTTCTAAAATAATCCCTGCTAACAACATGGATATTGTGTGGTTACAATTCAGATTGCTGGCTTAGGAGACACTTAATAAACTTACAGAATCAAGTGGAAATTTGATTACAATTCTCTGTATTGGAATTTGCACGCATTTATTTGTACATAAAATATATAGGTACATACAGTAGATTCCCTTGATAAAAGGAAGGTTATACATGTACATAATCCTGCAATGCTTACATCTGTAATAAATTCCCCACCTTGAAAAATCTTGGTGATTTTTCAAAATTGAAAATTTTGTTTTTAAAAATTGGACAACAGAAACAGTGTCATGGGAGAAAGCTGTGAAAACCTTAATTCATGTCCACCGTTGAGTCAGCACACTTGTAATATTAGAGCTAAATGGATATAGGTGTTTGCTTTTCTTTTAACCACCCTGTAATCCCCTGCACTGGAATGGAGTCAGGGCAACTGAATGGAGCTCAAGTGTTTACTGGCTCAATACTCTTCCTGATACCTAAGCAGAGTTCTCAGGAGACAATTATTCATTGTGCCTAGACAGAGAAGTATCTACCGTTACCTAGGATCAAATTCACAGCATCCTAATTGTGAGGCAAAAGCTCCACTTCTAGGCCACCATGCCACTCTAAAGTTAAATAGGAATGTATTTTACATTAATTTTATAAGCATTGGAGTAACAAATACTTATCAGTCCTATTTATGCTGCGATAGAGTAAAATGGTAACAGAATTAATCACTACAGCAGAAATTCACACGTAGAAGAATTCTTGGTACTGTCTGAGCTTGGTTTTTTGCTTGCAGACTGATTAGCTAGCCACATCAGTGCAAGAGAGTGTGGGATTTCTATGTAGTACAATAGCTTGCCCTGACAGTTCAGAGAACACCAAGGACTCCACAGTTCAACTCTGAGTTACATATACTATATTCTTTTCTATCAATACAGATGTAATTCATGGACAACTTCTTTTGAGGTGAAGTTAAGAATTCAATTATTCTCAGACTGGAGTCAAACTGTGATAGTGTGTGGGTCAGGGGGTGGATGAAGTCTCCATCCTTCTGAGGTCAGTAAAAATGAGGACCCAGATTGTTGGGGGACAGTACGCTAACTCTGTAAAACTGCTTAGAGATGGCTGTAAAAGCATTGTGAAGCGGTATACAAGTCTAAACACCATTGCTATTGCTATTGAAGGTGAGTATACTCCATTGTTTATTATTGGAGGCTGTGGGTTATGATTGATGAGGGTTTTTTTTTTTTAATCTTGTAATGCACCCAGAGTTATTTGTGTGAGCTGGACAACTATATAAATTATTGAATGAATGAATGAATGAATGAATGAATGAATGAATGAATGAATGAATGAATGAGATTAAGTTATCACAAAGCAGTTGATACCTGAAATGGAGCTTTAATCTTTTTTATTCTTAACTCTTTTTTAAAAAAAGAAAGAAAAAGACATAACAGAAGACAAATGAATACCTATTGGATACTAAAGAATAGGAATTAATAGGAATTCCAATTAACTAAGAATAGGATAAAATGAAAAGGCCTTCCCTATTTGATCTCTTTTCTTTCTCACATTCCTTTGTATTTGTTCAATCGTTTTTCTCTTCCTTGGGATGTTACTTGGATTTATTGGTTTGATTCAGACTTGCATTTTATTTGGATTATAGAGCTGTCAGAATTGTTCACCACCTCCCCTTCAATGCAAAATATATGTATGAGCCACTCAATCAGATAGCACCTTTTTCTATTATTCCATTCTAAATAAATGGCATTCTGGGGTAGGGCGAACAACATTTTTAAAACTGACAAGAACTAATTAACATAAATCATGTAGATCTTTCAAAACATAGGTTGCTCTTGCAGTGTACTTTGGCACGACCATCATCTAAAATGACTCCTATAAAAGCTATTTTCCTTCTTTCATCTATGGGTAGAATTACCATAATAAAAGTAAAAATGGTTGTTTGGTTGCTGTTTATTTGTGGGAGGTTGTTGGGTTTGTTTGGGTTTTTTTTTTTAAAAAAAGGCTGACTAATTGGTTTGTTCAATGTGGGGAAAAATAAGCCTCTAGTTTCAGCACATCTTGGGAAAATACTCTTGGGAGTCAAGAAACACAAAATAAACATTTGTAACATGCAATATTAAATAATGTCTGACATTAGTAGCTAACATAGAAGGTATGACTGCAGTACAGAGAATCAAGCTCCAAGGGCAGGCTTTTCTATTAAATTTCCCATGTCTGTAGATAATAGTGAGAGTTATTAGGCACAGTGTGATAAAGTGAATATAGTTCCACTTTCGGTAGGAAAGCTGCGTCCATGAACAGCTTGGAACAGAAAAACTTTCCTTTTTTTAACCCTTCAAGTAAGATTGTAGGTTTAAAATCCAGGCCACAAGTGCTTGGAACTTTCAAACCAATCACATACCTTGATTGACACAAAGGCGGGCAGTAACACTTATGAGAGTTATTCAAAAGGCAAAGAGGGAACAGTGAAATTGGCTCAGATTCCAGAATTACAAAGTTGGAAGAAACCTTGGGGGTTTTCTAGTCCAATTCCCTTCTCAAGTAGGAGACCCTATATCATTTCAGACAAATGGTTGTCCAATGTCCTCATAAAAACTTCCAGTGTTGAAGCACCACAAGTTCTGAAGACAAGTTATTTTATTGTTCTGATTAATTGTTCTCACTGGCAGAAATTTCTCCCTAGTTCTTAGTTACAACTATTCTTATTTAGTGAGAGTTAACCAACTAATCTGAGTTGCTGCTTTATGGTGCTCAGTTGAGACCTTCTAAATTTCTAGGAGGTTGTTTTTGCATCTCCATCTATATTACAATATCTTTCTGTTGTTCACTTTTCTTGATTAACTGCATGAGGGCTAAAGGCCTGGGAGTTCTGTAATATTGTACATTCAGTAACAACCCTAGATAACTAGATGTCAACAGTTGAGACCTTGGTGCTCTCTGAGCTTGGTTGTTTTCTTGCAGATGTTTCATTACCCAATTATAGGGCTGTCAAACTCCAAGCCCACAGGCCAGATACATCATGAGCTGGCCATGCCCAGTTTAGTGAAGGGGGAAAAAAGTCCCTATATGTCACGTGACGCCGCCATGATGACATGAATTTGACACCTCTTCCCAACTAGGTAACATTTGCAGTGCAACCTAGTTACAAGGCTAGCACTGAAGATGTTACCTAGTTGGGTAATGAAATGTCTGCAAGAAAACAACCAAGCTCAGAGAGTACCAAGGATCCCCCAGTTCAACCTTACGCTACAAATATTCTCTTCATGTAATCTTTTTTTATTTATCTATCAAATTTGTATGTGGACTGACTCCCAATGACTTTAAAATTTAAAAGATTTGAAAGCACATTCAGAAACACTGAGTAGATTGTAAATCAATTATATTTCTGTATTAATGCTCTCTTTCCTGCCTGTTTAAAAAAATGCTATCTTTTGTCTTAACAAAAATATTTTAGAATTCTGCAGTCCTGGGAACAGTGAAATAAATGTCATCTTTATGACTCTTAGGAGTCTTGATTGTAGAAGCTAAATACATTAGGATTTTTTTTAATGTTATGCATTATTTCCATTTATTTCTCTGCTCTTTTAGCCCCTTATTTTGAAGGACCTAAATGATTAAAGATATTGTGTGACTTATTCCTCACAAAAAAAAAAAAAAGATTGACTTCGAGCAACAAAGAGCAATAACTTTGAATTGTATACTTCCTATTCTTCATCACTGCTTTCTTGAGAAGTGAAAAATACAATTTGCAATTGCAGGTTGTTATGATTGTTGGGAAAAGCAGGAGTCAATGAGGTTCATTTTTTTATGTGAATCTATTTTTCTGTTTTTCTCTGTGCACATCTATCCTCTGGACTTTTAGGATACAACCTCTCTCATGCTTCAACTCATCCTTCTCGCTGTGTTCTCTGTTTTTTAGCCACTCTATCTGTGGAAATTCCAGTATTCCTTCTTTGACCTCTTTTTCAACTTTGTCCAGCTATGTGCACCTGGTACTGCAGCAGGTGATTTCATTCTGCTTCTTGCCTTTCTTAATGTCTACAGTCAGTTTGCTTTAGCAATTTTAGATAGGTATTAAACTGCAGGTTGCTGTTTCTTGCTTCTTCTGAGAGCTCAGTGACTTTTCTTATAAAATCTAAAATAAATAAATAAAAACCCAGGCAGTATAGGAAAGCAAGTAAAAGAAAACCTGTATGTTCTTTTGCATTTCTATTAAAGCAAAGTAAAATTGTCACCTTCATCATCATATCATCATCTCTGATTCCTTTATTTAAATATTGAAGTTCTTCTGTGCAGAGAATTTCCTTCTTGAAATTGACAGGATAAAGTTGGAAGCCAACCATTATTCTGGTCAAGGACTACCTGTAATATTAGGTTTTTTTTAAAAAAAACAAATTCCTTCACTAGCTTTCAATTGATGATTTGACAGCCAACCAACTAGAGTTGGTTATTTTAAGTACTGTCCTTTAATGTAATGCTAACATGCCTTCAAATAATTCTGATAGGTCTATGGCATATCAATATACTGTTAGAAGAAATATCCTTCTGGGTTCAGTTCCAAGTAGGGAACAAGACACTGGAAATATGGAAGCCGCTTGGAAAGATGGTTTATTGATGAACAGGATGGGTTCCTGGGCAGAAAAAGGGAAGAAATGCTGAGAATCCCTGGGTTTTATGCCCACTGTGGGCTTTGAACTTCCTGGGGAAGAATATCCTGATTGGTTGCTGTCAGAGGTCATAGCTAGCTTTGTAGGATGTCTGTGTGCTAAGTTTGATTGAATCCTGCTGATAGTAGAGGGTAGCTTTTTCTTCAGATGATGGGAGGTTATTTATTTAGTTTTCTTACTAGTGAGACTCAGGTAAGAAGTTATCGTAGGGCTATTTGGGGACATATTGGAGAACTGGGAATTATTTTTCTTGACTGCTTATTATGTTCAAAGGCTCTATTGCTGCAGATTCTGATGTCATGCTTTTAAAGCAACGTTGAATTGTCTTTCCTCCCCTGCAAAAGCACTGGCTGCAAGACGGGTTGAAGAGATGCCATTATGAATGGAACTGGTCGTGGATTTTGTGGGTTCTCTGCATCTTGGCATCATCTCCAACCATTTCATTATCAAAACCACATTTAATATTATGAGAGAGCTCCTATTCTTGTTATCTGCTCACAACTCAGTAATCAGAGGCTGATCATGCTGACATAATGAAGGCTAATTGCAATTAGGCAAATGCAATGTACCTCCAAGCAATACAATGGATAATGAGATCAATACTATTCCTAGTGGATAGAGTCCCTCCACTCTTAGAGGACTGTGGGCTGAGACAATTTTAATAAATAATTGTTTAATAAAGAGTACCCTACGTCCTGACTATTTAATATTGAATATTTGATGTGCATTTTTCTAAATACATTTTTAGAATGTTTGTTCAAATATTTTTGTTTTTGTACACTGCAACAATAAAGCACCTTTCCTCATATTTGTTTCTTGACTTGGTCTACCTCAAAGGGCTAATCTCAATCTTGAAAGCCTGTCCAAGTTTGTTTCTGCTACATCTTATATTAAGCAAAATCAAGGCAGAATTATTTTGAGTTTCTTTCTTATGAGCCTTCTAACCCATTTCCAAGTCCTCCCTCCCTCCCTCCCTCAAGTTAACTCTAAATCCTTTTCCAGAAACTCAGGAAGGTTCCACAGGAGCCTGAAATGTTCAGCAAAATAAGTCATCCTGCCTCTTTGCTGCTTCAACCAAGAAAGTCATATAGCCTATATAATACAAGAAGAATCTAAATTGTCCTTCTTAGGACTTTCCCAAATCAATGCCACTAAATCTAATGAAGAAGAAGCAGTAGATTCATATCTTAAATAATCTTAAAAAATTTCTTAACTGTGTAACTTCAGCTACAGGAATGCCATCTGGACAGACAAAAGAAGTTCTCAGATCAGACAAACTTAAGAAGCTTTTCTAGATAAAATGAGCTCTGTGTGTATTAAAGTTTTCAAAGTAGCCACTTTGCCCATATTATGTTGTGAAAGGTCCAAATAATCCCCTTTCCCATACAGTGAAATGAACACCATTATTAATGAAATATTTTTATACATATCTTGCAGCAATAATCATAGAAATTCTTACATTTATTATTTCAATAGTGAAAGCTATTATTTCAATAGTCAAAAAGAATTAAACCCACTTTCAGCTAAACCTGATTTTCATTTGTCTATATCATGTGACAATATTTAGACTGCCTTGTTTGACTTGGAAAAGAGAACTCACATCAGTTGGAAATCAACTGAAAACTCCAATGCTATACAGGTATTCCTCAAGTTACAAACATTCATTTAGCAAACGTTCAAAGCTATGAAATCCACAGCCAAAAGTACTTATGACCAAGTACCAAAGTTACATATGTTGCAGTACCACAGCATTTATTCACCCTTACGAACCATCACAGATACACTGCAACATGTTCCTTTGGCCAAGCCTGAAAACCCCATACTGCCCATGCAGCCTTGGGTATTGGTGCTCTTCTCCAACCAGGCGGAAATGTGCTGGGCTAGCTCTCCCCTTCCCCACTGAGCCCCAGCCTCTCTCACAACCAGGCATGGCTCCACCCCACCATTTGCTGGAGTGCCAAACCCATCTCCATGGAGCTGCAGAGCTTGGCGTGCTGCTGCCTTGTGCCCCTCACTTGCCGGATACACTCTGAGCCCTTTTTCAAATTGCAAGAGGGGCTCCTAATCAAACCTGCTTTCCAGCTCCATCGTATTTCTCCCCACAGTTCAAGACACTCTTCTTTTACTGGAGAAATTGAAAATCTGCATGGAAAAAGGAAGAAAAGCACCAGGAAACCAAAGAAGAATCCTCTGAAACCATCACCTTCCCTAATGAGGAGAAGGAGACTGCTATCAATTCCATGAGACAACTTTCATAAGGTTGGAAAGACTCCTCTTACTTTATTTTTTAAGCCCTTCTGTCACAACGAACTTGATCATTCCTGGAAGTTGCCTCGTGGAGTTGCTTGCTCTCTCCTGCTCTGCATTAGGAAAAGTATGTCCAGCAAGTGAGGTGCGCAAGGTGATGGTGCCAAGCTCTCCAACTCTGTGGCAGAGATGGAGGCCTGCAGGGATGTGAGATTGCATCCCCTAAGGCAGAGGTCTCCAAACTCCAGAGGTCTCCAATAGCTGGCTGGAGAATTCTGGAAGTTGAAGTCCACAAGTCTTACGGTTTCCCTAAGGCTATTGTTCTCTGTGTCAAAAGCCTTTTGCAGAGAGGATGGAGGCCTTCAGGGACATGATCCTGTGACCTCTGTTCTCCATGCCAAAAGCCTTTTGCAAAGAGGACAAAGACCTGAAGGAGCATGAGATCATGCCTCCAAAGACTTATGTCTTCTTTGCAAAAAGCTTTTGGCACAGAGAACAAAGGCCTTCAGGGAAACATGAGATATCTCAGTGGGTCAGGGGAGGCCTGGGGGGGTTGGAAGCACTAGGGCCCCCATGGTCTTCCTTGCCATGAAATATCTCATGTGCACTTAATAACCAGTGCGTTCGATTAATGAATGCATTGGGATAAAGCAGGGAGGGATCACATTCATTTAAGGTGATCCAATTAATGAATCTATAGCTTATTAATGTAATTGGCAGGCTCTATTACATTCGTAACCCAAACTAGGAGGTTGAGAAGAACACTAAAAGTCAGTGGAAATCCATTTCTGTATAATTTCCAAGAAAACAACATGGATGGGTCCAAGTAGTCAACAAATGCCCAGCTCGACTCAAGAGAATCTTTACCCTTTTCACTGTAATTTATGCAGTGAAACCTCCTAAGGGATACTCCAACCAGAGAAAATTTATTTAACAGCCCATAAGTTTACTTGAAAGAGTGTGAAGGAATAAAATTGGAAAGCCTTTTAAAATATAAATCAGCTTTAGAGTTAAATTAATCTTTATCATATTTATTTTAACCTAGGCACTCAAAGGTATACTACGCTATTTGTCTAGATTGTATTTTATTTGTTCTGAAAGTGGGGATAATTCAGATTTATCAGTTGAGAAGGCTTCCTACGAATTCTTATACCAAAAAAAGAAAAAGAGGTAGAACACACAACTAAATGTCCATTCCTAAATGTCCAATTATTACTGAGACCCAATAGCACCAAATCTGATTTGCTCCAGTTTATAAAATAATCAAGCTGATACTATACTTGTGTTTAGTAAAATGAGATTAGGTTTTGGTTTAACTATGAAAAGAGGTTAAAGTGGGAGACATTACAGCTTCTCTTGGATAAACTTTCACTACCTCCTCAATAAAAGTTCACAAAGCCAGGATAGTTACTCTAAGAGCCCAAACATGGCATGGATGCAACACATATGAGACAATGGTGCCCTATCTTAAGTCCTCAATTCACATGAGGTCCCACAAACTCATGATCCCAGGTAACAATCTTAAATGTTGGTTCACTTCACAAGTTCACAAAGCTCTGCCCAACCAATATCAGAATTAGATGAATGCAAACAACTTCGGTGGCAAAGAAACCTGTAAAACCATGCAGAAGGTCTGCAGGAACTTTATTTTCCTCCCCCCCCAAAAAAAAAAAAAAAGAAAAAAAGACTTGGATTACCCAAGATGGCTATTGACTAAGAATCTGCAGGTACAAAATGTGACAAAAAGTAATGCTTTACTATTCATACTGCTACTATGGGTTGCAAATCTGGATTCATACTTGGGCTTAGTTGCATTTACTTCTGGTCTCATGCCATAATTGGTCTAGGAATTTTTTTCACTTACTTAATTTTCAAAGTTTCTCAGAAAGCCAGAAATACATCAGGATTGATGAATGAGAAGAGACTCCTGATTAGCAAGAGTCCTGATTGTCTACTTATATCAGAAATCAATCAGATCCAATATCAAGCTGTCCACTTAGTCATCAGGAGAATCTCCAAGAATACCCACAAACTCATTAAGAACCATTAGATGCCTGGGATGGACCATTTTAAATGCCTTCTTTACATTCAAGGGAATCCGTGACACTAACAATCTCCAAGATCAGACCAAGAAGAGATCTGACATAGCAAAGGATAGATGTTTAGATCTTTTTTATTTAGACCATATCTCATCTGATCAAAAGAATAAAATGATTGAGTGTGTTTATTCCTAGGTAGAGTGGAGCTTAAATTATCTGGGATATACCTATGGATGCTATGGGGGACATGAACTCAAAAACTATTCCAAATGCTATCTCCAGGGCATGGAGATGGAAATCTTTAAACTCTAAAATTCCAATACCAGTCTGGAGTTAACAGGAGATCCTGAATAACTACAGCTTGGCAGCAGGATAGTATACACATCAACAACAGAACTAGTTTATCCTTAAGGCCCAACCTTACACAAGGATACTCATATGCAAATACTTCTAGAGCACTGTTCACTGTGAAGGCTTCACAAACTAGCAAAGCAGTCTCTCCTTCCTAAATGTCATCATGTCTGCTGTAGAAACCTGTTGTAGAAGCTTATTTCCCATCTTTGTTAGGAGCAAAAAAATCAAGAGCCAGCACAGAATTCAAAAGCACTATGAGTTTATACTGCTAACCTATACACAAGAATCTGATCTAGTAATGGTCAAGGCAAATTGACACCAGACTTAAAGAGGGGGCTAGAAGTCTCTTAAAGGTCTCTTATGGGGTGTAGTGACTCCAAACTGATGATGCATTTGACCCTACCCTCAGTCTCAGCCTGGCTATTTCCTACATCTTTTGGTTTATTACAATATTATTTCCAGAGTGGTATAAGATTTACAGTGCATAAAATATGGCACAATAAATACAATTAAAAACAAACAATATTTAAAACATAACTTAGAGCTTGATAAAAATATTGTCTTAACCATCTGCTCAAATACTGGAAAAGTGGAAGCCCAGCACACCTCCTTAGGATGCTCACTCCTTAATCTGGGATCCAGACAGGGGAAGTCTTTATTTATTGATATCAAATATTTATGTGATTGATGGTAGACTTTTTAATGTCACAGGATTTAATAATACTTGTTAATAACTTAGATGCTTCTGAGGCTAAAAATACCACTGAAATACCAGTTAACTTTGCAATTGTAAATATTTATTTATTTATTTATTTATTTTATTGATTGTATTTCTATACCGCTCCCTCTCTGAAAAGGGACTCGGGGCGGTGTACAGCCTAATAAATACTTAAAATACAAGAATACAAAATTAAATAGAGTTTAAAACCGAATTAAACATAAATATAGCTGCATCCCAAAAGTTTAAAAATGAAGTTAAAAATTTAAAAACCCTATTAACTTTAAACCCCTTAGACCCTCACTGGGCCAGGCCAGCCTGTTTAAAAAATAGGGTCTTAACTGCGCGCCGGAAGGAGAGGATATCTGTCAATATAGCCAATGTGTATCAAGTTAGAAATGATCCTTATCTGCAAATAAACTATAACATCTCATTTTGATCATCCAGTAGTTGAAAAAAAAAACCTCTATATCCATGCAAATCTTTAATAAAACTGTCTTTAATCATGCTTCCAATTTTGCTTAACTCTTGCTTGTGATGGAAGGTGGTCTTACATTTTATTTTGCTTTTTAAATTTTATTTATTGGACTTCTATCCTGTTGTTTATATTAGATATACAGTGTTCCCTCCTCTTATTTGTCCCCACAACCACAATTTTTTGATATAGGTTGGGCTGAAAGGAAGTGGCTGATCTTAAATCATCCAATGTCCTTTGTGACTGAGTATAGATTAGAATTTGGGTTTCTTATTCCCAGTCTTTAACCGCCTTAACCAATATACCACACTGTCTTAGTTTATTTTTTGATTTACATTGTCTAGGATCACTAGCTGACATACATCATGCTCTTTCCTAGAATTGTAGGAACCTCACAATAATCCGGTGAGCTAATTTTGGTTGACAAATTCAAAACTATTTAAACTCACTTTGTGAACTTCCATTACTGATTATAGATTTGAGCCTGGATAGCAATGCAATAGCACTTGAACTTATATACCACTTCACAGTGCTTTTACAGCCCTCTCTAAGCAGTTTACAGAGTCAGCCTATTGCCCCAAACAATCTGGGTCCTCATTTTACCCACCTCAGAAGGATGGAAGGCTGAATCAACCTTGAGCCTGGTGAGATTCGAACTGCCAAATTGCAGGCAGCCAGCAGCCAGCAGAAATAGCCTGCAGTTCTGCATTCTAACCATTGCACCATCATGTCTCTTCCCAATCCTAATCCAGCATCCTAATCCATCATTTTACCTGCTACATCCTACCTGCTATATTATTATGGCCTCAGCGCCAAGCTGCAAGAAGCAGGACAAAATCTCTCAGCCTGGGAATCAGTGGTGGGATGCTGCCGGGTTAATAACCGGTTTGGTGAGCACATGCTTGCGTGCAACGCTGAAAATGGAACATTTAGAAGCTCAGCTGCTTACCTTCCAAGTCAGCAACGGTAAGTAGAACAGCGAGGGGAGGGAATCAGTTGTGGCATGTGATTGAGATGAGCTACAAAGCAGGAAATAAAGGACAGGATAGGGCAGGGGGAGAGTAGGCAGGGCCAGCTGATTGTTGGAACTACTGGTTGCCCGAACCGGTCTGAACTGGCAGCATCCCACTACTGCTGGGAATCTTGCACCCCAAGCAAGATGCCTCCTGAATAAGCAACAAAATACCGATGCTAAAAGCCAGCTCAGACTCTCATTATTAGTAACCACTGAGCAGGCAAAGCCCGCTAAGCAGAGAGAGAATTTAAACCCCACAGGGACTGCCTTCTGTTGTGGGAAGACAATTTTTGTTTTTAGTTTTGTGCATCATCCTGTTCTTGTGTTTGCTTTGTTTTGACTTCTCATCCCTTGATACTTTTCAAGTTATTGTGTGGCATTGTGTTATGGTCTGTCTACTTGGAATATGCCTTTTTCCTCAGCCTCTAGTAAGCCATCCTGCTTACTAAGGTACTTTACTCCTGTTTGCACCAACAGTCTATTGCTCTCTCTCCAGACAAGACAAGCTTCTCTATAAAACTATTGCTATCAAATGCTCTGCAACTTTCATAGCATGTGCATTCCTGCCCAGGACCTCTACAAGCCTCATGATCAGTTTGCTGATACGTTGCTGATATACCATTATAGGCTGGCTGAAGTGTTTTCCCAGTGCTTGGAAGTTGAGCAGGTCTGGATAGGGAAGAACCAGCTTCTGCTCAATTCTGCAAAGACTGAATGGCTGTGGGTTTTAAGGTCCCCCTAGATCTAATGATTTGCCACCATTAATCCTGAATGGAGCTACACTCCCCCAATCAGAGTTGTTGTGCAATCTAGGCATTATCTCGGAGCCATGGTTCCTGCTCAAATTGCAGGTGGCAGTCATGGCCAGGAGAAGTTTCACCCAACTACATCTTGAGCATTAGTTGCATCCATTCCTGGATCAGGAGGCACTGTTGTTGGTCACTCATGCCTTTGTTCACCTCTGGATTGTACCACTGCACACACGTATATGGGGCTGTGTTTGAACTTGGAAACTTCAGTCGTTCCAGAATACATTAACTTCCAGTAGGCTATAATTCCAAGAACTAGTTTTTCATGGTTAAAGCCAAACATGGCATGGAACTGGGTTACTTGTGGGATCACTTGTGTCTAGACGTTTTTGGCAACCCTACCAGATTTCTCAAAGTGGACATGATGAAACAACATCATCAGGTGGGTCACCAAAAGGGTATCATCTCCGTTATGACACGTACCATAAGGAACGGCCTCCTTCCTGAAATATGGCCAATTCATATTCTATTGCTCATAAGGCCACAAAGACCTGGCTCTTCCCTAGGATTGGGATTGGGAGGTTAGTATGGGACTCTGGCACAGAGATGCATGTTTAATGGTTTTGAGGTTGTTGTTTTTTAATTGAGCCCTGGTGCACTTTTGTTGGCTATTTATTTGAACAAAATTCTCTGCTTTTATTTTGTTTACTTACCTGAATTCCTTGGCTAGAAAAATGGATTAATAAAATGAATAAATACAATTTTGCCCCTTAATGGCAGGATTTCTATGGCCAACGAATTAACCCAGATACATCATTGGCCCTCTCAGTCCTTGTTTACCCAGGCAAATTTCTTTGACTGTAGTTTCTGCTTATCAGGTTAAGTCACACCATAATTATTAAAATAAGCAGTGGAGAAAACAGTGTTGCTATCTAACCTGGAGGTATTAATGCTAAATCTGAAAGGCTATTGGCTAGGCAAGAAAATACGTTAGCTCTAAACAATTCTCTCTCTTTCCATTGCACTTGATAATGTAAATCCTTGATTAGTGTCAAATAGATCTTTCATTAGAAGCTAATTGTACATTCTGCTGAGGAGGATACTCTGATGTGTAAGGAATTTACATAATTAAACACCCTGATTATATTAATGGGAATCAACTGCAGAATGTTCGGCAAGCAAGCAAACTAGCAGAAAATAAATCCATTTCAATGGACATAACCTGGTATTTAAAAAAAGCATTTGAAGTAGCATAGTGCAGGTATTTAAAAGGCATGCCTATGTAAAAAAAAAAAAAAGTATTCTCCCTATATATCACATTAAATTTTCAGGCAACTATTTTTAAACTTCAGTTTTCTTCCTCAAGGATTTCTCTTATATGTAATGCAAATATACCATTTCAGTCACGGCTTGTTTAGTGTAGAATATCGCAAAACAGCTCAGCATTTAGGATTTTCTGTTACCTTAGGCAGGGTTAATCTGTTCGGGGCTATCAACAACATTTTCCAAGAAGCTGTTGTTTGCTCCTTGGAATTGATTGCTTCAACTACATACTTGGCAGAGGGGCTTCAGTGTTTGGAAAAAAAATGTTCCTTCAGCATTGCATGTAGGCCATCTAAACTGCAGCAATTATGGGTGAGTGATTATATTATAGGCTGGGTTGATATTACTGAGGTTCAAGTGCTCATCAGTGAAAATTCAGTTGCATGACTTCCTGACATTTGAAAAGATATGGAAAGGAATTGACGAGACAGTTCAAGATAACTCATTTGAGGTTCATGAATTACTGGATGTAAAAAAGTCTGCTTCCCCATGCAGAAGACTAATAGTGCCAAAGAACATTTACATGAATAATCTGTAAGCTTGCACAAATATTTTTTTTTGGGGGGAGGAGCTGGTTAAATTCCAGAGATGTGTATATGTTTGAGATAGTAACTGAATGTCACACATTTGTGAACTAGCCAAACAGTGTGGTGGAATCTCCAGCTAGACCGAAGGGAAATGTTATGCTTGCCCTGTAGATAGCAGCACAGGTCTGATCTACTCTAAAATTCCTGTAGCCTTACCTGACCATTCCCAAAGGGATACAGGTAATCTCTGGGTTATGAGCGTTCTCTTAGCGAATGTTCGAAGCTATGCGATAAGTGCCCCCTAGCGTTTACGAACAAGTCCTGAAACCAAGAATCTTGCAGCACCACGGCAGTTGTTCACCCTTACAAACAACCTCTGCAACATTCGTCCTGCACTTTGGAGGAGGCCTGCCCCTCCAATGTTCCATTCAGGCCTGCAGCCTTGCCTAATACATTGCAAGCCAAAATGGAGCATTGGAGGAGCTACATTTTGACCTGCAATGTGCTGGGTGAAGCCTGCACAGATCTAAATGAAACTGCAGAGGGGGGCACGTGGCTGAGAGGCTGGAGAGGAGACAGCTTGCTGGATCTTGACATGGTAAGTGACCCAACATGGCAGGTTAGATGAAGGAGGGAAGCAATTGTGGGGAGCATGAAGGATTGGGAGCAGGGGTGGGATTCAAATTTTTTAACAACCGGTTCTATGGGCATGGCTTAGGTAGTGGGCATGGCTTGGTGGTCGTGTGACTGGTGGATGTGACTTGGTGGTCATGTTATTGGCTGGATGTGGCCAACTCAATAACACTCACATCGAGGCATGTATCTTTTCGCCTGACCTCTCATGAGTGTGGGGATGCTGCAACAGTTGTAAGTGTGAAAAATGGCCATAAGTCACTTTTTTCAATGCCATTTTAACTTTGAATGGTCACTCCACACAAGCAAAATACCAGCAAAGGAGGGAAAAAAAACTCCAGAGAAGTTCCAGAGACAGGAAATCTAGTCCTGCCAAGAATATAATAAAGTTTAACGGAGAGGCAATTTTTATAAGCAACAACACCATAATGTTTCCTTCCTGCCTTCCTTACAGGATTAGGCCAGTAATTTCTTCTAACAACCAGTTCTCCGAACTGCTTAGAATGTTAACAACTGGTTCTACTGAATAGGTGTGAACTGGTAGAATCCCACCCCTGATTGGGAGGCCTTGGGTCAGTGGTAGGATTCAATTTTTTTACTACTGCTTCTGTGGGTGTGGCTTGGTGGACATGCCAAGGCATGTCTTGATGGGCATGGCAGGGGAAGGATACTGTAAAATCTCAATTCCCTCCCCACTCCTGGGGGAAGGTTACCGGTTCTCCGAACTGCTCAAAATTTTTGCTACCGGTTCTTCAGAACTGGTCAGAACCTGCTGAATGCCACCTCTGCCTTGGGTGGTCTTAGGAAGATTGCCTGTTCCATCAGTAGCCCTGCCCCCCCATGGCCTTCCTCACCTTGAAATACCTCGTGGGCACTTGAACCTGGCATTCAATTAGCAAATGCAAGGGCGAAAGGAGGGAGTGATCCCATTCAAGGTACAAGATTCAATCCCATGAATCCTAGGGTTACGAATGGAATGGGCAGGCTTCATTACATTCATAACTCGAGGACTACCTGTACAGTCAGTTCTTGTAACATAGATGACTAACAATAAAGCTTCTGCTTGAGACTATTTACAAGAAATTCTGGTTGTTTGTGCCTGACAATTGCAAAGCTTCTTTTAATGCACTTTGGATTAGACAAAGATGCAAATATAATTTCATAAAATAACATCCTGTTGTCAATCAGACTATGGTCCATATTAGCCTAGCACAGCATTTGTTTCTCATGGTAGCTAACCTGTTCTCTATGGGATGCCTGTAAGCAGGAGATGGAGACATAGCTTCTCCTACCCATGTTCATTCCAGGTTGGGGGATCATATGGACCCTAACAATGCAACAACGAATGTTCAATAATAATAGACTTGAAGGACCCCCTCCTCCATGAATTTATCTATCACCCTTTAAAGATAACTAGGTTGTTGCCATGCCTACTTTTGGTGATAATGATTGTCACAGGTTAATGACACCCTACGTGTATGAAGAACATATACTTACACTGGGAACTAAAGGATTATTTAGTCAATGCAGTATATTCTACAGAATGAAATAATCCATGAAAGATCATTAGATTTGATTTCTGTTGACATTTATTGCCCAAATCAGTAGTAGATGATAAAAATTCTTTAAAAACTGTATTATTCTGATTCAGTATATTATTTCAAAATCATTTATAATCTTAGTGCTCTATTAAATTACAAGATAAAAATAAATAATCAGAAAACTTTTGGCCAAAAGGAGAATTTGACCAAAACATTGCAAATAATTTCAATAGACATAAACTCTTATAGAATGCCTATGTAGTCCTATCTTTTACATTGAATTTTGAACTTTCTGTTCCAAAGGTATTTCAAATCTCTTTCTAAATGGACAGAGTAAAGGCAGAGGAAGAAGCAATTATATGTTTAAACAACTTTCTTTAAACAGTGATCCAATATAAGTAGCTGCTTTGAACTTCATTATTAAATGGTGCCAAGGCCTCATTTATTCATGCATTGGTGCTATAATTAGTTCTCAAATTGATATTTCATGACAATTAAGCTAAAGGAATAGCTGGCTTAAGTTTCAAATACATAAAGCCACTGCAGCCATTTGGAGTAATCTATAGAGATCAATCATTTTTTTACAAATACCATTTTGGCCTTTAAAAATAAGGGAAATAATCCACATTTGCTTATTTCTGGATTTTGTTAAGTATAAAACAGAATCATGGGGTTGGAAGATGCCTTGGTGGGGTCTTCTAGTACAAGCCCCTGCTCAAGGTCATACCATTTTGATTGTCCAACCCTTTCCTTAAAGCTTCCAGTGATAGAGTACCCACAACTTTGGAGGCAAATTATTCCATTACTTGGTAGTGCTCACTATCAGGAAATTCCTCCTTATTTCTAGGTTGGGTCTCCTTGTGGTGAACTCCCACCCATTGCCTCTCATCATTAGGCTGAACATAGCTAGTTATTCCACATCTGCATACAGAATTGCATGGTTTCTTCCGAGTCAGGCACTGACTGATTCACTGCAGTCTCTCGGTTGATGGATTGGTTGAACCGTTTTTGATTGGATTGAAATTGGAGATTCTACCTATAATTTGCAATTCAAATTTCATATCTGCTGATCTTCATCAACATTATTTGTTGCTTTGTTATTTCTTAATCTCCCTTGTGTATTTCTTGATCTGATATTATTTGTAGTTCTTCTACAAGAAATACTCAGTAATGATAGAATACAAATAAGCAAGCAAAAAGAGAAACTTAAAACAGGATAGTAAGAGAAATGAATTATTTGCATCTCTTATCATGGCATTTTTCTAAGCTATCTTCTCCTGGTGTTTTTCATTGAGTTCTTTCATCTCCTCTTGTTCTGTATTTTAATGGAAAAAATTTGTTCTATTACATAGCATTCATTTAAGATATATTAAACCACCACCAACACAGCAATTTAAGACTGATCATTACAAATGGCTCAGTCCATTTAAAATGTAATATTGGGGTGTATTACTAGTGCAGGGTATTTTTGCATCTGTTTCCCAGGAACTTAAAGGGAATTCAGAGCCTTTCCCAAAGACAGTAGTTGTGAAAGAAGGGTTTTTTCCCCCCTCTGGGGTATTGAGAAAGGACTGCCCTTCTATCTCCACTCCTGCTACAGGTACCCACACAAACAATATGCTTGGTTGTTCATCTTTGTCTCTTTTACGCTGCTTGTATTTCTGGAGACAGTACTTCCAAAAGAAGACATTATGAACATTGAGAGCAAACCAACTGGAGGAAGAAAATCTAGTTAGGCTAGTTTTCAAAATGATTTATATACTGTAGGTCTGCTCCTTAAACCAAAATGTTGATATTTGTAGTTGGGACAAAGTTTGTTAAATTTAGATTTTTAGCAGCAATCCTTAAACAGGCTGATCACAACTGAAGCTGCTGACAATTATTATTTTGCTCTATTTGTAAGAGTCTGTTAGGAATAAACATTTAATCCTCTAGCTCTAGATAGATTTTTAAAAACAATATTAATCTTGCATATAATCCATGTAAACCTGCTAAGAAATTATGTTATCTTAAAACTGGGATCTGGAAGGAACCACGTAAACATTTGATTTGAATACTTAATACATACTGGAAATATTTCTGCTTCAAAATAATCATAGTTCTTTTGTGCAGAGGAGGCTGTATCTTTTTTGTACACAAATGATGATGTAAATAAATGGGTTGTTTGTCATGGGTGCAGGTATATGATGAAAGGGACAGCATACCCTTCATAATATTGTCTCCACCTGTCACAGCCAAAAACAGTAGGAAGCGGCGGCTCTTTCCCCTCCCCCAACCACTTTGGGACATCCACCTGGTGAATTGAAAAAGGGGTGAAGGACACCTTGAATCTTCTCCAGGGATAAAAAGGCACATGGGATAGTGAAGTGACAATGTTCACTGTTGTCTGCTGGGTGCTTCACCCCTATGGCCCTTAACCACAACTAATGGCTAGTGCAGTTCAGTGAATCATGAGAATAGAATATATCCTATTTATTTATCATATTTAAGAACTGCCCATCTCCCTCCCAGAGACACTATAGGAGCTGTACAAATGAAATATTGCAAACATAAGCCCCACACAGAAGTGGTATTCAGCAGGCTCTGACCAGTTCTGGAGAACCAGTAGTGAAAATTTTGAGTAGTTCAGAGAACCAGCGGATACCACCTCTGACTGGAGATTTTACAGTAACCTTCCCCTGCCACGCCCACCAAGCCATGCCTACAGAACCGGTAGTAAAAGAAAATTAAACCCCACCACTGGCCCCACATATAAAATTTAAGAGAAGCAAGAAATTTAAAAATTAACTAAGGAGAGGGGTTTGAGGACTCTAACCAGCCCCACGACTGTGTGCTTTTTCTGTGCATCCCAAGCAAAGCTACAGAGCCATGTTTCCCAGCCTTTCTTAAATTGAAGATATTAACACAATTCACCAAGAAAGGGCCTGAAAGAAGATGTGCAAATATTTTTTTAAATATTCAGGTTCAAAAGTTATTCTAAAAAATATTCTAAAATATTTTTTGCTTGTTCCTTGATACTTTTGATTCCTATTTTACTTCATTATCAAATGTTAATATAATTCCTTCCAGATCCCATTACTTATGCATACTATCTGTCATGTTAACTCTTTGAATCCTAAATCCTTGAGTCAGACATGCAAGTTGACAAGTAAATAAATAAAACCAAAGATCTCTTGCCTCAAAGTGGGCTTTCCCTGCATAATAGAGGAAAGTCTCCATGATGGAAATAAATTAATCGCTAACTAAACTAAACTACACTAATTCTAACTAAATAAACAGATACATGTGTAAATAAGTAAATAAATATTATGATAAATAAATATTATGATAAATAGGTGTAATATTACATAAATAAATGAATAAAGAAACAAATAAATACTGTATAATAAAGCAAACCCAAGCTACATAAAAACAAAAGCAAATCTAACCAACCAATCCTGAGTAACTAAGTAAAGCACCCTCACAGAGATAAAAACTCTGATGAATATCTTTCATTCAGCTCACCCAAAAGCTTTAGTTACTTTTCCTTTGTGAGATCATCTACCTATCAGCAGTATTATGAAGGGTGGCCTCACAAAGGTAAAGCAAAGCCAACTGATTGGCTAAATGAATGCTACTCAGGAATTTATTTATTTTTCAATTTTGGCAGAAATGTAAATACAAAATAGTGGCCCTAAAGAAAGCAGGGAGATCTCTGGAGAAATATAGCAATAGCACTTAGATTTATATACCACTTTATAGTGCTTTCCAGCCCTCTCAAAGCTGTTTACAGAGTCAGCATGTTGCCCCCAACAATCTGGGTCCTCATTTTACCCACCTTGGAAGGATGGAAGGCTGAGCTGAGTCAACCTTGAGCCTGGTGGGATTCGATCTGTCAAATTGCAGTAGGAGTAGCTTGCAGTACTGCACTCTAACCAGTGTGCCACTGTGCACAATTTAGGCTGAAAAAATGGTGCAGAGTTGAGTGAGCAGAATTGGAGAGATATCTGTGCAAATTACAGTATGGCTCTTACTCCACTCCACTACTTGCTCATTTATCTTGAATGAGCATCTACATTTTGCGGGTCTCACGATATGTGTCTTCTCAATTATGATGCCCTCCATACTGAATATTTTTCCCAATAGAAAAATTGGGAAGTCAGCCCCATCTCTTTTGATTTTTAAAAAAGCCTTAAGAATAGGTTAGGTGACCAAGACTGAGTTTGATGGCATATGCACCTGAAAGAGCAGTGGGGGAGAGTTTGGGAATGTTTCAATCAAAAACCATGCAGATGATCTTCGCCTGGTGCTGACCAATTCTTGATCTTCTTTGCTTTTTTTCTGCTCAATTTCTGCTACTATTAAAAGCTCTTTCATTTCAGCCATTTAAAAAAAATTCTTACCCACTCCCTTTAGCCAAGCTGCATCCTTGATGTATTTTTTTGGGTTATCCCATATCTGCACCCAGAACTGCACTGTATTTTCCTTGTCAAGTGTTGATTGATTCACTGGAGTCTCTCAACTTATGGATTGATAGGAATGTTCTGATTGGATTGAAATTGGAGATTCTACCTGTAGTGTGGAATTTGAACTTCATGTCTGCTGATCTTCTTGGCTAAAGCTGTTATTTGCTGCTTTATTATTTCCAATGCTTCCTTAATCTTCCTTGTTTCTAGGTGATATTTCATGATCCAGTATTATTTTTGTTGTTCTTCAGGTTCTTTATATTAATCTGTTCTACCCTGCTTGCATCTGCTCACAGCTTGCTGATCTTGTTTTTCAGCCCAATCTTCCATTTGGGTAATGTATAGTTTGGATGTTTTTCCTCTTTGTTGATCTTGCATCCCAGGTATTTTTTTTAAATAATTCCAGTTGTGATATATATTATTTGGTTTGTTTCTTGCAGTGAGCTGGTGCTTATATTTTCTATTACAGTATCAACATCTTTCAATACTTGTGCTAGCTGTTTCTTTGGAACAAGCTTCAATGCAGGGAATTTTATTTTGTTCTGTTCTAGAGACTCAGTGATTCTTTGTTTCAATTCTTCTATTTCTTTTGTTAGAGAGTTTTGTTGTTTCTGAGACAAATCTTGGATCAAATTTCCAGATCCCCTTCAAGCCTGTTACCAAATTTGAGTAATGTAATTTAATAATGTATAGTGAATAAGAAACAAGAAAGATTCTACTTGGTAGTCCTTAGATATTTGTTTAGGGAGAAGCTTCTACTCAGGTAGTCATTGATTTAACCACTATTCATTTGGCTGTTTGAAGTTACAACCATTCTGAAAAATGTAATGTACCACCAATCCAGGGATAGGTTTCTACCGGTTCTGTCCACCTCTGTAGAACCGGTAGCTCTAAAGAGCAGCAGACATAGAACCAGTTCTATGTCTGCTGATGTTTTTGCCCACCTGCCCACCTGTGCTCTTACCTGACCTTTATTTCCTGATTTTTTTTCAACTTCAGCTGCCATGCGAGGCACAGCTGCAGTTTAAAAAGCAGGAAAAGAGGGCTTTTTGAAAGGCTGCTTTTCTGTACGCAGCATGCTGATGACGATTTACAGATGCGCCGATGGCAGCATGCAGGGAAGCACATTGTAAATCACCGAACCTCGTAAATGACCGAATTGGTAGTTAACCCTGTTGGATCCCACCCCTGCACCAATCCTCATACTTATGTCCATCACAGCATCCCCATGGTCAAAATTCAGGCTCTTGACAATTGGGCTGTTTTTACCACTGTTGCAGCATCCCAGTATTGGAAGTTAAAACCTATCCCTCTCCTAGAAAAATGAAATATTTTAGGATATATTAAAAAAGCAGAATATTTCCCTAAAAGAGAAATAGAAACTCAGAGAGGCAGAAACTCAGCCCCACTTTTGTTAATGGGCCAATAAGGCCTGGGGCAGTCTATTCTACATAACGAAGATCTACCTCCTTCAGACAGAGCCATTTCATTGCCCTTCACTGCACCACCCACCAAGTTTCAACCAAACTTAGCACACAGACAACCTATAAAGCTAGCTATGATCTCTGACAACATCAATCAGGATACTCTTCCTGTGCACCAGTAAGTTCAAAGCCCAGAGAGGGCATACAACCCAGGGACTCTCAGCACCTCTTCCCTTTTTTCAACCAGGATCTCCAAGCCATGTGGTCCTGTTCATCAATAAACCATCTTTCCAAGCAGCTTCCATGTTTCCAGTGTCTTTTTCCCCACTTGGAACTGAACCCAGAAGGATATTTCTTCTAACACCAGGACGATGTGTTTGTCGTTTGCAGCTTTCTCAGCTGATTTACGCTAAAGTCCCTGAGAAAGCTGACTTTAACAAATGATTTATTTAATAACTGCAGTATATTTAACAACTGCAGTTATTAGCTCAACAATAAAAGTCAGGCACAACTCATTTAAGAACTGCCTTGCTCAGCAATGGAAATCCTGGTCCCAATTGTGTCATAAATAGAGGACTACTTGTATGTGCTTCATATCTTATATTAAGGGAAATATAATAAATAAAATGATAACTCTGTTTTATTGATACTTTTCAAAACATCTTTTTTCCATGGCATTATTAGCAAGGGTGGCTGGACACACAAGGAATTTGTCTTGGTGCGAATGCTCTCAGTGTACATAAAAAAAAAGATACATTCATCAAGAGTTAAGAATCATAAGGCACAACACTTAACGATAGTCATAGGGTACAATGAGCAATCAAATCATACTAGGAAACAGTCCATATAAATCGTAAGGATACAAGTGACAAAGTTACTACAAGAAGAACTGCAGCAATCTTACTCTAAGAACTGTAATGGTCTGAACATACTGATGCCATGGTTTGTTCAAGCTGTATCTTGCAGATATAGAAGAAACATCATATAGTCAATCAGTTTTCTTTCAGCAATCTTGGAAAAATTGATGGGTTGGGGAGGGGGAAGGTTAATCAAGTAACTATTTTATCTTCATCATGCCAAAGCAGATAGTATGAATATCAAGTCTAGAAAGAGCTGTATTTACCCTGCTTTTTTGAAGGATGTCCCTGACCTTAAACCATGGAGTTGAGCAAAGCAACTCTTAGATACAATTGATAAAACCCAAGTTTAAAATCTGTGACATGAAGTACATTAACTGAGAAATACATCTCAGAGAAATCAAAGAGACTTTCTCTACGTCTAGAAGAACAGATGTAGAATGCTGATACAATCTTCTCTCTCTCTTTTACTTTATTTTTCCTTAACTGCCTATCTGTTTTTGTGCAGCCCGAAGTCTAGCATCATATTAATGGTATGTCAGTAAAGTGCACTTTAAAAAAAAAAAAGACTGCCTAAGAGATAGCTGAAATAAATCTGTTCTTTAAGATGAAGGAGCATTCTGACCGTTGCAGATAATCTATTTTTTCCCCAGCTGTCCAAGTCATTTTCTCTTCAAAAATTATCTAGCTTTCCTGTGAATGAGTGAACACTTCCTATCAGTAAGTTTCTCATTGATGCTACATGTTATTTCGCTAAAATGGGCTTACTAGAATTGTTGAAGGTAATGGTATCAAATATGATCAAACGGACATTCTTCTTACGGATCTGATTATTCTAAATGTGGTGTCAGTTTATGCTAATTTGGAAAGCAGGAAGCCTCTGCTGCTGACTAAATTCAAAGCTGAACCCTCTCAACTTCTCATTAATGATTCAAAGGTAGGCACAGATTGATTCAGAGGTAGGCAGACAGAGAGAACAATGGAAATGTTGCAGCCCAAGGTCAATACAAAAAGAAAATGGGAGGATGAGTAAGGCAAAATTGAGAATATATTGTAGTTCTGTGACTATAGGAAAGAGACATTGCTACTGAGAAGATCAAAAATTTGTATGGAGTTCCTAGGGCAGGGCTGTCAAGCTCGTGGCCTGCAGGCCAGATATGTCATGTGCTGGCCACTCTCACATCCAGTTTAGCGAAGGGGGAAAAAGTCCCAATACATCAGTGACCCCGCTGTGACAACCCCTGTTCTAGGGTCTAGGACACTACAAAACTGGTGTTTATTTTGCAAAGGTGAATGGTTTACTCTTTTCATTGTTTCATTTTTATTTCCATCCATCATGGCTCCTGTCTGTCAGGGGTCCAAAAAATTCACCCTCATCCAAATCAAAAGTCTCTAGCCGCATCTCAGAAAAAGTAAATTGGTTTATTGGGAGTTGCCATGTTGGTGCGTGGCTGGGTGCAGCCGATACTAAATCACATCATACATTTCCCCCTTGACCCTGGTCTTTTCCCCACCTGCTGGATATGACTTCTCCAATGGGACACAACTGTCTCCAAGAGTCATCCATCATGCTCTCCAATAATCTTCTTATGCTTCAACAACTTTAGGCTGCCAAGGTGATTATCTAGGCATTTCAAAAATGCCTTGTTTTCCCCCACTCCCTTTTTCTGTCTGCTAAAAAGACCAAAGGAGTATCTTTTTAGTTGACACTGCCCTAATGTCCTTTTTCTGCCTTTAATGCCAGTTTACTTGCCTGTGCCCATAAGAACTTTCCCAGCAAGTTCATTTCATTATAAATCAGTAGTCCAAAATCTAACTTTCTAAAAGAGTGTGATTTCCTTCACAATATTCTTTTTTGAATTTATAATAATCGTACTCCCCCTAAAAGAAATAAAAAGGAGAGAAAAATGTGCTTTTTCATTAAAAAAATGGTGATGGCTATGCTGAATTATTTCAGAATTATTAAGTAGAGGTAAACCATCTCTACGCTGTGTTTCATTTAAAAGATTTCCTATCAATGGAGGTGTAAATACCTCTTTTTGAAAATGATTAAATCCGAGGTGATGTTTTAATTTGTTAGGAATCATTTATAATTGTTTGTCAATCAGAGTTATCATGGGATGTGGCAATGCAAAGTTGATATCAACTGAAAGGTAGGGAAATATTTTCATTTCAGTTTGCTTTTTTTGTTTTTATAAAATGTTTGATATTCTGAAAAATCTATCATCTATCTCTATCTATTTATCATCTATCTATCTATCTATCTATCTATCTATCTATCTATCTATCTATCTATCTATCTAAATAAATAAATAAATTATGCCAATCAAACTTGATCTGCTTTAGTGAACAAACTTATAACAATTTTTGGTATATCAGAATTGCTCTAAAGTACTGCTGAAAGATGGAAATGAAAGGGAATATTAAATTTCACTTTGTCTGTTGCAGCTCCTTGCTTGAAAATAATCTTATGTTTCCTTCAACAGCTCTAATTCCTTGCAAGGTGGTCGAAAGATGTGTGTATTACTGTAACGGCATTAATGCGCATTCTTCCTGCATATTTTCAAAGCTGTGTATATGCAAATACACATCTGTACCTGTTTACTTAAATGACATGGGGATATTAGGCTCCGCTGAAGAGGCAGGAGAGACACATGGTAAACAGCACAATAAACATGAACAAAGTGGAAAAAATAGATCAAAGTGATTGATGGTGAATAAATATAGAAAAAAATAAATGAATCTTCAGTTTAGCATTTATGTTTTCCCTAATATTGGACTGACAAACAACAGTGAGAAAAAGATGGAAGTGACGTGTTATGGAGAAATAGTAGCTGAAACCTTCTTAAGCTGCAGAGGTGGAACATTTTACTTTTTTTGAGAAGGGGTGACATCTTTCAATCAATCTTCCCTCCTGAATAAGTCCCTGCAGTTTTCTTGGCAAGGTTTTGGAACTGGCCTCCTTCTTTCTAGGATGGAATGACTGGCCCAAGGCCACCCAACCTCTTTCTTTCATGCCTAAGGTAGGATTGAGCTCATGCTCTCCCATTTTCTACAGCCTCAACTACACCTACCCAAGTGTGGTTCTCGTAAGGTGGAGCAAATGATGGGCAAAATTAATAGATTTTGAATTTATATGGATATAAATGCCTGGGTCAGAATAACAGAAAAGAAAAACACCACTTTTAGATTGCTAGCTTCATGCCCTACCTTCTAAAGCTTCTGAGTGCTCATCTTCAACGAGATACTCAATTACAGATCACTGCCCTGTACAATTATATTTTGTTCCCGTGCAAGATCAAACTAATTCTAAGATTCCCTTGAACCTCACAGTCTGCAGAATATAGTCAAAGCTTAGTTTAGAGGTTGTTTTTTTTAAAGGAAAGTAATGTCTTTCCTAGAAATATAACTTACAGTGAAGCAAGTAAATTGAGATAATGAAAGGAAATCAGGCTCTATAATGAGCACAACCATACTCCCCAAATGCTACAAGAATGTTAAGCAAGAATCATACCAATGATTTCCAGTGTGAGGGACGGCTATCTTGTATCTCTGAGTGACTTGCGAAACTTCATCCTAAATGTTGTATCGTGGTGAAGGTCCTTTGGGTATTTCAGGCAATCAAGTTCCGGCAGCATTTTGGCAGAATCACTTGTCTGGGTGTTGTTTCACTGCAGGTTTGTGCTAAGTACACAAAGGCTGTAAAAGCAGCACAAGAAAAGTAGAGGACGGCTTGGCCTGAGGAGGCAGATAGTGATAATAGGAAAACATGAGAAATAGATAGCATTCCAAGCTATCTCTGGAAAAAAAAATCAATATATTGCCCTCAACAAAAGGCTTGTGTGTGCATTGGTCTTGTAATCAGCTTTGTGATGGAGCCAAAGGCACTTATAGAATTCAGACAAAAATATAAGGAGGCCGAGACCTCAGCTGTACTCAGTATGGGGTAAAATAACTTGGCTCCTGGTGTGAATAACAGCTTTCCATAGCTGATTTTGTGCTGATTAGTTAAGCAGTATGAAATCATGCTTCCGAGGGACAATTTCGAGAGAAAGGATAGAACAAACGATATATTAGTGACACTTTTACATAAAAACCATCAGTTGCTGCAAGTTGGGCATAATCACAACAACAATAGGCTTATAAGGAGTCTGATTCTTCAGATAGTTACTCTGAAAGTTGAACACCACTGTCTGCACATATGTGCAAAAATGCAACTACTTTGCTTCCTTGTAATCTCTTGGTAGCTTCCATAGAAGACATAAGCTGCTTGAATACCCATAGGAAATACAGACTTCCTTAAATACAATAAAAACAGTGACAGTCAAAGAGGATGCAAACCATAAAAATAGAATGCAAGGCAGTCAAAATAGAAGTTAAAGATGATACGATACCATCAAGGAAACATTTTCCAAACTATCTTCATCTTTAATAGCTTCTATAAAGAAGAGGGTTAGAAAAGATGATAGGAAAACATGTAGATTTTAAACCTGAACTGCTGTTATTAGGTATAATATCAGAAAAACTTGATACGCAAAGTATATATTTAATATTGCACATCTTAACAGCAGGGAGGATTATATTTACACAATATTGGAAAAAATGAAGAAACATCGTGAGATGAAGAGATAATTAGGAAAATACTAGATTATGCAGAAAGGGACAGATTTATGTTGAAGATTAAACAGAATGAGGACACAGAATATTATTAAACATGTACTTTATTTTACCAGTGGTTGGAAAAATGAAGAGGAGATTAAGAATGTAATCTGTATTGTTGAGCAATTAAACAACCCAGACAACTATAGAATTGGTATCCGGTTGCAGCTGCTGAGTCTCTTCATAACAGTTTATCCCTGGTTGATCAATAACAGTTTCTCCTTTGTTGATCTGGTTGATAAAGCTGGCAATGCTTGGCGGAGACACTCAGTCCTGCAGGTATTTTGTTAATTGCATTAGGCAGATGAATGAGCATAACAATCCAATATTTCCCTCCTTTTCTCAGATAAATAATTGGCGATCAGTAGTGGCAGTTCTGAAATTCCCAAGTTCCACACACATACTTTATTTCACATGGATCACTCAGATCCTGAAGTGCAGCTCTTGGCCTGGAATCACCAAGAACCTCCTCTTGTAGGAGTTCAGTTTCAGTTCATTTTCCTGAATCTACCAACTCACAGCCTGAAAATAGGAAGAAGTTCTTAAAACTTTTGATGCTTTTGAATTGTGGTGTTGGAGAAGACTCCTGACAATCCCTTGGACTGCAAGGAGATCAAATCAGTCAATCAGTTGATTGAAAATCAACCCTTTCTTTGGAAGCACAGACACTGAAGCTGAAGCTCAAATACTTTGGCCACCTAATGAGAAGAGAGGCTTCATTGGAAATGCCTCTGATGTTGGGAAAGATTGAAGGAAAAGGAGAAGGAGATGGCAGAGGATGAAATGGTTAGTTAATGTAATCAATGGAATGAACATGAAACTCTGGGAGACAGTGAAGGACAGGGGACCCTAGTGTGCTATGATCCATGGGGGCTGTAAAGACTTAAGACATGATTTAGCAATTGAACAAGTAGGAAGTGAAAGTGAATTTTTAAGACTGAGTTTGAAGTTGAACCTTCCTGTAGTTACCCTGCTCCCAGTCCAACTTCCCACCCCTCCAAATTGCTGTACCACATTGGTTCTTTTTTTTTTTTTTTGGTGAAATTCTTCATGCAAAGCAGAGAGTTTGTCTCCGAGCTTGGTCTCTCCCTATTGTTCCTGAGCTACGATTCGAGGAATTTTGCACGCTATAATTTGGATATTTGTCTCTTTGCTGCCATAGTATTTCCAACCAGCAAAATACAAGGTGTTAAGTTGAATGATTTAGCTTGAAACGTGTCTTTTCTTTCTTCCTGCTCAAGTGTCTTTACCTTGGAGGCATTTATGGCGTCTACATAGTCAGAATTAAAGCTTCAGCTAACAGGTCCAATTCAATCATACTCTGGAAAACTATACAAATAGAAAAATAATTCAAAATAAATGAATAAAAATGAAGCTTGCCCCATTAAAAATGAATAAGTGAATATCCAAGAAAGGAATTAAACTGACATAGAAGAGTTCAGTTGATTGAAAAGCATGTTTATTTGGTTGTCAGAATCCTATCTGTCACTCACTGCTTTTAGAAGCAATGTTCCTGTCCCTCTTTGTCCTGTAGGTTTCTCACTTCACTTCTCTTTTCATACTCTTCTTTTCTTTAAATCCTTACTGAGTAATAGTTGATCTCCAGCTGCCTTCAACTTGTTTCTTCTGCTGCCAGTTCTGACCATTAATATTTTGTTATATCCTTTCCCTTCCATCCTTGGCCTCCTCTTTCCTCTCTCTACTGAGACATCCTGGCTGCATATATGAAGGCTATGTTTGTAAAAAGTAGCTCCCCAGTAACTACATACACAACAGTTGTTATAGTTCCAGCTTATTTATTTGAAATGTTTTTTCAGTGCCCATGATTCCGTAGAGGACATTACTAAGATTTTTTTTATGTAGAAATGCACATGTATGTATCTAGCCATAAGCCTAAACATTATATTAAAACAACATCCTCTGCCATTGTTTCTATGATTTCCTCTCCTTTGTTTGAACTGACTTCAAGACTTTAAAGAGCTGTGGTGGCACAATAGTTAGAATGCAACATTACAAGCTAACTTTGCCCATTGCCAGCGGTGTGATCCTGACTGGGTCAAGGTTGATTCAACTTTCCACCCTTCTGAAGTTGGTAAAATGAGGACATGGGTTGTTGGGGGCAATATGCAAATAATGCTGATACTATAAACTGTTCAGAGAGTATTAAAAAGCACTATGGAGTAGTATATAAATCTAAGTGCTATCGCTATTGCTACTTATTAAAGTGCTGTAAGGAAGGGAAGTTGTCACATGGGAAGAGACCACAATTGCAGTTGTCCCAATTCCAGAATTTTAAAACAAAGTGCCATTGCTTTTTGCTGTCCATGTGTTGCTAATTTTCTGTACTGTGGTTCCATTACTGTGTGTCCATTTCTCATTGTTGCATTATATATTTGTGCCCGTATGGTTAAACTTTATATTTTTGCACACCAAAAGAGACATTGTTTCCTACAGAATCTTTTAAAACTCTGATTATCCTGACACATGTGGTCATTTATTACTTTGACCTATATAGGGATTGAAAGGGAACATGGATTTGCCTGAACTGAGATATCTTCCTATTCTGATACAGACCAATGTTGTTAAATGTGGAAGAGAGTTTTGATTCAATGCTCAAAGTAGAATTTTGGATTTTCATATGGCCCTATCATTTGCCAGAGTGGTCTAATTAAATCTACAGTATTTTTTGTATGGCAAAAACCACTAGGTCAGGGGTGTTAAACCGGCGGCCCACATGCCAGTTGCGTCATGCGCAGGCCACGCCCACCTCAGCTCTGCAAATAGGAAAAACATCACGAAACATCAAAATGACGGCACTGTGATGCAGTGAGTTTGACACCTGTGCACTAGGTTTACTACCAAGTTTGCCTTAAATGTCTTATAGTCAATTCACAACCTTGCATGAATTTTTCAAAAGTAGATATAATAGATTCAAAGCCTGCTTTCTGGTCATTTGGAATTAGGGCTTCAGCCAGCCAGCCCAAATTTAATGCAGAGAAACCTGTGAAAATCCATTGGCTTAAACGCATCTATTTTTATCCTATAGACACCAAATCTAAAGCTTTCATTATTATGCCAAAGAGGTTGTTACTTTACCTGTTCTAAAAGAGATAATAACACTTTGAAGAGCATCCATTTTCTTTGATGACAGGAAAGAGATGATGCCTTGTATTATTTAAAATGACTCTCTTTGACTTTACATCTCTGTTGATTTAACAGCCAAACAAATCTTGCTGACCTTCAGTGAAAAGAGTTTCAGAGAGTTCTTCATCCCTCAATAACTAGTGAAGCAACAAAACTAAGTGGGATGTAAACGTAATAGATCAAATTGCATTTGTTAAGGAAGAGGTTTCTACAATCCTGCTTGAACTTGGTTCAGTTCTTTAATATTTGAGGAGGACCATTTATTACAGTCACATTTTCCCACTGAATCAAAAACACGCCTTGCATCTATATTTACAAGTTACATTTAAAATTGCTTTTCCTTTTTCATTTCTTATTGAAACTGGAAAGAGACAAAATGCAATGCAGTGGCAATTGTTTTTAATAAGAGGAAGCTTGGAATCAATTTTATCAGTGTCTCAGTGCCTAGAGACTGTGAAGACTGCAGTCTGTGGAAACTGTGAAGATCAGCTTGACTTCAGAAGTTGTAGATGCTTCATCACTGGAGGTTTTTAAGAAGAGACTGGACAGCCGCTTGTCTGAAATGGTATAGGCCGGTCCAGTGGTGGGATTCAATTTTTTTTACTACTGGTTCTGTGGGTGTGGCTTGGTGGGTGTGGCAGGAGAAGGATACTGTAAAATCCCCATTCTCTCTCCACCCCACTAACCTGCTTTCCGGATCCATTCTCTTGTGCAGGGCAACAAAAGAAGACCCAGCAAATCACCTGGGACTCGGGAGGCAGAGAATAGATGGGGACGGGGCCAGTCAGAGGTGGGATTTTCCGGTTCACCAAACTACTCAAAATTTCCACTACTGGTTCTCCAGAACTGGTCAGAACCTGATAAATACCACCTCTGGGCCAGTCTCCTGTTTGAGCAGCGAATTGGACTAGAAAACCTCCAAAGTTCCTTCCAGCTCTATTCTGATTGAAGATCTGGATGGGACGGTATAAGCTTAAATTCAAACTTGATAACACAGAATGGCTATGGGCTTAACAGGTCTTCCAGTGTTAGGCATTTTTCATCTTTACTTCTGGATGGAGTTGCTTTTTCCCAGGCAGAACTAATACCAATCTGGTGACCTTTAGTATCCTTTTGTATCTTTACCTGGACTAGAATTCCCTTCTCACAATTATCCCTGCCTCAGTCACTTCGTGTTTAGGCTATTGTAATATCTTGATATGGACTGCCCCTGAAGACTATTTGGAATGAAAATGGCTGCGTGGGAAGTTATGAGCATGCTCTGGTATGCTCCTGTGAGCCCTCTGCTGGTTACCAGTAAGCTGCAGGATTTCTTTATTAGCAATAGCAGTTAGACTTATATACTGCTTTGACATGCTTTTAGCCCTCTTGAAGAGGTTTACAGAGTCAGCATATTTCCCCTAGCAATCTGGGTCTTCATTTTACAGACCTCGGAAGGCTGAGTCAACCTTGAGCCACTCAGAATCGAGCTCTGGAGCAAGCAATGAGTTAGTCCTGCAGCACTGCATTCTAACCACTGCACTACTACGATTCATTAGATTTTTATAAATAACCTAAGATGGTGAACATGCATCACATTCCTTCTTTCTCCTATTTACCCTACAATAACAACTGTGAGGTGTATTGGGCTGAGAAACACCACCAAAATCATTCAACCAGCTTTCATGCCTAAGGTGGGACTAGAATTTGCAGTCTCCTGGTTCCTAAATCAGCACCTTAACCACTGATGGCAATTCAAAGTGATGTTTGTGACTTATAAAACCCTCCAAGGCAGTTGTCTGAAGGATAATGATTGTCCTATTTTTTTCTGCTTACCCTGTCCAGCAGAGTGGACATGCTCCAGGTCCCATCCTTGAAACAATGTCCTCTAGTGGCTTTCCTTCAGAAGTAGTTGGTGCTCCTTCACTGGAAGCTTTCAAAAAGGGACTGGACATCCATTTGTTTGAAATGGAATAGGGCCTCCTCAGGGGTGGGATTCAATTTTTTTAACAACTGGTTCTGTGGGCATGTCTTAGTTGGTGGCGTGGCTTGGTGGCCATGTTATTGGCTGGGTATAGCCAACTCAATATCACTCACATTGAGACATGCATCTCCTCGCCTGGCCTCTCGTGACTGTGGGGATGCTGCAACAATCGTAAGTGTGAAAAATGGTCATAAGTCACTTTTTTCAGTGCCATTATAACTTTGACTGGTCACTCCACACAAGCAAAGTACCAGCAAAGGAGGAAAAAAACTTCCAGAGAAGTTCCAGAGACAAAGTCTAGTCCTGCCAAAAATATAATAAAGGTTAACGGAGAGGCAGTTTCTGTAAGCAACATCAGAATGTTTCCTTCCTGCCTGCCTTATAGGATTAGGCCAGTAATTTCTTCTAACAACCGGTTCTCCAAACTGCTTAGAATGTTAACAACCGGTTCTAGCAAATAGGTGCGAACTGGTAGAATCCCACCCCTGGGCCTCCTGCTCAAGTAAGGGGTTGAACTAGATGACCTCCAAAGTCCCTTCCAACTCTGTTATTCTATGTTCTAATGCAGGGGTATCAAACTCACAGCCCACAGGCTGGATGTGTCACATGCTGGCCCCGCCTCCCCCCCCCCCGGTTTAGCAAAGGGGAAAATATGTCACATGATGCAACCGTGATGAGATGAGTTTGACACCCCTGTTCTAATGGGTTCCAGGAAGTATGCTTTCTTCATCATGGTTACTGTCCTCTAGAATGCTATGCTCCCAGTGATTGTGTTGCTCTGATCTTTTATGCAAGCCTAGAAGACCTGTCTCTTTCCCCAGACTGAGATGAATGGTGATTATTTCTAGTTGTCTTATATTATCAGGCCTTGTTCTTTGGGGGCTTGTATTAGCTTTATCAGGATATGTCACCTTATGGGGTATTTTAAATTGATCGGCTTTCTTTTTGTAAGCTGCCCAGAGTCAATTGAATAGGTCAGTTCTATAAATTTGATACAAAAAACAAAACAAAACAAATACAGTCTTTCTAACTCAATGCTTTAGAGACCCAGTTTGCAGAAGAAGTATTGTTTCTTTTGCAGTTCAGAAGAGTCTTCCGTGGTTCCTGAATTTATTCCAATCAACCAACTTCAAAATATTCAATGCTCCCATAAATGTCTTCTGAAAGGACTATAAGCTGTTGTGAATTGTTAAATAGGATGTCGGTTTGCCAAGTAACATGTCTTCTAAAAGTTTGCTCATGGGTCATCCAATTAGGTGGTGCTTCTAATCTACCGCATTAGAGTCAAGAACTGAAAATAACAGCTTATATTTTTTTTTACTAATAGATTGCTACTCAGCCCTGGGGTATCATTTAGTCATTTTCAGTTTTATCCGAGGAAGAATAATCTGTTATGGATAAAAAAAATGATTAGTTTAAAATTAATTGCACTGATTATTAATACAATTAAAAATGTAGAACTCGTGTAGAGAATGGAAATACCAAATAGCATAGTTATGCAGTGTTTTAGGAAAAAGTGCTTTTGAATTTGTGGGAGCACAAATATAGACACTCTTGGCAATTTTTTGAAGTAGCTAGGATCATGCACTTGCCATGTTGTCTTAGGAAAAGATATGTCTGCTTTAAAGAGTTCAAGATGGGAGCTGCATTGACCTTTTTATGCAATCCAACTTGAAGCACCAAAGCATGTGAGAAAGCTGTATTTTTAAGGTGTATGCTGAACATGTAATCTCTGCAAACAAGGAGAAGTGGAAAGAAAGAATGTACTTGTAGTGAATGGGCAAACCCATGAAAGCAGCAGATCATATTGGAAACCTGATGGATAGAATGACAGAAGCTGTTTTGAAAGAGTTATCTTCTCTTGATCTCCAACTGTTGGTCCTGAGGACAGCATATAGGAACCGAAGTGGAAAATACATCTTAATAGGTGATGGGATGTAGAGTTTAGAGACTTTGAGGTTCTTGGTGCTCTCTGAGCTTGGTTGTTTTCTTGCAGACCTTTCATTACCAAACTAGGCAATGCCATCAGTGTTGGCATTCTCTTTTATCAGGACTTCAGAGAATCACCTGACTATATTGCCAAACTGCACAGGGCGAAATATCTAATTGCATTTGCAGCAGCAAGAAGGGAAACACTCCTTTAACTTTGGAACAGCTAAAGATGATTTGAGGCTGCCCTCAGGTATACATTGGTGATGAGATGAGAAGTCATAAGAAAAAAAAAGAACCCAGTTGTGTTCAAGTGTGATTGTGCTCCAATGGGATGCATTTGAGGAAAGTCCTAATACTGGAGGTGGGGGGGGGGGGCATTTTAGTCAACCAAGAAGCTAAACCTTACCAAAATAAAATGTAAGCATGAAAACACAATTCACATTAAGGCATGCTAAAAGTTTAGTGTACAGATTTACACCAGCATTACAGTTAAGCCTATAGAAGTTAGGGCTATGTTTGTACTTCTATTTCCTCTATTGAAATAGAAGGAAAAATTTAAAAAGCAGGGATTGAAATGATAATACATATTTTAGCAGGCTCTTTCATCATCTAGAGCGGGCATGAGGCTTGGTGACAGAAGGGAAGAACTGGAATGGAAGTGCTAGATTACAGAGAAGAATTGGAACAGATCTGCAACAAAGCAATGAAGTACCTCGTTGGAAAAAAAGGTTTTTTTTTTACCTCATACATTTTCCAGTCCAGCCCCTGAAAGCTTATAAAATGTATTAATCTTAAAAGATGCTGTCACATTCTTTCTGATTATCATCTCATCTGACATTCTCAAGGGGTGCTAGGATTTTCTTGATTATGTGCTTGAAATTTCCTTTTGCTGGAATGTTTCTCAAAAATCCTTTTCGGATTCGAGCTCCATTTCTCTTCATAACAGAGGTCATACCTTTCTGGAGATGGCCAAAGGATATCTTGATTGTATTGGAATAGATCTTTCCTGGCAGAATTCTTCTCGATGAAGCTCACTTCAGCTTTGCTTATGATTAATAAACCTTTTCCTTTTTGAGTGATATGACTAATGTCTGCTTAGTAGCAGAATTGAAGTTCAGTTTTTCCTTTCTCACTATGCCCGAGTGTCTGTATATATATATTTTTGAAGGACTTTCTCCCCCACCCCCTTGAATCTGAGATTACTAATATAAACATGCAGTTTAGTCTAGTGGTGAAGGCACCAGGCTAGAAAGCAGGAAACAATGATTTTTAGTATCACCTTAGCCATGAAAGTCAGTTGAGTGAATCTGGGCCTATTAACTCTGTCTCAACCCAATCCACCACACAAGCTTCTTGTTGTGGAGAAAACAATAGAAAGGTATGTTGTATATGTTTGCCAATGAGTTATTTGTAAAAAATAATAGCAGAGCAATATAAATAAATAAATAAAGTTGGGGATTTCTTACTTTTGCTTTTCAAATGGCAACAACTGGAATTCAACCCCACTAGCTCAATACCATAGAACTGGAAAAAAATGGTTTGGGCTTTTTTCCCCTAAAAAAGAGGTAACTTGAGCAATATCCCTTCACAAGACAGCACCATTAAATTTTGCAATAAAAATCATATATCCATCCTTCATAACATAAAAATGCAAAACATAGGCAAACTACAGTTCACTTCTCTCTCACTCTCTTTTTTTAATGATCAGACCCAATTTTTATTTCCTAAATATATCAAATCATTGTGTGTGTAACATAGGAATGTTCTCTTACAGTCTGAATAGACATGGCATACAGTTCATTTATATTTTATATATATATGCTGTGCCAGATTCTTTATATTGTTGAGGATACTTATACAATGGAAATTGAAAGAAACCATCTATTCTGGGAATGGTTTGATCATAATGCAATACAGAGAGGAAAGTTTAAAAAATGTATAGTTAAGCTATTTTTATGCACTGTATACAGCAGAGATGGGGGACTATGATGACTTTATGACCTGTGGACTTCAACTCCCAGAATTCTTGGCTGGTTCAGGAATTCTGAGAGTTGAAGTCCACAAGTTATAAAGTTTCTGTAGTTGCCCAACCCTGTTATACAGTCAAATCAGCTTCTTAACTTCGTTTTCTGATCCTTCTCCTTCCAATGTATGAAAGAACATAGAGCTAGGAATTAAAGTGCAGATTGGACCAATACAATTCTAATTATATGGATGGTGAGCTTTTGAACAGATTATAAATAATTGCATAATAGTCTACACCTGATTTTTGCTGGTGCAGCTAGTGCTTCAGTGGCAATGATGGAAGGTGTCTGTTATATCTAATTCACAGTTATTTGCATCCCCAAATATCAGGTTCCATTAACAATTTGGCCTATGGGATAATCCAAGTTTTTCCAGTCTTTCAGAAGCCTGACATGATAAGGACCACCTGAATATTTAAGGAGAAGCCCTTACATGTGGCAAGTCCTGCAAGTGAGAAGGAATGTAAATGAAAAATAATAATTATTAACATAGAGGTGGATAGAAGCTGTAAAGTGTTATGGCCAGCCTGAACTGAACTGATCATTCCTTCTAGATCCAAATTCTAGATTATCAACAGGAAGATATTAGCAGATCAATATTTTGTTCCTTGGTTTGGTTTTAGAAAGAATTGGGTTCAGAGGTGGCATTCAGCAGATTCTGACCAGTTCTGGAGAACCGGTGGTGGAAATTTTGAATAGTTCAGAGAACCGGCAGATTCCACTTCTGACTGGCCCTACCTTCATCTATTCTCTGCCTCCCAAATCCCAGTTGATCGACTGGATCTTCTTTTGTTGCCCTGCACAGAATGGAGCTGGAAAGCAGGTTAGTCGAGTAGGGAGGGAATGGGATTTTGCAGTAATCTTCCCCCAGGAGTGGGGAGGGAATGGGGATTTTGCAGTATCTTTCCCCTGCCATGCCCACCAAGCCACGCCCACAGAACTGGTAGTAAAAAAAATTTGAATCCCACTACTGATTTTGATGTGTTTGCAGTCTAAACTGTGCAAGTATTGCTAGCCCTTTTTCCAACAAAATGAACCCAGTCTATATCCTTATGTCAAAGGCAGCATGGTCCACCTGATTTTATATTTCATGTGGTGAAGAAGGGAGAAGGAATTTATGGATCAATAGAAATCCAGTTTGTTTTAACCGTTTTAACTTGTAATAGAGCAGCGTTCTATTTCTGTCATTGTATTGTTTTCTATCTAGTTGTTTAGAATTTTCAACAATATGATGAGCATCTATGCACAATTCTTTGCAATGTATTCACTATTTTAATGTTAAGCAATGCATCATAACCTTTGTTATAACGATTCCCTTGGTGATATTTATTCATTTATTGATCAGATTAATATAGCCATCAACTCTCCTGGACATACTCTGGGCTGTGTAATCAGATTCCTCCTCTAAAATAACCCCAACATTGCAAATTAAAAATATACAGTGTCAACTAAAACTCTAACCATATCAAGTCAACAACAACAACAAAATACAAAAAGCAACAGATCCACAACTGCCAGGGCTCACCAATCATATATACGCTCACAGAGCAGATGGATTTAATCATCATCCTGGCCCAGATTTTGGGGAAAAAAAACACATTGTAAAATATTTCCTAAAGACTAATAGTTCTCAGGCACATTTCCTCAATAAACATTTTCAAAGATAAATTTTGTTGGTAAATTCTTTCATATAATTAGCAATTTCCAAGCAGATGCTTTTTGAGTGAAAAAAAAAAAAGATGTTAGGAGATTCCATTCAATGCTGTCATTCACACAGAATCTATTTTGAATCAGATATGAATCCGCCCCTATAGATATCCCTTGATAGTGATGGTAAGCTTTTTCAGTAGGGTTGCTATGACAGCAATTATGGAATCAAGGCAAAAGAGAGACAGGTAAGTGATAACTCCTAGTCTTGGTATACTGAATTTGAGATCAATGGGAAAAAAGAGCCAAGAGTTTGATCTAGTGCAGGGGTGTCAAACTCACGGCCCACCAGCTGGATGCGTCATTGCTGACCATGGCCATGCCCAGTTTAGCAAAGGGGGGGAGTCACGATATGTCACATGATGATGCGCTGACAAAATGGTGCAAGTTTGACACCCGTGATCTAGTGATTAAGGCACCAGACTAGAAAGCAGGAGACTTTGAATTCAAGTTCTATCTTAGCCATGAGTGACTTTGGGCAAGTCTCAATATCTCTTTCTCTCCCTCTCCCTCTCTCTCCCTCCCTCCCTTTCCCCCCTCTTTCCAACCTATTTCACAGGGTTGTTAATGTCAAGAAAATGGGAAGTAGAAGGTCCATTGGGTATTGAATGATTTATAAAAATAATGAAGGCGGGATACAAACAAACAAGTAAAAACCTTAATCACAGTTTCATTAGTTACAATGAGTTGGTAGGGCAGGGACACGATTCAGTCTTATGTTTCAGCCCCTCACTCTGTTGAATCGAGTGAACGTATTCATGTCCGGTCATCCATTTCTTCTTGATTGTGACTTGCTTCTCTCAGGACGTAGAAAAAGCTTCCTAATATGTCGCATGCCAACCTTTTCAGCAGAACATAAAGTTGGCTTGCCAGGGCCTATATTGTGTTATTATTAAAATCAATACCGATTTTCTCTGTGCTTCTCAACTGAATATTTAGATAGATTCCGAAGAACCAGCTGAATAGAAAAGTTTGAGAGTGTCAAAGATACACCAGCCAGTGAGTTTTCAAGATACCTTGCTTTACTACCTGCATAGAAATGCATTTTTTTCCCCAAGACTCAAAATATTCTATTGATCAGTAGATGGCAAACTTGCTGCATACAACTTTCCTTTCTTATTTGCGTCTACCAAACATTTTTAGTGCAAGCATTATTCTGTGTTATAATTTAAGATACCTTTAAATTCATTGCATTTAGTTTATCGTGGCAATGATTTGTTTACAAAGCACTCTGTGTAGCAGGTATATATGCGGTTTTTAACACGCTATGGAAAAAATATTAATAAATGTGCGAACTTCCCTGAGCTATTTTAAATTATTATCTACTTTGTTTCTGGAGGTTTCTTTTTATTGGGAATATACATGTTTTATTAGTGCAATCTCCTCTGTAACAGTTTGCAGACCCACTTTGCTTCTGCACTTATCCATGATTACTAATAGCGTTGCAAAAGAAATATGAAGCTAATCCTTGGAATCCTCTAAAAATTTGGATTTATAATGGATCTTCAATTATTTTTTTTTACAAGATTTGCATGTAGCCCATTAGAAGAACATTTATGGGTGTAAATTCAGCTGAGAAAGGGATAACACATAGGTAGAAATTAGTAAGTATAAGCCAGGTCCTGTTTATGGAAACAGTGTTCAGTTTTTTAAAAAATAATGAGTGCTCATTAAAAAGGGAAGGTGGATTACTTTACAAATAAGCTAACATTAATCTTTCTTGAGGAGAAAAATAAGGATAAATATATTATCCTTAGTATGCATTTGTTTTTTAAAATGAGCATTCCTTGCATCTTATTGATAGAAAATAAACAAGATGTGTTATCAGGTTAAAAATATCCACACTTTCCCTTGCCTTTAAATGCATCAAATAGACTTAAAACACTTGTCATGAGGGCAATTGGCTTTTTAGTTATACCTTCATAAACAATTACCTCTGTAATTACAAAGTATATTATCTTTCCAATACACTTCTCTGGAATCAATAGAGAGATCATAAGAAACAATATTTTATATCCAGAAGACAGATTGGAAGAAAAATAAGGCCGAAGGATTCCATGCAAAATGTGAAGTATTTTATTTATTTATTACTGTTTTAACTGCCCAGCTTCCAGAAATTCTGACTGATTCACAGATAGACAGAGACAGAGAACAGGCACAAACTGGAAGAAAAACCCACGTTATTCAGAAAAAAGTTTTAATTACCCTTGCCAAAAACCCAGGGAAAGAACTGAGTCTTCAAGGCTTTCCAAAATATCAGCAAAGTAAAGGTTCTTTGGGTTTTTGGGGAAACCTCATTCCAGAGGGCAGGTGCTGCTTTTGAGAAGGTCTTGGGTCTAAATCTAGGTTTGGTTTAAATCCACTCAGTCATTTAATTTCCTTTTGCTATCGATGTATTGATGTGAACAATTGGACAGGCTCTTACATGAGTGTCTCTTTGGTGCTAACCAGTAGCCCCATGGACAGGGGTGAGATTCAATTTTTTTAACAACCAGTTCTGTGGGTGTGGCTTAGTTGGTGGGTGTGGCTTGGTGGTCATGTGACTGGGTGGATGTGGTCAACTCGACGTCAATCATGTTAAGGGGTGCTTCTCCTTGCTTGGCCTCTCATGACAGTAGGGATGCTGCAATGGTTGTAAGTGTGAAAAATGGTCATAAGTCACTTTTTTCAGTGCCATTGTAACTTTGAATGGTCACTAAATGAACTGTTGTAAGTCAAGGATTACATGTACAAAAATATAAAAGGCTTCTTTGCTTGCAAAAAACTACCCTAAATACCAATCATTAGATTAAAAATACCTGCAAGCCAGAGTTACAAGTCAAGCAGGGTGCCAGAGCACCTTGAGGAATTAAAATAGTTAAAATACAATTATAATATCAGCAGCCAACTCTTGCTCATAAAGTGAAACCTTTTAGCAAAGGGGTCATCTAAGCTCTCCAGAAAGAGCACACCCAGGAGAAGCAATCCTTAGATCCATTTGCACTACTTAAAGATACCAGCTGGTCTTATTCATCCCACAAGATATCCTAAGGAAATCATCCAGGATTAAGGAAAGGTCACATGCCCCCCCAGAAAGTCAGTAAAAAAAATCAGTGCCAAGCTTGCATCCTGTCTCTTGGAAGTATATTCCAAAAGAATAGTGCCAGATACCACTAAAGCAGTGAAGAAAGACCCCCTCCCCAGATAGAAGAAGAAACCATGAGGCAGGAAAAAATTCAAACACAATACAAATAATTAAATCACAACAGTAACTGTTGCTTGTTAAACCAATTACCAGAACAAATAGACAGAGGAACTAGCCAGATTTCTCAACTCAGTTTCTTTTCAGGAACAGAGATTAATCTTTTTCCTTCCAAACAAAGCTGAATAGGGAAAATTATCCCATCAATAAACACAGGATTAAATGTCACCAAGCACAGAATTAAACTTTACCAAAAACCAGTTATAGACCAAAATTCAGAAAGGGTAAGGGTATGTAAACTCACATTTGAATGTCAATCTTTTTAGCTAGCCAAGAAGAAGTATTTCCAGGGGAGTATTTTCTCCCAACAGCAGAGTAAAAAGCTTAAAACAACCCTTCCCCTTTAAGTATCCCCCCAAAAAAAATCTCCTTGAGAGACAGTAAATCTAGGCATACTGCCAAGAATGTAATAAGGGTAGAAAAAAACCAAAGGAGATTTCTTCTAACTACCGGTTCTCCGAACTGCTTAGAAAGTTAACAAGGGGTTCTATAGAACCAGACAGGACCGGTAGATTCCCACCTCTACCCATGTAGCATTGTCACTCAATTTGGTGGTCCTAACTGTTACAAAGGCAGAAACACAATATTAAAAAGAAATCAAAACCTGTACTTGATCTTTTGCATATTTAATGGAATTTTCATAGCATTTTTATGTTATTGCATCTGGTACCTGCAAAGCCATCTCGGGTCACACTGTGCAAACAAACGTCCCTTTTCCACCAATGTTACAACATGATTTCCAGAAGGATAGGATTGCTCACTGCTACAAGTGTAGCAAGTTTTGGCATCGCATGAATGTGGCTTATGGTTTAGTAGAGTTATAATGAGGGGGAAAAGCATGATTATGATATATACTTTAAGAAGTTCTACTTATAGGACTTCCATTCCTGAAAGAACTATCTTAAAGTTTTAGCTTCTGTCTTTAGCTTGATATAGTATTTCCTAGACTGTTCACTAATTCACTAAGTAGGACTTTCTCATTCTTGGGAATAATTCCCACCATGTAGCCATAGCTGCAAGGAAGCCATACATACATATTTATTATGTTTTAAAAGACAACATACCATCATCTACCAAGCTTTAGCTTGATCTGAGGAAGAAATCCATTCCCCTGATTATGATGTCATTCATTTAAACTTTCAAGCTTTAATCCTATGCATGTGTGTGTGGAGTTAGGCCTGACGACTCGTTCTTTTGTGGGTATACGATTAATCAACTGTTGGAACTTAAAACTCATCCCTCTCCTAGAGAAATGAAATATTTTAGGATATATATTAAAAAAGCAGAATATTTTCCCTAAAAGAGAAGTAGAAACCCAGAGAGGCAGAAACTCAGCACCCACTACCTTTCGTAATGGGCCATTAAGGCCTGGGCCAGTCTACTCTACATAAGAAAGATTTACCTCCTTCAGGCAGACCCATAATAGGAATCCCAAAGCCCTTTTATGACATCATCATCTAGCAAGTCTCAACCAAGCCTGGGACTCAGGATAGCCTACAGAGTTGCCCCTTCATGGCCCCATGGGAGTCTGACAACCAATCAGAAAAAAGATCAAATTCAAATCCCAACAAAGGGCATAAAATCCAGGGACTCTCAGCATCTCTTCCCTTTTCACCCAGGAGCTCCCAGGCATGTGATCTGGTCCACCATTAAACCATCTTTCCAAGCAGTCACCATGTTTCCAGTGTTTTTCTCCCCACTTGGAACTGAACCCAGAAGAAGAAGAAGAGTGCCCAAGAAACCTCCATCAAGAAGCTGGATGTTTCCTCGCTGGAAGAGGAAAGGAATTCCTCTCCAGCCCCTGACAGATCTGGGGTCAATGGAGCTGTGATCTACATCAACCGGGACTGCTGAAAAATTTCAGAAGGTTCTAAGGACTGAGAACTTGCAGGCAATCCTGAGAGTGAGCAGAGAGAGTGAAAGAGGACATCATCCCAAGCAGAGAGCCTAAGACTCCATTCCGTAGGACACCATTCCAAACGGGTGAGACCTGAAAGAACTAGGACTGGTGGATAACGAATAGGGCATGCAAAGATCAAAGAGCAGAGAGCGGATAGTGATAAGAGCCAACACAAGTTGTGAATACATGACAGCGGAGAGTGGATAGCGGAGAGCGAATACAGATAAGAGCCGGGATGAGCTGTGTTTAAATGAGAGTTTGATTCAGACACTTACAGAGAGATTGATTCTGAGAGTAAAGATTGACTGGTGTAGACTGTGAATCTGAACTGCAGAAAAGAGATGAACCTGACAGAGAGTAATCCTAAACATCCAAAAGGGAGTAGGGACTGGAGGAGAGCAAGAAACTGTAATTCTAAACGGCCACTAATTGGGGAGAACAAAGGAGACTCACGGAAAATTGATAGTCTCCATATAAATCATCCAGCTCCATTTAAATCACCCAGCTGATTAGTCAGACTGAATTTAAATTCTCACTCAGCTGATTGGACAACCTCCACTAAACCCCCACCCAAATCTCATCCTTTCCAAACTCCAAAGTAGATGATTGGTGAGCTCATTCAAATCTTCTCCATTCCAATTGATCAAACAGCAATGCTTCCTCTTTAAAACAAAAACAAAACAAAAACCCAAAAATGTGGCTTTAAGGAAACACAAAGGAACTTTACACAACAAACCTCCAATACTTCATTACCTCCACTATTTCAGTACCTCAAGTCCAAATATCTATAGATAATACTTTGTCTATAATAATTGATTTATCATATAATAGTATAATAATTGTTAAATGACCACTAATTTACTGATTCATTGAATTGATACTGTATCATTGATTATCTAGTTGATTGATTGATTGATTCTTAGTAATGTTGATTGATTGATTTTTTGTAATAAGTAACCTTACTTTTGATTTGTTCTCTAACTTATCAATTAACATTTATTAATTTATTAACATTCATTAAGTAACTGTCTATCACATTAATTAACTATTGTAATTGTTTAGTGTACTATTGTCATGGACCATGCCAGCAGAAACTCCAGAAATTCCAAATCCTCCACTACTAAACAACAACAAAGAAATAATATCTCTATCAATGACCTCCTAGACTCCTGTACATGCTTCAGATGTCTTAAAAATAAAATGAAAATGAAAATAACATCAAATGCTACCTATGTGACAATCAAGCCCACCTTGCCTGCTTAAACTTAAACAAAGACGTAGCTGATCTCCTAAAAGCATCAGATACATTTCCTTGTCTATGTCCATCATGTTTTCCTAAGCTAAACAAACCAAGTATCCTGCCTGACAGAGTTGATAGAATAGAATCACTCATGCAGTCAAAAGAAAAACGCTTAGCAACACATTTTGAAACAATTATACAAGAAAGCCTAATTTCTCTTGAAAAAAAAATACAGCGCTGATATGCTGTATCGGTGATATCAGCTCAAAATCAAATCCCAACCCAACAATCACTACCAAAATTACTACCTCAACTACAATCACAACTACAACCAAAAATAACCACCAAACCACAGCCACAAATAATTACTATCCCATCAAATAATTCCACAAATGATATCCCCTTACTCATCAGAGACATCATGGAACGTGATCAGAAATATCCAAATGCCATCTTATTTGGTCTTGAAGACATCAATAAATCAGATGACATCACCAAAGTTCATAATATCATAAGCAACTGAAATACAACAAACAACTCTCCTGAAGATACCATTGAAATAACCAGAGATGGCCCTGAGTTCAAATACAATGATGGCTCGGTGGCCCAAAAATTTTGTAGAGTTGTATGCAAAATGAGTCCAGCAAATGCATATTCATTCATACAATAAACACCATTGCAAAAACCAATCCCAACCACAAAAAACTTCGCTCAAGACTAGTCATATCCATACTGCAAAGAATCCGCTCCTGTGAACTCCACAAGGAACTCAAAAGATGTCTACACAATGGAGAGAAGAGTCTCTACATTGGCTACCACGCTGATTGTATCAAAAATAAGTCACACAACCCACAACTCCATATTCAACCCTACCTCATCCAACCCACCATCACTCAAAACTAGGCACGCATGCCCCTAACTATCTCAATTCCAACTACAACTGGCCTTAAATGCAAGCTACTCAATGCAAGAAGCCTTGTGAATAAAATACCTGAATTTCTCCTCTTACTAAATATGGCTAAATTCAATATCATATTTGTCTGTGAAACATGGATCAATGCATCTCTCCCTGACTCCATTACCACAGTAAGAGACTATCATGTTTACCGATCAGATTGTGAAATCCATAGTGGAGGTGGTGTTGCTATCTTCTATAAAAAGTCCTTACATCTAAAAAACATCCAGGTTATCCTGCTCTTCCTGAGACCATCGTCTGTGAACTGTCCTTAAATATCATATTTTGATTCTTACTATGTTACAGAGCCCCTGATTATGACATTGAACATGTAAACAAGCTAAATTCACTACTAACATGGGCAACATCCTGCCCACACACTTTTATCTTTCTTGGTGACTTCAATCTGCCTCACATTAACTGGACCCTAAATGAATATAAAACTGAACCCATACATGCAACCTTCTACAATGCTGTAACAAACCTGGGACTGGAACAACTAGTAACCCACAATACTAGACTTAACAACTGCCTCGATCTCATCTTCTGCAATAGTTTGAATTCAATTTATGGAATGCAAATTAAAGAACCCTTTTCCAACAGTGATCACAGCATGATTGACTTTTGTCTCAACATACATCCATACAAAAATCAACACAACGATGGAATCCCCAATTATAACTTCAAAAAAGGCAATTATGATCTTATAGACAATGATCTCTCATCCCTTGATTGGCAATTTCTATTTACTGGATGCAATACTGTTGAAGACCATTACAACATATTTTTACTTGAAGTCAAAAGAGGCATCAAACTATATGAACCAATAACAACTCCAAAAACCAGAAAAAACAGATTATCCATAACAATAAGGAAGCTTCAATCCAAAAAGAGATCACTTTGGCGGAAAAACAAATCTGGTCATGTTGCCAACTTCAAAAGCCAATACAAAAATTTATGTCACCAGATAAAGACTGAATGCACCAATTATCACATTAAACAAGAGGACAACCTTCTATGCACCAATTCCACCCACGCTTTCTACAATTTTGTAAACAACAAACTAAAAGACTCAAGGTCCATCCCACCCCTGAAAGGACCTAATGGTAAAGACTGCAATGATGACACCATTAAAGCCAATGTCTTTAACACATTCTTTGGCTCAGTATTTGTAAAAAGCAATGGATCATGCCCAGTATTTCCTAGTCAAACCACAGACAACTACAATGATCTAATACATATCAATTTTACAGAAGACAATGTTGAAAAAGCACTATGCAGTCTAAAACCATCTCTATCTATTGGACCGGATGGAATATATGCTTACTTCTTAAAAAAGCTATCCACTGCCATAGCCGAACCTCTAAGCATAATCTTTGAAATGTCTTTCAGGATCAGCTCCTTGCCAAACCTATGGTCTCAAGCCACGGTCATCCTCATCTTCAAAAAGGGAGACCACAGCCTAGTTGAAAATTACAGACCAATCTCTTTGTGCTGCATCACCTGTAAAGTCATGGAATCAATTATTAACCAATCCATTATCCTCCACTTAGAGACAAACAACCTATTCTCTAATAAACAATTTGGTTTCAGAAAAATACTATCCTGTAATCTGCAACTCTTACACTGCAAAAATATATGGACTACACAACTTGATCAGGGCAAAGCAGTAGATGCAATCTACAGAGACTTCTGTAAAGCCTTTGATTCAGTGGTACATGACAAACTACTCCTAAAACTAAAATCTTACGGTATCTCTGGACAACTGCATAACTGGATAGAAGCATTCCTGTCAAACAGACAACAAATGGTCAAAACCGGGAGCATCCTATCAAATTCTGTCAATAGTGGTGTCCCCCAAGGCAGTGTTCTAGGACCAACTCTCTTCATCCTCTACATAAATGACCTCTGTTATCATATTAAGAGCAACTGCGTTCTCTTCGCTGATGATGTAAAGCTATTCAACACCACAGACAATACTGCTATCTTTCAAAAAGACTTCAACTATGTATCAGAATGGTCAAACAAATGGCAACTTCAAATCTCAACAATTTGAAGTGTCAATAGTGGTGTCCCCCAAGGCAGTGTTCTAGGACCAACTCTCTTCATCCTCTACATAAATGACCTCTGTTATCATATTAAGAGCAACTGCGTTCTCTTCGCTGATGATGTAAAGCTATTCAACACCACAGACAATACTGCTATCTTTCAAAAAGACTTCAACTATGTATCAGAATGGTCAAACAAATGGCAACTTCAAATCTCAACAAATAAATGCTCTGTCTTACATATAGGCAAAAAAAAAATATCAGAAAATAAAATACAGGCTGAATAGTCAAGATCTTGTTGATGATCCAAACTCTGTCAAGGAACTTGGAGTACTCATTTCTAATGATCTAAGTGCTAGAGGCCACTGTAATTACATAGCCAAAAAGGCATTAAGAGTTGTTAACCTAATCCTACATAGCTTTTTCTCTGGTAATATTACATTACTAACTAGAGCATACAAAACATTTGCTAGACCAATACTTGAATACAGCTCGTCAGTCTGGAATCCACATTACGTACTGTATCTGATATTAACACAGTTGAGAAAGTCCAGAAATATTTCACAAGAAGAGTTCTCTACTCCTTTACTCATTGCAGAATATCTTATGCCACCAGACTTGAAATTCTAGACCTAGAAAACCTAGAAGTACGCCGCCTTCGGTCGGATCTAAGTATAGTACATAAAATTATACATTGCAATGTCCTACCTGTCAATGAATACTTCAGCTTCAACCATAACAACACAAGAGCAAACAATAGATTCAAACTCAAGGTTAATCGCACCAAACTTGATTGCAGGAAATACGACTTCAGCAACAGCGTGGTCAATGTCTGGAATACTCTGCCTGATTCTGTGGTTTCTTCCCCAAACCCCAAAAACTTTAATCTTAGACTTTCTACTATTGACCTCACCCCTTTCCTAAGAGGTCTGTAGGAGGCGTGCATAAGTGCACCAACATGCTTACCGTCCCTGTCCTATTGTTTTTTTTTTTTCTTATATGTATCCATGTATTCATAACTATTACTTGTAAGCAATTGACAAACCAAATAAAATAAATAAAAATAAATAAATATTTCTTCTAACACTACTCAAATCCACTCCACATTCTCCACAATATGTCCCAAGCACTTAAGAACTTTTCTGCTTTATTGTGGGATGTATTCTTTTTATTTTGCAGCTTGATATTGCGGCCATGGGTTTAGAGAAACTGATTTGGACCAGGTCAGATGATTAGGCCATCTGGCGCACTTCTACAAAAAGCAACTTCTTGTTAAGCATAGTAAAGATGGATTTGAATTTGGAACTTTATGAGCAGAGAGATTTTGTTATTACAGTACTTCATTTTTTATTTTTTTTATTTTATTATTTTATTTATTATGAATTAGTTTCATCCTTTAAAAATGTTAGAATTTATAATACTATCTCTTGAAGTTTGGGGAGATATAAACATAACTGTCTTGGAAGGGTGTTTGAAGAGATCTAAGGGATGTGTAAGGCAAGAACTAACCACTCCATACTGGTGTTAATTTATTTATTTTTATGTATTTATCATATTTAAAAATTACCCATCTCCTTCACAGAGATACCTGGGATATTGTCCCAAATAGCTACACAAAACTGAGTGAATTTTTTTGCTTTTTATTTTTTTAAATTTGGAACTCCAGTAAATGCTGATCTTCCTTATTGAAATCACATCTGGGATACAAACCAGAGAGAATCAAAACATGTATCTAAAAGCTAAAAATATAGGCATCATTCTTAGATTTTGAAATCATCTCTTTTGGGGGAAAATAATCTGACTTTAACAAAACTGTCAGGATTGCATTGTCTTAAATATCTTATCAACACGATGAAAAAGCACACTTTATATGCGTCTTCATTGACAAAATTAATCAGTCTTTTTCTTACTAATACCTAAATTGGACACATTGCTAGGAGACGGCCCTATTTGCATTCATTTTGCATAAGCCCTCATTGTTTAGAGGGTTATACATAACAGTGACATAAAGGCCCATGAGAAAATAATTGAAAAGGTCACAAGCCTATTTTTCTTTTTCTATGACTACTTTCCATTAGGCAATTTTCCTGTGGCAGAATGATTGTGCAGCTGTGTGACAGCGGCTGTAGCACAATGAACTGACAGCTTGGCTTTCTGTCAAGGAAAATGCTGTCTACCTATCTCTCTGTTTTGAAGTTATCGTTTTAGAAATCAACAGAAATAATCCTCAAAAGATTTTTTTTTAATAATGAGGGAGAAATAGAGAACAAGAGCCCTGTTTCAAAGTTTTCTTGCTAATTCTAAGGTTTTATTTTTCTATTTTTTTGTGTCTTAAATATAAAGCAGCAATGTAGAACCTTGGTGACTTTAAAATTTGAGGATTTCAATTCCCAAAATTCCCCAGCCAGACATGCTATCTGGGGAATTCTGAGAGTTGAAGGCCACAAGTCTTCAAATTGCCGAGAGAGTGAAATACTTATCATGGAACATGGTTAAATGACAATTTCAAAACTGAGAACTAATTCCTGTAGATTATGATTAGTTCTCCATTAGCCTTTCCACCCTTGATTCATATTTTATATGTCATCTTTAGCAGGAGTCTCTAACCATGACAACTTTAAGTCTGGCGGACTTCAACTCCCAGAATTCCCCAGCCAGCTTCCTGGGGAATTCTGGGAGTTGAAGACTGCCAAGCTTAAAGTTGCCAAGATTGGAGACCCTTGATCTATAGGTAATATTAATCCTAAATTGTTGATTTTCAAGACATCTGGCACTCCATATCCCTACCACTCAAATATTCCTTCCAGCATCAAGACAATGCTTTTAGTTTAAACTTCAGATCCTGTTTGGATTTGCAAAGATTCTTCAGTGATTTTCATAATATCTGTGTATGATGCCTTTCTTCTTTTTCTATTACTGACAGCTTATTATTTCCCATTGGTCCTGCTTAGAACATTTCCAGTCAAATAGCCAACTGGAACTTCTTCTTTTCCTAATTCTAATTACTAGTTTCCTGGTCTTTTTCTTCTTTTAAATAACAAAACTGTACCATTATTTGTTCTTTTTAAGTCACCCTTAGTATTCCAAATGATATCTACATAGCCCTTCAAGCTTCATAAAAGCAATCAGGTTATCTAATGCAAATTTGTCCTTAAAAGTTCAGAATATTCAGTGGTAGTTGTCCTCCAAAGTCCTAAATTTTTTATTTTCCTGCAAAGTTTTTTTTTTAAAAAACAACAACAATGTTCTTCTTAGTTCCCAGGGTCCTTAATCTACAGCTGCAAGAGGTAAGGAGGGTAATATGCTAGTTTTTCCTGTTAGCACGTATCACTCTGGCTTTCTTAATAAGCCATATTTATGTATTTACAAAACAGTAATGGTATGGATTCCTTCTGTTATCTTTCCTTGGGCCTTGAATGGTCTATATCAGGGCTGTCAAACTCCCGGCCGCAGGCCAGATGTGTCATGCGCTGGTCACACCCACGCCCATGCCCACTTTAGTGAAGGGAAAAAAAGTCCTGATATGTCATATGATGCCACTGAGTTTGACACCACTGATTTATATAATGCTGGGGAAATCACTAGAAAGATTAGGATTGAGAGTCTAGAAAGAGTTGAGAGAAGAACAACAAAGATGATTAGGGGATTGGAGGCTGAAATTCAATATAGGAAGAACAATTACATGAACTGAGTATGTCTAGTCTGATGAAAAGAAGGACTAGGGGCAACATGATAGCAGTATTCCAATATCTAAGGGTCTGCTTCGAAGAAGAGGAGGTCAAGCTATTCTCCAACGTACCTGAAGGTTGGGCAAGAAGCAATGGATGGAAACTAATCAAAGAGAAGATCAACCTAGAAATAAGGAAAAATTTCCTAACAGTGAGAACAATCAGTGGAACTACTTCCATCCAGAAGTTGTGGGTGCTCCAATGCTGGAATTTTTTAAAAAGGGATTAAAGAACCAATTGTCTCAAATGGTATAGGGTTTCCTGCCTTAGCAGGAGGTATGACTAGAAGACCTCCAAAGTCCCTTTCTACTCTGTTATTCTGTTATTGTAAGGAAACCTTTGTAAAAAGATAGGACACTTCCAAACATCTCTTAACCCAGGATCACTTCTGAATAGTTGTTTTCAAGAAAGTACACGTTGAAAACAAGAAAGGTCTTTATCATCCATTCCATTATTACTGTATGAATCAAACAAATGATTATTAAGCTCTAATGAGTTTGCATAGAGTGAACATCAAGGTTTTGAGAAGGCCTTTTAAAGCCTATCTGTGACTAATGGTTAATTTGGGTTCTACATCTTAAACTGGCCCTCTAGTGGGTTATTAGCATGTTTTCTGCTTTGTGTACTCTCACACTGTTTCCTCCTTGAAGGATAATTGTATGGTGGAACCTCAATGTATGCTAGACTTTAATAGCTGAACAAGAGTTTTTTTTACCTACTCTGTATTTCTGAAACACCTGAGTTGACAAATGAGAAGTTAATATCACATCCTTCTGATGTTGGAGAGAACAAGCCAGTTCCAAGACACTTCCTATCAGGGGTTGAACCTGAGAGAAAATGAGAGCTAACTTTTGTGCCTAAGGAAGAGATAGAACAGTGAGACATTAAGTGAATTCACAACTTGCACTGCTAATAATGTGGTTTGCTTGGATTATTGAGTTGTATGAATGTAGCCTAGTTTATGGCTTAGTGCTGTGTGGAATACCAACAATTATACTTAGTCATCTATAAACCAGATGAGTGATATTTTCTCCTTGGTACATTCATTTTCAACAGAATAAGAACATGTTGAAGGAGCATTTCTCACCTAAGTAAAACAGTGTTTCATTTCAGTCTTTACAATCTCATTATTCCCAACATGTAGGTTTGATTGTATGAAGCTGAGTACAGATTGATCTAAAATGTCACACTATCCCTATCACTGAAAAATGGGAGGCTGCAACTTCATGTCTAAGATCAAATGAACCTGCTGTGAAGATTTCTACCACTTAGAAAGACATGAAGAATACACAATGGTTGATTATCATTTGAATTTAGCAAGCTCCAAATAGATGGTTCAACTCTGATATTCACATTTTACTGCTTTAAGTAATGTGTGCATCATACCTAGTTGTGCTTTTTGTATTGTTTTTGCTACCATAACTGAAAGCATATATAAAGAAATGGCACAGAATAAAAGGAAAACCAAAGGTTTTTTTTTTTAAATTACAAGATAAAGTGCAGAATTGCATATCAATGGGTGTTGGCCACTCAATCCGCAGTTTGCCTTCCTGCTGTCTATATATGCAAGAAATGATGGCATAGGAGATAAAATACTCCTATGTTTATTGCTACCAGCTTACAGCCAACTTTGTAGCAATTCTGAAACCATAATACTGAAATATATGCCTTTTATATATCTGAGCCTTCTGCAAAAACTAAAATAAAGTCTAGGAAAAGAGCAAGAAGAATAGAACAAATATATACACTCTCTGTTTTATCTTTTGGGTTACACACTAGAATGAAAGGGTATTAGGCACTTGTCTGTTCACAAAAGCCTTCTGTTGTAGGAATTATTTTTCCCCAATAAAAAAGGATATTCTCTCTCTTGTCTTGCAATGGTACATATTTGCAACCTATTAAAAGGGAATATACAGATGCAAATTGTATTCTTCCCAGTTGGCAGGACAACATGAATAAGGCAGTATCGGTTCAACACTCAATTAATGTCATCATTTATAACCAATTGGAAATAGACAATGCTAATGAGATATTAAACTCTGAATCAACAATAAATTGCCTAATTATAGCTGAAAATGAAATAGTCTGTCAAAACTAAAAAGTCAAAACCTGTAAATAAGCAGTAAATAGGAGATCATGGTTTTGAAATGGGAAAAAAAGGAGGGCAACTGAAGTGTGAAGCTGTCTGTAAAAAAATATTTTCTAACTAGACCAGTAAACATTATTTCAATCTGCAGAGTAAGAGGTCAAACTTTTTTTTAAGTGTTTTAACAAGAAAACTAGAATCAAGCTGGAAATCCATGCTGGGTTTCTAGAAATCCATTCCAAATTTCAGATTCCCATCACAAATATATTGACTTGATATATCACTGAGAAAGGTGAATATGGATTAGGGAAAGTTGATGATTGGCTGTGATAAATGCATGGGGTCAGCACTGCTGATTTGGCATCTTGTTAAGACAGCATTGTATCACAAATGATTTGGCATTCACTCACAATTAAGTATGTGAACTAGGATCAGGATCACAATCAGTTGTGTATCATGGAATAATGCAACAATGGTGCACTTTAGAACCAGCTTGGATAATTGTATCTAGATAATTGAGCATTCAAAAGCATGCAAATGCAAGTAGATTAATACAGTAGCCCCCAATCTTCTGGGCACCAGAGACGGGTTCCATGGAGAGAGGTATTTCCCAGTTGTGGGATTCAAATTTTCTTTACCACGGGTTCTGTGGGCATGGCTTGTTGGGTGCGCTTTGCACACACACACGCACATTGTGCACACACAGAGGGTTTCCTACTAACCTTCTCCTGCAATCCTGCACTTTCCCTGTGTGTTAAACAGCTGACGTATTGCAATCAGCTGTCCTGTGCGAAGCAGCTGAGCTTCAAAAACAGGAAATAAAGGTCCGAATAGAGCTGGATTGGGTGGGAGGGCCCAGCAGCTGATCGTCGGAGCGAACTGGTTCGATCACAGATGATCCTCAGAGCTACTGGCTCAGCTGAACCCCGGCCGAACTGGTAGAATACCACCCCTGATGTTTCCACAGACTGGGGGGAGTGTGGTTTCATGTGCTGCCTGCATCCCACGAATGGGGCTTTGCTTATTTACGCAGCTTGATTTCTGGCATGCCACGGACCAATGTTGGTCCATGGACTAGGGGACTAATAGATACCACTTCAGGGGGAAGGTAACAGGATTCTGTGCGCCTTTGGCATATACCCATGCTGGCCACAGGACCATGGTAATTGTCTTTGGACAATGCTGGCTGCTTCAGCCAAGAAATAGAGATTAGCACCTTGCATTTGAGTTGGACACAACTGACAAGGAAACCTTTACCTTTTAATTGTGGGATAAATGAACAATGACAGCTTGGGTGTCAGCAGGCATGACCAGGGGAACTCTAAGATGGACCGAAGAGAGATACATCATGGATGGCTTTCAGAAGGAAGCAACTGATACATCTATAGCTGCTGGCACCCTTATTCCCACCTCAAAGGCATGGGAGCGTTTATTTAGAAATGTGTATCAAAAAACAGCTATTTAAGGAATTTGAATACAAAAAAAATAAGATATTGAGATGGGGGCTTGTATGCATACACACACACACAGAGAGACATACACACACACACCACAGAGTTGGGTATTGAAGACAGTGGCTAAAGTTACTTGCCTACATATTGTGTTGATTATAATGATCACAATACACAGTGCTGTATTTATTAGGGAGGGTTGCATAGGTGGATTTGCCTGCTTTTAAAAGTAATTTGTCAAAATTTGACAGAAAAAATGGGTCTGCCTATCTATCTGTCTATCTGATATACTCCTAGGGTTGTCTTATGAATACTAATGCATGCTGGCTGAGTATCCTGCTAATCAAATATGGACTTGGTTTCCATTGTATGCTGTTATAAAATAAAGACCTGATTGTTGTCGTGTACCTTGTTGCTGGCTATGCTGCAAGCAGACAGAAATTTCTCTTCACGACATCCATTCATATTACCTGCCCCCTCAAGCGACTTGTGCCAGTGTTGAAAAGGCCATGGTCTTAAGTGCCGCCAATGACATCTAGTGAAGGTTACAGTAATAACTCTACATCTTCCAATTATGCTATCTGTGATGCAGTATCTATATATCTCTTTAAAAAGATAGGTTTGCAGGATCCCTAGAATAATAGCCACAAATACCCCAGTTAGAGTCCCATATTCATGAATGTGACCAACTGATATAACGTTGCTCTCTATAATCTGTTTATGTTTTTAATTAAACTTTTTGTTTTTGTTTTACTCTTTGCCGGTAAAAAACTCCCAGCCTATTGCTCAGAGTTTCCTCCAATGAGAACATTGCTTATGAGAAGATAGCAATAGTGTTTATTTATTTAACTGGAGATGTGGAGGCTGCTAGTGCAAATATTTCCACCATTGGGTTTTGGGCAAAGCAAACAGTATCTACTGTGGTTGCTCTGAATTGGAGATTTGTTTCTCTGTGAGAAGACATTTCCCATTGGGAACTCGGACTGGTTCGAGGGGAGGTTGGGAGGGGGAAAGCTGCCTGAATTATTATTTTTGATGTTATAATGGGGGATCCAATTTGTTAGCCTCACTTAGGAGTCACCTACTTGGCATCTGGTGATTGAGCATGCAACTCAAATCCTAAATTGCAACTTTCACTAGGCTGCTGAGACACTACAAGGCAAAGCAGAAACTGATGAGACTACTTTAAAAATAATCTAAACAGAAATATGTCTGAGCAGCAAAAAAAGAAACTAATTGTATTCACATATTAGTTAAGTCATTCTTAACCAATTAAGAATTGGACAACCATTTGTCTGAAATGGTCTAGGGTTTCCTGTCTGAGGAGAGAGTTGGACTAGAGGTCCTCCAAGATACCTTCTAGCCCTTCTGTTCTCCTCTCCTCTATATTCTCTTCTCCTCTATATTCTACTCTAGTCTACTCTGTGGTTGATTAGACTATGGCTTAAGCATGTTGTGTGAACTTAGCCAATGTGATCTATAAATCATTGTTTGTTTGTTTGTTCATTCATACCAACTTCCAGAATGCCTGTTGTGGTTCGCTGTCAGCAGGTGTGGATGGCTGAGGTCTTGGAGAGTGAGGACTCAGATGAGGGGACTGCATGTGATACAGGAATGGGGCCAGGACCATCAGGAAGTGGAATGCTGCCTTCGGAGATTGTGAAGAGGTTCCTGAGGAGCCTGTTCCCAGTGAACGGATGCACAGGTCTGCTCAAAGGAAAGAGCAGCTGCAGCAGCACAGGTGACTCAGGAATAAGGTTGCAAGGTAATGCCTCCGCCTTGAAGAAATAAAAGCCAGCTGAGAAACCAGAGTTCTTTGCAGGAAGCAAAGAAGTTTTTGCATTCAAGCCTTGTGAATGTTTGGAATATCTTGGTTGGTGTTTGGAGACTCTTTGTGTTTGAAATCATTCTTAGTAACTTTATCTAGTGTTCTTGGCAGCATTGCACCACCTTGGCAAGGCTCGTTCTTATCAGAGATAATTAATTTGAAACAGCCTTTTAACCGTGAAGGAACAGAATCCATAAAGAATCATTAAAAGGTTTTTCTGTTACCTCTGTTTCCTGTTTGTTTCCTTGGAATAAGATTTAGGTCAGAACAACACCTAAGTCCAACCCACTCTAGGCAATTTACATATTAAAAAGCCTGAACAATAAACTAAGAAAGACATACAGGTTCATCCATACAACCGCACTGGGCAGTTTCTGTTGCTAAGCAAGGTAGTTGTTTAGTGAGTCATGATGCCCAATTTTTTGACCTTTCTCACCATGGTGGTTAAACAAGTCACTACAGTTGTTAAAAGAATCTGGCTTCCCTCCATTGACTTTGTTGGAAGCAGGCTAGGAAGATCATATCTGTAGCAGTGGTGGGATTCCAATTTTTTTACTACCGGTTCTATGGGTGTGGCTTGGTGGGAGTGGCAAGGGAAGTATAGTGTAAAATCTCCAGTCAGAGGTGGTCTTTGCCAGTTCTCTGAACTACTCAAAATTTCCACTACCGGTTCTCCAGAACTGGTCAGAATCTGCTGAATATCACCTCTGATATGGGGATCAAATGATCCCAGGATGCTGCAGCCATCATAAATACATTCCTGTTGCCAAGTGTTTGAATTTTGATCATGTGACTGTGAGGACAACTGTGACAGGCATAAGTGCAAGGCCTGATTTTAAATCTCTTTTTTCAGGGTTAGTGTAACTTTGTGAAAGGAATGGTTGTAAGTTGAAGACTATCTTTATGGGTCCAGAAAGAAAAAAGCATACAAATAGAACAAAGTCTTATCCGCCCCCTGCATTTAGCAAAAGTCTTTCAGCTTTTTGGAACATCATTAGGGGAAGATCTATATACTATAGATCTCTGAGGAATTATTGGTCCAAAGGACAGGCCCCTCAACAGAGAAGGCGTGACTCTGAGGCCTCAAAACATGACACTGATTGATTGGGAAGACTGACTTTGCCATATAATGTATGAGGATGGGCAATACCAAATGAAGAAAGGCAATCCCATAATTAACTTGGCTCCATGACACATATGGCTTTATAGTGGTAGCCAGCTGTACCTTCTGAATGATTTTCAACAGTGGTCCTGGGCACACCACAGTTCAATAGTCCATGCATGAGGCAACTAGGACATGAGTGGCCATCTCAAGGGCTTCCCAATCCAGAAATGGGCATATTGATCAGGTAAAAGCCCTCTTGGCCACAACTGCTACAGCTCTTTGATATCCTTCAGATAGCACCCCGCTCTTGAAGTGCTACCCCATCCAAGATTGAAGCTGGAAGTTCTCCAATACTAGGGTGCATGGAAGTGACCCACAGAAGTGATCCACTTGATCTGCAAGAATTGAGCCTAAGTTCCTTTATGTCTTTACAGACCTACAGACCCACAAGACATGAGAAGACAATTACAGCAACACTTGGATGGGCCAAGCTGAGATGTACAATTGGATGTCATCAGAATATTGATAATACCAAAGCCCAAGTTGACAGGTGACCTCAACCAGTAGTCTCAGAAGCATGTTGAACAGAAGACAGAAAGCATTATGTCCATTGACTCAGTGTTTCACCCGTCAATGCTGAGAGGATCTAACCATATTTCAAACCTCCCACTCTTGATTCCCTCATCTGATCCAAAACAATACTACAATGATGGCATGAAAAATTGCTGAGAGATTGAAGAGCACAACTGTCTGACTAAAATGGGGCAGTAATTTAATTATTGCTTATAAAGTAGGAAGAGGGGAACGGAGAAGGAGGAAAATACAAACAAGTGACTTACAAATCTCCACATCAAAATACATAAAGGTAAAGCCTTCCTCTATCCAGCTGTATCTGACTCTAGGGGGCAGTGCTCATGTCTGTTTCTTAGCTAAGGGAACCAGCATTGTCCAAAGATATTTCTGTGATTATGTGGTCAGCATGACTATACACCAAGGTGCATGGGATGCTGTTCCCACTGAAGTGATATCCATTTATCTACTCACATTTATTGACTCACTAAAGTAGTATCTATTTATCTACTCACAGCTTTCAAGTTGTTAGGTAGTCAGAAATTGGGCATGAGGACTCCTCCAGATACCTCTCTAGATGTCTCCTCAGAGGAGGATGAACCAGTTCCAGGAAAGTCTGGTGAGGAGTTGGTCAGTGGCTCCAAGCAGCCATCTGAGAGGGAAACACAACTGCAGCAGGATAGCCCTGGGGCTTCAAAAGCATGCAGCTGCAGTTGGTCAGTGAGGGAATCAAGAGTGGGAGGTTTAGAAATATGGTTAGATCTTCTCAGCATTGACGGAGTGAAACATTGAGTCAATGGACTCCTCACTTATAGGGTGCCATAGAACATAATGCTTTCTGTCTTCTGTTCAACATGCTTCTGAGACTACTAGTTGAAGTTACCTGTCAACTTGGGTCTTGGTATTATCAATATTCTGATGACATCCAATTGTACATCTCAGCTTGGCCCATCCAAGTGTTGCTGCTATTGTCTTCTCGTGTCTTATGGGTCTGGAAAGACATGATGGAACTTAGGCTCAATCCTGGCAGACCAAGTGGATCACTTCTAAGTGAGAAATTATGCGGAGCAAGACTGAGTACCAAATTTAGTGAAAGAAATGGAAGATTTACCCAAATTAGCATTAATATGAGCAACTCCCAATTATTAACAGTGAATTAATAAAGGAAGATGCATAATATATATAAATGCCTAAAGGGGAACAATTACTCTTTGAAAATGAACTAGTCATTTTCCTCTTACATCCAAGTCTGATAGGGTAAAATTTGCAAATGAATGGAAGGTAATGCAAAGTAATGAGTCTCCCTATCTCTTGCAACTTCAGTTACAGCATATAGGTAGTCCTCAATCAACAATCAGGACTAGAATTTCCATTGTTAAATGTTAGGAGAAACATCATCTGACTATTATTCCTTAGAAACTGGTATTGGAGCATGGACATGCTGGAGATAACATTGAGTTTTAAAATTAGCTCTTCACAGGCATGTCTTTATCCAATCCTTATCTAAAGCCATTGAATGACCATCACCTAGTCTTGTGACAATGAAATAAGGTGGATAAAACAAGTTTCAATGTCTAATGTAGAGTAGAAAATCTGATTCTCAGTATGATTGCTGGCCTCCAACAATAACTGAAGAATCACATGTTCCCCAGCTGTGGTATACCTCCTACCCTCTTCCCCCAGCCCCTTTCTGGTTTTTCTTCTCTTTTTCTTTTGCATTTTCTGTATTTTTGTTATTTTTAGTGAGATTTATTTACATCACTCAGCACGTAGGCTTTTGTTAAGAGTTTAAGGTCCATTTGTTACTAATGGGTTTCAATTCCACTTTTAACATTTTGATTTCTAATTATAACATAAAAAAATCATCTACTTTAGAAATCTTAAGTGTTTATAAATAACTGTCATAAGTTTTGGATTATTTTGACTATAGCTTATTGTCTGAGCTAAAAATAATAGTCTTGTAAACATAGACATGGTAGGTCTAACTCTATATTTTTCAAAAAACATTGCAGCAAGCTGAGGGTACAAGAGAAGACAACCAGTGAGTCTATTGCTAGGTGTCTGGATGACTTACAATAGGATCTTTAAGTTTATTTTATTTATTTATTTATTATTTACATTTATATACTGCCCTTCTCCCAAGGGACTCAGGGCGGTGTACAGCCCATCTAAAACCCACAAATATACAAAAATTAAAAAACTATTAAATTAATTGGCTGATTACTGAGACTAAAAAGACCCCCCCCCTTAAAACCCCAATTTAAAATTAAATATTATGGAGACCAAATTAAAACCATTATCTCAGCCCAGGCCGGTCTGCTCAAAGAGCCAGGTCTTCAACGCGCGCCTGAAGGCCCTCAGGTCCATGCCAGTACGAAGCTCTGGTGGCAGAGTATTCCAGAGGGCGGGGGCACCCACAGAGAAGGCTCTACCCCTCGGCGCTGCCAGACGACACATAGCGGCCGACGGCACCCGGAGCAGACCCTCCCTGTGGGAACGCACCGACCTGTTGGAGATCACTGGCAGAATGTGGTCCTGGAGGTAACCTGGTCCCATGCCATGGGTCGCCCTAAAGGTCAAAACTAGAACCTTAAAGCGAACCCGGAGAGCCACCGGCAACCAATGCAGCTCGCGCAGGAGAGGCGTCACATGGGCGCTACGCGACGCCCCCATAATCACCCGCGCGGCTGCATTTTGCACCAGCTGGAGTCTCCGGATGCTCCCCGCGGGGAGCCCCATGTAGAGGGCATTACAATAGTCCAGGCGAGAGGTGACAAGGGCCTGAGTGACCGTGCGCAAGGCGTCCCGATCCAGGAAGGGCCGCAACCGGTAGATCCGACGGATCTGGTGAAACGCCCCCCTGGAGACGGCCGTGATGTGATGTTCAAGTGACAGCCGTACATCCAGGAGGATACCCAGGTTGCGAGCCCTCTCTGCGGGGGGCAAAACTTCCCCCCCGATAGCCAGCGAAGGTGTCAGCTGGCTATATCGGGGCGCCGGAAACCACAGCCACTCGGTCTTGGATGGGTTGAGCCGAAGCCTGTTCCCGCCCATCCAATCCCGCACGGCCTCCAAGCACTTGGACATAGCCCCCACAGCATCGTTGGGGTGGTCTGGAGTAGAGATGTACAACTGGGTGTCATCCGCATATAGATCACACCCTACTCCAAGACCACGGATGATCTCGCCCAGCGGCTTCATATAAATGTTGAACAAGAGGGGAGAGAGGACCGACCCCTGAGGCACCCCACAAAGCAGGGGCCCAGAGGTGGACCTCTCCCCCCCCCGCCAACACAAATTGCGAACGGTCGGAGAGGAAGGAGGAGAACCATCGAAGGACGGTTCCACCAATCCCCAACCCCCCCAACCGTCGCAACAAGTTACTATGGTCGATAGTATCGAAAGCCGCCGAGAGGTCTAATAGGACCAGGACAGAGGAGAACCCTCTGTCACGAGCCCTCCAGAGATCATCGACCAACGCGACCAATGCCGTCTCAGTACTATGTCCAGGCCTGAAGCCCGATTGGGACGGATCGAGGTAAATAGCTTCCTCCAGGTACTGGGGAAGCTGACGCGCCACCACACTCTCAACAACCTTCGCCACAAAGGGAAGGTTGGAGACCGGACGATAGTTGTTTAAAATAGCTGGGTCCAGGGAAGGCTTCTTGAGGAAGGGGCGCACCACTGCCGCCTTCAAGGCGGCAGGGAGCACTCCCTCCCTCAAAGAAGCATTGACAATCCCCTGGAGCCAGCCTCGTGTCGTCTCCCTGGCGGCCAAAACCAGCCAGGAAGGGCACGGGTCCAATAAACAGGTGGTGGCATTCAGCCCCCCCAGCAGCCTGTCCACACCCTCGGCGGTCACAGGATCAAACTCCTCCCAGATAACACTCACAAGACCTGCCCCGGACACCTCCCCCGGGACCACCCAATTGGAGTCGAGCCCCTCCCGAATCTGAGCGATTTTATCAAGTTCCTGTTAAAAGGTCAAGGTAAAGGTTCCCCTCACACATACGTGCTAGTCATTTCCGACTCTAGAGGGTGGTGCTCATCTCCATTACAAAACCGAAGAGCCAGCGCTGTCCGAAGACATCTCCATGGTCATATGGCTGGCATGACTAAACACTGAAGGCACACAGAATGCTGTTACCTTCCCACCAAAGTGGTCCCTATTTTTCTACTTGCATTTTTACATGCGTTCAAACTACTAGGTTGGCAGAAGCTGGGACAAGTAACAGGAGTTCACTCTGTTATGCAGTTCTAGGGATTCGAACCACTGAACTGCCGACCTTTCTGACTGACATGCTCAGCATCTTAGCCACTGAGCCACCACATCCCTATAAGTTCCTGTTACAACCCCTCTTTTTTGTGTCTAAATTAGATTGTGTGAATTTCCAAACCTGCTGTAGTGACTCAAGTATAGATCTGTATTTGTATATACATATCATTCCACTGTATGGATCATCTTTCCTCTCTTATCTGATATTAGGTGACATAATGATCCATTATGATTTAATTAATCTAGTTTCTGCCTACTTTGTGTTAGAATGATCAACTAAGTCTCAACAGACATGACTGTAGATTGGGATCCTGACAATCTTAACAGTTTGCAATAGTGGCAAACATGCTAGCTCGGATGTAGGATGAGGGTGAAGGTTTGTTCTCCAAGCTTCTGCATTGATTTCTGAATGTTTCATTTCCAGGCTAGGTAACATCTTCAATGGAGGGTAGGGAATAAACTCTGCTGAAGATGCTAATCCCCTAATCTGAACAATGTTATAGCTGCTTATGCCACAATCAACAAAACAATTGTTTTAAGTGAAGGTGGTTCTTGTTTAGTGATCACTTCTTCAGCAGCTATTCAAACTTACAATTGTGCTAAAAAGTGGTTTTTGAGAGTACTTGGTCCTCAAAGTTCCAGCTGTCACAATTATATAAGCATGATCCAGTGCTCAGCAACAAACTGGACTTTCAATTGCCATAGTGTTGCTTGTTACATGATCATGATTTATGATCTTTCCTGTCAGCTTTGCACAAGCAAGGTCAGTGGAAAAGCTAACAGGTACAGGTATGCAGGTCTTCCCTCCATTTTATATATGTGTGTGTGTGTTACATTTTTGAGCTGATAAATAATTAAACAAGGGAGACTAGTATAGTTGTAAAATGTTAGCTGATGAGAGCTAAGTAGCTTGAAATAGATCTATACTAGTCTCCCTTGTTTAATTATTTATCAGCTCAAATACCTAACACAATATAAACAAAAGACAACGAAACAAATAGCTTTCTGTCTGGATGGTCTCTGGTGATGAGCCGAAAGACAGAAAAGGACAGCAGCATGCTTCCTTCCTTGATTGGGGCTTACCATGGTGTTGTAACACAAGTATATATATATTTGTTTTCTGAGGTTTTCGTGGGTATTTGTATGTGGATCTTTAGTAATTCGGGTTTTCTCCCACGTAAAATTGGAAGTATCCAGGCGATGTTTCAATGAAGTCTCATTCATCATCTTCAGGCTTGTGTCTTCGGCTTTGTGCTTCTCAGAGTAATGTGAGCTTGCAGCTGTTTCTTCCTTTTAACTGTCAGTGGGGGTGGCTTGATTGGGTGGGGGCTTGGCTGTGTTCTGATTGTTTGGGGCGTATGAACACATCCGACTATCAAACCAAGTTAACCAACCTACTCCAAGACCCCACATACAAACCTCTAAACACAGACCCACCATCTACCTAGAAAAAACCACCAGATCCAAAATAAAAGCCTCCCCCATCAGCGAAGAAATCCAGCAAAGAATCATACCCAGAGAGAAATCATCCAGATGTCCTAAGCTTTATGGTCTCCCCAAGATAGACAAAGAAGGAACCCCACTTAGACCAAGAGTCAGCTCCATAGGCTCACCTCTATAAAACCTAGCCAAATTTCCCGCCAAACAACTACAGCCCTATGCAGAATCCATCAACTCACATGTAAGAAACTCATTCCAGTTCATTGAGATCATAAACAAAACTTACAACCCAGCAACCTACTAGTGAGCTTCGATGTCATATCCCTCTTCACCCAAGTGCCTATAAAAGAAGCCTTGACAGCCATCCAAAACAAATACAACCCCCCCAAATACATCCTAGATCTGACCAACCACTGCCTATCCAATACATATTTCACCTACAACGGACAAAAATACAAACAAATAGAAGGAGCACCCATGGGATCACCCCTCTCACCTGTCATCGCAAACCTCTACATGGAACATTTTAAAACACAAGCTCTAAAAAAATATGATCACAAACCCAAACCCTGGCTCAGATACGTAGATGACACATTCATAATCTGGCCACACGGGAAGAAAAACTGAACAACTTCCTCACATACCTCAACAGCATACACCCCAAAATACAATTCACCATGGAAACAGAAGCTAACAATCAACTTCCCTTCCTAGATGTCTTAGTATACAAAAAATCCAATGGCTCCCTAGGACACACCATCTACCAAAAGATAACACATACAAACCACTATCTACATGCACTCTCACACCACCACCAGCACAGATCAATTCTGTAACTGAGACACTCATCTCCAGAACAAAATGCTTAGCCGACGAACAACACCTAAAAACCGAACTACACACTCTCACTAACGTACTAACAGCCAATGGATTCCAAAGAAAGAAGATTACTCACCTAATCCAAAAAGAAACCCCAACCAAAATCCAAGACAGAGAACAAGAAAACGGCAAAGCCCTCCTCCCATATATAAAAGGCACTACAGACAAAATCAGCAAGATCCTCCAAAAACACAACATTAAAACAGCATTCAGAAAAATATTCACCATCCTAAGAAACCCTAAAGACAAAATTGAGTTAGAAAACCAAGGAATATACGAAATCCCGTGCACTTCCTGCCCCACCACGTACATTGGACAAACTAACCGAAAAATAAGTGCATGCATTGAAGAACACAAGAACTCAATCAAAAAAGAAGAACTGACCTCTTCCCTGGTCCAACACCTCAAAACCACAGGACATGAGATTGACTTTAAAAATACCACAACTATCGCCAAAACCGAACACTTCAACAACAGAATAATCAGAGAAGTCATAGAGATAGAAAAACGCCCACACCGCATGAATACACGAGATGATACCTCCCGCCTACCAACCATTTGGAAACTTGCCCTCATTAACAAATGAGTACCTAACATGAAGAATGACACCAGACCCACACCCACGAAGGCCACACAAGATGCTACCACCACACTTCCACGTAGAAAGCAGACTCACACCCACACAGAAGATGAAACACGACCACGGACCAGAAGCTGTACCACAGCTGCATCACTACCTGCTTCAACCCCCCCCCCCAACCCATACATGAAGGGAACTGACACCCACCATGAAGATGTGGCATGACCACGAACGCGAAGCCAAACAGCAAGATCACAGCTCACCATCTCAAATCCCCCAGCAACTAAGACTAACCTGAGCACAACTAAGCCTCCACTTGAACAGAACACACCCCCAGCCAATCAGAACACAGCCAAGCCTCCACCCAATCAAGCCACCTCCACTGACAGTTAAAAGGAAGAAACAGCTGCAAGTTCACATTACTCCGAGAACCACAAAGCCAAAGACACAAGCCTGAAGATGATGAATGATGAATGAGACTTCATCGAAACGTCGCCTAGATACTTCCAATTTTATGGGGGAGAAAACCCGAATTACCAAAGATACACACACACACACACACACACACACACATATATATATATACACATATACACTGTATATATACACACACACACACACACACACATCATCATCATCATCATAAACTATAAAAAAGGAGTCCCTATAGAGTTATTCAATAAGGTTTAGGCATAAATAAAAGATCCTTAGTCAAGAAGCATTACATGAAGCATTAATAAACAATAACATAATTAGGTTCAGTTTTACTTTAATATCCAGAAACACTTATGACAAAATAATAAAACATGATAGATATGATTTGATAAAGATAATTGTTTAATTTGTTTGGACTACTCTCTTAAAAAAACTCCTTTAAACCGAGTTTAAAACTCGGTTAAAATTATTTTGGAAATCAACTATCTCCAAATTTAGAATTTATCCTGGGAGTAGGTCTCATAATTTGATCGATATCTTATTTTAATAGTAATAATCTTTATTGCACCATGGATTAGACAGCTCATCCTTACTATCAGTTTCAGTTTATCAAAACATTTTAAATACGTTGCACATTCTCTCATGGTATTAATTTATTCAATAGAAAACAATTTCAGTGAATTGCATGCTGCTTGTAACCCACTTACATATTACCTATCCTGAAGTTCGTTTGGACTGTTGAGAAATATATATAGAAAAGCAATTAATTTACACTGCACCACACAAATAAGACAATATTTCCTGAATTGTAAAAAGCACTAGGTACTTAGGCCTGTCCATTTGATTATCTGCCAACCACATAGACTGATTTTCTCCATGACAATCTGTCTCTAACCTGGTTCTTCTAATCAGGCTGCAAATGAATCCCATTCATGCTCCAGATGTTCAACCTACAGTATTTTCTTCTACCAATATGAAAGCTTTCTCCAAAGAGTCTGGTCTCTGCATAATGTGTCTAGAGCAGGAGTGTCAAACTCAAGGCCCAGGGGCTGCATCCGGCCCTTGGGGTGGTGCTTAAATCTGGCCCATGGGGCCGCCCTGGAAACAGTGAAGGACTGACCCACAGTGCCTCTGCCAGTGAAAACGGAACTCGGGAGGGCCACTCCCAGGCTCCATTTTTGGCTACAACAGCCTCCTGCAGCCCTGTGCGGGAGGTCATCGTGGCTGAAAATGGGGCCCGAGGGAGCATGCATGGCCCACCCGAGCTCCATTTTTGTTGGCAGAGCGCTTTGGCCACCAGGTGCCCATGACACAAGTGACATCAAACTGGCCACGCCCCCTCTGGCCACACCACCCCAGCCCCTGAGGTCAAACACAACTCTGATGCGGCCCTCAATGAAATTGAGTTTGATATCCCTGGTTTACAGTAAGATAATTTCTGGTCATTTGTGCCTGGACTGAGAACTTTGGGTGAATTTGTTTGATTGTTTCTTTTCTTGGCTGTTCCATTGTGTTCTCAGATGTCTTCATCAACACCGAAACTCAAAAGCATCAATTCTTTTTCTCTCTTGTTTCCTTAGCATTTAGTTTTTACTTCCATAGAGTTTCACAACGAATACCACTGTGTTCACTATTTTGACCTTGGTAGGTATGCATAGGGAACTTGATTTTTTTAAAAAAATAGGCTTTTGTGTCTGGGTTACGTTAAAGTACAGAATGCTTGGCCCCAAAATTGTTACCTGTGCCACTTTTCGGCCATTATTGGACTATCTCCTCTCTTCGTAAAGTTTCCTTCAAATGGTTTACAGAGGAAAGCAATCTACCTTTTGCTCATGACTTGTTCATAATCAGCCATTAGTTTGAGTCTATTTAGCTTGTAGGTGGATTGAATTAATGAGGCATGTCTACCATGCTTTCTCGTTTGCGTTTCTATGGCTCTTGAGAACAATCTGTATTCAGCTCAGTTTTTTATTTTACATCTCATTGGCCCTGCATGTAGAATCATCAAATGCAAATGCTTATAGGATGATTTCCTTGTGTCATTTTGAGCCATGTCTCCCTATAGTCTGACTGCTCGTGGGCTGATTGCTGAAAAACCCAGATTCCAGTTGATCCCAAATGGAAAAATTCATACAAATGTTCCCTCTCCCCTTTGCAACTCCCTCCCCCTATATTCTGAACAGCCACATGGATATTCCTTTTCCTATCTAATCTACCTTCCTTGCCAGGCAGGTGACAAAAGTGTAATCATACACAGCCACACATCACAAACAGGACATCTTCGAAACTCATTTGCAATTCCATATCCACATGCACACACGGTGCATCTGCTATCGACACAACACAAGCTGCTGAGAGGCTAACCAAATCCTCAGGGAGAGAAGAACCAACCACTGAAGGGGAGTTTGTTGGGTGTAAACAGAAGCTTTCAAAAGCTGACCAACTTTTTCACACTTCGCTTCCTAAACACACTTGCTGTAGACGAACCTCCCGTAGAGGTTTTTAAGACGTCCTAAGAAATGCTCCGTGCAGCCTCCCTTTTAATATTTAATACTTTTAATATGGGTTTTATGTTGATCTTAATGCTATTTTCTATTTTATCTCACCGTATTTAAATGTTTTAACTTTTAATGTAAACTGCCTTGAGTCGATTAGGAAGGCATGGGAGGGGCTAGCAAAATGAAATTCCTCAAAATGTCAGAATGGTGAGGAAGAAAGGGAAAATAAGATTGATTGCATGAATTATTTCCATGGGAGGAAAATATCTTTCCCTTGGCGTCTTTAAAAAAAAAAAGAACTTTCAGAAAAGGACAGGGCTGCTCTCTCAGAAAGCAACAGCAGGCCTTGCATGATGGCACGAAGTTGACTATTTCCAGCACAGAAAGAAATAAGGGAGAAAATAGATCACTATTAGAAAATAGGCTTTTATTTGCACGATATTTGATGCTTTTATACACTTATGCAAAAAAACCAAATAGCCAAGTGAATTTTGGTACAAATCTTCTCTGTGCCGATTCTTTCCATCCTTTGTGGAGCATGCTTTGTCTCCTGGGGCTAATCTTGCAATGCGGTTTCTCAAAGTGGGCAGGGTGATGCACACATATACACAAAAACAAACACACAACAATTGAGAGGTTTGTTCAGGCCAAGTGAGGACCCTGTCAGAACTCATTCTGGCCTTGCTCCCTATTTCGTCTGGACAGCCCTGCAGTGGCCTGCTGCAGAACCATAAACTGCTATAATATAAAGATTAAAACACAATTATTAAAATTATTAATTGATATATTTATTTCATGACCAGCTCTAATTCCAATGAAATCATAGTTTCATTTCTCAGAAAAGGGGGCAGATTACAGAAATTCACAATCAATTTAGAAAGTCATAGAACTGCAATGTTATACAGTGTATACATTTCCTACAGTAACATGCCATACAGAGGTGGTATTCAGCAGGTTCTGACCAGTTCTGGAAAACCGGTAGCGGAAATTTTGAGTAATTCGGAGAACCGGCAAATACAACCTCTGACTGGAGATTTTACAGTATCCTTCCCCTGCCACGCCCACCAAGCCATGCCCATAGAACCGGTAGGAAAAAAATTGAATGCCATATGTCAGAATCTGTAGAAAGAAGGGTCTTGGGCTGTATTTTGATTTTAGTTGCTTGCTGCTTTTTCCCCAAAAATAAATAAATTCACAGGACTGGATTGAACTTCAAAATACACCTTTAATCATGTGAAAAAGAATTTAGTACTTTATAACATTTCAATGCATTTGGATACTATGACAATTTGGTCTTTTTTATATTTCTTTTATAATGTGATGGAAAGAAATTTAATAGTTAACTGAATTAAAAAGAGCTGCATTTCCAAAAGTATGTTTTTCCCTCTTTCGCTGTCAATAGTCAGAAAACTAACACCATCTCTATTCCATGTCTCCTTTATTATACAAGTATTGCTGACTTTCCCTCATTGCAGCTGACCTCTGGCATCCAGACAGAAGACGTTTTACTGTATTTTTTATTTTTATTTATATTGCCCAACAGCTCTTATGCTGCCAACAGCTGGAATTCTGCCGTTCCTCCAATACTTTTCTTTTATCCATAAATTCATAACACAGTTTACAAGAGTGTACATACACTTTTTTTTTAATTCTTAATAGCTTAAAATATTTTCTTTCTTCCTTTTTTAAATTAAAATTTAAAATGTTGTTTATTAGATTTTTTATACCGCCCCCTCTCCCAAAAAAGGGACTTGGGGCGGTGTACAGCCAGTTAAAACAGAAACAGTATAAAGTTATAAAATTAAAAACAATCTAAAATGATTAAATTGGAGGCCGAATATAAAATTAACAAGTATAAAAACTGATAAAAAATTTAAAAATACCAAATTTAAAACTCCACAAATTGTTACTGGGCCAGGCCGGCCTGTTGAAAAAACAGGGTCTTTACTGCGCGCTGGAAGGTCTGAATGTCGGTGGTGGCCCGTATCTCCGGGGGCAAGTCGTTCCAAAGGGAGGGAGCCCCCGCAGAGAAGGCCCGCACCCTCGGGGCCACCAACCGGCAACGCCCAGCCGGGAAACCCTGTGGGAGCGCACTGGGCGGCGGGAGGCTGTTGGTGGCAGCAGGCGGTCCCATAAGTACCCAGGTCCTGAGCCATGGAGCACTTTAAAGACGATCACTACCACCTTGAATTGGACCCAGAAGGCCACAGGAAGCCAATGCAGCACGCGCAGGAGTGGTGTAACATGGGAGCTCCAAGGAGCTCCCAAGATCACCCGCGCAGCTGCATTTTGGACCAAATGCAGCCTCCAGACACTCTTCAAGGGGAGCCCCATGTAGAGAGCATTGCAGTAGTCCAAGCGGGAGATGACGAGGGCGGAAGTGACCGTGCGAAGTGCGTCCAAATCCAGAAAGGGCCGCAAATGGTAAATCAGATGAATCTGACAAAAGGCCCCCCTGGCGACGGCCGTAATGTGATCTTCTAAAGACAACCGTACATCCAGGAGGACACCCAGATTGCGAACCCTTTCCATGGGGGGCAAAATTTCTCGCCCCATGGCCAGCGACAGAATAAGCTAGCTGTATCTGGGTGCAGGAAACCACAGCCACTTGGTTTTGGTCGGACAAAGCCTGTTAAGACCCATCCAACTCCGCATGGCCTCCAGGCACCGGGTCATCACTTCGACGGCTTCGTTGGGGTGGCCCGGGGTAGAGATGTACAGCTGAGTATCATCAGCGTACTGATGGAACTCTACCCCGAAACCACGGATGATCTCACCCAGCGGCTTCACATAAATGTTGAACAGCAGGGGCGAGAGCACAGACCCCTGGGGCACCCCACATAATAGGGGTCTCAGGGTCGACCTCTGCCCCCCTGTCAACACAAATTGCGAGCGGTCGGAGGGGAGGAGGAGAACCACCGTAAAATGGTGCCTCCCACTCCCAACCTCCCCAACCGCCGCAATAAGATACTGTGGTCGACAGTATCAAAAGCCGCTGAGAGATCTAACAGGACCAAGACAGAGGAACAACCCCTGTCTCGGGCCTTCCAGAGATCATCCCCCAACGCGACCAACGCCGTCTCCGTGCTGTGCCCGGGCCTGAAACACAATTGGAGGGGGTCTAGATATACCGCTTCATCCAGCTACTGAGGGAGCTGACATGCCGCCACACTCTCAACAACCTTCACCACAAAGCGGAGGTTGGAGACCGGACGATAATTTGACAATAATGCTGGATCCAGGGACGGTTTCTTGAGGAGGGGCCGCACCACTGCCTCTTTCAAGGCGGCGGGTAAAAGCCTCTCTCTCAAAGAAGCATTAATGATCCCTTGGAACCAGCCTCATGTCACCTCCCGAGTGGCCAAGACCAGCCAGGAGGGGCACAGGTCCAATAAACAGGTGGTGGCATTAAGCCCCCCCAGTATCCTGTCCACGTCCTCCAGGGTAACAGGATCGAACTCATTCCAAATGACCTCACCGAAGTCTGCCTCCGCCCCCCCGCCCGGAGATGCCCAGTCGGAGTCCAGCTCATCCCGGATCTGAGTGATTTTGTTATTCAGAAACCTAGAAAAGTCCTTGGCCTGTCTCTGCAAGGGATCCTCCTGCGCCTCCATTTCCAAAAGGGAGCGGGTCACCCTAAACAGGGCGGCCGGGTGATTTTCCGCGGACGCAATAAGGGTGGAGTGGTAAAATCACCTCGTCATCCTTATCGCCACTAAATACACCCTAATATGGGATCGTAATAGTGTTCGGTCAGATCCGGAGCGGCTGGCTCTCCAACCACTCTCTAGTCATCTTTTCCGGCGCTTCATCTTCCTCAGCTCCTCGGAAAACCAAGGAGCTACTCGGGATCGGCACCGGGTCAGAGGCTGCAAGGGCACGACCCGGTCAAGGGCCTCAGCCGCCACCCTATCCCAGGTAGCCACTAAGCCCTCGACCGAGTCGTGTGTGTGAGTCTTGGGAAATGGCCCAAGCTCCATCAGGAACCTATCTGGGTCCATCAGGCGCCTGGGGCGGTACCATTTTATCGGCCCTGCCTCCCTGCGGCGGGGGTGTGTGGAATGGAAGTCGAGTCTAAGGAGCGAATGATCAGTCCATGACAGGGTTTCTACAACAACATCCCCTATACCTAGATCATCCTGCCACTGATCAGAGACAAAAACCAAATCCAGGATGTGACCCCCCAAGGGAGTGGGGTCCTGAATTAATTGGGTCAGGCCCATGGCTGTCATGGAAGCCATGAACTCCTGAGCAATCCCCAAGGTCCCGCCGGCAGAAGGCAGGTTGAAATCCCCCATGACCATAAACCTGGGGGTCCCAACCGCCAAGTCGGCTATAACCTCAAGGAGCTCAGGCAGGGCCGATGTCACATAGCAGGGAGCCAGGTATGCGATCAACAGGCCCACCTGAACCCTGGAACGAAACTTCACGAAAAGGGACTCACATCCGGTCGTCTGAGAAACAGTGGATTCCCTAGGACACAGATCTTCCTTAATAACCACCGCAACCCCCTCACCCCTCCCCTGAGCCCTCGGCCGATGAAAGACCCAAAACCCAGATGGGCACATCTCCACCAGGGGAACTCCTCCCTCTTGGCCCAACCAGGTTTCGGTAACACCCGCCAGGTCGAGTCTAAGGAGCGAATGATCAGTCCATGACAGGGGTTCTACAACAACATCCCCTATACCTAGATCACAAATCAAATCATAGATGAGGGGGGCCTTGTTAACGACGGACCTGGCGTTACACAACATCAGCCAAAGGCCCAGGGCCTGATGACTCAGACCACCCCGGAAACGGGACATGACTAGGGGGTCAGAGCGTGCCATCGCGCGCAAGCAGCGGAGTGCGCTCCCAATATAGGATATGGCCCCCTATAACCGCCAAATCTGCCTCTCCCACTCACCGTGCCGATAGACTGTGTTCCGCCCTCCCCGGGACAACCCTCCATCCTTGATATGACACCACCCGACCCCAGCACCTCCCAGCCTCAGGCGGGTTGTCCCCCAACCCCCACCCAGCCATCCTCCTAACCCCAATAAAAATCTAGATAAAAATTTATATAAACAGGAACCTTCCCCCAAGTGTTTCTTGCGGCCGCACCATCTCTCTGGATCCCACAATCCGTCTTCAAAAAATGTCTTCGAAAGTCTAGAGGGCCACTTAAGAGAAAGGGGGACATTTCTCAAGGCCCATAGATCTTCAGAGGAATATCTCAATGGCACCCTCAGCTGGGCCTCCACTGCCCAACTCTGGCAATGTGGGGGCCCCACTGGCCAGGACCAGGGCCGGGCTTGAAAATGTTCAGCCAACATCTGTGTCCCACCCGGCCACCGTCCTTACCTCCGCCGCCGACACTGAGGAGATGGCATCAAACATCATTGTCCCCGTGGCCACCTGGTCACCGCCATCATCGGGGCTGCCGAAGCCATAATCGCCACCACCGTCGGATCAGGAAGTCCCAACTGCTGAGGGCACTGTCGCCACCGTCGTCGGGGACTCCAAGGCCTCTCCCACAACCGAGGCCAGATGTCATCCATGGCCGTCACGGCACCACCCGCAACCGCCCCAGTAGTCAGGGGCGGGCTCTCCTCCATGCAACTGCCACGGTGCCACCCACGACAGTCACAGCAGGCAAAGCCCATCCCGTGGCCAAAACTTGGTCAGAGTAAGATGTCACCCGTGACTGCCAAGTCCTCTCTTCCGCAGCCACCGCCGCGCCATCTACGGCCATCACAATGCCCCCCATGGCCGCCGTGGCATCACCTGCGACAGCCGCCATGGCGAAGTCCAGCCATGGCAGGGCAGTCCACATCACCGCCGCCCAGAAACCATCTGGGTAACCACCGGGGCGGCCCGGGCAGCCATCCAACGGCAGCCCCACCGTCAACCCTGCAGTCCACAGTCTTTTCGGGCCTGCCTCTCTGAACTCCGTGGCTTGCAGCTTGTCCCAAGCCCAGCCGCGGCAAGACTGCCACCGCCCAACTCCAGCCGCGGTGGTCAAAAGCTGACCATGGCAGGGCCTCCGTCGCCCAAAGACTGCCCGAGCAACAACCCGGGCGGCCTGGGTGGCTGCAAACAGCAGCTCCACCGGCAACCCCACCGGAGGCTCCGTCATCGCTCCTGCAGCCTCTCCAAGGCCACCGCCGCCCAACATCGGCCCCGGCAACTAAAACTCGGCCGTGGCAGGGCCTCCACCATTTGAAGATCACTCGGGTGGCTCCAGCTCCGGCTCCAGTTTCAACGTCTCCACGCAGCCTTTCTGGGATTGCCAACCCTTCCCCCGGTCCTTTCGCCACCTCTGCCACTGGTGGGGACCCGGAGGGGGAAGCTTACCCCGATATTCAGCCACCGTGACGAAGCTCCTCTCAGACGCATCTTCCGGCCGCCATTTTGTATGGCCTCCACTAGTCATCCAGCTAATCTGGAATGCTTATTTTGATTATACAAATTTTACTGTGATATTTTTAATTTTGGACTTTGCTTTATTCTGAGTCTAAGAATTCTGCTATTTACAAAAAAATTCATTATGGCTTCTTTTTAAGTTTAAGAAAACTTAAAAAAAAACAATTAGATTAATAGCAATAGCACTTAAGATTTATATACTGCTTCACAATGCTTTACAGACCTCTCTAAGCAGTTTACAGAGTCAGCATATTGCCCCCAACAATCTGGGTCCTCATTTTACCCATCTTGGAAGGATGGAAGGCTGAGTCAACCTTGACTAAACTCTATATAGCCTAGAAAATCATTTAAAGATGACACAAATAACTTGAATTCAGTGTTGGCCCAGTGAGCCTTGATTTGTTTTCCCAATTTGGATAGAATATGGAAATTAATATACATTATTAACCATCTTGCAATGATTTAATTTGATTTATGCAGCTGCCCATCTCACAATTGAGACTATAGGGGGCAGACATAAGAGATAAAACCAACAAAACAAAAATAATGACTAAGAAGATAAACAATAGTGCCATGGTGGTGCAGTGGTTAGAATGCTGTATTGCAAGCTACTTCTTTTGAGTGCCAGCTGTCTGCAATTTGGTGGTTTAAATCTCACGAGTCTCAAGGTTGATTCAGCCTTCCATCCTTCCGAGGTTGGTAAAATGAGGACCCAAATTGTTGGGGTCAATATGCTGACTCTGCAAACCACTTAGAGAGGGCTGTAAAGCATCATGAAGCAGTATATAAGTCTAAGTGCTATTGCTATTGGCTTCAATGGTGCAATCCATTCCATTAAGTAATAAGGAAAAGGAGCCCTGGTGGCACAGTGGTTAAAATGCAGTATTGCAGGCAAACTCCGCCCATAGTTTGGAGTTAAATCCTGACCAGCTCAAGGTTAGTTCAGCCTTCTAGCCTTCCGAGGTCAGTAAAATGACCTCAGAAGTTATTTTCAAGGTCAGAGTTATTCAAACTGCAGGTCTACAAAATAGCAACTGGGTCAGGGACAAATTAATCTCTTGGGATATAATGGTCTAAAGGCAAGCACTGTGACAGAGATAACCTTCTTCCTGAGTCTAACCAGATGATGCTGGTTAATAGATGGGATCTGGGGCATACCCTCCCTGTGGGATCTATTTCACTAGGCAGAAACAATTGAAGAGAATAATCTCACACCATGAAGGTCTTTATAAGGTCCCATTAAGTACCCTTAATGGCACCCAGAAGTCTTATTGGGACACAATTTAATGTAGAATAATTTTGTCATTTTATTTTATTGTCTACTCTAAACAATTCTTTTTAGATTCTCCATATGTCTTAATAGGTGTAAATTCCAGGAGAGTGAAAACTAATTTCCAGAAATGGAATGAATCTAAATATGTCATTTCATGCTGCTGATTGACTCTATGATTTTATTATTTAGTCATTGTTTTTGGAAGTTTATGTAAATATTTATTAGGATTGTGAAGTGATCTGGATCCAAAAAGGAAATAATGAACAGGAGCTTGAGTGAATGTGCTGGTTGACCCTTCTTGAAATCAATCATGTAATTTCCTAGAAGCTTTTAAAGTTGTTGAAAAGGGTAACATCACTGCCCTCTGTATCCCCTTTCACTTTTGAACCTGGATTTCCATCAATTTCCATCAATTTTAATTTCCACATATCATCTGCAGATTGTGTATATTTTAAGTGGATGCTTCAAGTAGGCCAGGAATGTAAAATATGACTATTTAAAACAGCAGTGTAAGCTTATTTAGAAAATACTTTCCCAAGAAGAGTTCCAATGACTTTGAAATACATATATATATATATATATATATATATATATATATATATATATATATATATATATATAAGATATTTATTTCCTTATTTATTCCTGTCCAGAGTGAAAATCAGTGCCTTACATTTTCGATGCTACCTTCAACTCTTCTTTAATCTCCGTGTCAAAGTGTAGTGGTAATCATTAAAATTACAGTCACCTGAATTGTGAGATGGGTAGGAAATAAATTTGATAAATGGATGGATGGATGGAAGGAAGGAAGGAAGGAAGGAATTATAGCTAGAAGATTGCCAGCTAGCCGGATGGATAGATAGATAGATAGATAGATAGATAGATAGATAGATAGATAGATAGATAGATAGATAGATAGATAGATATTGCTGGAATTCAATACTATTCATTGAAGAGTGTTCAAAGGCAAAGTTTTTGGGTTTTAACTATAGGGAACTGTAAAAGTGGAGTTTAATTGTGCCCGGGATTGACCCATGGATATAAGTGAATTAGATAAATCATAAATGTCAAATATAAAAAATTGGGGAGGAGGGAGGAATCATAAAAATGCACTGGGGGAGGGAAGTGGGGAGGGTGACAGTTACTGGCAGATAAGTCACAGCTGCCATGTATTTGCCCATTGCAATCAATCTAACTTGAGTTTCACTGCTGTTTTTCAATATTCCAAGCTTGGATCTTTTAACAACCAAATTTTGACCATTTGGAAACTATATATTTTTAGTTTGAAATAAGGAAAGAGTTAGAAATGGGGGTCAACAGAAAATCATCCAGTTTAAAGTGAGGTTTTTTTCTCCCATGTGGGGAACATAACTCTTGAAATATTATTTTCTAGATTGAGTTTGATATATTGTTCTTTATAAAGGGCAAAACACTCAAAGTTTGTTATCTCTTATAAACATTTCTATGTGGTGTGTGCATCTGTGTGTTCATTCAGTAGGATATATGTAGGATGCATATGTGTGTATATATACATACACACATATGTACATAAGCATACATATGCAAACCCTTTGCTATATCTAGGTATACTATATCTCCCAAAGTCTCTATAGGCTAGACTTCTTTGGAGTAACTTCAAAAAAGAATTTACTACTTGTTCAGAAATTTCCAGAGAAACCGGTCTTGCAAAAGAATTATTTAATAACTTGCAAACTAGACCACAAACTCGCATAGGCACAAGCATCACTTTTTAAAGACTTCTGCCGTGCAATTGCATGCCAATATGTTTTGGGTAGAGTTTGTATTATCATCCTTCTTGGACATCAGTGGAAGTATGACCTTTAATTGGTCACATATTTAGATTAAAGTAAATAAAAGAGTCGGTGCAATAATAGTCAGCATTTTGGAAATTTGAAATGTAATTTTATAGGTTTGATATTGTCCCTGATACAAAACCCTTTTTCTGAACTCATGTTAAAAGAACAATGTTTTTTGCTTTGCTTGCTTTCATTTTTGACTAAAATAATATTTTCTTCCCTTTTTGTCAGACAAAAGGTGTATTTTGTTATTGAAGAATTTCTGTATTCCAGAAAAAAACCCAAAAACATTGGTACATCCTATGCTGCTATTGTAGTTACCGTACATCTTAAAAAAACAGTCTTCATTAGAAAGCCTTCTTTAGATTTTATTCCAGCTTGCTAAAAATATTTTATAAAGAAAAAAAAATTCTTGTGAAGGGTTTCTAATGAACGGTTCAAAAAAAAAAGTTTAACACTACCAGTTGCAGCCAAATTAACTTGTATTCATCTTGCCAAAGTCCCTGGTTATTTTTCAGTAACTCAGCTAAATGAGCAATAATATTCCTTGGATGAATCTTATTGGCTTTGGGCCCAATAATGTATGGGAAGATTTACTATCTTCATCTAAAAATGAAGTTCAGCAATTTAATGGTTTGTTTGGTAAAATTTAATTTGATGCTAAATGTATTTACCTCCTTCATAAAATCTATTCATAAAAGCATTAATTTAACCTCTAGCTTTGATTCTTCAGAATGTCTGCATTACATTTGGTTCTCTTTTTATGTTAGCAATTTTATCTGAATTGCTTTGACTGGCTGTGAATTCTCTGCTTGCAGTAATTTAGAACTGATTACTTTAATTTCTTCCTGAAAAGGTTTGACTAACTTTTCTCTTTCCAAAAATCTAACTTTGGGATGGACAACTATAGCAACTTTATGACCTGTGGACTTCAACTCCTAGAATTCCTGAGCCAGCATAATTGACTCAGGAATTCTGGGAATTGAAATCCACAGATCATAAAGTTGTTATAGTGGTCCATCCCTTGTTTAATCATTATTTTCTGAGAGACATAATAAACTGATTGACACAATGGTCTTTGCTTTGATTGTGGAATCAAGTTTGAGAAAGCTGTAAAGCTTTGAGTGTATTGAGACTGGAAGTTCTGGATAGGTAGGATAAGAACTTTCCCCAACTTTATTGTACCCACAATGTTGTAAATCATTCCCTTTGGGGAAGCATTAAACTCCAGTCTACTCTGGATCTAAGAGCAAACATTTTAGTCACTGGCAGTTCTTTATACCCATAGATTTAGTAGCTGTAGTTGCAAAGCACAGTGTTTATGCCACCATCTTCCCTGACACATGCACATCTTTGGAAAACATCCCATATATGGGTGTTTGTGTGTTGTGTAGTATTTCCATTAGTCCTACTGGCTTTGTATACTGACTAGAGAACTGCATCATAATATTAGAAGTATGAAAACTGAAAGATAATTACATTTTCATTTATTGATTTATTAATCAAATTTATATAGCTGCCTATCTCGCTGAAAGCAGTACATAACAATCAAAGAAAGCAACAAAGAAATATAAATAGATAGAGATATAGATATATAGATATATAGATTAGGTAGGTAGGTAGGTAGGTAGGTAGGTAGGTAGGTAGGTAGAAAGATAGATAGATAGATAGATAGATAGATAGATAGATAGATAGATAGATAGATAGATAGATAGATAGATAGATAGAATATTTGCTATCTATCTATCATCTCCAGTTTGGTCTATTAGTTAAAGCATCAGGCTAGAAACCATGAGTTCTAATCCCGCCCCAGGCGTGAAAACTAACTAGGTGACTTTGAGCCGGTCACTCTCTCGCAGATCAACCCACTTCGCAAAATTATTGTTGTGGGAAACAGGAGGAGGAAAGTGTGTTGGATATATTCACTTGCCTGAGTTATCTGTAAAAATAACAAAAGCAGGAAATAAATAAATAAAAAATCTATGTTAACAAATAGTATAAAAGGGAAAAATATATAAACCATAGGAACGAGTGGAAAAATGGCTATCTTAACAATTGAACCATCTAAGTAAGTTCTTTCAGAAAGTCAAAAGGAAAGGAGCCAATCTAATTTTTTGGGGGTGGGGGGAGTGATATTCCGTAAGGCAAGTGTCATGACAGAGACAGTACGTCTCCAGGGACATACCAATTGAAGGTTCCTAGCCGATGATATCTGTGTCATGCCAACTCTGCCAGATCCAATGGATCCATCTAGGAAAGGAAGCCCTCAAATAGCTCAGTCCCATACCATGAATAGTTTTGAAAGTTAAACCAGCACCTTGAATTGGACTAGGAAGCAAACTGTAACCAATGCAACTCACAGAGAAAAAGTGTGATATGTGATGTTCTATGAGCACACATAACTATCTGTGCCACTGCATTCTGTACCAGCTGAAGCTTTCTGACACTGTTCAAGGGCAGCCCTACATAAAGCCCATTGCAACAGTCCAATCTAGAGGTGACCAGGACATGAGTGACTGTAAGCAGGCACAGCAAATCATCATCACAATCTCTTAACAATCCCATAATCCTTGCTAGGTGGAGTCTGGATAACTGAATGGAGGTAGCAGAGTGTTTTAATGGCTGGATGCTCTTCCTGTCACTAATGCAGAGTTTTGTTCAGCAGATATATTCTCAGTGTGCCCAGAGAGAAAAATATTTGCCTCTACCCAGGATCGAACTCACAGCCTCCTGTTGTGAGGCGAGAGCTCCACCTCTAGGTCACTGCAACACTCCAAAGAGCACAGCAAATGATGTCAGCTTTTAAAGATAACTACATTAAAGCTAACTGCATTAAATTATTTTTTTGGCAAATTCTATTCTTTTTGTCATCTTTCAAAAGTTTTAAAAGTTTAATGAAGAGTTAGCTGATTAAGGGAAATCACCCCATTCTCAGGGTTGATATGTATGTATATATCAAATTCCACTTTTAACTAAGAATTATTCTAAAGGGTCAGTTTCTCATAAGAACAGAGATTAATTTATTTTCTTGCACAATATCATCAAAAGATGCCTAATCAACTTCATGCTGAAAATTCAAAATATAAACTTAGTACTTGCAAAGATTTCAAAGATGCAAAATAATACCACTCTAATTAATTCTTCAATGGTCTATAAATAATGTCATTTTTATTCCAATTACAGAGCTGAAAATAACAAATATGCCCAATGATGTAATTACAGATCAGAAAAATTGGAGGAAAAGATATATATGAAAGGGGAAACTTTGAGAGGAAGACCTTATTAATTTATCCATTTGTTTAAAACATCTAAGTAAAATTAATATAGCTTTCTGTCTTAGAATATAGAAGAATTGTTGTAAAATAATATTACCTTTATAATTGATATGGGCAATTACCTATATACTATATGTGTACATTTTTACATATTATAGGCATTTTTAAATAATGTATTAATGTCATCGTTAATCTGTCATACAATTTGAAATATTCAGATTGTACAAGAAAATATTTCTTTATGAATAATTATCCTATCCTATCCTAATTAATTATCTCTTTAAAGGAATATATACGAACTCCTCATTTTTAAACTTAATTCCATAGAAATATTATCACCAAGTAAATGTTTTATTTATTCCAGCTTATTGTATTGTAACATAAACAAATTGATAATTCTTTAAAAAGTCTAAAATATAATATACAAATAACAACTTATGCTAGATTCTTCCCACAAGCATACCTAGAATATCACAGCATTGTCTAATAAAAGAAATCAAAATTCCCCCTCAACAAATTCTATAATATATCACAATTGGGGATGAAATAATCTTATTAGTTATTACTCGAACAAAATGCCAAATATAATAAATTTTAATCCAAGAAGTAATATTTGAAAGAAATCAATTTTTTTTTCATAACTTTATCCAAAAAAGTAATGTATATTATACTACTGCTGTATTCAACAAAGCCCCTAGAGGTATTTCATAATTCTTGGAGTATGTTACTAAAATAATTATCAATAATCTAATATTGTTAGGTACCTGGCATCCTTTCATAATGCCAGATTGTACAAGATAAATTTTTAACAGTAATGCCTTCGGCAACCTTCATTCTAGAGTTGAGTTAGAATCTTTGCACAATATATTAGGTGATAAGTTGCATAAATGGTAGAGTTTCCATTTTCCAAAATATTGTTATATAAAGTGTAGGAGGCCATTTTCAAGAGACATATCATACTATCTGTCATTAATAATGTAGGATTCAAATCTCTTTTTAAAATTCCATGCTATAGGGGACCCAGCTGGCTAAATTCCTTTCCAGATTTCATAGATTAAATTATGTTTTCTATTGCCTGTGTGACACTAGGTCAAAGCCACCATACCTAAAAGTGGTGAAGGCACATAAGCAGGGTCAGAGGTGGTATTTGGAGAACCGGTAGCAGTAATTTTGAGTAGTTTGTAGAACCGGCAAATATCACCTCTGATTGGCCCCATCCCCATCTATTCTCTGCCTCCTGAGTCCCAGCTGATCAGCTGGGTCTTCTTTTGTTGCCCTGCACAGGAGAATGGAAATGGAAAGCAGGTTAGTGGGGTGAGGTGGGAATGGAGATTTTACAGTATCCTTCCCCTGCCATGCCTACCAAGCCACGCCCACCAAGCCACCAAGCCACGCCCACTGAGCAGGTAGTAAAATGTTTTGAATCCCACCACTGAGCAGGGTAGACAAAAGCCAAGAATAGCTCCCTCAGGGAAAGGAACCAAGTCATTAAGGAAACAAAAGGACAAAAGTTGGGACTGAACATATGACAATCCCCTCCCCAAGTCTCGCCACAAAGGAATTGGACCTGCATGGGAAGCCCTTCCCCACCAACAAAGCAAGGACTTTGAGGATGGAAGCATGGAGTAATTGCCGGAATCATGAGACATTTAAAACTGTCTTCACTCATGCAAACCAAGTTAGTCTGTAATCAATTAATGCAGAACGTGCTCCATATTAAGGGAAGAAATCATCTTTACACTTAATTGCCATTTATGTTGTTCAGTCGCTAAGTCGTGCCCAACTCTTTGTGAAGACCATAACATGCCAGGTCCTTCTGTCCTCCACTATCTCCTGGAGTTTGCCCAAATTCATGTTCATTGCATGGATGACACTATCTAACCAATTAATTGCCATGTCCTTCATATAATAGGGATAATTTTTATTTATTCATTACTTTTATCTGTATTCTGCTGAATCAATACTGATTTGTGGAATTTTACAAAACAGTAGACAAAACTATCCACCCCATTTAAAATATCTGCAATAAACATAATTAAAATAATGAAACAACTAAACAATGCTACAGTGCATGAATACATTATACTAATGATCATGAAAAAAAAATACAATACAGCAAAATGTAACCAAATAAAATAATATTAAGAGGTCTAAGTGGAATAATTTAAACATGGGGATATCAACAGATTCTAGCAAACACTCTTCAAAAAATTTGTCTTCAATAGTTTCCAGAATGTTCAAAGGGATAGAGCAAGCCTTAATTCTGAGGGGAAGTTACTCCACATTTTGGACTAGCAACTTCCTAATTCCCAGCCTCCTTTCTTCATAAAAGTGGTTTATGAGTAAACATTTCTTCAGTGAAGCACATACTAGACAACCAATTCAGGTAGGAGAATTCACCTGCCAGTAACTGATTTAAGGCCTGAAATGTAGTAAAATGTGCTCTCTGGTGAGCAACACCCATCAGTCACTAGACTCCTACTTTTTTTCACTGATTATGTTTTCCCGGTTTCAAAGGCATAATTTCAAGGGCAACCCCATGCAGGGTGCACCTGTAAGTAAACTGAGAATGGTGAGAGCATGAAGGTCTGTTTTCAAATCTGATCTACAAAATCTAGAAAAATGAGTGAACTGAATTGGGCATGTGTGTGTGCTTTTCATAGAAGGTTAAGAAATGCAGTGGTATCTTGGTACTCAACTGTTTTGAAGCTCATCAAAGCATCTTGATGCAAAAAATTTTGCCTAGTATTCATTGTTTGTTTAGTACTCCATGCACAAGTTAGAATTTGTCTGTGTTGGTTGCCTTGTGACTCACTACATTCCCTTATGGGAAACATTTGCTTGGTACTCATCATTTTTGATGCTCAACATGCCTCCTGGAGCCAATTAACAATGAGTATCAAGGTATCACTGTAATGAATTAGACAAATTTCATTTCATTGCAGTCTGAATGCTTTCCTTTTCTACCCTTAGTTTAGTTCCAATATTAGCACAAAAGTTAGTTTCATTTGTGAATGGAACCTGACTTGTATTTTTAGTCAATAAAAGTAATGAAAACTGAGCATGCCAGAACAAGGGTGGGGGTGGGGGGGAATCCTTCAGAGTATGTAGAAATTCATACAGTGGAACTTGGATGGAACATAGCTAGCCTGTTCTCTAAGAGATACTTATCTGACATCTGTTCTTCACTCAGGATAGGTGTCAAACATTTTCTTAGTTGCTACAGCGTTGTTAGTCTGACAAAACTACTGTGATTGCTTCTGAATGAGGTCTCTAGAGTCAACTGAAATTATATTGCATAGAGATAGCCAGCTGCCCTCTATCATTACAACACAGAGCTAGTACTCTAGAGGAAAAGTTCTATTATCTCTGCTATCTCAGGGAAGCATAATTCACAGTTAATAAGTTTATAAGTGATGCCAGGTAGGTTATTTACAATTTAATAAATGCTTTCATTAGTGGCATTTGCTAATTCTCTACTTACTGATACATGATAAGCTTTTGTAGAAAAGCAGAAAAGCAGTGCTGATTAAAGTAGGGAGGAATTCCTTTTATCCATTTTGGGGGAAAAAAGGTAGGGACTATGACTTCAAGGAACTGCCAAAATCTTTCTCACTGAGATAAAAGTAAACACAAACATTTCTAGACTTGTGGACTTCAACTCCCAGAACTCCCCAGTCAAGTCTTAAAGTTGCCAAGGTTGGAAACACCTGACCTATATTCTCTTCTTTTACATCACATTTTAAAAACCTGTTGCTGAAAGGAAAACTGAAGTCCAATAAACAAACTGAAACTTAATATACACAATACAATACAAGCACATATACAAGTACAATGTAATCAATACAAAGTTGGTCCTGTTCATGAGAACTTTGATTGTAGGGGCTAAAATTTAGCTTGCCTTGGTTGGCAGAAACTTTTTCCTTGAAAGCATAGGAAAGGTTACTCTCTGATAGTAAATCAGGAATGGCTAGGGAAAATACTTCTAGGTTGAAGCAATCCAGATGTTAGCTTATCTCTTGGCTGCCATGTAGGTAGAGATGACCTGGATTTTGGCAAGCCAGATGTGATAGTCCTAGAAGAATAAAACTGCAGAACAAAAATATTTCCAATTCAATATTTCTAATAAACAATCACATAACCAAAAATCGCATCTAAAAGAATATTGCATATGTTTCTCTTTGCTGATCATTTTATGGCATGCAACTTGAAGAATATCAATAATGGCACTCAGTGGTGGGATTCCAATTTTTTTCCTTCTGGTTCTATGAGAGCATGTGCACAGCGCTCAAAAAACGTTCTCTATGTCAGCACTGGTGAGGTGTGCTGTTTTTTAGCTCAGCTGAGGCTTGGCAATCTGTTCTGCCATGTGAATCAGCTGAACTAAAAAACAAGGGAATATAGGAGAGGAAACAGCAAGGGTGGGTGGGCAGGGCCAGCCAGAAGTAATATCTGCCAGTTCTCTGAACTACTCGAAATTTCTGCTATTGGTACACCAGGATCAATCTGAACAGGCTGAATACCACCTCTGGTGGCACTGTTATTTCTAATACGGAGAAACACCTCACCCTTCCTCTTCTTCAATTCAAATCCTACCCTCTGATCATGAGTAGATTTATTTATCTGAAGATAGAAACATCCTAGTTCTCCCATAGAAAGATATATTAACTTGTGGCTTACTTGGTACACAACATCAAAGCGGATTCCATTACACAGTTATGAAAATACAGCCAGTAACCCCAGAGCTGTATTATTTGCATCTCCCTAGAGCTTGAGGACATTTCTCTAACTCCACCCTAGGGTCCATCTTGTTGCAATTAATAAAGCACATTACATGTCAACTGTGAGTGCAGAAAATTGGAATTATTAAAATCTCCATGAAACCATAAGCGGTTGTAAAGCAATATATTTCTTACATACAAACAACTTTCATCTCTGCTCCTGCTGACAGAGCAGTTCCCAATGAAGAGATTTCTCCCTGTTCAATCAGATTGAAGGGTTACATGATTGTGTAAGAAGCTCCTCCCATTTTTAAAAGCAGAGTAAATAGGTAACACATACACTGAAAACCGTGTTTACTGTGCAAGGTGCTGTATTGGGAGCCTATCAGGCTTTTGCTGTTTTACAAAACGTAAATGCTTGGCATTAATAGCTTGCATGGCTTTGAAATGCTAAGTGTCAAGAAATAGTAAGTTTGACAAATGGTCTGGGCTTGTTAGTTTAGGCAGGTTTATTATTAATCCTACCCGAGTTTTATAAACCCTCCAGAACAGTTTGAATCAATTTTATAAAATCTGAAGTTTGGAGCATTACATTTTTCTAATACCCTAGTTTAGAAATGAACTAAAAATAGTGGAAAATAGTAAATGTTTACTTTTACGTCTAAAATCTCTTTGGTGATTAAAATCAAAGGCATGAAACTGAGCTGTATAATAAATCTTCATTATTTTTATTTTAAGTTGCACAGCTTATGATCACCATCAAAATGATTAGGCACGAATTGGCTTTGCTGCAATATGTATATTAGCTGCTAAGCCCTAAAATCAAGTATTTTAAATGAAAGCATGGGTGATGCGGTGGGAGTGAGAAACATATTTTAAAAACTAGTCATTTTCACTTGAAGACTGCATAGTGGACTCATACTGCTGGCAGAGTTACTCCCGAAGAGCCAGTTTGGTCTAGTGGTTAAGGTACCGGGCTAGTAACTGGGAGACAGCGAGTTCTAGACCTGCTTTAGCCATGAAAACCAACTGAGTGACCTTGGGCCAGTCACTCTCTCTTGGTCCATACCATCTCATGAAGTTATTGTTGTGGGAAAACTAGGAGGAGGAAGGTGTGTTGGATATGTTTGATGCCTTGAGTTATTTATAAAAAATAATAAAGGCAGGATATAAACAAATAACCAAGTCCTCAGAGTGATAATTTGTTTCGCTTGCTAAAACTAAGTGCTTCAATCAACAGGTTGCTCTCACTTTGAGCCAATCACCAGGCTACAAAGATGGGGTAGGTATTTTGGTGCAAAAAAAAGTAAAGTAGTTTTTAAGTGCTGGTAATCTCCAGTATTGGCTATTTTCAGATACGCAGTTTTTATGTACTGGACTCCTGTCAGTTTCCTTTATTGTTCCTCACCCATAGACAGAAATCTTGCCAAACTAAAGCAAGCTACTTACACTTACACCTTTAAACACATACTCTGAGAATTCCTAGGAAGGAGCACTTCTGACTCTTTCCCTCCCACTCAAACTAACTAAACTTGTCCCTTGCTCTTCTGGAATGCTGCTCTTCCATCCTGGGAAACTGGATCATATTCTATCACAACTTCTTTGCTACAACTCCACCTACAATGCCACAGGAGGACACTTATTACTTTTAAGCCCAGATGTTCTTCATTAATTTTACTACCCTAATTGGTATTATGAAAAAGGGGAAACCCAGAGGTAGCCGTTCTCTTCATATACCTCTGTAATAGTCTGTATTGTTTCCAATATTCTGACTTTATTAAATCAAAACAACTTTGCACACTCCACATTCTCTTTGGAGACAATGGGAGCAGTGAATTGAATCCCTTCAAGAACAGAGTGTTTCTATCAGACCTGCAAAACACGGAAGGCTATTGACTACATTTTGCTGCTAGTGGTCTGGATCAGGGGTCTTCAATCTGGACAGGTTTAAGACTTGTGGTCTTCAACTCCCAGAACTCCTCCTCCAGTCATGCTAGCTCAGGAATTCTGGGAGTTGATGTCCACAAATCTTAAACTTGCTAAGTTTGAAGACTCTTGGTCTTGGTGGTTGCAGAATTCAAAGGATTGTATTCAGTGCTCAGCTGAAATGCTCACACCATTAGGCAAGGTCAGACACTCAAGCCTTGCAAAAATCATGATTATTTCCAAGCTGTGATGTCTTCCAAACGTGCTTTTTTTGGGATCATTTCCAACAAAGAAATTCTTGGTGTAGGTAATCTTTGACTTAAGACCACAATTGAGCCCAAAATTTCTATTGCTAAGCAAGACATTGGTTAAATGACTTTCACTCCCATTTTAAGACCTTTCTTGCCTCAGCTGTTAAGTGAATTGCTGCAGATGCTAAGTTAATAACACAATTGTGAAGTGAATCTGCTTTCTCTGTTGAATTTGCTTGTCAGAAGGTCACAAAAGATGACCGCATGATACAGGGACACTGTGATTGTCATAAATATGAGCCAGTTGCCTAGTGTCTGAATTTTGATCACGTGACCATGGGATTGCAATGATTGTTAAGTGTGAAAAATGATCATAAGTCATTTTTTTGCAGGGCTGTTGTGACTTCTACCAGTCACTAAATGAATTCTGTTAAGTCGAGGCCTATCTGCACATCTCTTGCTCAACTAATTCAACTGCTTGTACATGGGATGCTACCATTTTGCATTGATGGATGTATTTCAGTGTTGATATCTCAGACTCAGATCTCCCATCCCACCCCCAATGGTACCTAGAACAGAAGCACCTCTGGTTTAGATCCCCATTTTAAATCCCCATTAAACATTGAAAGCTACTGGGTCAGTCCAGTTTAACTCGCAGAATTATTGTGAAAATAAGATTGGGTGTTGCAGGTCTTCCTGGCACCTAAATGTAGCAAATGAATGGTTGGATAAATATTTTACAAAGGGTTTGTGTCAGTGGTGAGATTCAATTTTATTTTACTACAGGTTCTGTGGGTGGGGCTTGATGGGTGTGGCAGGAGAAGGATACTGTAAAATCTCCAGCTAGAGGTGGAATTTGCCGGTTTTCTGAACTACTCAAAATTTCTGCTACTAGGTCTCCAGAACTGGTCAGAACCTGCTGAATACCACCTCTGGTTTGTCTACATGCATACAAGAATACATGTGCGGATACTTTTTCTCCAGTGGAATGTACAGTATAATGGGAATCTTCATCACTGAGTTTGCTGGGTGAGACAACCATCCTTTAGTAAAGAATTGCTATGTCACATTTGCTTTGCTTTTCTCCTTTTCTATAAGTTCACCTAAACACCCACCACAACCCTATGCTCCAAGACAGTGTTGGGCTTCAATTTTTTTTACTACCAGTTCTGTGGGAGTGGCTTGGTGAGCGTGGCATGACTTGGTGAGCGTGGCATGCTTGGTGGGAGTAGCTTGGTGGGCATGGCTTGATGGGCATGGCAGTGGAAGGTTACTGCAAAATCCCCAATCCCTCCCCACTTCTGGGGAAAGGTTACTGCAAAATCCCATTCCCTCCCCACCTGCTTTCCAGCTAACCTGCTTTCCAGCTCCATTCTCCTGTGCAGAGCAACAAAAAAAGACCCAGCCGATCAGCTGGGATTCGGGAGGCAGAGAATAGATGGGGCAAGGCCAGTCAGAGGTGGTATTTACCAGTTCTCCGAACTACTCAAAATTTCCACAACTGGCTCTCCAGAACTGGTCAATACTTGCTGAATACCACCTTTGCTCCAAGATTAAATTTCTAAATCACCACCAACTTTGAATTTTTGTTAATTTGCCATATTCCCTGCTCTGGTAAGACAGGAGTTCTCTCCCCCCTACGTCCCCCCACATAAATCCTTTTAACGTAGGGAAGAATTAGAGACCCACATAGTTTTCTCTGATTATAAAAACCAGTGTCAGTTGCCAAGCTACGACAATATAAAGTGCTCCTTGAGCTGGAGGAGATGACGATAATCTTTAAGACAAAACAGAAAAAAAGCCAGAACATATAAGAATGCTTTGCTAAATTGTTCCTTGCATGGAATTGTGGACAAAATATTTTGGTGAATTATGAATGCCTTTTATTCTGCATTTGACAGGTCAATCTGTTTAATGGTTAAGAAGATGTGTCTACATCAAAGGCAAAGCTTTTGAAACTAATACCACATGTTTGATCTATTGTATATGTAAAAAGGTTCAATGTAAAAGTTTTAAAGATTTTTTTCCAGTTCTGTGAACTTGCACGGAATGTCATCCAACAAAAGATATTTTCTAGAAGCTGTATTAAAAAAACAAAGCAAAACAAAAACGAGGCAATACAAATAACAAGCTCACATGCGACTCTAAATGGCTATCGCTACTGTGGATTTTGTGTGGCTTGAAAACATTTTCTCCCATAAAATTTATACTGTCCCTTTGATATCCATAATCCTCAGACTGTGCTGCTCCATGCTCCTTTTTATTGTATGCACTGTAAGCGTGGCATTACATGGCACCATAAAAATAAGTCAAATGAGAACATATAAAATGTGCATCCCAAATTCTTTCTATGTTGCAAGCATTTAAAGCTACAAAGATAAAAATGCACCCTACAAAGAGAGATGAGTTCACACATTGCACAAAAGTGTCCGTTTCTTGGACATGGTTAATCAATAGGATGCATTGTATGTATTGAATCTGGTTTCCCCAGGGGTGAGATTCTACCGGCTCAGACCGGTTCGGGCAGACCCCTTGCTCCGAAGATCAGCTGGCAGTGAACTGGTTTGCTGTGATGAGCTTATGGGCCTACCCGCCCCCACCTGCCCCTGCTCTTTCCTGTGCTTCATTTTCTTTCGTTAGAGCAAAGCTGATTCGCACGGCAGAGTGGTTTGCCATGCCTCAGCTGTTTTATTCACAGGGACTGCTGTAGAAGGTAAGTATTAGAGCCTTTTAAAATGCAGAGTGCGCACATGGAGTGCGCAATCCCCAAACCATATGTTATATCAGCGGAATCCCACTGCTGGGTTTCCCCATTGACTTTGCTTGTCTTTCGGTCGCAAGGGGTGATCACATGACCCCGGAACACTGCAACCGTCCTAAATGTGAGCCAGTTGTCAAGGATTCGAATGTAAGTAAGTCTTTATTGATTAGCCCTTGGGCCATATCAAGGTGCAAAGTTCCAGCAACAATTTGTTACTAAAATTTAATAAAAGCAATTCAAAATGAAATTTGATAAAATACTATTTAAAATGGAACTTGATAAAATACAATTTAAAATGGAATCGAGATAAAATACAATTTAAGATGAAATAGTAATAAAATACAATCCAAAATAAAATTGTAATAATATACAATAATTTAAGATATAGATAAAATATAATATAACGTTATATTTCGGAGTCGCCCTTGCAGGATTCGAATGTAAATCACATGACCATGGGGACGCTGCAACGATCGTAAGGTGAAAAATGGTCATATGTCCCTTTTTTAGTGCCGTTGTAAATTTGAGTGTTCACCAAGCAAACTGTTGTAAGCTGAGGACTCCCTGTACTTTCAGGCCTTAAGCTGTGCATTGTGCAGATTAAACTCATAAACTCAAGAGCAAAAAAAGTTAACAAATAAGGAAACATGATATAGATCAGGGGTGGGATTCAAATTTTTTAACAACCGGTTCTGTGGGTGTGACTTAGTTGGTGGGAATGGCTTGGTGGTCATGTGACTGACTGGGCATGGCCAACTCAACATCACTCACATCGAAGCACGCATCTCCTCACTTGGCCTCTCATGACTGTGGGAATGCTGCAACAGTCGTAAGTGTGAAAAATGGTCATAAGTCACTTTTTTCAGTGCCATTGTAACTTTGAATGGTCACTCCACACAAGCAAAATACCAGCAAAGGAGGTGGAAAATAACTCCAGGGAAGTTCCTGAGACAGGAAGTCTAGTCCTGCCAAGAATGTAATAAGGGTTAACAGAGAGGCAGTTTCTATAAACAACACCAGAATGTTTCCTTCCTGCCTTCCTTACAGGATTAGACCAGTAATTTCTTCTAACAATAGGTTCTCCGAACTGCTTAGAATGTTAACAACTGGTTCTAACGAATAGGTGTGAATTGGTAGAATCCCACCCCTAATATAGATGGAACTAAATCAACAAAATGAAAGGGCAGTGTTTTTTTCCCCGGGGTTCTTCTTCTTCTTTGGCCAGTTAGAATTTATTTAATCAAAATGATTGTTTCTCACATTAGAGAAAAAAATGAGGGGGGGTAGAGAGAGAGAATTTTTCCCTGGCCACAGGATTAACAGGAGCCTTAGATGAATCCAGTGCTGATCTGTGAAACAGAATACCGAAAGGGATCAATATCCAATCTTCATCCATAGGGTGCAGTTTGTTTTTAGAAGTTTTAAAAAAATGTGTGCAACATCTAGTACATCACCAACAAATCTGCTAAGTGAGCTAGCGCACAAAAGACTAAAAAATTCCTTATGAAAAGGCCCTTCCCAGTAAATGCAAAAATGCCTTCATAAATAATGAACCAGGGGACACCAGTCATTTACAACCAAATAAATGGCAGGATGGGGTGCATATTTACTCCTAAATTTGTAATGGAATGCATCAATAATAGATTTTAATGCTAAAGTCCTAATGGATGATATAAATAATGCAACAGTGTATTAGCAAGGTGTGCTGTAAGATTCAGGACCAGATTCTTTTAAACACCTAAAACTGAATAACTACTAAATGGAGGAAGCTAAAATAAAAATCAATCCAGAATTTGTTCATAGCATTCCTACAATTCTTGAGCATGCTTCATTTATTCACAACATTTCGACTGGTCCCAGGACTTCCCCTCTCTTTAACCCAATTATAACATTGTAAACATCTCAAATTAAATGGCTCTATTATGTTTCTGGAGGTTTAATTATGGAAAAATAGTGGGAAAGGTGTTTTTTTTCCCCTTCATGTCAGGGTCCCCGGTTCCCTGCTGTACACCTCCACTTTCTTCTTGAGTTAATAATCTCAAAAATATATTTTTATGGCTAATTTTGCTTTCCAGATGGCACCAGGAAAATTGGAAAGTTCTTCAGTGTTTAACAATGGAACAGACTTATTCAGAGTTTGTCCAGAGTCTTTTATTAATAACCAGCTCAACAGTAGTAACTGCAAGAGGGATCTTGGAAACTTAGTGGACAATCACTTAAATATGAGCCAGTAGTGTGCTGCGGCTGCCAAAAAAGCCAACACAATCCTAGGCTGCATTAATAGATGAATAAAATCAAGATCTCATGAAGTGTTAATTCCACTTTATAATGCCTTGATAAGACCACACTTGGAATACTGCAACCATTTTTTGTCACCACGATATGAAAAGGATGTTGAGATTCTAGAAAGTATACAGACAAGACCAACAAAGATAATTAGGGATTTGGAGGCTAAAACATATGAAGAATGGTTGAAGAAATTAAGTCGGTCTAGTTTGGTGAAAAGAAGGACTAGGGGATAACATGATAGCAGTCTTCCAATATTTCTGCCACAAGAAGGGGGGCTGTCAATCTATTCTCTAAAGCACCTGAAGGCAGGACAAGAAGCCATGGATGGTGTTATAGGTGAAAATTTGGTTATTACGCCTGAGAATGTGAAGAGCCGAACTGAAGCCATTTTGTGTTCGCAGTCTGAACTTTTGAAGCTCAGAACATTTGTGTAATGCAAGTAATACAAGATTGCAAATCTATGTACTTGGCATAAGTTAGAGGTATGTGCTAGGGCACTCTGACATTAGATGTCACATTAAGAGATATTAATGGCTTTCTTATAATCTTCTGGAATTTGAATAACAGGAAATCTGACTATAATGTGAATGCTGGGAGTTTTCCATGGAAGGTTGGAACATTTTTATGAAAATGTTGTATAACTTCTCTATATATGGACAACAGGAAGTGTTATGTAACCATAAGATTTGATAAATCTATACAAGCTATATTCACTAAATGGGAGTGTCTGCTTCTCTCCTAAACATGGTTTTGGACTCAAGGGGTCCATACTGCAGTATCCTATGGATCAGATTATCAGATTATCAAAAGTCTGTTGATTCATTTTTATGTATTTCTCACAGATGGAAACTAATCAAGGAGAGAACCAATTTAGGACTAAGGAGAAATTTCCTGACAAGACAATTAAAAAATGGAATGGCTTACCTCCAGAAGTTGAGTGCTCCAACCCTGGAGGTATTTAAGAAGAGATTTGTTTGAAATGGTATAGGGCAGTGGTGGCTAACCTTTTTCGGCTCCTGTGCCGATAATTGCATGCATGCTTGTGTGCCAGCACCCAGAAGCAGGGGTGGGATTCAAATTTTCTAACAATCGGTTCTGTGGGCGTGGCTTGATGGTCATGTGACTGGGTGGACATGGCTTGGTGGTCATGTGACTGACTGGGTGTGGCCAACTCAATATCACTCATATCGAGGCATGCATCTCCTCGCCTGGCCTCTCATGACTATAGGGATGCTGCAACAGTCGTAAGTGTGAAAAATGGTCATAAGTCACTTTTTTCAGTACCATTGTAACTTTAAATGCTCACTCCACACAAGCAAAATACCAGCAAAGGAGGGAAAAAACTCCAGAGAATTTCCTGAGACAGGAAGTCTAGGCCTGCCAAGAATATAATAAGGGTTAATGGAGAGGTAGTTTCTGTAAGTAACACTAGAATGTTTCCTTCTTACCTTCCTTACAGGATTAGGTCAGTAATTTCTTCTAACTACCGGTTCTCTGAACTGCTTAGAATGTTAACAACTGGTTCTAGCGAATAGGTGCAAACTGGTAGAATCCCACCCCTGCCCAGAAGGCAATGCACATGGGTCCCCTCACGCCCACTGCACATGCATGCATGACCCCCCATGTGCACCATGCATCTCTGCACATGTGCAAGTGACCCCCTGTATGTGCTGCGCATCTCTGCACATGCGTGAGTGACTCCCCCATGCATGCTGAGTGTCTCTGTGCATATGCGAGCATTCCCCTGCATGCACTGCATGTCCCTGCACACGCATGTGCAATTCCCATGCACCCCCATCCCCATGCATGCGCGCCAGATACCTGACAATCAGCTGTCCGGTGAGCAGTGCGCACGCATGCGTAGTAGATCTGCTTTGGACGAGGGCTCACATGCTGGCAGTAATGGCTCTGCATGCCATTTCTGGCACGTGTGCCATAGGTTCGCCATCACGGGTATAGGGTCTCCTGCTTGAGCAGAGGGGTTGGACTAGAACACCTCCAAGGTCCCTTCCAACTCTGTTATTCTGTTAATAGAGGGTATCAGTTCTTCTTTCCTGCAATTACCTAAACAAAAGCTGGATGTCCATTTTCCAAGGAATTTTTAGTTAGTGGTCAGAAGGCTGTATGTACTAAATTATTCCTATTGTCACTTTCAATCCTCATGTAAAATCTATGAAGAAGGACATACAAAAACCTTTCTGCCAAACATTGATAATAACCAGATTCTTCTCTAATGGGAATTTCAGTAGAAAGATTAAAACCTGTTTGTTTTTTTCAAAATGTTTCACCATCAAGACTCCAAAATAGTTTGTGGCCATTAAAGACAGGGTGGGATTCAGCTTCCAGATTCATTCCTGGGTAGCCATCTTGCTTACCATCATACTCAATTTCTCAACCAAATGTTTCACATGAAAGGTCAGGAAGGGACTTTCTATCCGCTTCAATAGCCTAAAGACTTCCTTGTGTGAGGAACTGGACTTCGCTCCACCTGAATGCTTTTGTTGAGGCATCGTCTACTTGATCAGTACAATGCAATTGTCCAATCCTGTGGTCTTTGGAGACAGCCACCACTGCAATTCTGGCTTGTTCTCTAGCGACAGCTGGAGCAGAAAAGGAAAGAGTGTTTATTTAATTAATTAATTAATTTTTATGCTGCCCATCTCCCCTACAAGATTACTCTGGGTAGTTTATAACTCATAAAACAAGTTAATAACAATAACAACAACAACAACAACAACAATAACAACAACAACAACAACAATAATAATAATAATAATAATAATAATAACTATACAGTTTTTAACATTTTAAAAACTGTACTAAAATCAAAACTAAGACAATCAAGAGCTGGCTGGGATAGGGATGAGGTCTTCTCAGCATGTCATCCAGCTCCAGTAGTTAAGTGTTCCCCTCAGGGCCCCAGACCAACTAGCAAAGCCAGGTTGTGATACCCTTCCAGAAGGCCAAAAGGGCGGGGGCAGTTCTTACCTCCAGTGATAGAATGTTTCACAGGGATGGGACCACAGCAGCAAAGGCTCTTCTCCTTGATCCCACCTGCTTCAATTCCTTAGCCAGATACGTTCCGTAGCAGGCTTCTTTCACTGGCACAAGTGGGGAGGGCTTGTCCCACTGGGGAGAGGCATCTCCTCAGATGTCTTGGACCTCTACCATGTAGGGTGACAACCAACCCCTTGATTGGATCCAGAAGCAAATGGGTAACCAGTACAGCCAGTTGTTACGTGGTGCAATTATTGTTCCCTATAATGTCCTCAGATGGAGTAAGTAATTTTTTAAAAAATTTACAGAACCAAATTTCACATAATACTGAGTACATCAATACATATTTTAAAAAGCTGTAATATTAAAATTGCAAATTCTATAGCTAATAGCCCTCTGACTAAAATTGGTCAATTATAATTCATTTAAATCCACATTTCCTTACAGTCATCAACACTGAACAAATCATTGCAATGCTTATAAAGATTTCTGAGGAATTACTCACTAACAGTTTAGTTGAACAGATAAGTATGTCTCAACCCACCTCCTCGGTAAGCTGGCTTACTAAAGTTATTTTACAGCATGGGTTTTCCACTCAACACTTTTGCTCAACTGCCTTTCAGGCAGAGGACATTTTTAAACAGAGAGTCTTAGATCTAGAGACAGAAAGACAATGAGTTATTGGCAAATATATACTGTTTATTCTTGTCTTTCCTCACAAGAAGTACTTATTAGTGACTTTGAGGCAATTACTAATAAGGGCCTATTCTAGAGCAAATAGTTGGATTGCATAGCCATATATAGGGGCTTCCATCACTTGCTATCAGGTGCAAACAAACAGATCCACATATGAAGAGTTCAATTAGCAACTTTTTTGCTCATACCAATTTCACAGGAATCTTCTCAGACTGGCCAGACTGGGATTCAAGGGTGTGTGTGTGTCGGACCTTACTCTCTTGTGTCTATGTAAACACTCCAAACTAATTCCCCACTTGACTCCTCCCCCACTCTCTGACACTTGCCATATCATAAGAAGACATGTGAATATAGTGCCCCAGCAAACAAAGATAGGCTCATGTTTTGTTTAGCAATTGAATGCCTCTTTTAAACTTAGATATTTAAAAATTGGACTTGAAAGAACATCCCACCAGAACTTGAATCACAGATTATCCTATTTCTTCCTGGGATCCAATGTATGTACTGTGAACATAACTGCTAGATTTATATATAGTATATTATTGATATATTAAGAGAAGCTATTATACCAGAATCTTGCAAGTCTGACTGCATTTCTCTTCCCCTCCTTCTTATACCCCTATAATGGAGAAGCCAACTTGATGTCTTCCTAATACACTTTCTTCCTTTTCCAGGGTTCAAAGAATGCTCCTCACTTTTTGTCAGGGTAATGATGATTTAATAGCTGACCACTGCTATAAAGTTACAATGCTGTAATACTATAATGTTGAAATGATGATGCAATAGTAGCAATGTGTCATCAGCAGAGATGGTATTCAGCAGGTTCTGACCAAATATGGAGAACTGGTAGTGGAAATTTTGAATAGTTCAGAGAACGGGCACATACCACCTCTGACTGGTCCCGCCCTCATCTACTCTCTGGCTCCCAAGTCCCAGCTAATCAGCTGGGTCTTCTTTTGTTACCCTGCATAGGAGAACAGAACTGGAAAGCAGGTTAGTGAGATGAGGAGGGAATGGGATTTTGCAGTAACCTTCCACTAGGAGTGGGACGGGAATGGAGATTTTACAGTATCCTTCACCAAGACATGCCATGCCCACCAAGGCAGCCCACAGAACCAGTAATAAATTTTTTGAATCCCGCCACTGGTCAGCAGGGTTATTTGACTGCTACCGTTTTAAGAGGCTGTAATATGAGACTTTGTGAGGTCATATCTCTCTCTTTCTCTGTAAGCTTCCATAGTGTAGCTGATTACTGACTGCTGTTTGTTCAAGGCCTGTATCAAAGTACTTGTATGTATATATGTTTTTGTAGGGATAAAACTACTATATGTAAATACAAACCTGTGTGCTGTAATTGCTTTTGCGTTTTCTCATCTAGTCACACTGTGTGCACTCTGACACTTTTTTTGTTTATGTAATGGCTTCCATTGCCTAGAAGAATTTTTATCCAAAGCAGTTGTTATGGCAGAGGACTGATTGGCTGTATAATCTCCCAGTTTTAGTTGAAGACTCATCAGAGTCAAAAGATAATAGAATGATGGAATAATATTCTTGCGATGAACATTTCTAAAAGTGAAAAGCAGTAAAGGATTTTGTCTCGCATTTCTTTTTCTATCCCATAGGCGAGCTTTTCGTTCCCTCCTCCTTGGCCTTGATCTTCACTAAATCCAACTTATCCCCAAAGAATTTAGCTCCTAAGTAGGTAATAACCGTCTAAGGCTTTAAGTCAACCTCCCAGCTATGTAACCAAACATAGCATCTGTCCACTGAATTAGCTAATCCTAACCTCCTCCAAATTATATATCTCAAGAGGAAAGAAAAGCTGCTAATGGAGGAATTTTCTCCAGACTATCCTCAACTAAGCTTAGGTGGGCGTGACAAAAGCTTCAAGCATGACCAAGAATGATTTTTCAGCAATGAGATTCTGACAGAAAACTAACAGTCAAACTCTCCTAATATGGCTTCCTGCAGCGCAACCAGTTAAGTTCAGGGGGGAGCTAGAAGTTAGCGCAGACAGATTTCTTTTGTGGGAAATGGCATCTCAGCCCATTGCACTTATATGAAACTGCATTAAGAATTATCTAGCCACTTGCCTGTGATATTTTTATCTATACCTTAAATAAGGTGACCGATTGTCCTCTTTTAGGGAGGACAGCCGACCTTTTGTAAGTTCTGTCCTCTCTCGAAAAATGTCCTCCTACATGTCCTCCTTTTTGATATTTGAAGACTAATCTGTAAATCTCCGTATTTGATCGATGCTGATCCGATCCGTTGTGTGTGATGTGACGTATTTGTATTTGACATGATGATTCGTCAAGGCTTGGTAGAGGGTGGCGAGATGCGATTATGAGATGCATGTGCTCCACACAGGAGAATTGTTTTGAGAGAGTGTGCCGCGTGCAAGAGTGCACCATGTGCAAGTGGCTTTGTTTTTTTACTTCAATTTATTTGTGTCCTCCTTCTCAATGTAAAAAAGTTGGTCACCTTACCTTAAAACAAAAATCTCACCAGATGTTTTTTTTTTTTTCAGCATCAAAAAATTCCCTTTTGCTTTCGAGAGATTAGTCATAACTGAGAAATACTTAGCAATATTCATCCATTTCTGCTTCAAGAATTCTAAACATACAAGAATGTCTGTTACAATGTTTGCCAAGGAATTTAGTAGCATGAGTGAGACAAAGGACTTTTATTTTAATTTACTTTTTAAAGCAAGCACAAGTCTCCCAGGTGTGAATGAAACATGACTCTGCATGTTCTCACTTATTAGGAGACATTGCCAAGTATCTCCATAAAACGATCAACAAAATAATAATATAGACCTGTAAAGCATGCTGATGGATGCGAGGTTCATCCAAAGACAATTTCCTAGATTAAGTAAGAAAGTATATTTACTTTGTGACAAATGTGTAGGAAGCTAGTCCTGAGGACACCAATATTTCTAACATTATTGTTTTAGAGTGATAAGCTTAGAACCTTCAGTATAAATTACCTGTGTGAAATGTTAGCATTTTTAGATATGTACACACATGGGTACACACACACAAACCCTGCTCTTCCCTACGCTCAGGAAAAAGAATCGAAGCAGTCTTTGTCTTTCTTTTTCTTTCAAAATACCAAATCGGAGGCTACCTCTGCCTGTGGGTCAACCAGGCCTCTGTGGGTTCATTACCTCTTTGTTTCCTGACCACCTGTTTTCTGTCTCTCTCTGAATTGCATTTGCACAGATGGAAAGGCACAGAAGAGGCTGTTGTTCCTCCTCAGTTTGTAACCTTATGTCTGAGCTCAGAGTGAGTGAGCACGGAGACGATGATGGCTCACAATCAGCCAGGAGCTTGCAACAGAGATGCAGGCTTTGGGCAGGGCCTGATTAGGATACTTTGTGACTGAAAACTAAAAGGAAAGTCACAAGGAATGTGTCTCGAACAGGAACCTTTATGAAGTCACTCTGGGAATGCAGGAGAAGCTCGCAGACTCGTGAGGAATGGCCTTAGAAGCAAATGATCGGAAAGGTTCAAGGATAGCAAACCAGGTGATTTTTTTTTCTCTTGGCTTCACCTGAATACAGAATAACAGAGTTGGAAGGGTCCTTGGAGGTCTTCTACTCCAACTCACGCTCAAGCAGGAGACGCCATACCAGGGATGTCAAACTTGACATGGTGTCAAATGACATATCATGACTTTTTCCCCTTTGCTAAACCAGGCATGGGCATGGCCAACACGTGACACATCTGGCCTGTGGGCCACAAGTTTGACAGCCCTTCCCTATACCAATCCAGACAAATGGTTGTCCAATCCCTTAAAAACTTCCAGTGATGGAGCACTCATAACTTCTCAGAGCAAGCCATTCCATTGATTAATTGTCCTCACTATCAGGAAATCTGTCCTTCGTTCTAGGTTGATTAGTTTCCACCTATTACTTCTTGCCCTGCCTTCAGGTGCTTTGGAAAATAGGTTGACGCCCTCTTCTTTGGGACAACCTCTCAAATATTAGAAGACTGCTCCTAAATTGGATTCATCTCATTCCTTTATGAATCTGAGATTATTATTATTATTTAAATCAACTAAAATATGTACATTTTCAATCTGACATTAGGTTTCCAGTTTGGTCTCATGCAAATGTTTTTCTTGGGAACACTGAGGTTTTACATTTATTGTCATGGTTTTAACTTGCTTTGGGGCAAACTTTTCCTGAGCAATAGCAATAGCACTTAGACTTATATACACCACTTCACAATGCTTTACAGCCCTCTCTGAGCAGTTTACAGAGTCAACATATTGCTCCCAACAATCTTAGTTCTCATTTTACTGACCTCGTAAGGATTGGAAGGCTTAGTCAACCTTCAGCAGGTGAGAATCGAATTGCCAAACTGCTGGTAGCTGGCAGGCAGAAGAAGTAGCCTGTAGGACTACCACTGTGCCACTGCAGCTCTTAAAGATAGATAGTAAAGATAGAAAGAGGGTTAGCTGCATGCTTTGTGATCAAGACAGGGAGAAGAATAAATATTTCAAGGAGTGTAAATTGAATGGGTGACTTATAAATATGGCTGAGACCTGCTCTCCTATTTGAGGAAGGTGGGGGGAGAGGGCTCGAGAAATATGGAAATATGCTCATCCTTTCTTCATTCCTAAGCCACTTTCATTGTTTGAAGAAAGGCATGTCCATCTTGAGTATATATTAAAATAAGGCCTTTAAGATTGATCCAGTGTATATATGTGATCATTGCAACTCAAATACCTGCAACCAACACTAATGAATTCAGCTTATCCAGATGTGAAGAACTGGTGGCTCTTCCAGATATTAATGGAGACTCAAGAGAGCTGGATGGATAACAGTGCTTGTTTTCTTGATGTTGATGAACTAAAATTCAGTAGTGTGGAGTTGATTGTTACTCTGGAGACTCTTGTCTTTGCTTAGTTTAGCTGGGGCTTATTTTTGCTGTCAAACCAGTTTATATTCCATGATGTCATAAGATCTAATGACAAGTGCTTGCGGCATCTATAATATCAACAGCATAATGCAGTTCGGGTAACCAGCAACTTTGAACATTTCTCATTGGTTGATGCATTCATTTTTTTAACCTATTATTTCCTAGTATTTAAAATAAACAGACTCAGAGAGATATGTTCAAACCCACAAAAAGGCAGAAAACTAAGGATCATTCCTATGTGGAATTGCCTGATTCAATCTAAATTAATGAGAATGCTAAGGAGTGTAAGGATTCAACCTACATTCTGTTGATTGTAATAGAACTGGACTGCAGTTTTAATCCCTCATTCAATAATAAATGTTCACCTTGAGTCTCTTCTTGGTTTTTTTTTTCTTACATGGAGTCAGGGGCAGGAGGGGGGGGGGGGTGTTCCAAGAAAAGGCAGTACACAGAAGGTAAATTCACAGTGGATGCATATTTTATGGTCCAACCTTCATTTCTGTCAATCCCAGCTAAGTCAAACTTGTGAGCATATGATGCTACAGAGAAAACCCTGATGGTAACCCGGACAGATCTTCCTAATATTGTTTCCACATCAGTAGTTTTCATCCTTTCCTCCTGCCCCTGCAGGTTTTTGAAACCATCGGGGAAATGGATTTTGCATTTCAGAAGGTTAAGAAAGAAACGTTTGTCTCATTTTCTAAGTAATCAAAATGAATTTTGAAAAGGATTGGGGAACGACATAAAGGGGAGATTTTCCGATGCCTCAGAGAATTTGACGAGCCTTCAGGCAGCTTTCCAAATGATATTTGACTGTTTTGCTTTTATTTCACACAATAAAAACAACAAAAGCCTAAACAATAAATATGATTGTTTAAACAGAGAGGATATTATGGAAGTCCCAGAGTGGGAAGCTCAATCTCTGAGCTGACAAAGTCTCATTATGAAGATGATTCTGAATAGGCTCTATGTAGCCCGTAACTTTTCTTTTGCTTTTGCTTTTTTAAGACTTTACCTAAAAGGACTTTCTGCATGAGCCTCAGCAATTTTAATTAATCAGATCCTTTTCTGTATGATTATCATTTCTCAATAAAAAATTGAGTGTGTCAGCCTTGGAAGCCATTTTGACTTGGAAGCTTCGAGGCTGCCACATTCAGTGCCTGGGAATTGGGAGGGAGGATGTCATAGTGGGGTAGAAGGTTAGACATAACAACATTCTTTCTCAGAGAGTCAAGAGTGACTGGAAGAATGGAGAGGAGTGGCTGGAGGACTGTCTCCAGTTGGGATGAAAATTTGTTTGGGCCATATGAGGGACTGATGGGTATAGGTGATGGATCTTTGAATTCTCTTTTGGGAAGGGAAAACCTGGAATTCTCAGATTTGAGTTTTCCCAGATGTGGCAGTATGACAACTCTAATAAAATGGAACTTTGAGGAACTGATTGTCTCAGAGTTTATTGGTATGGAGTTGGTTAGTTGAAATGCTGACAGTGTTTGATGATATTAGATGTGGTTCGATTACCTGGCCTGATTACTTAAAGATTGAGAAGAGGAGAGACATTCAGGAGTCAGAATATTCAAAAAGTGCATTCCATTTATATATTTTTTTAAAAAATCTATTTTTAAAAACCGATTGTTAAAAACAAAATTGAAGTTAATGTGAATTTTCATGTAGATTTTACATTTAAGACTTACTTTCTAATCAAAACAATTTTGATTTTTGAGAAGCTTAAGCCATAATAACAAGTCTACAAAAATGCCCATATAGTTGTCAGCTATAATTTAAAAAATAGCCATATTACAGTGACTGTAAAATCTATAAAAATACTACATTTAATTAAAATTTAGCAATATTTGATTGTATTAAGATATTACCGGAATAACAGAATAAGAATTGGAAAGGAACTTGGAGGTCTTTTAGTCCAACCCCCTGCTCAAGCAGGAGGCCCTATACCATTCTCAATAAATGGTTGTCCAAACTCTTCTTAAAAGCCTCCATTGTTGGAGCATCCACAACTTCTGAAGGCAAGCTATTCCACTGGTTAATTGTTCTCACTGTCAGGAAATTTCTCCTTAGTTCTAGATTGCTTCTCTCCTTGATTAGTTTTCATCCATTGCTTCTTGTCCTGCCTTCAAGTGCTTTGAAAAATAGATTGTTCCCCTCTTCTTTGTGGCATCCCTCAAATATTGGAATATTGCTATCATGTCTCACACAGTCCTTTTTTTCATTAAACTGCACATACCCAAATTCTTCAACTGTTCTTAGTATATTTTATCCTCCAATCTCCTAATCATCTTTGTTGCTCTTCTCTATATTCTTTCTAGAGTCTCAACATCTTTTTTATATCATGGCAACCAGAACTGGATGCAGTATTGTAAGTGTGATCGTACTAAGGCATTATGAAATGGTATTAGCACTTAATAATATTAATACATTAATATTCTATGTTATTTCAAATAAGGAACATTTTAATCTGAAAAGTTATAAATGTATGGCCTTAAAAAGCTAAGTTTAATTTTTTAAAAAGCTAAGAAGGGGAAAACTGAAAGTTTGATTAGCAGCTGGGAAAATGAATGGAAAAGTACGGGAATATTCATTATCAAATATATTCCATCATAATGTTTTTTGCATATGATTTTATTAGTAGTTGTTCATCTTCTACTTTGCTTTTTTAATCTTTATTTTTGTGGGATTTGTTTAAGTCTTTCAAAACTGATGAAGTAAAAAAAAAGCTAACAATAATAGATAAAATACTATTATAGGGTATTTCCCACCCAGTTAATGCTTACCTCCTATTAGATCTTATCTGATTTTTACATCAAAAACCTCACAGCAACAACCAGCAGACTAATGAAAACATGGGACATCTCTGTAGCAACAAACCAATTAAATCTCTCCAAAACATCTAAAGTAAATCAAAGGACCAAGTAGCCCAAGAAGTAGAAATAGGAGTCATCTGCAACATACAGTACAGTGTAAAGATTGCAACAGCTACTATGTTGGACAGGCAAGCAGAACATTACCAGAGCACATCCATGAACACCAACTAGCAGTGAAAAGAACCCCAGTGAAAATTCTTTAATTTCCACAACACATGGACAGGCTCAACTGGGAAACCATGAGCATCCTAGACAAAGCTAAATCCAACAATGCAAGAGAATTCCTGGAAGCTTGGTACTCAGAAAATCAACTATCAACAGACAGATAGAGATAAATCACATTTATGCACCATTCAAGACAGACAATAAAAAGCTAAGAAGGAAACAAAAAGACCAGAACATCCTCTCCAGCAACCCATATAATGGTATAAACAAGGATTAATATCAAGCAAACAGTCTAGCAGAAAACAATACTGTAATCAAGGTATTACCAAGGGGGGGAAAAACCCACATCCCATTAATACCATACACCATACTCACCAACACTGAAGATGTTACCAACTTGAGTAATGAAATATCTGCAAAAAAACAACCAAGATCAGAGAGCACTAAGGATTCCATACTGTCAGAATATGTTATAATGTCTGTGATAGGGACAAATGCGAATGTTTACAATAAGAAGTCAGTAATAATAATTCAGTCTTAAGTCCATTTCATCTAGTCCTCTAAATGTGTCTAGTGATTTGAGTCCCTAAATTAGTTCAGTGATTTGAATTAAAAAAATGTGAACTCACTTTTATTTCTGTATCTTATTTCTCTCAACCATACAATGCACAATTTTCATATTTTTCATTGCATGTTTCAGCTAAGAATTCACACAATAGAGAATTGTGCAGAGTGAAGGACAGCTTGTAGATTTCATCCAGGAAATAGGCTGTTTTGCTTCAAGCATATGGAAAAGACATTTTCCCCCTCACCTCAGAAGTGTTGTGTATTTATCAAGTCACACACAAATAGCTTGCGTATGTGAAGAATATTTGTAGGCAATTACTGAAATAAAGCAACTGAATATGTATGTATGTATGTATGTGTATATATGTGTATATATATGCAGGTCTTGGCGTGTTCGGGTCTTTTCCTGTGTAAGATTGAGAGTATCTTGGCGACATTTCGACAAGGTCCCACTCTCCATCTTCAAGTTGGTGCTTTCAGCTTTGTGCTTGTGCGAGCAAAGCGTGATCGGAGCTGCCATCTCTCTATAAATATTGGTGGGGAGGTTGGCTGTGTTGTCATTTCTTGATTGGTTGATGGAGTTGATATGTGTAGATGGCTGGCTTTTGCATAAGAACATGTGTGGCTGAGTTATTGGCTGTGTGCATTTATTCTCCTGCATCACAGAACACAAGAATGCAGTCAGAAAAGAAGAAAATACTTCCTCCCTTTTCCAGCACCTTAAAGCCACAGGACATGAAATTAATTTTGAGGAAACCAAATTAATCTCCAATACTGAATACTTCAACAAGAGAATAATCAGGGAAGCCACTGAAATAGAGAAACACCCCCATAACGTGAATAAATGGGATGATACCTCCCGCCTACCAGACATCTGGAAACTAGCCTTTATCAACAAATGTGTCCCAGCCATAAAAACCAACACCGGAGATTACAGCACAAGACCCAGGATGTCAAAACAATAGAATTCAGAAGGTCATCACACAGCCCATTACCCAGGTTGTTACAACACAGGAGGATGACAGACACACAGCCAATACCTCAGCCACACATGTTCTTAAGAAAAAGCCAGCCAATCTGCAAACATAAACTCCATCAACCAATCAAGAAATGACAACACAGCCAACCTCCCCACCAGTATATAGAGGGAGACGGCAGCTCCGATCACACTTTGCTCACACAAGCTGAAGCCGAAAACACCAGCCTGAAAATGGTGAGTGGGACCTCATCGAAATGTTGCCAAGATCCTCTCAATCTTACACGGGAAAAGACCCGAACATGGAAGACCTGCATATATATTTAGGTATTTAGGTTTCTTCAGGTATTTTCCCATGTCTTAATATTTGTGCTTTTATTATAGTGACGTTTCGGCAGAATCTCATCTACCATCCTCAGGCTTGTGTACTGAGTTCTTTTTAATCTTGTGTGTCAGGGTGGGCAGCCATTTTTGTTTGAATTTGGTGCTGGCTTTCTGCTTTATTTGAATGGTTTTTTCCTCATCCTGATTGGCTAGGAGTCTAGGTCTGTTTTTATTGGTCTTTGAGTTGCTGTGTTCTTGATTGGTTGGCAACACTGTGTTTTGTGCATTGGGGTTTCTTAGTGCAGCTTGGTTTCTTGTGAATGGCCAATAAAGCTAGGTTTTATTTATCTTAACAAAACATACTACATACATTATATATATATATATATATATATGGATCTTTGGTAATTCAGGTTTTCTCCTGTGTAAAATTGGAAGTATCTAGGCGACGTTTCAATGAAGTCTCATTCATCATCTTCAGGCTTGTATCTTCGGCCTTGTGCTTCTCGAAGTAATGTGAACTTGCAGCTGTTTCTTCATTTTAACTGTCAGTGGGGGATGACAGTTAAAACGAAGAAACAGCTGCAAGCTCACATTACTCTGACAAGCACAAGGCTGAAGACACAAGCCTGAAGATGATGAATGAGACTTCATTGAAACGTCGCCTAGATACTTTCAATTTTACACGGGAGAAAACCCGAATTACCAAAGATCCACATACAAATACCCGCGAAAACCTCAGAAAACATATATGTGTGTGTGTGTGTGTGTGTGCGTATATGTTAGGTTTTGAGCTGATAAATAATTATTAAATAAGGGAGACTAGGATAGATCTATTTCAAACTTGTTAGCTCTCTTCAGCTAGCCATACCCTTATTGGGATTTGAACCAGGGAAGTATTACACGTGAGGCAGTTATAATTGCCATTAGACCACTGGTTCTATCCTGTTCAGCTGAGGCTGTAACACAAAGTATATATATATATATATATATATATATATATATATATATATATATATATATATATATATATATATATATATATATGTTGTAACACAAGTATATATACTCATTTCGCTGTATCGCTGATCTGGATGAGAACCTGTGGCCTAATGGCAATTACAACTGCCTCACATGTAATACTTCCCAGGTTCGAATCCCGGTAAGGGTATGCTAGCTGATGAGAGCTAAGTAGCTCAAAATAGATCTATACTCGTCTCCCTTGTTTAATTATTTATCAGCTCAAAAACCTAACACACACACACACACATATATATATGATTTATGGCATGACTGTCAAAAAATTAAATGAGGTGAAACTGCAATTTGTATAATTCTATGGCCAATGCTTCAAACTCTTCAACCCACAAGTCCTTCATTAACATTTTTTGAAAAAAGTGAAGTAGCATAAAAATGGGCAGCATGCATGAAACAGAATGGTTTTATGTACACAGTCTGGGATAGAATAGTACAGACCATATTTGAATTCACATGAGAAGACAAGGAGGTAAAAAAAATGCAATCCCCCCCTCCCCCGGCTGCTTATGAATTTTCTCATGTTTTGGTAACCCTTATTAGAATCATTATCTTTTAATGACCCCATAATTCCTTGTGGGGTAGAGTCTGGGCAACTGAATGGAGCTGAGTGATTACTGGCCAGATGCCCTACCTGTCATCAATGCAGACAAATATTCAGGGCATGATGAGATATATTCTCATCATGCCCAGAGAAAGAAATATCTGCCTCTATTTAGGCAGATTGTGCCTCATGATTGTGAGGCAAGAATTCCACCTCTAGGCCTCCATCTGCCCCATTTGGTAACCCTTATAGTATGCACTCAAACATATAGGCATCCCTTGATCAAAATGGAACAATGGCCAAAACCCTTGATTTCTATTCCTTATTTAATTTGGAACATAAGCAGGGGGGGGGGGGGAGGGAGAGAGAGAGAGAACTTTGTGCAAGCACTGAAATGTAAACATCTTTTAGCTACTAATGCCAACTCTTTGGGATCTTTTCACACTGCCTTTCATGATGTATTAACACTTGACAGAAAGCCTATAGTTAATTATGTTGTCTTGGGAGTTCTTTGTATTTGTACTCTTCTGATCTTCCCCATCCTACTTTATCCTACTCCAATTGCAAGTCCCTGCATTATCATCTCCATTATCATCTTCATTAATTCTCTTTCTTTTTGTACCAGTAAACTATATAGCTATTAGGAATTTATGTCTAATAATCTCAGAAGCTAGGGCGGAATTACCAATTAGAAGAGAAACACTAAATACAAATGAGGAGGGAAGCCTCTGAAAGGAGAATTTGGTGTCCCCTTGGGGCATTTGGTCTATTGTTTCCAATTATATAATTGACATCTTGCTTTTACACTGCTAGGGGATCCAATAGAATGGCAGATGTTTTAGAGGCTGTAGGCAGCTTCTAAATTTCCCCTCCAACCCTCTTGTAAGTCATGAGTTCTTCCCCTTCATTATAGAAAGGACAGATATCCTTGGCTAGGATATCATTTTTCTTTCTGCTGCTAAATCACCAAACTAAGAAAAACTCTGCCTTTGTGAGATAAATCACTCTAAGAACATTTAACAGGAGAAATGTGTTTTTATATATTTTATTAAATATATAAATCTTTTTCTATTATCTATATTTATTTATTCCCTCCTTCTCTCTCTCTCTCTCTCTCTTTCTCTCTCTCTCTCTCTCTCTCACACACACACACACACACACACACACACACTGGCTAGATAGATAGATAGCTAACTAGATAGACAGGCAGATACAGACAGATGATATCTGGATATTTATTTATTTATTTACAAGATTTATATACCGCCCCACTTTCCCTGTGGGACTCGGGGCGGTGTACAGCCATTAAAAAATGCAATAATAACACAATAATTAAAAAGATTAAATATCGTGGCTGAATAATAAAAACGAGACAAGGGTTTAAAAATAAGGACTAAAACCAATTAAAACCAAATTTAAAACCCTATAAAACCCTAGGCCAGACCGACTTGATAAAATAAATGAGTTTTCAATGCGCGCCGGAAGGTCAAAAGGTCAGGGATGATCCTCATCTCTGGGAGTAATTCATTCCAGGAAGGAGGGTGCCCCCAACGAGAAGGCCCGCACCCTCGGGGTCGCCAGCCGTCCAGCCGGAGACACCCCGAGGAGACCCACTCTATGGGACCACACTGGCCGACAGGAGATCGATGGTGGCAGTAGGCGGTCCCGTAAATGCCCAGGTCCCAAGCCATGGAGCGCTTTAAAGATAGATAGATAGATAGATAGATAGATAGATAGATAGATAGATAGATAGATAGATAGATAGATAGATAGATAGATAGATAGATGATGGATGGACAGACAAAGCAACAAAGTGACAGACAGAAGTGATAACAGATCAGTCTTCTCAAAGACCACTATCCATGTGTGTTTGTGTGTGTGTGTGTATAGCCTGCAATAGCTTTAGCTGGCCTGTAGGAACTTGGATGATTCTAGTCCCTGATTTATCATCACTAAGATTGTGAAGGATCATTTCTACTTCAGGGGAAGACTTAAAATAATATTTTAGCTGATATAAATTTCACTGCTCCTCTTGAGAGCTAGGGATGCAGAAAGGTTGCCTCAAACCAGGTCCTCTTAAAATATGTGAATTATCTTCATTATTAGTGGAGTGTTCACATGAGTCTTGAGCCTTTCAGCACATTTACTGATCCCATTGGCTTCTACGGGCTTTCCTTACTGAATAACTACAGGATCTTAGTGCATATATTTCTAATCTGTTTCGATTGCTTTACCCAATAGTGCATTCTTATCTGTATATCTTTGGAAGAAAATCCCACAGTTTTCAATAAAGTTTATTGCCTGGTAAACACGAATAGCACTCAGACAGCACAAGTACAAAAAATGAAAACTGAAAACTTTGGCAGTGGTGTATTTTTGACACCACAAACTAAAAGACCTTTTGTGTTGTATTGCCATAGTCAAGGAAGTTTCCCATGTGAGAGCACTCCTAAAACTAATAAAAGGAAGGCCAGCAAGTAGCAAAAGGGCCAGGCTATTGAGTTCTAGTCTCTCAACATTCTGAGGACCAGCAAATAAATTCATTCAATACAAAACAAAAAAGATTTAATCTCTTTTCCCATTCATCTTTAATTTATTTAAATTTGTGAGTTATGGAAAGCATTTATTTTTTAAAAAAAAATCTATCTGACAAGCATTAGCAAACGGTCCTCTTCAAATTAACGAAATGATTCAATTAAATGGACAAAATGAGTTAAACAAATCAATGAACTATATAAATTAAGATCAACTTCTTCAGTTCAGAGGTTATGCACATGTTTATCTATGGCAGCAGCATCATAGGTTAACTTTCTGATGGAAATTCAAGGGTCTCATCCTTAATGGGGAAGCAGGGCTCTTGGAAGGCAAATTGGGAACTGAGTAGATGGGTCTGAATCAGAGGTAGTATTCAGCAGGTTCTGACCAGTTCTGGAGAACCGGTAGTGGAAATTTTGAGTAGTTCAAAGAACCAGCAAATACCACCTCTAACTGGAGATTTTACAGTATTCTTCCCCTGCCACGCCCACCAAGCCACACCCACAGAAATGGTAGTAAAAAAATTTGAACCCCACCACTGGTCTGAATGGCCCAGCCTTCTATCACTGGAGAAGCCAAGGCTCCCATTTCTGTAGATGCCTTCAATTGTCCAACATCCTAGGTGGCCTAGAGGGAGGAAACATCTCCCAGCATTAGTGTGGATGCAATTAATCTTTGCTCCACATGGGTTGGGATGGGATGGAGTGGGAAGAGAAGGGGAGGGGAGGAGAAAGAGAAAGAGGCAAGGGAAGGCAAGGCAAGGAAAAGCAAAGAGAATGGAAAGGGAGAGGCAGATATCTTTACCAGATAACTCACTTTTCAAAAACTGGTACACCTCCGTTCTGGGTGCACATTGCTGCTACAAAGAGCTCAATGCCATAGTTTCCTGCAGCAGCTGATATTTTTGCATTTGGTGTTGCCATTATGAATTAAGCCTGCAACATGATGAGGTGCCTATTAAACAATTGCTCAGTGGCCTCCACCCCATGTATATTTTGTCTTTTTGACTTGTCACTCCATATTGTTTATAGATACTTTCATTTCTTCCACAAGCGACAGTTTTTTAAGCTGATGCATTGTACATCAATTTTGTTGGCTCCAACTGCCAAAAGACTCCCCCCCCCCAGTACATCATTAAATTTAATATCATCGTGTGATACCCTTCTATCATCCAGTCTTGTCATCTCTGCCAATTTGAACTGAATATATTCAAGTAAGCCTGGTACTGAGCTTTAGTTCCTCCTTAGCATCCAGAGAACCAGACAGCCCAATTACTTTGTTGATCCTCAGTTGCCAAGTTTGAGAAATCCCAAAGCTTTTGTCCCCTGAGATGGAATCAGCTCAGTTGATAAGGGACACAACATAGACATCAAATAATAAAATGTTATTTGACAGCTATTCAGAAGCTATCAAGAAAATTTACATCTCAGGATGAAGAAGTAATTTTTGAAGCAGAAACATGACAAGTAAATGAAATGCAGGTAGGTTTGATAACACTCTAAGGTCAATGAGTCTCTAGGGTCATATGAGCTTAAAGAAGGACAATACAGGTCGCCCTCTGCTTATAACAGTTCATTCAGTGACCATTTGAAGTTACAACAGCACTGAAAAAGTGACTTATGACCATTTTTCACACTTATGACCATTGCAGCATCCCCATGGTCATGTGATTAACATTCGGATGCTTGACAACTGGGTCATATTTATGATAGGCAGAGCATCCTGGGGTCATGTGATCACCTTTTGCAACCTTCTGACAAGCGAAGTCAATGGGAAAGATTTACTTAACAACTGTGTGACTAATTTAACAACTGCAGCTTAATAAAAGTGGCAAGAAAAGTCGTAAAACTCACTTAACAAATTTCTCATTTAGTAACATAAATTCTGGGCTCAATTGTGGTCCTAAATCATTTCTATTGTACACCTTCTATATTTTTAAGAGATAGTTTAAAAACCCACTTGTTTTTGCAAAATTAAAATGTTTGATCAACTTGCATATTTCCCCCCTAATAAACTGGTGTGTGTTTTAACAAATATTGACCCTCACTCACCCTCATCTTTCTCCTGAGTCATTGGCTTCAACAGCCATTTTTTCCTGCATAGCTACCATTCTATAAAAATCATATAGTAAGCCTTAAATTCTGATCATTTTAGCAGATTCAGGAGAAGAACTGCGAAATACTCCTTCCTTCCTTCCTTCCTTCCTTCCTTCCTTCCTTCCTTCCTTCCTTCCTTCCTTCCTTCTTTCCTTCCTTCCTTCCTTCCTTCCTTCCTTCCTTCCTTGAGAAATTGATAAGAGTTCTGCCAAGAACCTCCTTCTAGGCCAAGCAACTAGAAGAACTGAAAAGGTATTGCTTTAATAAGTTCACCAGAGGAATGTGGAAAGGTTAGTTATTTCTTTGTATAATTTTGGGTTTTCAGCTGGATGAAATTGACAAGAGTTGTTTCTATCCCAAGTAGAAGAAGAGCTGTTAAACTCTTCTTGGATATGGAGAGTCCACTAATCTTCAAATTACATGCTCACAGAAGCAAAAGGTGTTGGTGCTGTGTGGTAAGGGACAACCAGTCAACTATAATTCAGACACAACACCAGATCATCATCATGGCCAAATTAGAGGAAAAGTTTGAAATCTGAAAAGGGTTTCTTGAGTCAGGTTTACATGTGGAAGGTAAACAAGTGAATTTGGCAATGAGAATTTGGCACCCACGTGGCCTGCCTTATCATCTTGAGGAGTGAGTGTGGAAGATAAACAGGTGAAGTTGGCAATGAGAAAAACCCACGTGGCCTGCCTTACCATCTTGAAAGTGAGTGTATTCAAGGCAGGATTTCTGCCATTTTTGCTAGTGACTGTCTAGGACAGATACGGAAGCTGAAGCTCAAATACATTGGCTAGATAATGAGAAGGGAGGACTTATTGGAAAAGACTCTGATGTTTGGAAGGATTGAAGGATTGAAGGATTGAAGGCAAAAGAAGAAGGGGAGGGCAGAGGATGAGATGGCTAGATAGTGTCATCAATGCAACAAATATAGCCTGGACTATTAATAGCCTGGACTAAATAATAGCCTGGACTATTGTAATGCCCTCTACATGGGGCTCCCTGCGGGGAGCATCCGGAGACTCCAGCTGGTGCAAAATGCAGCCGCGCGGGTGATCACGGGGGCGTCACGTAGCGCCCATGTGACGCCTCTCCTGCGCGAGCTGCATTGGTTGCCGGTGGCTCTCCGGGTTCGCTTCAAGGTTCTAGTTTTGACCTTTAGGGCGACCCATGGCATGGGACCAGGTTACCTTCAGGACCGCATTCTGCCAGTGTTCTCCAACAGGCCGGTGCGTTCCCACAGAGAGGGTCTGCTCCGGGTGCCGTCGGCCGCTATGTGTCATCTGGCGGCGCCGAGGAGTAGGGGCTTCTCTGTGGGTGCCCCCGCCCTCTGGAATATTCTGCCACCGGAGCTTCGTACCGGCACGGACCTGAGGGCCTTCAGGCGCGCGTTGAAGACCTGGCTCTTTGAGCAGGCCGGCCTGGGCTGAGAAAATGATTTTAAATCTGGTCTCCATTTTTAATTCTAAATTGGGTTTTAAGGGGGGGGGGGGTTAGTCTTATTATGCAGCCGATTTAAATTTAATATTTTTTAACTTTTGTATTCTCTGTGGGGTTTTTAGATGAGCTGTTCACCACCCTGAGTCCCTCGGGAGAAGGGCGGTATATAAATGGAATTAATAAATAAATAAATAATAAATAAATATGAATTGGCAAACTCTAGGAGACAGTGGATGATGGGGGTGGGGTGTTATAGTCCATGGGGTCACAAAGAGTTGGACATGACTTAGAAATTGAAACAACAAAGAAGTGACTATCCATCCTGGCTTTCAGATACAACTAAACAGGTAAACTCGACCTTTCAATACTAGAATTTTCTTCTCAGTTGTGAACCTGGGAGCCATAGATAAAAAGTTAACTGAGACAGGACCAAGAGTAAACCCAGCATGTGATTCTCTCTTTTCAACATAGGTTAAATTCCCATTCTATGTTCTGCCTTTTGACTGACCAGGAGCATCTCAATGGGAAAATATAGTGAATTCCAAAATTTTATATAACCATTTCTTTTGATTCCCACAAACTTCATGTCTGCTCTCTGGGCAATACTCACCAATATTTCTGAGATGAAGAGTGTCGAGCCCGAAACTGACATCTGTATAGCCATTTTATTTGGGCTTATTATATACTCCTTTTCTTTTTTCTCTTTGCCGGGTATGGGGGGAAGGATTTCGGGCTTGCCACATTCCTGAGGTGGGAGGAGTGGAGTAGAGAGAGTTATTTAAGCTAGGTGGTTCTTCTTCCCATTGGAACACGAGCTGACCCTGCTGAGGCCTTGAGGTAGAGATTTATGACACCAGGCAACATTGATTTACTTCTATTGGAGAATGTGACATTGGAGGGCTGTTTCTAACTTCCAATATTATGTGGTGTAATTCTGGGTTGTGTCAGATCTGGAATTACAACAGACTTTGCCAATTTGATGCTTTCCTAAATAAAATAAATTGTTATGGAAGATGGACTTTGCTCTTTTCTTTTTAAATGGATTTCATCACTTGGAAACCTGACAAAGAGAAGGACAGTAGCTTACTGGTTGAACTGGTGCCTTGTAGGCAGAAGGTCTGACTTCTACCCTCTGGTCATTCCAATACCATAAGAAAAAACTTTAGGAAGAAAATTGGGAATTAGAATGCTAAAGCAATGCCAATTAGAATTATAAAGCTTTCCCTGGTATTCCTTTTAAAACACAGCACATTTTCCCGGAGACCTGTAAAACTTCTGAAAAAAGTGGCTTTGCCCAGAAACCATATATATATAAAAATCCAATCCACTCTTGAAACTCCTGCACTGTATTTCTGACACAGAGCATGACAGTCAGCAACAAAATAGATATGTAAGAAAAATGGATGCAGGTTCCAGTGAGTGCACTATGCGCACAAAATAAAACCCACATCTTATATTGCAGCTTTGCCTGGTTTTAAAAACTGTAGAGGTGGAAATAGCAAGATAACAACACACTATCCCTTGAAACTCTGCCAAATTAATTGCAAAAGTAGCACATTACAAGATACTTTTTTGCATATATGTGCAGTTATTATTTGATATCTCATTTGCGGAATTACAAATGTTTCTAATAAATTGTTCTTTGTTTTCTTATTATGGCAAATTGTCATCCTTACCAAAAAGGATTAGAGTTTGACCTAGTGGTTAAGGTACCAGGCTGGAAATGGTGCTAGTAGGAGATGGTAAATTCTAATCCCGCCTTAGTCTTGAAAGCCAACTAGATGACTTTGGGCTAGTCATGCTCTTTCTCAGACCAACTCACCTCATAGGGTTGTTGTTGTGGGGAAAATAGGAGGAGGAAGGGTCAGGTTGATATGCCACCTTGAGTTATCTGCAAAGTAAAAAAGGCAGGATAAAAAAAAGAATAAAAATGATTAAATGACTACTGTGTCTAAAACTCATGGATCATTACACTTTAGATGAGCATCTACAGTATATTAGCTTTAGGTGACATTGGCACAGAGTGGTGATGGTAGAAGAAGGGATGGTAGAAATTCTCCAAATGGTATACAGATAATCCTTGCCTTTCTATTCATTTAGTGGCCATTCAAAGTGACAAGAGTACTGAAAAAAAATGACTTATGACCGTTTTTCACATTTATGGCCATTGCAGCATCCCCATGGTAACGTGATCAAAATTTGGATGCTTGGCAACTGCTTCATATTTATGTATTTATGACAGGGATCATGTAATCACCATTTTCGACCTTCTGACCAGCAAAATCAATGGGGAAGCCAGGTTCACTTAGTAACTGTGTTACTAACGAAACGGCTGCAATGGTTCACTTAACAACTGTGGTAAGAAAATGGGACAAAACTCACTTGACAAATGTCTCACTTAGCAACATAAATTCTGGGCTCCATTGCAATTATAGGTCAAGGATTATCTGTATATAGCTCACTTTCCCTGAAGTTATTAGAGAGATATACAGAACTTACATCTATTTACAGTAGATATACAGAATTTACATCTATTTACAGTACAGAAGGTGTGGATAAAGGAAAATGTGTTGATGGTATCATTTGAACAAATAACCTTTCTGGACTTTAGGCAATATAGTTGTAACCCAACTAATATCTTTTATCATCAAGTGAGCTCAAAAGAATCACAAAGAAAAATTAGAGTGAAATTCTCAAATACCTGAAGAATAAGAATGGATACTGGAACCTTTTTTTAACAACAAAAAAAAAAACAAAAATTAGGGGAAATTGCAAGGATGATACATGAAATTTGCCTTCCATGAAATTTGCCGGTAGGGATTTAACTGGTAATGCAATAATTGTAGAGAGGCTGCAAATCGTTATACAAAGAAAGATTATTAGACCATTTGGCTACCTTGTAATTAAACAAATGTAAAAAGTCATGCTGTGGCCATAAGAATTTCACTGATGTTTTGCAATAAATTCTGAAAGTCATTCTGCTTTCATCAGAGAAAGCATAAAAGAAGAAGTTGCAGAAATTTTCAACACAAGGTTAAAGCCAAGACAGACACTTATCCTCTGAAGTACAGTAGATGAAGAGTGAGCAAACATAAATATATTCCTTTTAAAGGTTTGGTGGTGGTACTGCTGCAATGGAAACATCTCCCAGGGACAATTCCCACAGCAATTACAGTTGGATTGCAGGAGAATTTGAAAAGAACAGGCGAAGGAGATGTCTATTTAAAATGTGGTTATTCTAACTCTTATCGCTACATATTCATTCCTTTTTTGTTTTTTGTTTACTAGGGCCTCTAACATTTCTGAGAATATATTTATCTAAGGTAAAGCTATCCTTTGGAATTTCCAACTTATCTCACTTTCATGAGCAAGCTATCTTCAATGCCTATGAACAGTAAGAACAAAAATCTTAAACAAACAGCAAAATCTTAACATGAAACTTCACACTCTTAATAAAAAGTGCAAATGTGCTAATAAAGTATTCTAATACTATGTTCTATGAAATGCTAATTATTTTAGTTATAATTAAACATAAGTCTTTCTGAAAATTTTAATGCATGGTTACTATTGGTATGCAATTGTTTGTAGATTCAACATAAGGAAACAGAAAATATAGCAGGTGCCCAAGTTTGTACACCCTTAGAATAGAATAGAATAGAATAGAATAGAGTAGAGTAGAGTAGAGTAGAGTAGAGTTAGAGTTAGAGTAGAGTAGAGTAGAGTAGAGTAGAGTAGAGTAGAGTAGCGTAGCATAGAATAGAATAGAATAGAATAGAATAGAATAGAATAGAATAGAATAGAATAGAATAGAATAGAATAGAATAGAATAGAATAGAATTTTTTATTGGCCAAGTGTGATTGGACACACAAGGAATTTGTCTTGGTGCAAATACTCTCAGTGTACATAAACGAAAAGATACATTCGTCAAGAGTCAAGAATCATAAGATACAACACTTAATAATAGTCATAGGGTACAATATGCAATCAAATCATACTAGGAAACAATCAATATAAGTCGTAAGAATATAAGCGACAAAGTTATAGTCATACAGTTACAAGTGGGAGGGGATGGGTAATAAGGAGTGATGAGAAGATTAATAATAATAGTAATGCAGACTTCGTAAATAGTTGGACAGTGTTGAGAGAATTATTTGTTTAGCAGAGTGATGGCGTTCGGGAAAAAATTGTCCTTGTGTCTAGTTGTTCTGATGTGCAGTGCTCTATAGCATCATTTTGAGGGTAGGAGTTGAAACAGTTAAATTCAGGAAGTGAGGGGTCTGTAAATATTTTCACAGCCTTCTTTTTGACTCGTGCAGTATACAGGTTCTCTATTGAAGGCAGGTTGGTAGTAATTGTTTTTTCTGCAGTCTTAATTATCCTCTGAAGTCTGTGTCTGTCCTGTTGGGTTACACAGCCAAACCAGACACTTATAGAGGTGCAGATGACAGACTCAGTAATTCCTCTGTAGAACTGTATCAGCAGCTCCTTGAGCAGTTTGAGTTTTCTGAGTTGGTGCAGAAAGAACATTCTTTGTTGTGCTTATTTGATGACATTTTTAATGTTAGGTGTCCATTTTAGGTCTTGTGATATGATAGAACTTAGAAATTTGAAGGGCTCTACTGTTGATACTGTGATGTCTAGTATTGTAAGAAGTGGTAGTATGGGAGGGTTTCTTCTAAAGTCTATCACCATTTCTATGGTTTTGAGTGTGTTCAGTTCCCGACTGTTCCGGTTATACCATGAGGCAAGTTGTACAATCTCCTGTCTGTATGTAAATTCGTCATTTTCATGAATGAGACCAATCACAGTTGTATCATGTGCAAACTTCAGTAATTTAACAGATGGAACATTTGAAATGCAGTCATTGGTATATAGGGAGAAGTGAAGAAAGCACACAGCCTTGTGGGGAGGGGCTGAGTATTGTACAGGTATCAGATGTGATTCTGCCTAACTTCACCTGCTGCTTCCTGTCTATTAGGAAGCTTATGATCCACTTACAAGTGGGTTCAGATACCACTAGTTGTTTTAGTTTAGTTAGAAGAATGTTGGAATAATGGTATTGAATGCTGAACTGAAGTCTACAAAGAGGACCCTTGAGTAGGTGTTTGGAGATTCAAAGTGTTGTAGGATGTAGTACAGAGCCTACTTCCGATTGATTTGGCGCTCAATTGTTGCATGTAAATTTGTTCCAAAGAGTTTTGGATTTATTCAGGGTTTTATTTTACATACTTCTGGTGAAGTTGAAGAAAAGGTTTCCTCTTCTTCTATCTTGTACTGTATCTATATTAGTGTTATATGAGCAATGCCAGTATAGTGAAACTCTGGACAACTCCATTGTCCAGCTCATTACAATGATTTGTAGAATCTGTTTTTCTCTACTAACCATTTTGCAGACTGCTCTAGCAGTTTTTCTTGATATTTCAGACTTCAACAATTCTATGTAACTTCCTTTTCTTAACAATGCTTCTCACAATTGAAATTGCTGGTTGGAAACAGAGATTTTCTCTGCTTGGTAAAAACTGAATTATCTTTACTTTCAAATGCTGAGACAGCTGTTTAGCAAACCCCATATTTGTTGGTAGCAGACAAAACAATAGTCACAGTCCATTTGTTCACCCAGAGAATTGTTTTTATCTGATTAACTGTAGATAATTCATTCCCCTTCTTGGATATCTTTAAAAATATTATAATAAAAAAAGAAATACCAAACCAACTGGAAGATTGTCCAAGCTTCTGCAGGTTCTATATTCACTGTTTTCTAATTTTGAATCTATAAACAGCTGCACGTAAGAAAAGTAAGCCCACATTCCAATTATTGGAAAGATGTTGTGTTTTGTATCAGGCAGGTGTTGAATGATCTTCCTTTAACTTAAGGATTGACTGAAACATACAGTTTGACAAGGAATGCTTACACTTTTGCATTGCTTCAACAGTGGGTTGGACTAGAAGACTTTCAAAGTCCTTTCCAACCCTATTATTCTACGTTCTATGTTCCTGTGTCAGGTAGAGAAATTTAAAAAATTGGCAAGCAACACCCAAAGCACCATTTGTTTTTCAGAATACTGTTTAGCAACAAAAATGACTTTACTTTTTCTTTTAAAATAAATGCTATGTGCCAACTATTCCAAGTCTACTACTGTACCAAAGATTTGAAATTGCAATTCCCAGAACTTCTAGTCAGCAGGACCATTAGCTAATATTTGAGGATTAATGTACTAATATACAGTATTTGGAGGGCAGAAAGAGAAGAGATTTCCTATGCAGTGTTGCAAAGACTGTTTTGAAGGAAACCCTTTGAATGAAGGCAAATATATGTGTCCCGGGATAATGTTGCAAGATCGAATTTGGGCCAGTCACCTGGACCAGAAATTTACGCTTCCGGGCTTTCGGACTCCAGTAGAGAGAAGTTCCCTGAGGATGGGCTCCAGCATGAGTTTGAAATCTTGGAAGAGTAAATCTCTGGTCCCAGTCACTAACCCAGATTCAATCTTGAAACCCGTTGAGAAATAAGTTGGTCATTGTTCTACTCTAAATATTATATATCTGAATTCAAACCAACGAAAGGCATTATAAGAGACTCACTATAAAATAATGGGAATTGATCACCTATTACCTTCTGAAATTAATTCAAACTAGAACAGATGTAAAGTAAGTTATTAAAGCTTAACCATGTGGGTAACATTTGAGATTAAAATTTATTTCTCAGTCTAGAGTGTGGAAGGGTATGAGGTAAACATAAAATAAACACCTGTGACACCTTGGTTCTGTAACTTTCATTTGAGGTGACCTCTAAAATATGTGGCCTAGCCTTATCAACTTATTTATTCTCCAAACAGAAGTAATAGAAAACCAAACACTGCAACACTATTAAGAATGAACTGTAAGACAAATTGCATAAATCTTTATTTTTCAATCATTCCTTTGATGGTTTTCAGTCCATAAAGTGAGGTTCAAGTTCTGCTTTATATCACTGACAGAAAAGAAAGGATTACATTCTAGGAAGACAGATTGGATTTTAATTTTTAGCAAGTTGAAATTGTAGTTAGCAATTGGATGTCTTGAAAAGGTTGCAGATGGAATCATATATCATAGCAGCAGGAACCAATATTTAGATTCTTCTAAAACAGAAGAGAGATGTCATTATTATTCCATATGACAGACAATTAAAATGTACCAAAAAAAAAAAAACCTGCTAGCCTTTAATAGCACAGATCTTAAGTACCAAAACTAGTTTTGTCTGAAATCTGCACTTAGACCGGTTATTTCAAACCATGGCAAAAAAAATGATCAGAGATGGCACAAAATCAATATGATCTTTTGCATCTACTTGTTTTGACTCCTTACAACCACTGACTTAGTATTTCTGGGGAGGGGGAAATAAGCAAGGAAATAAGTGAAAGAGTGTTTTACAGCCAAAGGATAAATATTCAGGCAAATGCATAAACAAATAAGAAATAAGACAGTGTCAGAGGGTCTGGCTAGCTATTCTTTTGTTAGATAGTATATAGGCTGTTAGTCTTAAATGGTGGGGTCCTTGGTGCTCTCTCTGAGCTTGGTTGTTTTCTTGCAGATGTTCCATTACCCAAACTAGGTAAAATCATCAGAGCATTGATTGATGTTACCTACTTTGGGTAATGAAACATCTGCAAGAAAACAGCCAAATTCAGAGAGCACTAAAGACCCCTCATTTCAACCTGAGCTACAAATACTTTCCTTTATCAGTCTTCAATTATGTTTGATGTTTTATCAGTGAACGTAAGTTATTCTGAAGCTTGCTCTCCAGAACTTATAATGATAACCATCAGAAATTTTGAGAGTAGAGGAGGAACTAGGAACTATTGACCTAAATGTGCTTTTTCAAAACAAAAACAACAGGACCTTATTTTTCCTTGAAGACATTTTTCTTCTTTATCCAAGAAGCTTCTTCAGTTCTGAAGTGAAACATCTTCAAGGAAAAACCAAGTCCAATTGCTTTTTGAAAAAGCACCATTGGCACAACCATGATCTGGATTTATTTATTTGTTTAGCATATGGCACGTGTTTAGTCAGGGATCACTGAGGTGGCTGGCTGCCTCTGTGAAAGGAATTTTTTGTTATCTTTACCCACAGGGTGCCTGAATGCTGGGAGGCATTCGGGAGAGGCTTCTTTCTTGTCCCTATATGCTTTATTAGCTCACAGAAATTGAACCATGTGAGCCATCACAGCCCGCTCATGATCTGGATGATTGAGAATCACCATAGACATATACAGTAGAATAGAATAGAATAGAATAGAATAGAATAGAATAGAATAGAATAGAATAGAATAGAATAGAATAGAATAGAATAGAATAGAATAGAATAGAATAGAATAGAATACATTTTATTGGCCAAGTGTGATTGGACACACAAGGAATTTGTCTTGGTGTAAATACTCTCAGTATACATAAAGAAAAAATACATTCGTTAAGAATTAAGAATCATAATGTACAACACTTAATGATAATCATAGAGTACAATCAACAATCAAATCATACTAGGAAACAGTCAATATAAATCATAAGGATACAAGCGACAAAGTTACAGTCCTACAACATAGAAGGAGAGAACTAAGCATTCTACTTGGAATAAGCTTCCCAGTTTCTGCCAACCTATCAGTTCAAAAGCATGTAAAAAAATTCAAATAGAAAAATAGGGACCACTTTGGTGGGAAGGTAACAGCGCTCCGTGCACCTTCGGTCAACCTGGCCACATGACCACAGAGACGTCTTCGGACAGCGTGGCTCTTTGGCTTTGTAATGGAGATGAGCACTGCCTCCTAGAGCAAGAAACAACTAGCACACATGTTCAGGGGAGCCGTTACCTTTATCTTATTTCAAGGAAATTAGACCTGGCAGCAAGGAAGGCTCCCTCTGAAATCTTCCTGCTTGAAGAAGAATGAACATCTGTGCATGGATTGTGCAAATATCTTAACTAATGGTTTAATTAGATTCCACCACAGATGTGGAGTAGCCATCCTTTATGTTTTCCTCCTTCTTTTAGGAAGATTTCATGTATATACACTTTTAAATATAAGAAGATAAAAGCTAACAGAAACTAATATAAAGTAAGATAGGAAAAAACAAATCAAAGCAAAAAGTCCAAGGGAAAAGAAAGAAAGAAAGAAAGAAAGAAAGAAAGAAAGAAAGAAAGAAAGAAAGAAAGAAAGAAAGAAAGAAAGAAAGAAAGAAAGAAAGAAAGAAAGGAAGGAAGAAAAAGATACATGTGTAGCTTCTGTTATTCCTCCTAGTAATTATAAGCACATTTTGACCTCTGTCTCTAAAATTATATCATATTACTTTTTTTCTATAATCCCTTCTGTCTAATCATCAAAACCCTAAGTCACAAGTTCATTATTTTCATTTTTATGCAAAAAGCCCACAAGAGGCTTCCAGTCTCCAATAAAATGTAAATTTCTTTTCTCTGATGAAAGAAATTAATTTATCAATTTCAGCAAAATGTGTCAACTTCATTGACCATTCCTCCAAAGACAGTAATGTTGAATCTTTCCATCTTTCTGCATTCAGTCATCTCATTGCTTTAATTATATACTGAAATAATCTTCCATGGTTTCTTTTTAACTTTTGATCCATTTTAACATTTTATCCATAGACGACTGAATATTCATCTCTAAATTCCTCTATATCAAATAGATATTGGGATCCAAAAATCTTTAGTTTTGCTACATGCCCTCCATGATAAAATGTCTTTTCAGGTTATTCTTCACTTCTATTTGATATTCTGGTTTTATTTTTATTTTTTTACATCTTTGTCTTCTGCTTATTAATTTTGAAACCTTATAATATATCAAAGTCCTTTAATTTTTCCCATTAATGCTTCTATTCCCTCTAGTGGATCTTCTAAAATTAACACTAAATCATCTGCAAAGGCCCTTGACTTATGAACATCTTTTTAAATCATCACTTCCATAATTCTCTGATCTTGTCTTATATTGATATTCAATACCTTAAGTATCATAATAAACAATGTATTATATAATGGCAGTGATGTAATGGCTGCCTAATGTTTTCTGATTAATAATGCTAAGAATCCCTTTGATGGAAGCAGCTGGATTTCATGTACTTTCCTTTGTCTTATCCCTTTTTGAATCTCACAAGGTTTTGTTAGTTCTCCATTAGCAATCATTTGTGCTTTCTGAGAATTACAAATTTACCTTACCCATTTAATAAAATTCTCTCCAAGGTTCATATGTCTTAGGACTCCAAACAAAACAATCCGGTACAAATTGTCAAGTTCTTTGCATCTAAGAATATCAATGGAGGATGTTTTTTCATTATGTTGCTCCAAGTATTCCAGAACATTCACACCATTTCTAATATTATGACATACAGTAGTTGCCTTTTAGGTCAAAACCCACACTGGTCATCATGAATGAAATCTTCCAAAATTATTTTCAACTTTTCAGCCAAAATTTAACAGAATAACAGCCTTGGAGGTCTTTTAATCCAACCCTCTGCTCAAGACGCAGACTTCTCTGCTCAGAAGACCCCAATCTATTCTAGACAAGTGGCTGTCCAGTCACTTCTGGATACAGTAATTATAGTAAACATAATCATAGTAATCATAGTAAGCAGAATCATAGTAACCATAGCAAATCATTCTAAGCAATTTATAATAATTATTTAACAAATAGGGGAGTCAATAATTTCTTTTCTTTTTCTGCTTAGGTATTCAGATTATTATCAGCTTCCTACCAGTTATCAGGAATCTTGCCATTCTGCAAAATAGTCTTTATTGTTTATTAAAATGGTTGTAGAAGCTCCTCTTCAAACCATTTGTAATAAGAAGCTACCAGGCTTTCTAGATCTTCCTAAAAGAGGTAACTTTCCTGTTTTAATCTTTTTGATAGCTTCACAAAGTTATCATAGGTCATACTTACTGTCATAGGTCCATTCAAAATTAGTCTGTGATTATCTGTAATCTTATGTAAATTCTTTTTATGTAAGTATTCATCTGATTTTTCTGAAGAAATTTCTTGATCTTGATATACTTTCATATATTCACATCAACTGTTATCAGAATAGTCTTTTCTTGTGTCATTAATATCACTTTCTGATCTTTTTCTTTTTGCAATGTGTAGGCCAACTGTCTCCCTAGTTTATTTTGAAATTCAAAATTTCTTTGTTTTGGATAGTTCATCTTTCCATCTGTTTCACCATTAACATAGCCAATTGGCTTGGTAAAAACTTAATTTGATGAGCTTTTATCCTGTGGGAAGTTAGCATCCACCCCTCTCCTAGAAAAATTGAAATAGCCCAGGAAATATTAAAAGGCAGAATATTTCTTCTAAAAAGAGTAGAAACTCAAGAAGCAGAAACTCACTCAAGAAAGCAGAAACTCACCCCCACCCTTGTTAATGAGTGGGCCATTAAGGCTTGGGCCAGAATACTTTACATAAGAAGGAACTCCAAGGTGATGGGATTAAGGATGGCCCTCAGGAAATGATAGGATTACCCATCTCACCACATGGCCTGGGAAGATTGCATTAGCCAGCATTCAGGTAAAGCCATGTGGTCCAGACCAAGCCTACAAAGTTAAGACCCCCGCCCCTGGGAGTCTGACAACCAATTAGAATACAAGCTCCAATTCAAATCTCAACAGAGAGTATAAAACCCAGGTACTCTCAGCACCTCAACACTTCTCCTTTTTTTCTTTTCTTTCCCCTTTTCCCTTTTTCCCTTCTCTTCTTATCTTGAAGCATGTGATCATTCTTCTCTGGAGCTCCAGGCCATGTGGCCCTGTAACCATTAAACCTTCCAAGCAGCCTCCATGTTTCCAGTGTCTTTTTTCCCCACTTGGAACTGAACCCAGAAGGATATTTCTTTCAACAATTGGCACCCAAGCAGATGGGACTCCAAGCTAACCTAACCAATGGACCAGGCCCAGGTAAGATTCCCTTGCTAGCAAACAGACCCATTGAGTCTGTGGGTGAGTTTTTCCTGGACCTTGGCCATTTGGAAAAAAATGGTTTTAAAGGGGTTTTGAGTGTTGAGCTCAAAGGCTGCTTGGAAAGAAGGTGAGTACCTCTAAATTTTAATTTTAAAGCATGGAAAAACGTGGGAAATATGTGTATGGTTGCATGTGTGTAAGAGGATCCTTCTCCCAAACACAACTGGATCTTGCTTCCTCTGTGCATTTCCTAACCGCAGAAAGACCAAGAGTCTGGAGAGCATGGGGGTTTTGCCAGAGCACAGGACCTTTTGTTAGGGAAAAAGGAAGAGCATGTTTATGAGTGGCTTCATCCTTGGACAGCAGCTGGATTTCATTTCTTTGTTTGGCCTCTAGCCGCCCTCTTGCCTGTTGTTAGCTCTACAGAGCCATGACCATCAGGACAGGAAAAGCAAGGGGGGGCCATCAGAGTGTGGGACCTTCTGTATATAAGAGGAAAAGCCAAGCGGGTTATGATTGAAGGGAGGGAAGGAAAATTTGTCATTTTTTTTTGTCCAGTGTATCTCAAAAGCAAACCCCAGGGTTTTAGGTAAACTTAGGTAATTTTAGTGTAATTTGGACACTAAATTAGGAGCGCCAGTACTTGCCTGCATAAGAGCAGCAAGTTTTCCTCGGATCTGAGCTCTTCCAGATCTGTAAACGTGGGCTAGGAAGAAAAGAATAGAATAGAGAAAAGTGGAGTACTCGTACTTGTCTGAGGGGGGCAGAGAGTCTCACGGGCTGTTTTTTTTTGGGGAAAGGAAAGTAGGCTGCATTGACAGCAACACCCCCAGTCCGAAAACCGTGGTGAAGTGAGAGAGAGAGAGAGAGAGAGAGAGAAAAGTCTCTCGGGAATTTTTTTACTAAAAAGGGGAGCGCGCATACTTTGGGAAACACCTAGTTTTTTTATATTTTTGTTCTGAGGTTAAGTGTTTGATTCCGTTGCGCCAGGAGCAACGACCAGTCTCTTTTATATTTTTGTTCTGAGGTTTAAGAAAAGTGTTTGATTCCGTTGCGCCAGGAGCAACGACCAAAGTCTCCCCCAGACACCCTTCTTTTTTTCTTCTTCTTGCTTGGATATTGCTTGTGTCTGAAACTGGTTCGCCTAGCTGACTGACCCGACTAAGCCAAAGTGTGAAACCCCACATGTAAGGGGAACATGGGAAGCGGTAGTTCGAGGGTCCTGGATGGAACCCCCCAGGGAGAGCTATTGGAGGCTTGGGATGAGCAGCAGATGCTGACCCTAGCCGGAATGAGCAAGAAAAAGGTAAAATGTATAGGTAGGGATTTGGCTTTGCTGAGGGATACAGGAAGACCAATGTGGTAAATAAAGGTACTTAAAAGGGCAATGTATAAACAGGATCACATGGAATTTTCTTAATTCTTTCTATCTTTCTTTCTTTGTCTTCTATGCAACCACGTGGTTTGTTCCTTAAGATTTATGCCTTCCCCAATTTAACTAAGATATTTATTGTGGGAATGATCAGTGTGTGTGTAAATCTCAGAGTTTTGTTTTCTTTGTCCTTGTTTCTGTGTGTGTGCGTGCGCACGTGTGTGTGTCTAAGTCTTTGTGTGTCCTCGAGGTAACTGTTGCAACTGTTAAAAATGTCTGACCTCTTCAGGTATTAATTTTAAATTGTTAAGATTTAAAAACACTGAGAGAAATTGTCTTCTCCCGGTCTGGTCTGGCCAACCAAACTGGATGAGGAACAGAGAAAATTTTCTTTCCTCTCTGTGCTTTTAAGAAAAACCCAAGGTTATTAGTGAATGTTCTAAGTTCATTTACAAGAAAAGTTTCATCCTGTGTGTTTAAATGATTTTACCTGTTCATCCTTTTTCCTGAAGCTTGTGAATCCAGTTTTTTTTTTCCTTTCTCATCTGCTGTGTCTCCATTTTGTTGAAAACTGATTTATCTTTTTAGTAACTGCAATACTAATGTGTTATTCTTCATCCTCAAACCATGCCTGCAAGCTATCTACCCCCCCAAAAAAAAATCTCTAATCCTCTTACAAAGCCTTTCTTGGTAGAATTACCAGCGAAGGGGGGAAGGGACTCTTGTTCTGTGTGTTCCAGGCCTGCCACATGTGGAAGCAGATACTGCCCCTAGAGACATTCCATCCATTGGAGCCAGGAATTGGGTTTGGATCCAGCCTCCACTGAAAGTCATTACAGCAACCAGAGTGGGCAGACCTTCCCAAGCCTGACTGACCACCCATACCACCAGGCCAAGCCTATGCCACCCAGAGACGTGAAGGAAAGGACCCTGAGATGGACCAGTAAAAGACTAAAAGACTCTTTTCAATCCCCAGAAGACAGAAAGATTATGGGGGGAGGATGGAAATTTATTGTAACTGAAAATTCATTGTAATGTGAAATCTATTGTAATTCTTTTTTTCTTTCTTGTATTATTTATATTGTAACCAGTTTAATGTACTCATGTAAGGATTGTATTTGAGAGTGGCTGGCCCAGCAAGTTCTGAACACCTTGTACTTCTGTCTGGTGGGAGGGAAAATTGTCCACGTTTGTATTATCTGTATTGTAAAACTAGCTGCATACACAGGCACATACAGAGACACACCATTTAGAATTAGATAGCAGCTAATCCCTTTTTACCTACCTCCACAAAAAGCTGCTCCTAGCTTCAATTTTAATGTGTTTTTTTAATTTGTTTTGTTTTTGTTTTGCTGCTCTGAGGCACTAAGGCCCAAGCAGTCATATTGCCCTGCTAATTCCATGAGGGAGAGGGCATCTCCCTCAGGCAATTCCTGAAGAGATAGCAGAAAAGAGATCTCCAAACCCCAAGTCCTGACTGTGACTCACAAATGATGCTGCCCAGTTGCCCAGTAAAGCAGGATATGTTGCACTGGCGGTCTCATGAGTAGAAGTCCCAAGGCTCATTGTGTGTAACTTTAAAAATACTAAATAGCCTGGTTGCATACTGGCTAACCTCAATTTGGCCTCACAAACCCTGGAAGCTAAGAGCTAGGCAGGTAGTAACCATAACCTTGGATATGAGCAGCCTGTAATTTAAAGGTTGTGAACACTGTATAGAGGCTTGTGCTTACAACCTGACTGTAAGCTCACAAAACGTATATCAAACATCTGAAAATCATTTGGCAAGAAAAATTGGATACAGCTAAAAAAAAAAAAAAAAAAACAGAAGTTTTCCCAGACCTTTATGGTTGAAAGCTTTTGGGAGCCACTGAAGGAATCCTTTTCTGTTGCCTCTTTTTCAATGCCTTTTCTTTGCATCAGAGAAAAATTTTTTTTTTTAAAAAAAAGCACCCATCAAGTTTCCCTGATCTGATCACCTTTTAATCTTTTGTCAGAATTCTCACGTGTTTTCAAAAAAAAAAAAAAAAAATGAGGGATTGTGGGAAGTTAGCATCCACCCCTCTCCTAGAAAAATTGAAATAGCCCAGGAAATATTAAAAGGCAGAATATTTCTTCTAAAAAGAGTAGAAACTCAAGAAGCAGAAACTCACTCAAGAAAGCAGAAACTCACCCCCACCCTTGTTAATGAGTGGGCCATTAAGGCTTGGGCCAGAATACTTTACATAAGAAGGAACTCCAAGGTGATGGGATTAAGGATGGCCCTCAGGAAATGATAGGATTACCCATCTCACCACATGGCCTGGGAAGATTGCATTAGCCAGCATTCAGGTAAAGCCATGTGGTCCAGACCAAGCCTACAAAGTTAAGACCCCCGCCCCTGGGAGTCTGACAACCAATTAGAATACAAGCTCCAATTCAAATCTCAACAGAGAGTATAAAACCCAGGTACTCTCAGCACCTCAACACTTCTCCTTTTTTTCTTTTCTTTCCCCTTTTCCCTTTTTCCCTTCTCTTCTTATCTTGAAGCATGTGATCATTCTTCTCTGGAGCTCCAGGCCATGTGGCCCTGTAACCATTAAACCTTCCAAGCAGCCTCCATGTTTCCAGTGTCTTTTTTCCCCACTTGGAACTGAACCCAGAAGGATATTTCTTTCAACAATCCTTAGATATATTTTTTAAAAATCATACTTTTAAACATCTTATCCAAAATCTTCTGCATTTTTCCTTGCCTTTTCCTTTTGATTCACTATTGTACCATATAAAATAATCTCTTACAAAATCTATGCTTGCATTCCAAACTTTCCTCATTTCTGTGCCTTTATTAAGATTATTCTCAAAAAATCATTAAACTTCTTTTTACAATCCAGTCCCTTTCTTTTTGTAATAACTTCCCATTCAATCTCCACCTAAAAGATCTATATCTCTTTTTAAAAGTTAAAGATTATGATTTGAAAATGTAATATCTCCACTTTGTAAACATTATTAGCCAGAGTCTTGAAATCGAAATCATGTCTATTCTCGAGATGGATCTATGCCTTTCAAAAAAATAAATATATTCTTTTGAATTGCCATTTTTATATCTCCTTGTATCAGGAAGCTCCAATTTATCCCTTCATAAGTAAAAAAAAAGTATTTGGTAATTTCCTTTTGTGTGTGTGTTATTTTGCTATTTTTATAAAGAACCACTCTATTCCAATCTCCCAGAATGCTCCAATTTTCATACAAAAATTTCAAAAGTTTATCCATTAATCTTTTCCAAAATGCTGTTTGATCTTCATTTAGGGCATAAATTATCAATATCAAAGGCTTAGATTCTTATAGATGGACTTCTACCCCAGCATATCTACCATTATGGATTGATTAAGGATTTTATTTTTTGTTCACCTGTAAACTTTGTAAATTAATTTTTCTTCAAATTGTCTTAAATCTACTCCAGATTGGTCTATTTAATAAATAATCTGGAATGATAGTCAACAAATTATCCTATCATAGTTTACAATGCAGAAACTTGCTTAGTTCCATTCCAGACATAATCATTTTTGTATCCTATTCCTTTTAGATAGCTCAACAATTTGTCTGACGTTTTCTTTACTGAAATAACTATTTGAGACAGAAGCTGAATGTTGATGTTTTATTCCTTCCAGTTCTGTTATTCTGTTAAATCTAGTTGGTTTTGTCTTTTGTCCTAAGTCCAAGCTGGCTTGAGTTGATGCCTTGATTCTAATTGTTTCAGATCATTCAGCAATACACCCTTCTGTTTCCACATGGCTTTCTGCCTACTTGATGCTAGAGAGATTAGCAAAGCCTTCATAAATGCTTTGGTACCATCCCAAATGATCCCTAAGGAGACATCAGGGGTTAAACTGATTTGGAAGACATTTGTCTGCTGTTAAATATATGATCCCAAACAAATCTCTAATATTCCGTCCTTTAAATTTTATCCTAAGTGATTTTACTGTTTATGTTTGTTCTTTATGTCACTGATCTAGTATTAATGCATTATTGTGAACATATAAAAGACTAACCTTTAAGTCATACTTTTCTTCATTTTGATAAGGCCTGCAATTTATTTTCCTCCATGGATGTCTATGCTGATAGCCTGTTTGAAGTATTAAAGGTGATACAATTTCTAGTGTCTCCCTTTAAAATTTCCTTTCTATCAATCAACAGATTATGATCTGGCAAATTTTATGGGTTGCCTTCTATTAAAGGTGACAGGCTCCAGTTGCTCTCTGATTATGCACTGAGCTGTCCTCACTGTGAAAATGTACTCTTAAAATAGGGTTGATATACAAAGTCATTCATGGTAAAGGATATTGCATATTTGTGATGAAAGGCAAACATTTCAGTGGCTTTAGTTTAACTTATTTTGTCGAGAGAGAGAGAAATGAAAGTGAGAGATTGATTCCCAGCATTACCCTGGGCTAGAGACCAAGCATGTAAATGAAACATCTCATGTTAATCCATCCAAGGAGTATCTATGGAGACTCTCAATCATGCAGGTCAGAAAAAGCATCTTTGGGATATCTAAGGAGTACCCTTCCTTGGACATATTTAAAGTTGTATTTCATTCAACAGATCTTGTATTGGATACGTAGCAGTAACAGAAATTCTTCTATAACAGCTTCTTTAGCTTTTCTACAAATGGCAATGGAGAATCAAGAAGCAACAGGTGGAAACTAATCAAGGAAAGAACCCATCTAGAATTAAGGAGAAATGTCCTAATAGCGAGAACAATTCATCAGTGGAATGCTTTTGTCTCCAGAGGTTGTAGGTGCTCCAACATTGGAGATTTTGAAGAAGAGATTGGGCAACTATTTGTCTGGACTGGTACAAGGTCTCCTGCCTGAGTAAGGAGTTGGACTAGAACATGGGTGTCAAACTTGCCGTGTCACGTTGCTGTCACGTGATGTTTCATGATAGTTTCCCCATTTGTGAAACTGGGATATGCATGGCCTACCTGTGATGCATCTGGCCTGTGGGCCACTAGTTTGACACCCCTGGACTAGAAAATCTCTAAAGTCTCTTTCAACTCTGTTATTCTGTTATTCTGCTGCTCAAGAGACATTCTTGTATCCTTACGAGTCTGTTTAGAGTCCAACTTGCTAAGAGAAAATGGACATGGACCAAACAGGCTATGACCTCCAGGCTTACAGGGACAATACTACAAATTTACCCTAATTCCAATTCATCTTCTTGCACTTACTTCTATTCTAGGGAGAGAGGGGGGAAAAAACACTTCTTGGACAGAAACCTGATATATTGGTGGATTATTACTTGTATATCTGAGATAAATTGTAGTGATTCTTTGAAGAGACAACACCAGAGTTTAAAGCAGACCACAATTTCATATGATTTTTTAGGTGGACTGGCTGATAACCAAGTAGATATTCATTTCAAGGGACATCTTTCATGCCGAAGGTCAGCAATGTGAAATGATATGAGGCTGGATCAGAAAGAAACTAAGATTTAACACGCGCTATTGAGTAACAATTTATTTTTTGAGTCAACATTTATTTACCCATGGAAAGGAGATTGTGCCATTAAAAAGGCTATGAGGACTTATTTTGATGAAGGATTTTAAAAAGTCTTTTTCCAGTTGCTCTTTCTTGTTCCATGAAAGCCGTTTTTTCCTCCTTATTTGGGAATGTGAAATGAGGACAGTAAGGAATGGGGAGGGATGTAATCTCTAAGGCATTTATCCTCCTACTTTCTTGGCTGAAGTTTGTGCATTGTAAAAACTGTGAAACAATTTAAATTCCCGGCAGAAATGAGTAAGCATAATAAAAGAAATGAAGGGAAGGGGGAGAAGAAAGAAGTAGGCTGCTGGTGAAGGCTCAGAGGAAAACAATTATGTTTTAATGTTTGGTCCCTAAATAATTAAACTGGTGCCCTAGGCAATAACACAATAGTTTCTAGTAAGGAGAATACCTCATTCCCTGGATCCCATTAACAACCAGAAGGATTCAAGGCAAAAACAAAGGAATCAGTTACTTATTTGCAGTAACTTTTGTATAACCGGTGAAATGAAGGAGAAAGGAAAGCATGCCTTGGAATCTCAGTTACTTTTCTTCATCACACGGATGTCAAGCATGGTGTTTGATGCAGGAAAGCTCTTGCTGAGATCCTAGTACACTTTTGACTCAGTATAACTTTACTAGACTGTCCCAGCAGCTAGAATGTGGAGCCTAGATAGAATACAATAGGATATAATTCTTTATTGGCCAAGTGTGATTGGGCACACAAGGAATGTGTCTTTGGTGCATAAGCTCTCAGTGTACATAAAGAAAAAATAAAATACATTCACCAAGAATCATAAGATACAACACTTAATGATAGTTCTAGGTTACTAATAAGCAATCAAATCATACTAGGAAACAAATAAAACAGTATACATTGTAAAGATGCAAGCAACAAGGTTATAGTCATAAGTAGAAAAGGAGATAGGTAATAGGAAAGATGAGAAGAATAGTAATAATACAGTCTTAGTAAATAGTTTTGACACTGTTGTGGGAATTAGTTGTTTAGCAGAGTTATCGCATGTGGGAAAAAACGTCCTTGTGTCTAGTTGTTCTGGTCATTTATAATGTCGTTTTGAGGGTATGGAATATCATATTGCAATTGCTATATTCAGCTGGGAAGCTCAAGGGGCCAGTACCCTACAAGTAATACCAAAGTTCAATTATGGGGTCCTTGGTGCTCCCTGAGCTAGGTTATTTTCTTGCAGATGCTTCATTATCAAACTAGGTAACATTATCAGTGTTGGTGAGTGTGGGCTTTGCTTCCTGTTTATATACAATAGCTTGCCATGCTATGGTTGGTGGGTTATGGTTTTCTCCTTGATAATTCCTTGATTACAGTATTGTTTTCTGTTTGATTGTTTGCTTCATATTAATTCTTGTTTATTCAGATGCTGGTGACTGGAGAGTATGTGCTTTGGTCTTTTTGTTTCCTTCTTATGTTTCCTTCTTTATTGTCCCTTTTGAATGCTGTGTAATTGTTGTAGCCTAGTTTGGTATGAAATGTCTGCAAGAAAACAACCAAGCTTAGAGAGCACTGAGGGACACACAGTTCAACTCTGAACTCTGAATATTTTCTTCTAAAGTTCAGTTTTAGTACGTAGAACATGTAATAATAGGGTTGGATAGAACCTTGAAGGTCTTTTGTCCAATCCCCTGCCCATGTTGGGCTCAGTGTAATGGATACACATGATCACAGAAAGAACAGAAGAACGGAGTAGAGTTGGAAGGGACCCTGGAGGTCCTCCAGTCTAACCCCCAACTCCAACTCCAAGCATGTCCACACAATTCTATGCATAGTAGAGATTCCCTTGCAATCTGTCTCATCCCACCCAAAGAAGGAATTTAACGAGTTAAGAATTGCACCTACATGTTTGAAGCTTTTGGAAGAATACGGAAATGGTACCATCTACAGAGTGAATTCTGGTGAGCTAATTGAGATGCTGTTGGAGGATGGGAAGCTGAGATCAGATTATCAGAGCTCTTTTATCTATCATAGTTGGTGAAAGGACTTTTTGTATTTCCAGGGACCATGATGGATCAAAGAGCACTTTAGCAATGAAGCTGTTATTGCGAATAAAACAACTGAAACAGCTTCCTTTGGTTCCATGTGAGCTTAGGTTTATCCAGTTCATTACTAATTTGGGACTTGGGTATATTCGCTTGAACTCAATCCAAAGGAGAAATCAAATCTTTATCATCCATATTGCCTCCGAGCTAAGGAGATGTTAATATAACCTAAGGAACTGAATAGAACTTTTCTTTTATTGAATAAATGCCAAGGGACTGAACATTTATCCTTCAGAATTATTTCTGAGAGTCAACCAGGCAGGTAAGATTAAAATACCTCCAATCCCCAGCCTCTCCAGAAGGTTACCATGGTTGATAATAATAAATGTTCCTGAGATATTTTTTGTGAAATAACAGGATCACACTCTGTAGGGATAATCAGTTGCGTCTCAAGGAATGCATGAATGGTTTAATTGCATTAGTGGAAAAGCGGATCTTTCCATAAATATGAAGGAAAGGGTGGGGGGGAGAAAATTCACGTTGTACTTCCTTTCTTTCAAAAAGAGAGGCTGTTGCACTCAAGGATTTGCTGCTAAATTGTTTAAAATGGCTCTGGAACAATATTGGAAGACAGCTATGCTATTATTCTCAGTGGCTCAAGGTTGACTCAGCCTTCCATCCTTCCGAGGTGGGTAAAATGAGGACCTAGATTATTGGGGGGCAATAGGCTGACTCTGCAAACCCACTTAGAGAGGGTTGTAAAAGCACTATGAAGTGATATATAAGTCTAAGTGCTATTGCTATTATCATGCCTTACAAAATGAAGTCTCTTTCCCCATACAAGTGGGAATAGCACCAGCTGAAGGTATCTGATATAATGTCATATCAGACATCAAACATTCCAGTTGCGTGTTTTAATCAATAACTGTTCAATTCTGAATGTCAGCAGTAGTGGGTAAGACAAGCTTGACTTTCAAAATGAATTAGTATATTCACAACCACAGTTCATATGGTTGTCAGTGAAGATCCTCAATGATCACCTAGAAGTTGGATCAAGAGAACTGGACTTCTTTTTCATTTTTGGTTTGAAATGCTTCGCTACTTATCCAAGTGGCTTCTTCAGTCTGAGCAAGATGATTAAGAGGATCCCATATACATCCTCCAGGGAGATTTCATTTCTCTCCAAATCTGGATAGGCTCCATAGGGGAGTATGTCCTATTGTCCTCATTTATTCATACCTATTTCCTGTATTCTTACTCAAGTTTATACTTATACCTATTATCTTGTAAATGATTGACAAATCTAAATAAGTAAGTAAGTAAGTAAGTAAGTAAATATTCTAACTCTTAAATTCTTTACCCTAGAGGGAAATGTGGCTTCCCTGGTGAATCCCTGAAGGGCTAATATAAGAGCAGCATAAAAAATGGAGCATAGGTTATATCTGAGGACTCCACCTCTGTTGAGGTGAGGATTTTCCATGTCGGCATATATGGATTCAGGGGTGGGCTGCTGAGGGTTTTCAGGGGTTCAGGAGAGCCCCTAGCTAAGAATCTGTGCAGTTCGGAGAACCGCCAAATCCCGCTCCTGGCTGGACCTGCCCACCCCACCTTGCCCTCCCAGGAGTCCCCACGCCGCTTGTTTTGGATACGGGTAAGTGCAGGGTCTGTGCAGAGGCTCAGGGTGAAAAACGGGCCTCTCAGAAGTTCAGGAAATGGGTCCGTTTCTGACTTCCAGAGAGCCTCCAGAGCCTGGGGAGGCCCTATTCACCCTCCCAGAAGCTTGAGGAAAACCTTTGGAGTTTGGAGGGCAACCCTCCACCCCGCTGTGGTGCAGGAGCTGACTAGGCCACACCCACCACAGCCAAGTGCACCTAGCAACTGAGCAGGGAATGCTTTGCTAAAATTTTTGAAGCCCACCCCTGCATGGATTCCTTCACCTCTCTCTCAAACCATTAATCTTCTCTGTCCAAAATGTGAACATAGATGCTTCGGCATCTATTCATCAACAATGGTTTCTTGCCACCTAAATGTGTCAGCCTAGACAAGTTCAGTCCAACCCAACCTTTTCTAGCCTCTCTTAAACTATCCTCACTTGTTTGCAGGCTATCTGCCTTTACCATTTTTCTTTTTCTTTTGCAATAATCTATTACCCACTAACCCTTTTTAAATAGCTTCTGCGCCAACTACTAATTTTATTTGAGAATAACCCCGAGATGGCCCTCTTATTTTGAATGCTCAATTTCTCTCCTTTAATGGGGTGGAATGTCAAATCAAACCTATAGCATCCCATTTGCAAAGCAAAATATTACAGGCCAAATGGTTCTTGTGGTGTTTCCATAGTTACCTGTGCCTTAGAATTTAGACCAGTAAATCAATAAAAGAAAAATAGGATGGCCAAATTAAAAAAACAAAAAAACAATTCATTTCTGCTGTTAATATTAAGAAAAATCTCTACAATATTTAAATCTATAAATAGTTTTATGGCTGCTTCTAGATGATATCAGTCTATTTTCAATGTGAAAGTTAAAAAACAAAGATCAGCTAAGAATTCTGAGAAACAATTAAGAAAATTCAGAATTCCCAGCTAGACTACAGCTAAATAATAATCCTATTTTCTGGAATAAAAGGGAACAAGTCATGTAGCTGAACTTCTAATCTCAGACAGGGTGAGTAAAATAAACAGGATACATTTCTTTACCCATCTATTCCTGACACATTTCCCCTAAGGATTAAAGATTGCTTATTAAATTATATTCCTCCATTGGGAAGAGACAATTCGAAAAAAAAAAGTATTTTGAGGATGCTCTGATCATTGTTTTCTGGTGGTTCCTGTCCCCAATCCAGAAATACGGGGACACACAAACATACACACAGGAACACACAACCTCACAGGGGGAAAATATCTTAGAAATTACAGCAAAGATTTCAACCCCTTGTTACCCTTTTCTTCTTTGTCTTTGCAAAATGGGAAGCTAGCATAAAAGAGCCATTTTGGAGAAGTGGGTAGGTGGGGTAAGTCCTGGCCCAGAAAACAGGAGACTGGGAGTTGTAGTCCCACTGACATTTTCTCTGTGACTTTGGGCCAATTGCTATCTCAAGGCCTAACTCACTTCGTTGGTTTTTTTTTGGGGGGAAGGATGAGGAAGCAGTATTAGAATATTCATTGATTTGAGTTAGTTATAAAGTAATAAAGTTGGCATAAAAATCCAATAAATAAATTAAATAAATAAATAAATGAATGAATGAATACATACATACATACATACATACATACATACATACATACATACATACATACATACATACATAAAATATCCCTTCTTCTAATGTCCCCATGATGTGCCTGGGGAAACAGTGAACATGTGTTTTCATTTGTTTAAAAATGATCACTCCCCGGGCTCTGTTAAGTTAAAACTTAAGATAAGTCTTAATATAATTTGGATTTAGCTTAATGAAAAGTATAATCTCTGCCCTTTTGAGCTATGGTTTGTAGTTAGCACCTTCTGTGAGCTAATGAACTTTGACTTATGCAAAATAACAACAACCCCACATCATAAGTACAGCAAGTAACAGCTAAGGGCAAGCATTTGAAATGAACATTTACAGTAGCTTAGCTCAGTCTCTGTTTTAGTTTTGGGCTTGTGTTATGTGTGACTCCAACTATTGTGGCGTGTACACCCCAAGTTATAGTTTGATACTTGTGACATTACCAATTGTGTCTCTTTCAATAAACTGAGAATACATATTAAGAAAGAGATTGAACTGCAACGTTGCCTGAATATGCTATTGGGTTGGCCTATTCCCTTACAGTATATTCCAAGAATTGTAGGAGATGACCAGGCTGAGTCTTGGAGAGGAGTCAAATGCGTCATCACTCATTAATCCCTTTGTGCCTACAAGAGATAAGTCCAGCCAACCATGAATTCCTTATTTACCACCAAATTGCTTTAATCATTAGTAGTTCAAATTAATGTCAAGTGCCAGGGAAATCAGGAGATCCAGGCAGTTCAAATGGGTATAAATATTTATTGCAAGGTTAAGCTCTCTACAAGAATCTGAATTACTAACAGTTAAAGCAATTTGGTGGTAAATAAGGACTTCACAGTGGGCTGAGCTTAGATCTCTTGTGGGCATGAAAGGACTCATGACTGATGACAGTTGGATTCCCTCCCTTGGGCTCAGCTTGGTCATCTCCTACAATAATCCTGCAAAATAGAAAGGGCTGCTCTTATTCTTTGCGATAAACCTTCTCTCCTGAGTTAGAAAGTGTGTTTCTTATGCATTTCCAATATAGAAAGACTGTGAAAGGGGAAATTTGCACTTTATTTCCAAATAAAGACCCTCAGTAGGACATAACAATCCTTAACCATGGTGTCCCCCTATGTGTGGCTAAATGAAATGTATACAGTTGTCAACCTGCAAAATGACTTCAGCTGAAGCCATGCTTACTTTTGGTTCATTTCTTGGGTGCTATTCAAGGAAAGAAAGGCGGGGAGAACTCAGAAATTTGGTGTCCCAGCCGGCTAGCCATAACATCTACCAGCCGGTGAGAGAACCAAGGTAAGTGCCTGTCTCAAAAATTCTGTTTTATTTGGATAGTAAACTGGCACATCTGGGGAATCCCAAATCTGAAAGTTCCGGGTTTCCTTGCAATAAGTAAAATCTACAAATCCAGCCCCTGTACCTCATCGCATCACATGCCCCAATCACCATCCATCCCAACTTGAGATGTCCTCTCAACCAGGTGCAGAAATAACATGACCTTGACTTAGAAGAAGAATGCTATTATGTCTAACCACATAGACTCCAAGATATTCCCCCTTCCCATTTTCCCAGGCTCAAGAATGTGGCAGTGTGGAAGTATCTTGTATTAATATGTCTTCCAAAGCTGACAGTAAGGTCAAAAGACAACTGAAGTTGAGCAGGAATCTACATCTGGAGTGATTGGTCCATGCTGTGACCTGAGAGGCCAAAGAGGAGTGGGGAAGTCTAAGCACGGGAATAATTTAGAGCTAGTTGATGTACTCAATAAAGGATCTCTTGAACCTGAAAGAAAAGTCAAAGTCCTGATTTCCCTCAGTTCATTACTCGGAACAATGACCACAGTATTCCATTAAAGCCTTCACAATCCAGCCTTTGTCAAATGATGCATTTCTGTCCTTTTTCCTTCCCTACAAATATATTCGCTTGGAGCAGTTTTGAAAGAACTGTAGAGGTAGTCCTCAATGTACAACCATTTGTTTAGTGACCATTCATAATTTCAACGGCATAGAAAAAAGATGATTTGTGACTGTTTTCACACTTACGACTATTGCGGCATCCATGTGGTCACCTGATCAAAATTTGGACATTTAACAATTGTCATGTATTTCTGATGGTTGCAATATCTCGGTCCCATGTGATCCCCTTTTGCATCCTTCAGACAAGCAAAATCAATGGAGAAACCAGCTCCACTTAACAACACTGTTACTAACTTAACAACTGCAGTGATTCACTTAATAACAAAGGTCATAAAATGGGGCAAAAGTCAACAATTGTTTTGCTTAGCAGCAGAAACTTTGGGCTCAGTTTTGGTTGTAAATCAAGGACTACTTGTACTAGAAAAATCATTCTGCACATATCAGATTTCCTCGTTTAAAATTGCCAATCCTTTTACTAAAGACCTCAAGCATAGCTCAGAAGAAACTACAAGCCAAAGAAATAAGATACTGTTGTTTGAATGTTGCCATCTAGCAGTGGGCAATGGTGATTTCTGCTTTGGAATTAACCTTTAGGCATCTAAATTTCTAGAAGAAACTGGAAGTTAAAATTTTCTAAGATCTGCAATAACTCATTTGAGAAGACAATGTTATTTGGTTGGACTCAAGAGAAAGAGATACTACCCAAATCCAAAGTTTACTTTAGCATGTCTATGAGTTGTGTGTTATAATACGAAGAGGGATAACCTATTGTTCTTCTGTAAATTCATCCAAATTAAAAATAAAAACAAAAGATTGTCTACAAATGGCAGAGCAGAAACAAAAAGTTGATTAAAACAGTCTCAGAAAGTTAATGATCCTGGCATTATAAGGCAGACAGAAATGAAACCAGTATTTTGTCATCTTATTGCCTACTGATGTCAAGGAATTCAACAGCACAGAAATATTTTTGAAATAGTTTTTTGTTATTGTTACTGCTATTAATGCCAAGAAAAGGCAACGTGTCCTTTCAATGCTACAGATGTGCAACTTTTGGCAAGATTACTAACTGCAGCATAGCTCAGCTTCTGACAGACCTGTTCTATTCTTATTAAAATTCTTCAGTGGTTCCCATTGGGAGCAATTAAGTTATTTCATCCTGAAATTTTACATCCTCTGTAACTGGGTTCAGTGGACCAATGCTAAGACTCTAAACACTTCTGAGCACTCTATTGTAGCCTTAGTATATTAGTATGATCATTTGCTTCATGGTAGCTTTGCCTTTTTCACTCGGTTGTCGGATCCAATTTCTCTTTGTCATTGTTTATTGCCCTGCCTGTTTGGCTGTCTATGAAGCTCTACTTTGAAGTCAATAGTTTTGTATTCTGCTAACTTAAGCCACCCAGGTGATGAATACCAAAATACTAATCCTGTAGATCTGACAAGACTTTTCTAGCCAACCCGTAGGACTTTGGGACTTTAAACACAGCATGACTTAACACAGTCAACACTTGTTATTGCGACTGAACAGAGGATGAAAATCCCAGATTACAGACATGCCTTGGGTGATGCGGTATCTTTCTTCAGTTACTTTTAGCTTGCTGTAGTAATTGACTGCTTGATCCATCTTCTAATTTAAAGTCAACAACATTGACTGGAGCTGTGTTGTAAAAATCTGTTTCTGCTTGGTGTTACCCAGTGGCCATGGGGTTCTTTCGAGGTTCAGTTTTGAGATTCCTAACAGTGACCACTCATAAAATCCAGTCTGAAAATGAGATGAGATAAGATAAGATAGGATAGGAAGATGTGAGGTGAGGTGTAGTAGGACAGGACAGGAAGGTGAAATGAGATGAGATGAGATGATGAGATGAGATGAGATGAGAAGATAAGATAAGATAAGATAAGATAAGATAAGATAAGATAAGATAAGATAAGATAAGATAAGATAAGATAAGGTAAGGTAAGAGAAAAGATAGGATAGGATAGGATAGGATAAGATGATAACTTTTATTGTCAGTTTTTTCTGTGGACACACTGGCACATATTAAATAATGAAATTCTAATGCCCACTTTCAAAAGAAAATAAGCTGAAATGTTGAAAGTCCACCCAGACTAACAGGACCACCCAAATTAACTGCACCATCCACCACCATGGAATGCTTTAACTAAGTTTCTCTTGCAATGATGACCCAGCAGTTTCTCACTTGCCAGTTTGTTATTAACTCTAGCTTCACATAATCTGTTTTAGGATTTAAGGAGCACATTAGCAAACAAAATAGATGGTAGTGACACTCTATATCAGGGGTCTTCAAACTTGACAGCTTTAAGACTTGTGGACTTCAACTCCCAGAATTCCTCCTCCAGTCATGTTAGCTCACGAATTCTGGGAGTTGAATTCCACAAGTCTTAAACTTGCCAAGTTTGAAGACCCCTGTTCTATATAGATTAATCTTTAATCTAATTGTTAGCCCTCCACATTTGCCTCATTTCCTTTTTCAATCACACCACCTCCACCTCAGAAGACACTCAGTGCTGGAGGTGGATGGCCAATGGTCCCTGCAGCCTCCACCACCCAAAATGCTGAGCACTTTCAAAGATTGCAGCCCATCTCATACCCTCAGCACAATCCAGATGCTTCTGCTGCTGACACCTTTAACCAAAGCAGGTCAAACAACACAGACTGTCCAGAACAGCTTTATCAATAGTTCCTCTCTTGCTAAATATCACCAAGTCCAATATAGACTGAAAGTCATATAACAGTTTGATAATATTGTTTCTTGTCACAATTCCCAAAGAATCATTCAAACTGGATGTCACTTTCAACTCCAAAACCCAAAAGAGCTGCAGCAGCTACAGCCAAGCAAGGTGCCGCCATTTTGGAATACCATCAATTATATCATCAATTCCATGCAGAAAATATTTTAATCATGTATTTTAATTCAACCAAACCTCAAGCACACAAAAGCATGTGATCTTTCTGCAAATATTTTTTTTATGACAGAGGCACAAAGAAAAAGGGCTTTCAAAGACCTGTATTAAATACTAATGAAAAAATATAAATAGAGAGGTAGCCTGACTATTTCTGAAGGTAATCCTTTATTTCCATATAAATGCTGTTGTGGCAATAAGGTGATCAGGGAGGCAAATGAGTTAATATTTACAATTCAGAATTCATTTTATTTTATTTTTTAAAAAATGTCTCACACATACTACCTATAACCTCTTCAAAATGAATGAAATGGACTATTTTTCATTAGAAAGCACATCAAATGCCATTGCACGGTGACAACAGTGAAAGCATTTGTCAAGTAAATATAAAAGAAATCAGATTTATGGATGCAGCTATAGTCTATAATGCAGGCTGGGTAGGCTAATTATTTGAAGGTTGAAGAGACATGGCATATTTTAAGCTAGAGATGTAAAAGAAATTCTGATGGATTTCAGAGGGAGTGGATTTGAATGATACATCAAAATAAACTCTATCACAGCAAAAATGAATAAGTACATAAGTGAGTGGTCAGATGAGAAGACCCAAACTCATTGGTAGCCTCACATTGCAATAAAGAAGGACATACATTCAATTTTGCAGCTATTAAGATTGTTGAATGAGCAGGCACAAAAACAGCTGGGGAAGTGATTGAAGCTTGGGAAACATGTCCTTTGTCAGTCAATAGGAGTGCTGACTTACTATAGGTTATTAAGTACTTAGGAGGTGAGGGCTTGACAGCACAAGGAAACAACAGCCAACGATTTATTAGCCAGCCATCAACACCCTAAGCAAGATCTAAAAAGCCACACAGAACAGGCACCACATAAACATCACACACAGAATAGCCAAGGCATACACTCTGCTAAGACAGAAGTTCCCTCAGGATGGGGCTCCAGCATGAGACCGAAAGCTTGGAAGACTAAACCTCTGGTCTTGGTGACCAGCCCACATTGGATGCTGCAATATTATCCTGAGACATGTATATTTGCCTTCATTCATTAAAAATGAATAAGTCCACCAGTAACTGCTATTCCTTGTTCAAGTTGTATTAGAGAAATATAGATGTAGAAAGAGAGCATCTAAAGCACAGGTGTCAAACTCAGTTGCATCATGGGCCAGATTGTGTCGTATTGGGATATTTTTTGCCTTTGCAGAGCCGGGATGAATGTGGCCTGCATATGTGATGTATCTGGCTTGTGGCTTGCCAGTTTGACAGGCCTGATCTAAAGAAATAGCATATACTTGGAATGGCAAAACAACATACCATAAACCAACAATTTCATACATTTATTTGAAATAATTTTTTTTTAAAAAAAATGGTTTTACATGCAGTCCTCGACTTATGAGCACAACTAAATCAAAAATTTCTGTTGTTAAGCAAGTGAGTTTTGCCCCATTTTGCAACCTTTTTTTGCCATAGTTGTTAAATGAATCACTGCAGTTTAGTTAGTAACATAGTTGTTAAGTGAAACTACCTTCCCTAATGACACTGTTTGCCAGAAGGTCGCAAAAGCTGTTCACATGACCCTGGGACATGGCAATTCTTATAAATACAGGTCAGTTGCCAAGTGCCTAAATTTTGATCGTGTGACCATGGGCATGCTTGCAATGGTCGCAAGTGTGAAACATGATCATAAGTCACTTTTTTCCAGAGCTGTTATAACTTCAAATGGTCACTGAACAAATGGTTATAAGTCAAAGACTACCTGTGTAAAGACATTGCACTATAGCTCAGGAACTTTTAGAAATAAAATTGTGCATGTAAAGAAAGTTATTTAGAAAACTGTTACATATTAAGTTAGGGGCTCAATGTCTTCATGGTGAAAGATGCCGAGCTTATCAGCTGGAAAATTGACAGTACAGGTTTGAGACCTGAGTGCTTCTCAATGGGGTGAGCTCCTGTTCCTTGCCCCAGTTCCTGCCCACCTAGCAGTTCAAAAGCATGCAAATGTGAGTAGATAAATGAGCACCACTTCAGTGGGAAGATAACAGCTCTCTGTGCATCTCACTGTGTAGTCATTCTGGACACATGACCACAGAAAATATCTTTGGACAATACCTTGGCCAAGAAATGGAGATAAGCACCACGCCCTATAGTCAGCTATAACTGGACAGGGAAACATTTACCTCAAGTAAACAATACCCCTGTTAAGAAACTGCCACACTAAACTGCCAAAGTAAACAGTAAACAGCTCAACCAAAGAATCTCTAAGACTGCCTTTACCCACACAGACAAGCAAACAGCATTCTTTACTAACACTGATGATGTTACCTAGTTAAAGTAATGCAAGAAAACAAGCAAGCTCAGAGATCACCAAAGACCTCTCATCTCAACCCTGAGCGACAAATATTTTCTTTTATTGTTTACCTTTATTTGTCATTATGAATGGCAACATATGTGCGTTTCAAAAAGAGGGGAGCCTTATTGGAACATTGTACCCGGCAGGATTTCTGAAGGGCCCACCAAATCTGGCAGGGCAGGGATACTTGGAGTCTCTTTGGTGAAGCAGTGTCATATGCTAGTTGTGAACAAGTGTGTCTTCTTTATCATAATGTCTGCCCTATGGAATCACCTTCCCCCGAGCTATCCCCCCAGTACCAATCTCACTGGAAGGCCATGAAAACTTGGGTCTTCTCCTGGGCATTTGGGACCCAGATGTTACTTACCAGAGCTCTGATATGGATGGATGCCACATCTGTGATGTGAGATTTTTCAGAGATGAGTGCTCAACTCATTTTTCAAGTTTTCTACTTGACTATATTTTTATTTTGCTTGCTGCCCAGAGTCTTCCTGGATTGATGGGCAGTCCTCTAAATTTGATTCAAAATAATTTTGAAAATAACACAAAAACTTGAGAGTTACAGCATTTTGATTGAAATGAATCCCCATTATTCATATCGAGTACCTTGTAACTGTGTAAACAGTTAATGAGTAGATTGTAATGTAACATAACAACATTCCTAGACCCTTGTAAATTGCAACCCGTGGTTAGACTACAATAAAATGATTGAATGCAACCTCTTTCTGAAATTTAAATTCAAGGCATACTTTGAATTAATTATACTGCTAGGACATCAGTTCTTAGGGGAAAAAAACATAGTACAAGGTCCCAAGTCAAACAAAAGGAATTTTTTAGAAGTATGATATGGCTTAAAAATACTTAGCACACAAAATGTGATGGACGGTATAGATATGTGACATGGATGAATGAATAATAAAGCTAAATAGTTAAGTTCAGAGAGCAAGGCAAATATCTGCTTTTTGTCATCTAGGGCAGTGTTTTTCAACTTTGGCCACTTTAGGACAACTGGACTTCAACTTCCAGAATTTCCAAGTCAAGTATGATAAATGCTTCTGTATAGAAACTTCACCATGCTGGTTGGGGGATTCTGGGAGTGGAAGTCCAGGTGTCCTAAAGTGGCTTAAGGTTCCCAAGGTTGAGGTACACTGACCTAGGGTAAAAGCATTCATAGATGGGAGAGATGAAGATCCCAAAAGGACATCTAAAGACAGAAAGAGAGAGATCCAGACCTTTTGAATTAAAGTTCAATTTGTTGCTAGCATTCTAAGCAGCAGCTCCTTTGAATTAGATTAGTAAAATCTAATTTGTTTAAGAAAATGAATTCAGCTGAAGAGCAAAATAATCCTGTTTTCTAACAAACAAGTTCACTGAAGTGAGTGAGGAATAAGTGATCCAGGAGATGGTGAATTTTCTAGCCCTTCTTTAGCCCTAAAAGTCTTGTTGCGAGACTTTGGATCAGTCCCTCTCTCTAGTCCAGCCCACCCCAGGGTTGTTGTTGTGAGGAAAATAGGAGGAGGAAGGAGTATTAGATATGTTTATTGCCTTAAATGATTTATAAAGCAAATAAAGGCAGGATAAAAACCAAACAAATAAATAGAATTTCATATCCTACTTTTCCTCATGAGGATCAACATCAGGGGTGTCAAACTTGCGATCCTCAGGCCAGATGTGTCACATGCTGGCCCTTCCCCCGCCCGGTTTAGCGAAGAGGAAAAAAGTCCCAATACATCACATGACACCACTGTGACACCGCAGGTTTGACACCCCTGATCTACCTAGTACTTCCTCTTCCATTTTTTTTTTCATCATAGCAGCCTTGTAGGTTGTTGTGACAGATAATCTAATCAAGGGAGCTTCTATTGCTGATAGTGGACTTAAATCTTTTTAGAGTTTAACCTAAACTCATAACTGTATTACCAATTAGGTTTTGTTTCTTTACATATTGTAGGTCACTATTGTCAGTTTGGCATTCAGTCAAATACCATTACTCTCTTATTTTTTTCATATCTTTACAAGTTTGTATCAGTATTCTTGGTTCAATTAAAACACTAAATTCAAAAGCAATTTTGAACCAGCAACAGAGCAAATGATATAATTAGCTTTTGTTATAAATATGCTGTTCTCTGTGAGTAGCATCTGTTCCAACTTATTCTTGAACATACTAGTAAAAAAATGAAAGACCAATAAAAATAACAAATTGGCTGTGCTTGAGAATAAGAGGGGGGGAAACATAGTTTTTCAATTCAGTTACAGGATAAAATATTAATAATAGCTTTTCATTCACATAGAAATAACATTTTCAAGAATGGGAAAAAATAGGCACTTTTTTTTTTTAAAGGAAGAACTTTTTAAAAGGCTATTATGATTAAATGTCAGGAAGAAAATATTTGGAATAGTAAGTCCAGTTATAAAATTTATTTATTATAATGCATCTAAGTAAAGAAGTAGAACCATGCTTCCAATATTTGAAGTTGCTTTAAAACAGGCTACTGTTCTTCCGCAAGGAAAAAAAAAGCCAGTTGCCTTTTGAAAAAAAGATTTGTGAGGTTTCTGTTCTCTAATTCCCAGTCATTGCCTGTCCCTCTTTCCCACCCCACTTCCCTCTCTCCCTCTCTCCCTCCCTCTCTCCCTTCCCTCTCCCTCCCACTCATAATTGGGACTTGAAATATAGTCATAAGTCATTACAGTTGCAAGTCAAAGAACCCATGTACCTTGAATTAATTTTCCATTAAATGAATCCAGTAGTTGTTAAGTAAATGCAGCAATGGTTAAGTGAACACCACAGTCATTAAGGAGACCCATTCATTTGAATGGCCTAGCTTTTGCTTCACAATCAGAAGACTGTGAGTTTGATCCTAGGTGGCAGATATTTCTCTCTCTGGGAAGGATGAGAATATATCTGCTGGATATAGCTCCGCATTGGTGACAGGAAGGGCATCCAGCCAGTAAACACTCAGCTCTATTCAGTTGCTCAGACTCCACCCCACAAAAGATTATGGGGTCGTTTAAAGATGATGATGATGATTCATTTGAATGGGCTTTTTTTGCTGGCTTCCGATTAAAAACCAATTGAAAACATTGCAAATTGCAGTCATGTGACCTCCAAATGCCACAACCAGTTGTAAAGCTGATCCACTCAACATGCAGTCACTTGACCATGTTTTAAAACAGGTGGGGGTGTGAGATGTGACCATTTATGATGGCCAGGGGTGTTTTACAGAGCATAAAGCACCCATTTTGTGACCATTGTAGCTTCGAATTGTCATAAAAGATCTGGACGTAAATCAAGGACTACCTCTAAAATATTTAGAAAAAAGCAGATCTGTAGTAGAAAGATTGATGCATTTCATATCTATTATATTGTTTAGTATAATTTATGTTGATTGCTTATTTAGTATCCATGATTATTGCTAAGTGTTGCATCTAATGTTTTATAGTCAATGTATTTTACAGTAATTATGATAATAATCTATCCCTATTGTATGTACACTGAGAGGTTATGCACCAGAAACAAATACCTTGTGTGTTTAATGGCCAATCAAGAATTCTAGTTCTAATATTTCCCTTTTCGTTAATAGAATTATTTCAATTTCAGCCACTTACGGAAAATAAAGTTCCTTTTGGAGCATAAGGATTCTTAAAAATAGTTCTCTACCCAGACCTTGCTACACCGCATTGAGAAGTACTGAAATAGGAGGGTGGAAAAACAAACCACAAATTAGACTCTTCTATCAGTGTCAGACAGCTGGAAGTTCTTCCAACATTTCCCTAGATTTATATTTGAAATTGCTTGTAAAATTTCTAGTTTTCTCTGGGCAATTTCCTCCATAATCAGTGGCTTACCAGCTAAAACTGTACACTAGTTCGACTAATAGGTGAAAAGAAAAGTATGTCTACAGTATTACAATAGTGCATGGGTAATTTAATTTTTGTAATTGGGAAATCTTTGCAGCCCACCCTAGTGTTGCCAGCAAACTTTGGCGATCTTTATAATTGGAATGGCAAGCCAGAGATAGCTGAGGAAGGCCATCCAGTTAAAATTAGAAAACCTTTTGAAACTGGTGCACAAGATTATTTTCAATATATTGGCCAGACTACATCAAATAGTTTTTAATTCACAGAGGTTCCACTGAGATGACTTACAGTATTTCAGCTATGAGGGCAATTTACTAAGAATGATGCAGTTTCAGCTGAGTGACAAGAGAAGACTAAGAATAGCCAAATTCTTGATAGGTTCTCAAAGTTGAGACTGCTCCAAGGTTACGAGCTTTCAAAACAAGTTCACACTGTCCTTTAATAAGGATATGGACCTGGACATGGTGCTTCCCAAAGGAAATCATAAATGATAATTTTTCCTCTTTAATTTATGTAGCTTTTGATTATTGAGAAGCTTGTTAAAATGATCTTTTCCCTTGTCAGTCACTCCACTCTTCCCCCCCCCCCCAATCTGACATTTTACATATTATGGAAAACTGAAAGGTGAAGCAGTGAAGATTTGCTTTTTTATTTTTCTCAAGACCTGCTTTTTGACGCTGAACCACATGCAGAGCCCTGAGGAGCTGTAGATGCCATCCTAGATACTTTTGGAAGGAAACCTGCTTTGTCCTAGAAAGACAGACAGAGGCCTCCTCAAATTAGATTTTGACCTTCAGTCAAAATCCAGTTAAGACTTGAAAAATCTGATTTGTACTATGGCTAGGAAAGCCAAAAATGAATAAAAAAAATGTGGAGACAGAAATAGCTAGATAATACATGTCCCAGTTTTCCAGTTAGCTACTCATTCCATCCAATATTTGTTTGTGTGTGGAAGAGCCACATAATTTGCTATTATTTGTTGTTGCTGTTTCTCCTTCTCCCCTCTCCTCCCTCACAACTTAGTAGCTTTTCCCTCTGAAGTTCAAGAGATTGGCTGCGCATCTTCCTTCATCTTACCCCAACAATAGCCCCCTTGAGAGCTGAGAACTAGATTCATCCAAATGTATTCAGCAAGTGTCCATGACCGAGAGTGAACTTCAAGCTGAGTTTCCCCTGCTTTGATCCATCATCTTGACTACTGAACTGCACTATTTAATATATAATGCTACTTCATTAATTACATAATATATATCTCCTTAAACTGCTTCTTTCTCTTTTCCTCAGTCAGTGTGACAAATTTACAGGGTTTAAGCCTTCTGTTGTAATAATGGCAAGGAACATTTAAGTGACTCTCTTTCCTTGCTCCCAACTAATCACAGGTTTGTCTTGGAGTGCAGAGAAATATATTTGCCTTACTGCTCCTGTAAACAGTTTTCCCTAAAATATCTTCTTTTGGATGCATCATTTCGATGTATTTCTTAGTAGAAACTGGTTACTAAGATGCTACTTGTTCACTAGCCCCAATGTCATTGCACTGAAATTGTTTTGGAGGGATTGCAACATTTCATCATCATTGGCATCTCTTTTGTTATTATCTTAGGAGGAGATTCTTTAGATGGTAGAATAATCCAATAAAGCATTTTGTTCGCAAATGAAATCTGCCTCCAACTTCCCCTTCCCTGAAGCTGGGAAGCAGCCAAAGATATTCAAAGGCTTGGTATAACTGGCTTCAAGGCCCTTCTGAGATCTTCTGAGCATGTGTGTGCATGGTTAGAAGATGTCTCTGGTGGGATAGTCAGTGGAACAAAGCAGTAGCCCCAAAAAGCTTTAAAAGATGCCAAAACAATGAAGTGAGTTTTCAAGAGGTAACAGCTGCTTCATAGCTTCCGGGAACAAGAGCAACTGATTTGTATTAGCTTGGTTTCATAGAAGGTATAATTTCATCTCCAAGGAGAAGTTTTTGGTCACTGTCTTAGGGCAAGGAGGAAGCAATAGCAATGGAGAGTGAATAGGGAGAAACAAGGGCATACATCTTGAACATTTGCACCTATGTTCAGTCCTTCAGTAAAGAAAAGAAACTGCATACAAAAGCAAACTATAGTTATGAAACCAAATTTTTTAATGAGGAAGAATGCTTCCTTCTGTTTAAAAAAAAAGTGGTTCAAAGTTCTATTAAGTCCTTCTCCAAAGACTAGTAAGTTTAGGTCAGATATGGATTTTCTATTACAACCAAATAAAGCTTTGGATTTTTGAAGGAAAGATTCAGCCCACCAATCAGATAGTGTGGCCTTCAAATCAGCTCAAGTCAAATTGGTCTCTGCACAAACCCGGTTTGGACTTTTGGAGCTTAAGCATTAGAACAGATAGGAAATCATCTATTTTTGAAAGCAATAATAACTTCGGTTAATTTTTTTTCCAGGCTTGGATCCAAATAGGACTGGAAAGAGTAAAATGACATAATCTTTTAAAATTGGCCTTCATTATTTTATTGCAGGCAAGATTTTTTTTTTACTCACTTTATGTTTCCATAGAATGTCAACAATTAACACCCAAGATTTTGAAAAGGAATTCCAGTTTCCAGGCATGTTTCACTTTATTTACCATGAGAAGGGAGCAAATTAGAAAGAGAAAGATGACAAGCAATTATCACAAAATGAAGTTCTCTTCCTCAGCAAGGAAGTGCTATAATTTTAAAATGAAATTCAGAAGTCCCATACATGTTTACTCAGAGGAAAATCTTACCAAGTTTCATGGGATTCAGTTAAAAAAAACTCTTAGAAAACCATAAAGAAATTTCTTGTAGTTTTCCTGACAATAATGCAGATGGGATTTACATTGCCTTCCTCAGAGGGATGTATTCCTATATAGTTATGCAGAAGAGGGTATCCTAATATAAAACCATCCTAATGCTATTTATGTTCCGACGATCAATATATTTGCCATTGGTAAATTGCTACATTAATCCCGAAACATATAACCACATATCTATTATATGGCAAAAAAGAAAAATGGGGGCGAGGGAATTCTATACTTTTTTATGTGGAAAGAGATAATTATGCTATTCCAATTAGAACATAAATCACTTAACTCTAAGCAGCTGGTGATGCATAACCACGATAACGATTTCAGATGGTGGTACAATTCCTTCTAGTTTTTATTTAGCAATTTTAAAGTCTAAAGGAATATGGTTGTAGCAGAAAATGTAATGAGCTTGGAGATTTTTTTTAAAGTATGAGAAACAGTGCTATGATTTCAAATGAGAATGATGGTTATGCACCACCAGCTGTTTATGATTTGGTGATCAAGTGTTTAAATGACAAAGAATAATTACATCTCTCTCAGCAGAGTGAAGTATTCCCTCTTCTACAACATAGAAATGGAAAACTTGTGGCAGTCTAGATCTTTCTAAACTAAAACTCTTAGAGTATGAATGTAACTTTGTCGCTTGCATCCTTACGATTTATATTGACTTGTTTCCTAGTATGATTTGATTGCTTATTGTATCCTATGACTATCATTAAGTGTTGTACCTTATGTTTCTTGATGAATGTATCTTTTCTTTTATGTATACTGAGAATATTTGCACCAAAACAAATTCCTTGTGTGTCCAGCCACACTTGGCCAATAAAGAATTCTATTCTATTCTGTTCTGTTCTGTTCTGTTCTGTTTTGTTCTATTCTATTCTATACTATTCTATTCTAGAAGTTCTTCTCCCTGGATGTGATGCAAAAGAGCTGCTGTCTTTTATAACTGAACAACATCTGGAGTTTTGGAGATTCTAATTTCCAACATAGGATTTACACAAGAAGGGGAACTAGAAATAGATGGTAGAGTTCATTCTAGCATGAATGTTGTTTTCATCCATTCAAATTTTGAAGCAATATTGCGTTAACAATTAGAACGATCATCTGTAAGATAATAACTAGATGGCAGAAGTGAGATTCATAAGATTCTTAACCATCTGATGCCATCTAGTAGTTGACTAGATTTTTACAGCTCAGATATGGTAGCACTGATGTACGTTACATATTTATATAGGTAGTCCTCAACTTACGACCATAATTGAGCCCAAAATTTATGTTGCTAAATGAAACATTAGTTAAGTGAGTTTTGCCTCATTGAGATTTTTCTTGCCATGGTTGTTAAATGACTTACTGCAGCTTTTAAGTTAGTAACACGGTTGTTAAGTGAATTTGGCTTCCCAATTGACTTTGCAAAAGGTGCTCACATAATTCTTGGGACACAGAAGCTAATGATAAATATGAATCAGTTGCCAAGCATCTGAATTTTGATTGCATGTCCATGGAGATGCTTAATGGTCATAAGTGTGTAAAATGTTCAAAAGTCACTTTTCTCAGTGCCATTGTAACTTTAAATGGTCATTAAATAAACTGTTGTAAATCGAGGACTACCTGTAGTGAGATACCAAAATAAATTTAGATGTTTATGTGAGTGACAGAGGAATGATATTAATTTTATCTTTATAGCTTCTGTGAAGGATTATGGTTAGTTCTGGAAATGATCTATGGAAGCACCATTTAAATAAATAAAGATCACATATATAACAATCTAATGTTAGAATAATTATAATTTAAAATTTAAGTAATTTAACTTTTGCCATTTTGTCAGCCAGGTCCTGAATCAATGTACTAGCCATGGAATAAAATGAAACCATTTTCTATGCCTTACCAAATACATAAGAATTGGAAACTGGCTGGGAAGGTTACCCAACTCAAACAAGCAGTGAAAAACAAAAAAATGGGACAGTTCTTGAAATACAAAGATTTAGGCAGTAGGATCTGCTCTGAAAAATATTGTAAATTTTTAGCTTGTAAATAAAATTTTGGATGGCTAAAACCCACCTCAGAAAGAGCAGGCATCTCTTCCCTCTTGAGATTCACCCCTTACTGTTGCCTGGGAAATGGACTGGTTTCTCTGGAATTGGAGAGCATGTCCCGTTCAAACAGAAAAGAGGCCTTGTCCCTAAAAAAGGAGTTCGGTCAGGAAGATTTCACAGAACTTGGAAGGGAAAGAGTCTGACAAATGTTTGCCTCATAGCAACCCAAGCAAGCCCACTGGGTGCATCAGCCCAAGGGTAGGGCTCCACAAAGCAACTCCAGGAAGAGACTATTGTGACCAGTTTTTGCACTTATGACCATAGCAGCATCCCCATAGTCATGTGATCAAAATTCAGGCACTTGAGAGAAGAAGATGTAATTTTTTTTAAAAAAAGAGATTGCACAGAAATGGATAGATTGACCTTAAAGGTGAAAGAGAAGGAAGATACAGAATATTTACAAATATGGGATTTGCTTTAGAAATGGTTGGATAATTGAAGTAGAAATTGGGAGATGGAAAACTTTATTATGTAAGCAACTGACCCAGACAAAACACTTACATATGTTAATTGAAAATGTATTTTATATATATATATATATATATATATATATATATATTCAGGCACTTGGAAACTGGCATGTATTTATCACAGTTGCACTGTCCTGAGGTCAAGTGATCACCATTTGTAACCTTCCCAGCTGGCTTCCAAGAAGTAAAGTCAATGGGGGAAGCCAGATCTCTGCAGGATTCAATTAGCAACTACAGTGATTCACTTAAAAACTGTAGCAAAAAAGGTCACAAAATGAGCTACAAATTACTTAATAACTGCCTCACTTAGCAACATGAATTTTGGGCTCAATTGTGGTTGTAGGTCAAGGACTACCTATATTATAAGATTTTTTTGAAAAGTTATAAAAAATCCTAATACTCTCTTTCCTCCTTGTTTTCAGAAAAAGCAAGTATTTCTGATATTGCTATGTTCTAGACATGAATGGCTTATTTACGTTTGCCTTTGTGTTGTATTTTAAGTACCGCTTTTTCATTTTCCATATTTTTTTCTGTTAGTCGTCTTTTCAAGGCCATATATGGGTATGTGAACATTTTCCTTTGATTCTCATTCTTTTTAAGAAGGATGTTGTTATCCCAACTTTGTTACAATGGCCCATTCTTCATTGACATTAGTTTTAGGTTTCTAAAAAAAAAAAAAAATCTGTGTCTGGCATATCTATAGTTCAACGAGAATATCTGCATGGTATCAAGCAGCTTAGTTAAAATGAAGGCAATTCTGACTGAGATACATCTATTAAATAGGCTTTTTTTCCTCATCAGACCTCTCTTTGAAGTTTATATTGTCTCTCCCTATTTGCATGATAAGGAATCATCAAGCATTATAAGAAATGGGATCTTTTAAAGGTAATCATAAAGATTCTTCTTCCACCCCCACCCTCCCAAATATATAATTTTACATTCAGTTTCAAAAGTATAATGAAAGTGCCTTGGGGAATAAAACTAAACTTCCTGAGAATCAAATGAGAAAAAGAAGTTCCACAGCATAAGTATAGTTCTTTTATTATCTTTGGGTGAAAATAATTGGATAGGGAGAACACATCTGATTAGATAATTTAGCAATTAATATAGATCCTGCATTCTGGAATTGGAGAGTGATTTAAGATGAGTGTCCACATGAGGAGAAGAAAAACAAGCTACAAAGCACACATGAACATGTCTTCAACCAATGCTACAACTTAAGTACTTGTTGGGGTGCAAATTGTAATAGTAATTTCAATAGCACTTAGACTTATATACCACTTCATAGTGCTTTACAGCACTCTCTAAGTAGTTTACAGAGTTAGCATATTGCCCACAACAATCTGAGCCCTCATTTGGAAGGATGGAAGGCCAAGTCAACCTTGAGTTGGTTGAAATAGAACTTCTAGCTATGGGCAGTTAGCTTGGCAATACTGTGTTCTAACCACTGTGCCATCACGGCTCTTAATGATATATAGGAATGGCCTTGGAAGACACAGAGAAGAGCTACAGCCAGGGGAACAACTTAGCACATAGAAGAGATGGGGAACAGGCAAGCATCTCAGAAGGGACCCGCTCTGCTTTCTTGGTCTGTATAGGGGTTGGAGAAGAACTAAAAGAGAAAATCACCAAACTGTGTCTCACTTATTTTGGCCATGTCATGTGAAGGAATTCATTGGAGAAAATAATTACACCTGGAATAGTCAAGGCCTCCATTGACCCTTGTGAGTTGATACTGATCACTTTGGAAACCCTGGTCTAAGGAGAGACCTTGCCCCAGGACCGAAATCTGATGATAATCTAAATTTGCAACCCCACAGCTTGGTCAGTGCCATCCACTCTCTCTAGACAAACAGACATATACATTCATGGAGAAAAGTTAGACAAATTATATATTATCTTACAGAGTCACGGTATCACAAAATGTTAATATCCTGGCATTCGATCACAGAAGCAAGATAAAAGAAAAACAGAAGAGAGGAATGTTAACTTCTCCCTCAGGAAGGGAAAATAAGATGCAAAAATGCAAGATGGATGTTGGTAATTCCTGGGGAAAAGATATAGCAAGTGCATGGATGGCTGAAGTTATATAAAAAGTAGAAGCCTGAGGAAACAGTATGTGGGGCAACAATTTAAAAAAGAGTGGACATTTTTGTTGTTTTGTCCTAGTATTATGATGGTGGTGGGGAAGTTGGGGAACTTTTATTTTTTTTAAAAAAAAAACATGTCAAGTCTATTTTACAATATAGGCTATAGTTCTCATAATGTTCTTCCTTTATAACAATGAGAAATGTAATCACTGACCTCCAGAAGAAGTCAGGACAGGTCTCAGGCAGGAAGGAGTGGAGAACTTTGTGACTTGGGTTACATTTTACTTATCCCTGACGTTAGTGGTGGGATTCAATTTTTTTACTATCGGTTCTGTGGGCATGACAGGGGAAGGATATTGTAAAATCTCTAGTCAGAGGTAGTATTTGCTGGTTCTCCAAACTACTTAAAATTTCTGCTACCAGTTCTCCAGAACTGGTCAGAACCTGTTGAATACCACCTCTGCCTAACATAGGTATTTGGGGAGGCCAACGAGTAAATACATGCTGCTAATGAGATGAAGTAGTTCAAATGGCTACTTCAGTTCTATGCTGAATCATAGTTCAAACTTTCCTCTCCCTTCCCCCGCATAGGACCATTAGCATCACAGTTCCATGCGAAGGACCATAAAAATATCTTTCTTTGTTTTTGAATAATATTTAAGAATCTTTCTTTATATTGCTTGTAAGCTGTGGTGAGAACTTTACTACCCTAACTAATGGCAGTAAGTAATAATGTATGTAAGAATATTATAGATATGAGATATAATAGTAATTCTTCTGATAGATATTGTGACTATTCTGGTTCATTTTGATATCTCAGTAGCTTTCTAAATCATCAACAATGTTATCTTTCTGGAGTACATACAGAATAACAGAGTTTAAAGGGATCTGGGAGGTTTTCTAGTCTAACCCCTTGCTCAAGCAGGAAACTCTATATCATTTCAGACAAATGTCCAATCTCTTCTTAAAACCCTCCACAACTTACAGATATTATAGAGGGGCACTATGTTGCTATGGTTGTTGTTCTTTTTCTGGGGCCACATGTAGAGGGATCATGGGATGTGTTTTCTTGGTTAAAGTAATGACAGGCCCTGAGTACCAAGAAAAATATGTGGAGTTACTTAAGATTATTTTCCTTTATTGTTCTTCACCTATAGACAGAATCTTGCCAGATTAGAGCATCTATTTGCATAACTACATATATACTCTGGGAATTGCTAAGGAGAAGACTTTTCAACCCTCTTCTTGACTACCAAACTGTCTAAGCTCTGCTGCATCTTTGCCTTCTGTGATGCAACCTCTCCCTTCTGGGAATCCAGATTTCATTCCACCACAGGTGTAGATATGAATTGACCTCAAACAAACCTCTCTTTTTTTGGTCTTGCATTTATTCTTATATTCATCCCACTTTCTACCCTTTTCTCTTTTTTCTCTGCTTAGGGAAGCAAGACTCTGAGTTCCATTAATCATTGATACCAAACTATCTTCCCAATCTGGGGCCACTTTGGTGTAGATTTCTTCAAAGAGTTAGCATTTGGTTTCTGGGAAAGCATACCTTTGCCATTCAATAAATAACAGATCTTTTTTTTCCTCTCAGAATTGTCTGATAAAATAGCATTCTGCTACTAAAATTTAATGCTCTCCTTTCATGAGTGGAAGTTCAACCTTGAACAGTGAAAACTTTGAGCCTCTCTGATGTTTCTTAAATGTAATCTCAAAAAAATTACTGTGCTTTTCAAATTATCAGTGTTAAGTGTTTTATGCCTGCTTTATAATGAATCGGAAATAAAAACGTGATTTATGAGGGAACCAGCTAGTTACAGTGTCCTTTAAACCTTTGTTTTTTCATTGATTAAAAGACTGGCTTTCCTTTTCAGGCTTCAAATAAATGATGCTAGTTAGAAGCATTTAATATAGCAGCTATGGCAGGCAACAGTTTCAGACATCTGATGCAAAAAAAGCTTCTCAGAAGATTGGACAGGTAACAGTGTAGAAAAATTGGTAAACTGATTGTTTGTCCTACAAGATGGGCAAAAAAAAAATGTGCTCCTTGGCTGGTATTTTTATGGCGCCTGGGATGTACAAGCAGAGATGAGAAGCACCAGGAGTTGAGCAGTCATATACATTTTCTTAATAAATAATAAATCAATAATAAACAGAGAACTTTCCTCCTTTGGAAATAGAACTTTGACCTATTTAGTCCATTTAGGAATGCAAAACTATTGATTTGGAATCAGCAGAATATCACAGATTCAATTAAAGGGAATCAGAAATTGGATCATGAAATATGCTAAATCAAATGATAGTCATTAGGAACCTTAGTGGCACATGGTTAAATTTCAGTCATAGTTAAAGTACAGTATTGCAGGCTAACTCTGCCCACAGCCTGGAGTTCGATCAATTTTAATTGATTGAAAGCTTTTGGGAAAATGTTAAAAACCCAGGAATGATGCATACAAAAGTTGAATAATCATTGTGAACATAATCATTGTGAACATATATATATGCATGCATACATACATACATACACCTCATGTTTCTTTTACTTACCTCTCTTGTAAGGTACCAATATGCACCAAGGAATTGCAATTCAAGTCAGGAAATTGCGTGGATATAATGTTCAGGATGGAAATAGACATTCTATAGTATACTGAGGCTCCTCGTCCCTATAGACATTTATTTTTAAACAAGGTTTTATTATTCATCCCAAAGCAGCCATCAAATTCATGCATATAACCATTAACAATTCAGAAGTTCATATGATGAATGGCAAATGAAAGACTACTTGTACAATAGCCCTAAAAATGCACATCTGTCTTCAAATTTATAACTGTGTTACCATCTTAGTACTGGAAAAAAAATTAAAAGTGAAATATGTAAATTATGTCTATGTAACACCAGGATGTCCTAAACTAAATAGTTTATATGTATGTAAAGGTACTAATTCAATTTTCACTGTCAAGCAAGTCATGGAATGATAAAGTTGGAAGAGGCCATATAGATTCCAACCACTTACTCAGTGCAGGTACCACATTAAACCATCCTTAGTAATTGGCAGTTCACCTTTGCTTGAACACATCGACCGAAGAGAAGCTACTGCCTCTCTGGATTTTTGTTCCACTGTTAGACTTCTCTTACTCTTCTTGCTTCTGAGGAAGGAGTTTGCTTTAAATCAGTTGGAATCTGTAACTGAAATCCATTATTTCATGTTTTGTAGTTTGGAAGGAAAGAAAACCTTGACCTTCTAATATACAGCATCCTTTCAGATATTTGAAAAGTCTTATCAAAAGTTCCTTCTGTCATTTTTTTTCTCAAGACTTTCCAAGTTCCTTCTAGACTCTCTTCATAAAAACTTAACTTTTAGTGCCCCTGATTGTCCCTGTTGCATGTTTGTGATTGTATTCTTGTTTCTCTGAATCCTTAAAGTGTGACCAGACCTCCTAAACATTTACTGTAGTCTGATCAAAGCAAAATTGAGTTGATTGTTTCCTGCATTTTAGAAAGTAGGCTTTAGTTGATGCAGTTAAAATTTTGTCTTTGCATTTTCACAACTATCTCCCACTATTAACACATTTTATTTGAAGCCAATTAATATTTCAAGTCTTTTTCATAAGTAGTATACTCCATTGTGCTAGCTTCTAAATGAAGAACTTTGCACTTATTACTTATATTTGATTGTGTTGCTTTCAGCCCATTTTTCTAATCTATTGAGAATTAAACGTTATTTTATTCTAGGTTTGTAAAATTATTCAATTAGACAGAAATATGGAATATTGGAAAACCAGTTTGGTGCAGTGGTTAAGGAATCAAGCTAGAAATCGGGAGACCAGAAGTTCTGGTCTCGTTTTGGGTATGAAGCCAGCTGGGGGACCCTGGGCCAGTCACTTTCTCTCAACCCTTGGAAGAAGGCGATGGCAAACTACTTCTGACAAAACTTGCCACTTTTAACAAAAACTTGCCAAGAAAACTACAGAGACATGTCCTGGCAGTTTCCGAGAATGTGACCCAATTGAATGGAAGGATAAAACATTCAGCATTGATCTTCTCATCATTATTAGCAACTGTATATGAAAGGAAATCTAAACCCACTGATTAATTTTGCTTTTGGAATGGCTAGTATGTCCATGTCGTTCTCCCCCATATGCAATTCCTTCTAGTCTTCAATTCTTCCCGCTTCAGCATCAGTTGGTTGGAGGGAAAAATTTACATGTCTATTTCTACACCTGCTTTTATTCGTGTCTCTCAATAAGGACTTGTTTTGGGTTTTTTTTTGCATTTTTGTCTGAATTACATATTTTGAAAATAGTTTTCTTAATATAGCATGCATTTGGCGGTTTTCTTTCAACCATGCAGTAACAATTCCCGTTCACAGAAAATACCTCTCAACATTTATTTTAAAACAAATGAAGAAGGATGCTTTCAGCAGTCTTATTTTGAATTTTGGAAAAAAAATAATTTGCATACAGGGAAATTTTCTTCCATCATCATAATCTGCATAGGACAACATAAAGCAGTGAAGATGCAGTGAAGAATGCCTTTCATTGTTACACAGAAAAAGAATCCCAAATCTTCATTGCTCTTTTGACAGTGCAAACTGAATCGTATTATTGATAAAGGCAGGAGATTTTTTTTTTAATTTGTGTGCAGAGATCCGTCACTTGAGCCAACCTAGAGAAAATCCATCTCCTCAAAAAAACAAGAATAAGAAATCCATTCCTTTGTGACCAGTTTGTTAACTTGGCTTGGTTTTTCCTTGTAACTGCAAATTGATTACTCAGATTAAGAAATAAAATTGGCTTTTTTTCCTGAGCAATCCACTGCCTTTTCAAGGCAAGAATTAATCCTCCCCTCCATCCCCACAATACCTAAACATTTGGTCCAAAGCACTAGGTTAATTTGGGGTAGAAATTTGCTTCTGAAAGTGCTCCAACAAAATATTTAAGGTCTAATAATATTTTATATATTTGCTACGTTACCGGCAATGTGAAAACCTGGCATTTTATAGAATGCCTAGGAAATCTATAGACTGTGTGACTTTTTAGGCAAAGTATGCCTGTGTCATTTTAATATCCTATATATATTCCTTACAGGACGCAGTGGCTTGTCGATCAGAAAGGTCAGCAGTTCGGTGGTTCGAAACCCTAGCACAGCATAACAGAGTGAGCTCCTGTTACTTATCCCAGCTTCTGCCAGCCTAGCAGTTCGAAAGCATGTAAAAATGCAAGTAGAAAAATAAGGACCACTTTGGTGGGAAGGTAACAGCGTTCCCTGCGCCTTCGGCATTTAGTCATGCTGGCCACATGACCAGGGAGACATCTTCAGACAGCGCTGGCTCTTTGGCTTTGTAACAGAGATGAGCACCATCCACTAGAGCCAGAAATGACTAGTGTGTCCACTAGTGTGAGGGGAACCTTTACCTTTTATATATTCCTTAGACATTGTATTAATACCTTGGTATTATGCAGAACAACAAGAACTATTTAGGCAAAGTATGAAAAGAGAGTCATGAAAAGAGTTAAGGTTAGGATTAGAGTAAGGATTAGGGTTAGGGTTATCTTAACCCTTACCCTCACCCTAATCCTAACCCTAACCATAACCCTTTATCGAAAAGACTTATATGAAAATGAAAGAGGAAATGTGAAATATAATAGAGAACTTTCTTACTAAAAAAATGAGAAAAAGACCAGTATTGACTTACTTATTGAAACAAGGAAGGTAGAATGGCATTTTTGCAAGATAAGTTTATACTTTACTGGTTTGCCTTTTGGCATTTTATAGAATGCCTAGGAAATTTTATAGAATGCTTAGGAAGTTGGACAACTCATTTCTGGCACTCTATAGATTTCCTAGGCATTCTATAAAATGCCTAATTTCACACATTGATGATAACACACACACACACACACACGCACTCACACTGTATATACATGTATTCAGTTTAGATTTAAGAAGACTTGGCTTAATATGACAAAACATAAGGAAATTTTCTCCTTTCCAACTTGTCAATTGCAGAATTGAATCAGCAAAGGATAGATGAGTTTTATGTTTATGAGATTGTTTCAAGTAGAGTTGAGTCCTCTTGTTCAACACATCAATATTTTTCTTTGGGTCAAGAAGATTGTTTGGTAGAAAGAATACAAAATGCTTCTCTGCTTTTCATATGAACTCCCTCAGCATATACCTAGAGAACCACAAATGCAGCATTCTCATTTAATCATGAATACAGTCTTGTAGAGGTTGTTGAATTGGATATCTCTAGAAGTGTACTGAGTGATAAAACTGATGTCAAATCCAGAATCTTGTGGATCTACATTCAGCAGATCCATTCAGTCTACGTGTTTCTTTTTTTCTCTGGGTGTGAACAGACATGTGCAGATGTGAAACTTGGAAACCTTGCTCTGTGTTGCATGTTCTGTAAAAAAGCAAACGCCGTATAGCCAATAGCATTGCAATATACAGATGAAATATATACACTTTAGATTCCATATGTTTGATTACTACTCTGTTCTGAACAGAATAATTTTATACCATTATTTTTTAAAAAAACATGTTTCATATGCCACCTTCCATAACATGTATGTTTTTACTTTACAGGTAACTACTCTCAAATACAGTCATTTTTATAGATGGTTTCTCCAAAGTTGAAGCAAGGGCATTTGGAGGCAGAAGATTAAGGAAATTATGGATCATTTTTCCATTCATATGACCATTGCAAAAAGCATTTCATTCTGTTCCATTATTTTTATGCGGACTTCATTGCAAACAGTAGCAGAAATTGTCACAAATGTGTATTCTCATATGGATTTCTATCTTGGGCAGATGCAAGATTAATATACACTCTCTGGGGGAATAATAATGTTAAGAGTTCACCTTAACTATATATGCCTGCAGTAAAGGAAGCTTGTTAAGAAATATTTCCTCAATTGGACAACAAGGACAGATTAGCTGGAACTGACACTCTCTGTAGATACCCAAGCAAAGGAACCTAATTTAGTTTGAGTACCGAGAGAAGTCTGGATAATGGCATTAAATTTATGGAAGAGAAAGGTATACCCTTGTGCTAGTTACCTTACAGAAAGTCAACATAGATGTAGAGCAACTAGATCCTAGTCTTAAAAGGGAACTTTGGACTCTTTGAATTAAAACAAAATTATATGAGAAGATGGCACACCAGACCCTCATCACATGTTTATTTTCAAGGAATATAGTGTCCACTTCTGGTCACCATAATACAAAAAAGATGCTGAGACCTTAGAAAGAGTAGAAAAAAGAGCAACAAAAATGAAAGGGATCTATAGGCTAAATTGTATGATGAACAGTTAAGGAAACTAGGTATCTTTAGCCTAACAAAGAAAAAGCTTAGGAAAGATCGGATAGCAGTTTTGCAATACTTGAAGGGCCATCTCGGAGAAGAGGGGGTTCATTTATTCTCCAAAGCACTTTAGGGTAGGACAAAAAGACATGGATGGAAGCTCATATGAGGGAGATCCAATATGGAAATAAGGAGGAATTTCCTGACAATGAGAATGATTAATCAATGGAACAGTTTATGTCCCAGAATTGTGGGTGCTCCATTGCTGGAGGTTTTGTTTTGTTTTTTTAAGAAAAGATCAGACAACCATTTGTCTGGGATGGTATAAGGACTCCTGACTTAGGTAGGGGGTTGGATTAGAAAACCACCTAGGTCCATTCTAGCCCTTGGATTCAATATCACTGTAGCTCACAAGGGTCTTCTAGGCATTCCTAAATTTTAAAAAATAGTGGATAGCTGCAGAAAACTGCTTTCTGCAATTCTGCAGGGTGGCAGAACACAACCTCACCAATTTGCTTTGTGGTAGGTGCGTGTTTTGTGATTCTACTATAGCAGCCCTCTTGTCAAGGTCCCTATGTAACATCCTCAACATCTCAAATGTATCCAAAAATATACAGAAATATCACATAAAAAATGTGTACTGGCATCAGTATAGAATAATAGAATTGTGAAGTCAGAATGGACTATAAGGATCAACTAGTCCAACCTGCTGCAATGTACAGGAAAACCAATTAACTACCTCTGAGATGTGGTTGTCCAGCTTCTTCACAAAAGCCTCCAGAGATTGCCTCCGTAAATAAGATATTTCCATTGTTGTCTAGACAGTACCATCAAGAGGTTTTCCATTATATTTAAGCATAATCTAAATACTTGCAACCATTATCCATGATTGCTTTATCTTATCCTCTGTGACAAAAGCAAGCAGTTCCTAATCAACTTTCTTATAGCATTCTTTCATATATTTCAATATTAGGATCATGCTAGTACCAATTTTATTTTTTCTAGACTAAATATGCCAAGTTTTTTTTATATGTCCTCAACTCCCTATAGCATCTTTGTCATTGTATTCTGAACATGTTCTGAAGAGTCAATAGTTTTCTGAAAGTGTGGTGCCCAGAACAGAGCATGGTACCCTATGTATATGTCCTCCCTCTTTTTTTTTTTTTAGGTTTAACAGTGTTCTGAGCAAGGCTTTTGAGACTGTAATTATGCACACGCTTATTTTAAAGATTTGTTTTATTGCAATGCTGGGAATTACTTTCATTCCCAGGTGCTAATAAATTCTCAAACAGTCCCTTGAGTTAAGCACCCACCTTTCTTTTCTGTAAAGTTCTATCAATAACAGAAGTGTCCAATGAACTAGAAAGAAAACCAACCAACATACAAAGAACTTCAAGAATGAATCTGAACTGAACGAACGACTTTGCTTCCTGCAAAAGTTTCATCATCTTTGCCTGTCCTTTGTACCTTATGGGAGGGAAAATCACCTCACAGCCTTATTCCCAAGTCACCCCTTTTGTTTCAGCTGCTCTCACCTTCTAGCAGCTCTGTGCACATGTGCACTGAAAACAGGCTCCCCTGGGTCCTCTGCCTCTCTACTGCCAGATTTCGAAGGCTCCGGAGGCAGCACCCCACTCCCAGATGGTTCTGGCCCCATCCCTGCATTGGACACAGGCCCCTCATCCAAGTCCTCTCCAGACTCCTGGACTGGTCCCTTTTCTTCCCCACTGTGCGATTCTGCTGCCGTCTGCACAGGCTGCCGGCAAACCATAACAAACAGTGAAACATATAAAATAACACAAAGTGTAATATCTCTCTGTGAAAGTCAAACTAATTTAAATTCATGACATGCAACTATTATGACATTTCTTACACAAAAAGAAGCACAATATAATATATTCAAATTGGATATTGTGTTTTCAGTACGGTTCCAAGTCCAGTTTATAGGTCCTCATCTATTAATTTTCAAAGGGAAAGAAGCCTCCACTGAAACAAATGCCTTCTTTTTTTCCCCCTACCAGTTGTAAATGTGTAATTCCCAAGAACATCATGGGGATTTAAAGTCCCATAGCTTTTGAAATAAATTTATATCCTGGACTGACTCCTTCCATATTGTTTTTTGAGTAAGAAAAAAAAAGAGGACATACCATTTGCTACAAATTAAAATAATGTTTAATTTGACCTGAAGAATAACCAAGATAAAGTATTTAGAATCCAATTAATTATCTGAGTCTTGAGGGATGCTTGGCCTATTAAATAATTGTTTCCTAAAATTAGGATGGTTTGTGTGAAATGGCTTCTGTAAAGCTATAAAAAATAATCATGAATTCTGCTGGATTTAATTGGGCAAGAAGGCAATTAGGACACAGGCAAGTTTATTATAGCCTGTGCTGGTGTGACTTTAAAGCTCTGTCTATGCTTTACAGCTATGTCTGTGATAGCATTCACCTCCGATTTAGGAACTTGTCCATTGGGGTTCAGGGAAAGAACAGCTAGTGAAACTAGTAACTGCATGTTGTGTAAGATGCCACCAGTCCTCAAGACTGTCAAGAACCATCACTAATTGACAGGGTTTTCCTACAGATGAGTAGAGCTCCTTTTCAATATGTGGTATGTGTGTGTTTCTGGGATATACTCTATGGATATGAAAGTTGGACTTCGAAGAAACAAGAAAGGTATTAATGCTTTTGAATGTTGGAGAAGGCTCTTGAGAATACGAAGGTACACATTATTCTGTTTTTGACACATTATGTGAAAACCTGGATCCCTTGAGAAATCCACAATGGTGGGAAAGATGGGAGAAAAGAGAAAAAGAAGATAACTTGTAGCCAGGTGGACTCAGTTATACTCCACCATTGAAAGATTTGAAAAATCTAGTAGGGGACTGATCATCCTAAAGAAAAGTTATGTGAATGTTAAGAGTCAAGTGACTTATTGGCACATAATCTATCAAGCCATCAATATTTAAGTATAATATTTCATGAATTTATACCCTATATTTCTTTTACAAGGATCCACCCACCCACCCATCCTCCCAAATTTTATTTTTATGTTAAAATATATTGGTCTGACCATCAGTGACTGGTTTGAAGATGCCAAATGAGCTTCAGCATTCTACATCTAACTGTTACACCACTGTGAGATGTATTGATTCAGGCAAGACATACTGATGATTCACTGGAGAAAGTTTCTACATGGGCTTAAATGTTTTATGAGAACCTCTCAATTGATTCTCTTTGCTACATGTGTTGGACATTGCAACACAATCTTCTTAAACTAAAATATAACGCCTGGCTCATTTACTGAAGTTGGATTCATCCCAGCTACTGATAATCATTAGCTTTATAAAATCAGCATGAATAAACTGAGTTGACCTGGTTTACAACTGGGACATAAAATAAATAGGTTTTAATGCCTTGTAATTAGCTTTTTTCTAAAGCTATAATAGGCAAGACAGACAATGGACAAAGAGGTTTCTCTGTCATGAGAGTGACATAAAAAGCCATCATAGCTGCACCAAATTAGTAGTTTTCCCCCTCCTACCTGAAAAAAATAGATTTTTTAAAAAATAGTGATAAAAATTATAGGTAATTGTGAATATCAAGATCCTGGATTTTCCATACCATTGATGTTTCCTCCCTCCCTTCCTTCCTTCCTTCTTCTTACAGACATAAAATATTAAATGATGAAATAAAATCTTATGTTATGAAGCTGTAAATAAATTCCTGGATAGAAATACTGCACATTTTGCAGAAGATACATTTGAGCAGATGAAGGATAATTAAAATAGGTTACGTGTGTAACTTTTATACTCATGAATTCGCTTCTTCTTTAGCACAGCGTTCTGTTCTTGTCATACAGAACTGAGTGTACAAATGACTGAAACATGAGGAAACCTATTTTCTTTCTTTGTCATTTTTCCCATAGTTTGCTTCAGTATCATGCTGCTGTGGATACTTTGTCAGGTACACAACATCTAGCCTAGTGGAGGGTGACAATTCCAGTGCTGTAAATTTGCCAATCATATTAACAGACCTCTGTGACTCAGCAGCTTTCTCTGTAGGAGATCTATTGCTCTCCATTGTATTAAAAGCCACCATAAGTTATTTAAACATGTTTTTTTTTTTAAAAAAAAGCGATACATCACTTCATGCTGAATGTGCAGGAGCCTGTGGGGTGTCAATCATTTCTTTCTTAGTAATTCAAGGAAACAGCATTGTTTTATGCCAAGTTAACTTTTGTTTAAAAACAAACTAGAGTACTTACTGATGTTTGGAACCATTAGTTTAGCAACTGCCCAACCAGCTCAATGATTAAGTGTTCTTAATGCAATTGAAGACTATAGAGGATATAGGAGAGGATATGGCCCCTAAACTGATAGATTTCATACCTGTTGGAGGGTAAAATGTACCAACTTAGAAAATTGCACTGTGTCTAAAACTATCTATACCAGAGGTGCCAAGGCCCGGGGGCCAGATCTGACCCAAGGGGTGCTTAGATCTGGCCCATGGGGCTTCCTTGGAAACAGTGAAGGACTAGCCCTCAGTGCCTCTGCCAGTGAAAACGGAGCCCTGTTTTCACTGATAGGGGGCTGCAGGAGGCCATCACGGCTAAAAACAGGGCTTGGGAGGGCAAGCATGGTCCACCAGAGCTCCGTTTTCACTGGCAGAGAGCTTCAGGAGGCCGTTGTGGCTGAAAACGGAGCTCAGGAGCCTGTTTTCCCTGGCACAGCACTCAGGCCACCACAGGCACATCCAACACAAGTGACATCAAGCTGGCCGTACCCACCCCGGTCATCCCCACCCTGCTCCCCCGAGACTAAACACAACCCTGATGCGGCCCTCACTGAAATCAAGTTTGACACCCCTGATCCATACACATCCAATAACAGCCATATCATATAAAGCATCACACAACCAGGGGGCAAACTTTCTGACAAATCAGCCCCTGAAAGCAGAATGTTTCAAGGGATTAGAAACCAAGAATTATCATTAATGCTTATGCTTTTAGGCGGTTGTGCCAATGGTTTATGCCACATTCAACTATTAAGGAACCAGAACGTTGCAGGAACACTTTGAAAGAATAACATTTTATGAAGCACCAAATCAGAGCAACTACTCAACCTTAATCTGGATCCAAATTATGGACTCATCTATATTTGCTGCTTGAGTGCTTTGCTGGACATATCGAGGGAGAACAACTTGACTTTCTATCGATACGTTGTTGTCTATTGGAACCTTAATGGACTTTTGTGTGACATCAGGACTGAAATGACAGTGATTTATGGATTTGTTTATAGATAAGAGATGGGATATGGGAAGAAGAGATCATCTATTGTATTTTAAGAGAAGGCGATAAGTTACTAAACTGGTTTATATTTGTGTTGAAGGGGGAAGACATTTCTTTATATATTTATTTTTCTTCATGACATTCTGTTTTCTGTTTCATTTTTTTCTATTTTCTTTTCTGCACTTTATATTTTTCTTTATTTTCTTATCTTATCTTAGCTTGAGTTAATTTCGTTTATCAATATAGTTGTAATTTGTAATAACATTACGAGAGAGGGGGGGAGGGAGGGAGGGAGAGGGAGAGAGAACAACTTGACTTTCTAGTTGAAGCATTACCTTGACTGAGATTGCTGATCAAGACAAACCCTCAAGGCAAAGTAGAGCCACTTTACACAGACCGAAGAGAAAATTACTTGTTTTATTGATTTCTATACCATTTTTCATCTAGGATCACAAGGTAGCATGCACAGTATTTCTTCCTCCGGCTGTACACTCACAAAAACAATCACATTGGTCTGAAAGCTTTCATGGCTCAGCATGGACTTTTTAAAGATAGAATCTAGCATTCTAGCCAATGCAACATATTGGCTTTTTGTATTTTCCCCTGAAATTTTAAATGTTAAAAGAACCTCTGTCTTCTAAAAAAAAAAAAAAAACATACTGAGTAAGGAAAGTGTTTTTCCAAAGTAGCATAAATGTCAAGAATTCCCCCTCTTTTTATTTTGCAAAACAAATTTGTTGCCATCTTCCTATTTAGCAGTATGCTAGATTCTTCAGGTTGTTCAAAGCATGACTATAATAGGAATTTGCTTTCGTTTCTGTTGCAAGGTGTCACAAACTTCCTCTGTCATTTGGTGCAGAAATACCCCGGATACCTTTCTTCTTGATTGTGCTTCTGTTTGGAGACACTGACAATGCTGTCATGCTTGCACCCTGTCTCCTCTCGAATGTAATTACTATAGCCAACAACTGATCCCAAAAAATTCCTTGGGAATGCTTATGGAATTGGGACTGTCAAATTGCCACCATTGATTTCATAAGTGGGTAACAGCACAAACTGTAAATGTTTGCAGATTTACAGTGCAAATGCAGCCACTGTCTGCTATTTATTAAGCTACCCCAACTTTACCCAGGCTCCCATGCAAATTAAAAAAAAAAAGTGGGGGGCAGTGTGACTTTAGAGTTTACAGTAGTTTTTAATAGATATCTTTAAAGTGGCTGCATTTTTCCACGTCAGGCTTATGTGGTAGGGCCAAATATTCTGGGTGAGTGCAGCAAAATTGGGATTTTAGACTGTCATTTACCCTTACCAGGTGGGCCAAATACAGCCAACTCAAGTTATTCATCATCAGTGTTTCTCCTCCTGTCATCCAGGGACACTCTTGCTTGTGTTGGTTCACATTGTCATTTTAATGTACATTAGAAATAGAACAAGAAGCAACAAACGGAAGCAATATCAAAGACAGATACAACCTAAAACTGGCCCATGTACCCATCAGTCTTTTCAACACTACAATACTAAGCTTGCATGAATAATTTTGATGAGGGACTTTTGTGAAATGCTCTTTGAATGTCCAAATAAATATACTGGGCTGATTTTATCCATGTGCGTCTTCATACTCACAAATAGCTAATTTCTTTCAGCAGATCATAATGGTTAATGAAAAGAAGGACTAGGGGTGATGCCATTATTATTTGGCATATGATGAGAACATGGCAGAAGAGAAGTATATATGTTTCTCTATTGAGGGGCTGCCACAAAAAGAGGGAGTCAACCTCATTCTCCAGACCACCTGAAGGCAGGACAAGAAGTAATGGATGGAAACCAATAAAGGAGAGAAGCAAACTAACACTAATGAGAAATTTCCTGACAGTGAGAACAATTAATTATTGGAATAGCTTGCCTCCAGAAGTTGTGGATGCTCCATCATTGGAGGCTTTTAAGCAGGGGTGGGATTCAAATTTTTTAACAACTGGTTCTGTGGGTGTGGCTTAGTTGGTCATGTGACTGGGTGGGCATGGCCAACTTGACATCACTCAGGGGCACTTCTCCTCATCTGGCCTCTCATGAGAATAGGGATGCTGCAATGGTCCTAAGTGTGAAAAACGGTCATAAGTCACTTTTTTCAGTGCCATTGTAACTTTGAATGGTCACTAAATGAACTGTTGTAAGTCAAGGATTACCTGTACAAAAATACAAAAAGCTTCTTTGCTTGCAAAAAGCTGCCCTAAATACCAATCATTAGATTTAAAATACCTGCAAGCCGGAGTTACAAATAAGACAGTGTGCCAGAGCACTTTGAAGAATTAAAATAGTTAAAATGCAATGATAACTATCAGCATCCAACTCTTGCTCATAAAGTGAAATCCTTTAACAGAGAGGTCATTTAAGCTCTCCAGAAAGAGCACACTCAGGAGAAACAATCCTTAGATCCGTTTGTACCACTGAAAGATACCAGTTGGTCTCACTCATCTCACAAGATATTCTAAGGAAATCATCCAGGTTGAAGGAAAGGTCACATGCCCCCCAGAAAGGCAGTAAAAAAAAAATCAGTGCCAAGCTTGCATCCTGCCTCTTGGAAATACATCCCAAAAGGACAGTGCCAGATACCACTAAAGCAGTGAAGGAAGACCCCCTCCCCAGATAGAAAAAGAAACTATGAAGCAGAATAACATTCAGACACAATACAAATAATTAAATCACAACAGTAGCTGTTGCTTGTTAAACCAGTTACCAGAATAAATAGACACAGGAACTAGCCAGATTTCTCAACTCAGTTTCTTTTCAGGAAGAGAGATTAATCTTTTTCCTTCCAAACAAAGCTGAATAGGGAAAATTATCCCATCAATAAACACAGGATTAAACGTCACCAATATTTTCCCCCAACAGCAGTGTAAAAAGCTTAAAACAACTCTTCCCCTTTAAGAAAGTATCAAGAAAAAAAATACAGACAATAAGTCTAGACATACTGCCAAGAATGTAATAAGGGTGGAAAAAAACAAAAGGAAATTTCTTCTACCAGTTCTCCGAACTGCTTAGAAAGTTAACAAGGAGTTCTATAGATCCTGTCAGAACTGGTAGAATCCCACCCCTGCCTTTAAGGAGAGACTGACAGCCATTTGTCTGGAATAGTATAGGATTTCCTGCTTGAGCAGGGGGGTGGGCTAGAAGACCTCCAAGGTCCCTTCCAACTTTGTTATTCTTTTAACTTCTGTTAAAGAAAGGCAGAGTGGTGCTGTCCTTGCTCAATGACCAAAGCGCATGTCAAAATCATTTCAAAGGCCATCCAGGCATAATAAATGTATTTGGCTTTAAAAAAAAGAATTGTGGCACCAGGAGGAACCATTTATTATACAATTGTTCTCTTTGCACTTAATTTACATCTGTTTCACTGATTTCTGCTACTGTTGTTATAATTTGTGGGTCATGCAGGAGGAATAATTACAGTTGTCAATTACTTTTAATGCATAGATTGATTTTAATTCAGTTGGTTAAACATTAGACTGACATTTTCACCTGCAAGCCTGGAATCATTGTTTTTTCTTTCCATTAGAAACATTTTTTTTTTGCTTTTCCATAAAAGATTCATCTATTTCTTTTCTTGGTGTCAGCATTTTTCCTTATAAGTCTTGATTTGGTGTGTTTGCATTTAAATGGGGAACATTATAAAAGTTGGAATAGAATCAAACTGGCTGGGACAGGCAACTTTAAAGTCAAATTAATGCTACCAACAGTAAGTTGTGTTAGAGGCAAAGGACAATAACATTATAGAATTGTAATCTGGTCAAGATTGTATTTGATTAATCCTTTAATACCCAACATTCATCTTAAACTTGGCAAACTTCCTGGAATGCGTGTTTTCTAACTAGCCAGCCAAAGCAACTGAAAGTTTAGGGTGAGAAAATATCCATGCAAAAAGAGCCAGAATTTTTCTGGAGCAGCGTTCCACTATTCATTTCTCTAACCACCTCGCTAAATCTGTACCACTTGGAAAGGCTTAGAAACTTCATCCAAAAAGATTAAAAATGGTGGGGCCAGCTCAGACTGGGAAAATGAAGAAAACCACCAGTTTGAGGAGATTCAACTGGAAGAGTTGCCTAGCAACCAGGAGAGACAGCTATCCCTGGTTTTAGAAGACAAAGAGGTGGAGCTAGCACCTCTCCCAATTCAAGGGCCGAAGAGAGGCAGGCTGAACAAAGGCCTCTTTTACATTCTGTACCACATTTTATTTTTCTGCAACCAGTTCTGAAATCTTTTTGATTCTGTGTCTCAAAATAGGTTGCATTTAGATGATATATGACAGACTAGCTGTATATAGAATATTCACTCAGGTTTTTTTTTTCTTATATAGATATTTCCTTTCTAAATATCTACTCTCAAATGTAGTTGGTTTGGGGAAAACAAATAAGATTTCTTTGAAAACTGAGAGGATACTGTAATTAAATTGGTAAACTTTACCAATTAGATCAGGGGTGTCAAAATCAAGGTCTAGGGCCCAGATCCGGTTCACGGGGTGCTTAGATCTGATCCTTGGGCCACCCTGGAAATAGCAAAGGACCAGCCCATGATGCCTCTGCCGAGTTCCGTTTTCACTGGCAGAGGGTTGCAGGAAGCCATTGCAGCTGAAACGGAGTGCAGGAGCCTTTTTTGCTGGCAGAGTGCTTAGGCCACCACAGGCGCCCTTAACATGAGTGACATCAAGCTGGCCATGCCCATCTCCCTCCAAGATCAATCAAACACAACCCTGATGCGGCCCTCAATGAAATCAAGTTTGACACCCCTGAATTAGACCAACTTTAAATTACATAGACTTCATACCACCATTTCTTCCTGGACTGGCAGCAAAATAACCCTGGGAAAAATTTTTCTCTTTGCATTCAAAGAGAAGAGAAAATCCACATTTTAATATATACTCTTTAGCATTTCTCTTAAATTAAGAGGATCAATTCACTTCAAATTAAAGCATGGGCAATTAACCTACTAATTTTCAACTTGAAATGAGTATTAATAAAAACTAGGATTAACTAATACTGTAATTGCCAAATTACTTACAGTGTTGAAATGGGAAACTTCTCATACTAACATATAGTTCCCTCTCTAGATAGTCAAAGATATTATATGCCAGGTTTGGAAGGCAGCATAAAAGCTTTAACATTGCTTTAAAAATATTTTATTGAATTATGCTGAAGATCCACTAAGTTAGCAGGCCATCTGGAACATACAAATGCAACTTGAAGTTCTTAATCTGAGATACAAACAACCTAAACTCCAATTGCCACAACTCAGATACTCTAAATATTTGGATAACTTCTAGATATTTCTGAACAAAAGAGATTTCTTTGTGGTAGTCTTCAAGGTTTAGCTTTTGGCATCTTCAATTACAAATAATTAGCTGAATAATGGAGGGGCAGATCCTGGAAACCTGCTGTTGGTAAAAATAGATAATACTGGATAATAAATAAATAAATAGTCTGATGATGTCTCAGGGTCTCTTTTCTATTAGAACTATTTTGAATATTTTCCAGCTTGTGTGTGAAGGCTATCATGGTCTGTCTAGAAACTTTTTGAGTGCTAGATTTCTTGAACATTAGATTAATGAATTCCAAACACCACAGATAAAGTTGAGAAACAAACTTTCTTTTTAGTAACAATGTCACTGCTTATGTCAGATCTGTGTTTGTGTCTCACTGCATAGGTCACTGTTTGCTCAATTTGCACAAATGTTAACTTATTATAAATTCCAGACGTGGTTGGCTGCCTTTCTGAATAGGTATTACTTAATTGGAAAGGGCAAGGCAAGTGTCATGAATTGCCCTGAAATGTCAATTTGGGTACCTAATTCTTGGGCCTATTAGAAGCAAACAATTGGGTGAGAGAAAAGAATAGCTTTTAATGAAATGAATTAATAGGTTTAACCATTGCAATTGGTGGTCCTTTCCTTTCCTTTTAAAAATATGGGTTCTTTTTGGTGTTTTACCTAATCAGCTCAGCCTCCTTCAACAGAATGTCTTTAATTTCAAATTAGCAATGATTTTTTTAAAAGGTTTGGAATGTCTATCTAGTTCTACACAATTTATCACCTCCAAATCAGTGTTGGGTTTCAAAAAAATTTCCTACCGGTTCAGTGGGAGTATGTGTTTTGCGCGTCCATGCAAATGCAGCATTTGCAACTTACTTTCTGCTGCAAGTCCTGTGTGTAAAACAACTGATGTGCAGCAATCCGCTGTGCCACGCGAAGCAGCTGAGCTTGAAAACCAGGAAATAAAGATGAGAATAGAGCCGGGATGAGCAGATGGGACAGCAGCTGATCATCGGAGTGAAATGGTTTGCTCGCAGATGATCCTTGGAGCTATTGGTTCAGTCAAACCGGCCAGAACCAGTAGAATACCACTACTGCTGCAAATATTCATCTCTTCTGCGGGTTTTTTTTCATCCCTTCTTGTTATCATTGCTGGTAAGATTGACCAAAAGGATGAAAGGAATAGCAGCACCAACATAATCTGGAAAGTGCCATATTTAAAAAACAAACTACCCAAATAGTTATTTCTTTATTTCTCTAATATTCACAATTTTTACAGCCTATTTCTTACTTCCAGAAATATCTTTAAAATTATGAACTACTTTTCCTGCCCCATCTCCTTTCTTTTCTCCATAAACATGCTTAAACTTTTCTTTCATCAAGTAACTTCTCCTTTCATTTCTAAACATTTCCCCTTCTTCTTTCTCTGTTTCTGTTTTACTTTCCTGGTCCTTTTTAACGTTGCATACATTCTATTAACATAACTTAGCTTCTGTTTTGAAAAGCTGACTGCAGTGGCTCTTGGCTCCTGCAGTTTTGAACAGGCTCACTTTCTCAGGGATGGTTTCAAAATCAAAGATGCCTTCTCAGGTCCCAGCAGGCAGAGCTGTCAGTATCAAATTTTAACGATGGATGCCTCTTGATCCAGCCAAGAGATTTTTTTTAATATTGGAGAAATGTATAATTATGAAACAGCAGAAAAAAAATATACGGCATCATTATCAGATCCATGCATTTTAATTAAGAATACATTTGTTTAGAACCCAGCTCACATATCTTATCTGGAATAAATCCTTTATATAGGACAATCATATTTCTCTTCTGCATTCTTTCTGGGGCTGGTATTAAGACTGATTTACAGTTCACTGCAGTGACATTACTATGCGGTTAATTATTATGCTGGTTTTAAAACTGGAATTATAAAAGCACCAACATTCAAGATCTAGAAATTATATTGCTGTTATGTTAATGGCCAAGGGGTTTAATTCCACTGTGAAGTACATTTTAACATGTGGGTGCTGAACCAGTGAAATAGTTTGCAGTGAAATGTGGCTTCTGCACTTTGTGATTCAAGAACTTGGACTGGAGATCAATTTCACAGTTTATAATCTTCAACTTCGGATCCAAAGATCATGAAATTATGTTATCAATTCTGAGTTGGAGGCTGAGTTAGACAGACAGCTTTTTGGAAACCTCAGATTCATTTGCCCGCATTCTCTTCCTTTCTGATGCTGTTACAAGCAACCTTTTTAAATCTATGAGGCAAAAACAACAAGTAGGCAAAAGATTTAAACTAATCCGAGGGTAGGAAATGCTGTTCCAAATTATCATTCCCCCCCTCCTCTGTATCATCTGTCAGAATGAACTGTTGCCTACTGTTCATAAATCAGTAACAGCATGCAGCCCTCGAGGTGGTTGGTGCCTTGATGGCCTTTTTAGAATATTTTTAAATGTTTTATTTTTCCCTGGCCCTCTTTTGAGGTAATTGTATCTATATGATTTTTAGCTTTTTTTAATTGTACACAGTCCAGAGTCACTCCATGAGTTTCTAAATTTGACAAAGAAAGATAAGAACTCTATATAAAACCAAGATGGATAAATATCAAATATGATTAGCTTTGTTTTATTTATTTATTTGTTTGTTTATTTATGCTAACATTTTAAGGAAGACTGATTCGATGTTCATACTCAGGGTATCAGTATAAATTGGAGTCATCCTATTAAAACTTCTAATAGTCTTTAGGGGAAACTATAGAAATAAAATGGTAGAAGCAATCAGTTCCAAGCCTATTACTTGTCCTAAAAAAGTGATAACTGGAAAGGAAAGTGACTGCCATTTTCTGAAAATGTAACCATTACTATAGATAGAGGATGTGAAAAAGGTTTGGAGGGGCTAATGTAGTTCCCTCATCAAGAAAAACTAGAACAATAGACGTTTTTTTTTTAACCTGACTTTAGAACAAAAATGGGGTAGGGAAAAATCTAATGATAAAATCAAAGACAATGTGACATAAATGTAAGAAGATATGCTTTTCTCTTGCAGATACTGAATTTGAGGCCATTCGCTAGATAGACAGAATTCAAGGCCGTCACACTATATGGAGAGATTTAAGGCTGATAAAAAGAAAGTCTTTTCTCACATAACAAATGTTTCAGCAGTGGAATTCCCTGCCATCATGTATGAAGATGAGTGCCAATTTATCTCTTTATTTGTTACAATTATTTCAAGCCGTTCTACCATCATTCCAACTTCTTCAAATTGATGCTCATGGCACTCTGTCTATCTTTTTTTCCCAACACGAAACATTGGATTGATGGTGAGCCACTGGCTGAGAGTCAGCTAGTAAGCTTCCATCTCTGAGAGTAGATTTGAACTTCAATCTCTACAGTTTTAATTTAATACCTTCACCTCAAATGGTTTTTAAAAGGAAACTATATTATTTAATGGAGGATAAGACTACCAGTGGCTTTTAGCTTTGATGGCTACTTACCATCTCATTCATCACAAGCACTATATTTTAACTGTCAGCTGCTGTAAAGCATCTATGCTTATCATGTTCATGAGCTTTCTGAATGTAATTGGTATGACATGTGATTCTTCCTCAAGGCAGAGTATGTTTTCCTCCAAGCCTTGATTTTGAAGAAGCATATGCTGGCATAAACATGGCCCAGTGATGGGAACATTGCTTTCCTTACCATTTTATCATAAGTTTAGGAAAGTAATTGGTGGATTCGCTGGCTTTGCTCCTGCTTCCCTGAGCATCAGATGGTGGCAGGAACTAGAACCATTGAGTGCTGTTCTTACTGTGTGGTCAGGTGGGCTTGGACAGATATGAACAGGTGTTTGAGACCCCAGGTTTAACCTCTTTCCAGATTACCCAAGAATAGGGTCACCAGCACGGAAGTAACTTGTGCTAGTAAGCAGTCATTACTTATTATGAGTCAAATGTTTTCTGAAAGAGCACTAAATTCCCTTTTCCAGTCCTAAGTATAGCATTGTTCTGAAAGAGTGCTAAACCAGAGGTGGCATTCAGCAGGTTCTGACCAGTTCTGGAGAACCGGTAGCAGAAATTTTGAGTAGTTTGGAGAACTGGCAAATACCACCTCTGACTGGCCCTGCCCCCATCTATTCTCTGACTCCCGAGTCCCAGCTGATCGTCTGGGTCTTCTTTTATTGCCCTGCACAGGAGAACGGAGCTGGAAAGTAGGTTAGTGGGGTGGGGAGGGAATGGGGATTTTGCAGTAACCTTCCCCCAGGAGTGGGGAGGGAATGGGGATTTTGCAGTATCCTTCCCATGCCATGCCCACTAAGCCCCGCCCCACGACAGAACTGGTAGTAAAAAAAAAAATGAATCCCACCACTGTGCTAAACCAAGTCAAACACTGACCCAGGTGATAGGACAAGGACTCAAAATTACAGTATGGAAGAGGGAAGAGGAAACATTACCAGGATAAACAGAGGCAATCAAGGCCAATGGCAAGGAACTGTAAGTGTGGTAATCTACAACATCTGGGGAAAACCCATATTTTGAACTCCTTTTTTCTAAGGTCCTAAAGAAATACTGAGATCTGAGACTTTTCAAAAAGCTCTGAAGAGACTTCTAATCAGGTGATTGGTTGGGATATGATGGAAATTGATGTCCGCATTTGAGAGTGCATCTTCAGCTTCTGCTGAGTGCTTCAACCCAACATTTCCGATTGGGAAAATGTGCTTCATAAGAATGAGAGAAAGATATTTAGAGCTTTCAAGGGGTTTACATTCACTTGTTCTAGGAAGTGGTTTGAAAAGTTTGCTGATTGAAAAGAGAATCTAGAGAAGCAGAATAGCATCATGGGAGGGAACTGGCTACATATGAATCTCACATGAAAATTGATAGGAAAGAATGAAATGAGGGTGTTTACCCCCTTGTTCATCAGATATCCAAAACCATAGTTGTCAAAGCAAAGCAATAGCACTTAGACTTATATACCGCTTCACAGTGCTTTACAGCCCTTTCTAAGTGGTTTACAGAGTCAGCATTTTGCCCCAACAATCAGGGTCCTCAATTTACTGACTTTGATAGAATGGAAGGCTAAGTCAGCCTTGAGCCCGGTCAGGATCGAACTGCTGACACACCATAAACACCAAAATATACACCATATGGAATCAATCCAATGGTCATTTCAGTTCTTGATCCATATGGGTTGAATAGTATATATTGCTTTAAGCTGTTGCACATAGAGTATTGATTAATACTCTGTGTGCAACAGCTTAAAGCAATATATACTATTCAACCCATAGCGTCTGGCAGAACTGTGTTCTTCCCATATAGCATGTGGAGGGCAGTTTTGTCACCTGCCTTTGCATACAAATAAAAATGGGGTAAATCACCCATGGCTTTATAAATAATGCATTTTGAATGCTGGGTTGATAAATTTCCCCTAGCAGGGAGAACGTTTTAAAAATCCCGAATAAAGTAATAAATAACAAATGAATCATCAGCACTCTCAAAGGTCTGAAATGTTGAAGATGTTTTTGCTCTAACGTTCTGAAGAGCCACTAAGTGTAATTGCATGCAGTGTTGCAAAAGGCAGCATGTGTTTTTTTTTTAAATGACAAATTTATGATAAATTGGAAATGTGCTACATATTGTTTCTTTTTTTTTTTTGCGGGGTGGGGTGGGGGTTGTAGAATATTGACTTGCTCTTTTATTTCAGGTAGCTACTTTATTTCAATAACACCAAAGGGCTGATAAATTCCTTCCTACCAGTGGATGGCATGATTTTCTATATTTGCATAACAAGTAGCAAAAGAGGGGGGAGGAGGAGGAGGAGGGGGGGGGAGGAGGAAAAAAAGAAGGAAAAGAAAAGAAAAAAAGAAAATAATTTCTTTAATTTACATCACTGGAAATTTCCCACCCGGGCAGACGAACCCCAATTTATTTAGTATAAAAGAATGCTGAGCATTTTTCTACTGAAAATTACTTTTTCAAAATGAGAGAGTTCCCAGTCAAAAGTGTCATTTTGTGAATGTGACATCAAGAATGTATGAATGGACTAAGGAAGCCAACCTGACTATCTGACATGTAGACAGAGACAGGGATGTGCAGTGCTGTAATTGTTAGGCATTAGCAAGTTATTAGTTGCCTTGCATTCTGACTTTTTTTTTTTTACTTATGCACTTAAGCCTCAAAAACAAAGCCAAAGAAGCCCAGTGAGGTAGGAAAGGACATTATTTCACAATACCTGCTAGAGGTGGAAATGAAATCCTTGCAGTGTTATTGACAGCTCTGTGGGCAATCTGTCAAAAACATAGTGCTCAGCTTGGCAAACCATTTTCTTTATTTTTTATTTTTTTTAAAAGTATTAGGGATTAAGGAAGAACAAGGAGGAAAAAAGCCATTTCTCCAGTACAGCGATTCACATCTGAGCTTTACAGAGTACATTCAATAACCTACCAAGAAGAAGGAAAAGGGGGGGGCGAAAACCCAGCCTCAAACAACTTCATTAATCCTCAAATGTTTAAACTGAATTTATTTTAAATATATACCAGCCAAACTCTCTTTAGGTAGCTTAAATATAAAATATGCCGACATTCCTGCTAAACGTTGTTTGTTCTGAGAAAAGGAGCAGAAAAAGATCTTGGGTAGGAACCTGTTTGAGCAGGATTTTAAAAAGAAGGCTGCAACTTCTGAAATGGAAATGGTTGTGAAAATAAAATTAGGAGGATGTCTGTCAGCCCTGCCTTAAACTCCAGGAAGAAAAACTGCACATGCTGCATATGTTATCATAAATATATCAATAAAATAGATGTATTCATTTCAGCCATTTCAGCATCCCTTAATTCCCTAGAAATTATTATCCCCATTAAAAACACATTTGTTTTCTTTATTCTGACTTTATTATTTAATAGCAGGAATGGGAAATGGACAAAGGCTAATCCTCGACCCATGACCACAATTGAGCCCCAAATTTCTGTTGCTAAGTGAAACAATTGTTAAGTGAGTTTTGCCCCATTTTACAACCTTTCTTGCCACAGTTGTTAAGTGACTCGCTGCAGTTGTTAAGTTAGGAACATGGTTGTTCAATGAATCTGGCTTCCCCATGGTCAGAAGGTTGTAAAAGGTGATCATGTTACCCTGGGATATTGCAATCATGATAAATATGAACTCGATGCCAGGCGTTTAATTCTGATCATGCAAACATGGGGATGCTGTAATGGTCATAAGCATGAAAAATGGTCATAAGTGACTTTTTTCAGGAATGTTGTAACTTTGAACAAATGAACTGTTGTAAACTGAGCACTACCTGTACATAGTTGATGCTGAGAAGCAACCATCTCCCTTTGTGGCAGGGAAGCTAGATTAAGCAACCTCATAATTTGCCATCTCTTCAGAGATGGGAGATTTTTCTAATCCATCGCTAGCCAACTTTATACAAAATATTTTTAGTTCTAGCATTTTTCTGAGTTTGGGCTTAAAAAATAAACCCTGAATCCTATATTCACAGAATCACTCTGGTGTGTGCTTTCCAATTATTATTATTTATTTCTGGCAAATGCTGGAGTAGTCCCTGCAGTTTTCAGAAGAGAGGGAGAGAGGGAGGGAGGGAGGGAGAGAGAGAGAGACCCCCAACTGTCTTTGTGCCTAAGGTAGGATTATAATTCATAGTCTCCCAGTTTCTTAATCTGGGAAAGTCTTACTTTTTCTTAATTGTTACATCAAATTGTGATGTGATGGCACTATTTCTAGCATTAACCCATTAATTAACATTGACAGGTTTTAAGAAAAATACCAGCTAACCACTATTGCACATTTACAAGAGATAATTTTCATGTCCTACATTGGACCTTGTTTAGCCAGCATATTCTGCTTTTTTTTCCCTTTCCAGGGCTACTATTGTAAGAATTATTGTTGGCTGAATGAAATGAATTGTATTTTATATTGCCCTAGTTGGATATTTGTTATGGTTTGCCTTGTTATGCACAGTAAGTAAGCTTAATTCAAACTATCAGTCCCAGATAGCTATACAAACTGTATAAGATCATATAATCATAACTAATTACCTGAAAGAGAATCTTAATTATTTGATTTAAAATGCAGATGTAGAAGCAAGAGGAATGACAAGGGAGAAAAATATTCCCATTATCCCCTAAAACATGTCCCATTTTTCTTCTAAAGTAACACTAGAGATTCCCCGGAGATTCCTTACTTTCTGATCACTGGTATGCAATATTCAGGAAGAAGGCAATGGAAAACCACTGCCTTATCATCACCAAAAAATTTGGATGGGCCCTCATAATCACCAAGAAACCTCTTCATCTCAAGGGCATGTTTGCTCTTCCATTTCATACATTATCCAGTTGCCTCTATGTTATTGAAGATACATTAGACCTACAGATTTTTCATCTTCAACCCTCAACAGGGGAGTACTTGTCCAGGCAGAGTTGGTGTGCGATTGGAAGTCCTTCTGAACTTCTGACTCCTGCTCAAAGAACAGGTGACAGCTTGGGGTCAGAGGCACCTTTGACAAATTCATCTCAGGTTCCAGTTGTGTCCATTCCTGGTTCGGGAAGCATTGCCCACCATCTCTCCTGCCTCTGTCATTTTCCAATTGAACTTCAGGAATGCACTCTCTGTGAGGATAATCTTGGAAAATATCCAGAAACTTCAATTAGTCCAGAATAAAGTCATGTGCTTCAAGTGTAGTTTCACTTGTGCTGCATTATTGCGGTAAGAGCTGCACGGTTACCACTGTACTTCCTAGTAGAGCCCTTCAAAACATCCTAAGCAAATCAAAAGACTCAGAAACACTCCCCCCCCCGGGAGGGGGGAAACGGGAGTAATCTACAACATGCAATGTAAGAACTGCAACAACCGCTCTGTAGGATGAACAGGCAGAAGACTGGCAGAATGCATCCATGAACCACAACTGGCAGTCAGAAAAAATTCTTGAATTTCACAATGTATAGACAGATTTAACCATAGTTTCAATTGGGAAAATGTGACCATCCTGGACCAGGCCAAATCCAAAAAATGCCAGGGGATTCATAGAATCCTGGCACTCTGATGAATCAGCCATCAATAGACACATAGACATTAACATCTACAGACTATACAAAAGAGACAATCAACCAGCCCAAAAGAGGAAAAAGTACCAGCACCTCTCTACTAGTAATCAGCACTTAGATCAGTATAGATTAACTCCAAGGTCAACCTCAGACCAATAATCAAGTAAGTAATATCCCAATCAAGAAACTGCCAAAAGCCATAAATAAAAAGCTCAACCAAAGAATCTCTAAGACCACCCGGAGCAACAACCGATTCATTGAGCTCGCACTTTGTGTGTGTGTTCTACATTTTAAAAAGGCCATTTTCAACTCAATTACTTACCTTCTGCTGCATCCTCGATGAGTAAAACAGCTGATGCATGGCAAACCACTCTGCCACGCAAATCAGCTGTGCTAAAAAACCAGGAAATAAAGCACAGGAAAGAGCAGGGGCAGGTGGGTGGGGCCAAATGCTCACCGGAACTACTTGTTTACCCAAACTGATCCGAACTGGTACAATCCCATCCCTGACCCCGACCCACACAGACAGGCAAGACACCAGAATATAAACTGACAGCAAACAGCACTCCTTACTAGCACTGATGATGTTACCTAGTTAGGATAATGAAATGTCTGCAAGAAAACAAGCAAGCTCAGAGAGCACCAACCCATAGCTACAAATATTCTCCTATATTGGTACTTCCTAGTGCAAATCAAGATGCTAGTTATCATTTTTAAAGCCTTGCATGTCACAGGGCCAACTTACTAGCAGATTTACCTTTCATTGAGGTTTGTTTGCCCTTTCCACCAGATCCCACAGGATGAATGCACTCTAGCTACCCTTTATTAAATAAGGTCATCTGATAGGATCTAGGAGACATGCCTTCTCTTTCATAGCACTTACACAATGGTAAAGCCTCCCCTGATGAGAATTAAAGAGCTTAAGATCTTCTGGGGCTCTAGAAAGGCTTTAAAATCCAGCTTTTACCCCAAGAAGTGGGCTGGCATGTTAATTGAGCCTAATATAGATAATGTGAGTTTCTTATGATGCCTTGTATATTGTGTTATGGTTGTTTTAATTTTGTTTTGCATTTTGTGATTTCTTTGCCACAAAGTGTCTTGGTATACAGATTTTAAATTTTCTATACAAACAAATAATATTGGTATAAACTCAGTTGATACATTTCATAGTAGTTTTCAAGACTCTAAAAACAAAAAAGTTAACATTATTTTTACAGTTTTTCTTGAGAATGATAGTCACTGACAAAGCAGGCTGCTAATTCTTTTGAATCATTGAAAAATATAATAGTCAGTGGAATTTGCTAATCCTAAATGCTGGAGTAAAATTTGTTGGCTGTTTCTCAGATGTTTGAGTTAGTACCAGGTTTTTGTTGTTTATAATATTTTTGATATGTTAGTTTTATAATTTTACTATGGTTTTTTATGCTGTTTTAACTTTTGATTAGAGGCTGTCCAGAATTGGTTATAATGCTCTGTAGATGCTTTAAATCAATACATAAAGAAATTAATTAATTTAATAAAACTCACTTTACAACAAACATTTCTATGCAGAAGGGTAAAATTACAGTACATCTGCCTTAGGACTCTAAGATATCTAAGTTTTAGCCAAGTTTTTAATATATGTACTAAGCAAAGAACTACATGTAGAAAAATTGTTTTAATAGCCAAATTGTATCAAATTTAAAATTAAAGGGAAAAGACAGCTGGCAAGCTGAGAGGGCCAAACCTCCTCTTCCAGAATCCTCTGGGTCTTCATATCTGTCCTCAATTCTAATATTGTAATAGATAGAGGGTCCTTCGTGCTCTCTAAGCTTAGTTGCTTTTTTGCAAACATTTCATTACCAAACTAGACAATATCATCAGTGCTAGCAGGGAGTGGAACATGATCTCTTTTTACATACCAGTGGTTTGCCCTGTCTGTATTGGTGAGAGTGTTCTTGGAGGTTCCCCAAATGAGCTGTTATTTACTGTTAACTTGTTTTGTGGTTCCTTGGTTGTGTATTGTTTATTTCTTGATTGTTGGTCTAGTGTTAATTTCTGCTCATAAAAGTATTGGTTGCTGGTGTTGTTGACTGGTGAGGAAATGATTTAGTTTTTATGTTTGGTCCTTTTTGGCTTTTTGATTGTCTCTTTTGAATGGTATATAGACTTTGTTTACCCCCATCAGAATGAAATCAGGGAATTGTGTTAGTTTCTTTAGCTGTCTCACTGTCACTTTCTATCTTCCAGAGATACCTCCTTGGGTTCTCCTAACACTAGTGGATGTACACCTTTACCACCATCAAATTATCCTTATTGCAGTGTAAGATTGCTATATACATGTGCACCCATCTTTAGCAAGCATTTTGTCATCTCATCATATAAAAGACAAACCAGAAGAGATAACCACTGGCAGCCCAATTTAGGTCTTCCAGGGGATGCATAGTATCTCATTGTTTAAGTTCACTTTGGGTTTTTAAATGTTAACATATTTAATTCAGCTCTCTTTGTATTCTGTTCTCTATGGCTTTGCTCATTGAAATAGATGTTTATTCAATATGCTGCAAGCATTGTGGTAAATGACACTATAGGCCTGAAATGAGCTATCATATTCTATGTGCTGTTTAATTAATAAAAGAATGGGGACAGATTGAGAGAGAGAAAGAGATAGACTTCTGGCTTCCAATTTCCTATTCTAATCAAGAAAGAGATTTTCATTTCTATTTGTAAAGAAAAGATTACGCTTTTCCTTTCCCTGCTTTCCTTCATGGCATGATGGAAAATGTGCCCCAATGTACTAGCAAAATTGGAGTAGTTCATCAGAAAGGTGACAAGGTCTCTGAATGCTTTCTTCATAATTCATGCCAGTCAGGATTATGATGAAGGAAGAAGAGTGTGTTAACTCACAAGATAGCATTAAGAAGCATATAGTTAATTCACAAGCTTTCATTCATCAGAATATGGAATATAAGAATATGACCTTCTCGGTATCCCAACACAAGACAAAAACTGGAAAACAGAATAGTGATAACTTCTCTTGGACTTCCTATGAAGGCACACTAATAGCCAAATTTTGATTACAACTCCCACCATTTTCATATCTGGATATAGTGTGAGATACATTCCTAATCCAGTTGATTTATCCTAGATTAGGGAAAGAATGGCGTAAGGAATGAGAAAATAATTTCACAATTTAGTCTAGGGCAAAGCTGGCTGAGGAATTCTGGGAGTTGAAGTCCAAAAGTCTTAAAGTTCCCAAGGTTGAAGACCCCTGGCCTAGGGTTCCTCATTACTTTTATTCTTAATTTATTATCACCAGATCTGCTCAAACTTTCAAAGAAGTGCTTTCCTTCAAAGAAGCTTTTAAACAAAGCACACTCTTGAAATCATTTGCAATAATAATAATAATAATGACAAAAAAGTCTGGATAGTGGATGTGCCTTGACATAGCAGGATAGAAGAGAAAGAACTGGAAAAGATAACAAAATACAAAGACCAACAAATACAAATAGAACAACTATGGCAAAGGCAAGCAAGGGTAGTACCAATAGTAATAGGCACCTTGGCTGCAGTCCCAAAACTGGAGCACCACTTGAATACCATAGGCATTGATAAATTTGCCATCGGTCAATTGCAGAAGGCAGATTTAATTGGAACAGCTTCCATCCTGCAGTGATATCTGTAACACCACCAAACATCCAGATTTATCTATCCCAGGTCCTTAATAAGGACTCGATAGGGAGACAAAAATGCCAAACCCAGTCTGAACATCTGGCTGACTCTGCAATGAATAATAATAATAACAATAACAATCCTGAAAAAGTGGTCGAAAATGAGCATGCAAAACTACTGTGGGACTTCTGAATACAGACTGATAAAATTTTGGAACACAACACCCTGGATATCACGATTGTGAAGAAGAAAAAAGTGTGGATTGTCAACATTGTCATACCTGGTGACAGCGGAATCGATGTGAAACAACTTGAAAAAAATCACCAGATATCAGGACTTGAGAATCGAACTGCAGAGACTCTGGCATAAACCAGTGCAGGTGGTTCCAGTGGTACTCAGCACACTGGGTGCTGTGCCTAAAGACCTAGGCAAGCACTTGAAAACAATTGGCGCTGACAAAATCACCGTTGATCAGCTGCAGAAGGCCACCTTACTGGGATCTGCTCGCATAATCCGCCGATATATCATGCAGTCCTAAGCGCTTGGGAAGTGTTCGACTAGTGATTTGTGATACGAAACCCAGCATAATTATCTCATTTGCTGTGTACACTGTCATTTTTGGTGTATAATAATAATAATAGTTTCCCTCCCTTTTTAGGCCTAAACAAAGGATCCATGTTGCTTCATTTCTCTTCCATGTTTCTTTCAACTTTCTTCCTCAGAGTTGATACTCCAGATAAAGGCTTTCTGCAGTGCTCACTGAGAGGTCTCTGAGGAAAGAAGAATTCAGGATGGGCCTGGAGAATCCCTCAGTACATGCTGGAGAAGCCCACCAATTGCTTATCATATGCTAAAGAAACGACCAGGATGAATTGCACCTGTATTTATTTCAAATTTATTTATTTTCAAATTTTATATACTGCTCCCATCTCCCAACGGGACTCGGGGTGGTTTACAACCAGATAAAACACAATCCAATACAATATTTAAAATACAATTAAAAAGATTAAATGAGTGGCTGAGGCTAAAACAAACTAAGACATTAAAAGGTTAAAAAGTTAAAAACCAGTTAAAATCAATTAAAAACCCTACCCATAACTCTAGGCCAGACCGGCTTGATGAAATAGGTGGGTTTTCAGCGCATGCCAGAAGGCTAGTAGGTCAGGGTGGTCCTTATCTCCGGGGGTAATTCGTTCCAAAGGGAGGGTGCTCCCACAGAGAAGGCCACACCCTTGGGGTTGCCAGCCAGCACCGTCCAGCCGGTGGTACTCCGAGGAGGCCTGCTCTATGGGAGCGCACTGGCCGACGGGAAGCTGATGGTAGCAGTAGGCAGTCCCGTTAAGTACCCAGGTCCCAAGCCATGGAGCGCTTTAAAGATGATCACTAGCACCTTGAATCGCACCCGGAAGGCTACCGGGAGCCAATGCAGCTCACGCAAAAGTGGTGTAACATGGGAGCTCCGCGAAGCCCCCAAACCACCTGCGCGGCCACATTCTGCACCAGCTGGAGCCTCCGGATGCTCTTCAAGGGGAGCCCCTTGTAGAGAGCATTGCAATAGTCTAGACGGGAGATGACAAGGGCGGATAGGGATCAGGGAATCTTATATTACGTATAGCAAAAGGCTGTGGGCAACATCAGCAATACCATCTGTCCTGAAGTTGCCAGTCTTGGATCTTGGTCTACCCTGTGGGCTGTCCTCAGTAGATATAAAGTTGAAAGTACAGTGATACCACTCAGGTATCAATTTGGTTGTTTGTGTGCGCTCTGCTATCCTCTCTTCTGGGTTAAGCAGCTCCCTTCTGTGGCACAGCAAGCCAACTTAAGGGGGTTCAGAAACTGGTATCAGTGTTGTTCTGGATTAGTACTGTGTGTACCACAATGCCAGGCATGCTCCCAACATGCTAGAAGTATGTCAATACATGTTTTGAAGTTAGTCTTTTCTTGCACGTTGCCTTCCCCTATGTTTAAGAAAGATTGAAGGCCAAAGCCCTTTCCATTTCCTTGGTTCTCCTAACCCCAGGGAAAAGAAAAACAATAATGATCAGGAAGTATTGGCAATCAAGGTCACATCAGAGTGATAGAAAGATATAAAATAGAAAAGAATAACATCATTTGTAGAACCTTCTGGCCACCTCTAATAATAAACCAGTTAAACAAAAAAAAAAAAAAAAACACCAGAAGAAACAATTCTTTTTTTTTTATAAAAGTTTTATTTAAGTTTTCACAAAAAATACCAATACAAATAAAATATCTTTTTTTGAGAACAGCATGCTCCCGGGTTATCACTTCTCCATACAGACATAAGCTCAATACATATTTCTTATACATTCTAATCCATATCTTATAACTATTTTCGCAATTTTTTCAATAGCTTTTCCCTTTTTTTACTTCCTATAGCCTTATTTTAAATTACTTATTCCTTTCTTAATTCAATTACATATCTTTTTCTAATTTTAAAAATCTTTCTAATCAATGTTTTTATACTTTTGTCTGTCCTATTTACAATTTCATATTATCTTTTCTCATAAAACAAATTTTCCCCTGTAATTACTAGACTGGAGTGTAATACCTTTCTATCTTTTTGCAAATCTTGTTTAAAAATTTAAGTTACACCTTTACAGTTATAACATTCATTTTCTAATCTCTATTTTATAACACATACCTATTTTCAATCAAATTCTGCTTGGTACATTCCTTAAAAATACACACTAAATTCTTAAAAGAAAAAAGTATATGTATGTATAACAATAGTAAATGGAATAGTTATTCTATTCAAGTAAGAAGAAACAGTTCTTAAGAAATGCTTAAGGGAATAAGGATAGAAATCTCCATTGGAGGGGAAAAATTGCAAGAGGGAGATCCATTCAGTCTTAGGAGTTCTTTTTCCACCTGAGATCCTACAGTACATTAATTTCACAGCAGCCTGTGAGAATCAGGACACTGGCCATGTCTTGATAGTGCTAACAGTAAAAGTAATTCTATTGCTTCTTTTATGTGAACCAAGATAAACCAAGAGTCATCGCTCTTCCTCTAGATAGTAATGATGCACCAGACCATCAAGAAATTAAAAATGCATCATAAATTTGTTGGATCATTGTGGCAGAAAGCAGACAATAGTGTGTCTTATGCTGTAGACACATAAACTACCCTTACTGGTCTTTAGTTTAGTAGCATGAATGAAGAGCAAATAGAAGTAGAATTATCTATCTAAGATTCCCATGAGAACGAAAGAAAAAAAGAGCAAGCAAGAGGATCAAATACTACTAGTATATGTATCAGAGAGAGTTCTGGGTATTTATTTCTGTTTGAATCAATAACAGGGTAATTGAGCAGAATAAAAGAATAAGATAGAAAGAACATTCAAAAGATTTGGAGTGTTACAGGGAACACCCAAAGAGATCATATTTATTCTGGATGTGAATCCAGGAGCCCTGGTGGTATTGGTGGTTAAAGTGCAGTATTGTAGGCAAACTCTGCCCATAACCTGGAATTCTATCCTGACCATCTCAAGGTTGACTCAGCCTTTCTGTGGTCAGTAAAATGAAGGCTCAGATTGTTGGGGGCAATATGCTGACTCTGTAAACTGCCGAGAGAATGCTGTAAAGAGGGGTCCCCAACCTCCTGGGCCATGGCCCACTATCAGGTCATGACCAATTCGCAACCAGGCCATGCAAATGGCGGGCCAGCACACACATACATGTGTGCACAGCTCAACTAGTTGAGCTGCGTATGCATGTGTGTGCATGCCAGCCTGCTGCTGATGCAACCTACTTCCCCTCACCCCCCCTGTTCAGGCTGCTAAGCTGCAAAGGTTGGGGACCACTGCTATAAAGCACCGTGGAGTGGTATATGAGTCTAAGTACTATTGCTATTGCTATGAAGACAAGCTAGTTTGCCCATTTCTCATATGCAGGAATAGTTAGTTGAGGTTCCATTGCAACAAAAATATCTCTGACAAAGACTAATAGAATTGATTTTTCTTCTAAAGTATGGGCTTCTTAAACATCAATATACATCAGGATATAAGTGAATTTTTAGTTGGAGGCACCTAGGTTCAGGGATCATATGCCTAATAAGAGTGTGCCAACTTCAGACATCAGGATGATTCACAGCTTAATGATCTTGATTTATACATTCAAGATTCTGGGGATAAACCAGCTGGATCTCATCTCATGGGATTTTTCAGGTAAAACACTGTTAAAGGGCCAGAAAAGTTTCCTCATTAGGAAAAAAGTTATACCTGGCAAGTTTTATTGCTTTTGTTTCCACATTTACTCTTTGGTGACAGTTAACTTTATATTGCCACAATGACCTGATAAACTGGATTGATTTCTTGCTGTGGAATTGGGCTTGAATGATTTTGAGGCCTGTGGTTTGTTACTATTTTTACGTTAGGAGCAGCCAAAGGAAAAAGAAGTTATTTCCAAGCAAATGTGGTAGGGGGAAAAAAATCAGTCTTGCTCTACCACCCAATGGTTTAAGACCCAGAGCCCAGAATTATATCAGAGGAAAAGAACAATTATAGATAAGTGAAGGAAATCAATATGGACTTTTTGTGTGGCTTGTTCAAAATATCAGTGTCCAAAACAGGAAAATGGAAGGTGCAAGTTTAAACGTCTTCCCAATCCCAACGGTTATGACCACCTTACATTATTTTAGAAATAGAAGGGGGGAAAGGTTGGGTTAAACAGCTATTTTGAAGAAGAAAACTGAATTAAAAAGACATTTTAATCAAGAGCCATTCATCATTTATGCAAAGACCACCTGATCAAATGAGAAATGCTGATTTTTATAAAAATAGAGCCAACTGATTTAATCTCCCTAAAACATTTTTAAAGGAAATCTTTTCTCTTGCTTGCTCATACACATACATTCTCTGTCACTTAAAAAAATAATTTGCAATAACACAAAAAGAACTTGGATAATTCTCAATGGGATACAGACTGAGAGGTAGCCTACTGAGATGTCTGGGTTTAGGTCCCATATTCCACCAAGATTTATATCAAGAATTGATCTCATGTGGTGGACTATGGATTATAGTCAAATCATTTTATCTTCAGTCAACAGATGCAGTTTGGCAATTGAAGAACACTGATGCCCAGCCAGAGAGGAAGGCATAGTTCTTTTCAATTCTTCTATGAGAGACAATAGCTCATCTGGTTCAATGCTCAGCATCTCCAGATAAGGCTGCAGAAAATCGTTCCTGAAACCTTGGACAGCAATGGAATGGAACAGAGATGGAGATGATAGAAATGATAGAGATAGAGAATAGAATAGGATAGAAATAGAATAATACAGTTGGAAGAGACTTGGGAAGTCTTCTAGTACTAGTCCAACCTAATCCAATCTAGTCCAACCCTCTGATCAGAAACAAAATGCTATACCATTTCAGGCAAATTCTTAAAAACCTCCAGTGTTGGAGCACCCAAAACTTCTAGAGACAAGCCATTCTGTTGATTAATTGTTCTTGTCTCTCAGTATCAGGGTTGGTATAAGGCATCTGCTGCAGGATGTTCCTACAAGTCCTCATGTGAAAAAGCAGAACTGAATGTTGTAAACCGAATAGCTCCTTAAACCTGTCTTTATTCTCTCCATGCTGGATGGGGCTGGAGAAGCAAGTGAATAGAAACAAATAAAGATGGATAAAAATAGGATGATGGTGAGAAGAAGAGGCTGATGCTGAGTCTCATATAAAGTGTATATCTGGTTTCTTTGAAGAGTAGATGATTATAATGGTGAAACCTGTGACTTTTCAGAATTTGGTGTTAATATCTTGATGACTTTTTCCCTTCTTTGTATCACCCTTTTGAAAAGCTACTACAGTCTACAAAAATGCAGAGATGATGAGCACAATCCAATTCTAATATCTGGATTTTCTATCAGAACAGGTCCATGCATACATATGGGTTATAATTTACTACACAACAGTTTAGGACCTGTTACCTGTATTATGATGGACTCACCACAGGTACTGCTTGGTAAGTGTTTGATTTTCAGATAGAAATACAGATGTTAAAGAAATTTGCTTGAAAGTATGAATGGAGTTATATGAAAGACAATAGATCATGGAGAGCAAAAGGTTGTACTGGTATATTTGACCTTATGCATCATGTGTAAGAACATCTAAAAAGATTTCAGATGGAATGTTTTCAAAACAAGAAACAGTTGTCAACTCAGAAAGACAAGAGATGGATTTCCATGTCAAATGAATGAGGCAATGACACCAAAGTGCAAAAGGATCTGGAGATGTGAGAAGAATATCAACTAGGATTGACCAAGGTTTATCAGAAGTTTAAATAGTCACACTTTAGTGTCATAATGTAGAATGATGTACTATGTTTCGCACCTCAATTTTTCTGGAAATTAAACCTATACTGGGCAGGAAGACTTTGAACTGAATAAATATACTCATTGTTTGTGTATGTGTGTTTGCAACATTTTTCATTCAGAAAGGGAACAATAACAGTTGTAAACCTCTGTTGGTTTCTATATGTCTCAAGTCTTTGGGTAAATAATGACAAGTTAGCCAAACGATCCATTTTATAATCCTTCCTGTGGCACTTTTACTTGAGATGTTAATCAACAACTGATTTTTAAGATGGTTGTTTTTTCTTTGTGCTTCATTTTGCTGCTACAATTTTGTGTTTTATGTTGAAAAGTGATGAGTTTTAAAAAGTTTACTGAGTAATTTTTAACTCTTAACTATTAATGTGACAGCTACCTAAAAATCCTTATAACAAAGAAGGGATAATTATATTTTTAAGCATAACAACTTTTCATATTGTAAAATGTATACACTTTGTGCAAAAATAGTTATTGATGACCAGTTGCTAGTGAAATGTACTGGTAAGATTATCAAGATGTAATAGTAGAACATTAAAATAAAAATCTCTATCCTTCTGTGGATAGTGATAAGACCTTTTTTGCCTATGAGCATGTACTTTCTATTAACTGTCATGCTAATCCATTATAAAAAGGAAAATAGTCACTTCCAAATCAAGTTTAACCATTGACGACTTTTTTGGACATATCCCAGAAACTTTTGGCATAATAAGTGGTTTGTCACTGCCTTCTTCTGAGATGCTTTTTAAGTTCCAAGTCTAGCCAACAGCACTGATCTTCCTTTGTAGTTCTCATTCAAAGTACTACCCAAAACCAGACCTCTTAAGGCCTGATCTATCTATACCATGGGTGTCAAAGTTGTGGCGTTACGTTGCCACCAAGTGTTCCTTCATGACATTTTTCCCATTCGTGGAGCTGGGGTGGGCGTGGCCTGCACATGACACATCCAGCCCATGGGCTGCTAGTTTGACACCCCTGATCTATACCTTCTAGTACTGAGGTGAAATAATCTTTGTTCAACAAATGATGGATACTTCTTTAATTACATACAGTCATTTACATTTATGCACAGTAGAAGCAAGTAGGACATATTCAGTGATTTTTTTCCTCGTAAAGGGAAAAATGCTGGATTAACAAAGAAATTGATTGCATTATTTGCTATTCTTTCTATGTGAAATTAAGGTGTCCAATTTTATTTCCACAACAACCCTATGCAGCAGGTTTTGGACCTATTCTCTATGACCAAGATATGGAGTAATGGGTTTAAGTTATAGAAAGGCAGTTTCCAACTGAATGAAGAAAAATCTTCCCAGCAGCAGAAGAGTTTCTAGACTGGAAATAATTACTTAGATAAGCAAGTTCTTCTTCATTCAATGTGTTAAAGAACAGGATGGATTGCTAGGATGCTTCAACTGGGTTGCTGCTTGGAGCACTGATTTAGATTCAGTAATCTAAATGGCCATGTCCAAGTCCATGATTCTAGAACTGGTCCAATTGATACTACTGGACTCCATGGTCAAGTGAGATTTGAACATAGACTTCTCAATCTAGGAACAACATTTTAATTACTAAAGTATAACTGAAAAACAAATATTTGTTCCTATTTGCTTCAAGTTTGTTTTATTTACCATAAAAACTTGCATATGTTAATTAGAGGTTAATGATGTGGGAGAAATTGAGGAAGACAGAAAGAAAAAAAGGGAGATTAAAGTTTAATTTTAGCTGATGTCCTGAGCACTACATTATACAGGACAACATTTATTAAATGCATAAACAAATCCTATGGTTTGCTTATTTGTTCGTTCACAAACCTCAGACTTTAAGAAATGATGGGCAAGTACAATAATGCTCTTAAATCTTGGGAGGAAAAAAATTCAGTTGTCCAAGAGTTTAGCTAATTGAGCTCAGGAGAAAATTTCCAAAAGAGCAACAACAAAAGCAAGGTATTATACATTATGCTGGATATTTTATGACCCTGTCGTTCCTTGATCTCTGTAACTTATGGCAAATCCTTTTGAGATGAAAGATATATCAAACACATTGAGCAAGCAAGGATAATAAAATATGTGGCGGTGCCTTGAGCTTTGTTGCTGCAGTGAAAGATCTGACGGAGGAGAAGGAATACTGTCATTGCAAATTTCACCCATGTTGGGTCCAGAAACTAAAACTGTCCTTCATGCCCATCTGTATTGGATGATAGGAAGGCATACTGGTAGTATATCAGGTGGATCCACTTGATCCCCTGGCATGGGAAATTGCACAATTTCTCTGAAAGAGAATTGAAACCTTTCTTCTTAAAAAGGACATAGAATATGAAGCAGAAAGAAATTCTGGACAAAAGAGAAGTGAAAAATTAAGTTTCTGGCTGAAGCTTCATGATTTTGCGGAACTGTACCAGGAAACTAGGATTGCTTTGGTGTAGTCCTGTGGCTGTCAGGTGCCAGAAGTCAGGAATTCTGATTCATTCCTGAATCCTGAATCAGGATTGGCTTCAAAAGTACTATAAGTTTGTTTTATGCAACCTTTACCCAAGAATCTGAACTACTAATGGTCAAGATAAATTGGCACCAGAGTCAACAGACTTCAAGGGGGGCTGGATTTTGGTCTCTTACAGAAGCATAGAGACTCCCAAGGATGATGCATTTGATCCCATCCTTAAACTCATCCTGGTCATCTCCTACAGCATAGGTGTCAAACTCACTGCATTACGTTGCTGTCACATGACATATCACAATGTTTTTTCCTCCTTCAGGGAGCTGGGGTGGGCATAGCCTGTGCGTGATTCATCTGGCCCACAGGCTAACATTTGACACCTATTTGTGTCTATACCATTTGTTCTATAGTGTTCCCTAACAAAGCATCCCAGTGTTCATAAGATATGAACCATAAGATAGACAATACAAATAAAATGGAATTTATTATTTAATTATTTATCAGCTCAAAACTTTACACACACACACACACACACACACACACATACACATATATTTGTTTTCTGAGGTTTTCGCAGGTATTTGTATGTGGATCTTTAGTAATTCAGGTTTTCTCCCGTGTAAAATTGGAAGTATCTAGGCAACATTTCAATGAAGTCTCAGCCAATGGATTCCAAAGAAAGAAGATTATCCACCTAATCCAAAAAGAAACCCCAACCAAAATCCAAGACAGAGAACAAGAAAACGGCAAAGCCCTCCTCCCATATATAAAAGGCACTACAGACAAAATTAGCAAGATCCTCCAAAAACACAACATTAAAACAGCATTCTGCACAAACAGAAAAATATCCACCATCCTAAGAAACCCTAAAGACAAAATTGAGTTAGAAAACCAAGGAGTATACGAAATCCCTTGCACCTCCTGCCCCACCACGTACATTGGACAAACTAACCGAAGAATAAGTGCATGCATTGAAGAACACAAGAACTCAATCAAAAAAGAAGAACCGACCTCTTCCCTGGTCCAACACCTCAAAACCACAGGACATAAGATTGACTTTAAAAATACCAAAACTATCGCCAAAACCGAACACTTCAACAACAGAATAATCAGAGAAGCCATAGAGATAGAAAAACGCCCACACAGCATGAATAAACGAAATGATACCTCCCGCCTACCAATCATTTGGAAACCCGCCCTCATTAACAAACGAGTACCTAACATGAAGAATGACACCAGACACACACCCACGAAGGCCACACAAGATGCTACCACCACACTTCCATGTAGAAAGCAGACTCACACCCACACAGAAGATGAAACATGACCAGAAGCCGTACCACAGCTACATCACTACCTGCTTCAACCCCCCCCCCAACCCATACATGAAAGGAACTGACACCCACCATGAAGATGTGGCATGACCACGAACGCGAAGCCAAACAGCAGGATCACAGCTCACCATCTCAAATCCCCCAGCAACTAAGACTAACCTGAGCACAACTAAGCCTCCACCTGAACAGAACACACCCCCAGCCAATCAGAACACAGCCAACCCCCCAACCAATCAGAACACAGCCAAACCCCCAACCAATGAGAACACACCCCCACCCAATCAGAACACAGTCAAGCCCCCACCCAATCAAGTCACACCCCCACTAGTAGTTAGTTCCTTTTAACTACTAGTGGGGGTGTGACTTGATTGGGTGGGGGCTTGGCTGTGTTCTGATTGGCTGGGGGTGTGTTCTCATTGGTTGGGGGTTTGGCTGTGTTCTGATTGGTTGGGGGGTTGGCTGTGTTCTGATTGGCTGGGGGTGTGTTCTGTTCTGGTGGGGGTTTGGTTGTACTCCGGTTAGTCTCAGTTGCTGGGGGATTTGAGCTGGTGAGCTGTGATCCTATTGTTTGGCTTCGCGTTCGTGGTCGTGCCACATCTTCATGGTGGGCATCAGTTCCCTTCATGTATGGGTTGGGGGGGTTTAAAGCAGGTAGTGATGCAGCTGTGGTATATATATATATATATACACACACACACACATATACACACATATGCACCCACATGTACAAACACACATATATGTGCATAACAGAAAAGCAATAAATACAATGAATTCTATAAATACTTAAGAACATAATTAATAAAATAAATCCAGACAAAATATTATTACAAAAAGATCCAATCCTAAGTAATTTGCATGGTTATTTTTGAGTTCTTGCCTGAGAGTACTAGATTAAGTAGAAATCACAATCCCTACCTGGAAATTTTTTCAAGATAGGTTATATAAGAGTCTGCCTAGAGTCCTTATATGTGATTATATATAAATATGATGACTCACTTAATGGCTGCATCATTTAGAGAACAAAATTCTGGTCCCAATAGTGATTGTATGTTGAGGGCTGCCTGTATTTTTATATATTGCTGACATGGTAATATGCAGCATTAAGCTTTTAGGGTGAAGGTTTTAATCTATACCAGAATATTCCAATGTACTTTTATTTCCCCACAAGTACTGGATTAAGATAAATCATCTTAATAGAATTGCTGCTTAATCATAATTTTCTTCCTGTAAGACATCATACATCTATAATCAAGATGTAGCAATGAAAGAATAGAAAAAGGAATTGAATGGCATTGGCAAGAAACCACACCAAAAGAGGGAAACTAAGGATTAAGCTTTAAAAATGTAACACAGGGGTCACAGAAGAAGTGCACATGTTGTGTAGCAACATGATGGAATTAAAATAAATGTTTCCTCATCTTGCTTTCTTGTATACAAAGAAAAGGATCTATGGGGTTTTTAGATTTTTCATTGCATATAAGTCTGGCTTAATTCCAGCTTAGTCAGAGGGCCTCTCTCAGTAAACTCTTATTTAGAGTAGACTTAGAGCATTGATGTTTACACTTTTGTTCAGCCATGTGTAGCTCTGTACAGCTAGGGAACTCTTTATGTTATTTCATTTAGTTATTTGTATTAACTAAGATGGATGAATGTCGCGTTTCTCTAAGGCGATTCTGTTTTTTTTTCCAGAAAGATTTTGACTATTGTCAAGTTGTTGCCTATGTGACATTTGTCATTTAGCACAAATGGCAGGCCCAATCATTGGCATAAGAATCTTTAGTAGTTAAAGCAAAGTTACCAAGAGCAGGGCTGTCAAACTCCCAGCCCACAGGCTGGATGTAATGCATCTTGCACTGGCCACACCCATGTCCATTTCAATGAAGGGAGAAAAAGTCCTGATGCATCACATGACACTGCCATGACAACATGAGTTTGATAACCCTGCTTTAGAGGTAGCTGAAGCTAGAGATAGATTTAAACATAATCAGTGCTTCCATTTCACATGCCTGTTTTCTTAGATGTAGCAGGGGCCAAACCAAGCAAAAATCAAAGTCTTTTCCATACAAAAACAAAACTTAATCCAACCCATCCATCCATTGATTACAGTCACAGACCACCAAATAAAAGCATTAAAAGAATAATAGTAGTAAAAAAATAAAAATAAAAGACAAAGAGAATAATATATTGCAATTGATGGTGTCTTAACAATGGACAGTTAAAGTTTGTCTAATTTGACATAGAGCATAGCATAATTTGGCCACGAAAAACAAAACTTAAATGAGTAGGCAGCATTACAGTATTTGTTTGTATTTATGCATTTGTTTTCTCCAGTACTCCAAGTCATTTTCCCACTAAGGCCATCATAACTTTGAACCATCATAAATTGAGAACTACCTAGAGTTCTTCCTACTTCTTATCAGAGTAAAGAGTTATATAAGGATTTCTTCTCTTTGTTTCATTTCAAAATAATGGTACGCACAGCTATTAGTTGGTATGCATAGTTTTCCTTGTACCAATAAAGGATCATTTTAATACCCTTTCAAGTAAATAAACTAGCAAATAATCTTTCTCCTCCACATAGAGAACTAGAATCTTGCAGTAGGATCATCCATTAGTTTTCCTTGAGAGACTGGATGTTTATATTTTATTGACGGGGGAACAATGAATTTTCAACAATGCATTAATCTCTACCCTGTCAGTCAGAAGAGTCTGATAGCACCTTTTCAGCCTGACAAACATTACTAAAAGGCATACATTTTGGTCAGCTTTAGCTCACTTCATCTGAGTGGCTAAATTGATGTAGGATTTTGTTAAGTGGGCATGCAGAGTAAAGAGGTAGGACACAGCAATCACAGGTAACTTCTTTATTAGTTCTGTTTAAAACACAAGCCACTCAGCCATGGCTGGCACTGGCTTATATAGCAAGTGCTGTCCAGAGTTTCAGCCACTGATGGGATTTTATTTCTACTGCCAGTGGCCAGACCAATGAGTGGAATCTAACATCAGACTCCACTCCTGTGACCATATATGGTAATACATAACATCCCTCCTCTTCTAGTTGGAGTTTCACCAATCAGCGTTCGTATACCTTATATAGACATGTAGGTAGGTAGGGCTTTGCTGGGTGCAACTGAACCTGCTCACCTTACACGATCCTGGGATGGTGGCCTGTTCAGACAGGCCCACTGTAGCTCTGGTCCCTGCCTGTGGAACAGTCTTGAAGTCATCTTGAGATGTGGCAGGGTTCATCAAGCCTGAGGCTTTGGAAGGGACCTCCCCTTCTAAAGCTAAGTGTTCCGACATCGTCTTCGGGTTTGAGACTATGCGGTTACCTACTTCTGTGTGTTCTGTGATTAGAGTATTTGCCAGGGCTGGTTCTGGTTGTGTGTGTCCGGCTTCTGGCTGGTTGTCCGAGATAGTGACCTGGTCTCTGATCTGGTCAATGTGCCTGTTCCACAGTTTTCTCTCTTTTATCTGGACGGGCTTTCATCTGGACAATCCCCGGGTGGACCTCGTGCAGCAATGTCAGTACCCTAGCCCTTGCCCGTCTATGGTTTTCTGCCATCCCCTCCACACCCATTTTGAAATCCATGCCATAGCTTTGTCCTTAGCCATAAGTCTCACGATCTCTGTTAATGTCATCAGACCAGGCTGGAGGCTTTCCACCAAGAACATGGAAGTGGATGGCACTGGGTCTTTGGCAAGATCTGGAAGGGGACAGTGGTTTAGAGCATCAGCGTTGGGAATTTCTTTTCCTGGTTCATGGATTAAGCGATAACTGTAGGCAGCCAGGAATACAGTCCATCTTAACATCCTGGGTGAAAGGATATTCGGTGTGGATTTGTCCCCAGCGAGGATGCCCAGTAAAGGTTTGTGGTCAGTAACTAAGTCAAATTGCCTGCCATAGAGGTACTATTTGTAAACTTCTAAAACTATACCAGGAGAAGATTTGATGAAATAATAATTAAAAAAAAATCATTGCATTTAGCATGTGAATATCCAATTTATATTGGTATATATGATAAGTAAATAATAAAGTGTATTTTTTTTTGTAACAGAAATCTTATCTCCTTCCAGGTTTCCACTAGCCCTTATAAAAGAACCCATGACAGCCAGCTCACCAACACACTACAAAAATATAGCTTAGAATTGAAAGGAGGATATCAGGAAAGCTAAAACTCACAATGAGAAGAGGTTGGCGAAGGATGTAAAGGATAACAAAAGCCACTTCTTTAGAATATTCAGAATAAAAAGAAAAATCAATATGCTCAATGAAGAGAGCAAAATGATAACAAAGAAAAAGCAGAATTACTTTAATTCCTATTTTGGTTCAGTCTTTTCCAACACAAAAATAGATATGTAGGAAAATTGTGATAATAAAGGGAAGAGATTGGAATTTAAGATTAGTGAAAATGCAAAATCCAGTAGTTAAGTTTACAATATTGCACTCTGAAGTATTTAAATAACTTGCTGATTGCTTAGTCAAATCTTGATGTAATCAATCTCTGAAAATGTCTATGGAGATTCTCAGTCATCCAGGTTATGGTTATCCAGATTATGGTTATCCCATGGTTGTCCCAAAGGTGCTTTTTCAAGAGGCAACTGGACTTTCTGGTTTTGTTTGAAGACATTTCAGAGCTCTGCCGAAAGAGAACTCTGCTGAAGAAGCTTCTTGGATGAGTAGTGAAACATCTTCAAAGAAAAAAAAAGTGCAGTTGCCTCTTGAAAAAGCACCTTTGGGATATCTCTGAAAAGATTATCTGGAGATCTGCTGAACTGGCAGGGGCCTGGAGATGGCAAATGTTCAACTCTTTAAAAACAAGAAAAAGGGAAGATCTGGAATACTCTACCTGACTCTGTGGTTTCTTCCCCAAACCCCCAAAACTTTAACCTTAGACTGTCTACTATTGACCTCACCACTTTCCTAAGAGGTCTGTAGGGGGCGTGCATAAGCGCACCAACGTGCCTACCATCCCTGTCCTATTGTTTATTTTATTCTTCTTATATGTACCCATTTCATGTATTCATAACTATGTATATACTTATACCTATTAGCTTGTAAGCGATTGACAAATCTAATAAATTCTAAGACACTCTAACCTGGGTCCCTAAGAATATTGTATAAGATTATAAATTGGTTGCTTTGTATCAATATTGAACAATTCAAATTACAATGTAGTAGTGATTAGAAGTCATCAATTGCTCAATAACATGCCTTGTTCTAGGTAATCTTAATAGTCTGGGTAGTCTTAACATGATACATCTTTATGTGTATATGTATGACTATAAGATACGTTGATTTTAGTCAAGCATTTGACAAAGGTCTTCCTGAATATTGATTATTAAGCTAAATAAATTTTGGGCTAATAGAATGATACTTAAATTTATGCATATCTGATTTGAAATGTATGCTTAAAGAGTTCTCACCAATATTCCTCATCAAACTCAAATGTTGTATTGAATGAGGTGGTTTCATAGTTAATAATACATTGATCAGGATAGTTAATACCATAGAAGACAGAATTAATACTCAAAGTGGTCTTTATAAGTTACACCAGGTGTCTGTAATCTTAAACACTGAAAGAGCCATTTGGACCTGTTTTCCACAGAAAAGAAAACACCTGGAGCCACAAAACCTGGGTGGGCATGGCCAACTCGACACCACTCACTCCCACCCAGTCACATGACCCCCTCAACCACGCCTATCCAGAAGGCTCCCGGAATTTTCTTTTCTCTGGGAAACAGGTCTCTCTCTCTCTCTCTCCTCTCTCTCTTTCTCTCCTCTCTCTCTTTCTCTCCTCTCTTTCTCATCTCTCTCTCTTTTCTCTTTCTTTGTCCCTCTCTCCTCTCTCTCCTCTCTCTCTGTTGCTCTGTCTCATCTCTCTCTTACTCCCTCTCTCTCATCTCCCTCCCCCTTTCTCTCTCTCTCATCTCTCTCTCATCTCTTTCTTTCTCTGTCTCTCTCTCATCTTTCTCTCTCTTTCTCCCTCCCTCTCATCTCTCTCTCCCTTTCTCTCTTTCTTCCTTCCTTTCTCTCTCTCTTTCTTCCTCTCTCTCTCATCTCTCTCATTCTCTCTCTCATCTCTCTCTTTCTCTCTCTGCCTCTCTCTTTCTCTCTCTCTCTCTTTCTCCCTCTCTCTCATCTCTCTCTTTCTCTCCTTCTCATTTCTCTCTTTCTCCATCACCCTCTCTCTTTGTCTCTTTCTCCCTCTCTCTCATCTCTCTCTCTTTCTCCTTTTCTCTCTCTCATCATTCTCTCTCTCATTTCTCTTTTTCCCTCTTTCTCTCATTTCTCTTTCATCATCAACATCATCTCTCTCTCTCTCTCTCTCATGTGTGTGTCTGTGTGTCTGTTCCCTTTTGAACCATTTCCAAAAACAGGTGAGGGTTGGGTTTTTTTTCTGATATTCTTTCTTCTTTGGGTGTTTTTTACCATATGATTTAAATCAAGAGTCATTTCAGATACCCAGATAAATAAAGCTCTTTCATCCCCTTGCTGTGGCCTCCTGTCAGCTGAACCTATCATTGGCTGGCCTCTCCCCTCCCCTCTCCTCCTCCTCACTTCTTGCCTGAAAAGAGAAGGGAAAGACAATGGCGGCAGATGGAGACTCACTCTGCATTCCAGAGTGGGAGTGAAGCGCCCTCCACTTGCCTCCTCTTCCAGGCCTTCTTGGTATTACACACACCTTGGATGCTCAGGGAGATGCATGACTTTCTCTCAACTCTGAAACAATGGCTGGGTCAGCTGTAGCCAATGCTTTCATTGTAATGGGCTCCAGGAGGAAGAGGGGACACTATCTCCCCCATTGTGAAGCATGCTAAATTTAAATTTGCTGTGCAGGGCCCTGCAAGAGTAGCAAGCAGGCCATGAGAGAGAGCAACAGCATCAGTTGCAGCCAGCCTAGCCTGTGCCTCCCCATATTCTTCTTGCCACCTCCATGGCCTGTTCGCTGCTCTTGCAGCACCTTGCGCAGCACAGTGGTGCAATCATCCAATAGGGAGCTGCAGGACAGGGCCCAAAGAGCAGCATGTGGTTCTGGAGCTGCACGTTGCCAACCCCAAGTTACACAAATGCATTGAAGTAACAGAATTAAATAAAAAAGGTTGTTCACCAAGAAAACAAAAACCAGCCGCACAGATATAGGATAGAATATATGTAACCTGTTAATTGTATTTCTGCAAAAGATCTTAGAACCATATTTAGTTGATTGTAATCTAAATTTGAGACAACAGTGCGATCAGACTGCAGAAAGCCGAATGCAATTTTAGACTGCATCAATGGAAATAATTTCCTACTGCTTCTACTTTTTTCTTCTTTGGTGAAATTTTATCTCAAATACTCTATTCAGTCCCAGGTATCATGGTTTAGAAAGGATTCAGAAAATTGGAACAGGTTTAAAGAAAAATGTTAGGATCATTAGCTGGCTAGAAGCTAAGTCTTCTGAAGAGAGGCCGAAGGAAAAGAAGAGGTCTCTTCTTGAGAAGGCTGAGGTGAGATTCTAACAGCACTGTACAAATATCAGAAAAGGTGGAATGGAAGGAGATCATAATTCTCTTTCATTGCGTACTGCAAAATACTTCAGACTTCAACCAAATGTTAAAAAGCACATCTTAACAATAAGAGCTGTAGTAAGATGGTACAAGTGTCTAGACAGAAACTGGAGAGCCATTTGTCAAAGATACTTTAATTTATACATCTGCACAGGGGTTAGGCTCAAATATCTTTTCCATTTTGGGGGTTTCTAGAAAATAGCACATTTATATTAGCCTTAAAACAATGTCCTTATATTTTGCATGGCCCACTCAACTGGGTAGAATGAAAACATATAGATAGGTTTTGATTTTTTTAAAAATGCAAAAATAATTTTTGATTTCTCAACTGTTTTCCAGATGGTAAATCTTCCTCCAGTCTTATTTGCTAATTAGGACTGACCTTCTTTCACCTACTTGCAAATTTTCATCTTGGTCACAGTTCAGAGATGATTAATAGTTTTTTGGTTTAGATTGAACCATCCAATCTATTTCATGCCTAGATACACCTTGGGGCTTGCTTTTCCCAACTCATTTCTGATTCTTAAATATTATTAGGGAAGCCCAGAACTCCATTTTCCCATTATCTAGCAGACCAAAAATAGAATTCAATTTCTATGTAGGTTAGAATATTATATGTGAAAGAAACCTGCCTCTAAAAATATTTCTTTTAAGTGTCCAAAACTATTTTTACTTTTCTCCTCAACGGGGCAAAATTAGTAGGAAAGCCAAATCATTCTTAAAGACTAAAGCATTGCAAAGTTCATAGAAACTGGTACATAATTGCCTCACTGCTCCATTTGAAATATTGATTTAAGCCTGAGACGGAATGGAATTAAATCCGAGCAAAAGTGGATCTTGCATTGAGGATATCTGGTGCATTACAATTTTCCAAATTCCCAAATGGACAAGTTTTAGCCCTTGCATACATAACACACAACAACTGGTGCACCTACAATTCTGTTCATCTGGATCTAAACATAGAGTACAGATCATTCTTTACTCATTTTTCTTCAAGACTCTATTTTGATGGGAGAAAGAAAGATGCTATAGAGCATTGCACACCAGAACAACTAGATACAAGAACAGTTTTTTTCCCGAAAGCCATCACTCTGCTAAACAAATAATTCCCTCAACTCTGTTCAACTTACAAAGTCTGCACTACTATAACTGTTAAATCTTGTCATCACTCCTTAACACCCATCCCCTTCCACTTGTGACTGTATGACTGTAACTTTGTCGCTTGTATACTTACAATTTATATTGACTGTTTCCTAGTATGATTGATTGCTTATTGTACCCTATGACTATCATTAAGTGTTGAACTTTATGATTCTTGACTCCTGATGAATGTATCTTTTCTTTTATGTATACTGAGAGTATTTACACCAAGACAAATTCCTTGTGTGTCCAATCACACTTGGCCAATAAAGTACTCTATTCTATTCTAAAAAAAAGAAAAGAAAAAAAAAGAAAAGAAAAGGAAAGGAAAGAAAGAAAGAAAGAAAGAAAGAAAGAAAGAAAGAAAGAAAGAAAGAAAGAAAGAAAGAAAGAAAGAAAGAAAGAAAGAAAAGAGGAATGAAGGGAATATACACGGGTGAGGGCTACTACATGCTTGCTTGACTCTTGTCCTTTCAGGCTGATTAAATGGCCAAGTTGGAGTTGGTCCTATGGTTATAAGAGATCATTAATTTCATCTTGTGTTCCCTTTCACTGTACTTTACATGGGGCTGCCCATGAAAATTGTTAAGAAATTGCAAAGTGCCCATAATCTACCATCTAGGGTGCTCACCAGTATAAGATACAGGGAACTTTAGGCCAGAGAATTCCCTTCAAATTCTATAGGCCAACCTTAATTCTTGAATTGTAGGAGATTTAATTGTTACCTGCACAACGTTACACTGCAACAGCTGCCTAGGAGCCCAAGAATGTATTAGGTTACTTCCTTTGGGGAATGAAAAAGAGATCCAGATTCAGACACAGCAGGGACTCCAATTTTATCTTCTGACCAGTCTCTATATTCAAATTTTCTAAATTTCTGAAGGTAACTTTTAAAATGGAGTGTGCAAAAAAAAGTCACATGAAAGTATCTCTGGGGATTAACAAAAAATATCCAAATACTAGCCATGCCATATAGTGTTGGTCCAGACTTATCTGAAACCATGAATCAAAATAAAGCTGGAAGGGACCTTGGAGGTCTTCTAGTCCAGCCCCCTGCTCAAGCAGGAGATCCTATACCATTTCAGACAAGTGACTGTCCAGTCTCTTCTTAAAAACCATAAACTCTTAAAAGACTCTTAGACAACTCTTTAAAATTTGGGTGGCATATAGTTTTAATACATACATAAAAATAAATCAAAGCCTGACTGCTTTTGTATGTGTTATTGTTATGGGGCTCCCTGACATGGAGTATTTTATTCCAATAAACAAATAGCTTTCTAGTTTGACATCAGCCTATAAGAAATAATGTTGTTAATTATTGAATTGACACCAGACTTTTCTGTTTATTCTAAAATAAAACACAAACCCAAAGTGTTAGAAAACAAATTATTCCTGCCCTCAAAATATGTCTCAATGAAGAGACATCTCTTTTCTCCTTTGCTTCTCTTGTGCCGGCCTGTAACTCACTTATAAAATTCTCCCGAAAGGCTATTAAAGTGCTTTTAGTCTTTGCCAGGTGATTAGCATAATCTTTACCTAATCAAGACACTTCAGAGGAAAAGCACTAATTATGGTGCTTGAGCATGCCAATAGTTCATACCAAAGAAAGGAAGATTAAGTATTTCCTTGCTTGTTTTTTTCTATGAGAGGTGTGTGTGTGTGTGTGTGTGTGTGTGTGTTTGCTCTGCTTAATTCTTATGGTCAAGTTGCTTTTTAAATGAAATAAGGTGTAACATCACTTGAAAATTATTTCCTTCTCCATTACTTTTTTCTTTTTTAACTGGATGTCCCACATGACAAATCCTATGCAACTATAGGGAAATTAAAGCCCTGAGTTTGAAGAAAAATATGGATACTTTTGAATGTTGGTATTGGAGAAGACTTCTGAGGATAGCATAGACCACCAGAAATACAGGCGAGTGGATCACTAAACAAATCAACTCAAAAGTCTCACTCAAGGCACAAATGACCAGGATCAATTTCTCCTACTTTGGACCCATGTGAAGACTTAGATCTGTGGAGAAGGCAGTGATGCTGAAAAAAGGCAAAAGGAAAGGAAAGAAGAGGATGACAGCCAGCAAGGTAGATGGATAATGAATGCTCTTTTGGAAGACCAGAAAATTACATGACAGATCACGATGGAGAAATTCTAGCTATTTGGTTGCTAGGAGTCCACACTGACTTGATGGCACATAATCAAACATCTATGGAGATTCTCAGTCATCCAGATCATGGTTATCCCAAAGTTGCTTTTTCAAGAGGCAACTGGACTCTCTTGTTTTTCTTTGAAGAGGCTTCCCTTCTCATCTAGAGCTGAAGAAGCTTCTTGGATGAGAAGCAAAATATCTTCAAAGAAAAACTAAAAAGTCCAGCTGCCTCTTGAAAAAGCAATTTTTGGGACACACAATCAAACATAATGAAAACTAAGGAGAAATTATAATATTATGGGGTTGTATTATTTGAAGACTGCTTCTCCCCTATCTTGTCTACCCCTCCCATCAGTCTAGCATCTATGAAGAAATACCATCTGATGGGACTCAGAAAGAGATCCTTTTCTCATCATCATTTCCCTTGAGGTCAGACTGGCCTTGAATGTTGGACCTCCAAATAGACCTGAAGACACAGCTTTCCTATCTGCCTTTTGGGATTCGATGATGGTGGTATGGAGCCTGCAAAGTGGTTTAACTATTTGGAAAAATGAGTGTGCTGTCCTGAAGATTATGAGGTTTATTTTTGTTGTTTTGAACTATTTTGTTTTAGTATTTTTAACTTGCATGCCACCCAGAGTCATGTATGTGAGATAATTTCCCATATATCTATATAGATATTTATAATAAATATATTTAACACATAAATCTTGTCCCATCATTGGTCATGTGGTTTCATGCTGAATTGGTTGAGTGGTAGAAAATGATTCCTGAATAACTACTATAAAGATTTGGTTTGGATTTTTTTTCTTTTTTTAGAATTTTGTTCTACAATTTCATTTGAACTCTAAAAAATAATATCATTGGTATCTGATGTGTACTGATTGCTCTAACTAACAATTATTTTAATGGCACACATCCCAGGAATGTTGTGAACTCTCAGCAAAGACATCTAATATTAGAAAAGAATCAGTTTATTTCTAGATTAAGTCAGTGTTCAGTGATCATTTACTAATTCTATTTTCATTTCAATTTTTAATCATGTATACATTTGCATTATTTTGGAGAGTGCCTTTCATTAAACTTGCATTCTTGTGCAGATTTTATCCTTGAATCAAAATCAAAGCCTGCAGTTCCTTAGAAAACTAATTTGTTTTTGAGCCAAGAATCATAATTCAAAATACAGACAATTGCAAAAATAAAAGAATAGCAACACTGCAAATTCTTATCCTACTGTTATGAGTGAAATTTGGTTATTATACTTGAGAATATAAAGAACCAAACTGAAGCCATTTTGTGTTCGCAGTTTGACCTTTTAAAGCTCAGACCAGTTATGAAATGTGTTTTTGTGAGACAATTTATTTGGCATAGGTTAGAGGACATTTGTACTGGGACGCTCTGACATTATAAATGTCACATTAAAGAATATTAATGTTTCCTTATAATTTTTCTGAAATGTGAAAAACAGGACATCTGAAAATATTGGAAGTTTTCCATGGAAGGTTGTATAACATCCATATATGGAAAAAGGAAGTGTTACGTAATCATGTGATTTGATAAATCTATATAAGCTGTATTCACTACATGGAGGCATCTCCTTCCTCTTAGAAAATGTTTCTTTTCTAGAGTGAACTGAGTCCATACTGCAGTATTTTCCCTAATAAAGCATCCTATAACTCAGATTATCAAAAGTCTGTTGTTTCATATTTGAATACTTATAACAATTTTGGCGAGCCAGGCAGGAGTTAGACGTTTTTTTCTTCCTTTGGATGGATGAATTTTCAGGACTGCAATGGTGCCTCTCCACTGGATTTGTGGAGGCAGTTACTGGGTCTTCCACCCAAGGGAGGGGAAATCGCTTTTAAAACCTTGACTGGTAATCTGGTTGTAGATGCATGGAATGGCCGAAGTTTAGTGCACCGGGGGTCTCAGGTGAGCTGAATTTTAATTAGTAACTTTTCAAATTGTGTTGCAACATTTCCTAAATTGGAATGGGATTAGGGTTTAGAATGGGTTTAGATGGGTCTGAAGATGATTTGTGTGTATGAGCTTACACTGTTATTTTTTTCTTGTCTCTTTTCTCCCTGTCATATTTTGTGTTAAGGGGGGTTATAATGAGAACAAGATGTTTCTAAAGTTTCAGAGTTCTCTTTTGGAGAGCTGGTTCAGCTTTTGGCTGCTGATATTTAAGTATTATTCCCTTGATACAGATTGTATTTTGCATGGCTGGAATGGCTGAAATATGTATGAAACAGTTTAAAATTTGGAGTGTATTGAAATGTGTATTGGTTTGAATGCCTTAAAAGCTGTGTTAAACGGTTAACTATTGAATCTTTGTATTGTCTCTTTTAATGCTGTGTTGAAGAGTTAAAGAGGTTAGATGCCCAGGTGATTTATGTTGATTTGTGATAGTATGTGGAAGGGTCTTTTCCCTTCTTAGTAAGAGGTTTTCTTAAGGAATATGTGAGCCAACTTTGCGAGAGAGAGTTGTGAGGATTTTATGTTTGGAATAGTTATAAAATTTACAGCAAGGAAATTTTATTTGTAGTGTGAAATGCCTAATAGTTTTACAGATGTGTTATTTACTTCCTCTGTTTTGAGGAATTATAAGTTGTCAATGCTGAGATTGAAAAGTGTTCCGGTAAGGAGTTTGTTCATGGTTTAAGCATTTATACTTTTATGGAGTTGCAGCATATTTTGGATTATTTGTTTATTTCAGAAGGAATATAGATACTATACTCTACTAGTATAGTCTACTGCAGGAAATACCTGGTGATATATGGCTGGAATAGTCAGGGCAGTTTAGTATAAAGTATTAACAACTGATGTGCCAAGAGGAGGGAATCTGGTTAGAGGTTTTTTCTTAGATGGGTCAGTTTAGAGATGAATTGTCAGCTGAATTCTTGAATAGAATTAGAGTTACTTTGAATAAGTGTTTTTTTTTTTCTTCAGAGAGACACCAGAATACTAAGCGTTAATGAAATTGTAGTTTGTGACAGAGGCCACGGAAGGTTTTTTTTTAAGTTGTGATGAAATGGAATCTTGTCAGTGAAATATGTTTTCTGTGTTCGAAGCTGTTATGAAGCTAGAAAGAGAGAGCAGAGGTAAGTCAGATGGATTTGGACTTGTAGTAGTTAATAATATCACAAGATTGGATCTTCATATTCATATTTATCTACTGGAAGTAGATGGAAGCATCCAGAGAAGGGGAGAAAATAGAATTTCTTTCATGGAACAGAAATAGCTGCTGAAAAAAAGTAAGCAGTGCTTTGCTTGTGGCATTTTTTGACAAGTGGAGAAATGCAGCAGTGGCTGTATACCCTAATTGGAGATTAGGGGGGGGGGGGGTCAAAGGCTTTTAACACTTGCGTCTCATCAGTGTAAAGGTGGGACTTGAGGAAACAGTTGTGATTTCCTGATAGATATGTAGCCAGAATTTTTTTGGCCAGGTATGATGTATCTAGTGTTAAGGGAGAGCCTTTTGATGTTGCTATTGTTGAAGATGTGTCTCTAAAAGGAGGACACTCTGAGATAACATTGGATGCTATGTGTATACCTGAAGCAGGTATGGACCTTTTAGAATGAGATGCTTTGTCCTTATTAGGTTGTATTTATCTTTTCTGAAGATAAGTGTACTGTTCAGTTATTGACTGATGAACAGGAGAGATTTATAGATCCTATTGTGTGGGAAGCAAAAGGGAATAGAGGTGTTTTGACTATTACACTTGTGATATTAGTGATATTGAGCCAGTGAGGCGGAAGCAATGTGATATTTCCCTGGAAGGGAGATGTGGCTTGAAGCTAATGATAGAGTTTCTGTTAGGGGATGGGCTAATTGAGCCTGTGATGTTACCGTACAATATATTCATATTGCCTATAGAGAAACCTGATGGTTTTTGATGTCTAGTAGTTGGTTTCATATAATCACTTGGTGATTATTATGCCGGAATCCCTATACGGTGTTAGGGAACTTCCATATGAATACAGGTATTTTAGTGTGATAGATTTGAAAGATTTTTTTGGACTTGCCCAGTAGTGAGGGCTGATCCAGATACACATTGAACTTGACAGTATCGATGGTGTGTTTTACCAGAGAGAAGTTCTTAGAAAGCCCTAGTTTGTTTGGACAAGCTTAGAGCAGGTCCTTGGGGGTTTTGAACTGCCTGTGAGTGTAAAGTTACAATATGTAAACAATCTGTTGGTCTTAGGTGAGAAGAAGAGAGATCTTGAGAAAGGTGTGTAAATGCTTTGTTAGAGTTCTTAGGACAATAGGGCCTAAGAGTTTTAAGGAAGGAATTGTAATCTGTGGAGTCTGATTTAGAACATTTGATTAGGTATAGAGAATCAATCCAGAGAGAGGATTGAGAGGATAATTAGATAATCTATGCTGAGAACTAAGAGAGCTCTTGTGTTGACTTTTTGTGTGAGTTTAAGGAAAGCTTTCCATTTGTTTGTAGATGTGGAAGAGGTATAGCTGAAGGTGTTTGTTCTAGCTTAGGTGTGAGCTGGGAAGCAGAAACTTATAGTTTTGTTTTTGGTTGACAATTGATCGATTTAAGTGCTTTAGTAGTTTTAGTGTTTTAATGCAGAAAGCATATGTGGCTTACATATGTTAGATTTTTAAAGCAATTTTATTGTTAATGAGTATTTGTTTTTTTCAACTGACAGGAGTTTAAATTCAGTTGAATTCCTTTTGAGAGAGAGACAGGAATGGAAGATATAGGATTATACATGATTGTATTGAAGTTCTAGATTTACTGACAAAAGATGAGAGAGGATTTGGAAGTTAGCCCGATAGAGGGAGGTATTAATTTGTTTATTGATGGATCTTCTCGAAGTAAAGAATGCTTATATGTTGAGTATTTTGCTTAAGTGTGTAAAGTGTTTGCTTTGGTGCAAGCTTTGAAGCTTCTAGAAAACGAAGTGGGTATGCAGTGGCTGAAGTTATAGAATAATTGGCTAAGAGTTTTCCGAAACGAGATTTTGGGAAATAGATTAGCAGATGAGGCTTATGTATGTATATATAGATGCATGTATGAGAGAAATACCGATGATGGTTTTAGTTCCTGTTTTGGAATGGGATGTAAAACCAGGTTTCCTTGATGAAGAAGAGAAACAGATGATGTTAGAGATGTGGGGTATAGAGATTACATATAGTTAATAGGCCTATTATGAGGGACATAATAGAGAAGGTACATGAGGGTACTTATTAGGAAACACACATATTTGTGGCTTGTGTGAAGAGAAGATATATTTGTAGAAGTATGTACATGATAGTTATGCAAGTGAGTAGGACATGTATATATTGTGTGAATGCATATATTCCTGATAGGAGGAAAAGATTTGACTATTTGACCATTTTAAAGAATGTGAGTTACTTGTACTGTAATGTCAGTAGTGGGTACTTTGAAATATCTGTTGGTGATTGTTGATCATTGACTGAATGGCTGGAAGCTGTTCTGTGTGCGAGAGTGAATGCACAAATGACTGTGAAGTTAATATTGGAAAAGATAGATAGATAGATAGATAGATAGATAGATAGATAGATAGATAGATAGATAGATAGATAGATATGCATTGATAGTGCATTTATAATGATAGAGGTACACATTTTACTTTTCATGTGGTAAAAGGGGTATAGGAAAGAATTGGAAATGGATTGGCAATAGTCCTGTTGGGTTTTGTTTTTTTTCCTCAGGTAGGATGAAGAATGAGAACTATAAAACAATACATTGAAGAAATTAATGTTAGCAGTTTAATTACTCTGGATGAAATATTGTGAGCTCTATTGTGAGTGTGTACTTGTTTGAGAAAAGATGTTGAAATTTCACTGTATGAAATGATGTTTGGAATACCTTATACTGGAAGTGTGGGTAGGTCTAGAAATTGTACTTGAAGATATTTTATTTTGTTTAGAAAATATATACAGGGATTGTCCCAGTGTTTTTCTCTTTTAAGGTCTAGAGAACTTTTGGCACAAACACCACCGTTTGATTTCCAAGTGCATGATTTTAAGAGTGGAGACTGGGTCCTGATAAAGCAGTGGAAAGCTTTTAGGAAGCTGAGGCCTATCTGGGAAGGACCATTACAAGTACTGTTGACTACTGAGTCTGCTGTACGGACATGTGAGTGAGGCTGGACACATCATTCGTGTCTACAGGGATTTGTGGATCCGGTTCCTGTTTCCAGTGGAAGCAAGCTTCGGAAAGACTGGACTTTTTATTTTCTATTTCTTTTAGATAATGGGGATAGATAATTACATGTCTAGTTTAGCTTAGGTTTGTAGGTGGAAGAATTGATTATTTGGTTGAATGTAATACATTTTTTCTTTGTATTGTTGAGTATTTTAAGACATGAAATAATAGACTATTGTACACAGGTATTATATCCTCTGAGTGAGGAAGAAGATAAAGAAGTGGATGTAAGTCCCCAAAGACCGGTTGTAAGTTTTGAAGTGTAAAACTACATATGTTAAGGTGGGTGGGGGTCTAGTCCATTTGTGAATATGATGTGGATAGTGATTATTGCCTTATGTGGGGTAAGTATGGAGGCTTCTGAGGTATTGCCTGGTTATTCATTAACGTGGCAACGGTTATGTTTCCAAACTGAACCCGACAGTATAGAATATTTATTTATTTTATTTTATTTATTTATAAAATTTTTATACCGCCCTTCTCCCTAGGGACTCAGGGCGGTGTACAGCCAATCTAGACCCCAACAGTAACACAAAAGTTAAAAGGAATTAAATTAAATATTGGCCGAATAAGAAAAACCCGCCCCACACCCTTAAAACCCCAATTTAAAATTACAGAACAAATGGAGACAAATTAAAACCATCTCAGCCCAGGCCGGCCTGTTCAAAAAGCCAGGTCTTCAGTGCGCGCCTGAAGGCCCTCAGGTCCGTGCCAGTACGCAGTTCCGGCGGCAGAGTATTCCAGAGGGCAGGGGCCGCCACAGAGAAGGACCTATCCCTCGGGGCCGCCAGGCGACACATGGCGGCCGACGGGACCCAGAGAAGGCCCTCCCTGTGTGAACGCACCGGCCTGCTGGAGATCACCGGTAGAATGCGGTCCTGCAGGTAACCTGGCCCAGTGCCATGGATCACCCTAAAGGTCAAAACTAGAACCTTAAAGCGAACCCGGAGAGCCACCGGCAACCAATGCAGCTCGCACAGGAGAGGCGTCATGTGGGCGCTACGCGATGCCCCCATGGTCACCTGCGCGGCCGCATTTTGCACCAGTTGGAGTCTCCGGGTGCTCCCCGCAGGGAGCCCCATGTAGAGGGCATTACAATAGTCCAGGCGAGAGGTGACAAGGGCGTGAGTGACCGTGCGCAGGGCGTCCCGATCCAGAAAGGGCCGCAACTGGTAGATCCGACGGATCTGATGAAACGCTCCCCTGGAGACGGCCGCGACATGATGTTCAAGCGACAGCCATACATCCAGGAGGACTCCCAGATTGCGAGCCCTCTCTGTGGGGGGCAAAATTTCTCCCCCAATAGCCAGCGAAGGAGTCAGCTGGCTATATCGGGGCGCCGGGAACCACAGCCAGTCGGTCTTGGATGGGTTGAGCCGAAGCCTGTTCCCGCCCATCCAATCTCGCACGGCCTCCAGGCACCTAGACATAGCCCCCACAGCATCGTTGGGGTGGTCCGGAGTGGAGATGTACAACTGGGTGTCATCTGCATACAGATGACACTTCACCCCAAGACCATGGATGATCTCGCTCAGCGGCTTCATATAAATGTTGAACAAGAGAGGGGAGAGGACTGACCCCTGAGGCACCCCACAAGCCAGGGGCCTAGAGGTGGACCTCTCCCCTCCCGTCAACACAAATTGCGAACGGTCGGAGAGGAAGGAGAACCATCGAAAGACGGTTCCCCCAATTCCCAACCCCTCCAACCGTCGCAACAAGATACTATGGTCGATAGTATCGAAAGCCGCGAGAGATCTAATAGGACCAGGACAGAGGAGAACCCTCTGTCACGAGCCCTCCAGAGATCATCAACCAACGCGACCAATGCCGTCTCAGTGCTATGCCCAGGCCTGAAGCCCGATTGGAACGGATCGAGGTAAGTTGTTTCCTCCAGGTACTGAGGGAGCTGACATGCCACCACACTCTCAACAACCTTCGCCACAAAGGGAAGGTTGGAGAGTGGACGATAGTTGTTTAAAACAGCTGGATCCAGGGAAGGCTTCTTGAGGAGGGGCCGCACCACCGCCGTCTTCATGAAGGGCAGATATCACTGACATTGATGAAACCTATGACTGAGGTTGGAATCTGTATAAGATCCACCTTAGATGATGGTTTATATTTGAGAAATATCTAGCATGTAACCGCACATATGACATATGACATGAGGACTTGTCTAAGAGGATGGAACAATATATGATCGTTGTTTTGACCTGTTTGGCAATTATTCTCCTTCCTATATGAGACTTAGAGCTCTGGAAGAGATGTTATTTATGCCAGTCATTGAATTAAGAAGTACTCTAAGAAGTTGATGTTTTTGTGTGACAGTTTAGTAAGTGCAAAAGGTTCATTTAACTGGAAAAGTAGATGTACAGTTAGATGTTTTGAGATACCAAGAATTTTACAGAAAAGTGTAAGATACTGAAAGGAATAGAGCCTAATGCGAGAAGTGAAAATGTTGTTCTGGAATTAATAAAAGTAGCTTTGAATAGTTTTTCTTTGTGTGTGAAAAGAGAGACTACAGTTACAGACATCATGTCTATTTGTTTTATAGAAGTTCCAGTGTCAGAAGGATTTTTTTATGGCAGAGTTTATCCTGATGATATTTTGTATATTTGTAAAAGATGATACTTTGTTTGAATTTCCTGTGAAGCCAACAAAATGGACTAATCAGAAAAGCTGACAATTTTTCAGCTTATGATTGTATTAAGTATAAACATGCAGATGAAAAAACAATTTATACTTATTTACCTACTGAAGAAGTTTTTTTTTTTATTGAATGGAGGTTGAAGACGTAGGTGGAATGACACATGTGTTATATTTACCTAGAGGTTGGTTAATGTTTTGTAGAGCATATGTATATGCATTGATACCAATTAATACAATGGGTGTGCAATTGGTCGTTTAATGACTGTTATGGCAACTGCCCATACTAAGGATGAACATGTGAAGAAATATAGAGGACAACATTAGTGTTTATTGATACTTCTTTTACAGACTGTAATGATATGTAAGTTGTATTTCTGCTGTTGTAAAGCTAAGAAATCTGATGCAAAATGTAAAACATTTAGTCAACAGGAAGGTAGGCTTATGTTAAGGGATCTTGATGATAATTCTCAAGTATAAATAGGTTAAAAAAAATAAAGGGAGGATTGTTATGAGTGAAATTTGGTTATTATACTTGAGAATATAAAGAACCAAACTGAAGCCATTTTGTGTTTGCAGTTTGACCTTTTAAAGCTCAGACCAGTTATGAAATGTGGTTTTGTGAGACAATTTATTTGGCATAGGTTAGAAGACATTTGTACTGGGGCGCTCTGACATTATAAATGTCACATTAAGGAATATTGTTTCCTTATAATTTTTCTGGAATGTGAAAAACAGGACATCTGAAAACATTGGAAGTTTTCCATGGAAGATTATATAATGTCCATATATGGGAAAAGGAAGTGTTATGCAATCATGTGATTTGATAAACCTATATAAGCTATATTCACTACATGGAATAGAAAATGTTTCTTTTCTAGAGTGAACTGAGTCCATACTGCAGTATTTTCCCTAATAAAGCATCCTATAATTCAGATTATCAAAAGTCTGTTATTTCATTTTTGAATACTTATAACACCTACTTTGGGAAATATGAATGAAAACAATTCATCAAAAGATCCTAGCCCCAAGCGAAATCTTCAGGTAACCCTAGTTTCTGTATAGAAGAGTCACAAAGAGGATCTTTTTTAACACTTCCAAAAATAGTGGTGAAGGCTTGTTGGTTATACATCTTTAAGAAAGAAAAATAAAACTATCATTAGACATAATCTGCTCACATTAAGCTCAGCACAACTAAGAAAAGAAATTTTTATGGCCCTTTTTTATTCCAACCAATGCCAATTAAACTTGCCAAAATGACTGTTTTGGGGCACATCACTCAGTGAGGCAGAAACTGCCATTTTACATGTTATAAGCCTAGCCAGCATTTGAAGGAACACTTCCTATCTGAAGACATAAATTAATTGAGTGTTTTACTGCCTTTCAAAAAAGGCAGTGCTCATTTAATGTTCAACTGGAATGGTATTAATGAAACTTTCAACCAAGTCTATTTTGAATCATTTAGCCCATTCATTTGCATGTTTTTTTCTGTGCTGCAAAGTACATGAAATATTTATTTGAAAGGAAGTGGGGTGTGGGTAAAGATAGGGAGCAGGATTTGATAATTGCATTTAGAGTGCTTAAGAGGCAGCTGTGATAGAGGGAATACCTGTCTTCTTTTGAAAGAAGAAAATATATTCTCTGCTGTGTGAGAACTAGATACTGAGAACAGTACTTGGAAAACTGGACATATTTATCCTTGAGGGGAAAAAAGACAGGAAATGGCACTCTTCAAATGCCTAAAAAGATGTCGCACAAAAAGTCATTTTTTTTCATTGCTTCAACCAGTTAAATATGAAATAATGACATTACAGGAAGACAGATTCCAACCGAATATTAAGAAAATCTCCTAAGAATTGTTTGACAGTGAAACAAATAACCTTGAGAGGTGATAGATCCTCTTTCACTGATTTTTTTTTTAATCAGTTGGAAGCTAGGGAGACATAACAGAATGACAGAGTTGGAAGAGAACTTCAAGGTCTTCTAGTCCAAGCCACGGCATAAGCAGGAGACCCTTTACCGTTCTGGACAAATGGCTATCCATGCTCTTCTTAAGAACCTCCAGTGATGGATCATCCCCAACTTCTGAAGGCAAGCTGTTCCAGCAGTCTGAACTGCTTTAATTTGGATCTCTGTATTAAGTGGAGGATTAGACTTGATGATTTAAATGTCCATTAATGCCTTTATGATTTTGACTTTGTTTTGTTTTATACATAAGTGTGATTCCCCTTTTGGAATCTGAATCTGCAGGGGAAAGATGATCTGGAACAAGAGCCAATAGAGATTGAGAGGGTGACTCTGTTAGCCTTGGAGGAAACTGGGGAAGGGCAAAGTCAGTCCAGGAAGAGCTTTTCTGAATTAGTAAGGCCTGCAGACAAGGAGGAGCAGGAGAGACAGAGCTCAGGAGAAGAGCAAGGACTACCCTCTCCAAATCCTAGAACAAGGAGGGAAGAGAGATGGTGAAATCAATGCAGATTGAGCCAGCTACGAGGGAGGAGAGTGTCCCACCCTCTTTCACAAGGCCTACCTGGGGGCTGAGATGTAAGGAGCAAAGGTGGCATTTAGCAGGTTCTGACCAGTTCTGGAGAACCGGTAGCGGAAATTTTGAGTAGTTCGGAGAACCAGTAAATGCCACCTCTGACTGGAGATTTTACAGTATTCTTCCCCTGACATGGCCACCAAGCTGGTAGTAAAAAAAATTGAATCACACCACTGGTAAGGACATGCTGGTGGGAGAGGCATTTGTTGGGAACAAGCGCTGAAGCTGTGTGTGCACTTGCCAATGCCTGGAGATTACTGTACTCTGTCTTGTGCCCAGTTTGCCTGTTTTGTTGAACTTCTTGCTCTGGTTATTGTTTGGTTAACCTGGCTTACTGGACTGCTGGCCCTGGTTACTGTTTGGCCAACCTGGCTTACTGGACTTCTGGCCCTGGTTGCTATGTGGCTAATCTTGCTTACTGGACCACTCGCAGCCAGAGGCTTCTGAAGGTGCATGTGAGAGCTTTGCTCTAGGACTTGTAGTGAATGTGGAGACATTTGGGGGCACTAAAGGAGAGTTAGACCTGTTCTATGGTTGTGTTGCTTTTGTGCCATGCCCTGGGTCATCACACATAAGAAGAGACCAAATCTGAACAAGGCATGGGCACTTCATGCTAATGATCACTTTCTCAACCAACAGATATGCTAGAGATCATAACTGAGATCCTATCAAACTGGTTTAAAGATTCAACTCATCCTGCAGAATTTCTGCAAGTTCTCCATACAATTATAATATTATAATAATAGAGTCTTTTCTACTATGGCTCCCACTATCTGGAACATTGTGCTCCCAGAGGTGAGGTCTGCACCCACCTGTTTGGCCTTCTAAAATGGTCCGAAGACCTGGGATTGGTCAACTGGCCTGGAATCCCAATGGGGGCACATCATTCTATTGCAGAGATGGTTAATGGACTAAGATAAAACTCCAATTCCATCTGTGGGCTTCTTGTTCCCTTCCGTCTCATCTTTGTTAATTTTAAAATCAATTATAGTGTTACTATTTATTGCTTTAATGTTTTATCTTGTTGCTTTTATTGATTGAAAGCAGCCTAAAGTCACCTTCAGTTAGGCAAGATGAGCAGCCTATCAATTTAATAAACAAACAAACAAATAAATGAAATAAGGCAGAGCTTTGCAGAAAATAGTTACGGCTGTCCCATCTTACCCAAAAGTCTTATCCAACTCTAATCTAATTCAACATGAATGCAATAGTAAGATTAAAATTCCAACCGGGACGTTCTGCAGATACATCTGAACACATTGGTGCTTTGGGAACTTCTATTTATCCTATTTTAATCTCCTTAAACCATCAAGTTTGAGGATATAATTTGTGCATATGTGAACAGAAAGGATGGTGCCTTTAGCTTTACTCCATAGGTACCATTTAATGATTCCTAATTAAAGCAAGGTTCTCACACATCACAAAGCAGTGTAAAGAACGGGATTTGGGGCTGTCATTTGAAATGGCAGCCTTGAGTCAAGCATAATGTATTTCCATGTCCCAGGCAGGTGGCTACATAAATTAGGTTGCCTGAGGCTGGTCCTGATACTTTTGCGAACCTATATTTTCAGACATCTATTTCCAAAATAGTTCCTATTGCTTCATGCTTTTTTCTTCTTTTTTGGGTGACAGATGGAAAAATGGACTTTCATAAATCTTATATTTTGCCTCTTGGTATATATGTGAAATGCTCTTTCCCTTTTCTGGATCTTGCTCTATTTCCACGGATAACCTCATTTTTAGCTGTCAACAGAAAACCAAGGTAATTAAATGTATTCAGGAAATCACCTTTCCATCTTCCATTCTTGTTGATGTCTTTCTGCTCTATAATTTTTTGACACATGCAAAACATTTAAAGTTCAGTCTCACTGGATGCTGATAACATCATATAATTAAAGAACGTTGCTTAGTTGTTTGGTGACTTCCAAGTCTTTGTGATCACACAGGCATTACCCCACCAGGGCTGTCTGTCAGTAATTACTTCTTTGCATTCTTGATGCTTGTGCTTCTATTTGCCATAGCAAGTTTAATGCAATTGCCATGTTCAATGGGTCTATCATATAAATAAATGGCTTTATCCAGTTCCAATCCATCAAATATTTTCTATCAGGCTTACTTTCTTTCTGCTAGGTTGAAATTAAACTCCAACATTTATTGAATCAGACCCCATCTCTTTGGAACTGGTATCACTTGTAAGGAAAAATTGGTTTGGAAAATAATTACAGGTGAAATAAATTTGTATAACTTGAAGTGTGAAATATTTCTGCACCAAAATTTACTGTGTCACAGAAAATAGTTGATTTACTCAAGGGAAAAGTCAATATCAGCATGGTGACTTTCATCAAGCAGTTGGTATATGGCAATTCTCAGTCAACCATTCCCCACCATTCAGTCAGAGCTGAAGAACGTATTGGATGAGAAGCGAAATGTCTTCAAAGAAAAAAACAGTAAGTCCAGTTGCCTGTTGAAAAAGCACCTCTGGTTCATCAAGCAGTGAGGGTCATCATCTTGACTTTTGACCCTAGCTCCTGATAATGCATTTGTTGAAAATGGAAGGAATTTGATAGATTGTGTGTCTGTAAAGATAAATTATAATTATATTTTTAAATTTTATAATTTTGATTTTGAATTTTTACCTGACCTAAACAGTTGTCAGTTTGTCTCCATACTTCAAAATGTCTTGCAAGACAAGATTCACTTTGGTCTAATGGTTAAGGCGAAGCTACAAAATAGGAGATTATGAGTTCTATCTTGCCTTAGTCAGGAAAGCTGGCTGGATGACTTTAGCCTGATCACTTTCTCCCTCTCTCTCTCAGCCCAACCCCCTCATAGGGTTGTTGTTGTGAGGAAAATAGGATGAGGAAGTTGTGTTTGGATATGTTCACTGCCTTGAGTTATTTGTAAAAATAATAAAGATGGCATATGAATAAATAAAGCAAATAAAAGACAAACAATGTTGGCATCTAACAATTCAACAGCATTTTCATTATCTGGGTATCACTGAATTCCATTTTTCTTCCCTTAATTTTGAGACAAAATTCCAACCTCAGGCAGAGAATCCAATGAATGAAGTTCCCTTATTGTTGTTATAAGAAGAGCTCAGGATGGAGCCATTTCTATTGTGACCCATTTATTTGGAAGGCTAATGCTTCCTTTTAACTAGCTATTTTATTTGTTAGCTATTAGTTCTATTTTTTTTTAATTGCCAGGTTAACTGAATGCATGAAAGCCAATCTTCTTTCCTCCAGCTAAGTTTCTGCCTGCCTCCAGCCAAGAAATTGCTGTGAAGTTGGAATATCCTGATTTAGAAAACCCATGAAGGGCAAAATAAGAGGTGACACAAGAGCTGTGAAGAGCTAAGGTTCTGAAAGATGCTTATGTTGGTCTTGTTACAAGAAGAATAATTTTTGAAGAATAATTTTAAGGTTCTTGTTAAGGCATTTTCTTAAAAAAATATTCAGATCCCCACTGAATATTTATCCTACTTAACCAGCTTGGAAAGGATAATACAAAAAGATGTTCTTATTCACCCAAATGTGCTTTCTTTCAAAAGGCAGCTGGACTTTCTTATTTTGCTTGAAGACGTTTCACTTCTTATCCAAGAAGCTTTTTCAGTTCTGATTGAATGATGGACAATGGAAGAATTTATATTCCTTTCAGTTATCTGATCATTAGTATTCTTTCTGAGAGTGGGCTAATGACTAGATGATTGCAAGGGATATATATATCCTTCAATTTTAGTTAATATTTATTGTTTTAATGTTTTATCTTGTTGCTTTGATTGACTGTAAGCCACCTAGAATTGCCTCTAGGTAACATGGGAAGCATATGAGTTAAATAAATAAATACTAAACAGGCAGGACAGAGATTGTGGCTCTTTTTTCCTAGTTCTGTCATAAAATTCTGCAAATGACAGGGCTTTAGAGTATCACTGAGGGTTTCTAATTGTTTCTCAGTACAATTATTAAAATATTTTCTCCTGTAGTTAAAAATTACATTTTTAATTACATCTGACACAAGTGTAATTAATAATTTAGGATAACTAAAATGCTACTGAGTAATGACAGGAACTACCGTAACCCGTTATGTTATCTGGAATGCCACATTGTCATTGTTGAGATTAGATAATTATTTGCTCTGCGTTCAACAAACACATACAAGTTGCAGTTCCAAATGATTTTCCTGCACTTCAGTAGATTGTACAGAGATAATGTTAACTCCCTAAATGTTTCGGGTGTAGGGATAAGCTAAAAGATCATTTTGGAGTGGCATTTTTAGACAATGCTTCGCATAGGTTGCGTTGATGGACGATTTACTCAATGAATCTCCAATGTCTCAACTGAACTGCTCTAAAATGAATCTCTCATTCAGTTGTTTTGCATTTGAAATCACTCTCTTATCTATCAGTTCCTTTATGCCTGAAATGGTTTAAAGCTGAACATTGTAATGTACATACTGTAGATAGGACTAGCTAACTATATAACAAATAGGAAAAACAATGTAGGGAATTGCAGCACTTTTCAACAATGAAAAGACAATTGCACAAGCAGTTTTGGAAATAGCCTTGGTCCAAGCCAAATTCTAACCCACCAGTTAATTAGAGTTCTAGTTCAGAGGAAAAGCTTCAGTCCCAGATAGGAGACCTGACATCAGAAAACTCTTTTCAAGTGCTGCTCTAATTTCCCAGGGGAAAAAGAGATATTAATGTCATACAGGGAAGTCTCAGGTGGATTGAGGATATGGCTGATCCAAATACCTTCCAACTTGGTCTTATGACTCAATCTAGAGGAAATACTTAAATCAATTCCTGAACTGGTCTAATTTTTGCTCACTAATTACTTCTCCTGAAAAAGAAAAAGTCTGAAGTTCTTTCAAGTGAAAGAAGGAAGGAGGGAGGGAAGGAAGGAAAGAAAGTTATCACTTATCTTTATTTCTCATCTTCTTTATAAGTGTGCACATACAGACCCACAGGTATACACCATATACATTTTTAGTAGATTTTCTTGCTTGTCTCCATCTCACTTTACATTACCAGAAGGGAAGGTACAAGATAAATATGCAAGCTTGAAAAGGGCCAAAGCTACCTCCATTTAATGATAAAGAATCAAGTGAAACCTAATAAAATATAAGAATAGGGATTTTTTTTTTCAAAATTAATGGGTGGTTGAATCCACTTACATAGAAATTGCTGATGAAGTTTGCGAGATGTAGCAGGTAACAAAGCCTAATACAAATTTTGAAACATAACTACAGCCATTCACCTTGAAAACATGTTTTTTTTCTTAGTTTGCCCACCATACAGGAAATTTTCTGATTGCCCAGTTATATTCCTGCTGATTAGCATTTGATGGACTCCTGACAAAGTCTCCTAACAAAGAGGATTTGTAGGAGGCAGGCATGTCTGTAATAACTTAAAGTGTGAAGTCCTTGGTACTTCCTGAGCTTGGCTGCTTTCTTGCAGATGTTTTATTATCCAAACTAGGTAATATCATCAGTGCTAAGAGGGAGTGGGGTTTGCTCTTAGTTTATATACAAGTGCCGTCCTGTCATTGTTGGTGGTTCTGTTCTTGGTTGTTCTTTGACCTATAGGAGCTGAACATTTTCCAGTCCCTGATTGCAACCACTTTATGGATGAGGCATCATACACCTTGTCCAGTGGTGGGGTTCAAATTTGTTTACTACTGGTTCTGTGGGCATGGTTTGGTGGGTGTGGCTTGGTGGGCGTGGCAGAGGAAGGATACTGTAAAATCTCCATTCCCTCCCCACCCCACTAACCTGCTTTCCAGCTCCATTCTACTATGCAGAGCAACAAAAGAAGACCCAGCCAATCAGCTGGGACTCGGGACGCAGAGAATAGATGGGGTGGGGCCAGTCAGAGGTGGTATTTGCCAGTTCTCTGAACTACTCAAAATTTCCACTACTGGTTCTCTAGAACTGGTCAGAACCTGTTGAATACCACCTCTGATCCTATCCATGCAAAACTCTCTATTCGGAAAAGAGGGAAAACATTATTTTTAAGCCAGAAGGCTAAAGAATGTCTTTAAGCTGCCTTTTCTGGAGATAAGATGAAAATATGAGGATATGACAGAAAAAAATAAAGACAGTTATGGACAAATAGTTGTTCCAGGATTGAGGGAAAAATCCGTAAAAATCCATTGCTTTGAAGCAACAGGCATGAAAACAGAAAAAAAAATATTTGGAAAAACTGCCATGACTAGATGATTCATATATTCAACTAAACACATAAATTATATATTTTTTTCATTTTTTTAAACAGCCCCAAATGATACTTTTGCAGATATGTCTAGTCCTATTGCGAATCATAATAATCTTTTCAAATAAACAAATGTGTTAAGTTTTTAAGAGAAAATGATTTAATATTTGTATTTTTCAAATACAAGGAATCCTTGAGGCAACTTCTAAAAAAAATAGTAATATTCACATTTGCAATATCCGACCGAGATAGTTTCAATATGACAAGTGCTTTAAATATACAATTTGTTTATATCTTGAAGCACAGAAGCATATATTTGTTTCACAAAACCTATGGGGCAAATTAGAGTTTAGGAGGAGTATCAACCAAATTTAGCTAATTTGCATTCCCCATTTGCATGCTGAAGTTTCACCAAACTACAAAATGTATGGATTTGAATGAGAAGGCACGAACAATCCTTTTCTTTCCCTTCCCCTCTTTTATAAAATTAGAATTTTTTCTGGTTTTATTTAAACTCTGTCATTCTGTAGGATTGCTCAGAAAAAGGTGCTTTTTACATCATTTTATGCAAATCTCCCCTCCCAACTGATGAGGAGTAAGAGAGAAAGCAGGTGAATGAACTGAAGAAATGGGCAATTTGGTAACCTAGATGAATTTTTTAAAAACTCTTCTTAAATAGACTTGAATTCCCATTTAGATGCACAGCCTGGGTTGAGAGGATTGAATTCTAACAGCTCAGTCTAAAAATGTTAAAACAGGACTGCTTTAAATTGCATTAAAATCCATTGTAAGTGACCTGGTCTGTTACATTTAGCAAAGTCTAGGTATATAGCCCACCTCATCCCCCACCCAAGTTTCTGGGTGTTCTGCAAATTAGTGAGCACTGATAGCATTTGGTATGCACACCAATTTTTCTACAGAAGAATATGCTTATTTGCTATAAGCTTCTTCTCTATTTATTCTATTCCATAAATAACTCAATATTATTCATGATATTCTTTCACAATTGGAATGTAAAGAGCTGCTATCTATTATAGGTATCATAGACTTCTGCCTGCTAGGAAACAAAGCATAATAAGAAAAAAATAAACCTTGTTATATGTAACATTAAAAAAAAGGATGATGCCCTAGGCTGGATTGGAAATCACTTGTCAGCATAGGAAGCCAATCATCCATCTATAAATGATGCATTCTGAAAAATAGATGTAGCTTTTATTCATTAATGTATGAGATACTTTTTGTGCAATGTATAATTTAAAAAACAAAGTACAAATCCAGCGCTGCAAAATTAATTTCCAGGAACAGATCTCATTGGGAGCTATATCAAAATGAGACCATTGATTTATAAGCAGAGTATACATTACTTATTTTGAAAAAAAACAGTTTTACAAAGCAATGCTTTTGCTATTAGCAATAATGAAGCATTTCAAATCAAATAAATAGTAGAACGTAAGCATAATTAACTTGCCCTTAAAAATGTATGGGTAAGAGAAGTAGTTTTCCTAATAAAGCTTCTTTAAGAGAGAGTTAAAATGCTCTGTTGATGGAACTAAACAAATGTTTAGAAGTAAGTCAAAAAAACTGAAAGGAGAATGAAGAATAAATGTGAATAAAATTATCAGTGATGAAACTTTTATGAAGGCATATGGGGGAAAAGTGATGAAGGAATATGGCAAAGAAACGTACTGTATATTGAAATGACATTGAGTTAAGCTAAATTGACTATTCATGTCCAAAAAAAAAAACATATTATGAAAATCAAGTCACCAGTGTTGTAAGATTGTTGAAAAAAAATTGGTTGATGGTATACAGATAACTCTTGACTTACAACTATTTCTTTAGTTACCGTCACAGTTACAACAAGGCTGGAAAAAAAGTGATGTATGACTGTTTTTCACACATACAACTGTTGCAGCATTCCCATGGTTATATGATCAAAATTCAGGGATTTGGCAACTGGCATGTATTTAGAACAGTCAAACAGTCCCAAGGTCATGTGATCACCATTTGTAACCTTGCCAGCCAGCCTCAGTGATATGAAAGGTATGATCAACAGGGTGTTTGTCAGCGTTTCTAACTAACCAACTCCAAACCAATTAACTCTGAGACTAACATTTCCTCAAAGTTCCATTTTATTAGAGTTGTCATATTGGCACATCTGGGAAAACTCAAATCTGAGAGTTCTGGATTTTCCCTTTTCAAAAGAAAATCAAAGATCCATCCTGTGCACCCATCACTCGAATGGCCCAATCATCACAACTGGAGACATAATTCCTCCAGACACTCCTCTCCAGGTGCAGGGCAACATGTCCTTGACTCTCTGAGAAAGAATGTTGTTGTGTCTAATCTTCTACCTCACTATGAAATCCCCCGTCCCTAATTCCCAGGCACTGAATGTGGCAGCCTTGAAGCTTCCAAGTAAAAAATGGATTCCAAGACTGACAGTGTTCTAATATTATATTAGTGTCTTGTTTATTGCCGGCAATGGAAACATGATGATGAATAGCTGTGTCTTTTATTTGCTCCAGCAACACATCTCTGGATACTGTTTCCAGTGATCCACTGTCCTTTTAGATTACTTCCAACTGTTAAAAATGTAAGTGATATTTCTCTTTTATATCCACAGCTATTCTTTCTTCTGCTCATAGATGGACTTTTTACACTGTATCTTAGAAAAGTCCACATATTTATAGTCTGATTTTATAACTGTCTACTCAAAACCACAAGCTGTCCAGATGGAATAGGTCGAATGTTCTTCTTGAAAAGATGGTGGTATAGGTAGGACAAAAAGCCTTTGATGTTTAATAAATAGCAAAGCCTTTTTGTACATACACTTGGCAGTCCAGTGGTCCAACATTTGGTCATTGTTTTTCTTTGCTTTCTTCTCTCTATTTGACCCACTGTTCAGAAAAGGATTTTCAACTTGCATTGCTTCAAATTTGCATATAGATATTGTGTGTGTGTGTGTGTGTGTGTGTGTGTGTGTGTACATATATATACAATATATATAGCTTCCAATATTTAAAAAAAATGCTTACACCTTCCAAATCTTTTCATGAGAGAGATACTGTTTTAATTCCAGAGGCCCATATCCATGGATCGTGCTACTTTAGTAGAAAACAGATCTGTTTATTGAAATCTTCCCACACAATTTTCATCAGTGCCCACCTAAAACTTGTCCCATATCCTCCCCTTTTCTATTCTGAGTATGATCTCCTGAATTCTTTAGCCAATGCCAAAATTTCTGAGAATTGACATCCATCCATAGGAATGGGGTCCAGTTGGAGAAGGCTACTATAGTTCTTAGAAGGATTAGCAGTTGGGTAACAGAAGTTAGAAGAAAATATTTAGCTAATTGGTTTTAGAAGGCTGCCCAATTCCAAAATTACTCAGAGTAGTTTACATAATTGAAAAGAAAAGAGAAAACAACAATTAAAAAAACCCTTACATTATTCTTATCATGCTCCAATTGTGTCAGCAGAAGCAAACTAGATTTAAATTAGATTTAAAGTTTCAAAATAGCATTATTTATCGGCTACAGCCTAGAGATTGTACTAGTGTGTCTTCAACTCCTACCTTCAAAACAACGCTATAGAGTACTGCACACCAGAACAACTAGACACAAGGACAGTTTTGAATGCCATCACTCTGTTAAACGAATAATTCTCTCAACACTGTCCAACTATTTACAAAGTCTGCACTACTATTACTATTAATCTTCTCATCACTCCTTATCACCCATCTCCTCCCACTTGTGATTCCCACATATGACTGTAACTTTGTCGCTTGTATCCTTACGATTTATATTGACTGTTTCCTAGTATGATTTGATTGCTTATTGTACCCTATGACTATTATTAAGTGTTGTACCTGATGATTCTTGATTCTTGATGAATGTATATTTTCTTTTATGTATACTGAGAGCATCAGCACCAAGACAAATTCCTTGTGCATCTAATCACACTTGGCCAATAAAGAATTCTATTCTAACTATCTGTTCTATCTATTTGTTGAGGATTCATCCCCTGTGAATCTGGCCTAACATTTAGGCATCTGCCCAAATAAATTCAGAAGATAGAACAAAGTTTAATTTTAAAAAACAACAACCACATAATTTCCTTACTGTACTCGTCTTTTCAAAAGTAGGGTCCTGATCCTACCATGTGTAGTGATTGAATGTATTTGTCCTTCAAATCCTTTGTTTATATTCTTGTTTTGAATTTACAAAAATTAGTTCAAAAGTTCACTTGTACATGAAGAAAAAATGAATTGATATATTTTAATAAAGTTCTCAGTTGCAACATGCTTGATACAATTTTTAAACAAATTGAGACACAATACTTTTAAAATTCAAACAGTCACAATCACTGCCTTGGATGTAACATTATTCTCAAGGACCTTGCAAATAATTATGATACTTACATGGTTCATACCACTGATTTTTTACAACCTGCCAACTAGATTGAAAGACTAGCTGAGTAGCCTTTAGAACTAATGAAATGAAAGGAACATGCATTATCAAAATGCAAAGGATATCAAATGCTATGAAAATGAAGGCAAGTGATAGCTAAACAATACAAAGAATACTCTGTTGGAACTTGGCAGTGGTGGGATTCCACATTTTCTCTTACTGGTTCTATGAGAGAGAAAGCGCCCGGTACTCAAAATCTGCCCTCTGTATCAGGCTGTCAGTGCTGGTGAGATGAGCTGTTTTTTAGCTCAGCTGAGGACAGCAATCTACTCTGCCACGTGAATCAGCTGAGCTAAAAAACAAGGGAATATAGGAGAGGAAAGGGTGGGGGGAGGGTGAGTGGGGCCAGCCAGAGGTGATATTTGCCGGTTCTCTGAACTACTCAAAATTTCCACAACTGGGGCACAAGAACTGGTTGGAACTGGCTGAATACCACCTCTGAAATTTGTTAAATTCGTTTAACTTTATTTGTCAATGGCATAACATCTGCACAACAAAGGACAAATGCAAGATGTTATAAGCATTCAAAAAGGAAACAATAGACTTTTGATAATCTGAGTTATAGGATGCTTTATTAGGGAAAATACTGGACTCAGTATTGGACTCAGTTCACTCTAGAAAAAAAACATTTTCTAAGAGGAAGGAGACGCCCTCCTTTCAGTGAATACAACTTATATAGGTTTATCAAATCACATGGTTACATAATACTTCCTTTTTCCATATATGGACGTTATACAACCTTCCATGGAAAACTTCCAATATTTTCAGATGTCCTGTTTTTCACATTCCAGAAAAATTATAAGGAAACATTAATATTCCTTAGTGTGACATTTATAATGTCAGAGTGCCCTAGCATATATGTCCTCTAACCTATGCCAAATAAATTGTCTCACCAAAACACATTTCATAACTGTTCTGAGCTTTAAAAGGTTAAACTGCGAACACAAAATGGCTTCAGTTTGGTTCTTTATATTCTCAAGTATAATATCCAAATTTTACTTATAACACAAGACATCTAATAAAACTGGTTTCTGCTCTTCTAGCTCTGCAAAGTAAATCTAATTTGGCTTCATGGTTAATTGGTCATTATTTATATAGCACCGGTTTGGGTTAAAGTTGCATTGTTAAAGTTTGTTATATAACTCTCCCCACCCCACTCATACCGAGTGACACATACATGATATGTGAAGCATAAACAAGTGATTTGATTAGGGGATTCAATCATAGAACTCCTTCACATTACACCTAATGGAATTTTCTAATCAGTGTGATGTGTCAAATTGAATCAAGTACATTCAAGCACTTTAAAATGATTTGTTTTTAAATAGTAATTGTTTTGAACATTACCATTAAAAAGCTAAAAACTAATATAAACTAAGAAAAATACAAGGACAAAAAGAAAGCACTGTATGTAGAATATTAAAAAAAATAAACAAAACTAGAAAAAAAGTACAATAAAGAAAATGAAAATAAATTTATAAAGAAATTATTTCCTCCTTCAATATAAAAAAATATAAAAGGTTTTTATAACTTATCACTTTATTACAAAATACAAAAAATATTCTTCCCATATCTCATCTCTTATTTATTAACAAATCCTTAAAACCTCTTTAGTCCTGATCATCAAAAATCCATTAAGAGTTACCAGAGATAAAATATCGATTTTAACCTTAATCAAATAATCCCACTTTATATTCTTTCCCTTTACTTCAGCTATCTTGATCCTTAGTCACCTCATATAATATTCTAGAATTTGATAAATTTCTCATTTTTTTTATTTGTCCCTTCTCACATAAGGGACAAATAAAGAAGAGTAGATTTATTCTGTTACGCTTTTTGATTTACATTTCTTGAATGACCTCTACCTTTCCCCAGATCTACACCTTTTTGACTTCCTTCTCTTTTAATTCTTAGTTTATTCTGATTATGGAATGGGCAGGCATTGCACATTTAAATTATTATTATTATTTGTCTGAGCTTTGATTTTGTCTCTATCCTGTTTGTAAAATAAAGTAGGGCAGCAATAGGAAAGATTGCATTGTATCTACATGCTGTTCATCTCACTAAAATAGTTAGTGAGCTTTTCATACACACACACACACACACACACACACAAGTTCTGCATGTCTCTATTTCCTTCTGATTCAATTGGTGACTGGTGCAGTTTATATGCTACTAGAACATGAGGATTAATAAGGCTGAGGCTGCTAATTTCATGAGTGTCTATTTAGCCATATGCTTCCCCAGGTAGATGAAGATCTTCTCGTCTAAAGATCCAGGGGTGAGGAAGTCACTGGTCTTATAAGTTGGGGGCAAATCAGGTTTATTAGGTCCCCCTGTTTGGGGGAGGGGGATGAATATGCATGTTGGTTGGCTTGGAAAGAGAATATGTAGAAACAATACTTTTCTGCAGCAGTAGAAAAATAGATTTGTCTGAAAGTTCAGAATCGGTAACATTTTCATGTTTAGCAGTCTCCCCTGAAGTCTGTTTCATCATCTTCAGTGGCAAAAGGCAGGTAGAATTCTTTAGCAGCATCCAACAATCTTTTCCACTACAGTCTTCAATATGAGCAGTAAGGTGACCCCTTCAAGCTCAAGACATCTGACAAAAGAAGACCACCTCAATGTTCAGTTGAGCTGGCGAATGTATGGCACGCATGCCATAGGTGGCACACTGAGCCCTCTCTCTGGGCATGCAAGCCGTCACCCAAGCTCAGCTTTGCCGGGCAAGGGCACATGCCTCCCAATGGCCAGCTGGTCTTCAGGTCTCTGCCACACATACGCAAAGGCAGGGTGAGCATGGGGGTCACAAGTGCATGCGCAGGGGTTGGGCGCATGCACGGGGGTCACACACATGCAGGGAACGCAGGGGGGGTCACATGTGCATGTGTGGGGGGCACAGGGGGGTCTCATGCACATGCATGGGGGATGGGGTGCATATGATGGGGCCACACAGTTCATTTTGGGGGTGCATGTATGCACTTTGGGTACTTGTTACTGAAAAGGTTAGCCATCACTGAGCTATACCTTTCTGAAGATGTAGAAAAAATGGCCATCAATCACTCTAATTGTTCAGTATTTGAAATCTGGCCACAAGATTTAACTCTGCCAACTTACACCATCATTGTCATTTCTATATCACTGTTACCTGAGTAACTCTGATATTTCTGTTTGACACTGAACACCAACTAAAAGCTCAAAAGCTTGAAACTCACCCACCCCCAGAATTTCCCTTCTTCTTGTCTGGTGTAGCTTTCAGTCTCACCAAGCTAAACTTATGTAAAGTGTGGCTTTCTTAAAATCAGCAGTGGTGGTTGAAGAGTGGATTAAATTGTATTCCCATGGAATCTGTCCTGTTTTGGCTCAGAATTGGGGGTGACTTCTTTCTCCTATGGGAAACTCCAGTCTGAAGATGATTGAATCATATGCATGGGACAATCAAAACAAACTGTTATCCCAAGTGGGCAATAAAAGGAGATCAAATGCAGGCAGATGGCAAAATGAGAATCATTACCCACTTGTATATTTGATTGAAACATGGACCATGCCATAAAATAGATAGAGAGGATACAGAGGTTCAAAAGCATATTGTAATTTTTACTGTTAAAGGAATATTAAAGCTCTGTGATCCCAGTACTGCCTGGTCTTCTAACCCTAGCATTAAATTTAATAATAATAATAAACAGAAATCTTTTCACAGTTGAATTCTACCTTTATGTTCGGGCTAATCAATATTACTTTGATATTGCATTATAGAGTTTCTTGCCTGAAGGAATAACCTAGATAAGGACTCCAGATAATAAGAATGGCTGAGGCAATGATGGTTCTTTTATTGCTTAGTAATAATAATAATAATAAAAAAACCCAGAGCATTGTTGGTATGCCTTTTCTCACAATGGATGGTATTTGATCTATTTGGTACACTATTTCTGTCTCCAATCATAAATTCACAGATGCCTCCGAAATTTAGCAGTGAAATTAGTTGACCAAATACTCTAAAAACTGACATCTCAGTTGTTCAGTATATACGTATAAACCCTTTGGATTAAAAAAAAATCAATTTAAAGGAACAAGGATTTACCTTGGAGGTCTTTGCTTTAAGCCTCGTATAATTGCCTTCAATTTTCCACTTATATTGCTGTTTTAATATTGGTATTTTGCTCCCTTTGGTTGTTCTGACCCAAGCCTGAAAGAAATAGACATTTATTCAAATTCTTGGTCTTTCTTATTATAAGCCAGTTTATTATTGAGAGCCCTTTTGATCTAGTGAATAAGGCACCAGACTAGAAAATAGAACAATGTGAGTACTAGTCCCGCCTTAGCTATGAAAGCTGGCTGGGTGGCTTTGGGCCAGACATACACACACTCAATCTCTGTCTCTCTCTCCCTTCCTCCCTTTCTCTCCCAACCCGCCTCACAGGGTTGTTGTGGGGAAAACAGGAGAAGGAAGATGTGTTGGATGTTCACCAGCTTAAGTTATTTGTAAAAATAATGAAACCAGGGTACAAATAAATAAGCTGTGTTTTCCGGGAAAATCAAGAGACAATATAAATTTTTTAATTCTTTATGATGCCATACAATGAAAGCAATTAATCTCAGTTTCAACTTATATGGGTGTTTGAAAGTAATATCTTTTTTGGCTATTCCACACACTTAGCTCAACACATATTCTGTCATATTTTGTTCAGCTAGAATGTCAGCCCTTGGGTAAAATAAAGAAAATAATTACTTTTTTGTCAAACTGGTGCAGGACCATAGCTCTGGGGTTATAAAACAGACTTCATTAGTGCTGTATGTCTTAAATTCTGCCATTATTTTAGTTGTCCCAAGAGACCTTGAAAGATGATACTTGGCATTAATGGACTCATATAACGCTTCTAACTTTAGCACAGCCTTGGCCATGTTATATTGCAAACACATAAAAACCCCTATCCCTGATTTAAACAAGATGCAACCCTTTGGATATTTTGATATTGTCATATGTTTTCACTATGCCTTAAAACCATGATATTGATTAAAAGGAGCTTATTCAATTACATGCATTTGATCTGTTTAAAAAAGAAAAAGCATCCATTCAAACACTGAAACATATTTCAACTTTCACAAGGACATTTCAATTGATTTCCCACGTAAGAAGGCAGATCTTCAGTCTATACAGGATTTTATAAGAGCTGGATTCTTTGTCTTATCTCTTTTCTCATTTTTTTTTTAAATAACCAATGAATTATTGATCCAACAGAAAAGTAGAACAATGTACATTTTGCTCCCTTAATTGGGTTGGGAATTTGTACTATTTTTACAGTTTTAATGACAGATAAGAAAAGTGATTGATAGGATCTTCTAGCTTCGTTTCCCTTTCTACAAAGCATCATCTGCCAGCTTTCAAATATCCAATAATCCCTTTATATGTGGTAGTCTGAATCTGCAAATATAGAAGGATGTTTCCTCACCTGTTAAGTTGTTCAACAGGTTATAGGGATAGGCAGTGTTCCATGCCTATGTGCTGTTATAATTAGGCTCTTTCTCAACATGTGATCTTCTCAAAGACACTACCCCTGCAGGGATGAACCTCAAAATTTTTACAAAGGGTTCTCTGCCCAGTTGCTGGGTAGGCATGGTCATGGTGGGCATGACCTAGTTGGCCTCCTGCACCATGGTGGGGGTGTGTTTGTGCCCACCCTGGGCTCTGGAGGCTTTCCTCAAGCCTCCAGGAGTGTGAAAAATGGCATCCCCGGGCTCCAGAGGTTCTCTGGAAGCTAGAAATGGGCCCATTTCCAGCCTTCCCGAACTTCCGGAGGCCCGTTTTTCACCATCCCTGACCCTCCGCATGCGCCCTGCACTTACCTACATCCAAAACGGGCCATGTGGGGACTCCTGGGAGGGGAGGGGAGAGGTGGGCGGGGCCAGCCAGGAGTGGGAGTTGGGTGTTCTCTGAACTGCACAGAATCTTAACTACGGGCTCTCCCGAACCCCTGTGAACCTCCAGCAGCCCACCCTGTCCCCTGTTGTAAAATAGCCTAGATGACAGATTGCAGTCTCAGAGAATAGTTGCAAGGAGCATTAGAGGTGCTTCCTCAACTTGCATCTCATGCCTTATTGGGAGAAGTTTGTCCTGTTTCAAATCTGAGTCCTCCTTCATGCCTATGACCTGTCAGATGAACTATTTAAAAATGTGGGTTTAATGCTTTTTTTTTTTTAAAGAGCACTAGATCCATGTTCAGGAGTAGTCAGCTTGCAGGTCACAGATACAGAGGAGGGATTGTGAAGAACATCTCAAAGGCACTTTCTCCCCCTGTCTTCATCCTCCTCTGCAACTTGACCTGTCAATCAGGCCATGAGGAAGGGGTTTATGTGATATAGCAGGAGGAAGCCATCAATAACAAGGCAACTACATTCTAAACTAATTGCACCAGGCAATGGCAGTGTTGTCAGTGAGTAGCTATAGGGAAATGAGACATTGGTACAGAACTAGACAAAATGTCATCATTTTTCTCCCCCCATCCAAACAATTAAAAAAAAAAAAGAAAGGCACAGCCGTATAAAAGTTCACATTAGCATAAGTCAGGGGTGTCAAACTTGATTTCATTGAGGGTCGCATCAGAGTTGTGTTTGACTTTGGGGTGGGTGTGGCCAGGATAAGTGTGGCCAGCTCAACACCACTCGTGTTGTGAGTGCCTGTAGTGGCCCAAGGACTCTGCCAGCAAAAACAGGCTCCCAAGCTCCGTTTTCAGCTGCAACAACCTCCTGTAATCTTCTGCCAGTGAAAACGGAGCTCGGGAGGGCCACACAACTCTCCTGAGCTCTGTTTTTACTGGCAGAGGTACCGTGGGCTGGTCTTTTGCTGTTTTTAGGGTGGCCCCATCGGCCAGATCTAAGTACCCTGCAGGCTGGATCCAGCCCTCAGGCCTTGAGTTTGACAACCCTAGTATAAGCAGTAGAAAATATGCCATGTACTCATTAGTGACAGTAATGGCAATACAGAGCTGACACACCAGGATCTCCACCCAGTTTAAATCAATCTTTGGCACAGAAGGTTATATCGAAAGAGATCTAACTCCCTTCCAAAAGAGCTCTGATACGTACTTTGGAAAGTGTAGCCAGACATTACATGAGCAGAAGCCATGTGTCCAGTTTGTCCTGTAGCTCAAGCCAAAGGTGGTACTCAGTGACCAGAGAAAAGGTGGCATGGCCTTAGAACCTCAAAGTCATCAGTAGATGCTGATCAAGTCCCAGCTCTTGATTATCGACCACAGTGTTGAAGAAACACCACAGACTTATCCATGGCAAAAAAAATAATGGTAGTCCTTGACTTACGACCACAACTGAGAGCGAAACCTCCATTCTAAAGCAATGTGTTTGTTAAGTGAGTGGTGCATGATTTTACTACTGAAGCTGAGCTGACCGCAACCATTTGGATGCCTCAGTGTTGCCACACTGGAGCCGAGAGATAGGGAGTGGGGAATAGAGATATCTGAGGTTTTGTAGCCAAAATAAAATATTTTCACCCGGGAACCAAGGACATTCTAACATCTGGCCAGAGAGAGGAGGAGCGACATTACCAGATGACTGGATAGCACCTTAATTGGACCATGTGACTGATTGTTTGGGGAGGGGGGAAAACTTTAACTTTTAATTAGATGAAAACCACAGGAACCTAGAGTCGGTTTTCACCAGAACTGTGCCAATATGATACATCCAATAAAGTTATTCTTGGAGGAACCTACTAGCCTTGGAGGTTTCCTTTCTATGGGGTGGTGAGATTCAATTTTTTTTTACTACTGGTTCTGTGGGCGTGGCGTGGTGGGCGTGGCAGGGAAAGGATACTGTAAAATCTCCAGTCAGAGGTGGTATTTGCCAGTTCCCCAAACTACTCAAAATTTCCTCTACCAGTTCTCTAGAACTGGTCAGAATCTGCTGAATATCACCTCTCTTGCTATGGGTGTATTACTTGGAACCTTGACAGTACCTTTTTTGCAATGATTCTTAAGCAAGTTGCCATGGTTATTAAGTGAATCAGCATGGTCGTTAAGCCAAACTGGCTTCCCCCATTGACTTGGCTTATTGTAAGCTACCCAGGAAATGGCAATCACATGATTCAGGAACTCTGCAACTTTAATTAATTTATGCAAGTCTCCAAGGGTCCAAATTTTGATCACATGACCCTGGGGACACAAAGATTCCCCAAGATGCAAGGAGCAATCAAAAATCAATTTGTTTTCAGCATCGTCATCATTTTGAACAGTCCTTAAACATATGGCCATAAGTTGAGGACTATCTATAGTTGAGATACAAAACAAGTAAGGACAACTTCAAGTTACCCTAGCTGTAGTTTCAGTGACATGAAAGCAATGTCATGTAGATGTGGAATATAGAAACAGTTCCTGGGGTTGTTATGGTTAGGCAGACAAGAAGATGAGCCATTAAAATATATATTTTTTGATCTGAACTATGTGATTTCAAATTATTTTCAAAAGATAGGGTAGAATTTACAAACTATTAGATCCCATTCCATCTGATCAGTTACAATGGCAAAAAGCAGCAACATTCACTTACCTGTAGATAGTAGAAACTGGTCACAGGGTCACTCCAGATAAGTGACTTTAGATTTACAGCCCTAAAGAGGATCCATGTGGAAATTAAGGGCATTGAACTTTAGCTGTGCTTGAAGTTCTGCCTGGTTAGAAAAGATGTATACAGTATGATATCATGAACATAAAGAAGCCATTCAAAGAAATTTCTTAGAAAGCAACTGATTAAAGACATATTTCATAAAGCCACTAAGGAAGTGAAAATAAGCACTTCAACAAATGGAAAGTGGAATAAGTGGAGTCTTTTCTGTAGCTATTAAGAAATTAGTAGTTCTGTAACTATGGTCAATGGCTGCATTTGGATATGAATCTGCCTGTCCTTGCTACTCCCTGGCACATCGCTATTTTAATTTGTTTCCTGATGCCAGACAATTCATTAGCCGGAACAAGATTCTATCTGACCTCCAGTCAGCAATAGATGAGGAGAACAAGGCTGTAGATACTTGTTCAACTATTTTCTTGTTCCCCAGCCTACAAATGCCAGTTTCACAATAATTATCATAGCAATATTTGAAACATTTCATACACTGTGGACTGCATATTGTGACCTCAATGAGAGCTTTAGGACTCTTCTCTGTCAAGGAAAGAAGGAAGTAAGAGACAGAAATTATAGGAAATATATTCTATCATCTATCTATATCTATCTATCCCTCCCTCCCTCCCTCCCTCCCTCCCTCCCTCCCTCCATCCATCCATCCATCCATCCATCCATCCATCCATCTATCTATCTATCTATCTATCTATCTATCTATCTATCTATCTATCTATCTATCTATCTATCATGTCAACATAGTATGATAGACTTACGGGGCTGGCACGTTATGCAACAAGGTCACATAGTGTAATAAGATTGGGACTGGGTTAGAGACTTCTGTCCTCACTGTGAGTTGTGTTGGGGGGGGGGGGGTGCACGAAGGGATGCTCAGCCAATCTCATTGTATAATGTTGTACTCTGACAATAAAGGTAATAATAGTATCTATCATCTTCTATCATCTATCACTATATCTATCTCAAGGTTCAAGGGGAAAAAAAATCTAAACATCTACATACACACCATTCTCCAAAATGTTTGTAGGTATGTTAACTCTGGTGAAAATATATGATTCTGTTTCATTTTTTTTTAAAGTGTTCCTTAGTGACTAACTCTGTTCTATTTTATTGTTGGATCTTGGCCGGATTAGATTCATAACTCTTTGAGAAACCGTGACAAAGGCTTAAGAACCTTACATAGATAAACTGAGGAGTTGGTGTGTGTCAGGCCTGCCAACCATATTGCATCCCATCAGATCCCAATGACATCAGAAAAACTGATTTTGAAATGCTAATCAGCACATTTGGAGAAATGGTTTCTATCAACACAAGCTGGGAAATAAAGAGTTAAAGTTCCCTTTGTACCCACATGGCTTTCACCAGCTGTTGAGCCTCCTCCACATAAGCTATTTATATTATAATGACATATGCATGTTAATTACATTCATGCAATGAAAGTCACTTCTACTTTGACTCTTTGGCAAATACTCAAAAAGGCATGAAGTTATTTCTCTTTTTAAATTTCCTTTTGACTGTAAAATTAAATTCTACCCCCTCCCGTGGATTTTGATGTGGTAAATGGTATTTGTGGATATTCCACTATTATTTAATACTATTATTATTCCACTTTTAAAATAGCTTCCTTTTTCAGTATATGGCCTGACACAAGCTTGATATAGGCTTGGTTTGATCATGAGAAATTTCTGCAAAGAAAGAAATGGAATTCAGAAATGCCAGCCTCTTCATGTAGGTTGATAGAAAGGCAACAAAGTGTAATAATTTCAGCATGGAGATGTAATTCAAATTCTAATGTGGGCTGTACCACCATGAATACAGTATATTACATTGCTTTTCAAGGGCTGTTGAAAGCCATTGTGTTCAAAATGTGGTGGCACAAGAGTAATAGATACATATCCATCCATCCATCCATCCATTCATCCATCTATCTATCATCTATCTATTAAAATTATATAGCTGTCCATCTCACAGAAGGCAACTCTTGCTTAGGTGTCATTGCTACAACAGGAACTGCATTGATTCACCGTCAGCTTTTATTTGCAATTCAAGATCATCAACTACAAAGCCTTTCATGGAACAGGCATAGCTTAGGGCAGAGGTCTCCAAACTTAAGATTTGTGGACTTTAACATCCAGAATTCTCCAGCCAGCTAAGTCTTAAAGTTGCCAAGTTTGGAAACCCCTGGCTTAGGGAAAGGAGTAGCAGAGAGCAGAAACTCCGTTAGTGGCTCAGCTGAAAGTCTAGATCAGGGCTGTCAAATGTGCTGGTCACACCTACGCCTGGTTTAGCAAAGTGGGGATGGAATCCCGATATGTCACATGAGGCTGCCTTCATGACATGAGTTTGTCACCCCTGGTCTAGATGGCAGTAAAGAATTAGGGCTTTCTATATCGGTGATTTTGCCAACCCAGATCTGATGGTCCTACATTAAACCAAAGTTCATCATTCTTTCCATGCTTCTCTCCTTGTTTGCAGACATATGCAATTTGCACACTGTATAATCAGTTCTACTTCAAATGATTGTATACTACTGTCAGTGCATATTCAACACTTATACAACTAATTTAGAGAAAATGTTTCCTGGAGACATTTTATTATCACTTATTGCTGAACCAATTCTTCCCTTTATTCAAGAATGGTCCCAAGAATGACATGTGGAATTACTTTATTGTTCTTCATGAAAAGAAAGATTCTTGCCTGACTAAAGCAACCATTTCCTTAACTATAGTTATACTCTGGGAATTGCTACGAAGGAGCAATTTTAATCCTCTTCCTGCCAACCAAACTTTCCAAGCTCTGTTGCCTCTGAAAATCAGTTCCTTCCCCCTGGGGATCCGGACCACAGGATATCACTACAGATCACTGTTATAGGATTCAGCCAAACATTCCCCCAAAAGCAACAACAAAACCCTATGTTCATTGGATGGAGCTTGAAGGTGAAAACAGATTAACTAACCCTACAGTTCTACCCTACCACTTTCCCCTTTTCACACTGGAACCCAGAGTAATCTTTGGAAAAGTATTATACTAATGTCTTATTTATGGATAAATAAAGGCAACTATAGCTGCACATTTCCCTAGGATATTATGTAACAATGTAATGTTCTTCACAGAAAAAAATATTGAAATATAAACAAGTGACAGCAGTATCCACAACAAATAACTTTTACATGAAAATGACAATCAGTTATGATATCATCACAAGATGCTATAGGTCTCCCCCATCAAACTGAAGGAGGGTGGTTTAACAAATACAAGAGAATTGGGAGAGGGAATTCTATTTCTAGTCATATTCAAAGAAGACAATCTTTGCTCTTTTTTGGATTAGGAGAGAAGCAAAAAAAAATTATGTGAAAGAATGATCTTTACACTGATCTTAGATACAGCACACACTTCTTTAGTTTATTTTTATTTATTTTATTTTATTTATTAAATGTATACATCACCCATCTCGCTCTTTGGGGTAACTCTAGGTGTCTCTATTTGAAATATTTCCTGAGCAGATTGATGGGAGCAGCTTTCAGAACTCCTATTTTGAATGAGATCCCATCCTTGTTAGAAGAATCATTGGAAATTTTGGTAAATTTAATTTTTGTATAAGAAAAATAGCCCATTTCCCGTTCTTCTAGAAGGGATTAGATCAAGTGAAGAATATCAATGCTCTTCTGTTTTTAACTGAACAAGCAATCCTGAAACAATTATTGTTTTAATGAAACTATGTGTAAAAATGTAGTGCTATTGATTTAGTTATTTGGAGGAACAGAAGAGTAATAGATGTCTTGCTGATAATGCAGTTGGACTATTCATTACAAATTAATCATACTTATTTTAACAATAATCTCTAAATTTGCATGGGTTAGTGTCAAAGTATTGCATGCATCAGTTGGTACATAATTCCCAGTTCTCATGATCTGTAATATGTATCTTCCTCTAAGTGGTGAGATTCTAGCTTCTAACTCTGTATCTATCATTTTTTTAAATAGTTCTTCCCAGAAAAATCCAAAGCCCCACATTTGAAGATTTGAATTTTAATCTACTGTAATTTATACTAAGTATACTTGGTGTAATATACTAGTGGAGTAATGTACTGTTTACTATTATAAACAGTGTATTATAAAACATATAAGTGATGCCTACCTTAAGCTAGAATAGAATAGAATAGAATAGAATAGAATAGAATAGAATAGAATAGAATAGAATAGAATAGAATAGAATAGAGCATTTTATTGGCCAAGTGTGATTGGACACACAAGGAATTTGTCTTGGTGTAAATACTCTCAGTATACATAAGGAAAAGATACATTCATTAAGAATCAAGAATCATAACGTACAATACTTAATGATTGTCATAGGGTACAATCAGCAATCAAATCATACTAGGAAACAGTCAGTATAAATCGTAAGGATACAAGCCACAAAGTTACAGTCCTACAATCACAAGTGGGAAGGGATAGGTGATAAGGAGTGATGAGAAGATTAATAGTACTAGTAGTGCAGACTTTGGAAATAGTTGAGCAGTGTTGAGGGAATTATTTGTTTAGCAGAGTGATGGCTTTCAGGAAAAAACTGTTCTTGTGTCTAGTTGTTCTGGTGTGCAGTGCTGTATAGCGTCGTTTCGAGGGAAGGAGTTGAAACAGTTTATGTCCGGGATGTGAGGGGTATATAAATATTTTCACAGCCCTCTTTTGGACTCGTGCAGTTGACTTGTGATGACCACATGGCCCCACACATCCCACTACTCTTCCTCCATCTGTTATTTCCTTGGCAACAGTACACTGATGATTTGCCTTTTCTTGGAATTTTTTTAACTTCCCAGTGTAACCTAGGAATTCTTGGCATGTTATTTACTTCTTTAGGTAAACAGTAATTAGTAAATTTTCAAACTTAGCCAAAACCACCAAGCACTATCACTTTCAGTGACAGTCCACTAAATACTAAACCCTTCCTATTTCCCTTTTTTTACACTAATAAGACTACTAAAAAGATGCTTTGAATGGCTATAGTAAAATGGAACAAATTTGGATTTGTTAAGAGGTTCTGCTGCATGAGTAACTTTCTCATAAGGATCCACACATTTTACAAGCAAATTACAATTGTTAATTACAGCAAACCATATGCAGATCCATCCAACCAGTGTGGCCTTTAAAAGAAAAAAAAGAAAAAGAAAAATGTGTTAATAAAATTAGCTAGAAGGTCTTTACAAAGACAGGTACAAAAAGTGGAGGAGACAAGGATTTTCATAAGAGTACCAGGAATCTTTCTTTATCCCAACTCAGAGCTCTATATTTGACATTTTCAGAATTATTCTATATCAAAAAGCATTTCTGTTGACACCAAAAAGAGAAAGCCATTTCACTTTGTTAAAGCCAAACAGCAGATATTTCCCATGGAAGGAAGCAACGAAGAAAAAAGTTTCAAGAAAGGATGATGAACAATACTTAAGGACTTTTTTAACACTTAAATTTTAGGGCACAGTCAGATGTTCAGTTTAGAGTACAATCCACCACTCCTTGAGCCAGAAGAAGCGTAGGTTGGTATAAAATCTGGTGTTTCATTTCCCAACCTTTAGTCTGCTAGGGTAGCAAGACTGATGACTGGTACTTCTTTTAATGTATTAAAATAGGATAAGACAAGGAATCTGATTGGTGGGTTTCTCCAGCTTCGTAGCCTCTCTTACCAAGTGTTGTCAGTTGGCATGGAAATTCCTATCAATCATTCTCCCTTATGTGGAATGGGTAGAATAGGGTAAATATAGGTGGGTGCTTGGAATGACAGGTGTCTTCACTCATCAAGTACCCTGGTTAACAGAGGTGCTTCATGCTTATTACCTATCAATCAGGCTATTTCTGAATATTGGTCTAGTGCTGACAAGCTCCAGCACAGAAATAAAGTATCAGATGAAATAGGAGGGAATAATCAAGAACAAATGAGCTCCATTCATGACTAATGCAGCAACAGAATAGTAATAGTGATGGACATCCTATCCTAGTAACAGGCAACATCTAGAAATAGGTGGATGACCCTTGAACAGGCAAATCCATACCATCTACCTACGAACATAAGAAAAAAACATGTGATGACCCGGAGTGTATCAAAAATATAACAAAAACCAAAATGTAAATAAAGGTCCTTTAATGCCTTCAACTTGGCTTCACTATTCAATTGTTCACAGTTGGAGATTAAACTATTTTCAAAATAACATTCCAAACGAAAGAAATACAGTTCAAATTAAAAAAAGCAGATAACGAGGCAAAAACCAAAAACAAACTGCACTGGAGAAAGTTCCTCGACAGACCAGGATAAATAATTACAAACTTCAGGAAGATAACCAGGTACAGTCCATTGGAAGAACACCAATCAAGATAAACCTCATCCAGAAGTAAAACACTAATTTGTCTCCAGCGTTTGTTAGCATGCAGGTCCAAACTCTTATGCAGATCTCACACCTGCAGCCCATGAAGAGGATCAAGGCCCTCTCCTCCCAAGTAGACTACATTTTTCCCTGATCCTCTCCTCCCTGTATACCCTAGGATGGATAGGGGGTGGGCCTGGGTCCTCCTCTGACTGCTCAGCCAGCCTCTGCCCTTCCCCAGCCTCCTCCACCACCTCTGGAGCCACACTTCCACTCCCTGTGGCTGTTCCTCCTCTCCCTTAGAATCAGTCTCCACCAGGGGCATGACAACAAACTAGCCAAACAAAAACTCTTACTGGCAGAAGCAACATAAATCTGAAAGGCATTTGAAGTTGATTGAAATACACAACTGGCAGAATCCAGCTCACTTTCCTTGTTTAAATTGACCGCCAGTCAATGGGACTAACATGCTTGCAACACCAGACTAGTTGCAGAATCCAGTATGGGTTGGTCCCCAGGAGCAGAGGTTTGGTTTTTGTGCTGGAGTCCATCTTCCAAAAGCTTGGGAGACAGAACCTCTGGTCCCAGTGACCAACCCACATTGGATCCTGCAACTTTATCCTGGGACACGTATATTCGCCTTCACCAGACAAGGTATTCAGAAACTGTGTTGTATCTCTGGAAGCCAAGTGCTTGGACTCTTCTGCAACCCAAGACAAAATAGTTATGGTGGACAGTTTGCAATGGCTAAAGAAGAGGAACCCTGTCTATAACAATTAATCATTAGATGTTGGGCAGATCCCACTGCTGTGTCAACAGCCACACCATTTGCTATTAATAGTCTGATTTCCTTCATTCAAAAAAGATTTGTCATAACAGCAGCAAACAAAGTAATGTGCTAATAATAGTTTATGATCTAACTGCTTACTGTCTAGTTGATGCTGAAATACAAAACATTCTCTCCTTGCTAGCAGACTGGTGCCAATGCATGCTTGTAAAAAAAGCATTGATAATTAAGCGCTTCACTTAGTTTACATTATATGTAGATTAATTTTCTATGGAAATCAATTATTACTTTCTGTGGAATAAGCAGTTATGCAAGATAAGGAAAAACTCTGTTCTACATGATCAGATGTGTAATTATGAGCAATTATTGACATTCCTGGAAATGCCCCTAAGTAGAATTTGCAGAAATGAGAACTCTTTAAGCTAATTCTTAACACTAATTCTTAACATTTCACACCAAATGTCTCATTTATTTCTTATATTTTCTTTATAGCTTGGGACAATCCGACTGGTAAATTATGTTTTCCTAGGTGCTTATGCACCAGCCATTTCTTATGAGATATGTTCACTAAAGTCAGTGCTGGTATTCAAATTTTTTTACTTCTGGTTCTGTGGGACTGGCTTGGTGGGTGGTGCGGCTTGGTGGGTGTGGCATGGTTTGGTGGGCATGGCAGGGGAAGGATCAGAGGTGGTATTCAGCAGGTTCTGACCAGTTCTGGAGAACCAGTAGTGGTAATTTTGAGTAGTTTGGAGAACCAGCAAACACCACCTCTGACTGGAGATTTTACAGTATCCTTCCCCTGCCCCGCCCACCAAGCCACACCCACAGAACTGGCAATAAGGGAAGGATACTGCAAAATCTCCATTTCCATCCCACTCCAGGGGAAGAATACTGTAAAATCCTTATTCCCTCCCCACCCCACTAACCTGCTTTCCAGCTCCATTCTCCTGTGCAAGGCAACAAAAGACCCAGCCGATCAGCTGGAACTCAGGAGGCAGAGAATAGATGGAGGCAGAGAATGGATGAGAATAGATAGAGGTGATATTTACCGGTTCTTCGAACTACTCAAAATTTCTGCTCCCAGTTTTCCAGAACTGGTCAGAACTGGCTGAATACCACCTGTGACTAAAGTCCTGTGAAATGCAAATTGTCATAAAAATCTAAGGAAAAAAGACCACAATTCTGACTCTCCGTGAATCTGCAGCGAGAAAGAATAACAGAATAACAGAGTTGAAAGAGATGTTGGAGGTCTTCTAATCCACTCCCTTGCTCATATAGGAGACACTATTCCATTTCAGACAAATGGTTGTCCAAACTCTTCTTGAAACTCTCCAGTGTTGAAGCACCCACAACTTCTGGAGACAAGTCATTCCATGCATAATTATTCTGTCAGGAAATTTTTCCTTACTTCTAGATAGTTTCTCTCCTTGATTAGTTTCCATCCATTGCTTCTTGTCCTGCCTTCAGGTGCTTTGGAGCAGGGGTCTCCAACCTTAGCAACTTTAAGACTTGTGGACTTCAATTCCCAGAGTTCCTCAGCCAGCAAAGCTACAGCAAAGCTGGCTGAGGAACTCTGGGAGTTGAATCCACAGGTCTTAACGTTGCCAAGGTTGGAGACCCCTGCTTTGGAGAATAGATTGACCCCCTCTTTTTTGTGGTAGTCCCTTAGATATTGGAACACTGATATCATGTTACCCTTACTCCTTCTTTTAGACATACCAATTCCTGCAACCATACTTCATATGTTTTAGGCTTGTCAGAAGTCTTTTGTTAATGTTCATAAGTCTGAGGAAAACATCAACAAAAACCATCATGAAACAGTGGTGGCATCTGGGAGAACCAGAGAAGGAGTCCACAAAATCAAGATGGCAGACATAATTATGCAATCAAAGTTCTGTTCCTATTTTACCTAACAATGCCACTGGTGACATGATTCTAATTCCAGATCATTAAATGAGTTGGGAATATTTCATTACTATACAAAGTTCTAAATGGGGTATTAGGAGGGATTAGATGAGGCCAGTGTTCTAGTCCAGCAACATCTCTGCTTTCCTTAACTAACATATTCAGGGGGGGAGGGAGGGGGAGAGAGAGAGAGAGGGAGGGAGAGGAAGGAGGGAAGGAGGAGGGGGAGAGAGGAGGGAGAGAAAGGGGAGAGAGAGAGGGAGAGAGGAAGGGAGGGAGAAGAGAGAATGGTGAGAGGGAGAGGGAGGGAAGGAGAGACAGGGAAGGAGGGAGAAGAGAGAGAAAAGAGAGGGGGAGAGAGAGAGGGGAAAGGAGACGGTGAGGGAAAGGGAGGAGGGAAGAGATAGAGATGAGAGAGAGAGGGAGGGAGGGAGGAGAGACAGAGGGAGAGAGATTTAATAATTGTTCCCCTATCTTGAAGGGAATGGAGAAGTTCTTACAGAGGGAAATCCATCCATGTAATACTCCTTTCTTTTGTCAGTAAGACAAAACTGTTGGTATGGAGATTGGATCTCTAATCTGGACATTTTAAATCTCATTTTTATATCATTAAGGAAAAAATAATCCTTGGAGTGGAGGTTTGTGGGTATTTGGCAATTATAGCAATGGCCTTTGACCAGACATTTATTTGTGCAGTCAGGATGTAATCTAGTATTCATCACCTTCATTCTGTTGTCACTCAATTGTAGGAACTTTTAGTATCTTAAATATGTAGCAGGAAAAAGAAAAAGGATTTATGGTAGGCTGGGAACTCTTTATAGACTTTTTAAATGAAAGAGAAAAAAAATGCCCTCATGACTTATAGTTTGATATTAGAAAAAAATGGACAATAGGTTAAATTAGAGGGGTTTTTTGTAACCATAAAGTAAGAGATTTTTGTAAACATTTGTAAATATTTGTTGTCCAGATATCATAAGTTTTCCTTCCTTCCTTCCTGTCCCACCCTCCATCCCTCCCTTATTCTTCCCTTCCTTCCCTCTTTATCGCTTTGTGATAGGTCTTATATTTTTTATAAAAGTTTAATAAAAATATATTTTAGAAAAAGAAGGCAGAGGAAAGGGGGGGGATGATTTAGCTTGTCAACAGATTTAGCAATATACACTGCCCAGAGGTGAGTTCATTTGTTCGCTCAATTACAAGAAAACAGATATTGTTAAACAATCTGCTGTGTTCCAGAAATGTTGCCACTAGTATAAATCTAATTTATATGGATAGCAAATACATTTCACCGAGTCTCTGTGTCTGCCTCTCAGTGCATGATGCAGTTTACATAATGGGAAATTGAAGTAGACATTATTTCAAAATAACATTTTTTTCAGGTGATTGGTGTTGACTTTGGTAATCAAGAAGATATCCTCCACTAAGGTTGCTATGAAAAGTTTCCTCTGATATTATTGTCTTCCACTTTATACCTGTAAATGAAAAAAAAATTTAAAACATTAAAACCATATCTAAAGATTGAAAAGAACATAGCACCACTGAAACAAAATTGCTTGAATTTTCTATGTTATAGCTAGAACTATCTGGTACATTTGATTTTGTATGCATGTTTGTGTAAAAATTACATTTTTGAACAACAGTTCATGCTGCCACCCCCAGATCAAAAAATAAACCAATGTCAGACTTTATCATAAATTACTGCTTGTCAGCAATGATGATTTGACTTTTAAACAATTCTTGTTTCTCACTGAGCTCTCACTAAGAATTTCTCAATGAGCTCTTTTGTGGTTGATAAAGTTGACAACAGTGTAATTTATACAGGTAGTTCTTGACTTATTATCGTAATTGAGCCCAACATTTCCATTGATAAGTGAGAGAGTTATTGAGTTTTGCTCCGTTTTATGACCTTTCCTGCCATGGTTGTTAAATGAATCACTGCTGTTGTTAAGTTAGTAACACAATTGTTAAGTGAATTTGGCTTCCTCATTGCTTGTCCGAAGATTGTAAAAGGTGATCACATGACCCAGGACACTGCAACCGTCATAAATATGAGCCAGTTGCCAAGTGTCAACATTTTTGTCATATGACCATGGGGATTCTGCAAAGATCATCAGTGTGAAAAATAGTCCTAAGTCACTTTTTTCAGTGCTGTTGCAACTTTGAATGGTCATTAAAGAAATGATTGTAAGTCAAGGACTACCTAGTACATTAGCAACTATCCAATCAGCTATTGGACAAATAGTTCATACTACAGCTACACAATTCTCCACTCCCACCTTCTTAAAATGTGCCTCCTCTATTCCTAGCTGCTTACTGATGACTTTGTGGATCGGGTCTTCAGTTTGCTTCTTTCCTCACCCTCTTATCCAAGCACAGAGGTCTTCAAACTTGGCAATTTTAAGACTTGTGGACTTCAACTCTCAGAATTCTCAGTTGCCAAGTTTGGGGACCCCTCTTTCTACTCTTAACTTAGGTCTCCAAATACCTTCTCAGCTTCTCCTGAAAGGCGAACTTCCAGGTCTTCAAAACATGTTCACTCAGCTACCATTCGTTATGCAGACATTCTGTAAACAAAGCTTCCTGTTTTTCTCTTTCACTTTTTGCTCATGAGTAGTCCTTCTGCCAACATAGAGAAAGGGATGGCTCTTCTTTCCTGTCAATTCCTAGCTGGGAATTGAAGTCCATATCTCTTGAAGTTCCCAAGTTTGAAAAACACTGATTTAAAGCAACCTAACTAGTTTAGTTCATGGAAACTCTGATTCACTAATGTTGCTTCAGAATGTTGCTTCTGAAAACTATGTTGAGTATGTCAGTTTTTGATATAAAATGATTGAACTTATATAGTCATCTATCAGGCACCATTTGGAGCAACTGAATGTGTTGTAAATGTTAATTAACTCTTCGGTTCTTTCCAGGCTGAATTTGAAAGTCATTATTATAATGAGTAAATGAGGGTCACTAGTATTTTCTAATATTGCAAATGTTCAGATGAAAAACATTTATTGCAACTCTGGGGTATGGCCAGAAAAAGCTGTGAGAAAAAAATGGGACTTTCCAACTAGTCTACTGGCTTGAGTAATTTACTATTTTATGAAACATAACAGCCACTTCCCAGAACCAATTCTTTTCCCTCAGTGGTCAAGGAATAATCAGAAGTTCTTCAAACAAAAGAGCCATTTTGCCTTCCAGGAAATTGTTTAGTAAATTAATAAGAGCTGAGTCTGAAACTAAATGAAAACTTTTCATCAACCTTAGGGCATTTTACAATTTGTTAAATGCAATACCTATCAAATAACTGAACTTTAATTTGATATAGTTCAATTTTTTTCTATCAAAGATTTCTGCATTCACGGTGCAGGTTCCAAAAAAGAGCTTAGAAATGTTGTTTCAATAATTTTCTACACAAGGCAAATTGCTCACTAATTGAACATGCTAATAATCAATGTTATTCTCTTCAACTTCTAACTCTAATTATGTTGTGTTGTGCATTGCATCACAAGGAAACAGTTAAAGCTAGAATGATACAGTATTTCTGACCTATAGAATTATCTCAGTCAAAATGGCTAAATGTCTTGCGTTTTAGGCCTGATAATTGGAAAGGTGGTGGAATGAAGTTACAAAAATACTAATGGTCCTTTGTTCATACCACCTTATAGAAGGTGAGTTTTGAATTTATAAATTAAGTTTGTACTATGAGATGATAGACAGACAGACAAACAGATAGATAATGAATTATTTATAAAAATAATATAGGTGGATAAATTTTGAGGTGGAGACAACACTAAGTCCAGTCAGTTCATAGGGGTTTAATAGTTAATCAGCTCATAGAGAAAATAATTCGTAAGAGAATCCAGGGTTAACCACATAATATACAAGAGTAGGAGGAAAAGACTAGCAATGTTCTAGATCCCTTAGAAAGCAACTTATGGGGCAAATCAAACTGCTTGCAAGCAAAATGCCAATATGTTGTTCAATATAGAGGAGTGTCATCCTTCCTTTGTGCACTTGTTACTGTCATCTATCCTATACAAATGTACAATACATGGTGACAAAGGTAACATTGTATGTCAGACTTAATCATGAATGAAAAGAAAATGATGAAGATGCATCTAAAAAAAGTGTATGGCCCTAGAAGAGCAGAGCAATAAGCCACAAAATACAGTAAGTGTATGAGGGAAGAGGGGGCTTTTGGACAGGTCCGTAGGATCTACCAGTTGCGGCCCTTTCTGGATCGGGATGCGCTTCGCACGGTCACTTCCGCCCTGGTGATCTCCCGCCTAGACTATGCCAATGCTCTCTACATGGGGCTGCCCTTGAAGAGCATCCGGAGGCTCCAGTTGGTGCAGAATGCAGCCGCGAGGGTGGTAATGGGGGCACCTAGGGGCTCCCATGTTATGCCACTTCTACGCGCGCTGCATTGGCTCCCGGTGGCCCTCCGGGTGCGCTTCAAGGTCTTGGTCACTATCTTTAAAGCGCTCCATGGCTCGGGACCAGGTTACTTGCGAGACCGCCTCCTGCCACCATCGGCTTCCCACCGACCGGTACGCTCCCATAGAGTGGGCCTCCTCGGGGTGCCGCCGGCTGGACGGCTGGCGACCCCGAGGGCGCGGGCCTTCTCATTGGGAGCACCCCCTCTCTGGAATGAATTACCCCCGGAGGTAAGGGCCGCCCCCGATCTCATGGCCTTCCGTCGGTTGCTCAAAACACATTTATTTCGGCAGGCCGGACTGGCCTAGGGGTTTTTAAATTTTAATCGGGTTTTAATCTTTTTAATACTTGTTTATATTTTATTAGAGCCATATTGTATTTCAGTTTTTAAATTTTAATATTTTATGTTGTCTCATACTTTGTACATTGTATATGTGTTTTTATTGGCTGTTCACCGCCCCGAGTCCCTCCGGGGAGAGGGGGCGGTATATAAATCAAATAAATAAATAAATAAATAAATAAATAAGAGTAAATGGGATGAAAGATTTAGGAGAAGAACAGGTAGAGCCTGGAAGAAGAATCAAGAAAGTACCCAGAATCCTTACATATCCACAAACTCACTATCTCCAAGTATTTAGGAAGCAAATTTGTAAAATCTCTTTTTTTTAATATATTTTTTTTAATTTAAAATACTTACATTCAATTCATCTTTATGTGTGCTATATTTTCCTTCAGCTAACTCAAAGTTAACTCAAACTCAACTACTGGTGATTAGATTTTTTCAAATTATGGTTTCAATCTCAAGAACTATGGGGATTAATTGTCCACACCTGTGGGTTTATGCTTCGGTTATTCAAAAAAGAAAGTACTACTGAAATTTTAGAATTTCAGAAACAATCTTATGGTATGTCAGAGGAAGAACTTCTGTTCCAAGTAATTAATCCCAAGTCCCACTAAGTATCTACCTAGTGGAATTTTTCTGGTTGTGGTCAGTGTTTCCATAACTTGTGCTGCCCAAATGTATTATGGACCTTTCAAAGTATAATATTTATTTTAATGTACAATAAAAAATAAATTAGGCAAGTTCATTATGGTATGTAGACATGAATCAAACAGAACATGGCCTGACTTGTGTGACTCTGCTTTCCATGATTTTATTTTATTGCGAAATATTTCCTGGTTAGGATGTGGCACACTAAGACATTCGGGTATGTCATTTAGGCAAATTGTGTTGATTTTTAGGGACTTTTTTTTAAAAAATGTACAGGTGAGGGAGAATGGCTAAATGTGTGTTTGTAGGGAAAGCTCTGAAAGGTAGCAATGTCTTATTTTATATTGTTTTTAAAAGACACAGAAAATAAGCACAAATTAATATTTTAATATATGCCACCAATAGAAATGAGCCCAGACTGAGTTTAGACTAACTCACTGCCTTTTAGTTTAGAGAGATGTTAAATGTCTAAGCCCCTGTGCTTAACTGGCTATATCTTCCCAGCTTTAGCTGATCTGAAAATGCTAATAACACCTAGTTAATAGATAGAGTCCACCTGCAAATTATTGTAATTACCACCAATTTGGGAAATAGGCAGTTTAAAAAAAATACTATATAAATGTGTGTGTGTTTGTGGGGGGGGGGGATAGATAGTTGGACAGATTGCAACCCAATTCTGAATTATTACCAAGTAAACTACAAGGAGTATATGGAGTCACAAGGGTACCAGCTTAAGTCAAAGAACATTTGATTCTAAACAATTTTATCATTTCAGTATAGATGTGAGAGAAATAAAAGCAACGTTAACTAATCCTGATTCAACAAGGGGTATTAAAAACCCTGAAAATTGTATTTATATACTAAAAGTAATAGACAGTAGAGCTGAGGGCCACTTTCTGAACACAAACTTTTTGTAGAAAAGAGAATGACTTTAACTATCCTTAAAAGGAGGATGTAATCGTTTGAGCAAGACTGAAATATTCACCATAATTCTAAGAAGGTAATTCTCATATTTATTTAATTTAGCTTTATGTAACTTAGTGAACATCAGCAATTTCTATTTCCTCCTTTTTCCTAAAGGTCAACTGATAGTCAAGGGGTGGCCACAATTTCCTGCTTCTTGAATGACATTCTGTATTGCTATCAAAATTCATTTTCAGAGCAGGAAATGCCTGGAAATCAAATATTATATTTTCTTTCCCAGAAAACGCCCAGAGCAATTAGAAGCCATCGCCACTCTATTTCATCATTCTTTCCACCCCTCCATAAATAAGTGGAGAAAACAAAACAAGCAAACATTGTTGTTCTTCTATATACTTATTAAAGGTTATTTCTCTCTACCGTATTTCTAAATTGGCAATGTCAAATTGGCTTAATTCTATGATACTAGCAATGTTTATTCTGCAGGAACAGAGATTTATTCCAAGAATTTTATCAGTTCAGCCATTTTCTGTATTTAAATTCATGTCTGTTAATAAACCATAGGATGCCTTTAATTCAGATAATGCTCCATTATACTGCCTCAGACAATGAACAGGATAATAAATATCAACAATACTTGTTGCCAGTAGATCCATATATAGTGTTTTTCATATATATAATTTGCACTCAATAATCCAACTTTAATCAGAGCTGAGAGGATAAGAAACACAAGCATTTTTTAAAAGGCTGATGTTGCAAGCTCAGCAGCATATAGTATATACTCTCAATTGTCTATAAATCTATATGACCCAAAATATTGATGTCAATTTAAGAAACAAAGAACATACTTTCAGAGAGGGGCCATTAGTAGCCTATCAGTAGCTAGTCCGCTATTTGGATGGACCATGGGAAGAGCACTTGTCAAAGTAAGCAGAAACAGCCTCCAATAAGCCTTGATATTGATTGAATTAATAAATGAGCTGTCTTATATGCTGTCCCTCACAGTAGGGACAAGGAAAGTCAGTCCTGTGCATGCAGAAGATGATGCTGAACCAGTGGTGGGATTCATCCTTTTTTACTACCAGTTCTATAAGAGAATGCTTTGCATGCATGCGCAACATCCATATATCACCAATTTTAAGCTTCAAAACTGACCTTGTATTCAGTGCTAGTGAGTAAAACAACTGAGGTGTGGCAATCTGTTCTGCTGCATGAATCAGCTGAGCTCACAAATAAGGAAATAAAGCACAGGAAAGGGCAGGGCCAGGTGGGCAGGGCCAACTGCTCACTCCTGCTACCGGTTCATTAGAACCTGTGCAAACTGGCAGCATCCCACCATCGTATTGAACCCATCAAAAGTCAACTCAAGTCTCCTTTGTGTCAATGCTGACTCCGGGAGACTTCATGAAAGATGGCCATCCTCATATTCACACTGGTAACAGGAAATTATCTCAGCCATTGGAAAACATAAATGCTAAAGTGTGATTTATCAGCTTCTCTGTAACAGATAATAGTTGGTTTGGATTTCAGAAATATGACATGACTGTACTGTAGATATAAATCAGACAAGTTCCTACAGTTTTCTTGGTAAGATTTCGGAAGTGGTTTACCCTCGCCACCTTATTCCTCGGGAAGAGACACCCAAGGTCACCCAGCTGGCTTCATGACTTAGGTAGAACTTCGTTGTTGTTAGTTGTGAAGTCATGTCTGACCCATTACGACCCCATGGACAATGTTCCTCCAGGCTTTCCTGTCCTCTACCATCCTCTGGAATTCATTTAAGCTCACTCCGACTGCTTCAGTGACTCCATCCAGCCACCTTTTCTGTCGTCCCCTTCTTCTATTACCCTCAATCTTCCCCAACATTAGGCTCTTCTCCAGTGAGTCCTTCCTTCTCATTAGGTGGCCAAAGTATTTGAATTTCATAGGTAGGACTAGACCTCACCATCTCCCAGTTTCTTGACAACTGCATCAAACTGGTTCTCAAGAAGATATATCATTTGCTTTTAAAAACAACAGTCACCAAAAAGTTACATTCCTGGAAATGCATGTCCTAATTACCTTCATTGTAAATAATTGTAGCATTAATTTATTTTTATTGTGCAGTGTTCAAAAGGATTCCAATACATTTTCCCTATACGCTGATCAAAATGAACTTCACAGAACATTTGTTCTTCTTGCCAGATGGCCAGTTGCATCCATGTATGAAAGTCAGTGGCTCCTTTATCCTCTGGTTTTGCAAAGCAGTACTAAATTCATAGAGTTCCATCTGTGTTATTGCTTTTTTAAAAAAAATTCTTCCAGATAATGGAAAATCTGATTGCATTTAAAGAAAGAAAGTCCAGAGAGTTACTACAGTTATGAAGTGCAAGTATTAGCAAGTATTTTAAAGAGGTTTCCACAGGCTTCATTAATCACAAACATAAATGTTAGATTGCAGTTAACAGAGATAATTTTTTCTACAAGTTTAAGGAAAGAAGATTTACATGCGTTTGAAAGGCTCGTAGTAGTTCTGCATTTGTTTGGTTGTATCTCCTGAGAAGAATTTCTATATTCTATTATGAGGTTGGTAAAATGAGGACCCAGATTGTTGGGAGCAACATGCCAACTCTGTAAACTGCTTAGAGAGGGCTGTACAAGCACTGTAAAGTGGTATATAAGTTTAAGTGCTATTGCTATATAGGCAAAAAAAGAAGAAGAATGAAGGAAATAACATTCACAAAGCTACTACATTTGGCTTGCAAAAAAAATGCAGCCAACTAGGAAACCTCAGCAAGCCTTATGTCTTATGCGTCTGTGCCACAATGAAAAAACGACCAGAAAACACCCCACCCCCCCCCCAGACTGTTACAAATGGTGGCAGAGCCGACAAGGCCATGGGAGGAAATTGCAATGGACTTCATAGTGGAGTTGATGAAAAGTGGGGGAAACACAGTGATCTGTACTGTAATAGACTTATTCTCCAAATGGGTACACTTCATACCTTGCAGTGGACTACCCTCAGCCCACCAGTTAGCCAAGCTGTTCCTGAAGCACATCTACCACCTGCATGGAGTGCCACGAAGAATTATCTCAGAGGGGTCCAGTTCACAGCTAAGTTCTGGAGGGAATTCTTGCAGTCTATTGGGTCATCCCAGGGCCTTAGCTTGGCCTTTCATCTGAGCACCAATGGGGTGGGGGTGGGGGGGCAGAGAGACTGAATGCCATGGAAGAGCAGTACCTTAGGATCTATGTGAATTATCAGCAGTCCAATTGGGCAGACCCCCTGCTTTTTGCGGAGGTTGTGTACAATAATGCTGTTCACAGTAGCACGGGACTAAGCCCCTTCAGAGTAGTGAGTGGTATGGACTTTGTCCCAATGCCTGAGTATACAAGGGATCCCCCCACCCCTCATATTAGTTTTATCAACCTTATGCCTTTTGTCTAATGCCTTATGAAGTAGCCAACATTGCAGCAGCTATAAAAGGTCTTGGGGAATTCTGGGGAGTATCAGCTGATGACAGAAGTGTTACTTAATACTCTTTATAATGAAAATGTTTGTAATCTTGTCCTTCTTCCTGAAGAGAAGAGGTTAATCCCATCCCTAGATGGGTGATTTATGGGTTTCCCTGCCTTAATCCTGTCAGTTTCTGTTGTTTATTGACTTGATTCAGAGTGTATCAGCTGCATTCCAGCTGCAACTGTTAAGTGGCTCTTAGCTGTCTGCCTAGAGCTATTAACTGAAGGGAGAGAGAGAGGGAAAAAACCCACACTTTCTTGTACATTATTTTTACGTGGTTCTCCAAACTGCATAAGCAATTAACTAATGGTTTGGGCAGAAAGTAGGAGACCAGCTCAATTCGCATAAGGCATAAGGCATAAAAGGTATAAGGCATTTTTTGGCACCGAGTGCTGAAAGCGTGCGAACGTGCCTTATCCCCAAAGTGCAAAAAGCACGCGTCCCCCACACGAGCCCTGCCTGTGCATGTGCGTGCATTCTCATACCTGTATGCATGTACCCCATGCATGTGCCCCGTGCCCGCATATACGCTCTTGTCCCCTGTGCATGTGCCCCACACCCTGCACATGTGTGGCAGAGACCTGCTGGCTGGCAGAAGCTGCATTCGCATGTGTGGCAGAGCTGAGCTGGGTCAATGGCTCGCGTACTCACAGAGAGGGTTCTGCATGCCACTTCTGTCATGCATGCCATAGGTTCACCATCGTGGGCCTAGGTGAAGTCATCCAACAGTTTGGAATTCAATATCATCAATATCCTTATTGTGCTCAGCTTTAAATCATAACTTCAGGCCAGGTTGAAAGTATTGTTGAAGTTCTGTTTCATTGCCTACAGGCTGTGAGGAACTGGATGAAAGAGAGCCAGTTTGGTATAACAACTTTGAATTCTAGGCTTCCCTGAGTCTTGGAAATCAGCTGGCTGACTTTAGGCTAGTTACTCTTTCTCAATCAACCTACTCACAGAAGTGTTATGGGGATAAATAGGGGCCTGAGCTTTAGCATTTTTTTTTAATTTGTCAATTTGTTTATTGCTTACAATTGCTTACAAGATAATAGGTATATGTTAAAACATAGTTATGAATACATGGATACATATAAGAAAAATAAAAAATAAAAGAAACAATAGGACAGGGCTGGTAGGCACGTTGGTGCGCTTATGCACGACCCCTACAGATCTCTTAGGAAAGGAATGAGGTCAATAGTAAACAGTCTAAGGTTAAAGTTTTGGGGTTTAGGGAAGAAAACACAGAGTCAGGTAGATTATTCCAGACATTGACCACTCTATTGCTGAACTCGTATTTCCTGCAATTAAGTTTGGTGTGATTAACCTTGAGTTTGTATCTATTGTTTGTTCTTGTGTTGTTATGGTTGAAGCTGAAATATTCATTGACAGATAGGACATTGTAATGTATGATTTTATATACTATACTTAGATCGGACTGAAGGCGGCATAGTTCTAGGTTTTCTAGGTCTAGAATTTTGAGTCTGGTGGCATAAGGTATTGTACAACGAGTAGAGGAGTGGAAAACTCTTTTTGTGAAATATTTCTGGACTTTCCCAACTGCGTTAATATCAGATACGTAATGTGGGTCCCAGAATGATGAGCTGTATTCGACTATTGGTCTAGCAAATGTTTTGTATGCTCTAGTTAGTAGTATAATATTACCAGAGAAAAAACTACATAAGATTAGGTTAACAACTCTTAATTTTTTGCTGGCTTTAGTTATATATAAAGAAAGAAACCAGTGGTGGGATTCAAAAAGTTTTACCATTGGTTCAGTGGGCATGGCTTGGTGAGTGCACTTTGCGTGCGTGCACACACTTTGCGTGCACGTGCACACCAAATGCACAGGTTGCACAGGTGCAGAGGTGTTCCCACTCACCTCCTGCAAGCCTCCACTCTCCCGGTCAATTCAGCAGCTGCTGCGCAGCACTCTGCTGTGCTGCGCTAAGCAGCTGCGCTTCAAAAGCAGAGGATAAAGGTGAGTATGGGAGCCCGGAAGAGCAGGTAGATTGAACAGCAGAGTGGTGGAGAGAACCATTTTGGTCTCTGCTGCTCATCACTGCTACCGGCTCAGCAGAACCAGGCTGAATCGGTAGACTACCACCACTGAAAGAAACATTCTAATAACTGAACACCAGAGTTATCTATCTGACCTAGTGGCATCTCTTGATCTTGTGGAACAGGTCTCTGACATGAAAGTTCTTCTGGACTCACAGCTCCTGCTTAAACAACAGAAATTAGGTTCATTCCCACTTGAATTACTTTCTGGAAGCAGCTCAAGACACAGTAATTTGAGAAGATGCTCTATTGTGATATTATTAGAGTCAAGACTGACATAATAGCCTTTGTTGGGTGTGTGTTTATATATTTCTATATTAAGTTTTAATCTGATTGTAGATATTTGGGTATTTCTATCTCTGTGAACTGCCCAGAGTTCTTTGGCACTGCAACAGGGTGTAAATGGGATAAATAAACTAGTAATAATACATTTACAAGCTCTCCCTGGACCCAACACCATACCTGGCCCTATCAAAGTAGGACATCTAGTTAGATAACCAGCTCCCTGGTGCAGGTGCTGATCATCTAGCATGATTTGATGCTATGCGGTGTGCTAGTATCCTATATTCCAGACTGATAGAAGGTAGAGATTTCCCTAGGAGCTCCCAGCTACAAACCTGTCATTAGCACTAATGTAAAATGCATTAGCATATTGCTTTGGGAAATCACAGCTACCATTGACAAAGTGTTGATTGCAGCAGCTTCAAATAAAGAGCACCCTTTTAAATCCCAGGAAACAATGTATGACATCATGAATGGCTTACCAGAGACATTTTGTATTGCTGGCAATTTTGCTGCTGGTACTTCAAATAACAAAATGTTTTGCACTAGGTAGTTGGTTTGTCTGCCTTTGCTTTTCTATCGTGCTCCCTGTTACTTTCTTTTTTGGGGGTCATCAATGCATTAGATTTTTATCTCCTTTTAAAGTTCAAGAGATCTGTGCTCTGTTCCTTGGTGAACACAAGATATTGATTCATAATATCAGACAAGATGGGCAGCATACTACTGTAGATAGAGATAGATAGATGATAGATAGATAAGAGAGAGAGAGAGAGAGAGAAGATAGAATAGAGTTGCTTTAAGATGCTTTGTCCCTTTTGGATAAGGTGCCTCCCTCACACACTTATAAACAGGTGACCATATATTTGTAAATAAATTATTTTGGTGGACTCAGCTCTTCAAAAACTATATATGTTACTTTCCCCCCAAAAAAGTGTAGAAGAAATACCGCATTGTTAGAAAGTAATGTTTTCTGCACCAAAAATATCAAAAAGGTAATTGATTTTTTTTTTAACTTTAAGTCTATACTTGTGATCAGAACGTTATTGTTTCTGTCCTTTCTGTCAGGAAATTGCAATTATCTCAGAAATTGAGTGACCTCCTATGTAGCGATGCTTTCATAAACTGATTCTTTGCTTTTGAAGCTCATTAATAACCTATGCTTTGTGTCTTGCTATTCACATCTACCTGCTTCACAATATGAATTTGCCTACCCACCTTGTATTGTGCATCAGCCATATTTCAGAACATCAAGAGGACAGGTCTGCTGCCTTTTTTTTAACATTTTAAAGTTAAGCCTTTACTTTGTGGTGAATGAGATCTTTTATTAGTGGCCTTTCATTTTCTCAATAAATCCATAATCAAACATTAAAGCATATTTTAGGCATAGGATCTCAACTTTGGGTGGTTGTCCCTATATGTAATGGGTTCCATGTTGGGAATATTTCGCGGCACAGATATTGGCAAGGCAAGGTTTCAAACTAGTATCAAGGTTTCAAACAAAGTATCTCTGTAATAAAAAACACATTTTACAAACCATGCCCTCTTATTTTTTGATTGATTCTTCCTATCCATCTTCTTCGATTTTCAAAGACTTTAACTTTACACGACCACTAAATTTAATTTTAATCTTCCTACAAAATAATTGCAACAGTGGGGCTCAATGATGCATAATTTGTACTGTACATTGCCTAGAGACCCTCCTTGAAGAAAACAGGATGTTATGATGTTCCATGTCAATATCGAATAAGGGACGTGGTAGCTCAGTGGCTAAGACTCTGAGTTTGTCGATCAGAAGGGTCGGCAGTTCGGTGGTTCTAATCCCTAGCACAGCATAACAGAGTGAGCTCCTGTCACTTGTCCCAGCTTCAGCCAACCTAGCAGTTAAAAAACATGTAAAAATGCAAGTAGAAAAATAGGGACCACTTTGATGGGAAGGTAACAGCGTTCCATGCGCCTTCGGTGTTTAGTCATGCCAGTCGCATGACCACGGAGACGTCTTCAGATAGTGCTGGCTCTTTGGCTTTGTAACAGAGATTAGCACTGCCCCCTAGAGCCGGAAATGACTAGCACGTATGTTTGAGGGGAACCTTTACCTTTACCTATATCACTATCTAGCTATGCTTGCTTGGTATTGTTTACCATTATAGGTAGTCCTCAACTTATGACCACAATTGAACCCAAAATTTCTGTTGCTAAATGAAACATCTGTTAAATAAATTTTGCCCCATATGATTTAGCTTTCCACAGTTGTTAAGTGAATCACTGCAGTTGTTAAGTTAATAACACGGTTGTTAGGCGAATCTGGCTTCCCCATTGACTTTGCTTGTCAGAAGGTTGCAAAAGGTGATCACGTGACCCATAGGACACTGCAACCGTCATAAATAGGAGCCAGTTGCCAAGCGTCTGAATTTTGATCATGTGACCATGGAGATGCTGCAACAGTTGTAAGCAGGGGTAGGCTGCTGGGGCTTCGCAGGGGTTCAGGAGAGCCCCTAACTAAGATTCTGTGCAGTTTGGAGAACCCCAAAATCCCACTCCTGTCTGGCCCTGCCCACCCATCCCTCCCCTCCCAGGAGTTCCCATGCAGCCTGTTTTCGATGCAGGCAAGTACAGGGTGTGCGCAGAGGCTCAAAGGAGGGTGAAAAATGGGCCTCCCAGAAGTTCAGGAAGGCCAGAAATGGGCCCATTTCTGGCTTCCAGAGAGCCTCCGGAGCCTGGGAGGCCGTTTTCGACTTCCCGGAGGCTTGAGGAAAGCCTCGGAAGCCCAGGGAGGGAAAAACACTCCCCTGCCACTGTGGTGCAGGAGGCTGACTAGGCCATGCCCACCATAGTCACGCCCACCCAGCAACCGGGCAGATAACCCTTTGCTAAAAGTTTTGAAGCCCAACCCTAGTCGTAAGTGTGAAAAATTGTCATAAGTCATTTTTTTCAATGCTGTTGTAAGTTTGAACAGTCACTAAATGAACTATTGTAAATCAAGGACTACCTGAATAGTTTATCACCTCTGGCTTTTTGGGGGGGAGGGTGGGCACATAAGCATGTTTTGAAACAAAGTCTTGGGATGCTGTATTCCGTCATTTTATTTTCTTGGAATGCCTCCATGAACCAAAACTTTTCTTACAAATTAAGATTTGGTTTAGATCACTGATTTGATTTTCAGGAGACTATCTTCCATTTTATTTTATTTTTAAAATATCCTACAAGAATCTTAAGTTAAGTTAGACAAGGGCACCATGGGTGGTGTCCGTGGTACATTAACACCTGCATGCCCCTTGCTGAGAATTAAGAGCATACAAGAAATATGTTTGAAGAAAAACAGTTTGGATAATCCTCTGCAAATGTGTATTACTGAATAATGGAAAATATTAACAAAGCTTGGTTTCTTAATGAAAGGCTGGCCTGTTTCATTAAGCACTTACCCAGCCTTCCGAGTTATAATTATTGCATTAGTCAAAATAGTTTACTTGCTAAGGAGATTTAAAAGTTAATCTTCGTGGAATTAAAATCTTTTGTACTTTGAGAAGTCAAAAGAATTTGTAGATCTATTGGAAAAATACTTTTTTTGATATAATTACATTACATCATTCTAAAAATTGCACAAGGGTCATCTGGCATGTCACTCAACAATAATTTTTAGAGCTTCCATAAAATCTCAACTGTGTGTGACAAGAATATAGTTAAAAGATAACTGAAATGAACCCAATTAAGAAAATATTGCATTTGGGATTTTTCTGACATCATTGGTATAATACATATGAGATACACTTACTTATTTTCAATTTACATGTACACTATAAGCCTTACAGAGGTATTCTGCATTTCATGCCTATACATGAGTAGCATCTGGCTGGAAATTTCAATGGTTTAACATGGAAGTGGAAGTTGCTATGAGAAGGAAAACTTCTCAACCAATTATTTACCTACCTAAGCTTTAATGAAGTATTTTGCTGCTCTCACTTTTTTTCTCATTTAGATCCTAACTAAAGATAAACTTGTATTCTAGAAAATTTCATTTATTTATGTTTCTCAAGCTACTAAATATTCTTTTCTCTTACCTTCCTCATGGTTTAAATATAGTTAGTGTAAAACAGGGTTGTCAAACTCAATTTCATTGAGGGCCAAATCAGGGCTGTGGTTGACCTCGGGAGGCCGGGCGGGCATGGCCAACTGGGTGGGTATGGCCAGCTTGATGCCATTCCCCAAACTGCTGGCATATTTCCTCTTAGCACTGGGTAGACTGGGCCGAAGCTATGCTGGCCCGATATTTCCTCTTCACATTGGGGACACTAGGCCAAAAAGACACATGTAGAACAGGCTGAAGTGGCATGGGCCACTTACATTTTCCAGGATAGCCTCGTGGGCCAGATTTGACCATACCTTGAGTTTGACACCACTGATATAAAAGAAAACTGCTACTTGTACCACATTTCTCTTAATAATTATTTAGAGAATGCTTTAAATGCCTTCCTTCTCTATATCAAAACAGGGCTATCATCTTGAAAGCCCCATCCCAGTTTATCTTTTCCAGCTGACAAGCTCTTGACACATTTATTTTATACAAGATTTTACAAATCTTGTTACTGCATCTCTTAATGTTTGCATTTTGGTGAGTCTAGGAGACATGTTTGTCTGAAAGCAAAAGGCAAGTGGTCATAAGGAAGAAGAGATAAGACATCCAGTTATATCAATCTGTATTATATTCTCCTCTTGGATCAGAAGTGGTATTCAGCAGGTTCTGACCAGTTCTGGAGAACCGGTAGCGGAAATTTTGAGTAGTTCAGAGAACCAGCAAATACCACCTCTGACTGGTCCCACCCTCATCTATTCTCTGCCTCCCAAGTCCCAGGTGATTGGCTGGGTCTTCTTTTGTCGCCCTGCACAGGAGAATGGAGCTGGAAAGCAGGTTAGTGGGGTGGGGTGGAAATGGGATTTTGCAGTAACCTTCCCCTGCCACTCTCACTAAGGCATGCCCACCAAGCCACACCCACAAGCCATGCCACGCCCATCAAGCCATGCCCCGCCCACCAAGACATGCCCACAGAACCGGTAGTAACAAAATTTGAATTCCACCACTGACTTGGATGTATTTAAGTTTCAAATGATCTCTTCTGTTTCAATCCTGGACATCTGGCAAATGTAGTCTAATGTTTGCAATAACTCTGTGAACTTTCCCAATAGCAATGCCATGCATTTTGTTTCTTGATAACTTGTGATATTTGATTAAATTTTTCTTTAAGTTGTTTATTCATTTGTTTGAACATAACCTCCAAGTAGTTTTGTATCTCAGTAGTCATCAAGAAACCACTGCTGAACCCAAAATTTTTGTCCAGTTTCCAACTTTTTTAGGACAGTATTGAAAGTTTGGTCATATTGAAGCTTCAGAGGCTCCTTGGGAAGATTTGGATTATCTGGATGCTTTTCATTTGAGTTTCAACCTGGCACATAGTACAGAGTCTCAGTGATCTCTACATTATGATGCCTCTGATGGGTGGCCCAATGAATTATATAAATAAATAAGGTTGTGCTTGTTGATTCTCTCTAGAAGAGGTGGGGCAGCTGTAGTGCAATGATCATGATCCCATTTCATCTCTTCAAGACCATCAATCGTGGTGTTGTGGCTTGCTGGCAGCAGGTGCGGATGATTGAGATCTTGGAGGGCGAGGACTCAGATGATGGGCCTGCATGTGATGCAGGGATGGGGCCAGGACCATCAGGGAGTGGAATGCTGCCTTCAGAGATTGTGGAGGCTGGCAGCAGTGATGAAGAGGTCCCCGAGGAGCCGGTGCCCAGTGCACATGAGTGCAGGGCTGCTCGAAGGAAAGAACAGTTGCAGCAGCATGGGAAACTCGGGAGTAAGGCTGCAAGGTAATGGCCCCTCCCTTAAGAGATAAAAGGCAGCTGAGAAACCAGAATTCTTTGCAGGAAGCAAAGAAGTTTTTGCACTCAAGCCTTGTGGACGTTCAGAATATCTTGGTTGGTGTTTGGAGATTCTTTGTGTTTAAAATCTTTCTTAGTAATTTTATCTAGTATTCTTGGCAGCCTTGCATAGCTCGTTCTTATCAGAGATAATTAATTTGAAACAGCCTTTTAACCGTGAAGGAACAGAATTCGTAAAGAATCATTAAAAGGTTTTTCTGTTACCTCTGTTTTGTGTTTGTTTCCTTGGAACAAGGTTTGGGTCAGAACACATGGTATCATCCTGGATCAGTTGTGAGGATTGGGTGTAGGAGGCAGGTAAGTGCGATGGTTCTCTGGATTTCTACACAGCCACTTTCAATTGAATAAATGGAAAAGTTGTGCCTGAGACACACAACTTGCAGAGTTTCACAGGACTCAGTGCTTTCATTCTTCTATTTATTTATTTTATTGATTTATTTAATTAAACTTTTATACCGCTCCCTCTCCCAAAAAGGGACTCGGGGCGGTGTACAGCCTACTAAAAACATACAATAAATACCCAATAAATACAATTAAAATAAATTAAATCAAATTGATCCGGCTGTCTATCCCAAAAATTCAATAAAAGTTAAAAGCTAATAAAACCCCAATTTAAAATTAAGTTAAAACCAAAATACAGTTACTGGGCCAGGCCAGCCTGTTTAAAAAATAGGGTTTTCACTGCGCGCCGGAAGGTCAGAATATCCGTCATAGCCCGTATCTCCGGGGGGAGATCATTCCATAGGGAGGGGGCTCCCACAGAGAAAGCCCGAACCCTCGGGGCCGTCAACTGACAACGGCCGGGCGGCGGTACCCCAAGGAGGGCAACCCTGTGGGAGCGTACTGGGCGGCGGGAGGTTGATGATGGCAGCAGGCGGTCCCGTAAGTACCCAGGTCCCGAGCCATGGAGCACTTTAAATACTGTCAGTACCACCTTGAATCGAATCCAGAAGGCCACAGGAAGCCAGTGCAGCCTGCGGAGAAGCGGTGTAACGTGGGAGCTCCGAGGAGCACCCACAATCACCCGCGCGGCTGCATTCTGGACTAACTGCAGCCTCCGGAGACTCTTCAAGGGGAGCCCCATGTAGAGAGCATTGCAATAATCCAGGCAGGAGATGACGAGGGCAGAAGTGACTGTGCGAAGTGCGCCCAGATCCAGAAAGGGCCGCAACTGGTAAATCAGACGAATCTGATAAAAAGCCCCCCTGGCGACGGCTGCAATGTGTTCTTCTAAAGACAGCCGTATGTCCAGGAGGACACCCAAGTTGCGCGCCCTTTCCACGGGGGTCAAAACCTCTCCCCCCACGGCCAGCGAAGGAACCAGCTGGCTGTATCTGGGCGCAGGAAACCACAGCCACTCGGTTTTGGTCGGGTTGAGACGAAGCCTGTTATGACCCATCCAACTCTGCACGGCCTCCAGGCATCGGGACATCACTTCGACGGCTTCGTTGGGGTGGCCCGGGGTGGAGATGTACAGCTGAGTGTCGTCAGCATACTGATGGAACTCCACCCCGAAGCCACGATGACCTCACCCAGCGGCTTTACATAAATGTTGAACAGCAGGGGCGAGAGCCCCGACCCCTGAGGAACCCCACATCGTAGGGGCCTCGGGGCCGATCTCTGCCCCCCCGTCAACACAAATTGCGAGCGGTCGGAGAGGAAGGAGGTGAACCACCGCAACACGGTGCCCCCCACCCCCAACCCCTCCAACCGCTGCAATAGGATACTGTGGTCGACAGTATCAAAAGCCGCTGAGAGATCTAACAGGACCAGGACAGAGGAACAACCCCTGTCCCGGGCCCTCCAGGGGTCATCTACCAACGCGACCAATGCCGTCTCCGTGCTGTGCCCGGGCCTGAAGCCCGATTGGAGGGGGTCGAGATAACTCGCTTCATCCAGGTACTGCGGGAACTGACGTGCCACCACACTCTCGACAACCTTTGCAACAAAGCGAAGGTTGGAGACAGGACGATAGTTAGATAACAATGCTGGGTCCAGGGACGGTTTCTTGAGGAGGGGCCGCACCACCGCCTCTTTCAAGGCGGCAGGTAACAGCCCCTCTCTCAAGGAAGCATTTATAATACCCTATTTGACATTTTGACGAAGCTGCTGCAGAAGGTCATCTGTTGATACAGGATCAGGTACCATCAGTATGCTATTGACACCCAGTTGTACAACTTGACTGCACATTGATGTAGAGATGCTGTCAAGGTCTTTTAAGGCTTAGTCTTAATCCTGACAGTAATTGACATGGAGCTGTCATTGAAGATCACTTGTGAAGTTCAGCTGGTCCAGGATGCAGCTGCACAGGCAGTTACGGGCACACCTAAGTATACCCACATCTTTGCTCTGTGAACTGCACTATTTACTGAGAGAGAAGCTTCCAGGTGCAATTCAAGGTGCAGGGACCATCTTTCTGCCCATCTAGTACAATCAAATTGTGGTAGAGTCCCACCACTGAAGTAATGTCATCAGAAGGGAGCCAGGCCTTCTCTATCAAAGAATCTGCCCTCTGGAACATTATCTTCTTAGAGGTTTGAATCGCCCCAGTTTTGTTATCTGTTAAATAGATCTGAAAACCTAATTCTTTCCTCGGGTTTTGGGTTAGGAAATATGACATGTTTGTCGAAGCGTGGATATATTTGTACTTGGGCTATTGCCTTTTTCATTTGTATTGTGCCATTTCACCTTTAACTCTTTGTTTAAATTCATCGTACATTATATTCAGTCAAAATCTGAACCTTGTCTACTCTGATGCTTAATTTTTAAGCTCCCTGGTGGGCTGCTTCTGCTGTGTTTGGTTTCACCATATAAACTTGAACTCCTCTGCCCCTCCTCTTTCTTTTTTAAGACATATTTTTTATTCAATCTTTAATTTAGCAGGGCTCCAGCCAAATTTGAGAAGATAAAACATCAAAAGAGCTGGGTCAGAAGAAAAGCAATTGGCTGATCATGCTATCTTCATGATTCTATTCATACCCCCAACAATTAAAAAATATTAGCAGTATAGATACTAGTCATTTGCAAGGTTTCCAAAAGAATTGTTAGAATATCCTATATTAAAATTTTAAAAGCTATAGATCTTAAAGATCATTAAGAATATTTCTTCAGATCCTAAAATTGGATTATTCAACAAAATCTTGTTTAAAAACTAGGATATATTAGTTATACAAATCATAATATGCTTTGATATTTCTTTTTATGTGCCTTTTTGGTAAAATAAAAGGCAAATTAAAAAAGAGACTTGAAAATCGTTATGAACATATACAAACAAAGTAGCATAGTATTATATAATCAAATATGGTAGGATAATAAGATAAGGAAAAAAGGAATGTTGTACGGAGAATGAGTAGGTGATGTATGTTAGTATATAACATCAGAAATATTGAGGGAAAATATTCCAACATGCCATGCTGTGACTTCTCAGAAAATGTGGCACATATATTACAAAAACTTATCATTTTAATATCTCAAAGAAAAGGTGAAAAAGAGTATTTTCTGCTTATTGCAAAGTATACCAAAGGATATAAGAAATATCAGATCATAGTTTCAGGGATATAAGAGGGAGAGAAAAAAAAGAGAATTCTAAGTGATGGAATCATTTCTTTATTCATTTGATATAGTCATCTCATGTATGGCATATTATTAGTTTTAATATCACAGAATCAAAAACAATATAAATCCTGTATTTACAGCCAAGAGGAGAAACTTAATCTTATTTTTCATAGCAAAAAAAAAAAAGGCTAAGGAAAATTAATCTGTTTATTACTCCTATTCATTGAATTCATTTCAAAATAGTCATTCTCCTAGTAAACCTACTAATATGATATTATTTGTGTTACATGAATATAAACATATTCAAAAAAAGCAAAAACACAATTAATTTTGGTGTTTTATACTTTTCTGAATTTTTCAAAACAGTTCCAAAGGATGGATGGATGGATGGATGGATTTTGTGTGTGTGTATGTGTTGTTGTTGTTTACAAAAACACATGTGCTAAGGGAAATTGAAGAAAAAGGAATATAGTAGCAAAAATGTACAAAATTCTATTTTATTACAGAAGACTGAAAGATGCAAGTATTGAGAAACTGTGTACAGTTATAAATATTTCAGGAAGAATGTCCATGAGTCTAAGAATGGTCTCCATATGGACTGTAAAAAAATAAACCACATACTTGCTTGTGAAAATGTGATGAAAGAAATGTTAGCATTTATTTCCCCATATTTCCAAACTTAACCATCCTATTAACAGTCATCATATTAATCATTTATAATCCAGTTCTTTCTGCAGTCCTGCTCCATGCTCCCATTGGATATATTAACTACGGTAGTTAGGATGATTACAATTAAACATTTAATCTGCTAATAATTTGTTATCTGAAGCCTACTTTTCCATCACTGATTTGAAGATACAATGCACTACACAGGAACCTTGATACATGTTTGTTTAGAAGATCCAGATTACACTGAATTGATTTTGAGTTTGTTCATCTCAGGATTTTGAATTGGATTAGAAAGGCAGATGGTGCCCTCAAATAGCCACCAGAGAGGGTTTTTTTTTTTAGCAAAATCTGAGCCTAAATCTCAAATTTATAAGGCTGGGCAATGATTTGGATAGTAAGAGAGGGGAAATGATGGGGAGGTACCATAACTGAAGTATCTCTCGTTCAGTCAAAATCACCATATCTCTTCCAAAAGTGGATGACTATACGAGCAAGACATGATTAAGGGCCCTGTCATAGAATACAAAATGATTGCTTATTTGCTACCATGTTGTGGGAAGTCCCCCACCCTCCTAGAAGAATGAAATATTTTGTGGAATATTAAAAAAAAGGCAGAATATATTTCCCAAAAGGAGAAAGGGAAAAACATGTTTTTAGAAGCAGGAAGCAGCCCCCAAGTCTTTCTTAATAGCCCACAGCAGATGCCAGCACTTAAGAGATAAAGAGCTTATTGAAAGAGAAAAACAGCTATCTAGATAGCTCTATTCATAAGCAAAGCGAATACTGCAGGCAGAAATCCATTCAAGACAGGATATTTTGAAACTGTTCGCAGGAAAATTGCCCAATACCCTTTCAGAACACAAGCCCCTTCATTGTGCCATCCCTAGAACAGGTCAAACTTCACAGTCATAGAAACCTATAAAGATCCATCCATTCATTCAACTTATTGTTCTGTCAGAACTATCTTTGTGGTTCTGTTCAATAAACCATCTTTCCAATCAGCCTCCATGTTGTTTCCAGCATTTTTCTCCCAGCTTGAAACTGAAGCAGATGGATTTTCCTTCCAACAATATTTACCATACTTGCTGCTGCAGTGACTATAAAAAAGAAGAATGTATCACTACCCCTACTAATAACAAACATTACTTCCAAGGAATGTTTAGAGAAAGTATTTCTACATTCAAAAAATATTGTGAAATTCCTTCTGCTAAAATAAAAATAAAAATAAAAATTGAGCGGTCATTTGCTTATAGCTTTGTTTATAGTAGGTATTTTTTGCTTTTTCAAATATCAGCTGTCTTATTTTTAACTGGATGATTTGATAGATATGATAGAAAACCATCATTTTTCTGAACAATTTATAATATATTTGCAGGGATTCCCAATATCCCTCCATTATTTTGAATGTTCATTTGATTAATAGGCTTAGAAGACATGGCCTTGTGAGAGATGAATGCTAAACATTAATACATAGCAATAACTTGAAATGGATTTAGGGAGGACAAAGAGAGTCAGGAAGATTTGTCCTTCCAAAAGAAACAATTTGTCTAAAAATACATTGTGGACAAATCTGCTTCTTCCTGGAGTCTTTTAAATTATTGGACTCTGTCTAGTTCCCATCATATCCAGCCAACAGGGTCAGTTTAATGGGAAAGTCTAAAAACTTTGTAGCTACCCATGTCTATTTTCCCAAAAACATTTTAAAAGTACTTATCTACACAAAAATAACAGAAATGTCACTACGTGGCCTGTTTCCATTTTAGGAATCAAAAGAACAAGCCCCGTCAACTTTTAACTTGATTTTCTTTCCTTCTTTGAATTCCCAAACCTCGACAATTCATGTACCATGCCTTGAAAAAAAATCTACTTTGAACAGGTGACTAGTTCTAGATAAGCATTCAATTAGGAAAAAAACAGTGGGAAGAGAAGAAAGCCCACTGTGGCTCAAAACGGAACGATGTCTGAGCATATAAACTCATTTTTGAAATGTTTTCCTTTTCAAAAATTGAGTTTCTCCAGACATCTGCTCTGTCTCTTCTCAGAGATACAAACAGCAAAAAGAACAAATATGTCTTACTAGCTGGATACTCGTGCTTCGCTATGAAAGTATGTGATTAAGCTTAGTTTTTGGGGAGGAAAATAAGGACAAAAAAATACTGCCTCTGCCTACCAGCATCCATTGATATTCATCTGGCTAGCGTCCTGTCAGTGTGTGAAAGAGTTGAGGGCTGTTTGGAAACTGAAATAGTATTTGCTGTGTGAGCAAGAGGAAGACAGCAAGGAACCTGGGCATGGCTTAGCTCAACTGTTCTTTTTTTAAAATATATTTTTATTAATTTTCTTTTTTTACATTGTAAAACATCATGGTATCAACAATGTTCTTGGCATCTATACAGGATTTTGGTTTAAATATCATAGTACATTATATTGCATTTGTCTACTACTAAATAATATCTTTAGCTATAATTATTATTCTTGTATCTTTATATAATTTACAAAATTTTATTTTACTTTCTTAAGGATTGTTTCAATTAACATTTTTGTCTCACTTCTTGGTTCTGTTTGTTAGCCATTTATACCAATTGTTCCAAATTGTAAAGAATTCAGAGTTGTCTTTTTCTTTCAATTTCATTGTTAGCATATTCATATCAGCACTTTCTGTTACTTTGTGTATTATTAGTTCTTCATTGGGGGTATTTGGTATTTTCATACCTGCGCAAAGGCTATTCTGGTGGCTGTTGTAATATGTAACACTAAGTATTTTATTTCTTTTGGTAATCTTTCTTTGATGATTCCTAAAAGGAAGGATTCCGGTCTGAGCTCAATCTGATAGCCAGTGATCTCTTTTAACCAATTTTTAATTTGAATCCAGTATGTCCTGGCCTCGGGGCACATCCACCACATGTGATAAAATGTACCATCAACTTTTTTGCACCTCCAACATTTGGGATTCATGTTGGAATAGATTTTTGCCAATCTCGTTGGAGCTAAATACCATCTATAAATCATTTTATATATGTTTTCTTTGTATGCTGCAGATACCGTTAACTTATAATTTATGTTCCATATTTTCTCCCATTCCTCTAATTCTATAGTGTATCCAAAATTCTGTGCCTATGCAATCATTGTACTTTTGACTATTTCCTCTTCCATTTTGAAACCTAATAAATATTTATATATTTTAATTATAAGTTTCTGTTCCGGTCCCATTAATATTTTATCTAATTGGTTCTGCCCTTTGTCAAATCCAAAATCTTTTGAGTCTTTTTTATATTTATTTTGAATTTGTAAATATGGTCACCAATTGATTATAATTCCATTTTCCTTCAGTTTTTGGTCTGATTTTAATTTCCCTTGACTATCTAATAATTTTTCATAGCTTACCATCTTCCATAGGTCTAATCTATTTGGATGTATTATGGCTTCCATGGTTGATGGCCATCATGGGATTTACATAATAGTGTTTACCTTTGATTTTTGTCCAAATTGTAATCAATGAGTCTCTTATTAGGTGTTGATTGAAATAGGTACATATATTATTTTTGTTTTCCCACAAAAATGCATGCCAACCTATTAAGAGGTCATGTCCTTCTAATGTTAAGATTCTCTTGTCTCTTAATTTAACCCAATTCTTAATCCAACTCAACATCGCTTCCTGGTAATAAAGCTCCCATTCTGGTAGTCCAAGACTGCCTCTGCTCCTATTATCTTGTAATAGTTTCATTTTAATACGTGGCCACTTGCCCAACCAGACAAACTTGGATGTCATTTTATTTAGTTCTGTAAAAAAAGATTTCCCTAATTTAATTGGAATAATTTGGAATAGATATATAAGCTTTGGTAAAGTATCATTTTCAACGTTGCTATTCTTCCTAATATAAACAGTTTCAATTTGGCCCATAATTCCAATTCTTTTCTGATTTGCTTAATCAGTTTAACATAATTGTCTTCTTTTAATGATGAACATCTGGGTGACATCCAAATTCCCAGGTATTTCACTTTTTTTACTATTTACAGTCCCATTGTGTTTTCTAATTCTACTTTCTGTTTTGTTGTACAGTTTTTGACTATCATCTTAGTTTTATTTTTAAGGTGCTGTGAAACTAAAACTGAAACTGAAACTCCTCTGCTTGTGTTTTGCATTTGGAAGAGATTTGTTTTCAGGTGGGGAGGGGGAGTAGAGCTCCTTAGAATCAGAGGGTGTTAATAATAATATGCGAAATAGTAATGCTCTGATGGCCATTTCCAAAAATCTTTTCTTAGGGAGCACCTAGAAGCCAAGTGGAACATACGTGCCAAATTTCAAGTTTGTAGGCTTTACGGATCTGGAGATTTTGTGATGATTCATGAGTGGTATTTCTGTTTTATATTGTTGAAAAAAACATCCTTCTGGGTTCAGTTCCAAGTGGGGAAAAAGACACTGGAAACATGGAGGCTGCTTGGAAGGTTTAATGGTTACAGGGCCACATGGCCTGGAGGTCCAGAGAAGAATGATCACATGCTTCAAGGTGAGAAGAGAAGGGGAAAAAGGGCTGAGGTGCTGCTGAGAGTGCCTGGGTTTTATACCCTCTGTTGGGATTTGAATTGGAGCTTGTATTCTAATTGGTTGTCAGACTCCCAGGGGCGGGGTCCTTAACTTTGTAGGCTGTCCTGAGTTCCAGGCTTGGTCTAGCCTTGCTGGGTGATTATGCCCTTAAAAGGGCTTTTGGTAATTGCTATAGTTTTTACCTGGAGTTCCTTCTTATGTAAAGTATTCTGGCCTAGGCCTTAATGGCCCACCCATTAACAAAGGTGGGGGTGAGATTCTGCTTCTGAGGTGAGTTTCTGCTTCTTGAGTGACTATTCTTTTTAGGAGAAATATTCTGCCTTTTTAATATTTCCTAGGCTATTTCGATTTTTCTAGGAGAGGGGTGGATGCTAACTTCCTACAATCCCTCATTTTTTTTAAAAAAAAAATAATGAGTTTTGACAAAAAATTAAAAGGTGATCAGATCAGGGAGACTTGATGGGTGCTTTTAAATTTTTTTCTGATACAAAGGAAAGGCATTGAAAAAGAGGCAACAGAAAAGGATTCCTTCAGTGGCTCCCAAAAGCTTTCAAACATAAAGGTCTGGGAAAACTTCTGGTTTTCTTTTTTTTTTTTAGCTGTATCCAATTTTTCTTGCCAAATGATTTTCAGATGTTTGATATACTTTTTGTGAGCTCACAGTCAGGTTGTAAGCACAAACCTCTACCTTCTTTACAACCTTTAAATTACAGGATGCCCATATCCAAGGTTATGGTTACTACCTGCCTAGCTCTTAGCTTCCAGGGTTTGTGAGGCCAAATTGAGGTTAGCTAATGTGCAACCAGGCTATTTAGTATTTTTAAAGTTACACACAATGAGCCCTGGGACTTCTACTCATGAGACCACCAGTGCAACATATCCTGCTTTATTAGGCAACTGGGCAGCATTATTTATGAATCACAGTCAGGACTTGGAGTTTGGAGATCTCTTTTCTGCTATCTCTTCAGGAATTGCCTGGGGGAGATGCCTTCTCCCCCATGGAATTAGCAGGGTAATATGACTGCTTGGGCCTTAGTGCCTCAGAGCAGCAAACAAAAACAAAACAAATAAAAAAAACATATTAAAACGAAGCTAGGAGCAGCTTTGTGTAGAGGTAGGTGAAAGGGGTTAGCCTCTATCTAATTCTAAATGGTGTGTCTCTGTATATATGCCTGTGTATGCAGCTAGTTTTACAATACAGATAATACAAACATGTGGACAATTTTCCCTCCCACCAGACAGAAGTACAAGGTGTTCAGAACTTTCTGGGCCAGCCACTCTCAAATACAATCCTTACATGAGTACATCAAACTGGTTACAATATAAATGATACAAGAAGGAAAACATTACAATGGATTTCACATTACAATGAATTTTCAGTTACAATGAATTTCCACCCTCCCCCCATAATCTTTCTGTCTTCTGGGGATTGAAAGTCTTTTAGTCTTTTACTGGCCCATCTCAGGGTCCTTTCCTTCACGTCTCTGGGTGGCATAGGCTTGGCCTGGTGGTATGGGTGGTCAGTCAGGCTTGGGAAGGTCTGCCCACTCTGGTTTGCTGTAATGACTTTCAGTGGAGGCTGGATCCAAACCCAATTCCTGGCTCCAATAGATGGAATGACTCTAGCGGGCAGCATCTGCTTCCACATGTGGCAGCCTGGAACACACAGAACAAATGCTGACCCTAGCTGGCATGAGCAAGAAAAAGGCAAAAATGTATAGGTAGAGAATGGGCTTTGCTGAGGGATACAGGAAGACCAATGTGGTAAATAAAAGTACTTAAAAGGGCAATGTATAAACAGGATCACATGGAATTTTCTTAATTCTTTCTGTCTTTCTTTCTTTGTCTTCTATGCAACCACGTGGTTTGTTCCTTAAGATTTATGCCTTCCCCAATTTAACTAAGATATTTATTGTGGGAATGATCAGTGTGTATATAAATCTCAGAGTTTTGTTTTCCTCTCTGTGTCCTTGTTTCTTTGTGTGTGCACGTGCACATGTGTGTGTCTAAGTCTTTGTGTGTCCTCGAGGTAACTGTTGCAACTGTTAAAAGTGTCTGACCTCTTCAGATATTTTTTAAATTAAGATTTAAAAACACTGAGAGAAATTGTCTTTTCCCAGTCTGGTCTGGCCAACCAAGACTGGATGTGGAACAGAGTAAATTTTCTTTCCTCTCTGTGCTTTTAAGAAAAACCCAAGGTTATTAGTGAATGTTCTAAGTTCATTTACAAGAAAAGTTTCATACTGTGTGTTTAAATGATTTTATCTGTTCATCCTTTTTCCCGAAGCTTGTGAATCCAGTTTTTTTTCCCCTTTCTCATACCATCTGCTGTGTCTGCATTTTGTTGAAACTGATTTATCTTTTTGGTAACTGCAATACTAATGTGTTATTCTTCATCCACAAACCATGCCTGCAAGCTATCTACCCCCCTCCCCCACCAAAATCTCTAATCCTTTTACAATGCCTTTCCTGGTAGAATTACCAGCAAAGAAGAAATGCATAGAGGAAGCAAGATCCAGTTGTGTTTGGGAGAAGGACCCTCTCGCACCCATGCAAGCATACACATATTTCCCACGTTTTTCCATGCTTTAAATTAAAATTTAGAGGTACTCACCTTCTTTCCAAGTAGCCTTTGAGCTCAACACTCAAAACCCCTTTAAAACCTTTTTTTCCCAAAGGTCCAGGAAAAACTCACCCACAGACTCAATGTGTCTGTTCGCTAGCAAGGGAATCTTACCTGGGCCTGGTCCATTGGTTAGGTTAGCTTGGAGTCCCATCTGCTTGGGTGCCAATTGTTGAAAGAAATATCCTTCTGGGTTCAGTTCCAAGTGGGGAAAAAGACACTGGAAACATGGAGGCTGCTTGGAAGGTTTAATGGTTACAGGGCCACTTGGCCTGGAGGTCCAGAGAAGAATGATCACATGCTTTAAGGTGAGAAGAGAAGGGGAAAAAGGGCTGAGGTGCTGAGAATGCCTGGGTTTTATACCCTCTGTTGGGATTTGAATTGGAGCTTGTATTCTAATTGGTTATCCCAGGGGTGGGAGTCTTAACTTTGTAGGCTGTCCTGAGTTCCAGGCTTGGTCTAGCCTTGCTGAGTGATTATGCCCTTAAAAGGGCTTTTGGTAATTGCTATAATTTTTACCTGGAGTTCCTTCTTATGTAAAGTATTCTGGCCCAGGCCTTAATGGCCCACCCATTAACAAAGGTGGGGGTGAGATTCTGCTTCTGAGGTGAGTTTCTGTTTCTTGAGTGACTATTCTTTTTAGGAGAAATATTCTGCCTTTTTAATATTTCCTAGGCATTTCAATTTTTCTAGGAGAGGGGTGGATGCTAACTTCCTACAATATACAGTATATAGATTTCATAACCATAGTCTACAACAAGGAGTCTCCAATCTTGGCAACTTTAAGCCTGGCAGATTTGAACTCTGCCAGGCTTAAAGTTACCAAGTTTGGAGACCCTGGTCTACAGCACTAAACCATCAGGGCAAAAGCTAGGTCTAGGTAACCAAGGCCTTTTTCACTGTGTGGGTGACAGTTCATTACAGCCATTTCATGAGACATCTGGATGCTATTGTACCATGTGGTGCAATGGTTAAGTGTAGGGCTTGGATTGGGAAATGCAGGTTCAAGTCCTCCCTCACCCATAGAAACATATTCAGTGACTTCCAGTCATTTCCTTTTAGGAAATGTATCACACAGTTTTGCTGCAGTGATAAAATGAAGGGAGATTCCCTGCTGTGGGGAAAAGGGTATGAATTTAGCAAATAGAGGCTCTAATGATGAGATTATCCTTTGCATGTCTTTAACCCCTTCTCTTTTTTTAAATAGGGATCTCCTATTTAAAGAAGATAAAACTGGGAAAATGGAGATATTTTCCAGAGGGAAAAATATGTTTCCTTTCAGTGGAGTGAAGAAGAAAGGACAGGCTTTATGTATATAGCAACACTCATCATTCCTCCTGTACAGATAGTTCTTGACTTATGACCACAGTTGGAACCAGAATTTCCTTTGCTAAGCAGTGAATCATGCTGATTTTACAACCTTTCCTTGCCACTGTTGTTAAACAAATCACTGCAGCCATTAAGCGAATCATGCAGTCATTAAGTGAACCTGGCTTCTCCTATTGAGTTTGTTTGTTGATCGTTAGCTAGGAAGAGCTGCAAATAGAAATCGTATGACCCTGCGACACCGCAACCATCATAAATACATATTTGTGGTCAGATGGTGACAAACACATGACTGTGGGCATCCTGCAAGTCGTAAGTGTGAGGACCGGTTGTAAGTCATTTTTTTCAATGCTGTGGCAACTTTGAACAGTCACTAAATGAATGGTTGTAAGCAGGGGTGGATTGCTGGGGGAATCACAGGGGTTCAGGAGAGCCCCTAGCTAAGATTCTGTGCAGTTCAGAGAACCCCCAAATTCCACTCCTGGCTGGCCCTGCTCACCCCATCCCGCCCCTTCCAGGAATCCCCACGCAGCTTGTTTTGGATGCAGGTAAGTGCAGGACATGCACGGAGGCTCAGGGAGGGCAAAAAATGGGCCTCCCGGAAGTTCGGGAAGGCTGGAAATGGGCCTTTTTCCAGCTTCCAGAAAGCCTCCAGAGCCTGAGGAGGCCATTTTCCTCCTCTTGGAGGCTCGAGCAAAGCGTCCGGAGCCCAGGAAGGGCAAAAATGCCCCCCCACCATGTTACAGGAGGCTGACTAGGCCACACCCACTATGGTCACACCCACCCAGCAACTGGGCAGAGATCCCTTTGCTAAACTTTTTGAAGGCCACCCCTGGTTGTAAGTCAAAGATTATCTGTACCCCCTTTATTGGTTCCCCAAGAGCACAATGGCTCCCAAGGGGAGTGGTACGGGAGCTTTCACACAAGTCTTTTGAACGTCTGCTCCCAGGTGCAGAGAAGCCTTTCTCAACTAGAATTTCTGAATGTGTTTGCTCTATAGCTTTCAGATGTGGCTTGGATTTTAGGTCGTATCAAACCTTACATTTTAGGAAAACATCAGGTTGGAGAAAACTCTATAGCCAATTTCAAGAACTGCATTCCAAGTGGACAATATGGAATATAAAAATTGTTTGGTTACTAAATGAAGCACAACTCTTCACGACCCCATAAACCATTACACCCCAGCCCCCTCATCGCTCACTGTCTCCTGGAGTTTTCCCAAATTCACATTCAGTGCATCAGTGACACTATCTAACCATCTCCTCCTCTGCCATCCTCTTCTCCTTTGGCCTTTCCCAACATCAGGGTCTTTTCCAAGGAATCCTCTCTTCTCACTTGGTGGCCAAAGTATTTGAGTTTCAGCTTCCGGATCTGTCCTTTCAAGAACAGTCTGGGTTTATTTCCTTTAGGATGGACTAATTTGATCTCCTTTGCAGTCTAAGGGATTCTCAAGAGCCTTCTCCAACACCACAATTCAAAAGCATCAATTCTTTAGCAGGAATATGAAAGAGAACATACAGTAACTATTCAGAGAGGTCAACCATGTCCATCATTGATTTGGACATCTGTCCTCTCCAGAATGAATAGCATTATTGTCCTTAGACTGGAAGGGAGTTTCATCCAACCTAAATAGTTGGCAATACAAACTTGTATTTTGTCTTCTCCGGAGCAGCAGAAGTTTGTTGTTGTTGTTTTATTGTTGTTGTTTAATATTATCTTTGTCACAATCCCAGTGATATACAGTGTTAGGTCTATTTAAGAGGTAAGCAAAAGGGATTTTGCCAATCACTTAGCGACAACATTATTTCATAGGTTAGCTCAGTTCTAGCCAATCAATGACTAATGCCTTGTCTGGTTTGTGTAAGTAGGAGCCCAAATAAGGTTGTAGCCCTGTTTAACTTCCTGTAATTGAACAATTGCAATTACAGCTGAGTCCATATGAGAGCAGAGACAGGAAAAGTACGTATCTGTTTCCATCATAATGAATTAAGAACATGATATCTACTCAGCTTCCTGTTGTAGAGATTCCTCTAATTAGCCTGCTTAAATTTGCTGCATTTGCAGTTTGGGTGACATTCTGAAACACTGATGCCATTTGATAACCTTCATTAAGAAATCATGTTCAGAATACTATTAAAACTAGGCACAGTGACAAAGCGTTTGGATAAGGATACGTTCAAATCCTGGTCTAGCAACACTCATCATTTAAAACTCTTCAAATAATTATGCCTCACTCATTTTTACAATAGTGAGTATTGGGGCAAAACTGGGAAGAGACCTCAACTGCATTGGAAGAAAGCTGATTATCAATACACTAAATGAACTGCCAATCTATTTTTTTTTTCCTGAGATGGTATTGCCACATCATTGTAGTCCACGGGTGTCAAACTTGCCACGTCACATTGCTGGCACGTGTTATATCATGACTTTTTTCCCTTTGCGAAGCTGGGTGGGTGTGGCCTAAGCATGACGCATCCAGCCTGCTGTAGTCTGATGTTCCATAAAGTTCTTCTTCCTGTAATCTTTGTTGGCCATTCCTCTCACAGAAAATAAAATTAGTGCCAATTAGCTGTGTAACAGATAATCAGAGTTGGAAGGGACCTTGTAGGTCATCTAATGCAACCCCCTGCCCAAGTGGGAGACCTTACACCATTTCTGACAGATGGGAGTCCAATCTCTTCTTGAAGGTCTCAAGGGATGGCGCTCCCACAACTTCCGAGGGCAAGGTGTTCCATTGGTTGATTGTTCTCAAAAGGGGATCACGTGTCCCTGGGACCCTGGGACTGTCATAAATATGAGTCAGTTACCAAGTGTCTGAATATATATATATATATATATATATATATATATATATATATATATATATATATATATATATATATACTTTGTGTTACAACACCCTGTTAAGCCCCAATTAAGGGAGAAAGCATACTGCTTTCTTTTCTGTCTTTCGGCTCATCACCAGAGACCATACCGACAGAAAGCTATTTGTTTCGTTGTCTTTTCTTTACATGTGTGTAAGGTTTTTAAGCTGATAATTTTAAATAATAAATAAGGGAGACTAGTATAGATCTATTTCGAGCTAGTTAGCTAGTTAGGTATGGCTAGCTGAAGAGAGCTAACTAGATCGAAATAGATCTATACTAGTCTCCCTTATTTATTATTTAAAATTATCAGCTTAAAAACCTTACACACACATATATATATATATATATATATTATATATATATATATATATATATATATATATATATATATATATATATATATATATATATATATATTGTTTTTTAAGACAAACATATACAAACAAAATATAAAAACATAAAACCATCTTCCATTTTGTATACAGTGTGTCAGTTGGTTACAAATCTTTTGTGCTATCCTTTCATAGTCATTACTCACGGTTTATATAAATTTTCACATTGTCAAACTAACATGTTTATATATTTATCAGTTATTAATCATTCATGATTAAACTATTTATTCCATCATTTTATACGAGATATTACAAATTTTATTTTGAGATTTATATTGTACTTTCATCCAATGGTTATACTGTATATGTCTGTATTATATTTTATATCAATCTATTAAACTTCTATTACAAAAATTACCTAGTCTATTTCTTTACCATGTCTTTTTATTCAACCATTGATAGAACAAATCCCATATCATATAAAATTGTTTATCTTCTTGTTCTTTAATTTCAAATGTCAATTTACTCATTTCAGCACAGTCCATAATTTTCTTAATAACTTCCTCCTACATAGATATTTTTTTCATTTTTCCAATTCTTAGCAAATACAATTCTAGCCGCTGTTAAAACATTTACAATCAAATATTTCAGTTCTTTATTGTATATTTCCAGTATAATTCCCAATAAAAATATCTCTGGTTTAAAGTCTACGTGTTGTTTTATCATTTTTTCCAACCATGTGTGGATTTTAGTCCAATATCTTTTTGCATCCAAGCATGTCCACCACATATGGTAATATGAACCAGGTATCTGATGACATTTCCAACATTTATCCAATTTGTTCTTAAACATTCTCGTGATTCTAGTTGGGGGTAGATGCCACCTGTAAAACATCTTATACAAATTTTCTTTATATGCAGTTGACATTGTCATTTTATAATTTTGAGACCACAATTTTTGCCATTTTTCTAAATCAATCCCATATCCAAAGTTTTTCCCCCAAACAATCATCATTTCTTTAACTTGTTCTTCCTCCAATTTAAATTCTAATAAATGTCCATAAAGTTTTTAAATTACCTTTTCATCAGTACCAATCAAAATTTTATCTAAATCAGTCAACTTATCATAGATACCTTCTGTTTTAAAATCTTTATCAAATCTAGATTGTATTTGCAAGTATGAAAAATAATTCATTTTTATACCTTGTTCTTCCAATGCTTGCATAGATTTAAGTTCACCCTTTTCATTCAATATCTCACCATAACTAACTGTTTGTTCCTTTTTATATATTATTGGATAAGAAAAAGCTTCAATGGTAGATATCCATAATGGAATTTTTAAGTAGTATTGTCTTTTTATCTTCTTCCAATTTAGAAACAATGTTTCTCGAATGTAATGTCTTCTAAAATACCCCTGTGTTTTGGTTCCCTTATACCAGAGGAAAGCATGCCATCCCAGCAGCAAGTCATGCCCTTCTAAAGTCAATAGTCTACTGTTCCTTAATGTTATCCATTCCTTTACCCACATCAAACTCGTCGCTTGGTAATATAATTCCCAATTGGACAAGGCAAACCCTCCTCTTGTTCTTGCATCTTGTAACAGTTTAAGTTTTATTCTCACTTTCTTACCCTGCCAAATGTATTTCAGCACAATTCTATTTAAGTCTTCAAAAAACTCTTTCCCTAATCGAATTTGAATTGTCTGGAATAGATATAAAATTCTAGGCAATACATTCACCTTAATTCTAGATATTCTCCCAATCAATTATAGTTGTAAGTTTTCCCATTTTGTCAAATCTGTCGCAATTTGCTGTTTGAGTTTAAGATAGTTATCCTCCTTCAATGTGCTACATCTTGATATACATAATATATATCCCTATATACTTAACCTTATTTGTGACCTGTATTTCTAAAACTTCTTCCAACTCTTTCTTTCGTCTTGCTAATATATTCTTTGTTAATATCTTTGTTTTATCTTTATTTATTTTCAAACCTGCTACTTTTCCATATTCTTCTATCTTTTCTATTAATTTAGGAGCTGTACCAAGTGTCTGAATTTTGATCATGTGACCATGGGGATGCTGCGACAGTTGTTAGTACAAAAAATTGTCACTTTTTTTCAGTGTAACTTCAAATGGTCACTAAATGAACCGTTGTAAGTTGAGGACTACCTATACATGTATTTTATGACTAGCTGTAATGCAATTCCATGTCAATTCTCCATTGTTGACAATAAGGAGCTTGATCTACTTGTAATTACTGAAATGCAATTTGTACTATTGTGGAATGTGTATGTCAACCCTGAAGCTGGCCTGACTGAGGCCATTTTGAGAGGGATAGGGAGGTGGGAATGGAGATAGTTGGGGTGTTGTAGTCAAAAGAAATATTTTATCTTGGGAACCAAGGATATCCCTGCAGATGCTCAGAAAGAGGGGGCTGGAGTCACCTAGCAACTGGACAGCATCCTGATTGGACCATGTGATTGATTGTTTTGAGAAAGTGACAAACTTTTACTTTTAACTGGGTGACAACCACGGGAAGAATCAGAATCAGTTTTCACCTGCTTGTGCCAATATGACATATTCAATAAACCTATTCTTTGAGGAAATTACCTGCCTCGGAATTTTGTTTGCTATATGTATGTTCCTTGGAACCCTGACAGTGTATATGTGTTTGTGGGAGCCCACATGCCCAATTCAACAAGAAACCATTTTTTTTAAAAAAAAATTAACAGCTTATATTCTGAGACAATATCTTTAATGTCATCAAACAATATTTGCCTATTTCAGGTCCTTGGGAAGGATTTGAAAAATTCCAAATCCAGTGTAAACATCTGGCTGACTGTGGGATGAATCATAATAGTTATATCCATTCTTTGGAGGGATCTAAATAAAAATTTTGACATTTAGTCAAAAGAAAAAACAGGCTGCTCAACAGCAGACAACACCTATAACCTGATTATTGAATTGTTGTAGAGGTGTTCTCTCTCTCCTTTGTAAATATATAGTTAACTATGCTATGTATATGTTGGAGAGACTGAACGGATATAATTCAGCAAATAGGGTTTTTAAACCTGGCTACAGAGCCATGGTGACACAAGTGGTTAGAATGCAGTATTGCAGGCTAATTCTGCCCACTGTCAATAGTTCAATCCTAATCGGCTCAAGGTTAAGTCTTTCCAAGGTCAGTAAAAAGTGGACCCAAATTGTTGGGTGAAATATGCTGCCTCTGTAAACCACTTAGAGAGGGCTGTAAAGCACTGTGAAGAGATATATAAGTCTAAGTGCTGTTGCTACTACCAACAATTAAAAAATGTTTATCCTCTCTGAAGTCAAGTTGGAGGTAATGGTATTTGTGATTGGAACTTTAAAGTGTGCTCAAGTTATATAACCGTAAAACATCACATTTATGCAGCTACCTTTTATGTAAATCAGTGTCCTACCAAAACGATGCTTGATGGATTTGGACTAACTCCTTAAACACTATTAATGAATTAACAGCATGTCTGCATATGTAATCATATAGATTTCCTTTTCAGGTTGGCAAATGATTGTTATAAATGTATATAGGGAAATGCATTCATTAATTCCAATTTCCGTATTGATTGGCTTTATTTATTAAAGTTAAAACATTAAAATATAAGCAGTATATCTTGGTAGGATATTTTTATTGTTGGCAATGCTAGGTTTCATTTCCAATTAAAATTACTGATGACAAATGGAAATTAAATTTGGCATTGTAAAGCAAATTACACAGATCACACACACCCCACCCTCTACCAAGTCAGTATAAAAGTCTTGGGCTACTGCAGAATACATAATACCAAGAGCTGTGATATATATTATGGCTGTGTGGCCTTTTTCCAGTTTTTGAAAAGCAGTTTCTGTAAGTTCTCATGGAGGAGCATTTTCCATCAACTCAGATTAAAGACTGAGTTCACCATTCACTCCAAAATGCAATGACAAAAAGGCAAAAGTCCCAGGATTCAGCTGAATATCTTTACCTTATTTGCTGCTACATTCTTCCCTGGTTTCCTCCTCAGTTATGAGACATGATGAACTTCCTGCAAGATACCCAGAGATGATGTGTCCCTGAAATTGTTGGATTTCCTTTCAGAAACTCCATCCCATAGACATGTTCAGGAGACACATTGCTGAACCTCATCCTGCCATTTCTTTTAAATAGATGTGGGATGGCATATGACTTCGCTGTTAAAGAAGTTACTCCACCTCATAACCAGATGATTAGAGAGTATCTTTTCCTCATGAGCCAGAGTCTTAAGAATTTTGAGCACAGGTTGCATGAATAAAACGTGTTGTATACAACCAAGATCATGACAGACGTCACAGTCAACTAAAAGCAAAATGATTACTGTATTAGGTTCAACAAATTGGATTTCTGAATTTCTTTGGAGGCAGAATAAATTCTTATATTGTAACAGTATGTGAGAATGACTGTGGGAGACAGGAGGAAGAGCCCCAGTCTAGATAGCAGTCTGATAAACAAAGGTGCCTTTCAATTATTCCAAAGGTGCTTTTTCAAAAGGCAATTGGATTTTGTTTTTTCCTTGAAGACATTTTGCTTCTCGCTCGAAAAGCTCTTTCGGTTCTTTTTTTTTCAATTTCAATTTATTGTTTTATCATAGAGAATAAAATACAGAACAGTAAAACACACAAACACACATATACATACATATACATACATACACACATACATACATATATATATATGAAAAAGTAATCAGCAGGTTGAGCTAAATATTTTTATTTTATTTATTTTATTTGGTTTGTCAATTGCTGACAAGATAATAGGTATAAGTAAAAACATAGTTATGAATATATGGATACAAATAAGAAAAATGAAAGAAACAATAGGACAGGGACTGTAGGCACGTTGGTGTGCTTATGCACCCCCCCTACAGATCTCTTAGGAAAGGGGTGAGGTCAATAGTAGAAAGACTAAGGTTAAAGTTTTTGGGGTTTGGGGAAGAAACCACAGAGTCAGGCAGAGTATTCTTTATTATTACTTTAAATATTTTAAATACTTCATTATTACTTTAAATATTACTTTACTCTTCAAATCCTTTGTTATCCATCTCCTTCAGTTCTGACTGAATGGAGAACTGAAGAGGTTTCTTGGATGAGAAGTGAAACATCTTCAAGGAATGCCTTGTATGCCTCCATAGACAAACCCATTCCTCCCTTCATTGTTATTCTCTTGAAAGCTGTGGAAGGTCCCTTCTGAGATGCCTTCACTATTGGTCTCAATTTTTATCAGACCATTATCTGGGCTGAAGGTCTTCCTCATTTTTACAAACCATTAAATACATCTACAGAAAAAGACAGTCATCCTCAGATAAATTTCTCAATTGATTATACGGTGTCTGTCTGTGTATATACACATCATTAACAGTTGCAATATATTTTTTTCTCTCAAATTTTCCTAATATTCAGAAAAGATTTTTTATCTTTTCTAACACCCACCCACATGTTTATCTCTTTGTCTTTCCATCTCTCCATTTATCTCTGCAGCTCTCTGCTTACCTATCATGTCCAAATAAATATTGAATGTAAAAATACCCATTTTTGTAACTCAATGAGCAGCTTTAGAAATTGATTTAATAAACAAAGATAAAAACCGTCAGTATCAAGGCAGTTCATTCATCATGAAAACATCCTAAAAGCAAAACAGACACTTGAAAAGGTTGGAGTGCCAAGAGGTGGGATTCATAATCATCAGGGATGGACAAGAAATAGATTTTATAAAAATCTGTGTGTATTAATCTGATTTTTGGGCCTTCCTGATAGGTTGAACCAGTGCACAATGACATCTGCACTTTTTAAACAGTGTGACATGCTTTGTTTTTAAACCCAACCCACAGAAAAAGTGAGAGTTCTTGCAAAAGTACATAAAAGACAGAAGGTTATTAGAGCAAAAAATACATTTTGAAGTGTGCATATTGTGAAAATTGTACACGAAGGTGCATACATGAGGAAAATCACCCAAATTTGCAAATGAATAAACAAAAGGAAGAAAAGAGCCCATCCCTCTTCCCTTAATTGTTACTTGGGATTTTAAAATCGGGTTCAAAACTATTTCCAATAACAAATTGCTTCATTATCTGCTAGTTAACAAAATCTTACCCTTTTGCTTTTTGACCTGTGGTCATGTACTTTTCTGAAATCTAAAAAAATATTCTAAAAAAACCATCCCTCCCCCTCCGCTTTCCGTTTTCCCAGTTGGTTAATTTAAGTCAATATTACCTAAGGATATCTAGGTCATACATCTTGAATTCTTGCAATTTACTTAGTTCCCATTATTATAGGTGAACTATTTACTATTCCATTTAATGAGAATCTTTTTTAAAAAAAATAAAACTTCTATATGTTATGGCACAGTGTGGTGAAAACAATTATTTTCATTTAATAAAAATATCTTCCAAAGTTGCTAAGCTGAAATAATATATCTGGAAGCAGAATATTGTGTAAGGTTGGCAAAATTTTGAAGGAGATATTTTGCTTCGAGTGATGCTTCAAGCAAAGCATCTACCCACAGCTTCTTTGGAGAGCCAGGGGGCCTTCAGTTTCTACAAACTAAAAGGGAGCTGACTCATTAGTTCACTTCAATCCTAAAGACTCCGATCCAGAAGATGGAGGAGGTGGAGGTGAAGTGAAGAGCATCAGTGCGGTAGAGCACAATTTTACTTTATTCAGGCCTACCATTCTGACAAGGAAGAAAGAAAGAAAGAAAGAAAGAAAGAAAGAAAGAAAGAAAGAAAGAAAGAAAGAAAGAAAGAAAGAAAGAAAGAAAGAAAGAAAGAAAGAAAGAAAGAAAGAAAGAAAGAAAGAAAGAAAGAAAGAAAGAAAGAAACTCAAGGGAGAATGGGATAAAATGACACTTCATATTATTAAAAGAGAACATAGAATTTGAAGATCGATCTAGTATATTATGTTACAGATATTATAGCAATAGCAATAGGACTTAGATTTCTATACTGCTTCACAGCACTTTACAGCCCTCTCTAAGTGGTTTATTACCCCCAACAATTTGGGTCCTTATTTTACCAATGTCAGAAGGATGGAAGTGCTGAGTCAACCTTGAGCCATTTAAAATTGAAATCTTGGAGTGAGCAGTGAGTTAACCTGCAGTACTGCATTCTAACCACTGCGACACCACGTATCAGTAATTTTGTATCTACCATTTCCTTTTTTGAATGTTTGATTCTTTGGTATTCAGAAGAGAAAATTAGCCTGCAGGTGGGATCCTATCTGTAAGGTCAGTCTGTCCATGCGTGTCCCAATTCCAGCATTAGCAGCATGCCGGATGGAGTGGAGAAGGTCTATTTGCTTGACCTCTCCCCATGACTTGGAATCACCATTGCCTTCAATCAAGTCTATGCATCTCATGGCGTGGCCCATCGGACATGTGCAACCTACAGAGCATTCCAAGATCACGTCACCAAAACCTGCCACAAAATAGTCCATTTGTAACTTCAGTGCCATTTTCGATAAATTCACAATCACATTGGACACATTAGGCTTCTGCGATACTGTTAGGACATCCGTTTTCCACCTTAAAACCCCCCATCTATCTACCCTTCCCCATAAAAACACATTATATCCTTATCTGAAATTTCCCCAAAATATGAGTGTTCTGGCAGCTCAGTGGCATTAGGGAAGCAAATGTCAAATTCTACTCAACTCTCGTTTTGTGCCATAAAATGTCAAGCTAAACTGACTGCATCAGTGAAGCTTGCAAACCCACCAAGCCTTAGCAGAACAAACTTCACAGCTGACTGATGACTTAATGAAAAGCTGCTGCCTCACTATCTGACTGAGAGAAGGTCTTGCTTAGTGTTCAACTTCTTGATAGGCGGCTACAAGAAGCCTAACTGAACTCCTGAGATTAGGTGCAGGATTGCTCTCTGAAAAGACACAAGAAGCTGGAGAATTTGGGAACTGAAAAGCTGACAATTATTACCCAACCAGCAAATAGTATTGAATTTATCCCAGGACTGTTTCTATACAAACCAAACAATTCATTAAATGATTTTATACAGGAGTTACTAATATTCTTTTGTATCAATAAATACTGTGGATTTTTAATCCATTGAAATTATGGTAATTGATAAGGTACTGGTAATCTGTCTCACATTAAACCAGTATCTGTAACATTAAACTTAATTTAAACATTAAATTAACTGAATTTAAATTAAGTTAAATTAAGTAGTCCTCAACTTGAAACAGTTCATTTAGTGACCGTTCAAAGTTATAATGTCACTGAACAAAAGTGACTTATGGCTGTTTTTCATAGTTATGACTTTGAAACATCCCCATGATCATGTGATTAAAATTCAGGTGCCTGGCAACTGATAACTTCATACTTACGACTGTTGCTGTAGGCCTTGTGATCCCCTTTTGCAAGGGTCTTCAAACTTGGCAAGTTTAAGACATGTAGACTTCAATTCCCAGAATTCCTAAGCTACTATGACTGGAGGAGGAATTCTGGGAGTTGAAGCCCACAAGTCTTAAAGCTATCACGTTTGAAGACCCCTGCCCTTTTGCAACCTTTTGACAAGCAAACTCAAGGAAGAAGTCAGATTCACCTAACAACTAGATTATTAAATTATCAGTTGCAGTGATTCACTTAACAACTGTGGCAAGAAAGGTCTTAAAATGGGACAAAACTCACTTAATCTATGTTTCCCTTAACAATAGAAATTTTGAGCTCAATTGTGATCAGAGGTGGTATTTAGCCGGTTCTGGCATACTGGCAAATACCACCTCTGATTGCCCCCCCCCCCCCCCCCCCCCCCCCCCCGCCCGGTTACCTCCAGGGGTAGGATTCAAATTTTGTAACAACCAGCTCTGTGGGTGTGGCTACGTGGGCATGGCTAGATGGGCATGGCCATGTGACTGGATCGGCATGACTTTGTCTTCTTTTGGGGGGACAGCTCTCCCCCCCCCATTTTTTGAGCATTTTGGGCCTCAGGAAAGCCTCCTGGGGGAGCATTTTTGCTCCCAGAAGGCTTCCCTGGGGCTCAGGTAGGAAAAAAAATGGAGATAGGAGGGGCACACGGCACCCCCTGTACTCTGTTTTGGGGTCTTTTGGGCCTCAGGGAAGCCTCCTGAGGGTGCTCCCAGGAACCTTCCCTGGGGCCCAGGAAGGCAAAAAAAATGGAGAGGAATGTGGGGGTGCGCCCCCCTCCATTTTTTGCCTTCCTGGGCCTCAAAGAAGCCTCCTGGGCAAAACAGTAAGTAAGTGAGGAGAATCCCAGAACAGCTGATCTTAGGAACAGCTGATCATCAGGAGGGGGGAAAAGAAATACCTCAAGGGGTGACTGGGCAGGAAAGAATGCAGTCAACGATGTTGGGCATGCATGTGATGTTGCACATGCATGATAAGGACTGACTGGGTGGGGAGGGGAAGGGAAGGGCAGACAGAGATTAGCGGGGCCAGCCAGGGGCACAATTTGCTGGTTCTCTGAGCTGCGCAGAATCATCTGTGGTGCAGTGGTTAGAGTGCAGTATTGCAAGCTACTTCTGCAGCTAGCTGCCTACATTTTGGCAGTTCAAATCCCACCAGGCTCAAGGTTGACTCAGCCTTCCATCCTTCCGAGGTGGGTAAAATGAGGACCCAAATTGTTGGGGGCAATAGGCTGACTATGTAAACTGCTTAGAGAGGACTGTAAAGCACTATAAAGTGGTATATAAATCTAAGTGCTATTGCTATTCTATAGAACCGGTCCAAACTGATAGAATCCCATCCCTGGAATTACCTCCCCTATATTCCCTTATTTTTTTAGCTCAGCTGATTCATGCAGCAGAGCGGATTGCCACGCCTCAGCTGAGCCAAAAAAACAGCTCAGCTCACCAAGGTTCAGACAGAGGTCGGACTGGAGATATGTGGAGTTTATCCAGATTTCTATCTTGTTCTACCAATCTAATAATTTTCTGAAGTGGCTTAAGCTTAAATTCACTTGAGACAAAGGATGCTGCTCTTTGGTACTTTGATGCTGCATTGTTTTTTTTTCAAAGAAGCATTTTATATATATATATATATATATATATATATATACTTTGTATTACAACACCCTGTTAAGCCCCAATTAAGGGAGAAAGCATACTGCTTTCTTTTCTGTCTTTCGGCTCATCACCAGAGACCATACCGACAGAAAGCTATTTGTTTCGTTGCCTTTTGTTTACATGTGTGTAAGGTTTTTAAGCTGATAATTTTAAATAATAAATAAGGGAGACTAGTATAGATCTATTTCGAGCTAGTTAGCTCTCTTCAGCTAGCCATACCCTTACTGGGATTCGAACCAGGGAAGTATTACATGTGAGGCAGTTGTAATTGCCTCTACACCACTGGCTCTCTCCTTATCAGCTCAGGCAGGGGAATAAGTATATACTTTGTATTACAACACCCTGTTAAGCCCCAATTAAGGGAGAAAGCATACTGCTTTCTTTTCTGTCTTTCGGCTCATCACCAGAGACCATACCGACAGAAAGCTATTTGTTTCGTTGCCTTTTGTTTACATGTGTGTAAGGTTTTTAAGCTGATAATTTTAAATAATAAATAAGGGAGACTAGTATAGATCTATTTCGAGCTAGTTAGCTCTCTTCAGCTAGCCATACCCTTACTGGGATTCGAACCAGGGAAGTATTACATGTGAGGCAGTTGTAATTGCCTCTACACCACTGGCTCTCTCCTTATCAGCTCAGGCAGGGGAATAAGTATATACTTTGTATTACAACACCCTGTTAAGCCCCAATTAAGGGAGAAAGCATACTGCTTTCTTTTCTGTCTTTCGGCTCATCACCAGAGACCATACCGACAGAAAGCTATTTGTTTCGTTGCCTTTTGTTTACATGTGTGTAAGGTTTTTAAGCTGATAATTTTAAATAATAAATAAGGGAGACTAGTATAGATCTATTTCGAGCTAGTTAGCTCTCTTCAGCTAGCCATACCCTTACTGGGATTCGAACCAGGGAAGTATTACATGTGAGGCAGTTGTAATTGCCTCTACACCACTGGCTCTCTCCTTATCAGCTCAGGCAGGGGAATAAGTATATACTTTGTATTACAACACCCTGTTAAGCCCCAATTAAGGGAGAAAGCATACTGCTTTCTTTTCTGTCTTTCGGCTCATCACCAGAGACCATACCGACAGAAAGCTATTTGTTTCGTTGCCTTTTGTTTACATGTGTGTAAGGTTTTTAAGCTGATAATTTTAAATAATAAATAAGGGAGACTAGTATAGATCTATTTCGAGCTAGTTAGCTCTCTTCAGCTAGCCATACCCTTACTGGGATTCGAACCAGGGAAGTATTACATGTGAGGCAGTTGTAATTGCCTCTACACCACTGGCTCTCTCCTTATCAGCTCAGGCAGGGGAATAAGTATATACTTTGTATTACAACACCCTGTTAAGCCCCAATTAAGGGAGAAAGCATACTGCTTTCTTTTCTGTCTTTCGGCTCATCACCAGAGACCATACCGACAGAAAGCTATTTGTTTCGTTGCCTTTTGTTTACATGTGTGTAAGGTTTTTAAGCTGATAATTTTAAATAATAAATAAGGGAGACTAGTATAGATCTATTTCGAGCTAGTTAGCTCTCTTCAGCTAGCCATACCCTTACTGGGATTCGAACCAGGGAAGTATTACATGTGAGGCAGTTGTAATTGCCTCTACACCACTGGCTCTCTCCTTATCAGCTCAGGCAGGGGAATAAGTATATACTTTGTATTACAACACCCTGTTAAGCCCCAATTAAGGGAGAAAGCATACTGCTTTCTTTTCTGTCTTTCGGCTCATCACCAGAGACCATACCGACAGAAAGCTATTTGTTTCGTTGCCTTTTGTTTACATGTGTGTAAGGTTTTTAAGCTGATAATTTTAAATAATAAATAAGGGAGACTAGTATAGATCTATTTCGAGCTAGTTAGCTCTCTTCAGCTAGCCATACCCTTACTGGGATTCGAACCAGGGAAGTATTACATGTGAGGCAGTTGTAATTGCCTCTACACCACTGGCTCTCTCCTTATCAGCTCAGGCAGGGGAATAAGTATATACTTTGTATTACAACACCCTGTTAAGCCCCAATTAAGGGAGAAAGCATACTGCTTTCTTTTCTGTCTTTCGGCTCATCACCAGAGACCATACCGACAGAAAGCTATTTGTTTCGTTGCCTTTTGTTTACATGTGTGTAAGGTTTTTAAGCTGATAATTTTAAATAATAAATAAGGGAGACTAGTATAGATCTATTTCGAGCTAGTTAGCTCTCTTCAGCTAGCCATACCCTTACTGGGATTCGAACCAGGGAAGTATTACATGTGAGGCAGTTGTAATTGCCTCTACACCACTGGCTCTCTCCTTATCAGCTCAGGCAGGGGAATAAGTATATACTTTGTATTACAACACCCTGTTAAGCCCCAATTAAGGGAGAAAGCATACTGCTTTCTTTTCTGTCTTTCGGCTCATCACCAGAGACCATACCGACAGAAAGCTATTTGTTTCGTTGCCTTTTGTTTACATGTGTGTAAGGTTTTTAAGCTGATAATTTTAAATAATAAATAAGGGAGACTAGTATAGATCTATTTCGAGCTAGTTAGCTCTCTTCAGCTAGCCATACCCTTACTGGGATTCGAACCAGGGAAGTATTACATGTGAGGCAGTTGTAATTGCCTCTACACCACTGGCTCTCTCCTTATCAGCTCAGGCAGGGGAATAAGTATATACTTTGTATTACAACACCCTGTTAAGCCCCAATTAAGGGAGAAAGCATACTGCTTTCTTTTCTGTCTTTCGGCTCATCACCAGAGACCATACCGACAGAAAGCTATTTGTTTCGTTGCCTTTTGTTTACATGTGTGTAAGGTTTTTAAGCTGATAATTTTAAATAATAAATAAGGGAGAATAAGCTTTCTCCCTTAATTGGGGCTTAACAGGGTGTTGTAATACAAAGTATATACTTATTCCCCTGCCTGAGCTGATAAGGAGAGAGCCAGTGGTGTAGAGGCAATTACAACTGCCTCACATGTAATACTTCCCTGGTTCGAATCCCAGTAAGGGTATGGCTAGCTGAAGAGAGCTAACTAGCTCGAAATAGATCTATACTAGTCTCCCTTATTTATTATTTAAAATTATCAGCTTAAAAACCTTACACACATGTAAACAAAAGGCAACGAAACAAATAGCTTTCTGTCGGTATGGTCTCTGGTGATGAGCCGAAAGACAGAAAAGAAAGCAGTATGCTTTCTCCCTTAATTGGGGCTTAACAGGGTGTTGTAATACAAAGTATATACTTATTCCCCTGCCTGAGCTGATAAGGAGAGAGCCAGTGGTGTAGAGGCAATTACAACTGCCTCACATGTAATACTTCCCTGGTTCGAATCCCAGTAAGGGTATGGCTAGCTGAAGAGAGCTAACTAGCTCGAAATAGATCTATACTAGTCTCCCTTATTTATTATTTAAAATTATCAGCTTAAAAACCTTACACACATGTAAACAAAAGGCAACGAAACAAATAGCTTTCTGTCGGTATGGTCTCTGGTGATGAGCCGAAAGACAGAAAAGAAAGCAGTATGCTTTCTCCCTTAATTGGGGCTTAACAGGGTGTTGTAATACAAAGTATATACTTATTCCCCTGCCTGAGCTGATAAGGAGAGAGCCAGTGGTGTAGAGGCAATTACAACTGCCTCACATGTAATACTTCCCTGGTTCGAATCCCAGTAAGGGTATGGCTAGCTGAAGAGAGCTAACTAGCTCGAAATAGATCTATACTAGTCTCCCTTATTTATTATTTAAAATTATCAGCTTAAAAACCTTACACACATGTAAACAAAAGGCAACGAAACAAATAGCTTTCTGTCGGTATGGTCTCTGGTGATGAGCCGAAAGACAGAAAAGAAAGCAGTATGCTTTCTCCCTTAATTGGGGCTTAACAGGGTGTTGTAATACAAAGTATATACTTATTCCCCTGCCTGAGCTGATAAGGAGAGAGCCAGTGGTGTAGAGGCAATTACAACTGCCTCACATGTAATACTTCCCTGGTTCGAATCCCAGTAAGGGTATGGCTAGCTGAAGAGAGCTAACTAGCTCGAAATAGATCTATACTAGTCTCCCTTATTTATTATTTAAAATTATCAGCTTAAAAACCTTACACACATGTAAACAAAAGGCAACGAAACAAATAGCTTTCTGTCGGTATGGTCTCTGGTGATGAGCCGAAAGACAGAAAAGAAAGCAGTATGCTTTCTCCCTTAATTGGGGCTTAACAGGGTGTTGTAATACAAAGTATATACTTATTCCCCTGCCTGAGCTGATAAGGAGAGAGCCAGTGGTGTAGAGGCAATTACAACTGCCTCACATGTAATACTTCCCTGGTTCGAATCCCAGTAAGGGTATGGCTAGCTGAAGAGAGCTAACTAGCTCGAAATAGATCTATACTAGTCTCCCTTATTTATTATTTAAAATTATCAGCTTAAAAACCTTACACATATATATATACATATATATATATATATATATATATATATATATATATATATATATATATATATATATATATATATATATATATATATATATATATATATATATATATATATATATATATATATATATACTTTGTATTACAACACCCTGTTAAGCCCCAATTAAGGGAGAAAGCATACTGCTTTCTTTTCTGTCTTTCGGCTCATCACCAGAGACCATACCGACAGAAAGCTATTTGTTTCGTTGCCTTTTGTTTACATGTGTGTAAGGTTTTTAAGCTGATAATTTTTAAATAATAAATAAGGGAGACTAGTATAGATCTATTTCGAGCTAGTTAGCTCTCTTCAGCTAGCCATACCCTTACTGGGATTCGAACCAGGGAAGTATTACATGTGAGGCAGTTGTAATTGCCTCTACACCACTGGCTCTCTCCTTATCAGCTCAGGCAGGGGAATAAGTATATACTTTGTATTACAACACCCTGTTAAGCCCCAATTAAGGGAGAAAGCATACTGCTTTCTTTTCTGTCTTTCGGCTCATCACCAGAGACCATACCGACAGAAAGCTATTTGTTTCGTTGCCTTTAGTTTACATGTGTGTAAGGTACATGTGTGTAAGGTACAAAAAGAAAGCAGTATGCTTTCTCCCTTAATTGGGGCTTAACAGGGTGTTGTAATACAAAGTATATACTTATTCCCCTGCCTGAGCTGATAAGGAGAGAGCCAGTGGTGTAGTGGCAATTACAACTGCCTCACATGTAATACTTCCCTGGTTCGAATCCCAGTAAGGGTATGGCTAGCTGAAGAGAGCTAACTAGCTCGAAATAGATCTATACTAGTCTCCCTTATTTATTATTTAAAATTATCAGCTTAAAAACCTTACACACACACACACACACACACACACACACATATATATATATATATATATATATATATATATATATATATATATATATATATATATTTAAAAAAAAAAAACCTTTGTGTTTTTAATATATAGCAACAGTAGGAGACACCAATTGCCTTAAATTACCTAGGGTTCTTTTTTCCCCAGAAAGGAAAGTCAGAAAATAGTGTTTTGTTTTTAAATCAAGCTCTGGCACAGGTAATCCTGAGCTATTTTGCTGCTGAAACAAAAGACAACTTTCCTTCACATCATGTCTAAACATCAACCAGACTGGACACTAAAACTTACTGTAACCTTGCTGATGGGAAAGCATCACTCCCTGTCTCAGAAAATAACAGATGACTCAAAGGGGGAGACATTTGTGACACATAACTCGGTGCTTTCGTGAGCTGCATCTCACTTCATCAGATGCATAGAGGATGGCATAGGATGAAATTTGGCTGAGGCAGCAGGAGAGGAAAGGGAGGGAAAGGTAAGATGGATATGCAGTTGCAGGTTAGTTGCAAGACAGCTTGCAAGTACTTTATCAATTAACAATTTTAATTAACAACTCTAATATGTTAAAATCTAGCGTATCTGTTAGGTTTTGGGTTCTGGGGTCCTTGGTGTTCTCTTTGAGATTTTTCCTGCAGGTATTTCATGACCACACTAGGTAACATCATCAGTGATCATGATCATCATCAGAGCACTGATGATGTTACTTAGTAGGGTCGTGAACTATCTGCAAGAAAACAATGAAGGACCTCTTAGTTCAGACCTGCATTCTCTTGTATCAGTAAATACAATGGGTTTTTAACACATTGAAGTTAACTGATAAGGCACTAGTAATCTGTCTCACATCAAACCTGTATCTGTAACATGCAGATAGTCCTTAACTTACAACAGTTCATTTACTGATTGTCCAAAGTTACAACAGCACTGAAAAAAAGTGACTTATGATTATTTTTCACACTTTACAACCATGCAGCAACCCTGCAGTCACATGATCAAAATTCAGATACATGGCAACTGGCTTATATTTATGGTGTCTGCAGTTTCCTGGGGTCATTTGATCACCTTTTGTGATTCTCTCACAAGCAAATCAATGGGGAAACCAAATTCACTTAACAACCATGTTAATAATTTAACACCTGCAGTGATTCACTTAGCACTGTGGCAAGAAAGGTCATAAAATGGGGCAAAACTCACTTAACAACTGTCTCATTTAGCAACAGAAATGTTGGGCTCAACTGCGGTCATAATTTGAAGATAGGTATGTATATATTTACTGTATATAATCTATGACACCTGGAGAAGAAACCTTATGGGGGAGAATGGCGTTGTTGGGAGAAATATCCCTCTGGTTCAGTTTCAAGCTGGGAGAAAGACATTGGAAACATGGAGACTGATTGGAAAGATGGTTTATTGATGAAGCAGAACCACCAAGCATGTGTGACTCTGCGTGGAGTTGAGAATAAGGGGTTTTTAATACCTTCTCTTGGGCTTTAAACTTGAGCTTCCTGTTCCTGTGCAAGAACATGTATTCTATTGGCTGTTATCAGACTCCCATGGGGCTACTCCCATTCAGTCATAGCTGAAGTTGTGCAAGCTCCCAGGTTTGGTTGAAGTTTGAACTGCTGAGATGATGCAACGAAGAGGCTTGTGATCTGAAAGGGGGGTTGGACAATTCCTATTGTGGCTTAATGGCTTTTTCCTGTATTGAATCTTGGGCAAGCGTATTTGCTTCTGAATAGAGCTATTTATCTCTTTATCTCTTAACTGCTGGTATCTGCTGAGGGCTATTAAGAAAAGTGGGGGCTGCTTTCTGTCTCCAAATGCATATTTTTTTCCCTTTAGGGAAATGAAATATTCTGCATTTTTAATATTTCTCAAAATATTTCATTCTTTTAGGAGAGGGATGGGTGCTAACCTTCTACAGCATCATAACAATTTAATAAGAAAATAATAAAGAGATATCTGCATAACCCATTTGTTTCCTCCTCCCTTCCTGCCTCACCCACAAATTTATATTCTACCTCAGTCTGGCTGCTGATTGCATCACGTGAAAGATGATGTCCTTTCATCAAACTTGTTACTGTAGTCAGAACAAGTGTTACCCAACTTCTCCTGCATTTTTACCATCATAATCTAACAGAGTTCTCCTCTTGTGCTTGCTTGGCATGGAACACCATGCTGCTTCTTCATCTGCCACCTGGCAGGCTCCGTTAACAGCATGGCCCACCGAGTCTTGGATGAATGCATTCGCTTTGCATTTTATTTATGCTTCTATATTGCTATTCTATTGCAGACATTTTCTGAGTGTCTCTTGATCCTATTAAAACGTGTTTATTATCAGAAACAAGAACTGGCAACTTCTTTTGAGGGAAGACGAGAGCTTCACTTGGCCTTTCAGTGAGTTGCTGTAAACCAGAACTCAAAAGGAAGGCGAGGCCAGAAACAGGAAGTGATGATCCCATCCAGGAAAAAATCTGCATCTGTTCATAACATGAAAAAATAATCAATCCAGTTAATAATCAAATTAATTCAATATATTAGATTATTGTAATTTGCTCCCCAGTGATTCATTTTTTTGAAAGATATTAAGGGGAAAGTAGCAGATAATGGCCTTTGAGATTCCTAAAACCACTTTAGGAATCTGATTACATGATTAGGAAGATGACTTAGAATAGAGAAGCTGAAATATTCCAAACCTTTCAGCCATTGTTTTTGCAGGGGAATTTCTTGGGAGATTTCTTCTGGATTACTTTCCTCTGCAGCATTGTTGAAAGAAATATCCTTCTGAGAGGGGTGGGTGCTAACTTCCTACAACATGTTGCCATATCCGGCTCATTTTTCAGGCTGTGTAAGCTTCTTCAGCTATGCTAGATCTGGTCCTGTTCAGTTCAATTATCCTGTACTGCCAGAAAGGCAAAGCTCTTTTACATAATCAGTTCCCCAAAGTGAATGAGATTGAGATGAATAAAGCTCTAGCTTGAAGGCACCTTTAAGGGAAGATTGCATCCAATATTTCAAGAGTTCACTTTTGAACCAGGGCTTTAACTTCTAGTATGAAACAATAAAAGGAATAAAACAAGGGTTTTGGGTTTGCCACATTCCTAAGGAGGGAGGAGTGGAGATAGAGAGAGTTGTTTAGGCTAGGTGATTCTTCTTCCTGTGGGAACATGAACTGACCATGTTGAGGACCCTTGAGGTGGAGATTTATGACATCAAGCAACGTTGAATTACTTCTATTGGAGAATGTGACTTTTGGGGGTTATTTCTAATTTCTAATACTGTGGGGTAGTTCCAGGCTGTGTCAGATCCAGAATTACCATGGACATTGCCAATTTGATGCTTTCCTAAATAAAATAAATTGTCTTGGAAGATGGACTTTGTTTTATTCTTTTTAAATGGATTTCATCAATTGGAAACCTTACATTAAGTCACATGACCATAGAGATGCTGCCATGATCATAAGTCTGAAAAGTGGTCATAAGTCAATGTTTTCAGTGCCATTGTAACTTCATTGTAATGGTCACTAAATGAACTGTTGTAAATTGAGGAGTACCTGTACATTGTTTTAATTTTAATCCTCAATAAAGTTTAAAATAAAAATAGTTTTGCCTGATGTCAACTAATAGCATAAAAATAGCATAAAAAGTGGCAGCAGGCAAGCCCCATCTGTTCCATAACCAATGCTCCACCAATGAGAACACATTTGCTTCAGTGGTTGGTTGTTTCATTGTGTTTGGCAAGAAAGAAAAAACATAGGTTCTGTAACTCTTATCTTCAAATCTAAACTAAAACCTAGATTTAAGCCTAAAACCTAGATGTAAGCCTATGAATATGCCTTTTAGAACATCCAGTTGGTTGATATGTAAGGCACAGTTTTGAGTTCTATGGGAATATAGGAGGGGAAACCATATGAGCAAAATTACATGCTTGCAATGTTGAAAGTTTCCCTCAGAATACAGGCAGCAGGTCCTTCAGTCATGTAGCTTAGCTTCAGAAACTGACATGAAGGGAAAGCAGAGATGGGCAGTCTTGAGATGGGAAGTTTAGATTGGAGAACTGGCATAGTGAACAAGGTAGTCATCCCAACAAATTTGGAGACTCTTGTCCATGTTCTAGAATTTGTAAACCATAGTCGGTCTTATTATAGAATGCTCTTATAATTTGGACTTTGGCCATAAGATTAAGAAGAACAGCCATAATCGTGATAGCCAAAAAAAGGAAAAAAAGGGATTATTTCTATTGCCAATCAGATTTACTCAAAGGCAGAAATCAAAACTACAAAAATATTTTCCCCATTTTATTATGCATAAAGTACACAATCTGGAGAAACAGACGCTCACACTAACCACCTCCTGAGTTTAGTCAAGTGATATATGATAAGTCTGTCTTAAGTTGCTGTTTTGTCTCCATAAACTTGCTTCAATACCTTTTTTGTTTTGTTTCAGTGGTTCAGCTGTGTTATCTCGATAGCCATCTGGTTTTTCAATATTGAATTGCAAGACATCATTTTTAGTACTGGCCTATCATTTAAATAAACTGAACTTTTCCAATTACCATCATATGGAGAACTACATTACGCACTCAGAATAAATGTGATTAGAAGACCTAATAGAAAAGCAGGAAAAAATATGTCCATAAAGACCTAAAGAATCAAACACGGAAGACTTCATCAATAGAGGACTTCTGGAGTGTGGCTACATCCGAATGAAGTATTTCTGACCTCTTGCAAAGAGGAAGACAGTGTGGATATAATCCTGGTTGGGAATACTGAATTAACACTGAATAAGCAAATTAATAGAGACGCATTGTCTCAGTGGCTAAGACGTTGAGCTTGTCGATCAGAAAGGTTGGCGGTTCAAATCCCTAGCACCACATCACGGAGTGAATCCCTAGCACCACATAATGGAGTGAGCTCCTGTTACTTGTCCCACCTTCTGCCAACCTAGCAGTTTGAAAGCATGTAAAAATGCAAGTAGAAAAATAGGGACCACTTTGGTGGGAAGGTAACAGCATTCCATGTCCCTTCGGCATTTAGTCATGCTGGACACATGACCATGAAGACGTCTTCAGATAGCGCTGGCTCTTCAGCTTTGTAATGGAGATGAGCACCGCCTCCTAGAGCCGGAAACGACTAGCATGTATGTGAGAGGGGAACCTTTACCTTTAAGCAAATTAGCAGATTAATTAACTTCACATTTGCCTACTGAGATCTTTGTACTACTAGAGTGAGACATTGAAAAATATGAGGCAGCCTAATTTCAATTTAATATTTAAATCCTGAAAACTATAGGAATGAATTAAAATTTCCTACAAGGATTACTGTAGCAAAAGATGCAATATTACAGAGTTCTTCAGTTTAGATTTACAAGATGATTCTAGCAGAGCTAATATAGCAAAAACACTTTTTTATTGTATATTTTTGTTTAAAAAAACTATGTAAAAAGAGAAAGACCAAAACAATATAGTTTTAAGAGACCAGTTTTAAAAATTGTATAGAATGATGGTTCTGGAGAACAAAACTCATGTCTAAAATCATTCATAATAAATTTATTATCTCTTTTGGATCATTTGCATTACTTGTCATTCTTTTAAATTTTAATAGACTTTGTTGTTTTCAACCCCATTCCTTTCAATTATTTCAGCCCAGGATCTAAAATTTAAAATAACACACTGTCATGCCAAGCCAGGCTAATGTGATGTTTCAGATTTTTTCTAAAACTAAGTTATATTGTGACATCCTCAAAATATTAGAAAAAGGAAACAGCCAGGTGCCAAAGATGCCTTTTCAAGAGGACCTGGACTTTCTTGTTTTTCTTTGGAGACATTTTGCTTCTCATCCAAGAAGCTTCTTCAGCTCTGACTGGATGGTAGGGAATGGAAGGATTTATATTCCTTGCAGACAGCTGGTCATTTGCATTCTTTTATAGCATTGTTGAGGCCACTGGGAGGTTTGTCTGTGTCCTCGGGGTCACCTAAGTAGGGCAAATATGTGAGGAACCTTCTTAAAACTGCTGAAAGGATCGTGTTGTGGTGCAGTGTAAACCTCCAAGTAGCCTCAATGACTCTCTGAAAGGATGCAAATGATCAGCTGTCTGCAAGGAATATAAATCCTTCCATTCCCCACCATCCAGTCAGAGCTGAAGAAACTTCTTGGATGAGAAGCTAAACATCTTCAAAGAAAAACCAGAAAGTCCAGTTGCCTCTTGAAAAAGTACCTTCAAAGACCTGGATGACTGAGAATCTCCATAGACAGAAAAAAGCCAGGATTCCTAAAAGTACACATTTCAGAATTTTAAGACCTAATTTTGAAGATAAATTCATAAAATGTATAGCTGGGAAACAATTCACCTAAAATTCACATATCAAAATGTATAAATCAACATAATTTATTAAAGTCTAACATAATATTGAAAAGATGATTACAAAAACACTGTATATGCTAGGAAAATATATATTTTTAACTACATGAACCAATGTTACATGAACCATCAAATACATCAGTGGAAATAAAGATAGATATACTATACACTGTATGCATACCTTTATGGCTACATAATGTATGAAGTCAGACAGTAAAGTGACCAAAAAAAAAATATTGGTTGTTCCATCGCTGATCTAGTCTTCACTTTCATATCCAAGGCACACTTTTGAATTAAATTGGCTGGGACAATTCACTCACAGGCATAAAGACAGACTGCACCATGACTGTGTTGATTCTCATGGCTGTAGAAATTTATATACATGACTGTTTTCAAAATCTCTATTTGTCTGTCTGTCTGTCTGTCTGTCTGTCTGACTGTCTCTATCTATCTATCTATCTATCTATCTATCTATCTATCTATCTATCTATCTATCTATCTATCTATCATCTCTCTCTCTCTCTATTCCTCCGTTCCTCTATCTTCCTACAACATGAAAAAGGTTTCTGTCATCCCAAATATTGTGCCTAGCAATGCATACATATTCAGATAGAATAAATACAATAAAATATATATACCATTTACCAATCAAATACATGTATCAGCTGGTCCATCAGTGACCATCTGCAACAAACTACATCATGTCATGCAGTAGTTCCTAAAGTAATAATCCCTCAACTGTCAAATTTGATTTACATGTGGATTATGCCAATACCACTAATGTAACATTCAACTCCAGCATAAATCATGTGGCTATTACTCTGTTATAATATCATAATGCATACTTTTTGGCATAACCCACCATCTATTAGAAAATTTGTCATAGATTAAAACATTCCAAGTCGAAAGGTAAATTTCAGAAACTAAATTCTTGACAAGGATAATGGATCGACATGAAAAGGGCAGGGCAAGAGAAATTCCAGGTGGTCCTTGATTTATGACCCCAACTGGGATGAAGAATTTCCACTGCTAACCAAGGCAGTTATTAAGCCAGTTGTGTCTGATTTTATGACCTTTTCCCCGCATGGCTGTTAAGCCAAACACAACATATGTTAAGTGAATCATGTGGTTGTTAATTGAATCAGACTCCCCCATTGACTTTGCTTGTCGCAAGCCAAATGGGAAGGTCGCAAATTGTGATCACATGACCCCACAATGCTGCAACCATCATAAATACAAGCCAATTTGTACTTGAAACTTGATAAAATTGGTTAATAAAGTTGGTTTTTTAAAAACTGCCTATTGCCAAATGTCCAAATTTGTATTTCTCTTTTCAAAATAATATTTCAAAATTTAAAAAATATATTTTTATTTATTTATTCTATAACCCTGGGGATATTGAAACAGTCAAAAAGATGAGGACCGATCATAAATTACTTTATGTGCTGTTGCAACTTTGAACAGTCACTAACGAATGTACGTCGAGAAATACCTGAAGTAAGGACAGAGCTTTCCAAGCAGATTATGACAATGACCACCATTATCCATTCAAAAGGTACAATCCAGGTACATGGTTCAGAATTTAGCAAAGTCTTCTGTGGGGCAGGAAATAATTAAGAATAACTATCGCTACTATTGCCTAGAATCTGAGATATTTTAACCCACAGCTAATTATAAACTGTGAATCATTCAGGATTGCCTCTCTCTCTTCCCTACAGCTCTGTTTAGTTTTTATCACCATGACAATGTCTCTGTTCCTAGCTCACACAGCTTTCATTCTTGAATTTCGATCTCTACACGCTTATGGATTCCTGCATTATTCTTGTAAGTGCTTCTTCTACCATTTAAAACAATTTTCTGCGAGGCAAAGGTCAACTGTAACAAAGTGGGAATATATATATGTTTGTGTTGCCAATTGCACAATTAATACTGTATATATTTACTATTTTCAAAAGACATCTTTCAGTTCCAGATTTCCATATATCTTTTTTTTTTCAAAAAAGAAACATGATATTCAGTAACCCATGAAATCAAGATAAAGGCATGAAATTGAAAAAAAGACAACATTGTTCATTAAATGCATCTGTGTAAGAAAGACACGACTTCAACTGTCTATTCTGATTTAATCATCACTCTTGGATTAGACTGCTTGTTGAGGTTGGTAGAAAATCAATTTTGCAACAATACTGATGTTGACTATTCAGTATACCTCTGCCTATCAAAATAAATATTTAATCAATAATTATCTAAATAGTCATATCTAGTTAGCCAACCATTGCTTTTGAAGAACATCCCAGACACAAGGAACGTTACTATCTAGAACATCCACAGGGATTACACTACTGTTATTAATTTGACTAGACACTGGATGTCAGTGTTGCTGTTTGTTAAAATGGAAATAAAGAAAAAAGTATAAGAGGCAAAATGCATAATAGGAGATATCAAATGGAATCAGTCTAAATGGCCTGAAGTGCTAATGAGATTACAGTGTGTTTATTAAGGGTCTTACTGGCCTTACAAGTTGCTTCCCATGTAAATTGGAAAAGGATGACCTCTTATCCACTACAATCTCTCCAATTCTTCTGTGCTTCACATTGCAACATCCACCTCTCGGATTGGTAGCCAGGCAACCTGCCTGTCAGAGAATGCCACAAAGAATTGGGTGGCTAATGTAAAAGTCACTGCCCAAAATGGTTCTGAAATAACCTTCCACCTTTTTAAAGTAGAGAGGTGGCATCAAAATCAGATGCACTTCTCGCAAAACAATCTGTGTTTGCCTACCAATTGTATTGGATTAAAAAGGAGAAATTAATAAAGAGTTTGATGAATAATTACAGTATATGCAAGATCAATTCTGGATTGGTCACTAGGACCAGAGATTTACTCTTTTGAGCTTTCAGACTTGACCTGGAGCCCATCTTCAGGGAACTTCTCTCTACTGGAATATGTATTTTTAGGCTATTCTATGCTTTGTATTTATGTGGTGTTTTCCTATTGGTTGATTGGTTGTTTGTTTTCTTGTGCTGTCAAGCCCTTGGCTCCTAAATCAGCACTTCTATTAATTATAATTTATAATATTATAATTATAAGAATTTTATAGACTGTCTTTAATTTGTCTTTATGGCTAAAGGTGGTCTTGAAATTGATTCACTCCATTCTGGTCTAGCACCTTTACCCTTGTACCATCCTGATTCTCAGATTATGAAATCCAGAAATAGTGACTCATCTTTATGACACTAATAGTACACACAAGAGACTCAGGAAACCTAGAAACCAACTGTGAGGCATAAAAAAAAAATAAACAGCTGAGTGAGTTTGGCCCAGTCATTCTGTCTCAGCCCAACTCATCTGTTAAGGTTCTTGTCATGAGGAAAACAGAAGGAGGAAGAAGTATTGGTGTGTCAGTTGCTTTGAGTTGTGTATGGGGGGTGGAATTGGGTTAAAAATCTAAAACAAAAACCAAAAGCCACCTTCTTTGAACCAGCTTTTTATCAAGATAATGGCATACAATGTGAAAAGAGATAATAGCTCCCATTCCAACTGTGACACAAAGATCCTTCTGTTGCAATATTGTGCAGTGGTGTCTTTAAAAATGCTTCTACAAGTCACCAAATGTGGAGCTTCTGCCAGCTTCCTGTTACAATGCAGGCAGCCATAAGTACTGGTGTCATCAACTACCAGTTTCAAGAAATGGGAGCAAAACATCAAGATATGCTGCATTTTGATATTTTCAAATGGTTGTTTCAAAGTCTCTTGTGTGCATTATGAGTGTCATAAAGAAGAGTCACCATCTCATTATCTGAGAATCAAGATGATACAGAGGTTAAGATGCTGGACTAGGATGGGTAAAATCAGGTATAATCACCATTAGCCATGGGGGCAGACAGAATGACCTAAGGCCAATCCATCCACTCCAACTATATTGCACATTGCTGTCAATTTAAGAATAAAACCGGAAGAGATTGGGTGGAATCTCTTAGTGATGTTACCTAGTTGCATAATGAAATGTCCATGAGAAAACAAGCAAGCTGAGAGAGCACCAAGAACCCCATCAAAACTGCTGTATATGGTGCCTTCTGCTCTTGAAGGATGATGAGGATGATGATAGCTACAATTTCCACCCAATTCATATATAGGTAGTCCTTGATTTCAGTGTTTTTTTTCCCCTCTGGTGGGACCAGTCTATCAGGGCAACCTGGTCTACACAAATATGGGATGGAGCATACTGCTTCCATTTTCAGCTTTCAGACCCAATCCAGGGGCCTTTTCAGGCAGTTGCTTTCTCAACAAACTATTTTTGTATTAGATTTATGTTTTACTGACAAAGAAATAAAGCAAGACTAGTATAGATCTATTTCAAGCTATTTAGCTCTCATCGGTTAGCCATTCCCTTCTGGGATTCAAAGCCGGGATGCTTGCATATTAAATAGGTGTTTTAACCTCTAAGCCACAGGTTCTTCTCGCTTCGTTGGCTATGCCAGAAGAGAGATTAAGTATTTTTTCTCTGGTGGGACCAGTCTATCAGGACAACCTGGTTTACCCAATTATGGGATGGAGCATACTGCTTCCGTTTTTGCCTTTCAGCTCCAATCCGGGGGCCTTCGCAGGCAATCGATTAGTCCTTGACTTACAACAGTGACCATTCTAAGTTACAATGGCACTGTAAAAAGTGACTTATGACTTTTGCAGCATTCCCATGGTCACGTGATCAAAGTTCAAATGCTTGGCAACTGATTCATATTTGTCGCAGTTGCAGAGTCCGAGCTTCATGTGATCTTCTTTTCTGAGTGTGTCACTAACTTCACAACAGCAGTGATTCACTTAACAAGAACTGTGGCAAGAAAGGTCATAAAATGGGGCAAAACTCACTTAACAAATGTCTTAGCATCAGTAATCAAGAGCTCAATTGTGGATGGAAGTCAAGGACTACCTATACACACAAACACACAGAGAGACACACATAGAAAGGCGCAGACACATACATACATACACTCCTATCATGACAGCCATGCAATCCTTTTAATCCCTAAACAGTTTTAAGAAAACATCAACACATTCTCTGATATAACTTTTCCCTTTGTATCCAAAAACAGCACAACCTAAAATTCAATTAGAGTTAATTACTAATCAATAAATTTAAGATTGCAATTTTTGGTGTTTCCTGCTCACATTTTACTAGCCTCTTAATACAAATGTAGAAAAGGAATTGTCATGGGCTTTTAATCATGGGCTTTGTCATGGGCTTTTAATCATTGTTCTAATGCAATAGTTGAGTGATATGATATTGAGGTTTTGTTTCCAGGTATAAAGTCACACAATTATGTCAGTGTAAATGTAAATAGCAACTGTGTATTACCTAAAACATAGTTTAATTTTACTTAGTTATTTACCTACAGAAAAATCTAGTGTGATTGATGTAAGGCACAAACATTAGAGAGTTGTAATTAACCTGCCTCTTTGTGTTTAACTCTTCTCTAGACAAAAGGGAAAAAAATCTAGTCCCACTTAAAATTGTTTCTAATTAGAATGCCACTAGCTCCATTTAATGGATCAAAATCACACGAGACAGTCATCCAACCTTCCCTAATAGAAATTTAAGACAAGCAAAGTAACATTGATTCCAGGGTGTCTTTTCCCCCTTTTTTTCTACTCTCCAAAACTTCTCAGGGTGAAGTTCTTATTTTCAAAACTTCTTACTTATTACTTCTTATTACTACGCTCCAAAACTTCTTATTTTCATTTCCACACATTTTTAGCACCGTATCTTAAAAATGAATGACATTCTCATAAACAAGAAGGAAGGAAAAAGAGCGCAGTTCACTGATAAGGACAGAGAGTGGGGAATGAATATCGGCTGGATTAAACAAAGCTGCTTCAAAAATCTTAGGAAAACATCATGAAAGAGTCCTGATATGGCCTTCCATCTCTGGAATGCAGTTGCAGGCAGAGGCATACACAATGGAGGACACCAATGACCGCGAGAGGAGAAAAGGATACTTGGTGATGGCATCCTTTCATACATGAAGACATCAGGAGTGCTCAACCTTGGCAACTTTAAGACCCATGGACTTCAACTCACAGAATTCCCCAGCCAGCATGGGAGTTGGTCCACAGGTCTTAAAAGTTGCCAAGATTGGATGCCCTTCATGTATGGAAATATGCAATTCCTTTCCTTTCAAGTCCATTCTGGGAGTTGAAATCCACAAGTTTTAAAGGTTGGGCAATCCTGATTTACATGTTTTCTTTGACCACCCCCTTGGCTACATTCTTGCAACTACAGCTCAAAAACTTGCTTTATTTCAGGATCCAATCTGGGTCAGAGTAGACCAGGACTAGAGGTTTAGTCTTCTGAGTTTTCAGACTTGTGCTAGAGCCCATCTTCAGGGAAGTTCTCTCTCATACATTCTGGTGAGAGAGAAGTTCCCTCAGGAGAGGCTCCAGCACAAGTCCGAAAGCTCAGAAGACTAAAGCTTCGGTCCAGGTGACCGACCCAGATTGGATCCTGCAACATTAACCTGGGCCATGTGTATTTGCTTTCATTTTGCATTGTTTCTATGTTCTACCTTCTCAAGTAAAAGTTTGTGGTTTGCATTTAATTATTTTATAGTATTCCTTAAATGTCTTTGGACTACTTTATTGCCAACTGCTCTGGACTTTTTTTGAACAAAAAAAAACAGTGAATAAAAGATAGGTTTAGGAAATCAATTAAATGCTTTCTAAACTGATCTAGGCAACCTCATCCTATTTTAATTGCAGAATTCACAATTCCCTGCCAACGATTGTCTTGACTGAATGCTGGGAAGACTTGAAGTCAAAATACCTGGAGTGCATCAAATTTCCTACCTCTGCTCTACTGACTTAGAAAACTGCTCCATTCTGTCCAGTGAACTCAATCACTGGTTATATATAATACATCAGAATTAAAGCATTTCTTTCCCCACCCCTTTTTTTAAAGAGGCATCCTCACCATTTTGTTTTGATGAGTAAGCAATCATCACACTGAACCAGATCTCTATGTAAAGACAAATGAAAGTACGACTTCAGCAACCGAGTGGTCAATGCCTGAAATACACTACTTGACTCTGTTGTTACATCCTCTAACCCTCACTCCTTTAACCCCAAACTAACCTCTATTGACCTCACCCTATTCCTAAGAGGAATGGGTAAGGATGTGCATAAGTGCACCATCTTGCCTACCGTCGCTATCCTATTGTCCCTGTTGTGTATTGACTGCAGTTTCCACTTAGGTCCGTGCTTTAAGCGGGAAGCACGGACCTCGCCCATTGGTTGATGCCGTTTGACAGCCTGCTATAAAAGGAGATGTCAAACGGCATCAGCTGTTGCCGCTCCAGCTGGCTGCCGTGTTAGAGGGGCAGTAGCGGTAACCCTTTATTTGTAAATAAAGTAAGAGCTGAACCTTTGCCTTAGTTGTCTGCCTCAAGTGATTGCCGCCACTCTACAACACTGGCGACGAGGGCGAGATCCTTAATAGAGGCAAGCCAGGCAAAAAGGACAAAGAGCGAAATCACTAACCAAGAGCTGAAATCGCTACAGAGTTGCTATTACCGTTCGCGAAGCGCAATTTCTAAACGCCTCAGGAGAAGCAGCACAGCTGAGGGAAAGATGACTTCGAATCCTGCATTCCTGCCTTTCAGACTGACGGCAGAGATATGGGAATCATACAGGAACCGGTTTGACTACTTTTTAGATGCTATAGACCTTACTGACATTTCTGAGCATAGAAAAAAGTCTTATTTTCTAAGCTTTTACGGAGCCATGGTATTTGACACCACAACAGCATTATTGGCTCCATGATCTATTAAGACTATTCCCTGGGAAGAATTGTAAGAAATTCTCTCCAACCATTATTCCCCTAAGCCTTCTAGAATTGCCAGACACCATGCCTTTAGAAGGCACATCCAGACTGAGGGAGAAACCATTAGTGACTACATGGCAGCATTACGAACAGCTGCCTTACATTGCGGATTCAGGGATTACCTAGAAGATATGCTGTTAGATCAGCTGATCTGTGGAGTTAGGGACCCCAAGCTGCAAAGACGACTACTAGCTAAAGGGAATCTAACCTTAAAACAAGCCATAGAAGAATCCCAGGCTGCTGAGCTATCAGCACTCTCAGCAGCTGAAATACAGGGAAATCCAATTAGACTAGATAACCCAACAGTACATTTTGATGAAGCCTCCACAGAGAAAGGTTTAGAAGAGGCTACTGAGATAAACCGCCTCAGACAGCCCAACCCTAATCAAAGGGAGTACGGACAGGTTGCAAATCAACCTCCACGAATACAGCCCACCTGCTTAAGCTGTGGGGGCAACCATCTCAGGGCATCCTGCAGATTCAGGAATGCCATATGCTTAAGATGCCAAAAGAAGGGTCATTTGGCAAGAATATGTCAGGCAGGAAAGACTTTTAACCAGCCTCAAAGGCCTCAGAAAGCCATACAATATCCAAGACAAATCGAGGATTGCTTCACATGCTACCAAGCTAAGATACCAAAAAATAGTTCTAACAAAATTAGTGTCACTGTTTCTATAAAAGGTAGATCATGCAGAATGGAAGTAGACACCGGCTCTGCACTATCCATCATCTCGTGGGGCACCTTGAAGCAACTGCTTCCCAGAGTAACAAGAAAGAAGATTCCAGGCTGCAACCTGACTCTACGGGACTACCAAGGCAGAACCATTCCTGTCATCGGAAAAGGCAAGTTTCTAATTCATTTTCAAAATTTTAAGGGTCACTTGCCTTTAGTGTTAGTGGATGGCGCCCTCCCAAGCCTATTGAGATTAGACTGGTTCCCTACCCTGAGCCTCCACATAGGTGGAATCCACGCCATTGCAAGTTCAGAAGTTGACTCCCTATTCAGGGAATATGCTGATATATTCAGCAAAGGCCTAGGCTGCTACGTGGGAACCCCAATATCCTTCAAGGTAGACCCCCAAGCAGTACCAATCCATTTAAAACCCCGCAGAGTACCTTTTGCAATTTGTCCTAAACTTGACAAGGAACTAGACAGATTAATTAAACAAGGCATACTACAACCTACAGATTTTTCCAAATGGGAGACCCCAATAGTGACACCTCTAAAGAAGGACGGAAATTTGAGAATCTGTTCTGACTATAAATCGTCCATAAATAGATATTTGCAAGTAAGCGCTTATCCGGTCCTCATTGGGCAACATTTACTCCATTCCCTTGAGCCTGGCTCCATTTTTGCAAACCTAGATATGTCACAGGCTTATCAACAGTTCCCTGTTGATGATGAAACTGCTGAACTGCAAACCATAGTGACACACAGAGGTGCTTTTAAATGTACACGCCTACAATTTGGAGTTAGTGTAGCCCCTGGAATTTTCCAGTCTCTAATGGAAAGGATTTTGCAAGGGTTACCAGGCGTTGTACCATATTTCGATGACATTCTTATATCTGCCAACCATCAAACTCAATTGCTACAGAGAGTCAGAAGTGTCCTTGAATGTTTTAAAAAGACAGGTCTTAAATTAAAAAGAGAAAAATGCACCATTGCCACTGCACAAGTGGAATTTTTAGGTTACAAAATTGACGCCTCGGGTATTCACCCAACAGAGTCTAAAGTAAAGGCCATTCACGAAGCTCCCACTCCTACTAATAAGACTGAGCTCCAATCTTTTCTGGGACTTCTAAATTTCTATGCTTCATTCCTGCCCCATAAAGCTTCAATTGCAGAAACTCTTCACAGGCTCCTAGACAAGCAGACACCATGGCACTGGGGGCCAAAAGAAAGTCTTGCTTTCAAGGAAGTCAAATCGTTGCTAACGTCCAAAGCTGTGTTAATACAATTCAACAAGAATTTACTACTAGTTCTAGTTCTAATGCTTCCCCTTTTGGAATAGGGGCTGTTCTGAGTCACAGACTGCCAAATGGTGCAGAAGCACCTATTGTCTTCTTTTCAAGGACACTATCTCCACTGAACACAACTATAGTCAAATTGACAAGGAGGCCTTGGCTGCAGTTGCTTCAGTAAAGAAATTCCATGAGTTTCTCTATGGTCATCACTTTGAACTGATAACAGATCACAAGCCCCTGTTAGGAATTTTACCTGGCACTAAACAAACTCCCCAGATTTTGTCCCCAAGGATGACCAGGTGGACCGTTTTTCTGGCTGCGTATTCATATACACTGGTCTACCGCTCTGGAAAAATGCTTAGCCATGCAGATGCCCTCAGTCGTTGCCCCCTGCCAGTTCCAGTTGAGGACCCAACACCAACAAATGCCATTTTCCTGATTGAAGAGCTCAAGCTGCCTGTCACCGCTTCTGACATCACTGCCCATTTGGCCAAGGACAAGGTAATTTCCCAAGTCCTTGACTGGGGTAGGGAGGGGTGGCCTGCAACCCCTTATCCATCAGAATTCCTACCCTACAAGCTACGCCAACAGGAACTTTCCTCATTGCAAGGCTGTTTACTATGGGGAACCAGGGTAGTGATCCCCCCAAGCTACAAACCTCAGTCTTAAAGGTACTGCATGAGGGTCATCCAGATATAGTTAGGATGAAGGCCCTCGCTCACAGCTATGTATGGTGGCCTAGTATGGATGCCCAAATCTCTAGCTGGGTCAATTCTTGTCAAACATGCCAGGTCACCAGATCATCCCCTCCAGCAGCCACCCCTAGGACCTGGGAAGAGGCAGGAAGCCCGTGGTCCCGAATTCATATCAATTTGGCTGGCCCTTTCCACGGGCATACATTCCTAGTGGTAGCAGATTCATTTTCAAAGTGGGTGGAAATGACCTTAATGCACACCACAACCACTGAAGCAGTTAATAAAGCATTGACCAGGATGTTTGCCACACGTGGTCTCCCTGACTCCATTGTATCCGACAATGGCCCCCAATTTACCTCTTGTGAATTTGAGATCTTCCTAGCCAACCTGAGCATCAGACACATATTAGTAGTCCCATTTCACCCTGCAAGTAATGGTCTGGCTGAGAGGGCAGTCAGATCTGCTAAGGAGGTACTACAGAGATTGGGACCCATTAACTGGCATTCTAGACTGGCTCAATACTTTCTGAGCCAACATACAACACCCTGTGCCTCCACAACTAGGTCACCAGCTGAAGTGTTAATGGGGCGCCGTTTGAGAACCACTCTTGACAGGCTTCACCCAAATTATGCCCCAGTGCTTCCCCTTGGATCTAACAGCCAAGACAGAGGGTTCCTAGCAAATGACAAAGTATATGTCAGGAACTTTGCTGGGCACCCATTGTGGTTACCTGGTCGTGTGGTGGCAGTAACTGGTCCTAAGTCTTATAGAATCCAGCTACCTGATGGGCGTGTCTGGTGCCGCCATGTGGACCACCTGAAGAGGCGTTGGAGCACTATACCCAGAGGTCATCTAGACAGTCCTGATGTGGAAAAACTATCCCTACCCAAAGAAGCTAGCCTCCAGCCCACCGGTGATGACAGCCTACCTGGAGAAGAAGCTGACCAGGGTTCTGACCAAGTTCCTGACATTCCTGCAGCCTCACCACCAATGGAAGCCATGCAGCAAGCAGAAGGCAGCAGCCTGGCGCCATTCTCAACCGAACTAAGAAGATCAGGACGACTGCATAGGTGCCCAACATATTTACAGGACTACGCATGCTCCTCTCTGGGAGGGAGGAGTGTTGTGTATTGACTGCAGTTTCCACTCAGGTCCGTGCTTTAAGCGGGAAGCACGGACCTCTCCCATTGGTTGATGCCGTTTGACAGCCGGCTATAAAAGGAACTGTCAAATGGCATCAGCTGTTGCCGCTCCAGCTGGCTGCCATGTTAGAGTGGCAGTAGCGGTAACCCTTTATTTGTAAATAAAGTAAGAGCTGAACCTTTGCCTTGGTTGTCTGCCTCAAGTGATTGCCACCGCTCTACAACAGTCCCCATTTATTCATACCTATTTCCTGTATTCTTACTCATGTTTATACTTATATCTATTATCTTGTAAGCGATTGACAAATCAAATAAATAAATAAAATAAATAAATGAAGGTTTCACCTTCCTTTCAAGCATTGTGTATGGTACGCCATAAATGTTTTGCACTTGAGCAGCCCACCATTTTGTTATCCCTGCTGATGGATTTTTGCCATTCTTCAAATCTTGCAAACTCTGTATGAGTTATTATGGCAGGATGGGAGAAATCAGACTGGAACAACAGAGGAAATTATGCCACTAACATTCTAACCTCAATCACACTGAAAACTGTAGAGATTAAATCCTGTCAAGCATGAGAAAAACATCTATAATAAGTATATGGTTATTTGCAAAATTAAACTCCCTTTAAAACAACGATCTAGGAGTAGAATAGGATCAAGCATTAAAAAAACCTAAATATGATGATTTAATAGGCTTGAGTGCAGATTCAAGGAAGGGTTTGACTTCAGCGAGGTTTTGCACAAAGCTAGAAATGCTTTGCAAAACAATACAGGCATCCTGCTTCTAAAGCAAAATAAAATAACCATGTTGCATTAGTCTGACACTTCCAGTGGTTATTGCAAGGACTGGAAGCTTCTTCCAGTCTTTAAGACCTCATGAAGGATGACTATGTTGCCATTTCTTCCTGATGTCATTTGTATTGCCCTCAGGAGGCTAAATTTTCCTTGAAAAAGAGTGGAGCTGTCCCCTACGACTCTAGAATCTAATTTTTATCATATATAATAACTCCAGTGGTTTACTCAGAGAAAGATTTTTTTCCTACAAAGAAAACAGTCAAGAAGAAGTTATTTCATTTAAGGGCTTTAGAGCAACTCTAATTTTAATTGGCTTTCTCTAAGAAACATGAAAATAGTATCAAATTAGTTTGGCTGTTGATTTTATACATTATTTTAAAATATTTTATTTCTGAATCCTAATGTGATTAACATTAACATGTAAGCTATCTCTATGTTTTGGTGTTCCCTCCAAAAGAAGAAATACATGAAAACTGAAAAGAAAAGAAAAAAGTTTGCAGCAGTAAAAACTCAACTATCACTCAGAAGCCATGGTGGTGCAGTAGTTAGAGTGCAGCATTGCAGGTTAACTCCGCCCACTGCCAAGAATTCAATCCTGAGTCTGATTGGCTCAAGGTTGACTCAATCTTTCATATTCCTAGGTCTATAAAATGAGGTTCCAGATTGTTGGGGCAATATGCTGACTCTAAACTGCTTAGAGAGGGCTGTAAAGCACTGTGAACTGATATATATAAGTCTAAGTGCTATTGCTATTGATCAGCCAAGAATTGGTTGCTTGTTAGTTGCATCAACTGCTGTTCCTGCCTTTTGGAACATCTTAACTCCAGAACTGAGGCGAACCCTCATTTTTTTTATATTCTGAAAGAGACTTTGCCAGTCAGCATGGGGTGGGGGGAGTCTAAGAATATAATGCAGTCCTGAGGATGGTTAGCGGCTTGAGGACATTCCCTCTGCCTTGTTAACCTTTTATCCTTCGGAATTTTTATCTTTCATTTTTTTTTACTTTTACTTGTAAGTTTTAACTTATTGCATTCTGTTGTTAATCTGTGCTTTTATTCATTTGTTTGCATGGTTTTATTTTGATGTAAACCACTTAGGTGAGTTGGGTGGTGTAGAAATCTAATCAATCAATAAATAAAATTAGAATGAAAGAGTAATTATTTATTTGCTGTCACCTCAAAGCAGTGAACATACCTAATCGTCTTTTTATCTCCTATTTTCCCAATGACAACAATCCTGTGAGGTAGGCTAGGCTGAGAGGGAGTGACTGGCCCAGAGTTACACAGCTGGCTTTCATGCCTAAGGTACAACCAGAACTCACCATCTCCCGAAGTCTGGTGCCAGCACCTTCACTACTAGACCAAACTGGTTATCATTATGACCAGATTCCAATTATACCATACTTGTTTGCACCGACTCTCTTTCAGAAAGTTGAGAAAATGCCCCAAACAACACAAGACGTAAGGCAGTGGGCTATTTATTTGTTTGTTTGTTTGTTAGTTACTATGCTGCCCATCTCGCCAAGGAGGCTCTGGGGAAAAGAAGAAATTAGTTTACTATTTCATTCTTCCCTAGCTTCAGGAGAAACTTCTACTGGACCAATAATCTCTTGCAAATAGACAGAGACCTTCCACGAGCAGAAGTCCTAATTGAAGTACCAGGCATAGCTATGATTTTGTTTGTCTCTGAAAACTTGGGAATCTGTATTTCAGCAATAATGATATTGAACACTACATTTTCGAGTTGTAGACCTACAATCAAATAATGAAATGGTTCTCACTTCAGTGCCTGTTTCTAATGACATCTATGTCCTTGCTGAAATAATAGCTGCTTCAGGTTGAAAAGAGGGGTGTTTATCAAACAGTCACATTTTGCTCGTGCGGTGCTGTGTGCATTATAATGACGTCTCAACAGAATTGAGGATGCTGAACATCTTCCATACATCAGCTGTCAGCACTTTGCGGGGATGAGCAAAACTGATTTTTTTTTCTCCTTTCAGCAGTCAACTTGAAAATTCACATCTGTGTTTTATTTCACCATAAATACATTTGCCATTGGAAAATCCAAATAATGTTCTATGCAAAGAGGACAGATACATGTATTAGTGTTTCTGACCCAGCCTTCACGAGCCCCACTCAACAGCCTACTCGTGAGGAGAAACCCCATTTTCTTTAGAAAGGCAAGAATACACGGCATTCACCAACAAAGTTCCAGATCCCATGTTCTTAGTTGATTCACAAGCTATAGCAGTCTCTGAGTTCACCATAGGGAACTTCAATTAGAACTTCAATCTCAACACAAAGAGTTCTGACCAATTTGGATAGTGGCAAGGAAATCCTGGCTAGGAAACCGCTGGAGGGAACTCTTCTAGAGCATGAATGGTTGTCTCTGACAACTGTGCCTCCCACATCCCTCCTCCTTATATCCCAGCCAGGCAGGGGCTTGTTAACATCTCCTTTTTTTCCTGGATAGCTGGCCCTCAATCCTACGCTGCTCTCCTCTCCACACTTCTCTGTGCATACGCACATCTGGGACGGGCCTCAGCTGTTCCTCCCCCTTGCTCAGCTCAGGCCCCAAAAACAGTTATCACTCCACCTGAGCGTGAGTAGATGGGCCCTGGTTTGCATCTGGCTCTGAGACCTCCCACTCCTCAGAACCTTCCACAGGCCTTGATGGTAACCCAGGAACCCCTTCAATCTCCTTTGACTCATTTGACTCCACAACAATTAGATGATGATGGGGTGTTTATGTGTGCATGCACTTTGGTGTGAGTGTTTGTTTGTGAGTGCATCACAAGTTCAAAATTAACTCTTGATTCAAATCTTAATCTTCGTTATACCAGAATAATATCTGAAAAAGAAATAATTGTTATATTTTCAGCTGCAAAACCTTCACCAACTCTTGCATTACTGTATGTTTCCTAATGGCAGGAAAAGAAACAACCACTCTGTTATTTAGTGATATTACTTAAAAGGGGTCTTTAAAGTAAAATTTGGAATACTTCAGAAGGCTCTCCGAAATCAAGGTCTAACACATGAAAATAACAATGATTTTTTGTCTACCTGTACATGTCTCCCAGGTAACTATTTTGTGAAAAGAGTTTAGCATAAGGGATAGTTGCTCACTACCCAGTCTTTGCAAATATTCTACTGATGCAAAACATGCTGGAAATGAGTAAATATTATGTTATGCTTCTTAATCAGTCAAATTAACTTAATTAGTTAAATTAGTGAGAATTATTTCAAAGTATTCATCTTGCATTGGTTTTATATGTAAACTGTTGCCTTTCATCATTAACCTGGGGTTAAACTCCTAAATGAAGAAAATATGCATTATTTTGAGTCTATAATAATAGACCAGTCCTGTAACAAAATGCCTTGTACATGACATTAGTTATTCTCAATTAACTTCATTGTAACATCATAGATAAAAAGATAAAAAGGAGACACAGTAATTGTATATCATAGTCCTGCCACTGCCATCAGCCTTGGTGCAACTATTTTATTTACTTGTTTTATTTATTTATTTGATTATTTGTTTATTTGTTCATGTATTCATTAATCTGTTATTTGTATGTTTGCTTATTTATTATATGGCATTTATATGCCGTCCATCTCGCAGTTTGTATTGCTGCTCCTGCTTACTTTTGAGTGGAGGTCTCACTCATTCTCTTTCCCCTACTCTTAGTGTTTGAGAGATGTGGCTTTCATAATTTGTGTTGCCTCAGTGAATAGTAACAGGTAACATTTAAAAGAAATGAAGTAATGCCAATAGCTCTACCCCTTTACACCAATTCTAAAGCTCCTAACTGCTCAGCACGAGACCTGGGACTTACCAATCTTTTGTCCCGCCTTCTTGGAAAATAGACAAATCTCATAAAAAAATAAACAACATTGAGTTTTAGAATATTTAACATATTCTACATTTCAATATTAAAAATTGACTAGTAATTATTGAAAATAGATGATGCCAGACTTCGAGGCAGGAGATTAACTTAAAATTTAATTGGAACTGCAAAAACATTTCAGGTAGACGATGACATTCTGGTGATCACCTGCAAATGACTTCTTTCCAGCCAATACCTCAGAAGAAATTCCATATTTTTGAGTATTTTAACTTCATGCCTATGGTCTGAAAAAAAGGGCAGGGCACTGGCTGAGGATTAAGTAATCATTTATATAATTTATACATATTTAAGTAAAAACACAGACAGGAAGCAGCAGGTGAAGCTAGGCAGAATCACATCTGATACCTGTACAATTAGCACAGGGCCCTCACAAGGCTGTGTGCTTTCTCCACTTCTCTTCTCCCTATATACCAATGACTGCATCTCAAATGATCCATCTGTTAAAATACTGTAGTTTGCAGATGACACAACAGTGATTGGTCTCATTCAAGACAACAACGAATCTGCATACAGATAGGAGTTTGTACAACTTGCCTCGTGGTGTAACCGGAACAATCTGGAACACACTCAAAACCATAGAAATGGTGGTAGACTTTAGAAGAAACCCTCCCATACTACCACCTCTTACAATACTAGACAACACAGTATCAACAGTAGAGACCTTCAAATTTCTAGATTCTATTAAATCACATGACCTAAAATGGACATCTAACATCAAAAACGTCACGAAAAAAGCACAACAAAGAATGTTCTTTCTGTGCCAACTCAGAAAGCTCAAACTGCCCAAGGAGTTGCTGATCCAGTTCTACAGAGGAATTATTGAGTCCATCATCTACACCTCTATAACTGTCTGGTTTGGTTCTTCAACCCAACAGGATAGACACAGACTTCAGAGGATAATTAGGACTGCAGAAAAAACAATTACTACTAACCTGCCTTCAATCAAGGACCTGTATACTGCACGAGTCAAAAAGAGGGCTGTGAAAATATTATAGACCCCTCACATCCCAGACATAAACTGTTTCAACTCCTACCCTCAAAACAACGCTATACAGCACTGCACATCAGAACAACTAGACACAAGAACAGTTTTTTCCCGAATGCCATCACTCTGCTAAACAAATAATTCCCTCAACACTGTCTAACTATTTACAAAGTTTGCACTACTATTACTATTAATCTTCTCATCACTCCTTATCACCCATCCCCTCCCACTTGTGATTCCCACATATGACTGTAACTTTGTCTCTTGTATCCTTACGATCTATGTTGACTGTTTCCTGGTATGGTTTGATTGCTTATTGTACCCTATGACTATTGTTAAGTGTTGTACCTGATGATTCTTGACGAATGTATCTTTTCTTTTATGTATACTAAGAGCATTTGCACTTGTGTGTCCAATCACTCTTGGCTAATAAAGAATTCTATTTCTAATTCTAAAACTCTTTGTGTTTAGAACAAAACTTGTTAATATTTTTTTTTATTATACACCCTAAGATACATCTAATTCCTCTTACATATGCACTTTCTATTATATTATACAACCTTTATAAAGAGATATTGAATATTCTTTAAATATATTTTCTCTTTCAGTCCAATGTACCTGATCATCTTCATTTCCTGGAGATTTTAGTTCTTCCTCTGAGACTCTTTCACCAGTATTCCATATCACTGGTAAATATAACCTTGATTTTTAGTGGGAGATGGTACATACATGTTTGAAATAAAGAAATATTATGTCTAAACGTTTGTAGAAAATGTACAGCTGATTTCATTCAAAAATCCTTGGGAGTAAGGATATTTAAGACTGAAAGCTGTGAATAATTTTCCCCATTTATTTCCTTTATTTTTTTTTCTTTATTTTTTCTTTGCACATGTTAAATTAAGAAGAAGGAATGACTCTTGATTGCATAATCTGAAGTTTGTGCTGTTTTTTTCAATCAGTTTGGATTGTAATTACATTCTGATTTAGCTTTCTTTCTTTTTTTTTCCTATCCCTTGAAGTTTTCCCTGCTAGAACCCAGCACTTTCTTGGATTAGACCTAATCTGCATGCCTGGAACTTGTTTATTCCATCTAGAACAGTAATCTAGATGTCTTAAATATTAGCCACGTTCTTCGTATCTTCTGTTTTTCCTGGATTCAAAGCATTTCCTAAGATCAAGAGTTGTTGGAAACCCTAAAGCTTCATTTTTGATTGAAAGACTTCTATGACGCAATTACATTCAAGATCGTCTCCCGGTATCAGAACATTGCACTTTGAATCTCAGAAGAATTAAACCTCACAACTCAGATAGAAAAACTCCTATGTCATATCTGAACCTTCTGGGCAGTTCTATGTGACTCAGAATTCATAGTTGCAACAAATAATCAGAATTAACGGTCAGATTATGAAAAATACAAAATACTTATGAACGCCTGCCATCTTTGACAAAAAGCATTTTCTAGTTAATAGCATTGCAACAGAAAAAATTATTGCTACATTATGTTACAATTATTCCAGGATATTTCTTTTTTAAGTTTTTTTTTCTACACATCTTTTGTTTTTAAGGAAGAATTATACCATACTTGCTCTGCACAATTTCTAAAATATTATTTTGAAGGACAAAGGCTCCACTGCATCTTTTCACTATTTATTACTCAGCAAAGATTTAGTGGTAATACGTTCCTGAATATTGGATTGATATCATTAATTTTAATGGTTATAAAAAAGATTAGATTTTTATAAGCAATGGCTTTCCCACCAACATATTATTAGTGCAAGCCTACCCACCCCCTTACTGCCTTATACTCTTCCAAGGTCAAAGATTACATTTAATTTAATTTTACTTTAATTATAACTAACTGCTTCAGTTCCAATTAAGTAAATTGCTACATGGATTTCTTTTCATCATTCCAGGAGACCTTTTACCCCTCTGGAATCAGTTCTTATTATGTAAAAACAATCAAACAGCAGAAACATGCTGCTTAATTACTGCAGACTGCAAAATGATAGAATAACATTACAGTACGAGCAAAAAGGAACTGGATGAATTAAACAGATGTAAATGAAGGCATAAGGAGAGAAGGAAAAGTTAAGAAAAGAATGCAAATTGTCATAAATATGATGTACGCACAATGGCAACAAGCAAACAAGGAAGAAAAAAAATCAAGCAACACTAGGAAATTAAAAATCCGAAGAAGGGAAGGGCAAATGGAATTGAATTCTCTATAAAATAAAAGTTGAGGAGTGTTTTATTTCACAGAAGCTACTGTTGAGAAGAGAGCTGAGACAATGTGGACTCAGCACAACTCAGGCAAAACAATCTTGAAATCCACCAAGCATCTGTATCCTCATTTAACTGGCAAAAGAACCTCGAAGAGGAAAACTAGGGAAAAGCTACAAAAGGAACTAGGATGTCACATGGATACTGCATAGATTTTGGAAAGAAACCAAAATATGTTCACTTCCTTAAGAAAATGGGACTGGTTGCCCTATCTACTCATTACATAAGGTAGTGAACATTTTTTCCCATCGATTGGTCCCAATTACTCCTACTTTTTCAAATTGGTGACAGATTTTATCACTTTATTTATTTTTGAGAAAAACAAATGCTAGCTAAGCAAGGCAGGACAAGAAGCAATGGATGGAAACTAATCAAAGGAGAGAAGCAACCTAGAACTAAGAAGAAATTTCCTGACAGTTAGAACAATTAACCAGTGGAACAACTTGCTTCCAGAAGTTGTGAATGCTTCAGCACTGGAAGTTTTAAAGAAGAGATTGGATAACCATTTGACTGAAATGGTATAGGGTTTCTAGCCTGAGCAGGGGGTTGGACTAGAACACTAAAAAGGTGCTTTCCAACTCTTCTATTCTCTTCCCTTGTCTTCTCTTCTCTTGTCTTCACTTCTCTTCTATTCTAAACTTCATCCCTAGCAGTGGTCATTATGGCCTGATGCTATTTGGAGTCAAAAGACGAAAACAAACAAACAAACAAATATTCTAGTAGATTCTCTAGGAAAAAAAATTAACATTATGAGTGCTTACACACACTCCTGGGGATAGAAAGCCTACTCCCCCAGCAATGTCACCATTGTGTTTCTTAATCCAATTCATTGTCCATATTGAAATGGTGTGGTCTCCTTGATCCATCAATACTGCTGCCACCCCAGAGATAGAGGATTCATCTAATTTTGCTAGAGTTGAACTTTGTAAACTTCAGATGCTAACAGGGTCTCTTCTATGAAAATAGATCAGCTGTTGTCTACTGGTGTAGGCTTTCAGGATGGGGGTCCCCCATTGAGTAGTGTTTGGCTTCAGGATTTTGTGACTGTGCTCAAGTGATCAGAATCCCTAAATTCTGAAGACCAACTTTGCCCAACAGTTCTACTGCTCTTTTTTGAAAGGACATCTTTCAGGCAAAGTCGATATTGAAAAATGTCTCTGCATATTTTAGCCACCCAGAATCACTTTGGATGGTGAGATGGGTGGCATATAAATTAAATAAATAAATACTTTCTGCCAAGTTGAACATTGTTCTTCTCTTCCAGAAGACCATCTCTGATTTTACCTAACAGTAAGAACTTCTTGCTTTTTTTTGTCTTTTTGATTGTTTGCAAGGAAGTATTTTAAATTTTTATAAAGTTGTTTCCCCTTCATTAACTTTATAAGGAAAATGCATCCAAATGTATAACTTTGACAAGTGCATTTTATCTAGCTGCCAATGTGGAGGATATGAGAATGAATGCCGGGCAATTGTTGAATAGCCAAAATGATGCTGTTAAAATTCTGCAAGGCCTGGCAGAAAAATAATGCTATTAGAGTGACTCACAAGACTTCAACTCTCTTGCAGAAATCATCATGAAATACAAACAATTTTGAACCTCACTATATCTCAGCATCTTTAACCATCAGTCTGCCACAGATATATTACATTTTCTCCCTTCTTCTTCCCAATTCAGTAAGTAGTATTTGAGAAGCAATAAGGATGCTAAGGCCATAAGATTACTATCATTTTTAAAATACTATGATTTAAGGTTTAAATATATTGAATCATTTACCTTTTTTATTTTTAACATTGGGCTGCTTCTTTTAAGGTCTGCTTGAGACACTAGAAAAAACACTAAGTTACAGAATGGATGGTGATTGATATCTATCACACTCATTTGTTTGTTTGTTTATGAAATTTACTTGCCAGTGCATAGTAGTTTGCTGCCACTCAACAAATGTCACATAATACAAGCTTTTTTTCACCTGTTTGGTCTGGACAGGAAACTTATTCAGACAGGTATGAGAGCACAGCTGCTGTTGGTCTTGCCCTTGCTATGATCTGTAGCAAAATCTAACATGGAACTGTAAGCATGAACTTCATAGAACAGATGGCCATTTTTTCTCTCATGGTCCTCCCAGTGTGAAGAGTTAGCCTCCAGTCCAGACCATCAAGCTCAGCATGGAAAGATAAGGATTGGAAGGGAATGGGAAGTCACTATCTGAAAAAAAGGCCAAATGGATAACAGCTATATTCTTTAAGACCTTCAAGTAGCAAAAAACCATTAACAATAAGAAGCCCATGATGAGACTAACAAATATCACTCTCTTGTTGACTTCTTGACAATTCCATCTAATAATAAATCTTGGGGGTGAACCACAAGACTGTAGAAGAATTTAATGCTACAAAAAAAAAAAAAAAAGGATTAGACAACAAGTGGTTCTTGGTAAATTGCTTCATCCAGAAATTTATGTTATAAAAACAATTCATAGACATCAAGCTTTGAGAGACCGATGAAATTATAGCAAGAGTGTACATAATAATAATGTAGTTGATAATGAAGTGATGAAACTCCATCAGACACAATTGTTTTCAGTCAAAGCATTTCCATTTTCTCAGATACATAGATTAGAGGCAGGACGGTGCAGTAGTTAACATTATGAATAAGTTCTGAGGAGACCCAGTTTGAAGCCCATCCTTAACCATGGACACTCAGTGGGCTCCAGTGTTTTTTTTAATGCAGCCGGACCAACGTGTTTAATATATTTTTAATTGTATTTAGTGTATTTATTATGTGTTTTTTAGTAGGCTGTACACCGCCCCGAGTCCCTTTTTGGGAGAGGGAGCGGTATAAAAATGTGATAGATAAATAAATAAATAAATAAATAGTCAGGATAATATGAATTGTAGCAGATTTGGGCTGCAAAAATCAGATAACCATTAGGTGGCAGCAAAGAATTAAAGGGATTTTATTTGTATTTGCTGCTGCCAAGTGGTCATCTAGATTCTTACATCCCAGATCTGATGATCCCAAAGTTTCAGCCCAACCCATATCAAGAAACAAACCTCACAACTAAAATGCTGGAATTCTCCTTTATTGGTAAAGTTCCTCCAAATCTATCTGTGTGGTTCTCTACATATAAACTGTCTTGGATTCCCTGATAAAAGGTGTCTATAAATAGATAACATGGAACCTGCAAGAAAACGTTGCAATTCAGCTCCAGCTACCCATAACCTTAGATCAGAACATTCTACTCCCTCACTCTTCTCCAGACATTTTGAAGCTGGCATCATGCTATGGATACTAAATATGCTCAGTCCTCATTGAATTATTCTTTTTCAAACTGTTTACATGAGTCAGGAACAAACCTAGAGGTTTCTCCTGAAAAAACAAGTTTCATTTTCTTGCTTGAGGGCTCATTGCAAAGCTAATAATTTTGGCACTAATCCCCTCCATTTGCTATTAGAGACCATAATGAGTGATGACATTGAAAGGTGAAAGCATACCTGAATGTGCTTTCACTTCCTTTTGAACACAAACATTGACAGTACATTGGAACACATCATCCTTGATTATTATATAATTAATCCAAAACTTATCTGTGAAATAAATGACCCAGTTGCTAAATCAAGGAAGAATCATTTGTGTTCAAATAACTTGATCATCTCCCACATTGGTGTACGAACAGTCCCCTCCAAATTTAAAGAATTCCTTTCTCATAGAAACCTCCACTATTTTTGGCAGGAGGGACAGAGTACAGAATTTAGTCAGAAGTTTGCTTGCTTTAGAGCATTCTGAAAAAGAATTAAGGAGGTCTGAGGATTGAGGCCAAATCAAAGGAGAAGAAATGAAAAGTGGGTGAAAATACATGAGACAAAACTGGTGCTTTGCTCAGTGGTGGTTCCTTAAGCTTTGGGGATGATCTAGAGGTTGAGCATTTACAGTATGGCTTTGAAGAAAAGGTTATTTGGAAAACTGAAGAACCATGGAGAGGAAGAGCATCAGAAAAGGAAATAACAGAGATAAGCCTGTGATAATGGGGGAAATAATCTGATAACACAAGCAGAAGAAAATGGAAGAGATGGGGATCAAAACAAGGCAAGATAAAAAGCTGCAGAGATTTTTAAATGGTACAGAGAGAAGTCTTATTTTCAAAATGGAGACTGTGAAGCAGACCTTGATATGCTATAAGTTGAATAAATGACAAGAAGGGACAGTGGTAGGGTTTGGCAACTATCAGAATTCCACTGGGAAATTATGCCATAACTTCTGCTGATTAGCAAAGATAAACTAAAGTCTATGGTCAGTTCTATGGACTGGCCAGTTTCAACATTTTAGCTAGGTTGGGAAGACCAAAAGAGGTCTTGGGTGGATCAGGATTGGGATACATGAAGTTCTTCCTTAATCTATGAATTCTAGAAGAGTAAGTTCCAGTCATCAAGATGTGACAGCCCATACACAGCTTAACTGTAAATCTTCCAGCATAGCCTTGATATTGTTGTTCTCATTATTCCCTTTTTTCCTCCACTCCTAAGTTTCCATTTTTTAATTTCTAGCCTGAATTTATTAAAGTTCACGGTTGATGATAAATGGATTTGCTAACTCTGGAGTAAAATGATAGCATTCTAATGTATTTTAAAAATTCAAATATCTTTTAGAACAGTCTCGGAACATTATTGAAAAAAGGAAATATATAACATAAGATACAGCCATGATTACACACACATGGAGGCAGACCACAAGAAAATCAACAGCCAACCCCATTCTTTCAGAGTTACTTCTGTTTGAGAAAGGCATTGTAATGCTGTAGTTAATAGTAATTGTATCTTGCATGTTACTGATACCAAATTATATACTACTGTATAATCCTGTCTTTTGTAAGGCCCTTTTTAACCGAAGTTGACATTTGTCCTCCCTTTAATAAGACAGCTAGGATTGTGTTATTTGAAAGGGAGAGGAGTGTCCATAGAAGTCCCAATATGGTAAGGAAGAGCCAACAACAACAGTTCTTCCTCCACAAGGGCAGGGTTGTTGTCACTGTTGTTTTCTTTCTGAAGTTTCTTTCTGAATCTGTGCTCAAAAACTCTCGATGGTAACACATCTATCATGAACTGCTCATGACACCTAGCTGCTTTTAAATTATTCTTAAGCTTTCCCAACTGAAACCTTGTAGAAAGGTTGCTAACTTCAATTAAGAGGCAGAGCTCTTGCCTCACAATCAGGAGGCTGTGAGTTCAATCCTAAATAGAGGCTAATATTTAGCATAGTCTCTCCTACTCGAGCAGGGGGTTGGACTAGATGACCTCCAAAGTCCCTTCCAACTCTGTTGTTCTATGTCCTGAATCTTTCCCTTAAAGATGCCTGGCAACAATATCACAGGAGAACATTAATAGGGTTGCAAGTTGTCAGTTATGTGCCATTTCAACAAGGTTGGAATTGATCAACTGGAATTAGAGAAACCCAGCCCGCTGGCTGAATGCTCAGCCAACAAACGAAGGGGCTTCTCCATACTTTGCTGTTGATCCTATTTTTCCTCGCTTCTGTGCCCTAATCTGAAATGATTTTCAAAACGAATCCATAAAGAAAAAGATGGCAAGCCATTGAACAAGAAGTCCAAAGTCTGCTTGAAGTCTATATAATATAATATATGAAGCTATTTTAGATGATTGAGAACACATTTTTCAGTCAGATGATACAACACTAAGCCTTTAAGAAGAGTAGATCCATTAATGCCTGTCTACAAATCTTCCAATATATTTTTCCCCTCAAACCAATTCACCAGCTTTCAAGACACATTTCTAGCCCCCGTTGGTTAAACTAATAGGACCACAGTGGACAGTGAACTCACTGTCTTCTTGCTCTTCTTGAAAAGAAGGATTGTTATGGCCAAGCACCATCCTTTAGCTATGCAGACTGACTTATTACTGCAAATGGAAAGGACACGGTTGGTGGCCACCATTCAAATTGATTTTCTATTACTGTGGAAGTGAATAAATCCCCTCCTGAGCTTTTGAGGCAAAACGTAAGAGCCAGGCGTCATACTATAAATTGACATATTCATGTATTTGCTAGTAGTATGACTTGGTGAAAATCAGCTTGCAGGCTCATCCTTTCAATGGGATAGACCTGGCCGTCAGTTTGGCAAGGATTTCACAAGGACAGAAATAGGAAGGAGTTTCACATTTCTCAGTAGGTTCTTTAGAAGGAGAACATATCAGTGTTTTCTTTATAGGTAAAATCCTGCCTGATACAACTACATTTCATTGCTGCTGCTATTATTTTGCTGGATTTTGCAAGATTTTAATTTCCTGCATCTGCAAATTCATTCAGAGAAAGTAAATTATTGGGGAAAATCAGATTTCTTTTGATTTTTTTATTGTAATAAGTATTCTTCATTTATTGACCTCACTTTAGACATTATACAGTGTACACACACACACACACACATGTAGATGTGGATGTGTATATGTGTATATATTTATTTATTTATTTTATACTGTATATGGAATGGCTCCCATAAGATTTCTATAGGGCAAACAAATCCAGACCTATACATCAAAATCATGTCACTTATTTCTAATTAATCTGATTGATTGGAGACTGTTCCTATTTGGGAATGAAAGAAGGCTCCTATTAGGGAATACAAAATCACAGGTTTTATTTTCTAATTGTTTACAGAACACAAGCAGGCAACCAATGACACTTGTGTGGAAGAGAAAATGGATTTCATTATGTGGACTGAAAGAGGACATCTGTGCTGCTTCTTTTCCATCCAGCTTCTGCAAAGCTTCAGAGATCCAAGTGACACAGGGAAATGGATCATCTAGCATAATTAATTCTACTGTTTACTTCTTTGGGGAAAGTGGGAAGCTTCAAAATGGCCCTAGGGAAAAAGCAGGAAGATTAAACCAGACAGCAAGTTAACTAGGCGCTCTTCAGATGCGTTGTGCTCGGCTGCAACATCCATAATTCGCAGTTGGCATGAGATTTGTTGCTTCTTCGTGCAGTACCAAATTGAGCACAGGGAGCCGGTTTGCTTTGAAAGGTCTCCCTGTTTCTCCTTGTGCTTTGAACCTGTCATTCTGAGAGCGCTCCTAATTGATTGTGTGAGTAGAACCTGTAAATTGATGTTAATGTAATTAGCTGCCAGAATGGAAGAAATGTAACGACAGCAAAGAGACCAAGTAATGTTGATGAAAGCCTTTCAAAGGAGGTTTAGGGTCCCCTATGTCTGAGAAGTTTTGGTATTCTGTGTGTACTGTTCTTATTACAATGACTGAGTAAGCAAAACCATACTTTTGCTAGTGACAACACTGTTAACATTCTACCTATGCAGTGTTTGGATCATTTTAATTTAAAACACAATCTATTTATTTATTTGTTTCTTTGTCAAACATGTACAAAATAGCAGGTAGAAATATGAACATAAGCACAAACAAAGGACGTCAATACAAATAATGGGGACAGTTAAACAGGGACGGTAGGCATGCTGGTATACTTATGCATGCCCCTTTTATGGACCTCTTAGGAATGGGGTGAGATCCACAGTAGACAATTTGAGGTTGAAGCTTTGAGGGTTTGAGGCTGTAACAACGGAGTCAGATAGAGCATTCCAGGCATTGACCACTCTGTTGCTTGCAGTCGTGTTTTCTGCAATTGAATTTGGAGTGGTTTACCTTGAGTTTGAATCGATTGTTTGCCTGTGTATTATTGTGGTTGAAGCTGAATAAGTCATTGACAGCTAAGACATTGTAGCAGAAAATTTTGTGTACTATGCTTAGATCGGGCCACAGACGGTGTAGTTCCAGATTGTCCAAGCCTAAAATTTCAAGCCTCGTGGCATAAGGGATTCTATTGTGAATAGATGAGTGGAGTACTCTTCTTGTGAAATATCTCTGAACCCGCTCAATTGTTTTAATGTCCAATATACAGTGTGGATTCCAGGCAGATAGCTATATTCAAGAATTGGTCTGGCAAAGGTTTTGTATGCCCTGGTTAGCAATGCAATGTTACTGGAGACAAAGATTCACAAAATTAGGTTCAGAAGTTACAAAGTCAGGAGGCTCCACAAACAATGAAAAAAGGCAACTATTGAGAATTTCTAGTTTTCTTCATTTGCTAGATCTAATGATATTGGGCAGTTGTGTATTCTTTATCACTTACATTAGTTTCATTAGTATGAACCATGATGGCCCAGTGGTTAAAAAGTAGTACTGCAGGGTAATTCTGCTGACTTCCAGCAGTTTGATCCTGACCAGATCAAGATTGACTCAGCCTTCCACCTTTCCAAGGTCGGTAAAATGAGGACTCAGATTGTTGGGGACAATATGCTGACTGTGTAAACCACTTAGAGGGGCTGTAAAGCAGTATGAAGCAGTACATCAGCCTAAATGCTAGTGCTATTACAATGCAGCAATCATGTGTATCTGTGTATTTGTACACACACACACACACACACACACAGAGAGAGAGAGAGAGAGAGAGAGAGAGAGAGAGATATCCTAAAGCCCATTTATATGATATCATTGAACTAAATAAAGTGTTGAGGTGTGGGAAGAAAAGAGAGAAAAGAAGCAGGTTGACAAGATCTCATTAGAATGGATTGTTGCTTAAGTGAGGTAATAGAATAGAATAACAGAGTTGGAAAGGATCTTGGAGGTCTTCTAGTTCAAACCCCTACTCAGGCAAGAAACCCTACACCATTTCAGACAAATGGTTATCCAACATCTTTTTAAAAACTTCCAGTGTTGGGGCATTCACAACTTCTGGAGGCAAGTTGTTCCACTGATTGATTGTTCTAACTGTCAGGAAATTTCTCCTTAGTTCTAAGTTGCTTCTCTCCTTGATTAGTTTGCACCCATTGCTTCTTGTCCTGCCCTCAGGTGCTTTGGAGAACAGCTTGATTCCCTCTTCTTTGTGGTAACCCCTGAAATACTGGAACACTGCTATCATGTCACCCCTAATACCTCTGGGTATCCTAAATCACCACATTTCCTCCTATGAAAAGCTACAAGGAAGAAAGAAATGTACAAATATAGCTAAGGATTCTTTTGTTACTGGAAGCCACATAGATCAGTCCTGTCCATATAAATTCATTCCTCTGAGTTTATATAATAATGCTGGATCAAACTGAGAGCCAGGCATTTATTTAAAAAAAAAATCATCTGGATTTGGTATAATCTCTTTATTTTGTTTCCCATTCGCATCTTGTATTTTTTTTTTACTGTGATCACCTGGCTATGCAAGGTTGCATATCTAATAAGAATTGAAATAATAGAAGATCACAGCTGGTGTGCGGGATCTTATGCAGTTAGTAAGCAGAAGCAGGAATTATTTTGTTGTAATACCACTTCCAAAAATCCAAATGGAATATAATTTCTTAGCTTTACTGGACGTCAGTCGGGAATTGATGTGCAGAGAAAAGTCTACCCAACATTACTAAATATGAAACATGGGAAGTTTCAAAGATGGGTGCAAACAATTTTGGTCATCTTTTCCTAGTTAACAGTGGTGATATCCTTAACACAGTATGTGATACTATGAAACAAAATTGATATTTTTTCTAAACCTAAGAAGAATAATATAGGATATGATGAATAAAAGAAGGATAGGGGATTTTTCTTTCTCAAAGAATCAAGCAAACCAGAATTCCCATGCTCCCATTAGTATGTAATCTAGCTAATTTTATAAAAAAATTAGAATACAGAATAATATAGAATACAGAAAAATTAGAATACAGAATAATAACAGTAAACATTCAGTTTACTGTTACAGAAATAATAATGCCCACCTTTCTTGAAAATAGGCACACTAAAGGACTTGGAATTTGGTTATTCAGGATAATGAGTAGTATGAGATATAAGATCAATTCCCACACTCTTCTAACACTGATGATGTTACCCAGTTGGGTAATGAAAAGTTTGCAAGAAAGCTAACAAGCTCAGAGAGCAACAAGACCCCAGTATTCAACTCTGAGCTTTAAATACCATGTTTCCCTGAAAATAAAACCCTGTCTTATATATATTTTTGCCACCAAAAAAGGCACCAGGTCTTATTTTCAGGGGATGTCATTCACTAATTAACCTCACTTGCACACATTGCCCCCGGCCTCCTTTTTGCTGTCAGAGGCCTTCAGGAACTTTTTCTTCTGCACCTGTCAAGGCTTTTCTGAAGGGCTCTACAGCCAATAACAGATCTCTGGATCGATCCAGAGCTTTGTTATCAGATACAGATGTCTTCAGGAAAGCCTTGCCAGCCTTCCTGGCTGCAGAAAAAATGGGCCAGCAAGGCAGTTGTCGGGTGTGTGAGGCCTGGCTACAACTGTCCAAAGATAAGTAGTAGGGCAGCTATACCACCATCACCCACATCCCCACCTTAGGTTAATTTTTGCCTGTCAACTCTGGAGTGGATGGGATCTTAATTAGGGCTTATTTTGGGGATAGGGCTTAAATTGGGTGCACATGTAAAAAACAAGCTAGGACTTACTTTCAGAGTAGGTCGTATTTTCAGGGAAACTATTCTTTTCTATCTATTGTTTAAATGGCTAGTAATGTGAACATATACATTTCATACATCATCTTCCTGTTCTGCATATTATATTTACATATTTCTGCATATTCTTATGGGGGAGAGTACATTTTGTGGCAAAAGCATCATAAATATGAAAAGTTTTTCAATTTGATTTTAAACAAAATACATTTTAAAAGATGCCTGACTTATGGTTTATAAGATCAATATTTCCAATGCATTCCACACATTTTCATTCAATTTGGGATATACCTGAGTAGCAAATTTCACCTGGAAACAGCTATCCAATAAAAACCTTCCAATGTTTTATTACCTGCCTTCTTGGATTAGTTCTCAAAGAATCATTCCATAGCTTTAGGACTTCTTTTATTTCTGACCAAAAAGAAGGAGGAGGAGGAAAAGGAGGGGGGGGGAGAAGAAGGGGAAGAAGAAGGAAAGGAAGGAAGAGGAGGAGGAGGAGGAAAGGGAGAGGGAGAGGAAGAAAAAGGAGAAGAGGGAGAGGAAGAGGGAGAGGGAGAGGGAGAAGAAGGAGAAGGAGGAGGAGGAGGAGGAGAAGAAGAAGATGATAGCATTCATGAAATCAGGATCTCTTATTTTCTCTCAAACTAGTAGGAAAAAAAGATTGTCTGACTGTCCTCTCCATGCAGTAAGGAAAATGTCAAGTTTATCTTTTCTAATGCTGTCAAAGAATATGACTGCCTAAGTGGCACTGACGCAAACGAATATTAATATTAATTGCAGCAAATTCAAATGGTTACATTTCCAGTAGGGTTTTACTTGTGCTTAAGTAAGACTTTTTAAAAAAATCATCAGTAAATAAGACTGCAGCTGTCATTCTCCACATCACCCTAGTTGCTCTGCAAATTTATACATCTCCATTTCACCCTTAGCATAATAAGCTTCCTGAATACATATCCATGATAAAGATACCTTAGCAATCTTGTCATTTCAATTTTTCACACATATTCTTTGTGGGTGTCCTCTCTTTCAGTGAAGTTTCAATTCATTAAGGAACTGCCATTAGCTATTAGTCTGAAACATTGTGTGTGTGTGTGTGTGTGTGCGTGCGCATGCGTATGTGTGTGAGATCTCTATCATCTATCTCTCAATTTCTCTATCTCTCCCTCTCTATATCTATCTATCATCTATCTATCTATCTATCTATCTATCTATCTATCTATCTATCTATCTATCTATCTATATCTGCCTATCTATATCTATTCTCTCTATATCTCTTTATCTATCTATGCTGTCCCACTCACCTACATACACACGTAGCTGTGTTTTAGGGGTTTATTAATATTCCCCAGCAATTCCCTTCACCAAAACCCCAGAACCGTCCCAATTAAGTCTAGTCACAAGCTGACCAATGGTAGTCCACAGAGCAATCACTAATGAGTCTACAAGGCACTTGAAAATTTCCCAATCAAAATAAATCCACCGGGCAAAATTAAACCCACAATACAAGGGAGTTCACAAGGCAAGAAAAGTCCAGACTTCAAAAATCCAGAGTTCAAAAGGCATGATACAAGCAAGGCAGGAATCACAACGATTAGAAAACACTCAACTAAGAAATGAACACATTCTTCCCAGCATCTCATCCATCTGTCTGCTGTGCTAAATAGTCTGCTTCCAGTGCAGTCCATCAAGAAGGGGGAAGATTTCTCCTCACGAGAATCTGGCTGACTTTCTCTGCTCCTGTCTTTTCGCTCCCCTACATGTTCTTGGATCAGGTGCAGAAGGCAGTTCTTCCTCATCACTGCACCTGAAGCCTCAGGGTTGTCCTGCTGCAACTGTATTTCAGCTAAATCCCTCACAGATGGCTGCTTGGAGCCATTGACCAACTTCTCACCAGATGTTCCTGGAACTGGTTCATCCTCCTCTGAGGAGGAGATAGGTATCTGGGGAAGCATCCAGGGAAGTCATTACTCTATCTGTCTGTCTGTCTGTCTGTCTGTCTGTCTATCTATCTATCTATCTATCTATCTATCTATCTATCTATCTATCTATCTATCTATCTATCTATCTATCTATCCTATTTATCTACTATCTGTCTGCCTGCCTATCATTTATCTACCTACCTACTTACCTACCTACCTACCTACCTACCTACCATTAAAAGGAAACAAAGTTTTCAATTGTGAGTTGTTTCTTTTATGTTTCATTAACAGAATTGGGATGGACTCAGCCCTTTGTGACCATCAGGGGCCTTTTAAGAACCCCAGTCCTTCCCTCCCCTTGCTACAAAAGACAATATCTGCCAATTTGCGATTTTGACTTCCAGACTGACTAGGAAGAGCCTGGAAGGGACACTTAGCATTAAAAATGTAAGATCTTATTTATCTGCATAATATGCTCATGAAGAATTTATGCACCCAGTTAGTATAATTGTTGCTGCTAAAACTAAGCAAACAAAAATTAATTTCTTTGTTGCCAATCAGCTGAAATTGCCAGGGGATAAGTATATTTGGGTTATAAAATTCCTAAGCCAGAAACAGACCTGACCTCCCTCTTTGCTAGAAAACATTTCACCCTCTTTGCAAAAGTAGGACAGCCCCTTGGATGCACACCAATGAAGTTTACCATTCAAAGTCTGAGTTGGTCTCAGAAAGTGATATCATTCATATATACATACATACATACACACACACACACACACACACACACACATCATCCTCTTTTAATGACCCGATAATGCCAGGGGGGCAGAGTCTGGGCAACTGAATGGAGCCGAGTGGTTACTGGCCAGATGCCCTTCCTGTTGCCAATGCAGATTTTTTTTTTTCAGCAGATATATAAAACCTTGTTTCTATTCTGAAATTGCTTCCAGATTTTGTGCTTGCAATGGAAAAAAATGAAATCTTGATTTTGTTTTTGCTAATTAGATAAGCTTATTGTTACAGAAATGGCTTGTACATACTGTTGTGTAAAAGTAAAAAGTGGTTGTTGTTATCTTCTACTGTGCTAGAGTCGGAAGTTGGCACCTTTTTCTTTCCTTCTCCCTCTTTTACACCATTTCTTTTCTTTTCTTTTCCATCCCCCTCTTCCTAGTTTTCTATTTTTTGACACTTTCTTTGTATTTTATAATTTGATAAATCAATATTTTTTTTAAAAAAAGTGATAATATACCAAAGACACATAACCACACTTGGCAAGCCAGAAGCTGTCCTCTGAGAAGTAGGACAAAGATTTATTACATAAAATATTCAGTTCAAAGATTAGCTGAATTAATCATGGGATTATTCCTTGTCCCTTTTCTACCACATGAATAATTGCAACATAAAATTTGGTAACAATGCTTAAAGAAATTCTGGAGACTTTACCCAAGCAATGAGCATACATGAGGTTATTGTCTGGTTATAACTTTCTTCACTTTATTGCTGGTAGCAACATTTCTGAGTTAATTAATTATTTAGCCTACTTTTGAATTAATTTGGTCAACATGCATTTATTAAGAAGAAATGAAAAATTGAATGAAACTTATTTTTTTCTGAAACAAAGGGCTAAAAGATACTTGGACATTCAACTTCCATTCACCCATGCTACTGGGGGGTGGGGAATGCCTTAATTTTATGAATGACAACTAGGGAAGCCATTCTCATGGTTCTCATCATTTGATTTACCCAAAATGCATCATTTCAGGAAATAAATGGCTTCCATTGGGAATGTTCTCTGTTGCCATGGCACCATTCATTAACATTCACAGACAGAAGTCAGAATAATAATTTACAAAAGAACCAGTGAAAAAAAGTGGCATGATGAAAGGACTGTTATGGAGTTACGGAAAATATCTCATAAAATAAACCCTCCCTAGTTTCTTGGACTGTAAAGGCAAAGAGGGAAAGATGTATTTTCAGACTTGCAATCTTATGTTAATGTATCCTTAAAATAAAGAGAGAGCTAATACTCCTGGGTATGCTTATCTGGATTACCCCACAAGTCTGACAATTCATCATATCCTCAAGAATGGTAGTAGCAGCAACTGTTGTTTCCTTTCCCTTTATAGAAGCCTAATATCAGCAACCTGCTGTAGTGTCCTTCCTTCCGTTTTATCAGTCCCAACACTACAATTGCAGCTCAAAAGCTGGCCTCCATCTTCCCCTGCTCCAATTCTTATGCCAGCCATTTTGCCAATATTGGCACCTACCATAGGATGTTAATGTCATGCTGCAATCATCACTTCGCTGAAGAGAATAGCTCAGATGGCAATTTAAATCATGTTCCAAATCAGTTGGGTTGCAATACTGAAAACTGAGCATAGAACAACTCCAATAAACTACCAAGTAAGTTCTCATGGTGATGTTCTCTTGGGTTATGTTCTCTCAAATTGCCAAGCTATCTATCAGTCTCAATCCAAGGCAGTGCAGCCACCATTCAGCCAAAGGAGACCAAGTCCAGCTCTTCTCCAAACACCATTCACCTATCTGCTAACCTGCTTTCCATGTACCAACACCGCCAGCCTAAAATCAGATGTGAAAACACACTTGCTAAGGAAAGACATACTAGACATCAATGAAGGGAGAAGAGGGGAGGGGAGACTCCCACTATACAGATAGTCCTCAACCTATGACCATAATTGAACCCAGCATTTCTGTTGCTAAGCAAGACAATTATTAAATGGGTTTTAGCCCATTTTACGACCTTTCTTGCCACAGTTGTTAAGTGAATCACTGCAGTTGTTAAGCTAGTAACATAGCTGTTAAGTGAATCTGGCTTCCCCATTAACTTTGCTTGTCAGAAGGTCACAAAAGGTGATCACATGATCCCGGGACACTGCAACCGCCATAAATACATGCCAGTCATCAAGCAACCAGATTTTAACCACGTGGTCATGGGGATGCGGCAATGGTTGTAAGTGTGAAAAATGGTCATGTTCCTTTTTTTAGTGCCATTGTAACTTCAAACAGTCACTAAACGAACTTTTGTAAGTCGAGGACTACCTGTAAAATGTTGACTGTTCCCCCCATCCCACTCCACCCGAAATGGCAGGAAATAAAAAATTAGCTTATTGTGGCTTTTCAGAAGCCACAACAATCAGTGCATGGATTGTTCATCTCTAAATTACATGGATGGTGGAGATGTACTTTACCTATTTCTGTAATTCAGATGGCTTCTCTAATTCAACCACCTCATTTTGCAAAAACATTTTTAGCCACCCATATATACCTATACCTGCCACAACTCCAAATGTTTGATGAGAAGAGCATGTAGGCACTTCCCTAAAGACTATGGGAGGAGGGGGTGACATCTTCTGTTGCAAGCCTGTATACTTTCATGCATAAAATGATTTACTACTTAGAAGTGGTGTAAAAAACACAGCAATATTTGTCAAAGGAAGAAGACACACATTTCTGTGTTTGCAGTTGTTCTTTCTTTCATGGAGTGAAAGAAAGATATTTTAAAGAGACATCTTTGAAAAAAGCAAAATGCGATACCATCCTTTGATTCCAAATGATCTCCTATAATGCTATCAAGTAAGTTTCTATCATCTGATTTACAGCGCTCAGTTGCACTACAGAAACAAACAGAAATTTAGGCAGATAATAGACATGTTCGAAGTAAAACACTATTTTGTACATCCTGCCAGTATCTGAAAGGTGGCAGATTAAAAGCTTTATACATTTGGAATTAAAGCCTGTCTACACATAAAAACAGATTAGGTTCTAGAAACTTGTCACTTTGGGATTTTGAAAAAAAATATACTTTGAATGTGTGGAGATTCATAACAGGGATTCATATTTCTTTGGCTTTTTGTCAACGGGCAAATTTCAGGTGCTGCTGGCAGTTGTTTGAATATGATTCATGGATGCACGTTAATGAATATTAATTAGATCACTTTACAAATTTGAGAGTGTTGAACTAGCATCTATTCCAAAACATGATAGCCTTTTATGTAAATGATGCCGTCGGATTAAACTTGGCTGCTTGCTATTATTTCCTAAAATGGATCCATATGAAGAATGTATTCAAAAGAACAATATGGTTAACAGCCAACAATTCTTTTTGATCACCTAATGTGGAATCTCAAGCTAGAGCGGGAAGAGGTGTTAAGAGTAGGCCTGTTCTGACTCAGCCTTTACGAGCCCCACCCTTTTGATTTAGAAAGGCAGGAATACAGGGCATTCACTGACAAGGAGCCTCAATTAGCACTTCAATCCCAACACAAAGAGTCCTAACCAACCTGGTTAGTGGCAAGGAAATCCTGGCAAGGAACCTGCCTGAGGGAACTCTCCTGGAGCATGAATGGTTGCCTCTGACAACTCTGAGGTGCCTCCTACACTCCTCCTCCTTATATCCCAGCCAGGATACAAGGGAGGAGCTTATTAACATTTCCTTCTTTTCCTGGATAGCTGGCCCTCAGTGCTGCATTGCTCTCCTCTCTGCACTTCTCTGTGCATATGTGCATCTGGGACGGGCACCAGCTGTTCCTTCCCCTTGCTCAGCTCAGGCCCTGAAAACTGCTGTCTCTCCATCTGAGCATGAGTAGATGGGCCTTGCTCTGCATCTGCCTCAGGGGTGGGATTCAAATTTCTTAACAACTGGTTCTGTGGGCATGGCCTAATTTGTGGGTATGGCTTGGTGGTCATGTGACTGGCTGGTGTGGCTTGTATGTAAATATTGTAAATATATATGTAAAGATTGAATTTTTTATTTTTTAAAAAGAGCAACTTTTACCCAAAATCAGGCAAAGAAGGTAGGCAGATTGAGCTGTTTGCAGAATCATAGCTTAACTCCCAGATCTACCTTTCTGCAATCTGCTGCCTGAGTATGCACTGAAAAATAGAAGCTTCAATCCTAAGGAAGGTTCAGCTCTGCTCTCAGGACACTTCTCCCTCCTCCAACCCTCTGAATACCACCCCTGACTAGGCCTCAGGAAAGCCTCCTGGGCGGGGTGGGTGGAGAGGGGAGGAGCCAGCCAGTGATGCAATTTGCTGGTTTTCCGAACTGCGCAAAATCATAACAACCGGTTCTATAGAACTGGTCTGAATGGTAGAATCCCACCCCTGATCTGCCTCTGAGACCTCCCACTCCTCAGAGCCTTCCACAGGCCCTGATAGTAACCCGGAGGGTATCTCCTCTGACTCCTCTGACTCACAACAAGGCCAAGCTTAGAGTCCTTGGCCTGAAGAAAGTGATGAAGATCTTCAGAGTCACTGAAGCCTTTCTCTGATCCTTCCCATGAGAATACAATCAGTCTGATGAGATTCGTGCAAATAGGCATTGCAACAATGTGAAAATTGAGGGGTCTGTAAAAATATTTACAGACCCCTCACATCCCGGACATAAACTGTTTCAACTCCTACCCTCAAAACAATGCACACCAGAACAACTAGACACAAGAAGAGTTTTTTCCCTGAACGCCATTACTCTGCTAAACAAATAATTCCCTCAACACTGTCCAACTATTTACAAAGTTTGCACTACTATTACTATTAATCTTTTCACCACTCCTGGTCACCCATCCCCTCCCACTTGTGACTATATGACTATAACTTTGTCGCTTTTATCCTTACGATTTATATTGACTGTTTTCTAGTATGATTTGATTGCTTTTTGTACCCTTTGACTATTATTAAGCGTTGTACCCGGTGATTCTTGACTCTTGATGAATGTATCTTTTCTTTTATGTACACTGAGAGCATTTGCACCAAGACAAATTCCTTGTGTGTCCAATCACACTTGGCCAATAAAAGAATTCTATTCTATTAAAAAAAACAATAAAGAAGTTATTTGATCAACTCACAATGTGGGCCTGGTTCCTGTCACCTAACTTTTAAATTGTACAAATTCTTATCTCCCTATTAATGTCAAGCCAAGTGAAATCTCATCTCCAAATTGAGTTCAACTCCTAATAACTTCATGGAAAAGTCCACAGAGGGTGGTGGTAGAGGGTCTACAGGGGGAGTCAACCAAGCCATTGAAGCCCCACTCCTTTGAAGATCCATATGACTCAACCTACTTATAATACAGGTGCTTAAAAAAGATCCCCATCTTTTTTAAAACCTGCCCTGTATATACTATTGGAAGTCCATGTGGTTTTCTTGGATTTAGTACAGAAACCATCTGTCTTGTTTACTTCCAGGATTTTTGTTTTGTTTTGTTTTCCAATTACATCTATAGCCCTGGTGTTTCCTGGCGGCCTCTCATTCAACTGCTAGCTAGGTCCAACCTCTCTAAACTTCTTAGCTCAGACAGTACTTGAAAATACTTTAATACACTGATAAAGGCTGCAATAGCAGAATCTTGAAAGCTTAGTACTGTTTCTCTTTCTCTTACACCAAAGAGAGTCAAACAGAACAATTCTTAGTTTCTTTCTCACACTTTCCTGTTTTTCTAAGCTCAAGGCCATCTCCTTACTGTTCTACATGAACAGAGGAGATGCCTGATGCAAAGAATGACCTAATAATATCAAAAGTGTTTGTATTTTGCATGCAACTGATAACTTAAAACAAAAACAAAATGCATACATTTATATTTTAAAAAAATATGACCAGCTGTTTTTTCCCCAAAAGCACATGAAGGGGATCCAGAATATGTGGTGGGAGATGAGAATCTTTAAATCATATCTCCCTATGCCAAGATAGAAGTCTACAAGATGTTTAGAAAACATACAGAGATAAGATAATGTACACAGTCAGGATCCCTGTGTGAATAACTGTAACCACTTGTCTCTGAAAGAGATTACAGTTGCTTGCAGAACATCTCACCAACGTGAGAAAGAGCAGCTTCCCATCATAAATAGATATTGGTACAACTGAAAAATTCTTAAGACTCAAGTTCCCTACTTCAAATATCTCTGCACCAATTGTCATTCTAGAGTACTCCAACTTTCAAGTGAAGCTTTTTCTATAGAAAGAGGGCTATAGGAAAAGGGTAAGAAAAAACACTTTCTCTTGCTTGAATACCATTATTTACCTTAATTATTGCTTCCTTTCTGCGCAAGTTTCTTGTTCACAGCCTGGAGTGTTCTCGAGTCCTCTCTTTAACTATGTAACACAACACTGAGGAGATCTGGTGTCATATTCAGAAATAGAAGCATATATTAATGAGCGTTGGATGGGTAGTCCCTACCTTAAAAATCTGCATTTACTTATTTCTGTGATTGAGAGAAAAGGATGGGTCTTATGTCTTTTATATTGAATGATCACCAATGATCTCTTCAAGAGATAGTTGTCCTCTTCTTATGCATAGGACTAAGTGGCACTTAGAAATGATTAGTGTAGAAAATGAACCTTTATTTTTATCAAGTGGCTTCATTAGATATGGGAAGCACGCTCCTTAGGAAGGGGGAATAGCAAGTGGAAAAATGAGTAACTACTTGTTAGAAGGAAAAGGGAATAGCCTTGTGGGACAGAAGGAAGAATCACTGCCAAGCAGAGGTGGTACTCAGCAGGTTCTCACCAGATCTGGAGAACCGATAGCGGAAATTTTGAGTAGTCTGGACTGGAGAACCGGCAAATACCACCTCTGATTGGTTGGGTCTCTTTTTGGGAGAATGGAGCTGGAAAGCAGGTTAGTGGGGTGGGGAGGGAATGAGATTTTGCAGTAACCTTCCCCCAGGAGTGAGGTAGGAATGGAGATTTAACAGTATCCTTCCCCTGTCATGCCCACCAAGCCACACCCACAGAACCGGTAGTAAAAAAAAATTGAATTCCACCACTGCTGCCAAGGTAATGGTCAGATAAAAGGGAGCTGAGTCTATTAATAGCCTAGACTGTTGACTCAGATTCTGAGTCTGAAGCTAAAGAAATTGGCCCAGCTGAGCCTCTGGATAGTCAACAGCAGGAAGGAGGAAGCCAGGCATCACATGAGGTTGATCAATCACCTGAACAGAAGGACCTGTCAGGATGACATAAAGCCTCCCAGTCTCTGCACCAAACAAGTAGAGAAGAGAGTAGAACAGAGGGAGTCTATTAGGAGACCTGCCAAACAACCGAGTAAACATTCTGATTAGTGACAGCTGGCTGCAGCCTATATCACAGGCTTTCTTTACTTCTGTTCTCTTTGTTGAAAACAGCATTTAGCTTGTGTATGATTCCTGTGTATCAATTCCACTCCTGGACCTTATACCCTTGGCCTCACTGATAACCTTGCCCTGGCTTTAGCATTGTCCTGGTTCTTGAACCTTGGTCAGACTTTAGATGACTCTTCATGTTCCAGAGGAACTCTGTATGTTCATTTTTTAAAACAAATTTGCAAGCAAACTCTTTGCTTTGTTTGACAGTTCTGGCTGCGTTGCTAATTCTGTTGCTACACTGCTAAAACCAATAATCTCCCAAGAAGCTGTGTGTGTGTTTGTGTGTGTGTGTCTGAAACCTGAAGGAGTTCAGAGTAAGAATGTAATGAGTACAAATATCGCAGACAAGCTCCTCCCTTGTTTATTTGAAAATATTAAGAGGGAGTGGAGTGCCTTTAGACAGGCAAAAATTGTGTTAGTATAACATTGCAATAGAATTGAAAACAGTCTACATGACATTGATTTCCTAGGGTGATAATTACTAGTAACCAGCAATAAAGGGTAGTTGCACACATGTTTCTACCTATATGCACTACTTGAGGGGTATAGACTAATAAGAAATTTTGATTGAGTTTAATCTGTTTGATAAACTATTTCACCACCAGTGAATTCTCCCCAATCAGTATATTTTACTTCTGCAGGAATGGATGGTAGTGGTACCAGGAATTAGCTGGCTACTAACTGGGGCTGAAGTCAATGCAAAAACCCACTGCAAGACACTTAAACCTGCAGCTGATGGAATGCAAAGAATGTATTCCTCCCTTGGGCAATCATCTATCACTATTAACACTAATGCAATGAATTAATTGATCAGTACAGGATGTTATTCATTAGGTAGCCCATCTATTGGTAGCAATAGCATTTAGACTTATATACCACTTCATAGTACTTTACAGCCATCTCTAAGCAGCTTACAAGTCCACATATTGTCCCCAACAATCTGGATCCTCATTTTACCAACCTTGGAAGGATGGAAGATTGAGTCCACCTTGAGCCAGCAAGACTCAAACTGCTTGGCAGTCAGCAGAAGTAGCCTGCAGTGCTGCATTCTAACCACTTCACCACCATGGCTCATACGATACCAGAATTAATTGCTTTAAAATAAATCATATAACATTTTAGAGATTTTCTTTGTATTTATTCAGTGGGTTTTGCAATGTATTGTAAGCTAGCTTTGATTTTGTTTTTAAAATGTCCTGTCAAAATTTCAATAAAGCAACTTTTGCCTATTGGAAAGCAACATTCAAATATCAATGTTCCCCTAATAACCATGGATGTACATTAGATACCTTTACTGAGAATCCTATAAAATATGTCAATTTTACAATTTATATGACTAGAGTACCTTATGCTTTTCCTTAAGCACTTTAGAGGGAATATATTTTAATGAGAATTCAACCCTTGCCCTTAATTTTGCTGTCACCTTCAATCTTGAAAACTTTTTTATATTCCATCTCTGAAGGGCTTGCATAATTAAAGCACTATTAGAATTATAAGGGCCTCACAATTTGTTGCCTTTTCTTTTTATGGCCCACAGAGATTCAACCATGGAGCATTTGACAGCTAAAACTAAACACTGTTGTTTCACGACTTCAGTCAGGACTGCATTTTTTTTTCCACATGGGCTTATCCTCCTTCCTGAGATGGTTTCCATTCCAGAAGATCATGTCTGGGAAGAACACAAAGGAAGGGGTGATTTTATCTCCAGGAATTTCTTCCTTCTGTAGAAGGTGGGGAGAATAATTTGGTGAAAACCCCTGTGTCCCTTTTCTGCACTTTCTGTGCTCTATGAGGCAATGAACACCAAGGCTGTAGAAAGGAGCTATAAATCAATATAACCTTTACTCAAAGAGAAGATGTAAAAGGATTTACATTTACAATCTTCCAACTGATGTTTATGGTCCACTTAATGTTTACAGTGAAGCCAGAACTACACAATGATGCAAGAGTACTGTTTTCCTGAAAAAATATGACCTACCCTAAAGTAAGTCTTAGCTTGATTTTTACACATGCACCCAATATAAGTCCTACCCCCAAAATAAGCCTTAATTAAGACCCCACCCACTCCAGAGTGCACAGGTAAAAATTAAGCTAAGGTGGGGATGGAGGGAGTGGAGCTGCCTACTACATATCTTTGGACAGTTGAAGCCAGGGCTTGCAAACCCCGACACCTGCCTTGCCAGCCCATTTCTTCTGCAGCCAGCAAGGCTGGCAAGGCTTTCCTGAAGGCCTCTGATTGATCTGGAGCTGTGTTATCGGCTGCAGAGACCTTCAGGAAAGTCTTGCCAGTTTCAGAAGATTTCCTGATTTCATCTGACAGCGAAAAGGAGGCCAGGGGTGACATGCGCAAATGAGGTTAGTTAGTGGATGACATCCCCCAAAAATAAGACCTGGTGCCTTTTTTGGTGGCAAAAAATATAAGACAGGATCTTTATTTTGTGGGGGGAAAACATGGTAGATACCTCATATGAGACCATGCAAATTGTATCACAAAAGATCAAAAAAGGAGTTAGAACAAGACATGAAAAATATGGTACAGTGAAGTTTGGCTAAGAATGTACAGAGTAAATGATGTTCCCTTACAGGATTCAGATTCAGTTCTTGGTAGCAAGAGTTCATCTACCTCTAGGTTGGACCAATAACTAACTTGTCCCTTTCCAGAAATCAGGAGACATTTGAATGGCAAGATTCAGGAGATGATTAAAAATTATAAGAATGGAAGAGATGGTGCCCCCTATTTAAATAGGTGGTGATGTGCCCCTGCTGAAAAAGCAGCAATGATTTATTTTACACTAAGTATGTTCTTATAGTAGTTTGTTTAAGATTTCTAGTAGATTGATAGGTTATGAAAGAAGGTTTAATAGGAAAGACATACCTCTGATTTCCTTTACTAAATTATGACTGGCATGCAATGTGAGATGAATTTTCCTAACCTTCAGCTGTATCCCCAGGCATATATCCTGACTTTTATTAACAATTAGCAAAGGTGGTCTCTGCATTAAGAAAAGTCATAATAGCTCTCTACCTTTTCTGCTTTATATTATCAATAGAAATAATGTATCTTTTATATCTCTTGGGAATGAATCCAGTTGGATCAGGATGTATCATTTCAGTTAAAAATGTTATTTCATTTCTTTGCAATAATGGTTAAAAAAAAAGCCTTATAATCTATATTCAGTTAAAAAAATGAATATAAACTCTGGACATGATATGAAAGTTGAGCAGAGAACAATAATATGAAAGTTGAGCAAAGAGGAAGGGGTTTTTTTTGTGTGTAAATCTAAACCCTTTCTTTGTAAATGAAAGGAATAAAAGCTTTTTAGCATGATGAAGAAAAGTACTTGACATTGTTGAATCTCATTCACTACCTGAGTTAATGGTTTAATCAAAAGGTCTTGAAAAGTTTTATAATATAATGCAGGAAAATTGCTTGGTCCTACGGATTTATTCCACTTTAATTTCTGTATTGCTTCTTTTGTTTCATCTTCTGTAATTAATTTATGGAGAACTTCCCTTGGTTGGTTTTTGTCTCTCTCTTCTTCCCTTTCATATAGTAAAATAATAATAAAAATATAGTGCACTTATTAGAACTGTGCATGTTTTAAAAATGATTCAGAAGTACTTTAGATGGACTTAGAGGATATACATATTATCTCTTTGAGGCATGCATATATTTGCCTCTTTTTTCAGTTTTTTGAAAAAAAACAGATGTGGCTACTTGAAAAATCACTTTCGATTTGCAGTTGCTTTAATGCTCTGACTCTTTAAAGGAACCACATCTATTTTCAAGCTAGTATGGCAGCCTAGATAAAGATGTGCTGCTTTAAAGAGGTACTGCATTTGTGTTCCCACACATTTTGAGATCATATTGGAAACATGCACAGTTGTATTAGCTATGATCCTTATTCCATTTGTAGGGTTAAAATAGTAGGAGGGTGGGAATCCTTTACAGCACACATGATCGTGTATATACAGGCATCCTTGACTTACAATCACAATTGAGCCCAAAATTTCTGTTGCTAAGTGAAACAGTTGTCAAGTGAATTTTGTCCCATTTTATGACCTTTCTTGCTACAGCTGTTAAGTGAATCACTGAAGTTAAATAAGTAACACGTTTGTCAATGGCTTCCCCATTGACTTTGCTTGTTAGAAAGTTGCAAAAGGTGATCACATGATCCCAGGACACTGCAATGGTTATAAATGTGAGTCAGTTGCCAAAGTCCTGAATTTTGATTGTAAGTGTGAAAAAAAGGGCACAAATCATTTTTTTTCAGTGCCATTTGAATGAGGACTACCTCTATCAGCAACTTGTTCAAGCAGCTATCCTTTGCTTGATTTGTCCCTGCCTGAGGTTTCACAGCAATGAATAGAATAGAATAGAATTCTTTATTGGCCAAGTGTGATTGGAAACACAAGGAATTTGCTTTGGTGCAAATGCTCTCAGTGTTCATAAAAAGAAAAAAAAGTACATTCATCAAGAATCATAGGTATAATACTTAATAGTAGTCAAAGGGTACAAATAAGCAATCAAATCATACAGAAATTATAAGTTAACAATGGCATCTTGTATAGGGAAAACCTTTATCAAAAGTTTTATCGTTGGCATCTAGCACCATCGAGATTGGCCAAGATATATTCAAATTTGAGTCCAATATGTTGGAAGTATAAACAAACAACAGGTACCTTCTATCATATGTGATGGTTGTGCCCCAAAGCCAAAAAATTCTGGAATAAAATAAAAAATTGGCTGCAAGAAATAACAAAGGAAAAAATAGGATTCAAACCGGAAATGTTTTTATTAGGGATAATTAGAGGTGAATATAAAAAAGAAATTGAATATCTCATAATACATATTCTGACAGCAGTGAGAATAACCTATGTTCAAAATTGGAAAGTGGAGTATAATCCCACGGATAATATGTTAATTTAAAAAATTATGGATTGTGCGGAAATGTGCTTACTGTGGAGTTGCAAGAGGAGGAAAAAAGGAGAATTATATACAGTCTGGGAGAATCTATATACTTGGATAAATAACAGGAATAATATATAATATATAATGTAAATATGAATAATGTATATATGTATATAGATATGAATAATAGAAGATGGGAAAAACCGATGCTAAAATGTATTGCAAAAATTGTAAACATGATTTGTGTTTGTTTTAAATGTAAAACTTTAATAAAATGTATTTATAAAAAAGCAATCAAATCATACTAAGAAACATAATAAGCGATCAAATCAAATTATACCAGTAAACAGTCAATTTAAAAAATCATGATACAAGCAACTAAGTTACATCCATTTAACTTTCTTTTCATTAAATGCTTTAAAAAAATTCATACACCTTAACATCATTCACACACTTTTTATTCTCCATTAGAAATCTAAAAGGCTTCGGATGCCTCCCTTAACGAAAGGCATCCTTTAAAGAGGGATTAAAATTCCACCGGGCTGAAAAGCGAAATGGGACTGTAATAAAAGTTCGGGAAGTTTCAGTTAAAATTATTCTTTAATTATATCTCAAACCCTGTCGAGTAGCGACAGCCTCCTCCTGGTCTTTATTCCTCAGCAAGCAGGAATGTCTTTGGACTTTAAATCAGGGCGCTAAATGGAGCAGGTTCTCCCCATTGCCGCCAGCTTTATTTGCAGTTTGCAGCGAAGTTTTCCTCCGGATGCCACCGAAGCCGCAGAGTTTGCATCTGAAAGGCAATGCGGGCTTCTGTGCGCCAGCCGTAGGCAAAGGTTAGTGATATTTTATCCGCCGGGAACGTTGCTTAATGATGTTAGTTAGAAAAGCTTCGGCACTAATTGAATTCCTTAAATTCCCCAAGTGGGTTGTGCATTGCAATCTAAGATTAGACTTCCCGAGTAACTCAAGTCAACCCAGTAAATTTTGTTTATCGAGTGAAGATGCCTTAGCTGCGAGGGAGTACTTGGGCCAAACAGTCCTCGCCATGAACACGGCGCACATTAAGACGACGAAGTTCTTTTGGTCTCGTTTTTAGCAAGCGACTCTTGCAGCCTTTGAGAAACGTCGGCGAATGCAGAAAGCTGCTTTTGACTCCGCTGGGCTCTCGGGACTACTTGAAGCCATCACGTGCTACTCAAAACAGTGCAGAATGGGATGTTTTCAGATTATTTTATTTATTAAATTTACTATAGGCCACCCATCTCACTGTCAGGTGTCTCTGAGCAGTTTACGACATTGTAAAAGCAGAGATAGAAACATTGAAACATTAATATTATCCCCCAGGTCTGTACTTTCTGGTGGTCTCACATCCCAGGGCTAACCAGCCTGATTCCTGATTAGGTTTTCAAGGTCAGCTAGTTTTGATTTGGTGTTACCTTTTACTTGGATACATCAATGGTGGTTGTCTGTGGAGATTTTCAGTCATCCAGGTCATGGTTTTCCAAAGGTGTTTTCCCCCCCTCCCCCCAGAGGCAACTGGACTTTCTGGTATTTCTTTGAAGACGTTTCGCTTCTCATCCAAGAAGTTTCTTTGGCTCTGACTGGATGGTAGGGAATGGAAGGAATTAGAATTAGACATCGATGGTAGTTACTACATCAATGGTGAACAGTTGGTTACTTCTAATGCAGAACATTTGCATACAGGCAGGATGTGAGTGTAACATTCCTGGTCAATCTTGGAGGTCTTCAGAGCTGGGCATCAAGGATCACCAGGCTGGAATTAAAAGAGCTGGATTCTGTTCTCTCTGAATTTCTGCTAGATATGCCAGGAAGGAAGTTTTCCTACAATTCATACTTACAAAAAGCATTGGAGTGCAAGAGGGGTGTTAACTCTGCTCTCTCCAGCATCCGGTGTAAGAATTGAGCCAATTGTCAAACTAGCCTAACCCTGTGTTTGTTTTAGCAGAGCCCACTGCAATGTGATTAAAGCCCCAATCTCGTTGAGTGTGCAGTGATACATGCTCAAAAGGGATGGGAATTCAATACTCTGTACCTACCAGATGACCCAAGACCCGGGGGGGGGGGGAGCATATCAATCCTGGAGGTGGTTACTGAATTAAATACAAGTGCCCCACCCCTATTCCATTCTATACTACCCCATCTTAGCTTCTTTAATGTTAATTTTAATGTTGCATTTACTGTTCGACTCTCTTAATATTATAAATATTTTTATCTGATTGTAAGCCACCAGCATTGCATGTCTGCAAAATGTGCGGTATATTTATTTAATAATCAACAAATATCATCATCACAACCACTACCTTGGCTTTTCTTTTTTGTTGCATCTCCCCTCTTCTGGCTAGCTTGTTCTAAATCTAAATTTCAATAAGAATTACACTCAACGCCAAATCTTCATTTCCAGGACTTTAAAAAGTAGATGACTGGGTTGCCTATAAAGACGATGAAATTCCAAGTGCTAATTTTACTGGGGGAGGGGATATTACTACTAGAATTCAGAAAAAAAAGACCACTTCTCTTTTATAAAAACAAAAAAATCCCTCTTTTTTGTGACTCTTTAAAATGCAAGAGAGTTCAAAGGATTTAAATCAAAACATTTTAGCACAAGAAGAGTGAAGGATAACACTTAATATGGAAGTGTTTATTTATGGACTGCAAAACAATGTTCTGATGAATAATTGAGCCAAGGTCTTGTTAATATTTACTGACTTTAATGAGCAATTATGTGATAAAGCAATCATGGACTTGTAGAATGTGTTAATAGATTAGGGAATTAGCTAATGTTTGTGAACAAATATGCAAGCAATAATAAACTATTAACTACTGAAGTGCTAATTAAAGCATAAATAATATGATCTGCTGTATATTAATCAATAAAACCATTTAGACAAGTGGAGAGGGATTTATTCATGCTTGTATATTGTAATGAAGTATAAATGCAAAGCAGAAAGTTGATCACACATGCGAGAGATTTATTTAAAATAAGAATTGGCAGGAAGTGTCCTACACATTCTAAAATCCCAACATAAGTTCTTATCGCTCATCCGGAATTAAAAGGAAATAAAATGCTTCATATGTCCACCAAACATGTTTGCATATCTTATAATCCAAAATACAAAGCTGTAAAAATCCACCCATATGCTCTAGCAAAAGTTGATATTTTCGGACAATGTGCATAAATGGGCATTTCTCTCCTATAAAGTTATGGATCCATAGATCATGCTGCTAATTTATCCACCAAGGTGGCAATGGTAATTTTGATGTTAATGAAGAACAGGATTTGGGATGATATTCACTTATCCTTCTCCAGAATGCCATAGTGAATAAATTGTTCCAGGAAGCTGGCCTTATGTTTTAGAAAGAGTTTCTAGACTACCGCCAGAATTGTTTCCCATTTCTCAAGCTAAATTTGCATGTGTATTTAGGAGGCACCACCAATGTGGCTTCTTTTACATGCAGAACTTGCTTTAGAAAGCCATTCTTCATTGCAGAGACACCAAGTGAGATATGTTGTAAATAATATTTCTCAAGGAAGAATAAAATGCCACTACTATCACCAAAGTTTCAACAAACTGGTCAACATTATTCCTGAACAAATGACTATGGAAGCTGAGTGCTTTGATAAGGGGAAATAATTTGTGATTGACACTGACACTGAACAATAATTATTCTCCCTGTTTAAATTATCAAAGAAACTGAACATACAAAAATTCAAAAAATATGGAACCCTGCACCACCCAGGCCTTAAAATAGATCCTCACCATCCATCTCACTATATGATCTGCAAAGGTAAGAAACCAAATATTATAAATAAGCAATTGGTTAATCCTGAAAAGTTGGCAACAAATTGTTGTTAAGATGAGTCAGATTGAAACCAATAGATAACTTACAATTTACATTCTGATGGGATCCAGTTGCAAATTTATGAAGTACTTTGCATAAAAAAGCAAGGGCGTCCATAAATAAGCAAATGGACTATATGATGAGTGGGCTTAAGTTATTTGGCAATAAACATGTGATAGATTTTTTTAAAAAACATTTGTCCTCTACAGGTTAAAGCAAAAACAACAATGTGTAATTTATAGCCAATAACGTGATGAAATTAAAATAATAAACTGTACTGTTTATTGAATGTAAATGTGATACCATAGACATATAAGAATCATGGTGTTTGCTGATTAAATTTAATTCCTCTGGAGTTATCATGAATGATGAAATATCAGGAGAAATGGATTTTGAAATTATGAGAATTCTTGGAAAATTATAGAAGTTATAAGTTAAACTTATGAAATGTAAATTATCTATTGGTGTCAATTTGACCTGTTTTAGAAGTTGGTTACTACAATAAATAATAATCAAACATCTCTTTGATGTTATTGTGTAATTAAAACAAATATTACTCATTTCTTGTAAAAAAAATTGTATGGAATTTTTATTTCTTTCATGTTCTAACGCTTTTACAGGGAAACTTCAAATTAAAAAATTCCCAATTGAGTGATAAAGAAATGTTGCAACATTCACAATGCATGTCCTGAGAAGTCAGTCATTGTTGATAGAAATGGCAAATCATTGTGCCTTTTGTGTCATGAATAGTAAACAGCACGTGCAATGTAAAAAGACAGTTTGAAATAAACCATCACCAGTCTTTGGAAAAAAGAAAGGCGTACGATTCTCAGCAGCAATCAATCAAATTACTTCGTGAAATCCTTAAGAGGTCCCATGAATTTAACATCAGCAAGTTTCAAAATTGCTCACTCCATAGCTCAGCATGGAAAGGCTTCACAGAAGGAGAATTTATTAAAGAAATTCTTTTAAAATGTGCACCTTTTTTGTTTCAAGGAATTCAAGATAAAGATGCTACCTTATTATTAAGCATATTTGGTTTACCAGTTCAGCAGAAACGCCGTTATAGACAGAGCAATGGCAATGATCTCTGACGTAAAACATGAATTAAAAGGAGACTTAAATAATTGTAAAAAAAAATTTTTTTTTCATTTTGTCTTGAAACTACTGCTTTCACCTCCTCCACTCAGTGGCTGTCATTGCTAGATTTTCCAATGGCCAGACCACAAGAAGAAGAGCAGGTAAAGCTAGAAACACTCTCAACAAGCACATCAGAAAACAAGATATGCAACTTTGTTTTAAAAATGTTCCGTAGATTGATATGTCTAAATGGTGAGAAAAAAGGTTGGATTTGAGAAGCTGTTTATGGAAGCTATTGAATATGCAGTAGTGCTGCTTTAGGGCATTATCCATTTATCCACCAAGGGGATTGTCAGGATTCCAGAAGTTACTCCAATTAAATCATGAGCCTTGAACCACACTTCCAAAACTAAAAAATATTTATTTGAAGGTAACATTCTACATCTAGCATTTACCTGGGTGTAGCCAATTCTGAGATACGTAATTCACTGTCACCCTTGAACCTGCTTTTCCCCCCACCCCTCTGGGTGTATCATCCAACAAAAAAATGTCCATAGCCAAGAGTCATCAATCATGCTCTCCAATTAGATTTTTGCATGACAGAAGCTTCAGTCATCTAATCAGTATTTGAAGAAAATATGAATGGAATGTACTTTTCTATTCCACGCTGCTGTCTGCTCTTTGAAACTCCTCCCCCCCTTCTTTCTGTTGTCAACTATAAAACATGTATACAAGATGTTTTATGAGTTGATAGGGATGTCGTGTGGTGAAGCAGGATTTGCAAAACTGCAGGTTATCCTTGACATACAACCGTTCATTTAGTGTTGTAAGTTACAGTGGCGCTGAAAAAAAAAAAGACTTATGACTATTTTTCACACTTACGCTCAACAACTGATTCATATCTATTATAGTTGACTCATATTTATGATGGTTCCAGGATAATGTGGTTACTTTTTGCAACCTTCTGACAAACAAAGTCAATGAGGAAGCCAGATTCACTTGACAAGCATGTTACTAATTTAACAATTGCAGTGGTTCACTAAACAATTGTACCAGGAATGGTCACAAAGTTCACATAAAAACTTTTTTTGCTTAACAACATAAATTTAGGACTCAATTATGGTCATAAGTCAAGGACTAAGATAGAATTACAGTTGTAGCAAAATTAGTGCATTTAATAACTGCTCAACTCCTTCAAAGTGAGATTTTCTGCACTATTGCAGGATATTGAATCAACTTACAGTGAACTGCTGATGCACAACAATGAGAGTCTAAAAGTCTTCAAAAGATTTATGGAGTGCTAGGAATAAATTAAGTTATATGTGGAGAATAAAAAAAATGGAACATTTTCCTCAGCTCAGTAATTGTACATGGGTCAGTGCACTGATATTTTTCATAGACCTCCCAGTTCACATGAGTGAAATTGAACTTAAAGTAACAAGGTTTGGGCCAAAGTCTTGATGATGTGTTAGGAATCATCAAAGTCTTTGAAATTAAACCTCAAATTTTCAAATGAGATGATGGGGACTAAAACCTATAAGTATTTTCCTTGATTAAGGTCAACTCGGATGTGCAAAATAAAATGGAGCCTTTGCATATAACGTACCAGCACATTTTAAAGTCAATAATTGGTCCATTTGCTGGAAGATATAATCGATTCAGAAGTTTAGCACAGACATTATTACATGATGTATCTCGATGTAGTTGACATTATTATTATGAAATTAAATGATTTCCAATGGCTACAAATTGAAGGATTCGAGTTGCAAATAGAGTTACGAACTAGCTTTTGAAGTCAAATTTTGTTTGACTTGAGGTCTCAATTTGAGGATCTGGAAAGAAATTGCCTGCAGAATGAAGATTGCCACTATGAACAAGACATTTTGAATGCTTGAATTCCAGAAACTGTTAGTACCCTTAAAATCTAACTTGCTTAGATTTTAAAAATGATTTTGGGGCCTTTGAGTCACTCCCTTAGCCCAATGCATGTGTCTGTGTATTCAAGCTCCTTCTTTAGGGTCAGAATGATGTTTAAATGTGAGTAGGGTGTACTGATGACATTACCTAGTAGGGTAATGAAAAGTCTGCAAGAAAACATTCAAGCTCATAGAGTACCAAGGACCCCCACAGTTCAACCCAATAAAGGCAAATATTTGTAGCTCAGGGTTGAAATGAGGAGTCCTTGGTATTCTCTGAGCTTGACTGTTTTAGAGAACATCAAGGATCCGTCAATATAAACATTCTGTTCTATAGATATTTAAATTAAATCACTGCCTCCAAATTTCAAAGAACTTTCACATTAGCATGGTTAACTGTCCTTTGGAGCTATTCTCAAGGCCAAATATTTAAAGAATTCCTCACAAGCTGAAATTATGCCCTTGTCAAAAAGGTCCTGTTGGAACTAAAGTCTGTTTCTTATTTTTTGTGTCCTTTATAAGGATACAAAGGCTTATTTCCCAGTTTCCCCTGGATGAAACACCTTTACAATTCTGATTTATTTCATATACAATTGCTCTTTCCTATTGATATAATTCTGTTTCCTTGAATGTGGAAAAGCTTACATTATAGTATTTGTAGGTCATAAATATATTGATGATTGAGCCACAATTTTATGCTTCCATTTGACCGTACTTAAACAGGCACCATATCTGTAAGGTCTTGCCTTAAGCAGTCCCCTCAAGAAAGCAGAACTCTTGAAACAGGCAGCATTTCAAAAGGAACTTTTATTGGGTGCGATAGCAAAGAGAATAGGCAGGATCTGAAGTTCCCGTGCTAAAACGTTAGGCTAAAAGTTATTCATTCAAACCCCTCTCCACTGCTCAGTCCTACATGAGCCAATCACCAAGTGTTGAATTGCTGTGAGAACTTCAGGCTAAGAAGGTGATAAGAAGCTGTTCTCAGGTGCCACACTCTCATCATCTTCGTAGCAGAGACAAAACAGATAGCCCCAAGCGCATCCCTCCCCCCACTCTTTCCAGGAAGACACATCAAACTAAAGAAAGACCAAAGCAGATCATAAAAACACCAAGGCTTCTTCCTTCCTCCTGTAGGGATCTATGGGGACCTGATAATATCATTGTTTTGGTAACTTTGTTAACCTGAGCAGTCCTGAATATTGTATAACATAGTAAAGTAGTTCAACTTGACCCATCTCTGGATTTGTTTAAGCTTTTGGTAAAAACATACTAAAATAGAAATGCAAAACCATTATAGGATCTCTCGGGAAGTGAAATTCTGCTGTGTACAAGAACGCTGCAGCAGGAATTTTGCAAGACTTAATGTAAGATGGAGTGAGACAGCCCACTCAGGCAGCCCATCTGGTTACTGGTTATGTAGGCAGCTGTTGCAATGCAACAGGAGCAGAATTACATCTGCCACCCAGCATGCTACCTGATCCTTAAATTAGCCTTTTGATGGAAGACTGTATTCTTCTATTAATTCTGAAATAGATTCTACTGCTGTTTAATTAACCTTTGTGAAGAAGCTACGCCATCCTGACTTTTTCTTCAAGTTGCAAATGTGTACTGTATGGTGTAAATGTGTTGTAAGGTAACTGCTAAGGAACCAAGTGGGAGTCAAGGCTGGTAAATGGGTCATTTTAATTTATTTATTACTTATTAAATTTATATGCCACCCATTCCACTGTCAAGCAACTCTGGGCAGCTTGCTACATCATAAAAGGAGGTATATCCTATTAAAATATTACAAATTAAGCTAAGATTAAATAACTTACAAATCAAAACATAATGGAGTGGAGTTGGGATCTTCCTCCTAGTTCATCAAAAATATCCAGTGTGGAAAGCCCTCATCAGGAGGCACAGGTCAATCAATAGAGCCAATTTCTGAGGGTCTTTCAATAGTCCAAGAGGGTGAGTTTGGACGTTACTTCAGAGAACATGATGTTCCAGAAGATGGGAGCCACAGCAGAAAAGACTCTTCTCCTGGACCTACCAGCAAGAATTCCTTGGTCAATGGGGTCCACAGTATGCCCCTTCTGCCAGAATGAGTAGAGCAAGCCAATCCCATTAAAATGAGTCAATTCCTCAGGTAGCCTGGATTCATGTCATAAAGGGTTGTGTTAATCCTGTGGTGATGTGATGATTTGGATTAAAAGTGACTGACCAGTAGGTCTAAGACAGCTCATTGCAGCTGGCTCACTCTGGTTGGCTTGCCCTGGCCAACTTGAAGCAGAACAACTTGACACACACAACATGCTGAAGAAATGGTGGAATAAAATCATTAAATAAAGGACACTAAAGAAGGGAAAAAATGAAATGTGAATGACAATTTTTTTTAAAAAATGTTGACGAAACAGTGGTGGATAACAGTACAGTTAACTCCTATTGAATTGTCTCGTGGCAAGTTGTTCCATGGTGCGCTGGCCACATCAAATTCTCCCATGTCAAGTTGGCCAGGGTGAGCTGACTGGGATGACTCTGCCAGAGTGAGATGATCATGGCAAGACAACTGCAGCATGTTGTCTCATTCTGGCAGATGGAAGCAGATGACTTTTGTATAAATCTGCTGGGAAGAGTTCAGGAGAGTTGAAGAGGTGATAAGCTCTCTTTTGTAGATCTAACACTAGATCCAGCTAGTTATGTGTATCTAAAATCATATTGCTAGCTTTTTGGAATATGTGGCAAAGAAGCATAAAGAGAAGGAAGAGATTTATTAAGAAACAGACCAGATAAAGCCAAGCAAATTATTGTTGACTGTTAATAAGCTATGTTCAATATAGTTGCTCAAAACCTGGTTTCCATATCCAGGCTTTTTTATCAACTTGGTAAGCTTTAGTCTATACTTTAAATTCAAATGGCTTTATTGCTCCTGATTAACTATTACATTTTGCTTAGTATAAAAAAAATAGATGCCTTTCATATTATAAGAAAAGAGAACTTGGTTGAGCTAAATAAATAATTACGATTGTGATCTAAAGGGAAGGTGACTTATTTCCAGCGTTATTTACAAGAAAATCCATCACTATGACATCTTATTTATAACAAAATACTCTAATCTACATTTTCTATGCAATGTGGAATAGAATATTTATTATTGACAACAACAAAAATAACATAAATCTAGTTTGATGTCGCGTGGATGTCGGGTAGATTGGCATCCTGGAGATGTTTTGGACCCATTAATTCCATCAAGTAGCAAATGCTGGAAGGAGTCGCTGAAAATACATGGAGGATACAAAAATACCTATGCTGATATTGAACATAGTTGAATGAAAGGGTTAAACAATCTGATACCCTCCATATATTTTGACTACAGAAATCCCCAGAAAAATATTACAGAAAAAATAGATTATATTAAGATTATACATTAGATTATACAATTTGTGTCAAATGCATAATTGCTGCACTTTGTGTCCAGTGCAACGTAGCTTGCAAAAATGTGTATTCAGTAAAACCTCAATTTTATGAACCCCTGTGTGGTGGATTTGGGATACAATGGACAAAATATTCCTTTGCATCACACGCCAAACAATGAGCGAAGTTCAAAGGCGTTTCCAAAACTGTCCATTTAGCTAATTAGAAAGTTTACATCATTCTGATCAACTTCTGCCATTTGCAAACTTACACAAGTAACATTTAGCATGTCTGCCATGTACATTTTGATTTAACAAGCATTTAGGTCTAATTGACCCCAAACATTCCAAACAGGGATGTCATTGTATTAAATGTGCACTGTTTTTAAAAATATCAGAAATGATATTAAATCAAAATGGGGAAAAAAGCCTGGAAATGCACCAAATGCACAGCAATCAAAAGTTGTGATTTCAGCTGCTCCTTGTTTCACTTTCCCTTCCAAAATTGTTCTTGGGTTTGGCAATTATAAAACTAGAAATGTTATGTTCCCAGAATAGGCCAGAACCAGAGGTGATATTCAGCAGGTTCTGGCCAGTTCTGAAGAACTGGTAGTGAAAATTTTGAGTAATTTGGAGAACCAGCAAATAGTACCTCTGTCTGGCCTCGCCCCCATCTATTCTCTGCTTTCCAAGTCCCAGCGGATCAGCTAGGTCTTGTTTTGTTGCCCTGCACAGGAGAACAGAACTGGAAAGCAGGTTGCTGGGGTGGGGAGGGAATGGGATTTTGCAATAACCTTCCCCCAGATATGAGGAGGGAATGGGGATTCTACAGTATCCTTCCCCTGCCGTGCCCACCAAACCATGTCCACCATACCCACAGAACCAGTAGTAAAAAATTTTGAATCCCACCACTGGTCAAAACAAAGTTTCTCAACCCTGGCAAGTTGAAGATGGGTGGACTTCAAGCTGGCTGGGAATTCTGGGAGTTGGAGTCCATCCATCTTTAAGCTGCTATGGTTGAGAAACAGTGAATTTTTTTAAAAAAGCAACATGGTCAATCAAATGTAAAAAAAGAAAACCGAGCACTACACAATTTAAAGGACACCCTTAAAGGAAAAATGGAAAATATGAAAAAGAAAACGGTAACTTTGGTGCGATTAAAGGGATTATCTTAAACCCCTTCTTATTTATTAGAAATGTAGCCTCACTTTTCTACTGAATGCACATTTTTAGAAATCTGGTTGATGTTGTATTTAACATAGAAAACTCTTATTTCTGCAAAATTGGGATTTTGTGGAACATTGCAATGGTAATAATTTTGCATTTGTAACTTGGGAAGAAATCTATATATTAGAATTATATAAAAGTAGAGGTGCTTCATTAAGTGATTCTGCTGTTATTCACATCCTTGCTGCTAAAAATGTCTAAGCGTCTTTTTCCTTGGCCAAAAGGATTGGAAGAACTATTTCACGGAATCTCTTCACTGCTGTTTCCATTACAGGTGGTCCTCGACTAAAGACCATTTTTGTTACTAAGAGAGACTAAGAGTTGTTAAGTGAGTTTTGCCCCATTTTATGACCTCTCCTGCCACAGTTGTTAAGTGACCCACTCCACTTGTTAAATTAGGACTACGGTTGTTAAGTGAATCTGGTTTTCCCATGATTTCTCCTGTCAGAAAGTTGCAAATGGTGATCACATGGGACACTGCAACCATCACAAATAGGAGTCAGTTGCCAAATGTCTGGATTTTGATCATGTGACCGATGGAGATGCTGTAATGATTGTATGTGTGAAAAACAGTCATAAGTCATGTTGTAATGTCAAACAGTCACTAAGCGGATTGTTGAGAACTACCTGTATTTGAATGGCAGTAATACCCCGGGTTTGTTAATTTAAATCCTTTCATCTGATGGCACTTCGGCATTTTATTTTGTTCTCAACTTCATCCTTTGTCTAAGGAAAATGGGAGCTGCTGTTGAAATATGATTGGAAGTATTCATTTAAATAGCTACAAGGGGACTTTTTTTTTTTAAAAAAATAGAGAATTAACAAAAGATGTTGAGGTTAAAAGAGCTGTCGTTTTTCAGTGGCACATCCACTAATCAGTTTTATTTGTCAATGGAGGGTAATGGGAAATACTCAACCAATTTTTTTAAAAAGAATGCAGCACAGCTTTATTGTTTCTATGTTGCCCTTTGAAACTGAACTGAGAGAGAACTTTACCTCAAGACATTACAAGACAGGCAGGCTTAAGTGGCCGTTTACTAAGCATTTGGGGGAGATGGTTTCTAAAATGGCAGTACTGCCATCCATCTTATTTAAATCTGCCTGCTTTTAATTTCATTATTTTTAAAGGTCAAATTAAGGAAGCCTCTTCCGTATATCCTGGGAACAGCTTGAGCTGGAGTGGTTCAACTATTGAATTAGGACCCAGATGACCTCAATTTTGTGGTTATTCCTGGAGCTGGTAATTCCTTCTCTTCCAACCTATTGCGGAGTCAGAGGTAAAATATCAAAAGTAACCTCACATCATCCTGGGACAAACTCTGGCCCTTTCATACATGTATGCAGTGCCACAATACATTAAAAAGTGGAGGACCATCTATCCCAGTGTTTGAATATTCCTTTTGTCATTTCCCCCTTCACACCATCATCCTCAAAGAAGTCTCTGCTCAACATTTTCTGTTGTGGGAACTTCAATGGAGGATAGAATGGAATGGAATGGAATGGAGTGGAGTGGAGTGGAATGGACTAGAATAGAATAGAATAGAATAGAATAGAATAGAATAGAATAGAATAGAATAGAATAGAATAGAATAGAATAGAATAGAATAGAATAGAATAGAATAGAATAGAATAGAATAGAATAGAATAGAATAGAATTCTTTATTGGCCAAGTGTGATTGGACATACAAGGAATTTGTCTTTGGTGCATATGTTCTCATTGTACATAAGGAAAAAATAAAATATATTCATCAAGTATCATAAAATACAACACTTAGCGATAGTCATAGATTACTAATAAGCAATCAACTCGTACTAGGAAACAAAACAATATAAATTGTAATGATACAAGCAACATGGTTATAGTCATAAGTGGGAAGAGATAGGTACTAGGAAGGATGAGAATAATAATAATAATACAGTCTTACTAAGTAATTTGACAGTGTTGTGGGAATTAGTTGTTTAGCAGAGTGATGGCATTTGGGGGGGGATGCATATGCTACAGAAAAGCAAAATACAGATCAGATATAGATGGACAGATCAAGCCAGCTAACAGGCAGATGAAAAGTGTGGCCACTTACACTTTGGGGTGGAGGAGAATGTTTCAAGAGAAGGAGAAAAGGGTTGCTTTCAGTCTGGGAAAGCACCATCATCATAATAATTAACAATTGCTGATAAGAAAGACCCCAAAAAAATCTGGATAATGGACGTGGCAGTACCTAAAGACAACAAAATAGAAGAGAAGGAACTGGAGAAAATAATAACATAGAAAGAACCTCAAATAGAAATAGAACAACTGTGGCAAAAGAAAACAAAAGTAGTACTAATAGTAATAAGCGCTTTGGATGCAATCCCAAAATAACTGGGGCACCACTTGAACACCATCGGCATTGACAAATTCACCACCAGTCAATTGCAAAAGGCAACTTTGTTTGGACCAGCTTACATCCTGCGATCGTACCTATAACACCATCAAAGCTGCCTATCCTAGGTCCTTGGGAAGGACTCAATAGGTAGACAAAAATGCCAAATCTAGTTGGAACATGTGGCTGAGTGTTGAATATGGGCTTTATTGAAGAGGCAGGACAACGGTAGAAGGAAAGGATTTCTTTATTTAGTTCTGAACAAAAGACTGCCGCCCAGTGTGCCTGTTCTTTTTACAGGCTGCTGTCCACAATTTCAGCCACTGATGGCTGTTCATTTTCCCACCTGGAAAATGAACCAATGGTGGAAGTCTGACATCACTAACTTTTCCCATTGAATATCTAATACCCCTCCCCTCCTGGAAAAAGCATTCATCCAATCAGCTCTCACTCACAGACATAATCACGTAAGTAGGAGGGACTCCTGTGAGTGCGACTGGACCTTCGCAGTTCACCCCCCCAGTGGTGGCAACCTGTTGTCCCTCCAGAGCCAGCCTTGGGGTTTTTCAGGGATGGGGCTGGCTCCAATGGAACAGATGGCTCTGAGTTCCTTTGCTGGAGTTCCCCCCCTTCAGCTAAATTATCCTGCAGTGTACTTGAGTCCCACCCTAGAGTGGGAAGGTTTGTGTTTTCAATATTTGTAGTTATTAGGGTTGGTCTTCCCTCTCTATGATGTGTTTCTGTTTCTGAGGTTTTCTGGTCATTCAGATTCCGTTCCAATCGTCCCCGGAGTTGGACTATGTGTCTGCTCCATATTTTCCCATCTTCTAGTTCTACTCTGTAAGATCGGGGGCCTGTGACTTGCACTACTTGTGCAGGGACCCATGGTGCCCCCCCCCTGCATAGTTGTGAGCATAGACCGATTGACCTATGTTCAAATAGCTGCATTTACTTGTCGAATCTGTGGGTGTGCTTGGATTGTAGTGGGGGTGTAAACTGTCTAGCTCTGATCTTAACTTCCGCCCCATTAAAAGTTCTGCTGGACTTCTATGCGTAGTGGCTGAAGGTGTGATATGTTGTATCATTAAGAATTTGTCTATTGTCATTTGCCAATTCATTTGTCTATTTTCATTTGCCAGCCCCGTGGTGGCTGAAGGTGTGATATGTTGTATCATTAAGAATTGTCTATTTTCATTTGCCAATTTTCATTTTTGCTAAGGTTTCCTTCGTGGACCTTACGACTCTCTCTGCCAACCCATTATTCTGGGTGTGTCCAGGTGCTGATAATGCGTGGCAGATTCCCTGTTCAGCTAGGAAACATTCAAAATTGTTTGCTATGAATTGGGGCCCATTATCTGATACCACAACATCTATCGGTGGAGTGTATACCTGTCTCATCAATTAGATATCCCAGAAATTCAACACTTGGTACTGCTATGTGACATTTCCCTTTTTTGAATTTAAGGCCAGCTTCTTGGAATCTGTTCAAGACTAGCCTTGGTCTTTGTTTAAGTTGTTCTTTGTCCTCTGCTGCCATGAGGACATCATCAAAATAAGATACCACCCCCACAATCATTCCAACTACAATTCTATCTCTTAAAGTTATTTCCACATTTTCAAACTCACAGCTTGCAGCAATATCTCGTAGGTTTGTAAGGTAATCATTTATGGTCTCACCTGGTTTCTGTTCTCTGCGGTAAGTCAAGCCGGTGAGCCAGTGATGATGCAGCGGGAGCATAATGTTCTTCTAACATCTTCTGTAATTCTTTCCATTCCATTGTTTCTACATCTTTGGGAGCAGCTAGGGTTATAGCCGTTTTGTAGAGACGATTCCCACAATATCCCAGAAATAGAGCTCTCTTCCTCTGTTCTGTTGCATCCTGCAGTGAATTCACTTCTAGAAACATTCAAAATTGTCCTATGTATGCGACCCAGTCATGTTTTTTTGGATCAAAAGGTTCTGGTTGAGCGTGGGTAGACATTTTGGTGATCAGCATGGTGATAGCAGTGTTCTGTTGTTAGAATTTTCCGTCTTCACCTCGTTTTCTTTGTTCTCTTCTAGCATCCCACCTTCCTCGCCAGTGTTGAATATGGGCTATATTGAAGAGGCAGGACAACGGTAGAAGGAAAATATTTCTTTATTTAGCTCTGAACAAAAGACTGCCACCAGATGTGCCTGCTGTTCTTTTTACAGGCTGCTGTCCACAATTTCAGCCACTGGTGGCTGTTCATTTTCCTGCCTGGAAAATGAACCAATTAGGGAAGCCTGACATCACTGACTTTTCCCATTGAATATCTAACACTGAGTATGTGACAAACTAAAATAAAACGGAGAATTAATAAAGCATATAAATGGATATCCCATCCTTTTGTTTATCCTACCATGCTTCACATCCAGATTGACGAATGTAAGGTTTTCTGTTGACTCCATTGAAAATGTAATTGCAGTCTGGCAGCTCCACCAACCTTCTCACAGTGCCAGTGCCTTTCGTTGCTGGATTGTCAAGGACTAAAATAGTGACAGGCATTCCTTCCTGAACTAACAGATACTGCAGGCATATGAAAGCAAATCTACTTGCAGGAAATGTGTGTAAATTTCTTCTACAACAACAACAGCTCAAGAAGAAACATGGGACCGTTGCTAAGAACAAATTAATGAACAAAATCTGCCTACAAACCTTCCATGAGCTGTGAAACAACAAAAGAGAGGTTTTGCTGAGTACGTTATTTGTCATCTATTATTTATTCATTTACAGTTCACTTCTGTTGCCAGAAGACTTGCCTTACAGTGATCATTTTATGCAGGGGAGAAACATAGGGACTGGATCATTTTCATGGTTCCTGGGGCATATTGGATTTGTACCTGGGTTCTTCCTGGTCTTCTGTAAAGATAAGCTTTTCCATCATTTATGGTCTTCTGTTCATGAGAAAGAGATTATTAGCCATGGATGCTAAGCAGGTAATATGAGATTTATAAAGATTCTAATGCTGGACTTCATCATTAGGTGGATGATGAAACCGATAAATAGAATTCTTTATTGGCCAAGGTGATTGGATACACAAGGAATTTGTCTTGGTGCAAATTCCAGTGTACATAAAAAGAAAAAATACATTCGTCAAGACTCAAGAATCTTCAGGTACCACTATTAATAATAATCATAGGGTACAATAAGCAATCAAATCATACTAGAAAATGGTCAATAAAAATCATAAGGATGCAAACGACAAAGTTAAAGTCATACAGTCACAAGTGGGAGGGGATGGGTGATAAGGAGTGATGAGAAGATTAAAAGGAATAGTAGTGTACACTTTGTAAATAGTTGAACAGTGTTGAGGGAATTATTTGTTTAGCAGAATAATGGCGTTCGGGAAAAAACTGTCCTTGTGTCTAGTTGTTCTGGTGTGCAGTTCTCTATAGCGTCGTTTTGAGGGAAGGAGTTGAAACAGTTTATGTCCGGGATGAGACAGGTCAGTAAATATTTGCACAGCCCTTTTTTTGTCTCTTTTTGCACAGCCCTCTTTTTGTCAATATACAGGTCCTCAATTGAAGGCAGGTTGGTAGTAATTGTTTTTTCTGCAGTCCTAATTATCCTCTGAAGTCTGTGTTTAGCTTGTTGGGTTGCAGAACCAAACCAGACAGTTATAGAGGTGCAGATGATAGACTCAATAATTCCTCTGTAGAACTGTATCAGCAGCTCCTGATACAGTTCTACAGAGATATACAGTTTTACAGATGATATAAATATGAGAATATTTATAGCCCAGGATTGAAATGAGAAGTGTTTGGTGCTCTCTGAGCTTGGTTGTTTTTATGCAGATGTTTCATTACTCAAACTAGGTAACTATCAAGGAATGGGGTTTGATTGCAATTTATGTTCTAGTGGCTTGTCCTCTAGGTGTTATGGAAGATGTAAGCCAGCAATCTTTCTCTCTGAACCTCAAACACTGTACAATTTTAAATAGTAATTTTTAACCAGAGATAAGGGGAAACAATTAACCATATTGTATGATTGAGAATCTTCATGCTACCAAAATTGAATATAATTAAATTTAGGTATAAAGGTATGAAATTAGGCACTTTGGATGACAAGATGGGCAGCTTTTACATTTTATATATAAACAATAAATTGTTACCATTGTTTTGTTCTGTGTGTCCTTCTCCCATTTTTCTTTATGTAACTGCGAAGGTGCTATGCAAAAACTGAACAAGATCCTTGGTCCAAGAAAAATTGGGCATCCTTGATAGAAACAATGATGAGAAAATTCCCAAAAGGTACAAGATCCATCTGCTTGTGGCATTAAATTCAAGGGCACTGAGTGCAGGATAACTAGATATATGCAATTGAAGTTAACTTATATGATTAGAATATACGGGCTGTTATCTTTTTCAGAAAAAAAGAAGTGGATAACAGTGATCCAACCTTATCTCTTGTTTTTCTCTTGGGTTTTTAATAGACCACATGAAGAATAGATTGGTACCACTATTATGCATGTATGTATTCCAGCTAATGAAAAAGTAATATAAGGCAATGCAGTCAATGCAGACACTTCTGGAATCATAATAAGGATGTATTAGTCATTGTGCCCACTTCTGCTATAGAGAGTTGGGTACAATGTAAGACATTATTTTCAGACTTGGAAGTCCTCATTAGAAAAATTCCTTGAACTGTTACTAAAAATACTGTAGATGTGAACACAGTGTTTCAAAGCACCTTATTTGTTCACAACTAAGCATTTTTCAAAAAGCTTTTCCTGGTAATGATCTGCGCAGAGTTCAACATTATACTTTCCATTCAATTTGAAGTGCATCATAAAGTTGGGATTGTTTAGTACTTTTGATTCCAGTCTGTTCATATGGCTGTCTAGCCCCTGTAGGAGATCACATCTAGTGAAGGGAGGAGGGGTTCAGTGTTCAACAGGAAGATGGAATCCAACTTTGACAGGTGCTCAGAAGGGAGAAGCAGCATTCTGGTGAAACACCCAGTGGCTATGACACTCTTCTTGCAGAAGAATCGCTTCCAAGTCTTCCTGTCCTGCCACTTTCCTTCCTGCCCACAGACATGTCCCTAAACCCCTGTTCCCAGGGCCCATTGTACTAGAGAGCCAAGCCCCATACCTTGGGCTTGGCTCTCTAGTACACCTGCTTGCCTTCCTTCATGCCTCTTCTCAGCACCCCCAATCTGAAAAGTTCTGAATGACTAAGCTCAACCTTTTGGAAAAAGACTAATCTCCTTGGCTCAAGCAGTTATTTCTCACATCTGCTTTGAGGCAGGGGTAGGCTGTTATGGGTTTGCACAGGTACGGGCGATCCTCTAGTTAAGATTCTGTCCAGTTCAGTGAACCTGCAAATCCCACCCCTGGCTGGCCCCGCCCACCCCTCCCCTCCCCTCCCCTCCCCTCCCCTCCCCTCCCAGGAGTCTCCAAGTGGCCCATTTTGGATGCAGGACCTGCATGGAGGCTTGGGAAAGGTGAAAAATGGGACTCCTGGAAGTTCTGGAAGGCCAGAAACGGGCCCATTTCTGGCCTCCGGAAGGCCTCCAGAACCCAGGAGGGCATTTTCGCCCTCCCAGAGACTTGAGGAAAGCTCCCGGAGCCCAGGGAGAGCAAAAACACCCACCCCGCCATGGTGGTGCAGGAAGCTGCCCACCATAGCCACGCCCATCCAACAACCAGGCAGAGAATCAGTTGCTAAAATTTTTGGAGCCCATCCCTGCTTTGAGGGCCACACAGGTTGGACTTTGTACTTGAAACTTGGTTTTTGCAATACTATTGCACTGGCTAATGAACATGGGTTTTCTTGTCCTTTTTCCTTTTTCAGTTGCATTGCTAATAATTCCCCATAAGCTTTAACCTTCAAGCAAAAAAGCCTCTCTTTCAGAAACCAGGACTGGCGGGAGAGCATTCAATACATTGTAGATAACAGTTTCATTTCTAGATGTTCTCAAGGCTCCATGAACAAAGAAAAATAGTCAAGGCAACCTTGGGAAGCACTGAGTATGTACTGTATCTTACCCAAACCCATTTTGATGGTTTTTACTTTGCAAATGTTTCTTTTATGTTTACCACAATACAATCCTCTTTTCTATGGCTGTGCTCGCAAATCGTTGGATGCTGTAACTCTTGTGATGAAACTAAACAGACTTATTTTTAAACCAATCAACATTTGCTTTGAAGTTCTTTGTTATGCAAATTATAAAAGTAAATATAATCCATTTCTTTCCCCTTTTCGTAGGAGACCACACGTTACCAAATTGCTTTTAAACAAATTGCTCTAACAAATTGCTTTTAAACAATCTTCTGACTCGGTTGCTTATTGGAAATGGTAAACTGAGGCAGAAACGAGGGCCAGGTTTGGCCATCAGCTTGACCCACATATTTGCTTTTTGAAGCCTCCTCCTCCTCATCTCACCAGCTACATCCTGTTCCAGGAAATCTTCTGGCAGAGAGATGAGACTGAAGGCAAGGAGGTGGGTAAAGAATTCGTGGAGGGAGGATATTTTGCTTGGGTCTCATAGGACCACCAGTTTGAAGAGGACAAAGGGATCGTTTTTGTGGTCCTTCTTCCTATTGAGAAGGTTTACTGCGACAAAACCATGATTTCATTGCTTCATAGGGAGTTCAAACCAGAAGATCAAACTCTCCTTTGCCTCAGAAGTCACAGATAAAATCCCTCGGCCTTGTTTTCTCCTCTCAAGCCTTTTGTAAGTAATGATTCTTTCTGGGATTCAGTTTCTGTGATGGTTCTGCTAGAATACAAGGATGATAGGCAGGAGATCAGGTAAGGCTCAAAGTGAAGTGGCAGTTGAGACTCAGCCTGAAAGGGGTTATAGACTATCAGTATTGTATCAAAGTCCTTGGACAAGGCAAATAGGCCCTAGAACCCAATCCAAATAAATATTGGCTGGGTTGTAACTAGGTTGAGGCCCTGGTAGCAAGTAAATCTTTTGGGGCTTTGCATGTTGAATGAAGCCAGACTGATTATCTAGTTTATGCTTCAATATGTCAAGCAAAGCCAGAAAATGAGCATTCAGAAATCAAATTAAGTCCAATGAAGCCATATCAAAATTCCCTTGCAGGGATAAATTCTTGCTCCATTGAGCCCTCAACAGCAGGAGATGGATAAGCCCAGACAAGGGCTGTGAAGAAGCTGTACAATTGGTTGGATACAGAGTGGGCTCAAATGTCTTTAATATTGTCCCTTCACCCTACTCATCTCAGTTTCTTAGACTTTCTTATTGGAGAAGACTGGAGTAAAATAGGATTTAGTAGCTGTATCTTCTCTTCCTTACCTATTAGCACTTGACTGGTCCTTACTGAACAGCTAGTCTATTGATTTTCTCCCTCTCTTTATTTTAAACATCTTTAAAGAAGATCTATTTACTCTTTGTAGTATCTCTCACCAACCTCAGTTCATTCAGAGCTTGAGTTTTCTTGACATCCTGCTAACAGTTTAGGTCTTCCTCTCTTTGGTGACTTCCCCCTTTTCCTTCTGCTGCATTTGTTTGCAGTTCTTCACTAAGCTTTTTGTGTCATTACATTGGCTTTCCCTGCTATCCTCCATTCTTTTTGTGCCAATGCAGTTGTTTAATACTTTTTTTGGTTAGGTAGTCACACATCTGTTGTGCTCCCTTTCCAAGTTCCTGGATTAAGATTTCCCCAGTTTAAGGATGACCCCTAATTAAGAAAGGAGCCCATTGTACTAAATTCCAGTTAAATACATAATGGTTCATGTTTATTACACAATGCTATTTGTGCAGTATTATACAATACTATTGTTTCGGATTACATAAAAATCTGATTTAAGGATGGATTTTAAGAACATTCATTCTTAAACTGGAGACTATCTGTAGCTATGGTGGTGCAGTGGTTAGAGTGCAGTACTGCAGGCTACTTCTGCTGTCTGCCAGCTGCCTGCAATTTGGCAATTCGAATCTCACCAGGCTCAAGGTTGACTCAGCCTTCCATCCTTCCGAGGTGGATAAAATGAGGACCCAGATTGTTGGGGGCAATATGCTGATTCTGTAAATTACTTAAGAGAGGGCTGTAAATTGGTGTAAAACGGTATATAGGTCTAGGTGCTATTACTATTTTGTCCTATAATCCATCCCGAGTTTATCAAAACTTTGTCCTAACATTTTGAAAAACAGAACTTGCTGCTTCCTCTTTGTGTACAATTGATCCAGGCCCAGTGCAAGGCCTGCAGCGACCCAGTAGAGTGAAGAAGCAGGCCCAAGGACTGCATCAATCCCAAGGCATCCCACATGGTGCGTGAGAGGATAGATGAGGCCTGGGGCAGCCCATGTTGAATTGCGGAGCAGCGCCTATACTAGACCTCCCATATCCTAGGCACTCTGTGCTTTATTTAATGTCCCACACAATCACTTAACAGCTGCATTAGAGACAGCAGGGATAGGGGTTATTAAGTGAGGCAGTTACATGGGCACCTAGCTTAATAACCAATACAATTTGTGACTATAATGGGGAGATGCCATTATATTGGCAAGTTGAGGACTACTTGTATTCCCAGTTGGTTGATGTTAAGTCAATGGTAGCTGATCCCCTTCTGTATTCCTCTATCCTCTAAAGCAGGGGTGTCAAACTCAAGGCCCATGGGCCGAATCTGTGCTTAGATCTGGCCCATACCTGGGAACAGTGAAGGACCAGCCCACTGTGCCTCTGCCAACAAAGATGGAGCTCAGGAGGGTTGTGCCCATCCCTCCTGAAGTCTGTTTTCAGCTGTGACGGGCTCCTGCAACCTTCCGCCAGCTAAAATGGAGCTCTATTTAAATATTTACAAAATGTGAGGGGGTGTACTCAATTCTGTGAGATACGTATTGAGAGCAAAACCCATCCCCTTCTAACACTGTAGATCAGGGTGTCAAACACACATCATCACGGCGTCATCATGTGATGTGTGGGGACTTTTTCCCCCTTTGCTAAACCAGGCATGGGTGTGGCCAGTGCGTGATGCACCCAACCCTGCTGTAGATGTTACGTAGCTGGGTAATGAAACATCTACAAGGAAAGACCTACACTCAGAGAGCACCATGGACCCCACAAATATGAAAACATTAGTAAGTTCTTCTTGAGAAACAAAGTTAGAAATGACTTTTTTACAGATGGATGCTTAACTGCTCCTGCTTCTGAGGTGTCTTATTTTCTCTTTCACATCTTATTTGATTAAACTTGTCATGATTGACCAAGTTAAAACAAGCAGACAATCAAGAAAAGAAAATCAGATATTTCATGAGCTACGGATATAATTATTTTGATTATTGGTGGCATATTGGCTTAAAAACATGCATATAATGTATCCCAGCCTGCATTAAGAGAATGTCCTAAGAGAACATTCATAAAAAGTATTTTGGCTCTCTTACGAGCATAGTAGTTCTCATCTATTAATGTAAGCAGCCAGATGCTATTCAGTCTTATGCATAAGATAGAAATAAAGCTGTTTCTCCTTTAAGAGTTGTATTGTGAACTAACTTCTTAAAATACCCACATCTTTTTTCTTCAGGCCCCTACTAGCTATATAGCTAATTTTTAAAGTACTGACTGAAGCCATTATGAACAAATGTGCAAATCTTATTTCCGACATCATCCTTCATCTTCAGCAGAGTTTCATTCTGAGTTCTGCTCTAAGCTTCTAATCCAGGGGTGTCAAACTCGTGGCGTAACAGCAACATCATGTCACGTATCGGAACTTTTCCCCCTTCACTAAACTGGGTGGGAGCAGGGCCAGTGATGCATCCAGCCCATGGGCCGCAACTTTCATACCCATGCTCTAATCATCCTCCTGCAATAAGAGAAAACATCCTACCACTATGCAAAGGAGAAAGAAGTCTGACACTAAGGCAAATAAAGGTCATAAATTAACAATTTTTTCAAAATCCCCAAATGCTCATATATCTTCCCTATGAAACCATATTACATTAGGTGTGCCACAGAAGAGATGCAGGAACAATTCTTGAGCCATGACTTAGTCTGCTTTTTAAGGGTATTTTTGTCCCACAGAAAATTTATCCCGTTGCCTGCAGTCTCTTCAATCTGTGAAGGCTGACATTCTTTCATTCTCCAATTACCTGATTCAACAATGATGAATACCCAAGCAAAATCCTTTTAACCATTGGGCAATTAGATGACTTACTTTCCATCGCTGGCAAGCTGTCACTACTTTGCAAAGGGAGATAATGTCTTACAGTTTTCAGAGTTTTTAAGAACATTTTTCCCCCAGAACTGATTCTTAATTAAGTCTCCACCAAAACTACCTGTCCAACTTTTCAAGTGGATGTGCAGATAAAGTAAGTTTTGACGCCTATCACTGACTCATGCAAGCATTGTTTCTGGGGCTGATAAATTCTCACCTGTGGTTAATTAATTGTTGTTAATGAACAATAGCCAAAGGCCTTGAGAAATCTCATAGGAAAAGTCTGACAGGAAAATATATCCATTGTGGCAGCCCCAAGATCTATATTTCTTTATAGAACTTCTGCTTCTGCCTATAAAGATTAAGGAACTAAGTTAAAAATCTGGAAACCATTCTCAAATAGGACAGTTCTTGTCAAGAGACATACCTAAAACGTTCTCCAGGTTGATACAGATTGCTCTCCCATTGAAGTATATCAAGCAGTAGAAGAGGAAGGGGTAAGAAATAATTATATCCCCTGATCAGACAATTCCAGTAGAAAAATTATCTGTAGCTCTGAGCTGAACTGTGAAACGTTAGCGTTCTCTAAGCTTGTTGATTTTCTTGCAGACATTTCATTACCCAACTAGATAACATCATCAGTATTAGTGAGTATGGGTGAAAGTAGTAAGTGGCAATGAAGGTGGACAAAACATAGCTGCCGTCTTTTTTGAAGCATCATCAATTTCATAGCTAGTGCATGACATGAAAAATGAATTTTTTATGTTATCTAGAAATCTACTCTGAAAGCCATTGTAACATTTGGCAGATTGGGTTCTCTTCCTGACTCAGAAGAAGCAAATAAGAATTTCCTTCAGTTGTCTCAAGAAATATATCAAATGTGTTGGTCATTCTCTTCTTTAAAAACATTCCAGGATTGGGGAAAAAATGAACCCAAGTCCACCTGCACTTATCCGAATACCATTTCAGGTTGTGATTCCTTATCAGGAGTCTCCGTACTTGGCCATTTCACCCTAATAACCACCTATAAAACATGTTTACATTTAAAAAGCAGAAATAAGCCAGCAGGAAAGTTGCTTGTCTCTTGCCATAGTCGTCGCTCCCCAATAGCAGTGCAATCCCTTCTGCAGACTACTTTTCATAAATAGTGTGTGCAGCACAGTGCCTTTGTACACAGGCAATCCTCCACTTACAAACCACAATTGAACCCAAAACATCCATTGCTGAGCAAGACGTTTGTTAAGTGAGTTTTGCCCATTTATCGACCTTGCTGCAGTCGTTAAGTTAGTAACATGGTTGTTAAGTGAATGTGGCTTTTCCCATTGACTTTGCTTGTCAGAAGGTTGCAAAAGGGGAATCACATGACTCGGGACACTGCAACCGTCCTAAATATTAGCCAGTGGCCAAGTGTCTGAATCTTGGCCACATGACCACAGGGATGCTGCATTGGTCATAAGTGTTGCAAATCAAGGACTACCCATACCATGACACATAAGCCCCCTAGTTGCAGAGCATTATCAAGGAAGTAAGAATCAATGAGACTTTCTTTAATGAATTTTAAAGCTAAGAGATAGGGGGGAGAATTCTGAGAGAAGAACCTCCAGACAGGGATGACATAAAAACTATGTACAAGCAATACTCAACTTATGACCCCAATTGAGCCCACAATTTCTGCTGCTAGGCGAGATCATTGTTAAGTGAGTTTTTACGACCTTTCTTGCCACAGCTGTCAAGGGAACCACTGAAATTGTTAAGTGACTAACACAGTTGCTAAGCGAATCTGGCTTCCCCATGGATTTTGCTTGACTTTCTTTAATGAAGGTGATCACGTGACCCCAGGATTCAGCAACCGTCATGAATACATGCCAGTTGCCAAGTGTCCAAATGTTGATCACGTGACCATGGAGGTGCTGCAACAAAGTTAAGTATGAAAAACGGTCATAGGCCAGTTTATTAAATGCTGTTGTAACTTCAAACGGTCACTAAACAAACGGTTGTAAGTCGAGGACTACCTATACATATTTCCTGACTCTTGGTCAAGGTGATCTGGCTTCAATCATTTCCAGGTGGTCAATGCTTTGGTCACAACTTTTCTCACTCAAGCTAAGGAGCTCATTTTCACTAAAATCAAATGAAGGTAGGAATAAGGATAGGAAGATTCATGCATGTAGAGAATTGCTCCACCTGCAGAAAATCATTAGAAGTGTCACTAAGTGTTGCATTTTATGATTTATGATGAATGTTTTTTTATGATTATGATCATGATTTATCACTTATTGCTTGTATATACATTGAGAGCTTATGCACCAGAGACAAATTCCTTGTGTATCCAATCACACTTGGCCAATAAAGAATTGAATTGAATTAATTTCTATTCTATTCTATTCTATTCTATTCTACTCTACTCTACTCTACTCTACTCTACTCTACTCTACTCTACTCTACTCTACTCTACTCTACTCTATTCTGTTCTATGTGTTGAGTTTTTTGTTTTTTGGGGGGAGGGAAGAGGCATTATGCAAATGGTAAATTGCAACTGAAGGACTCTGTAAAGGGCATTTTTTAGTTGCCCCATAGGCTGTATTCTGATTCAATACATTTGTAGCTAAAAACATATTTTCTTAGTTTTGCCCCTTTGTGTTTTCACACTGCATTATAACATCCTGCATATTGAGACTTGTTTGAAAATGATCCAAATAGAACTGTACACAAAAGATATGCGAGTTGTCTGTCAAATTGGATATTCTGATTTATGTCGTGAATTTTAAGCAGATGGGTATATGAATTTGTAGATGAAAGGCTTTGCTGATGATCTTAGAAATAAGAAAGGCTTGCCTTAATCCAATTTCCAGTTGAGATAAAAGCTATCACAAGGATTGAAAGACTAGTTTGTAACAAATGTATTGCTACAATCATTCTCACTTGTTTTTAATAAAAGAACAGGCATGCCAGTCCCCGGAGAAATAGGCATTTGATGATAACTGTTTTATATATGTTATATACCTTGTTTGTATACTTCTTGTATCAAAATCAAGAAAACAAGGAAATGCTGTCTGCACTTTTGATGGATTTTCCAGTTTGTTTTTTACAGAAGCTTGAGGATTAAACTCCTTAAATAAGACTAAACAGCATTTCTAATATTTCTGAATGCCAGCAATGTTTGAAAGGAAACAAACAAAATACAGGGTTGAATTGTAATGCAATGAAACCCTCCTAGGATACTGAAGCAAAATAACTTCATTCAAATAGTACTGTTAACAAACAATATTTGAAAATACGTTGGTTTACACCATTTACATGTTACCACTAATAGACAACACATTATTTTTAAAAGGAAAAAGGAAAAGTCTTAAACTGAGGTAGAAATTAAACACTTTTTATATATTATATTTTTAAAAATCCCTTCTCACTTTATAGGTGTTCAGTGCCTTCCTCAATCTTGGGACCTCAGTAGGAATCCCTGTCACTTGGCACTGCAGCATTTACCACCATTGCTATATTCTGGTCCTTGTCTACTACAACAGGGGTCTCCAACTTTCTCCTCAGCTTTGCTGGCTGAGGAACTCTGGGAATTGAAGTCCACAAGTCTTAAAGTTGCCAAGATGGGAGACCCCTGTACTACAACATCTGCCTGTCTGTCTAGATCTGGAAACCTCACAGAAATGCACAGAATCTTAGCTCTGTTCACAACTTTCTGTGAAATTTCCCATCTGGGCTTGATAGGGTCTAGCCCAGGGGTGTCAAACTCACATCGTCATGGCGACATCACATGACATATTGGAATTTTTTCCCCTTCACTAAACTGGGTGAGGGAATGGTGAGTATATGACGCATCCAGCCCGTGGGCCGGGAGTTTGACGGTCCTGGTCTAGCCTGTGCAGAAGTTCCTTGATAGTTGTGCCATTCAGTATATGCTGTTTCTCCTACATCGTACATCCTATCCCTGAGAACCATAGTCTGCAACTTTAGTCCTGTCTAATGTGGCAACCCCCTGCTTCTATGGATCTGGTACTAGTGCCTGTTAGTACTCCTCCAGCCACTGATAGGATGTTTTCCATTTTGACTATGGTACATCCCATGTAGAGCCTTGTTTTGCCATGGAAGCCACTGTACATTGTAAGATATTTCCAGATCTCCATATGGGCAGTTTCCATATCCTCCTTTAGCCAGCTCGCTATACCGGCAGTTTATCTGATGAATGGCAGAGCATACATGTTGACGGTGTTGATCTGGCTCTTTGGGACCTGTCCGATTCTTTGGTGGTACTTGGATGCTTCTATCTTCCTTGCTTCCTCATCATGGGTCCCATGTGATTGTGCGATAATGAAGTATTTATAGCTGATCTGTGTATCTACTGTGTAGCCCACTGATAGTTCCAAGTTCTACCTCATCAGTCTTAACTATTTTCCCTTTCTTGACTACCATCTGGCCCACATCTTTCCAGTACAAATGGCATCTCAGTATCCTTAATGTAGATCCATATCAGATGGATCAGCAAGTCAATGTCTCGTTCAGTCTCCACATATAGTTTGATGTCAACCATGTAGAGAAGGTAACTGATGGTAGTTCCATTCTTGAACTTGCATCCATATCCAGTCCTTGGAATTATTTTGGGATTATGCTGAACAGCAGTGGGGCAGTGCATCATCTTTGTATGCCATTTGTGTAAGCTCCTTGACTCAAGCATCTTGGTAGCACAGTGGTTAGAACACTGCTTTTGATCTGGGAGATTGGGCTTTGAATCCCAGCTGGTACTTAACTTTCTAGTAGGGGTCCTGGGACAAAGATCCCTTAATGCTTTGTCTGCCTACTTACATTTGAGTGTGATATGAACCTGAAGAGTCATGTCAGTTTAGACATCACCCAGTTTAACAAGGTTTGCATCAGATGTTGGGGAACCAGGACAATCTGACAGTGAGTGGGCTACTGGAACAAACCATACATAGAAGAAGCAAGAGAACCTGGAACTGTTGGATATGAATAAGCATTGATGCTTATGACAGTCTCTATATTAGCCATTAACAGAAATTTTGAGGACTACTCACCACATAGTGCTTTACAGAAAAATATAATACATATCTTAACCTACAGGAAGAAGGTAAGTAGCTCCATGTCAGGTAGCAAAATGTCATAGAGCTGCACTGTTGTAATGCTAGCAGTAGCACCCAGGTTCCACTGTAGAAAACAAGCTAGGGTTAACATGACTTTATTTCCTGTTGAAGAAATATAAAGAGGAAGTAATTGAATGAATACAAGATAAGGCCTGACTTTATTCATTCACCTTATATAGTAGATACAGAACACTATTTATATGAATTAAGATAATTAATGCTTGCATTGTGATAATTGCCATAAATTGAGCACAGCAAGCACAAATTAAGTGACATTTCTATTGTATCAACAAACATACTTAACTCTGTGTGAATGAATTGCAGGCAGCAATCACATTCTGATAGCATCTGCAGCCGGATTGAATTGTTCATTCATAATAGGTGTTAGTTCCTGCAAAGTAAGATTCCTAGATTAGGTGAATGAAATGCAATATGTATTAATCATATTGAGAACCTGGGTTAAAATATAATTTTGGTTATGTATCCCTAAGAGAGTCATAATAGTGTGTTCCTAATCACAAGGCTAAAATGAAAAAAAAAAAGGTATTGAGAAGTCAGAAACCACTGTTTACAATCCCTTCTCAACCATATGTTGCTATCATTTATGATAATAGTTCATGATTTTGGTTAATGGTCAAGATTTTTTCCTGTTTATACTAGTTCAATCTCTAAATAGATCACAGCTTAGAAAAAAATATAATTGCTGGGGTTAAAATTAATGAAAACCTAGGGAAAAATGTTTTTTTTTTCTTTTTATGAAAATTCTTTTCGTGGATATGTTTATATTGTATATCTGTCCTAACTATAAGTCAGATGGGTCAATGACACTCGCATTTTCTAGCACCCTTTGATTAAAAAAATATTGCTATTAAGAACATTTTAGAATAACCAGAGATTGGATTCTCACAAGATGCTTTGTTGCCTAGAGGAAGAACAAGAAGCAATGGTATTTACTATTGCAAATATCAAAGCCAATCAAACTAATTTATTCATTTATTTTTAGATTTGTACACTGCCAAATTCACTGAGGCTCATGGTGGTTCACAACAGCAAAACATATCAACTATTAAAACACCCCTGGCAAATTAATCTGTGTGTAAAAATACCAAATATAACATATAAGTGAATTTAAAATTCACTTATAAGGCAACACTCAACCATTTTTCCCACTATAAGCTAAAGGGCTGTCCTTTTACAGTCATTCTCCGCTATGTGTCCATCCTGTTTAGAGACATGGATTATAGGTTTTATTTAGTAATACATGTTATCTAAACATAATAAAGAAAAGTTTATAAAAAAATCTGATAACCTGAGTAAAACGAATCCTATCTGAACCTATGGTTTAGATATTTAAATTGGTTTAGATATTTAAAAGCTGCTACATATCTCATAGAAATCTCTAAAAAATACTTTCATTGCAAAAATAAAATCAAAACTCTTCCTTCCTATGTGGCATTAACTGCAATCCAGTCTTCAAGTGTAAAATCGCTAGGTTTGAAGTCTCGGTTTTCCATAATTGTCAAAAAGTCACATTTGGATTTATTTATATATATATGGAGACTGGGTGAATTATTCTGCTCTTTCTTTTCAGCCTGTTGAGGTATTCAGGGCAACCAAATGGCTGTTATTATCAGTAAAATATACGACAACGGGCTATAATGTGATACTAGCTGACCCCGAGGGTTCTTCTCATCAGGTTTCATTGGAGGGTTGTGACTCTGTGGATCATTCAAATGCATTTCTTCTCATGGCAGAAGAGGTTTCCTTCCAAGTATGCTCATTAGAGAAAGAGAATGCCAAGTCTTTTGACCTTTCCTTAGTCTAGAGGAGAGTTTACTTCTTCTAACAAAGCATTCTTATACTTTGCGGTCTTCAAGAGCTAACCAAATATGAGTCAATGCTTTCATTCCTGGAAACACCACTCATCTTTTTCCAGAGAAAAAAGAACTCGAAATGAAGAGAAACTACGAAGGTTGGATAGAGGCTAACAATTTCAGTGCTGTAAATGGGACAAAAAGCTGATGTCTCACTTTATTTTATTTTATTTATTTATTATTCGAACTTTTATACCGCTCCCTCTCCCAGAAAGAGACTCGGGGCGGTGTACAGCCTACTAAAAACACGTAATATACATCAAGAATAAATATAATTTAAATACAATTTAAAAATATATTAAATAAACAGGTCCGGCTGTATCCCATCCAATTAAGAAATTTAAAAATATAAAATCAGGGATTAATTAAAAAGTTAAAAATATAACATTTAACAGTTAAAACCCAATTTAAATTTAAAACCCAAACCCATTACTGGGCCAGGCCGGCCTGTCTGAAAAATAGGGTTTTCACTGCGCGCCGGAAGGTCAGGATATCCGTCATGGCCCGTATCTCCGGGGGGAGATCGTTCCACAGGGAGGGAGCTCCCACAGAGAAAGCCCGCACTCTTGGGGCCGCCAGCCGACAATGATCAGGCGGCGGTACCCCAAGCAGGGCAACCCTGTGAGAGCGTACTGGGCGGCGGGAGGTTGATGATGGCAGTAGGCGGTCCCGTAAATACCCAGGTCCCGAGCCATGGAGCACTTTGAATACCATCAGTACCACCTTGAATCGAATCCGGAAGGCCACAGGAAGCCAGTGCAGCCTGCGGAGAAGCGATGTTACGTGGGAGCTCCGAGGGGCACCCACGATCACCCGCGCGGCTGCATTCTGGACCAACTGCAACCTCCGGAGACTCTTCAAGGGGAGCCCCATGTACAGAGCATTGCAATAATCCAGGCGGGAGATAACGAGGGTGGAAGTGACTGTGTGAAGTGCGCCCAGATCCAGAAAGGGCCGCAACTGGTAAATCAGACGAATCTGATAGAAAGCCCCCTGGCGACAGCTGCAATATGTTCTTCTAAGGACAGCCATACGTCCAGGAAGACACCCAGATTGCGCGTCCTTTCCACGGGGGTCAAAACCTCTCCCCCCACGGCCAGCGAAGGAACAAGCTGGCTGTATCTGGGCTCAGGAAACCACAGCCACTCGGTTTTGGTTGGGTTGAGACGAAGCCTGTTACGACCCATCCAACTCCGCACGGCCTCCAGGCACCGGGACATCACTTCGACGGCTTCGTTGGGGTGGCCCGGGGTGGAGATGTACAGCTGAGTATCATCAGCGTACTGATGGAACTCCACCCCGAAGCCACGGATGATCTCACCCAGCGGCTTCACATAAATGTTGAACAGCAGGGGCGAGAGCACCGACCCCTGAGGCACCCCACACAGTAGGGGCCTCGGGGCCGATCTCTGCCCCCCTATCAACACAAATTGCGAACGGTCGAAGAGGAAGGCGAACCACCGCAACACGGTGCCTCCCACCCCCAACCCCTCCAACCGCCGCAATAAGATACTGTGGTCGACAGTATCAAAAGCCGCTGAGAGATCCAACAGGACCAGGACAGAGGAACAACCCCTGTCCCGAGCCCTCCAGAGATCATCCACCAACGCGACCAACGCCGTCTCCGTGCTGTGCCCAGGCCTGAAACCCGATTGGAGGGGGTCGAGATAACTCGCTTCATCCAGGTACTGCGGGAGCTGACATGCCACCACACTCTCAACAACCTTCGCGACAAAGCGAAGGTTGGAGACAGGACGATAATTTGATAACAATGCTGGGTCCAGGGACGGTTTCTTGAGGAGGGGCCGCACCACCGCCTCTTTCAAGGCGGCAGGTAACAGCCCCTCTCTCAAGGAAGCGTTTATAATACCCTGGAACCAGCCTCGTGTCACCTCCCGAGTGGCCAAAACCAGCCAGGAGGGACATGGGTCCAACAAACAAGTGGTGGCATTAAGCCCCCCCAGTATCCTGTCCACGTCCTCCAAAGTAACAGGATCAAACTCAACCCAATTGACCTCACCGATATCCACCCCTGCCCCCCCGCCCGGAGATGCCCAGTCGGAGTCCAGCTCATCCCGGATCTGAGCGATTTTGTCCTGCAGAAACCTAGAAAACTCCTCAGCCTGCCCCTGCAAGGGATCCTCCCGCGCTCCCACCTCCAAAAGGGAGCGGGTCACCCTAAACAGGGCGGCTGGCCAGTGTTCCGCGGACGCAATAAGGGTGGAGAGGTAAGACCTCCTCGCCATCCTTATCGCCACTAAATACGTCTTAATATAAGATCGCAGCAGTGTTCGGTCAGACCCAGAGCGGCTAGCCCTCCAACTACTCTCTAGGCGTCTTTTCCAGCGCTTCATCTCCCTTAGCTCCTCAGAAAACCAAGGAGCCACTTGGGATCGGCACCGGGTCAGAGGCCGCAAGGGCACGACCCAGTCAAGGGCCCCAGCAGCCACCCTATCCCAGGTGGCGACCAAGCCCTCAACCGAGTCGTGTGTGTGAGCTTCGGGAAATGGCCCAAGCTCCGTCAGGAACCTATCAGGGTCCATCAGGCGCCTGGGGCGGTACCATTTTAGCGGTCCCGCCTCCCTGCAGCCAGGGGGTGCGGAATGGAAGTCGAGCTTCAGGAGCGAGTGATCAGTCCATGACAGGGGTTCTACAACTATATCCCCTATACCCAGACCACTCTGCCACTGATCAGAGACAAAAACCAAATCCAGGGTGTGACCTCCCACATGAGTAGGGTCCCGAATTAACTGGGTCAGGCCCATGGCTGTCATGGAAGCCATGAACTCCTGAGCAGTCCCTGAGGCATCGCCGGCAGAAGGCAAGTTGAAATCCCCCATGACCATAAGCCTGGGGGTCCCAACTGCCACGCCGGCTATGACCTCAAGGAGCTCAAGCAGGGCCGATGCCACATAGCAGGGAGCCAGGTATGCGACCAACAGGCCCACCTGTACCCTGGGACCGAACTTCACGAGAAGGAGCTCACACCCGGTCGTCTGAGAAACAGTGGATTCCCTCGGGCACAGATCCTCCTTAATAACCACCACAACCCCCCCTCCCCTCCCCTGGGCCCTCAGCCGATGAAAAACCCGAAACCCGGCTGGGCACATCTCCACCAGAGGGACTCCCCCCTCCTGGCCCAGCCAGGTCTCGGTAATGCCCACCAGGTCCACACCCCCCTCACAAATCAAATCGTAAATGAGAGGGGCCTTATTAATAACGGACCTGGCGTTGCATAACATCAGCCGAAGGCCCAGGGCCCGATCACTCAGACCCTCTGGGGAACGGGACATAACAAGGGGGTCAGAGCGCGCCACAGCAGACAAACAGCGGGGACGCGCTCCCAATACAAAATATGGCCCCCTATAACCGCCAAATCTGCCTCTCCCGCTCACCGTTCTAATAGCTTTAATTTCACCCTCCCCGGTAAACCCCCCCATCCTTAATACAGCCTCATCCGGACCCCGACTCTCCCGGCCACACTTAACCCACGGCCTGATCCCAGCCCCAGGCAAGTTGTCCCCCAACCCCCGCCCGGACACTCCTAACCCCTTTAAAAATCTAACTAAAAATTTTAAACAACCCTCCCTACCACGCTTCCTACGACCCCACCATCTCTCCGGATCCCAAGATCCGTCCTTGAGATAGGCCTTAGAGAGATTAGAGGGCCATTCCTGAGACAGGGGGACATATCTCAGGGCCCACAGATCTTCTATAGAATATGATAGCGTCTTAGACTGAGTCTTCCTTAATTGACCCCGGCGAAGCTGGGAGCCAACCGGCCGGGGCCCGTGTCCAGGTCAAAACAACTCGAGGCACGTCCATGGCCCCTCCGGTCTCCCCCCTCGCCTCCACTGTTGGGGCCGGGGGGGTAGCGTCAAACCTCGGTCCCGCATCCCGCTGGTAGTTGGTATCCGGCCTCGCGGAGGGCCCATCGCTCGGGGGTGCAGACCATACTCGTCGCAGGCCCTCTCATCGCCCACGACGTCGGCCCCAGCCCCGGCAACACCCCTCCATCTCCAAGATTGATGACAGTTGTTGGGCACCTCTCCGGATCCGCGCCAACCCCGAGCAGATGGGAACACTGAAGCCTGACTGGACAAGGCCGCCGTCGCCGCCGCCATCAAAAAACCACCCGCGGCGGCTCCGGCTCCAACTCCAGCTCCAGCTCCGGCTCCGGACTCCACGCCGGCCCCGGCTCCGGCAGCGTTCTTTGACTTTTCCTTCCAGCCTTCTCTCTTATCTTCTGACATAGCAGCCCTCAGACGTCCATGGAGAAACCAATCTTAGTTGTTTACACAGCAAGACTCCTGGAAGCTGTTAATGTCATTGTATAATGAAACTTCCCTCATCTGTTTTCCAAAATAAAAAAATAAAATCTCTCCCTCTCCCCCCTCTTTTCTTTTCTTTTTAACTCTTCAATGATCAGGAAGAAATGATCTGTTTGTTGGGATGACAGCCTACACAACAGAACTCATTATTATAACTAAATATATTAACATTTGTGGTACTTTAATTTTGTTATAGTTATAATAAAATAACCACAGGTAGATAAGAAACCAGCAAAAAGTAGACCATGTGATTTGATTTGTAAGATTTTAGATGCCACTGTATTAGGTGTATTTCACCTAAAAATCAATACTTTTTGTCCTCTACCCCATATTCTCTTACATTAGTGTTCATCTTAGACTTCAGATGACAGGAATAAAAAATATAATATTAATTGACTACTTCAACATTCTGCATAGAGCAATATGTCCATAGAATGTACTGGAACAAGACTCTCCTTTTCTCAGAATAGGTCATTCTTCCCCTGATCCAAGACAGGAGTCCTCACTTGTCATGATGGGCTCAGATTTGAGCAGGCAAGGGAAGGAGCCAACACACCCAGCAAATAGAACTGCCATCACTCTCAGACCATGAGGCACAGAATTATTGCCCCTTCCCAATGCCAGAGGATGGTGGGCTACAAAGAGACTGGATCAAAGGTGCCCTGCAAGACTGCTGATGTGGAAGGAGTCTCACCCTACTAAATAAGCTGGGGCTTATTGAAGCTGCTTCTATAAAAATGGAACAGCAAGTTCTCCATTGATAATAACCACTCATTAACTCCCATTCCATGCATCTTGACTTGTGACCCTCGTAACCTGGGCTTTGAAGTTGGACCAGCTGATGGATCTGCTAAAAAGCTCTGCCCTTCAACTCCACCTGAGTACCATTTTGATTTGAGACTCTTGTAAGCCAAATTTGCTGAACGTTGGGGAGGGAAACATGTCTCTAGATGGCAGATGTGTGTGTTTATGAGTCTCATTTATATAGAGCTCTGGTGGCTCGGTGGTTGAAATGCAATATTGCAGGCAAACTCTGTCACAGCCAGAAGTTCGAACCTGATGGGGCTCAAAATTGACTCAACCTTCCCATCCTTCTGAAGTGAGTAGATTGTTGGGGTCCAGTTTGGTGGGAGCAATATGCAAATAAGGCTTTGACATTGAACACTGTCCAGAGAGTGCTGTAAAGTGCTATGAGATGGTATATAAACTTAAATCCTTTTGCTATTGCTGTTTAGTAAATGGAACAAAAACACTGCCTTGTGTATTTTTTGTGTGCTTGTTCTGGGACAGGATACCATCAGGGGCTGATGGGAGCTTGGACTCAGCCCTGTCTGAAGAGTCTCAGGTTTTTCAGCTGTGACATAAGCTTTGCAGTTCTCTGGGTTCTTTTTGCCATCAAGATCTCCTGCTCCACTTTCTGGGATCATCATTGTATCTGATCATCCGGGATCTCTCTTTCCCTCCCTGTCACATGACCTGTTTATAACTTTTTCCCCTGGATCTGTTAGCTTCAGCAACCAGTAACTTTCTTAAGCAGTTGCTTAGCAACTGTGTGTGTTTGGGATGTGTGTGTGTGAACTATTCTAAAACGAACCAATGCATTCTGCTCCACTGACCCCTTTTCTGATGGAATATCATCTTCAAAAGGCAATCTCCATTTAATGTTAACCATCAAAGCATCTTAAGCCAAAGAAATTGCCGGAACCTTTATGTCCCCTGAGGTGGGAGTTCTCTCCTTCCGTAGTAGGCCTTCTTCCACCAACAAAGGCAGGTTTAAAAGAAAATCTGAAAGGCCATCGGCAAATGGATGCCATGATTGTCATTGTGACAGTGTCTTCATCATTTGGTCCAGAATTGTTTCTTGCTTGCTTCCCTTCTCAATGCAATTTTCTCTGAAGATGGTGCTGGGCCCACGCCCAATGAGTTTGAAAGGGTTGGAGCTCCTACTTTTTCTCCATCTCTTGTAATGCATATCAATGCAGGCTCTTGATTCCTTAAATGCCTTGAAGTAAGTTTTTCCAGTAATAAACAACTATGAAATCAAAATGGGACAGGATAAAATATGGTGTGTGTGTGGGGGGGGGTGGGGGGGTTGGTCCTTAAGGAGTGTTCTTATTATTTTCTTATTATTTTTTTCATTATTATATTTGCATATCCTCAAAGGGAGCCCAGTTAGGCTATTTTACCAACTCACAATAACCAAGGAACAGATTGGAAGAATGGTAAATCCTTTGGGTTCATCATATTATTTTTTGTCATCCAGTTTCTAACTTCTGATGTTTAATAATAGGCTCTTCTCTGGTCTAGATTCAAAGATAATTGAGATGTAGATACAGGTAGTTCTCAATTTACAACCATTGAATTAGTGACCATTCAAAGTTACAACAGCACTGAGCAAAGTGACTTGTGACCATTTTTCACTTGACCATTGTTGCATCCCATGGTTACGTGATCAGAATTTGCATGCTTGGCAACTGACTCATATTTATGGTGGTTGCAGAATCCCAGGCCACGTGATCATCTTTCCTCTTGACAAGGAAAGTCAATGAGGAAGCCAAATTCACTTAGCAACCATGTTACTAATTTAACTACATAGATTCCCTTCACAACTGTGGCAGGAAAGGTTGTAAAATGGGGGAAAAAACTCACTTAACAACTAACTTGCTTAGCTCAGTTGTGGTCATAAGTCAAGGAAGGTGGCCTCCAATTTCTCTTGGTTTATGAAAGGTAAACAGATTGTTGTTAATTCAGATAAAAAAGTCTGATGCATAAAATTTTGACCCTGAATGCTGTTTTAATGCAATCACTGTCTGCTTCTTTTAGGGTCACCTCTATGTTTGCAGAGGGGCTCCCTGATGATTCTTCCAAGAGGGTGTCAAATTGTCCTGGAGGTGACCGTGAAAAATACAGGCTGTGCACAGCATCGAGAGTTTCTCTCCAAGGTGATCTCATGTCATGCCCAAGTATTCACTCAGGACCCATCTAAGGAAACCTGCTTTGACTACCTGAGAGAACAGAGCCACAGCAGAAGCTAATAAAAGTCAGAGAGGATATTCTTGACAGCTGGGGTTATTGCATATGTTTGTGAGAAAAAGGTTGTCTGTGTCCCCCTCAAAAAAAAAAAAAAAACCCGAGTGCATATCCATTTGCATATCATATACAAATACACATATAAGCAAATGCAAAGTTTAATCTTCAGCTATGAGATTTAAAGAAGTAATTTATTTATTTGGCTGCATATTTTTGGTGGCATGCTTTATTTTAAGTGTTGCCATTTTTCAAATATTTTTTTTTAAATAATCAAAGGGTCAAAAAATAAATAAAATAATCTTCAGATAAAAAAAAAATAGGAAAAAAAATCACCTCTTATAAAACAAAACAATGAAAATAAGGAGATGAAGCAACTAAAACCAAATTTCAAATGTGGGTGGTAAGGTAATCTTAAGTTATCTTGCTTGTTTCGGATGATTATATTTTTTATACATACCATCCATAAAATCCACAAAGAAATATAAATAAATACAGACACACATAGATGATAGAGAGAGAGAGAAAATATAAAAAGATATAAAGAACCAATTGATGCCTTCAGTTTCCAGATTTGTTCAACCAACATGGCCATTACTGAGAATTCTGGGAGTTGATGTCCATAAATCTGGAAGATGTTGAGGTTCAGAAATTATACGCATTCTCTCTTGTACTACTGATTGTTTTCCACAAAGCCTGACACATCATGATTCAAACATTTCCCATGCACCTTATAACCATATTCAGGTGTTTGTTATTTCTAAACATTTTTCAAGGAAATTTTTTTTACTGGATATATAATACTGGCCAAGAATTTTCACAGTGTTGGGCAAATATTTCTGTTCTGCATGCATATATACTATTTGATAGACTGCAGCATATGCTTCAGGGTTTCATTAAATATATTAATACATTTTTAGTGCCTTTTATTGTAACTCTAGAGAGCAATTTCTCCTTAATTGATGGCTAGGAACATATCTTCAGCTGTAAGATTTTTTGCTAACTAGAGGGGGTTTTCTTGCACTCTATATTTTAGCTCAGAAAAGTAAAGAGGTTACCTATCATTTATATTTCTTCCTGATTTACGTATGTGAAACATCAGTGGTTTTAACTATGAACTCTTAATGTCATTAAGAACTGAGGTGAGAAAGAAATGCCAGCTTAAAGTCAAATTCACCAACTTGGAAAGAGAAATAATTGAACTTTATTATTTTAAATCCCAGCACTTTTTCCCCCCAAAGGTGCTCTGGACAATGCTTCTTTAATATTTCTCTCTTTTTAAAACCCTCATTATATAGTTGTAGGAATTAGGCAGTTGTGAAGTGGGCCACATCTCATTTTGTGACCTTGTTACCATGGATCAATGAAGTTGTTAAGTAAGTTGCATAGTCATTAAGTGTTAATATTAAGCAACTGTGTTTAGCTTCTCCCATTGATCTTGTTTGGGAAGGTCACAAATAGAAATCATATGATCTGGGATCCAGCAACCATTGCAACACATGCGGGTTGCCAGTGTAGGAAGTTAAAATGAAATATTTTAGGAAATACTAAAAGGACAGAATATTTCCCCTAAAAAGAGAAGTATCCTTGCCAATGGGGCCATTAAGGCCTGGGCCAAAGTATTTTACACAACAAAGATAGCCATCTCAACACATGGCCTGAGAAAATTACATCAACCAGCACTCAAACAAAGTCTTACAAAGTTAGCTAAGATCCTTGCTCCTTGGGAGTCTGACAGCCAATGGGATATATTTCTTACACAGGAACAGGAAAGACTAAGGTGAGACCCAAATAGAGAGCATAAAACTCAGGCACTCTCAAGATCTCAGCCCTTTTTCTTTCTTCTTCACCCAACATCTTCAAGCATGTGATCATCTTTTTTCTTCACCAAGCCATGTGCTCCTATCCACCATTAAATCTCCTTTCCAAGCAATTTCCATGATTCCAGTGTCTTTTTCCCCACTTGGAACTGAACCCAGAAGGATATTTCTTCCAACACCAAGTTCCCAAATTTTGATCAAGTGACTATGGGGATGCTGCTCGGGTGGTAAGTGTGAGAGAACTAGTTGTTGGTCACTTTTTTCAGTGCCATTAACTTCAAACTATTACTAGATCAGGGCTGTCAAATTCCCAGGCCAGATGCATTACGTGCTGGCCACGCCTGGTTTAGCAAAGGGGAAATATGTCATGATACGTCATGTGATGCTGCCGTGACAATGTGAGTTTGACTCCCCTGCACTAGATGAACAAATAGTGTATGTTTACTGTACATATTGTAAATTGAGGACTACCTGTAGTGAGTTCATTAAAATACATTGCAAGTGAAGTTGATCTGATGATCTCCAAATGAAATTATGCTGTATGTTATTTTTTTAATTCCCTACAGGAATTCTATAAAATTTTGGAAATGGAGCAGGCACTGGATCATTTTTCAAGACTTGGTTCAAAGCTCGCCATGATAAAGCTTTCCAAATCCTAACTGGAGACATTCAACAAAGTTTCAGTACCATTCCTCAAAATGTTTTGACAAAGAAAGACATTCAAGTCTCTTGTCCACTTAGCCTATACATATATATACAAAAGTACGTATGTATATAGCTTCCAAGATGTTCATCAATCTTTTTACTTGCTCCTTTGAAGAGAGAGAGAAAGAGAGAAAAAATGGCTCACAATATTGAAAGAATCATTAAAGAAAATCTGTTACTATGTCTTGCAATAGATATTTTGTGAATGGAGTGCCATCAGCCTCTTATAGCAACCGAACCAGTGCTTGATTTGTCTGATCTTTCCTGAGTGATGAGACTTAAGTTCCTGTTTGTTTGCTTAACAGGCTCCATATTCTGAATTGAAAGTTTTAGGGATTTATCATCTCTCCCACGTAGATTTTTCTTGCAGTCGGTTGCTGTGCCCAGTTTCATTTTGAAAGCACTCCGTCATCTACTCCATGCAGGCAGAGAGTTATTTATTTCATTGTGTGGCATCTGGTAGTCCACTGATAGTTCTCAAAGCTTGTTGCACAGGGCACTAACAGGCAAAATCCAGATTGTTCTTGGGCAAACAGTTTCACCTGGATGGACTTAGGAAATTCCAGAGAGAAGTAAAATCAGAAAGTCCCCCTGCTTTTGTTGGTTTTTGGTGCTCTTATTCATAAAACCCAGTTGGAGTGCTTTAACTGATGGGGCTTGCAAAAGGCCTCCCCTGCCTGACCAGGTGGGATGGCCGATGTTATGGGATGAAGACAGGCAGAAAGTTTCTGCAGAAAAATCCATTAAAAATTACAGTTTAAATATATGTAGGCATATTCCCCACAGATTACGGATATTTCTTTCCATATTAGGTCTACCCCTAATAAATCTGTCAGTAACACAGATTAAGGCATTCCTTTTAATCAGATGTGTCCAACCTGAATCATCCTATGGGTCCCCCAAAGCATTGAATGCTGTCCCTGGAGATGCCCTGAAACTATTACCAAATCACAATTTTTAATGAAGCAGAAAGGTTTCCATTACTATATATTAAGCATATTTCATTTTAATTAATTGAAAATGAAATGAAATTGAGTTTTTTGCCCTGGCACAAGCTATTTTTTGTGGAGAGTGGTCCCTGGCATGCCACTCGAAACCCAAGGGCCTTGAATTGGGAAAAAAAAGTTAATACACTTCTGTTTTTCACAGTAGATACAAAATAAGATTCAAAGTGTCTAACGTCTTTATTGATCGGGGGTGGGGGGAAGCAAAATGATAGATTCACCGATAAAGGCAATCATTCAGTACAGTGTTATTTGTTTGCAAAATTAATTGAATAGGTCAATATTATTAATGTTGGAAGAAAAAAAGTGACAGCAGCCTGCTTTCTATATTCTGTACTTATCAAAATTTCTAGAGATAAAGCTAGATAAAGTGCATTGTAGTAGCCCAGCCTGGAGCATGTGCATAACCCATTTAAATCAATTTTCTTTCAGGTGACAGATGCAGCTGACATATCAACTAATAAAAGATGTGTTCACCCCTAAACTGCCTTTGCTCCTTTAAAGGGGAGTAAAGCTCCATCTAGGTATGAAAGACCAATGATTTTTCTGGAAGCGCATGCACATAGAACCACTCATAGAACTGGTAGGAAAAAAATTGGAAACCCACCACTGGATGGGATGGATGGGATGGATGGGATGGGATGGGATAGACTTGGATTGGCTTGGATTGGCTTGGATTGACTTGGATTGCTTGGATTGCTTGGCTTGGCTTGGCTTGGCTTGGCTTGGCTTGGCTTGGCTTGGCTTGGCTTGGCTCGGATTGGATTGGATTGGCTTGGCTTGGCATGGCTTGGCTTGGCTTGGCTTGGCTTGGCTTGGCTTGGCTTGGCTTGGCTTGGCTTGGATTGGATTGGATTGGATTGGACTGGACTGGATCACAATGCTGTACCACCATCTTGCAGATTTTAAACTCTGCCCCCTGCTTGCCTGCTGCTGGTGGTTAGGTTGTTTTTATCTTTTAGATTGTTATCAATCTACCAACCTTCTCAACATGTCCTTCCCTCTTCTTCAGGGTTCCTTTCAATTGAAAAATTGTGCTTTACCTTATATTTTGCTTTTAGCATGTTCATTGGGTAGGCCTTGCCCACCTTAGTTGATCTGGGTAGTCCTGCAGAGAATTCCAGACCATGAGGTAGATTGGGAAGCCAAAAAGAAACATCCTGAAGGAAAGAAAAGCTACTTCACAAAATATTGGGGAGAAAAGAGCACCAGCAAGCAAGATTGAGTTGAAGGCATCTTCACTCCCCCAACTTTTCACTTGCCTATTTATTTTAAATTAATGGCATGTACAGTACACACAATAGATATTTGTAATTTATGTTTAAAGGACATTATTATATGTTACACACCAGCTAACTCATTCTCACCAATCTGGAGGTGCTTGCATTTTTTAACATATACATAGAAGGATGAAATCCACACACAGTGTTTTCATACTGTGAGATTGAACTCCCTCTTCATTTAATTATTTTTATGGTAAATGCATTTTTTAAAACTCTTCAAGTTTGGGATAAGGTCCTGTAACTTCACCTAAATCTGACTATGCTAAATTTATCTCACCCCCCCCCCCCAAAAAAAAAACAATCAAAATTCCCACAGGGCTTAAAATGATAAGAATAAGTGTTATATTATTTACATATCATATAAATACTTGATTAAAACTCTATATTTTTAAACAAGGCAAGATTTTTTTATTATTATTCTATTTATCCGGTTATTCGTTTTGTGATTTATTTGTGTTATTCATCGGAAGTCACCCACATTAATATTCTCCTTCCTCAAAAAAAAAATTGGATAAAAGTAGTGTAAATCTTTTAACTATATCTGTTTGTGTGTAATAATGAGCACGTTTCAGAATTCTTGGAAAGATTGAAAGGCCTAATGTGATTAAGCCAAGGCAACTGGCAATTAACAGCAAAATCAAAGAACCTTGATGCCATAAAATATGATGCAGCGTTACAGCTGCTAATTACATTTGTAATAAATGGGGGAGGCATGATGTTCAGAAACCTTCTACATAAGATAATCAATTTCCTCCATTAGCCAAGGAAGTGTATTAAAGCATAGGATGTATAAATCATTCAGCAAATTAGTGTACCTGTTTCAGTACATCATGAATCAGGAACGTTATATTAATACTACAAATGCAAATCATTAACTGAATTAGGCAGGGAGCAGGAAAAGTCACCTGGCTGGACAACCTTCAGAGCTGTATCCATAGCAGGACCCCATGAAAGGTGAGGTCTAGTCCCAGTCAACCATCTATCATGCATCTGTCTCCTTCCCTCTTCCTTGCTCTGCATTGTGGAGGGAAGTGCCTAGCCTAGGTTCACTGGGTTTTGTGCAGACCTGACACCTGTACAGAGCTGGGGTATAATCTTTAAATCATGTAGGTGTCCTTTTGAGATGAGGCATCTTCATCAGAGGTGCACCGTACACTCATAAAAGAAGAGAAAAGTCTGCACGTTAGTACCTGCAGTACTAATTTGCAGATGTGAAGCAGGGGGTCTAAGCAACCTCTCTTTAAATCTAAGTATTTTGTGACATTCTCCTAGTTACCGTGTTAGTTTGAGGTGCACAACTAGCATCAGTATAAAGGATGCAACAGGCTTTGTGTAACTCATTAAGGGACTGAAGCCTATTTTGGAAAGGTGTTTCTAGGGATGTCAATGAGGACTTCCTAGGGTCACAGGACCTGATTTACACACATCTCTTCTGAATCTGTTTTCCTTTTTAAAATTAGGACAAGTATATCTTGGAAAATAATTTCAGTACTAGGGAAAGACAACAGACAAGGCTAATTTATATGCATCTAGCCATTTTAAAAAATAACTGGATAGAAAAACCACCTGTCATGTCGGCTAAAGGAGAAAAAAAAAATTTGTAATAGGTTTCAAAGGCAACTGATTTTCACTTTCGACAATTTTTGTGACTCTTCTTTTTTGAATATGTGGACAACACCCAACCCATGTACAGTACAAATGGGGTAGGGTTTCTATTAGAACATTCCATTTTGCTAATTTACATATTCCATGCAAATACCCCTTGCTCTTGGTATATCCTCAGCAGCATAACCTGACTAAAAGTACAGGTAGTCCTTACTTACAACCATTTGTTTAGTGACTGTTCAAAGATACAATGATACTGAAACAAGTGACTTATGACCAGTTTTCAATCTTATAACCAGGGGTGGGATTCTCCCGGTTCGGAAGAACCTCAAGCTGCAATGATCAGCTGGCTCTGAACTGGTTTCCTCCGATGATCATGTGGGCCCGCCCATCCTCTCCTGCACTGTACTCACCTATATCTGCTCGGCTGATTCGCACAGCAGAGTGGATTGCCGGGCCTCAGCCGTGTTACTTCCCCAAAGGAACATTGAAGGTAAGTAATAGAGATAGCTGTGCATGTGTGTACAGTGTGCATTAGGTGTACACATGTGCAAAGTGTGTGTCCGCACACAAAATATGCGATTAGCGAACTGGTTGTTACACCGGGATAATCCTACCCCTGATTACAATGATTGCAACATCTCCATAGTCATGTGATCACAATTTGGACAGTTAGCAACCAGCATGTATTTATGATGATTTACAGTGTCCCAGGTTCACGCGGTCACCATTTATAACTTTCCCAGCTGGCTTCCAACAGCAAAGTCAATGAAGGAAGCCAGGTTCACTTAATAATCATACAATTCACTTAACAACATCAGTGAGTCACTTAACAATTGTGGAAAAAAGGTTGTAAAATGGCGCACAACTCACTTAAAAACTATCTTGCTTAGTAATGGAAATTTTGGATTCCACTGTGGCTATAAGTCAAGGAATATTGACTCATCTGTGGTAGACTTTAAAGCAGCGGTGTCAAACTCAAGGCCCAGAGGCCAGATATAGCCCTCATGGTGGTTAGATCTGGCCCGCAAGGCTGCTCTAGAAACAGCGAAGGACTGGCCCACAGTGCCTCTGCTAGTGAAAACGGAGACCTTCCTGAGCTTTGTTTTCACTGGCAGAGGGTTGCAGGAGGCCGTCACAGCTGAAAATGAAGCTTGGGAGCCCATTTACGCTGACAGAGCACTCGGGCCACCACAGGTGCCCCTGACATGAGTGATGTCAAGCTGGACATGCCCACCCTGGACATGCCCACACCCCCCACCCCCGAAGTCAAACACTACCCTGATACAGCCCTCAATGAAATTGAGTTTGACACCCCTGCATTAAAGGTTCAGTATAACAGCTCAATATAAAGAATTGAACCTGATAGTCCTTACTAAATCATAGAAGGTGAAGTTTTAAACTATTCATTATTTTTAAGCCATGATGAAATGGGTGGGTGCTACCTGAGATGCCTACAATTTCAGTATTATTCCTAATATAAAGCCTAGAGTGGACAACAGTTTGAGGACCAGTGGTTGTATTTAAGTCCTGGCCAAGAAAAAGAAGTGATTTTGAAACACACTTTTTTTCCTTATAAATCTTTATAAAATTATCTTGGACTTAATTTTTTTGCAGATTTCTTGAATTATCTCATAGTTTCCCCTTTCAAAGAGGATTGTTTTCTTTTGGGGTAGTCATTGCTTGGTGTTTTCCAATGATTCAAATAAAAATGTGCGGCTGTCTCGTACAGAAAACAGCATGTTATAATCTCTTCAGCTGGCACTGAATAATATGACACTGCCATTTAGGTGTGAATGGGATTTCAGCATTAATCCTGACTATTGTAACACAACAACACCAACCTCCATTAGTATATTGAAGTCCTATTAATGTTAATGGGGGGAAACTGATTCTTCTGACGCTGTAATTAGCAGACTGTCAGAGTTCCCGTTATTCTAGTTTGTTCATTGTTTGCTTTAGCAAAGTGCAGGACACATAAAAATGACAAATTAAATTGCAGAGTGACTCTGACTATGTAGTCGCTGCTTAACTATGTGATGGGATTCAACATCCGGATGCTGAACTAAGGCGGGAAGACCTGCTCAGAGGTGAATTGCTGAGATGCGTCTTTCTTTTACTAATAAGCTTTATTTTTTAAGGAACTTTACCATTAAAAAAAACCAATTGTACACATTTCTAAAGGTAACCTTTCATCGGGCCCAGTTTTCAGTTCTGTAAGCTGCCTTTATAAATCTCCCTTATCGTTCAACTGGTAAGAGATAATCAGAGTCCCTGGTCTGGGCCAGGCTAATACTTCCTTTCAGTGACAGGCTAGAATATCAGTTACCACCACATGGATGCAGTCGTCTTTTGTCTCTGCTTTAATACAAAATAAGATGCATTAAGAATATCGGCAGAATATTCTCCTCAAGGTCAGATGCAGAACACAATCAGATGATGGCATCGGAAAGCAATACCTTTCGGGCAGAATTGCTGGCTCTTTTCTTTAAAGGATGAAACTAATCCTATTGGGGAGGGGATGAAAAATAGAAAAAGTGGCATTTTATTTTCATTTAGAGTGTATACATTGTAAACTATTAAAGTAGAATAGGTAAAAGTAAACGTTCCCTTCCCATATATGTGCTAGTCATTTCTGGCTGTAGGGGGCAGTGTTCCTCTCCATTACAAAGCCAAAGAGCCAACACTGTCTGAAGATGTCTTCATGGTCATGTGACCAACATGACTAAGTGCCAAAGGTGCACAGATCACTGTTACCTTCCCTCCAAAGTGGTCCCTATTTTTCTACTTGCATTTTTACATGCTTTCGAACTGCTAGGTTGGCAGAAGCTGGGACAAGTAACGGGAGCTCACTCTGTTATGTGGTGCTAGGGATTCAAACTTCTGACCTTTCTGTTTGACAAGCTCAGCATCTTAGCCACTAAGTCACCATGTCCCTTAAAGTAGAATAACAATTGTTAAAATTGTTATTAAAGTAGAATAACAACAGTTAAAACAAATGAACAGCAACAACAACCGCCACCCTTCTCGTGAGGTTAATGATTGCATTGACCTGGTGGGGTGGGGTGAACTAGAGCAGGGAAGTTAAACAACTCAGATGATCACCCTGAGTTTGTTCAAACAGACCTTACAAGTTTACTTCTCTCCTTTCAATGGGGCTACCAACTCTGGTATGGAAAAATCAGGATGATTACAGATGCTCAGAGAGAAAATTAATGTAGACTGTGTCCCATCCCAATTGTGGAGCGAAGATTTGGTAGCCACTTTAGCGGGAAGGTAACAATGTTCCGTGAACCTTCAGCATTTAGTCATGTCGGCCACATGACCACGGAGACGTCTTCAGACAGCGCTGGCTCTTCAGCTTTGTAATGGAGATGAGCACCACCCCCTAGAGCCGGAAACGACTAGCACTTACTCGTGCGAGGGGAACCTTTACCTTTACCTTTTCCTCCAATAGTTTAAGTTTAATTTTCTTTGGAAATTCTTTTGATTTTTTTACCTCCATAACAACAGCTGTCTGGTCATTGGGGTTACAGCTGGATCACATTGTGAACAAAGATATCTGGAAGGCCTTCAAAGACCCCCAATTCCAGACAGAATGAGAGAAGTGAGGCTGCAATGGTACAGACATGTGGTCAGAGCTAGTGTGGAATATACAGTGGGGCAGGCACTTGACTCAGCCCCGATGGCCAATGGCCCCAAGGGTGACTAAAAAAAATCAATGGATGGCCTGCCTGTGTAATGACATACAAGCCATAGGCATATGCCCTGCTAGTGCTGCAGACCAGGCAAAGTGGCGGGAGAAATGCAAAACAGCAGACCCCACGATACAATAGGAATACCATAAAGAACAAGAAGAACAATAGCCTGGGTTGACCAAAGAAGAAGTTGGTACACAGCTCCCATGATTCAGGATGGCCTTGAATTTGGCTCTCTGATTCTTGTCCAGTTATGGAACCACTATACCACACTAGCTCAGTCATATGGAGTAAGAGAGAAAAGTTCAGGTGAGAAAGCATCTGGAATGGTTGTCACCTGCATCTCCTTTCAGGGACACCTTCCATATGGCAGGTACTGAGGATGGAGACATGGAAGAATATACTGAAGCTTAAAATACAGGCCCATTCTTCAACAAAGGCTCATCATTGGCATGTCATAAATATATGTCTTGATAAATAGTGAACCTAACATATAATGAATCTTTTATAAAATGATAGGTAGATGGGAGAGAAGGAGAGAGAGAGAGAGAGAGAGAGAAAGGAAATCTTCAAAAATCATTCAGTGTGCTTTAAGGAAATATTTCTCAGTATTTCTTTTCCTTTGAAGCTAAGCAATAAGTTTAAATGTTGCATTGTGATTTATTAATAAAGATGAGTCTTCTTTCTGGAAAGATGAAAAGTGATTAGATTTCTAGCTGCTTAAGCATTGCCATTCCCAGATGCATCTCCATGCTGGCCAATATTAATGATGTACTTATATTAACTATAACAATTTAACTGTTTAGAATATATCTAACTATGCTTTCCAGGGCTGATTTCTAACTTCTGCAATACCACTTCTCCAGCACAGATTATAGGAAAAATCCACTCATCAAGGGTTTGTTCTGGAAGAATCCTTTTATTTACTGGGTTGATTTACAACACAAGTCCGAAAGCTCGGAAGACTAAACCTTTGGTCTCAGATTGGATCCTGCAACATTATCCTGGGATACGTATATTTGCCTTCACTTGAGACTGTAGTTCCTGTGTTTCTTGGTTGTTCTTTCTACCACCCTCTTTTACCACTGCTGGCTACAGAACATGTCATTTGCTTTTCATTGTTGGACCAAATCCATAATATCTCCAGGACAGTCACAAAGTTTATTTTAACTGCTCTTGCTTCACATAGGAAATTAGTTTCTTAAATTTAGGACCTCATAAATATACAATCTTTTTTATGTTGCCTTATGTTTTCTCTGGGATCCCACTTGTTACTGCAATAATTTAATTATAACTCATATACACACATAGTTTAATAACTCCATTGCCTAATATTTCAGTATTTTAGTTACACAGTAGTTTTATAATTTAGTCACCTAGTTTTAAAGATTTGGCATTTTGGGATTCTAGTTTCTCAGTCTGGAGGTTAATGGTCCAAACTTCTTAATTTACTTTTATCAATTTCCCAGAACTTGTTTATCTATTTTAATTTGAACCATGTAGCCTTTTACAAAAATTATATTAAATGCTGCTCGGTAATCGTAATAAAGATGCTGCTATTCCATTCTAGATAAAACACCTCAGTTTTGATCTGAGTCTGTGAGAGAAGCATGACAGCCGCTCAGGCAGCCTGTGGTGCATTTCAGAAATAATTGTGGCAGAGTCACCACATTTAATTTTGCCTTTTGCATATCAATTGGCTTCACGTCTCCATATTAGCAGGAGTGAAGGTGGGGTGTCTTGTCAGGCCTCTGGTAAAAGCAGTTGGGAAGTGAAGCTGGATAGAGAAGCATCTTAATCCATCTGATGAACATTGTGTTCTCCTGTTTAGTTTCCCCCTCACTGTTCTATTGAACACACATATGGTTTTTATAAGTAATAGCTAACCCACCCTAGGTCACAAACACCCTTTCCTCAAGCCATTGGTTTGTTATTTAGGTAGTCCTCGACTTACAGCAATTCATTTAGTGACTGCTCAAAGTTACAGCGGCCCTGAAAAAAGTGACTTATGACTGTTTTTCACAGGGTTACGACCTTTGTAACATTCCTCGTGATCATGTGATCAAAATTCAGATGCTTGGCAACTGCTTGATACTTATGACCATTGTTGTGTCCTGGGGTCATGTGATCCCCTTTTGTGACCTTCTGACAAGCAAAGTCAATGGGGAAGCCAGATTTACTTAACAGCCGGGTTACTGTCTTATCAACGGCAGTGGTTCCCTTAAGAAGTGTGGTGAGAGTTCATAAAATGGGGCAAAACTTGCTTAACAAATGTCTTGCTTATCAACATAAATTCTGGGCTTAACAGTAGTCGTTAGTGGAGAACTATCTGTACTTTTTCAAAGATACGACTTTCTGCTTTTGGTCTCTGCAGACTGCTAACCAGGGTTAGGATTTTACCGGTTTGGACTGGTTTGGGAGAACCGGTAGTTCCAGTGAGCATTTGGCCCCATCCACCTGCCTCTGCTGTTTCCTGTGCTTTATTTCCTGCTTTTTTTAGCGCAGCTGATTTGCGCAGCAGAGTGGTTTGCCATGCATCAGCTGTTTTACTCAGTGGAGATGCGGCAGAAGGTAAGTAATTGAGTTGAAATGGGCTTTTTAAAATGTAGAGCACATGTGCAAAGTGTGCAATCCCCAAACCGATTGTTACACCGGTTGAATCGCACCACTGGTGCTAACCAGGTGAAAAATACTAAAATAAGATAAATATAAAATGCAATCATAATAAAAATGCAATATAATAAAATAATGCACACATGCATTGTGAATAAATAAATACATAGGCTTGGATCTTCCCAGCCAGTTAGTAAGCAGAGAACACAGTGTGAAAATGCTTCATCTTCAAGCTTCTCGGTAACCCGATCACTCTATCATTTCAAATACAGCCACCCTTGAGTTCCCTCGGAGGGAGCTGTGCTCCAGGGATAGAGAATTGAATCACCTTTATGGATTTTCCAGTGTTATAATGTGGCCATTCGATGTGGCCAAATCACAACACTAGAAAATTCATCTGGTGCTTCTGTTCTCTGTCCCTGGTGTACAGCTTCCTCTGAAGCAACTCAAGAGTGGCAGGACCTTCCCAGGGGGGTTGTGCAAAGTCTTCAGTAGTAGTAGAGCAGTTTTGGGCAGCCTTTGCAGACAAACCTAGGGGACAATCTCTTTGTTTTCCTGCCTGTTGTGTGCATTAAGACCAGCCAAGAGAGCCTGGCTAAGGATGAGTCGACTTTAATGCTTCAAAAGAAAGGGCTTTAATGCTTCGTAACTCCCTCTGGGAAAGTTCTTTTGCAACACTGTGCCTGCAAAACTGATGGCTCCAGGAGAAAGGAAAGAAAAGAGAAATTATTCAAAGGGGAACATCAACAAGCCCTGAACTAATCCTACCACAATGGGAAAGCGGATCCCATATGAGAGGAGCTGCTTTACTCAAGGCCTGTTGTGTTTTTTTACAAGCAGAAAGGGAAGGAGATGAAGGCATTTTCTTGCAGGTTCAATTATTTTTCTCATCCCATATTTTCCTTTCTCACTAAAAAGAATGGGAAAAAGAGATGACATTTAGCAGCTGCAGAACTGGGATACGTTCCCTGCTCTTCTACATTAGTCTGAAGTCAGGAGTGCTTTGCATTCAGGGGATTTAGAAGTTTCCATTCTAGGTTCATGGCTTGCCTGAACTTCTCTCTTTCTCTATGTGTCTATGGAAATTCTCAGTTATCCAGCTCATGATTATTTCAAAGGTCCTTTTTCAAAAGGCAAATGGACATTGAAGCAACCTTGAACTAAGAAGAAATTTCCTGACAGTTACAACAATTAGAACATAGAACAACATGCCTCCAGAAGTTGTGAATTCTCCAATACTGGAAGTTTTAAAGAAGAGATTGGACAACAATTTGTCTGAAATGGTACAGGGTTTCCTGCCTGAGCAGGGGGTTGGACTAGAAGACCTCCAAACTCCCTTCCGACTCTGTTATTGTTTTTCCTTGAAGATTTTTTGCTTCTCATCCAAGAAGGATTCTTGAATGAGAAGCAAAATGCCTTCAAGGAGAAACAAAGCCCAGTTGTCTTTTGAAAGGAGGAGGAGGAGAAGGAGGAGGAGGAGGAGAAGAAAGAAGAAGAAGAAGAAGAAGAAGAAGAAGAAGAAGAAGAAGAAGAAGAAGAAGAAGAAGAAGAAGAAGAAGAAGAAGAAGAAGAAGAAGAAGAAGAAGAAGAAGAAGAAGAAGAAGAAGAAGAAGAAGAAGAAGAAGAAGAAGAAGAAGAAGAAGAAGAAGAAGAAGAAGAAGAAGAAGAAGAAGAAGAAGAAGAAGAAGAAGAAGAAGAAGAAGAAGAAGAAGAAGAAGAAGAAGAAGAAGAAGAAGAAGAAGAAGAAGAAGAAGAAGAAGAAGAAGAAGAAGAAGAAGAAGAAAAGAAGAAGAAGAAGAAGAAGAAGAACAGCAACAACAGCAACAACAACCTTTGGGACTTCTCTCTTTTTCCTTCTATTGAATGCTGATGCCAGAGTAGCAAGGGCTAGATCTAGTTCTCTGCAGGAAGGATATCAGAATAGAGATTTTGTATTCTAACCTCACAATGGAATCTATCAGGATGGCAGTAACACAAAAAGCAGACATGTGCTCCTTAATGGAAGAAATGCATATTCAGTAGACATTGCTGCTCCAGCTTTTTCTCATCTTTCTCCTTTCACATTTCACTGAAGACGTAACTTTTTACTCCCAGACTTGCTTCCAATCTAGTTTTCCTTCTCTGTTGTGAATAACTCTTTTGTAACATTTATGGCCATACTATCTTACCCCAATTTAGGTTATTTCAATTCAGAATAGAGCTGGAAGGAACCTTGGAGGTCTTCTCGTCCAACTCCCTGCTCATGCCACAGCAGTTCACACGCTACATTTTTGAAATTCAGAGTGGCTTCTTTCCATCAAGGTGGGAGTCATAGTTAGTTATAAAGGTCCATCAAATGGAGATTCTTAATGATGGAATTAATCCTCAAAACTTGATTCTTCTAGTAGAATTCAGAATCCCAGGGAAATAAAAAGAATGTGAGATAGTCACACTGTGTGTCGTGGGCTGGTCTATTCTCCTGTGGCCTTATTTATATTCATGTTTAAATTGTTTTTGTGTTTTATTGGTTGTTTTGTTGCACCCCATCCAGATCACGTTGCTGCAGTGAGCAGCTACATAAATTTGTTGAAAGGTCATCCCAGTGAAATCAAAGCCCTGCTTTTAATGATAATTGTTTAATAACCACATACAATATTACATCTTATGTCTCATCTGGATGAAGCTTATAGGGAAAAAAAAGTAACTTTTGACAATGTGGTATAGGAACAGTCATGTATAAAAATGAAATATATGCGACAGTTGACAATAGTAATATTACAATAGTAATAGCAATAGCACTTAGACTTATATACTGCTTCACAGTGTTTTTACAACCGTCTCTAAAGCAGTTCACAGAGCCAGCATTTTGCCCACAACAATCTGGGTCCTCATGTTACCCACCTTGGAAGGATGGAAGGCTGTGTCAACCTTGAGCCTGGTGAGATTCGAACTGCTGGACAGCTGGCAATCAGCAGTCAATCAAAAGGGGAGATTATAATTATTATAATTATATGTTGTTATATATTTTTACGTATGTATGTATGTATATATGTATGTATGTATGTATGTATGTATGTATGTATGTATGTATGTATGTATGTATGTATGTATATTATAATTCCTCTTTCAGTGTGCTTTCTTTTCCAAGGAAAAGGCAATAGTATAAAAAGGATTACCTCATCAGATACTTTTCAAAAAAAAAAAAGACACATATTTGGTTAAATGTAGTGTTTTATGAGTATCCTGCATTTTGAGAAACCTTGTCTTTTGTCCTTTTTTTGCAACATTTCCCTCCCGATAGCAACAACCTAGAAAATATTATATACCATGTGACATCTTCATAGGGTACTTCTATATCTTAATGTCAAATGACAATAGCATCTTGGCATTTTTCTCAGTGCATCTAGATTATTTGATCTTCAACAGTCCTGTTTTTGATCATTTTCAGATACATAAGGGATAAAGCTTGCATTGTGTCAGCATGCTACACTATTCTGATCTTGATTTGCTAAAGATACCCCCTAGATTCCATATTCCATATTCTACCATGGTTTTCCCTTTTCCATGAATTCTAATTTAATTTTACCTTAGTAGGATAACTTCTGCATTCAATTTGGGGTTGGAATACACTTCTTTCAATTCACTTGCAATATTATCCTACTCTCTACTATTAATGCATGCATGAAGATTGCCAGAACCCTGTAAATGAGGTAACCTTGATTTGATCAAATATGTGACTGTATTAATATTTTTAGATGTGCTTTATTGTAGGTCTCCACAAAAGAATTTTAGATTATTGCAAAAATTTCATATTCTACCTTTGAGGATAAAGCTACCCTGGGTCTCTAGCAATACTTTAAAAATGCAATAACAAATTGAAATCTGAAGAGCCAACATATGTAAAATACAAACCAATATGCTCATTAAATAAAATACCTTTCTGCAATTAGCAAGGGAGGAAAAAATATGAAGGAAAATACAAAGTTTCAGTAAAGGTCCTATATTTTTTACATTTAAATCTGGAATCAAATCTCAGAAAAAGTAGGAGACACGATGTATAATGTATTTTCAAATTAATGCTATGGAAATTATACTTTGAATAGCCCTGGTGCCAGTTCTCAAGGAGAATTACTTACACTATGAAATGTGAAAGTTAAAGTTCACACTTCTGCTTATCATCTGAGGTTTGTATTGTACGCCATATTGGTAATAATTAAAAATTGATGGCTCGGAGTCTCAAGATCACGCTAGTGGGTAGGAGCAAGTGTGCTAAATCAGCATCCCCCAACCTTTTGGGCACCAGGACCGGTTCCGTGGAGAAAGGTTTTTTTTGTGGATTCAAGAAGGTGTTGTTTTGTGTGCTGTCTACATTCTTGCAAATGGGGCTTTGCTTGTTTGTGTGGCCCAGTTTCTGGCATGCCACAGATTGGTGCTAGTCCACGGAGCAGGGATTGGGAACCCCTGTTTCTAGATTATTAATTAATATCTAGTAAATTGCCTCCTTTTGGGAAATGGTTTTTATTGTGAGCATCTTCAGACATTTGCTCATGTCTGGAAATATTAGCACACTATTAGCAAAGCACTTCAACTTATAGGCTGCTTCATAGTGCTTTACAACCTGGTTTTGTGACAGACCTGGGATTGGTTTTATGGGGCCCCTGGTTTGTTTTGTTACTGTTTGTTTTAATGTTGGCTACCTGTGGGTTGTATATTGTTTTTTAGTATTTTAGATTTGAATTTGCAAGCTGCCCAGAGTCTGTGGAATAATAATAACAACACCAATGGCATGACAAAGTAGCAACAATGATGTATTGGATTATCTGCAAGAAAATATTATTAGCCTGCAAGCAAGAACTTGTGGGGGCCACAAATAGACATAAAAGTAAGAGAAAATGAAGAAAGTAAATTGCCCTGGGAATTTAGAATTCAAACACAGAACATCCCAGACTTAACAACTGTTGATAAGAAAGACAAAAAAAATCTGTATAATGGACATTTTAATATCCAGAGGCAGCGGAAGAGAAGAGAAAGAACTGGAGAACCACAAAATATAAAGTCCTGCAAATAGAAATGAAATGACCATGGCAAAAGAAAGCAAACATAGAACCAATAGTAATAGGTGCCTTGGATGCAAACCTAAAACAACTAGAGCACCACCTGAACACCATTGTCATTGAGCAAATTTCACCAACTGCAAAAAGCAACTTTACTCGGAATAGTTGCGATGATACCTTTCATATCATCAAACAACAACATCTGCTTATCCAGGGTCCTTGAGGAGGACTCAATAGATCAGGAGTGTCAAACTCATGTCATCATGGCGGCATCATTTGACATAATGGGATTTTTCCCCCTTCGCTAAACTGGACATGGGCATGGCCAGCATGTGACTCATCCAGCCCATGGGCCAGGAGTTTGACAGCCCTTCCATAGATGGATAAAAATTCCAAATCCAGTCTAAAACTGTAGCTGAAATGAATCCTAATAATATCATCTTGAGGTCAGACCACAATGATCATCCTATCATTTTAAAATTACTATCTAACAATAAAAATCCATTGATCCACTTTTGTTTCCTGATGCTCTTCAGGAACGCAACTATACATTCAGGATTGCTCAATCAGAACATTTTTTTAAAGTCATTCAGCCAACTTTGAACTCTACTCAGACCTTAAATTTTAGATCATATATAACAGAAGATGGAGTTTTACAGGAAAACAAAATTAATAAATGTCTTTAACTATTTAACTAATTAGTAAAACCTTGGTATCTGGAGTAGCAACTCCTTCCAGCTGGTTTAATGTGGATTGTGCCATTACTGTTAAAAGAAAATTAAGGGATTCAGATCTTACACCAAGTTTTCATGAACTGAAGATTGAAGATACTAAAACAGAGTTAAAAATTTTGTAACTCTAAACAAAGCCGAGGCAGAGTTCTGGTAAATTAATAAATGCTTCTTTATACAAAAACTTTAAGACCTTTTAGAATTTGATTTCCAGGGTTTTTATTGCTCCCTCAGTCCCATACTGCTGTATACCATTCTAAGATCAGGGGAGAAAAGAAATCCAATCTATTTTTATGCAGCAGCAGCAGTCCTATTGTGAATATAACAAAACAACATCAGATCAAAGCTGCTTGCTATCTCAAACAGAGACCAGCAACTGAGAAAGAGATCTTCAGCTTATTTTAAAAGTAAAATCGGGCAAGGCTCCTGGCTGGGTAATATGCCCATTGAACTTTTCAAACAAAACCTTGATGGAGTGGGAGGTAAGTACTTGTGGCTTTATTTACCATAATAGATAGTTCTGATTTAATCCCCTTGGGCTGAAATAGGACTATAATTATTCCCTTATATAAGAAAGGAAAAAATGGAAGACCTTTTTAATTATAGGCAGATTAGCTTGCTGCCACCTTGGGGAAAACTCCATGCTAGGCATCCAAATGAAAAATTAACCTGCTACCTTGACACACTCTCTACTTTAATAAATGGCCAGGCTCTTTACAGAAAATAGAGATCAACCATTGACCAAAGTTTTATATTAATGTTTCTAGTGGGAAAACATGCCTGTTTTCCTAAAAGACAAACTATTTGCTGCTTCTATAAAATTAAGGATTTGCTTTTGAGAGTGATGATCACCCAAATGTTGAGTTAGAGATCTTAGTACCTGACATCTAACTTAGGCATTATATCAAGACAGTAGAATTTAGATTCGATGCAATTTAAAAAAAGGCTTACTTACAGGTGGTAAGGAGACAAGGTTGCATTCTGGCCCAATTTTATTAACATCTATGTTAGTAATTTGGAGATTATTTCATTCTGAGAGTGATTGTCATTAGCCAAAAGGAACATGCACTTTTAGTTTGGGGTTAGGGTTCCTCTTTCACTGACTAAATTAGGTTTAAAGCTCCAATTTAAGGCATTATGACCAAATACGACCAAGATAACCAATTACAAATAAAATTAAATTGTTGGTTATTGAGAAAAAAATACATCGGTATTTGCAGAATTCACGTTCATAGACTAAATTAGGTCTAAAACGCCAATTTGAGGCATTAGTCATATATATATATATATACAGGAGTGGGATTCAAAATGTTTAAAAACCGGTTCTGTGGGCATGGCTTAGGTGGTGGGTGTGGCTTGGTGGTCATGTGACTGGGTGGACATGGCTTGCTGGTCATGTTATTGGCTGGGTGTGGTCAACTCTATATCACTCACATCGAGGCATGCATCTCCTCGCCTGGCCTCTCATGACTGTGGGGATGCTGCAACAGTCGTAAGTCACTTTTTCAGTGTCATTGTAACTTTAAATGATCACTCCACACAAGCAAAGTATCAGCAAAGGAGGGTAAAAAACTCCAGAGAAGTTCCAGAGACAGAAAGTCTAGTCCTGCCAAGAATATAATAAGGGTTAACGGAGAGGCAGTTTCTGTAAGCAACACCAGAATGTTTCCTTCCTGCCTTCCTTACAGGATTAGGCCAGTAATTTCTTCTAACAATCGGTTCTCTGAACTGCTTAGAATGTTAACAACCGGTTCCAGTGAATAGGTGTGAACTTGTAGAATCCCATCCCTGTGTGTATATGTGTGTGTGTGTGTGTGTGTGTGTGTGTCTGTGTCTGTGTGTCTGTGTGTCTGTGTCTGTGTCTGTGTGTGTTTGCAAAATTCAAGTTCATATAACTCAAACTGAGAATTTTAGTTAACTGGCATTTTATTCAATCAGGCTGTGCCCGGGCAACCTCATTGTACTGTGATCATTTTAAAAGCGGAAGCTTCTATGATAGCTTTGCTTTGATACTTTGATTTGTGGGGCAGGAGAGATTTGTCTCTGAGAAGTATAATTTTTAGTGCAGATATCTCAAACAGAGGTGGTGTTCAGTTCAGAGAACTGGCATATACCACCTCTGACTGGAGATTTTACAGTATCATTCCCCTGCTACATCCACAAGCCACGCCCACAGAACCGGTAGTAAAAAAATATTGAATCCCATCACTGATCTCAAATCATATATAGTGCTCCCATTTAAGTTGTAGTACAATGAGTGTTTCCTATTGAAGAGTAAAAGGGGAAAAAAGTTATTTAAACATATCCAAAAGTTACACATGTGTGAATCATTCCTCCATTCCCAACTCCATTCTTTACTATCAACCACAGAGCCAGAAAGATCAGGCCAGTCACAAGACTTTCCCATTGATAACTTTCCAACCTTAATTAGATCAATGCAAAACGTTATTCCACTGGCATCTTTCCCTAATTGAATCAAAGCAAAGATTTCCCTTTCTGTCCTTCTGATGGGATCAATGCAAGCCTTAATAACACATGCTTTCCAGTAAAACCAGAAGCATTAAGCTGACAATAAATAGTATCTGTTGTAATCCCTTTGAAGTTAATTGCTTGATTGGGAAAATCTTTTTTACACTGTTCATCATCAGTGACTTGACTTTTTTTTTTTTAGGAACTGTCAAAACTGTTAGTTAACCAGAGCAACAGTATTGCAAAAACCATATTTCAAGTAGTACAAAGTCCATCCTGAGTGGCCTTCAATGGGAACTCTCCTAGACTTACCAATGTTTTTTTAGCATCTAGCATGCGACTGAAAAGCCAAGGATGGCTGTTATTTTGAAGTACTTTTCACCATCTTGTCCTAAGGGATGAAGCTGGCTGCCCTCATCCCCAAAGACTATATCAAATTGCAAGGCTGGTTTAATGAGCTAGCGTAAGCCAGCTCCCTGCCCATTGGGGCATAACTCACCTCTGTATGAAGTTTTAGCAAAGTTTGATTATCTTTTTCACTTCGAAAATCTCCCAGAATTGCCCACCTTATATCTTGCTCGATTCTCATTATAAAGGGACCATTCCTTGGTTTTGATACACTGGTTTCAGTGATGAGTTTGATGTAGCGCAGCGCAGCGTATCTTCAAGATGTTTCGCCCAAAACAGATATTGTGGTGACATGCTTAACCAAGTTACTGAATTAATCCATTTTTCTGGATTCACACAGTATATTGAATTATAAACCAAACAGACTGAGCTTGCAAGAGAGCTAGAGTGTGGGAAAAAAACCCAAAAAGCTAAAATACAAGTAAGTTTAACCAAAGTGCAAATGTAGCTCTTGATTTCTTTCACTGAATTGCTTATACAAACTGTGTGAATTTTAGTATATTAGTAGCTCATTTCAGTCCTTACCGACCCATTTTTTTTCTGAATGCTTCTGGCATGCAGAAGAACACTACATCATTTGAACGACTATTGCTTAGTGACAAGAAATGACTAAAGCAATCGAGTTATCATTGAGCTTTTCAGATGATGCTATTTCATGGAACACAAAACACTGAAAGGACATCACTGAATAGAATACATGAAAAAGGGCAAATCGAAAAGCACAGATTTCTTATTAAGTAGGTATCAATGAAAACTATTAACAATCATTCCCCTGGTTCAGCTATGTTGCATGTAAGCATCCCAGATAGCAGGGCATGCTGTATAAAAATCTATTTACCTATGATTCAGGTGCCAGGATTTTATTCATGAAACCCCAGATATTCATTCTTCTGGGAGAAGAAATTTTCTTGGAATTAGATTGGACAATTCCTTCTTTGATCCAGTGGATCAATTTAACTCAGGGCTGAAACTGATGATGTTACCTAGTTTGAGTAATGAAATGTCTGCAAGAAAACAACCAAGGTCAAAAGCAGGGACCCCTCGTTTCAACAGTGAGCTACAAAAATTCTCCTTTGCTGGATCATTTTAATTCAATCCTGGTACAAGTGTGAAATGGCCAACACCCCACAAATTTGTATAAAAAGTCGTTCCTGACCTGTAAGCAAAATAGATGTGGATTGTCATTCAGTCCTCCTTGGCAAAGACCTCCACAGTTGCTGGAGATCGACCAATGGACTCACAGCAATTCCATCCTTGGCTTCCAAAGACAGCTTTAAATATGAACAGGTTCTGATTTATCACAACTGAGCTCAAAATTTCTGTGGCTAAGTGAGACAGTTGTTAAGTAAGTTTTGCCGCATTTTACGACCTTTCTTTAACAACTAAGTGCAACCCTGACCTTGATAAATTAATAACACGGTTGTTAAGTGAATCTGGCTTCCCCATTGACTTTGCTTGTCAAAAAGTTGCAAAAGGCAATAATATGACCCCACAACAGTGCAACTGTCATAAATATAAGTCAGTTGAATTTTGATCACATGACCCTGGGGATTCTGAAATGGTTGTAAATATGAAAAATGGTAATAGGTTGCTTTTTTCAGTGTTGTAACTTTGAACGGTCACTAAATGAACTGCCATAGGTTGAGGACTACCTGTAGTTGAACTGCACTGCCTTGTCCTAACTTCAGAATAACTGCTTCATCGACAAACTAATTGTGGGATTTCCATTTGGGTCAAAACGAAGATGTGGGGGCTGATTTCCTCTTTTTAAGCATCTTTCCTACAATTTGTCCTGTCTATTTTTAAGAAAGAAATGGAACATTTGAGAAGAAGAAGCAACTTTTTCAGCAAAGTGCAGCCGAGGAACACAGAGTTATATCCAGGGTGATAGCTGGCAATATAAATTATTCTTCCATGTTTAGTTCAAAGTACATTTGTCTAAAGAAAGTCGGATGGCAGCTAGTATCCTTAATGACAGTGGCTTGGTAGCCTGAGCCTTTGAAATAGAGGTTTGCTGAATCTCTTCATCCTTTGAACAGAGCTCAGGCTATAAACTGGTTTTTTTCCCCCCATTGGACGTGCATTTATCTTTAGACCTTCTGCAGGTACGTCGAAAGCACACTCAAGGATCCAGGTATGAAGAACGAGCTTATCAGAAGCAGAGCTTAAAATGGAGCTTTGGTCTTTTTAGACTATAATCTTAATACTTTCTCCCTGGGCAGGGGCGGGGGGATCCACAATTGAAACCGCAATGGCCCAAAAAGGCAAGTTAGAGAAATGATAGAATAATATCTGACCATTAATATCAGATTAGAATGCACACCTTCAGCACAAAAGGCCATCGTTCGGCTTTAGACTAGCATGAATGCTGTTTTTCTGCAAATGCAAAGCTAGTAAAATATTATTAATAAAAAAAGGAGTGGGGACATCAAATAAATTGCTTCACAGAGGGAAAGTAGCCTTGCTACTGATATTTAAAAATCACTGAAAGAGCTATATCCCCACTCCCCTCTTTTGAATTGGGACATATCTGCTGAATCTGAAGATGAAAGAACAATTAAACTGCAATGAGAAGAGCACTTTCTCCCAAATGGATATATTTAGCAGCTGCCTTTCACAGCAAGTGATTCATCTGTCTGCCCAGCTTTGTCTTCTAGGGCTGACGGCAGAAGCTGGGTAAGGTTGCCAGCAGACACCGCTTTGAATTAAGCCAAAGCAAGACTTTATTTGTGCACACAATGGGCTCTTCCTTTCAAAATACAACTTCTGGAAGAAAAAAATCCAGTTCCAGTTCCAAGCTGGGAATGGAGGCTGATTGGAAAGAAAGATTCTGTTTGTTGGTGAACAGAAACCAACACGCACACATACACACAGAGTGTGCAGTTCTGGTACAGCGGACTAAAATGGAGTGGAGAGTAGGGTGGGATTTTATACCTTTTTGATTTCTATGAGGTCATGTAAGGGTCATGGCTGGTTCTATAGGCAAAAGGGGAAATGCAAATCCTAGGTGTTTGTCTGAGCTAATCTTGTATTGCCTAACTGCTTATCTGGAGTTTCTGTCTGACCCAGTCCTTCTGAATGGATTACCAAATCTGCAATTTCTAAAAGCTGGCCACCTCAGTTTCTGCCTACCTTAAGATTTTTTTCCCCATTTCTCCTTTAGGGGAAATATTCTATCCTGCCTTTTTAATATTCCCCCAAATATTTCATTCTCTAGGAGGTTGGGTGGGTGTTAACTTTCTACAATAGCCTTGACAACCTTGAATGTTCAGTGTTAAGACATCCAATATAAATCTCTGCATTTCTCTTAATGATATGCAGGTATGAATTCAGCTGACTCCTGGCTTTTGCTCTTTCCAAACGTTCTGGACACAGTTTTGAATTCAAAATGAAACCTATTTAGAAGTGCCTCTTTTAAAAATGTGTGTCTGAATATCATAGAAAAACAGAGTTGGATTGGATTTTTTAAAAATTCAGATTGCCTATCATCTTAGCTCATTAATTCGTTTATCTTAGTTCATTTAACCTCCACAATATTTCAGGGCTTTGGGTTGTTGTTTTTTTATTGTAATGTCATTACACAGCCACTATGGTGCAGTGGTTAGAATGCAGTACTGAGGGCTATTTCTGCTGAGAGTTGACTGCCTGCAATTTGGCCATTCAAATCTCACCAGGCTCAAGGTTGACTCAGCCTTCCATCCTTCCAAGGTGGGTAAAATGAGGACCCAGATTGTTGAGGGCAATAGGCTGACTCTGTAAACTGCTTAGAGAGGGCTGTAAAGCCCTGCAAAGCGGTACATAAGTCTAAGTGCTTCTTGCAGACTTTTTAATTATTATTTTGCATTTCACTCTTTTAATAATTAAAAAAATTGATAGGAATGAAAATTCTTTGTCGACAAAAGGGAGCCTTAATTCCATTGCCCTAAAGTTTGGGGAAAAAATCGGTGGGAAAAGTGAGGTTTTTCTTTTTTCTTTTTAAACCTCTTTAGGCAATGGAAGGTTTAATTAAGCTATTAGGCAGTTATTAATTGATTGCAAAGTAAGCAATCCACCACGAGGCATGCATTCGCTTGGCACAGATGCTGCTGCCTGGAACAGCTGCATTTAAACACAGCCAGTGTTGGAGGATTTGGGAAAACTGGCATAATCAGCTGTTCTGAATGGGCACAGTTGATCTAGCAGCAGCCAAGCGAAGCAGAAGGCAGCTCACTCAAATGATCCCCATAGGAGAGAATATCTGTAGCTCAGGGTTGAACTTTGGAGTCCTATCATCAAGTAATATCACCAGTGCTAGAAGGAAGTGGAATGTGCTGTAACGAGGTTACCTAGTTTGGTAATGAAACATTTTCAAGAAAACCATCAAGCTCAGAGAGCACCAAGGACCCCACGATTCCCATAGAATTCTGGAGATCCTGGAACCAGTTAGATTCCTTGCTGTGATCTAAAAAGGATCAAGGCTTTGTTATAATAAAAAAAAATAAGGACGATGAACAGGTAATTGTTTATTTGATGACCTTGCTCATTGCAGCTTCTGTAGCACATGGAGAGAATTATGACTACTTGGATTTGGTAGGAATGCAGTCCAGGGGCCCAGCACTGCCTGCAGCAGAGTTGTTGGTTTGCCTATCAACTTCTTCTCCTTGTATTGAAGCTGGCTATATTTGAATTCCTTACTGATTCACAGGTTCCAGTAACATTACACTGAAGAAGAGTATGGTGAGAAAAGAAAAGAAAAAGTAATCCATCAAGGATGGGAATAGAATAGAATAGAATAGAATAGAATAGAATAGAATAGAATAGAATACTTTATTGGCCAAGTATGATTGGACACACAAGGAATTTGTCTGGTGTAAATACTCTCAGTATACATAAAGAAGGAACTTTCATTTAGAATCAAGAATCATAATGTACAATACTTAATGATAGTCATAGGGTACAATCAACATCAAATCATACTAGGAAATAGAGGATACAAGCAACAAAGTTACAGTCACAAGTGGGAGGGAATGGGTGATAAGGAATGATGAGAAGATTAACAAGTAATAGATCAGATAACATGATGCAAAAGTGAGTTTTCGGACAGGGTGACATCTTTCATTGCACTTCAATTGACTTTCTCCACCCCCCAAAAAACATCTTTGTTGCAAGCGTAGTATTTAAACAGTTCTGAAAGATGTAACGTAAGCAAAAGAAGGAAAGCTCAGCTGAAAGACTAGGAGATTTAATTGTAGGTGTCTGTTTCCTAGGAATGGTTATCTCAGCTTTCATATTTCCATAGCGAAGCTTGAAAGTGCATTAACTTAGGCAAGAAAATAAAATCATTTTAATTCGGCCTTCTGCTCAAGTTCCTAACTGAAAGATTCCACAGCCTAAGAGACTTTGCAGCTCAGATGCTTGGTAGCTCAATGCCTGTTTGGTGGGTGGTCTGACTTACTGAAGTCTTCTTTATCTTTAGAATTGGCCGAGTCTGTCTGAATTATACACAGTTAAAAGAGTTCTTCATCTTTTAGTCCCTGCAGACAGAAAGAAAATTTGGAACACATTTGACCTTAGCCTGAAAACCGGGCTCTGAATCATATGCTGTGTCTGATGACCTCAAAGCAGGCTTCTCCATTCTGCCCTGGGAATCTTCTTTATGACTCTGGCAATCTTGATCATCTTCAGTTAGATGTCTTCCCTCCCAAACTTTCCATGTTGGTTGGATGCTTTAGATGTTTTCCACAGAGAGTGTTACTACAAATCTTACAATCAATAGTAGGGTCTTGGGATGATTTCACCTCATCTGCTCCTTGTTCTTTCATTTCCAGCTTCAGCTTTACTTTCCAATATCCCTCCTCAAGTATATTTGACCAGAAACGTTGGTATTCCAAGCGGATTATTTATAAGTTCATGACTTTTTATACAGAACATTGGATTGATTCTACAGGTGGCTAGAAATGGTACGTGGGATGAATCAACCTGTTGCTAGAAATAATGCAGGGTTTCTAAGTTGATTTTAATATAGGCACGATGGTCTGAAATACAGTATATAGGCAACACTGGGCATTCTCAACATGATTTTTATGTTACATACATTAATGGTCATGCGTTTTCCCAGTAGTGAGGGTTTCTTCTGTGAGAGACCATAATAGGGAAAAAAATATCTGTTTCCCAATGCTCACAGATGTTGGGATTTTTTACATACTGCCACTCAGCTGCTGGCCTGTCACATTTTTGAAGTAAATGTGGATTCCATAAATTGGAAGTTAATTGAATTGTGAAATATTCACACTTTTTTGGTGATTTTTATGCAGCACTTTCCTGACACCTGAACATTAGTTCAAGGGGTCCTCCAGGCTAAAAAAATGGTTGAGAAAAGCTGCTCTGAGTTATATTGCTTTCCCCCGAAAATAGAAAGAGGAAACTGTCCCCAGGCAAGTTAAAACTCCTGACTTACCCCAAGCTGGTTGGGTGTTTCTAAGCTTTTCTGTCAAAACACCTTGCTCTCACTCTAGCACTGAGAAAAAGTAAAGTCAGAAAATTGCCATCAGTTTGCCATCAGGAGGAAGGAAGCATCTCTGATAGCTGCTATGAAATGTCCATCATTGTATAATAAATCCAGGTAGAGAACATCAATATCACCCTGCTTTTCTAAAAGGCAACTGGACTTTCTTGTTTTTTCCCCCCTGAAAATGTTTCATTTTTCAAGAGAAAAAAATGAGAAAGTCCAGTTGCCTTTTGGAAAAGCAACTTTGGGGACAACCATGACCTGGATGATTGAGATTCTCCATAGACATTCATATCAGCCTTTGCTCGGCTCAGATCACTCTCTGATATATCCTTTGGCTCGGTGGTATTCCTCCTACCCATAGAGATAATATTTATTAGCAGAGTTTCAGATGATGCTTGGGATTATGTCCCTGAATCTGATGACCTATTTGACTTCAAAGCCCTTGTAGATTCTTGGAATGGATCTTTGATCAAGTTACTCCTATGCAGCTTTTCTCTGGTTATTGATCCCGAGTCAGTCAGTTCTTTAGTTTTCAAGGAACTCCAGGTGATGGAATGTCAGAAGAGATGCCAGGGCTTCATTGGAGGAAAACAAAGAGTGAATCCAGCCAAGTACATATACAGTACAAACCCACTTTAGAGATTACATTGTGGCAGTAAGGGTGGCAAAAGATAGGGTCCCCCCTTCTCCGTCCTATCGTGTCTACTGATTGCTGATCAATGACCCTCTTTCAAGTTTCCTTTTTCTGTTGCACGCATTCAGATTTTCTTGGACTATACAGATTCAGATCCAGAGACAGAGACATAGTCTGGCTTGGTTATGCAGGAGGATTTTGATCCTGTGAACTTGAGGAAGTGGGAAAGATTAGGCCATCTGTTTAAGTCCTTGTTTCTCCTGACTTGTGAAGAATGTTTAGGCAAAGATAGCTGGTTAGGCCCTTGTGTTGAAATCAGAGAGGGGAGGGAAGAAGAGAGAGAGAGAGGGATGTCACACTTGCCTTGAAAGTAGCAATTGTACTCCCACCTAAAGTTCTGTTATTGGATCTATCAATTATATTTTCATCCAGTTTCTAATCTTCTTTTTCTAGGAACAATTATTGAGAAGGTGGTTGGGTTGCAGTTTTGTAAGAAATAGATTAGCTAGATTCCTCAATCACATTTCAGGACAGGCAGCACTGAACACACTCTTTGATGGCCTTTCTCGGATCATCAACCATTCTGTACTCTTTATGACCACCTGTGGGGTATGGAAACTGGGAACATTTCTTACAATGGCTCTCCTCCTTCCCTCCTTTCATTGTGGTCAGCTCCATTCCATGTTGAGTGGGAGAGGGGAGAGAGATCAATCCCCCAACCCCCAATTTATGGGAAACCTTAGAACTTGGTGTTTTTGTCCAGAGGTGGCATTCAGCAGGTTCTGACCAGTTCTAGAGAACCAGTAGCAGAAATTTTGAGTAGTTCGGAGAACCGGTAAATCCCACCTCTGACTGGAGATTTTACAGTATACTTCCCCTGCCACGCCCACCAAGCCACGCCCACAGAACTGGTAGTAAAAAAAAATTGAATCGCACTACTGCTTTTGTCCCTTTTGTTTAACATATATATGAGGATCTTGGGAGAGACCATCTATCAGTTTGGGGCCAAATGTCACCAATATGCTGATGACAACTCATCTGTATATCTCAATACCTGGTGGACCAAATATTGCTGTTGAGGCCTTGTCCCAATGCCCAAAAGCTTTGAGGGTCTAAATGGGTCTCAGTCTCAACGCTAGCAAGTCCAACTCCCTTTGGGTGTTTGATCCCTCCAGTTCTGAGGACTTTCCATCTTTAGTCCTAAGCGGGTTTACACTACCCTTCTCTGATTTGTTTGCAACTTGATAATCTTCCTAAATTCTCACCTTCCGGTCAAGGAACTGATGGCAACTGTGATCAGAAAGGCCTTTGCACAGGTTCAGCTTATATACTAGTTGTACCCATTCCTTGAGTGGGTGGCTCTCCTCAGTCACTCATGCCTTTGTTACCTTGGTGTGGGACTATACAATGTGCTGCAGTATGGGCTGTCCATGAAGACAACACAGAAGCTACAACTGGTCCATAATGCACAAGAGTAATGGGGTATCAGTGCCTGCACAGCAAAGGAATGCCTATCTCCTATAGTATCTAGTTCTCCTATTAGTACCAACAGAATTGGTCTACTCAATATCCCAATATTTGAATCTGCCAGTGTACTTGCCTTATGGAATGACATCTCTCTAGAGATTCTCATGGTACTTTGTCTGCCTTCAGGCAGCTTTTTAACAATTCACTGTTTTTCTAGATATGGGGGGGTGTAAATGGTTTGGATGGGTCCCCTTGTGATATGTGGTGTTATGTGAACTGGAAAAAATATTAAAATTGATTATTTTATGGTTTTCCTCCACTTGCTGGATGTGATTCACTCCATGATGTACTTTTATCTCCTCCAGCTCCTACCCATCTCTACTGTACTTTTAAAATCATTTGGGAGCTTGATAGCTTAGAAACATGGCAATTAAATTAAATTATGTATATTATTAGAGGGGAAAATTCTGCAGATTCCAAATCAAGAGATGGGAAGAGGGTTGGAGAGGTTAACACTTACACTAGTCCTCAGTTGAAGACCTGGCTCACATTTCTATATTTACTTATTTAAAAATAGAAGATAAAAAAGGATAAAAGCACATATAAGGTGATATAAAGTATGAAAAATAAAACAAAAAGAAAGAAATCAAGGAGAAAATTAAAGGTGCAAGAGAGAAAAAAGATACAAAAAAGTGGCTTCCATTTTTTTTTTTACAATAGTTATAAATGCAATAATAAATTTACCTCTTAGCCTACAGATACATCATAATTCTCTTCTTTCTATATATCCTGAGCCAGTGGTGGGATTCCAATTTTTTTACCACCGGTTCTGTGGGCATAGCTTGGTGGGCATGGCAGGGGAAGGATACTGTAAAATCTCCAGTTAGAGGTGGTCTTTGCCAGTTCTCCGAACTACTCAACATTTCTGCTACCAGTTCTCCAGAACTGGTCAAAAGCTGCTGAATACCACCTCTGATCCTGGCCTATCATCAAAGCCATAAATCATACTTTTTACATGGTTTATGAAAAACAGCTAATTTAAGGCTCTAGGCTAGAAACCAGGAGAAGAGGAGTTCTAGTCAAGAAAACCAGCTGGGTGACTTTGGGCTCTCTCTCAATTCAACCCACCTCACAATATTGTTTCAAGGGGAAAGAAATGGAGGAAGAAGTACTGGGTATGTTTTCCACCTTAAACTATTTATAAAAATAATAAAGGCAGGTTAACAAAAAATAAATAAATAAATGTAAAAATAGTCCATAAAGGACTTCCAATGATAATGAATACATAAATCAAAGAGGTCAATTTGATCATCTCAGTAAGTTCCATAATTCTCCCCAATCATTCCTCCATTGTGGATAATCTTTCTGAATATTTCATTCGGTTGCAGCTAGATCTTTCGATCTTTGTAAATACAAAATCTGTCTCACTTCCCAATGTTGTGCTTTCACTACTTTTTTCTGCTTCAGTAACTGTTCATTTGGAGGTAGGAAAACAGTTTTCAAGATGTCAGATTGAGTGATAGTAGTAATAAGATCTAATTTTTCCCCATAGGAATTTGGATGACCTTCACATAAATCCAGGGGGAAACTTTGGAAAGCTCGCCTTTGCTTATCTGGCAGGCAATATTATGGGCTGGATAAAAATGTTCTGGTTTGTACAGAGTCTTTCTATGTTTCTGGGAGAACTCAAAGGAAGGAAGGAGGACACAGCTATGAGAAAAACGCTGGCATGTCATAGTGGCTGTCAGACTTGCTTGGCCTTTAGAGGGTTTTATATAGAAGACTCCTGATGCATTAGCACTATTGTTGACTTCTGGAAGTAGGCCATCCTAAGGTTAAAACAAGAAGATAAGCTCACCATCTCATTTCAGAAATGGAAAGATTTACCGAGGAGGCAACCGTGGAGCCATAGATTTGACTTCATGATTAATGATTTTAGTGTGATTGGAAAATTCTGTCATCCTTCAATGCCAAAAATAAGTTTACTAGATTTCACATCTGACTTAGTTCCTATATATTCTGGAGCTAATAGGACAACATAGGTCAGAAGAATCTCTCATTTATTTTCTCTCTCCCTTCCTTCCTCCCTCCCTCTCTCTTTCCCCCTCCCTCTCTCCCTCTCTCTCTGTGTATTTAAGATTAACTAGATGGATGCCATAAGTACTTAACTAATCTGAGAATGAAAAGTTGCACTTTTCATTTCCTAACTTTCAAAACATGAAGGGACAGGGAGAGAAAGTATTTTTTTTTCTATCTTATGCAACAATTTCAATACATCCCTAGATAATAAGGGCAATTCTCTTTTTTTCCTTTTGGGAAACTAAATAATAGCAATAAAGGTAGATGGGGTTTGCTACCATCTACTCATAATCCTCTGAAATGAGCTCATCAACTCACATCCGTTCTTGAGTTTAAAGAGATGTTCACTTTGTGTGAAAACATAAGGAATATTTTGCTCTTAATTAGTAACAGTAGATATTAAAATAGGGAGGGGGAGGAAAAATGGGCTGGAGATGTTTTTTAAGTAAAAGATGAAATATTTATATTATCTAAAGAGAAGGTGGTATATTTTTTTATGTAGAGAGAAGAGGATGAATGTGCAGACCAAAGTAGGATTTCCAAGAAGTTATGCAGAAAAACAAGTGTTTCTCTGTCCAGAACCGAAGTGCATGCATTAAAACAGCCATCTTAGATATTTAATAAATGAAGTGCAAATCCTGTCCTCCATTGAATCTTCAGGATTTTGTCAGAAAAAACTATTGCATGTTCCCAGAAATCTTCCTGAAAGCCAAATGCCCAGATTCATTTCCAAGAGAAGTCATGGCAGAATTCTTTTTTTAAGAAGGAAAAGTGATATCCAAACAATGTCTACTTTATTGTTTGCATAAGTTTGTATACAATACAAATGTAACTTCATTTTATTTCATTCTATTTTAATTAAGCAATTCTAACCTCCCAACACATTATTAGCTAACATCCATTAAAGAATAAAACCTTACTGGTTTCGTTTGAAACAAAAGATGGAAAGTCCTCGTAATTTGGCCCTAGAACCAGAACCAAGGGTAGGATTCTACAGGTTCGCACCTATTCGCTAGAACTGGTTGTTAACATTCTAAGCAGTTCGGAGAACCAGTTGTTAGAAGAAATTACTGGCTTAATCCTGTAAAGAAGGCAGGAAGGAAACATTCTGGTGTTGCTTAACAGAAACTGCCTCTCCGTTAACCCTTATTACATTCTTGGCAGGACTAGACTTCCTGTCTCAGGAACTTCTCTGGAGTTTTTTCCCCTCCTTTGCGGATACTTTGCTTGTGTGGAGTGACCATTCAAAGTTACAATGGCACTGAAAAAAGTGACTTATGACCGTTTTTCACACTTACAACTGTTGCAACATCCCTACAATCATGAGAAACTAGGCGAGGAGATGGTGCCTGGATGTGAGTGATGTTGAGTTGACCACATCCAGCCAGTCACCAACTCATGCCCACCAACTAAGCCAGGCCCACAGAACTGGTTGTTAAAAAATTTGAATCCCACCCCTGACCAGAGCCGATATGTTTTACTAGGCTTGAACTGAAGTGTTCATTCCTGCCACCCTCCAACGATGTTCTATGTATCCTTCAACCATGTAATCTCATTCAACGCCTCTGTAAATGAAGGAGAGATTAGAGATCTGTGGGAGGAAAGAGACTGCATAGGCACAATCAGTTCCTAAGAACCCATTCCCTCTCATTCCAGCTATAAACCAGAGCTTTGCTTGGGTGATTCAGCAGATCATCAAGAGCTTCCTCAAGGTCCTTCTGTTCCTGGGGTTGGACTGGCCCCTTTGCAGGAGGATGACTTGGTCCTTCCCTTCCTTCAAGGAGGGATGGGACAGCACCAGAGAACCCAAGGACTATCAAGAGAGTGATATGACCATTTTACTACCAGTTCTTGATGGGCATGGCAAGGGAAGGATAGTGTAAAATCTCCAGCCAGAGGTGGTATTTGCTGGTTCTCTGAACTACTCAAAATTTACGCTACTGGTTCTCAAGAACTAGTCAGAACCTGCTGAATACAATACACATCTCCCCAACTCCATGTGATATTGCCATTGCTCTGACAAGAAAACCTGATCAGGTGTATGACTATCATCATGTGTTGACTCCTGAATGACCCAGATTAGTCCCATGGCCACCATGTATCCATAATCTTCTGAGAGGCATTAGACCTACCTCCAGGTAAGGTAGGTTGAAGTCCCCTAGAACCAAAAGCTCAGAAATTCTAATTCCAACTATGGAATCCAGGAGCGCAGAAAGACAGGTCTGTGTTTGGTAGAAAGTTTGTTATCATAGCAGCAATCCCAACAAGTCCTAGAGCTCAACCTAAATAATAGAGTCTCATTCCAGTGAACTGCACAGTAGTGCCTAAGAGTATCACAATAGCTGTTCCCTGAACATAATTATTTTTTGAAAAGGGAACAGCCTTCTCAGAGCCCAATCAGATTTTGATGATACATGTCTGATAAGATCACAGATGAGGACTAACTTGGCATTCTGCAACAACAACTGGAAGCCAAGGCCTGGAAGATCTGCAAGCTAAGAAATAGAGTCAAGTACAGGGGTGCGATAGAATGTGACAATAAGACCCCCCCAAAATGACCCATTCATATCTTCCACCATATTGTTCCCTATCATCATTGCAATTATTATGTTCTGGCCTGCCTTTAAGCACCCCAAAATCTCCCCTTCCCTCAACTGATACTAACACATCTCCAAATTAGAAAGTCCTGATTGCATCACTTAACAAAGAATCCAACCCATAAATAGCCCCCTACAGGGCTATTTGGGTTCCTGGTGTGGTACTCCCATACACTCAGCACAGTGGTGGGATTCAAATTTTTTTACTACCAGTTCTGTGGGCATGGCTTGGTGGGCATGGCAGGGGAAGGATAGTGTAAAATCTCCAGTCAGAGGTGGTATTTGCTAGTTCTCTGAACTACTCCAATTTCCACTACTGGTTCTTGAGAACTAATCAGAACATGCTGAATACCACCTCTGACTCAGCCTCTCCAGCTATCTTAGACAGTACCCCCATCCCAAAGAAGCACCCCTCACCCAGCAGCTCCTACTTTTATTTTCTACTGCATTTTGTGTGTGGCAGTTGGTTGTTAATGTCCTATGACTTTGAATGGGCTAAATCCTGCATGCAAATTTTCTGGAGAAGCAGAGCAAGAAGAAATTCTGTTCTCCAAAATTGTAATCACATTTACCCATTAAGGCTTTGTGCAAATGCAGATTTCCAGCTGACATGAAAACTGAACATGCAGATACCTGCAGGAGGCCGTGTCATTTGAAGGAAGTCTGCAGGGGCACCCAGAACTTCACCAGAACATCCATTCCATCAGCATCCCAATTGTACTCTGACCCAACAGAGCTTTGATCCTTGTGGAAGGGCACATTTGGTTGTAAGTCATTTTCTTTTTGTTATCATTGTTTCATATTTTATTAATCAGTCATCTATGGTAGAGAGATTCCCCGTAGAGCTCCTTTATTTTACCTGTCTGTGACATTTCATGCAAGTTTCTGGAATTATATTGGCCTAAATTAAGGCAGTTCTTTTGCTTGGATTCTCTAATTCTGCACTACAAACTTACAGTTGGTCTGAGTTCTCCTTTTCTTTTTCAGCTGGGTACTTATGTGTCTCTATTTTATTACTAACACTTTCTTTCACCATTTATTGTTGGATTTGTAATCAATTTGTAATGGCTGCCCATCTCAACCACTAACTCTGTACAGCAAACAAAATTAAAAATGAAAGAAACAATTGCAAGAATACAAAAGTGTGAGAAGTAAAATACCTCTTACTTCTGTTCTATTTTTATATGTCTATTTCCAATTTGATAGAAACAACTACCCGGTTTTTCACTCTCTACCAGTTCATACACCTGAGGGGCAAATGTGGGAAGCTTAGAAACATAAATGACTCCAGGGAATTGATAGAGTAGATTTTGGCATAACATATTCTGAATCCTAGAATAGACAGACAAAGAATGTGATATAGCATTTCTCCTCTCATTGGTATTGGACAGTTCAGGATGCACATTTTGGCTTACTTCCTAGAGTACTGCAATCCAAAATACAGCCTCTTTGTTTGTAAGTTAATGTGCCAACTTAGCCAATGGTGGCTAATTCCACTAACTAAAAATTGATTGAATCTTGGTTTAGTCCATCTATTTTCCTTGTTATTGTTGGCTGCTTTTTTTTTTTTTAACTAAGCACAATTGAGAATCAGCTCTTAATTTCCAAGTTTGGCAGCATGCTCTGGAGGCCTCAGCTTGGAATCCAGGGACTGCATCTGGCCCAAGGATTATGTTCTTCTCCTGCTGGCTTAATGGGCTACATGGGAATAGCTGTCATTGTAAAAATGGGAGAAAACATTTCATTAAATGAGAGTTCAGAGAGTTAAACAGGCATTATGCTGTATACAAAAACAGAAATGGGCCATTTATGCTTGTAAAACCACAAGTTTATAGCTATGTTCTAACCATTGGGATGTAAATTTTTGAGTTATCTTTCCATGTCAGAGAGATTTGTGTGTCTAATTCTTTACAATTGAGTAAGCATGCTAATAATGGGCTAATATCAATAAGTTTGCATGAGAAAACATGAGGTCAGATTCCATTTTTTTTCATGCTGAGCAAAATGATACTGGTTGCCTTTCCCTTCTATTATATACTTTTAGGATAGCCCTGGCTGTGCATGATGGAATGCTGAACTTCTGGTCTGAGATAGCAATGCTTCCCCTATCCTTTTCATGACCCAAATAAGCAACCTGGATACCCAGCCACTCTAGGGTAGACCTAGCTACAGTGGATATGGAAAGTCTACAAATACCAGGTTTTTGAGATGTAAACAAAATCAGACCAAGATAAATCACTTCCACCTTTAACATAATATTTAAGCTGTATAATTCAATTGAAAAACAAATGAAATATTTTATGGGGAAATAGCAATAAATAACCAGAATAATGTGGCTGCATAAGTTTGCACGCTCTTAAACTAATATTTGGTTGAAGAATCTTTTGATTTTGATGACAGCATTCAGTCTTTTTGGGTAGGAACATATCCATGAAGTACAAATTGTCTTGGGAGTCATTATTCATTCTTCCTTGTAGAAGTGTTCCAAATCTGTCAGATTGAGAGGCCATCTCCTGTGCAAAGGCCTCTTTGGATTTTCAATTGGATTCAGGTCCAGTCCCTGGCTGGGCCAATCCAAAACTTTGATCTTCTTCTGGTGAAGCCATTTTTTGTTGATTTGATAATATGCTTTGGGTCGTTGTCATGTTGAAAGGTGAAATTTCTCTTCATTTTCAGCATTTTAACAGAGACCTGAAGGTTTTGCGCCAACATTGACTTATATTTGGAACTATTTATAATTCTCTTTACTTTGACTAAAGCCCCAGATCCAGCTGATGAAAAGCAACCTCAAAGCATAATGCCATCACCACCATGCTTCATAGTAGGTATGGTATACTTCTAGTGATGCAGTATGTGCCAAACATATTTTTTGGAATTATGACCAAAAAATTCAACTTTGGTTTCATCAGACCATAACACATTTCTTCACATGCTTTTGTCAGACTTAACATAGGTTTTCGCGAAATATAGCCAGAGTTGGATGTTTTTCTTCTTGCTTTTCATCAATTTTGGAGGGATATCCAGTTCTTGGTAATGTCACCATTGTGCCATATTTTCTTCACTTATTGATGACTGTCTTCAATGTGTTTCATGGTATATCCAATGTTTTAGTGGGGGGGGGGGGAATTGTACTCTTCTCCTGACTCATACCTTCCAATAATGACATAACTTTGATGCTTTGCAAACTCTTTGCAAACCATGGCTTTTGTTATAAGAGGCAACTGAGTAAATGTCAGAAAAATCCTAGTGGAACAGCTGAATTTTATGCTTATGCACCATATTATTATATATATTTTTACTGTTACTTTTTTTGCCCTCTGAAAATTTTCAGTTTGTTTTTCAAATCAATTGTGCAACTTATGTTAGATTACAGGTGTAAAAAATTCTGAAATGATTTATCTTGGTCTGATTTTTGTATGTCTCAAAAACCTGGCATTTTAACAGGTTTTATATATCCATTGTAGATTCTTCCTAGTTAATCATCTTCCTAGCTAATCATAATCTTGGAACACCATTCACAAGGGACTAGATCTGTTTTATTAAATCCATTGCTGGCATATAGAAACAGGATATTCTAGAATTGAAAATAATATAGAGTGCCTCATAAAATAAAACACCCCTTAAAACATGCCCACATCATGTCAATATGGAGGTTTTAAGTTTCAAAAATACTAAACAAGACATGAAGTGAATAATAGACTAATGAGCATGTCTTTCAAATTAGAGTTCCTGGCAATCTTTGCACTGTTTTTTCCCCCATTCCATTTTCTTTTATTTGCAATAGTTGAAATATATGCCTCCCTCTTGATTAATTTATTTTCTAATTTGTGCAGCTTTAATCATAATTCTTCTGTTCAGTTGTGTAACATCTCTTGAGGGATACATTTGTGAGCTATGTTTTATTATGGAATTAGCAGGTGCAGCCAGGAAAGGAAAATACTTTGCTAACTTTTTCCCCCAAAAGTTTGCAGGCTATTGTTTTGATTTAATTTGGTTGATAATGGATGGTGGCAGTGACAGAGCAGACAGGTTTTCTGAGGTAGTGAACAAGTACTTTTTAGATATTGTTCACTAAACACAAAGATATCAATTCTTTGAAAACATTTTTATTCAATTCAATGGGAGTCAGCCATGTATGACTTACTAAAAATCTGCATTATATCATCTACAATATAACCATTGCTAGGAATAAATAATTATAGATTTTTTTAACAATGTTCCAGAACCTCAATTATTTTCTAGCATCTCACCAATAAAGGTGAATATCTCTCATAGCATGATTGCAAAAAGTTATATTGTAAGTTTAAAGGTCTGTGGCAACCTTTTCAGAATTATCATAAACCTTTTAACTGTTCAATCATCAATTTCATATTCTCCGCCTACAGATATTTTGACTTGGTTCCACACAATCTGAAAAATGAATTTGTTAAATTTACATAGCAGAGATATAACGTGATGTGAACCCTTGTCCTTGTTTCTATGACATTACCAATGGTTTGATGAAGCAAACTGTAAATCTCTTTAGAGATCTTCAAACGTGGAGTGCTCTATAACGTGCAAAGACCACTTTCCCTTTAATAAGGTAGAAATAGGAGACTGTTAAAATCCTTATATCCACTTATGGGGCTCCCTTCTCACTTGGGAAGGAAAAATATTTAAGACAGACAAATGGATAGTTTAAAGAACTGGAGACATAATACAAGGCAAAGAGGAAGGACTAAGAATCCATCAGATCTTTTACCAATTCTCAACCCAGGCAAGAATATGACCTATTTTAAACTTTTCAAAATTAGGACCACCCATACTGGATGTTATTCAGGAGGGCAATCTTATATTTCTCAGAATACAGGCTTAAATATCTAGCCTCAAAGGAGCAAACATTGAATTATCTATCATTTTTAGGCTTCCATAAGATTGTTCCCTAAGTGACTAAATGAGGAATAAGACTGATAAATTTCAGATCAGGGCTGGGTTAAGCTCTTATACCTGCATTGCTGATTCCCACCACCTTTAAAAGGTGTTTAATATTGCCATTAATCAGAGAAAATACATACAAGTTCTACATTGAACTCTCGCTATGGAAGGAAGGAAGGAAGGAAGGAAGGAAGGAAGGAAGGAAGGAAGGAAGGAAGGAAGGAAGGAAGGAAGGAAGGAAGGAAGGAAGGAAGGAAGGAAGGAAGGAAGGAAGGAAGGAAAGGAAGATAAATATTGCTTTATATCAGGGTCATCTGACCCTCACACACAGTCTCTAGTCTCCTGGTTTCATATTAAGATACCTACCAGGCCCTAATTCTCATGTGCATTCTTTTGCACAGCTTGAAGTACAAATTGCAAGAAGAAAGGAAGATAAATATTTTTTGTAGAGCAGTAATAGATCCTTTTATCAAGTGAACTTTGATTACATTTCCCCTATATTTTAAAACTGGTTGGCAGAAATTCTGACAACTGAAAGAAAAGTCGAAGGTTTTTTTTTTTTAACAACAATACACTGCCATACAATAATCTGGAAATCTAAAATTAAATATTTAATTAGAATTTTGATTTGCTTTCAAGATAGGTGGCATTGCACAGGCTATATTACAATCTTTTATACTTTTTTTTGTTTTGCCCAAAAAATTACTGTATATTTTAAACAGGCCACTTTAATATTAATACATGTGTAATAGATTCAGAACTGAAAAAAAAAAATCAGCTAAAGATGGTGCATTTTACAGTATTGGGAAAATTACAGGATTTTCTTTCTTTGTATTGTAAAAACATTTTTTAACAATTTACCTACATTAATCAAAAAGTACAGCATATTTAATAATTTTACAAATGTTTCATAAAAAATATATCTCTGTACAAAAAGTTCTTTTGCACCTACTTTATGTCACAGCAGCATGAGGTGAAATGGCAGGATGGAGTACTGAGAATGAAAATTAGGTTGATGGTCATAATGCCAGCTTCCCCCTCCCCCCTTCTTGAATGACAGCTTTTGTTTAGTTTACAAAATATATTACAGAAGAAAAAAAATTATTGCAGCTAGCCTGGAGAAAGGCAAGATGGGTAATACAAGCAGATTTAAACAGCTTTGAAGCACATTACCTATTTTTTTTTAATTGTTCTTTCTTTTAGCATGTTCATCTTTGCTTTATCATAATAAATCTGAGACTTCTTGGGGAAGAGTCGACTATAAATGCCTCATAGGGAAAAAAAAAATGCATTATTTGCTTTGGCATGAGAGTACCACAACAACTGAGGGGACTTGGCTGTGTTTTCAAGTTGCTCTGCAGCTCAAGCCCTACTCAAGTGAATAGACTTTAGGTGGCACTTGGGGATCTGGGCTCTGAAAATAATGGAAGAAATGGAAGATCAAACGTGGTCAGTGCATACAATGTGACTGTAACAAAAACAGATGGAACACAAAAACTCTTTAGAGATAGGCACAGAGGTGACCCCAAAAAAACAAAAAAAAAGGCCTTTCTACAAACCTATTTTTATTAGATAGATACACTGTACGTGCAAAACAAGCTGTTTCCTGCAGTTTCCCCTGTATCAGTGGGCCTGCAGAAAGTTTAGTACCAACTCAAATGAAATATTTCCAACTGAAATGGTTTTGCCTGCATTAGATAAAGTGTTGATGACTTCTAATTGTAGCATAAACAACCTTACTCTTTGTGGTATAATTATACTTCACTGATACATGTGAAGCTTAGTCAAGATCTTAAACGAAGACATTATAAAAGAGAAAAAACAACAAAAACAAAACTCTAATTCTAATTTCATGATTCATTGTGGTCAGTGAATGCCACTCCATTAACTGGAATGTTCTCCCAATTCATTTCAATAGATGAAGCTCATCCAGTGGGCCTTCTCCTGTGCAGCTGACTTCAAAGCAATGAATTAGGCTCCCCATAGCGAGCATTTATCAGCACTCTGAATCAGGACACATGCTGATAGCACTATTATAAAAATTTCCCTCTTCTTACATTTAATCCAGACTTGGTCATAGTTAGGAAAAAAACAGTTATTTCTCTCAATGCTGTATGTTTTTTTTAATAACTTTGGTTACTTTTGCCATCAATATAATTTTCGATAAAGTGACTACAAAGGCAGCAGTGACAGTTTGACTTTCTCCAGTGGACAACAATGCAAGACAGCAAGGAAGCTATGCTTCAAGAAATATAGCTTGACATTGCTGCCCTTCTAGAGAAGGTGAAACATCTGTTGAGGATCATATAAAATTGTAATGTACGTGGCATATTCATAGGTTATCAGCATCTGAAGCAAAGCAGCATGTCTAGACACCTCCTAGGTTTATAAGAATAAACTTTAAAACAAAACCCAAGCGGACAGCAAAATATATTGATATTGCTGGTATCTTCCATCAAAACTATATAACATTTTCTATTTTGATCAGATTGCCTTGCAAACTTTTCTTGCCATAAAACATAAAGTTATCATCTTTCCTGTTAACACTGAATTTTTGGTTATGTATTTAGTCATTGAAGTGTTCAACAAGAATTAAAAGCAAAGAAACAAACTTTGAGAGGGAGGGTGGACAAAATCACGGCCAAGGTCCAAACAGCTACTTTAGGCACCCAGAAATTTGGATTGCCAAGGGTTTTCTTCCACTTAACAACACAAAAAGAGGTCTTGCAATATACTTAATTTAGTTTGAAAATCTGTTCCATTTTTCCATTTCAAAAATAATTGAATGTTGTTTAGGGCTGTTAAGCCTAATGTTCCTGAGGACATGAGGAGCTAATTGTGCAGCTGTTTAGAACCTGTCTTGTGTACTAACTTGAAAAAACTTTGGGGAAGAACAATCCTAAAAGCCTTTCTTTCTTTCTTTCTTTCTTTCTTTCTTTCTTTCTTTCTTTCTTTCTTTCTTTCTTTCTTTCTTTCTTTCTTTCTTTCTTTCTTTCTTTCTTTCTTTCTTTCTTTCTTTCTTTCTTTCTTTCTTTCTTTCTTTCTCTTTCCTTCCAAATCAGTGGTAATGTATCTCATTATTGTCCCACTGAAGCTACGAGAAATAATAGCAATGATTTATCCTGTAATGATATAAAAAACAGTGCATAAGCACGTGTCCTTAAATCCATCAGGATGAATTAGGTATTTGCACATCATTGCATAACTGTCCAGAGAACTGCATGCAAGCTAAAATTGGATGTAACAATGAGGTTGATTTAATTGACAAGAGTTGCTGTCAACATTTTGGGCAACCTGAATCGTAACTGGACTTTAAACTATGAGATGGTGACCCTCTATTGCCCAGTACAATACAATGAGACTCCTATGCCTTGTTCTCCCACTAATCTACTAAGCAAAGGAGTAGAGAGTAGCAAAGTCTGATTCCATCATACCTATTTGTATAGGTATCCTTAATTCTGTCCAACAGTGCTATAGATTTCTTATGCCAATGCCATTTGTGGCATCCATGCTGTAGATCTGCCACATTGAATCCATGATATTTGTCAAAGAATTACATGATTCAAGAATCTGTCAATTATTTTTGTTGTAGCCCATTCCCCGTTTTTGGGGAGGAGGGAGAGGCTATGCTCATTTTATTATACTGAGAAATACCTCTAAATCTCAAACTTGCTCTGTCAAGCTGTATGATTACAAAAGCATTAAGCAGTATTGGTTAAAAATGTACCAAACAAAACAATCCCACACAGAAACACACACACAGACACGCACACACCCCCATACAACCCATGGAAAAGGGTCATGGTTGCTCTGGGAAGTTGCTGTGTTGAATATGACTGAGTTCCAAGTTCTATGCCTCTGAAAGCATAATGGTACAGCAGAAATTCATGTCAGTGGAGGGGAAGAATAAAAGATGGAAAACGAATGCAAAAAAGGAAGACTGTTTTATGAGCACAAGGCTCACAGGCTTTATGAACTATTTAAAATAAATTACTATTCACATTTTATACATGGCAAGCAGCAGAAGCTGCTTGACCCCCCTGCTGTTATACAGTATGACACTGACAGTAATGAATCACATCAGAGAAGAAACAATACTGGGATTAATGTTTAGTAGATATGGGACCCCTCTCTTCATAATCCAATTAATTATTCTTATTCCTAGCTCTGGTGTTTATAGAAAAAAAAATTCAACCAGAATCCTGTTCATGAATTATCCTAGCAGGATTAAGTAAATGGATTGTTGTATAACATACATATTAGAAAAAAAAATGTCATGGAATGATTTACTGGATTAAAAAAAAAGTCCAAATGCTTATATACAATGTGTGTATAAACCCTGTATATTTGTTTTTTTAACCAGTATCTTACTCATTCATACCACACTAGTGCAAAAAATTGTGCATTAACATTTTGCAATACAACAGCTGACTGGGAAGTTTGTAGACTGCCTTCTACATGAACATCTGAGATATACTGTACTGCTGTATTGTGAACAAGGTTTCAATGGTAAAGCAATTCGGAGATGTGTGCAGGCCCCGAGGAAGTTTGTCATCTTCTCCTTTGTCGTCTCCTTTGATTGGTTTTGTTTAAATCTCCTTCGGAGTGTTCTTATTCCTGGGGATAATTTATGGTGCTATTGTTTGTTATAGGTCCCAAGGGAGTGATCCGAGTGCCCAGAAGATTGCATTGAAAGGCATCCAGCCACATACAAATGTGAAAGTCTGAGGCATTTAAATATGACAGATGGATATGACTTGGCAGTCTTCCTTGAAAGTGTGCCTTAATTTGGAGCAAATACAGCCAGGTATTTCAAATCCACCTTTGAGACAAAGACATCTCCTTAGTCTTGATTCCCCAGAAGACTGAGGTTCCAGCAAAAAAAAAGCCTTGCTGCATCTATGCCAGAAGATGTTGAAGATTACAGCAGTGAAGTCAAGTGGAGAAGGGAAACTGGTATATGGCACCAAAGGAATTACTGCTTGTCCATCAGAGGTATGGCTATGAATCAGTCAAATTGGGCACTGAAGGCTATACCACTGTACAAACTGTGTTCAGAGTTGTGTCAAACCTCACAGCTTTTGCCTCTGTGGGCTTTAAGTTTGTATCATACATAGGATTTTCAAATGATGCCTGTCCATTGCTGTTTTCATGTCCAGCATAACCATTGTACTGTACTTTTGGTCTTGTTCTGCAAGTGTAAAAAAAAAAAAAAGGAGAGAAAAACAATATGAGATTCAACTGTTGGAAATGTGGCAGAAGTAAGATAGTTTTGCTATTTCAAGGCATGATATTCAGAGAGTTGAACTGTAATTGACTTAGGAAGTATGGAGCAGAATGGTAAAATAAACCCTAACCCAGCATTTCTCATATATCAAAACAACATGGCTTTTCAGATGATTGTGGGATTCAAGAAATTAATCCAAATTCTTATCTGTCTAGTAACATCTTTTCTAAAAAGTCAAAGAATAAGCTGGGTCCTAAAACCTGGAGAAAGCAATTTTGTTTGATTTTTCCATCTGAAATGAGAAGCCACAATACCAGTGGTGAGATTCAAATATTTTTACTACTGGTTCTTGGGTGTGGCAGGGGAAGGATACTGTAAAATCTCCAGTCAGAGGTGGTATTTGCTGGTTCTCTGAACTACTCAAAATTTCCACTACCAGTTCTCCAGAACTGGTCAGAACCTGCTGAATATCACCTCTGCACAATACACCTTTTTCTAAAATTACAAGAGCAATGTGGATCATTCTGACCCTAGGGTTTCATCTGAGGAATGCTTTCCTTAGGAAGACTCATTCAGCATAAACTTTCAGCAACTTTTTTGACACAAGCTAATACTGTTTTACCATATACTACAACTTAGATTTGGTAATGGTTTTATTTATGTTTTGATGCTAAATCTGCTATTTTCTATGATGCTGGTTAAAATATTTGTTTTTGTTCCTCTTTTCTCATCCTATTCTAGTTACAGTTTTTGGAGGATAGCATAAAAACATTCTAAAGGAATTTTTGTTTTATTCACACTACTAAACTGAATGGATTTCCCTACCACTTGATATAGGTTGGTGAGAGTGCAAATAAATGTCAAAAGAATGCAAGAATAAATGTCAAATTTTTCAGCATTTCCTATGTGAAAAAGAATTGAACTAGGGAATGTATCTGGAAAATACGATGACCAACATGACAAATTTGGAAATATGTTTCTTACAGATAGAAGAAGAATGAAGAGTTTCAAAGACTGATAAAGCATAACATCATTGCCATTCATAACATTCTCAATTACTATGTTAAGAAAAAAAACCCATCTTAATAAAGCTAGCTATTTCACATACTAAAGTGTAGGATGAAAATATTATCATTTCTCTACTATATTAATTATTTAGATTAATTGAGAGATGTACTCATAGATACTGCCTAAAATAGAGTTTAACAGATGGGAATTGCTTTCCAGTAGGTTTTGAATGTTTTCATTCCAGTCCTTAAGACTAAAAGCCTACTAAATTGCAAGAAATAACTTCAAGGCTATTTCCCATTTCTGTAATTGTGAAAATAGATTTCAGCAGATAAAATACTATAGCATTTTTAAAAAATATCAGGGGGATTTACAGTACTTCTTTTCATAAGCCAATGCTAATGATGCACTTAATGGTTTGCACTGTCACTTGTAATGCTACCAACAGATTTGAGCAACTAGGCTTCAATCAGTAGCTGGCCACCAATGATAATGCAGTACATGTAAATTAGCATCTGTCTTGGCTTGAGCACTGCATATAAACAGGCATATATTTGGCTAAATAATGTACACAATAACCATACATTTGGAAAAGGTGCACAAATATTAGAACAGTACACATCATTTGAAGGGGCACTTCTGTAAGTATGCTGGCATGAACCCAATGCCTCTACTCAAAGACTAGAAGCAACTGCAGCCTTCATAATGGTAAACACACAGCTTATTTAAAGATTTTTCCAGGTCACTTCTGCAGACCAGCTTTGTTGTCTTGCAAAGCAAATGTATTATCAACACATACTAGACCACCCAGGAGGTACTTGAAAAGAGCTATATGAAGACTTCTTACAGAAATCACTGTCTTAGCATTCCTAATATATATATGAGTATAGGGTTATACAAAGGCATATATTAATAACAGTTACGTATAACAACAATTTATTTGGTTGCTGTGTGCTTTTAAATAAAGCAAAAAAGAATTGTTCAGCATGATTAGCAAGCAAGGGTAGGCATTCAGCTTGAAAGTACTGCATTTACCCCTTTAAAAGGAGTTAAGTATTTTACCGAAGTGCTAGAAATAAAGGAAAAAATGGTTTCAATACAGAAAACATCCTTGGGATGGTCCTAATAGAGGGACAAAAATGCCATATTCAATCTGATTGATTCATCTTTACAAAAAAATCATATATTTTATGACACTTTTGGCTAAGAAAATTATCTGAGAAAGAACTATGTAGTAATTTCAGAGAAGTAATTTGAGCTGCTTTTCAGGAAAGGGTGTCTTTCCCTGCCTAATGAAGGCAATGATAAAACCATTATTAAATAACTTTTCTCTTGATTGAAAACTGCTGGGGAAAGTGAGTGACTACTGTCTAATTTCTCACTACTCCAGAGACACATTCATTGGACCAACTCTATTGAGATTCAGCCATGACATGGGATTCGGATTGCTCTGATCTTTGGTGGATGACATCTTCAAGAAATTGGAAAGCAGAATTTTCCCTTAGTAAAATACATAGTTGACACCATTTTACAATGAATTCCATTCTATTTCCCAATATATCAAAATGGGATTCTCAGAGACTACAAGCTCCATTTTGTTCAGTAATCCATTCGTAGCCATATTCATCTTATGAGAAAGAACTCAGAATATTGGAGTGAATTTCCATCAGTATGCAGATGACATCCTTATCAATTCCATTTGCTAACAACTTAATATGAATCAATTGTTTGTCTTGGCCAATGCCCAAGTTTGATAACAAAGATGAACAACCTGTAATTAAAACCATACCCAGGAGGATACTGTTGGTGAGTAGAAAATTGGCCTGTAGAATTAGAGTTAAGTCTTTTTTAAATGAGTTATATTGTCTGTGAAAGACCCATTTTCTGAATTGGAAATACTCCTTGACCCTCAAATTATTTCTGAAGAGGGAAGGATGAGTTTGCACAATTCTATGCAACCTTAGTTATTTCTGAAATATTATTTTCCACTTTTAGATTATCCTAGAATAATATCTTAAAACCTGAATTGGTGTAAACCATCTGCTAATTAATACTTGGAACTAAGAGGTCATGTCACCATGTTGAAAGGGGATACGGTGGCACAATGGCTTAATGATGCTGGAACTGCTGGCCAGAAATGGTCTGCACTCCAGTAGTTTGAGTCCAGCTCCGTGAGATAGAGTGAGCTTCCATAGCTTGACCCCTAGCTCCTGCCCATCTAGCAGTTGGGAAGCATGCAATATTGCAAGTAGATACACCTGTGGGAAAAATCAAGAGGCGTTTGTGTGTGTGAAAAAAGCAGAAGCCGGCATTGGTCCTGGCCGGATGTGAGGCAATGCAATATGAGCGAGGCAAGGTGAGACTGGAAGAGGAGCTTGGAAGAGCTAGCAACCTGACCACTGCTACTCAGTTGTTGTAAGCTCCTTCATCTCTGCTGTGCACCACAGAAAGTACACAAGCACTAAACAGAATGAACTAGCAATTTAGGCTGTCAGGACTGCACTGTGTCTACCATGTAGATTTCTGCAGCATTGTATGCCATATGCTAAATAACCTATGTTGAAAGAACCTTGCTAGTTAATGATTTCACATTTAACATTAAGTGGATCATAAGGTGTTTACTATACCTGTGTTTGTAGAGGTAAAATGCAAACCCTGATAATATTAGAGCAAAGAATGGTACCAGGATGGCAGCTGCCACAGAACTGCTATTTGTACCATAGCTATGATTGGAGTGATCGGCATCCACATTTAAAGGACCTGAAGATTAAATAAACACAGTCAACACTGTATTTTCAGGAAAGCGTGTGCATGTATATATAAAATTGACAGAGGGAAATTTGAGAATCAGAGTTTCTTCGCCCAGGTTTGTCCAAGGGGGAAACAGCTTTTGAATTCTGACCCCTACAAGAATTCTATTTTCATTATCCTAGGATCAAAGAGTAAGATGCAAAACAATCTGGTATGGTCTATTAGAAATGCAAGAGATATACTAAATCCTTGGTAGATTTGAAACTGAAACTTATTTTCTTTTCATTTCAACGACATGGAAAATTCAAAAGAACCTAAGTGATTTAAATGGCACAGAATGCTCTCCATCATCAAACAGAAACTTTAATAATTTGTAAAAGTATTTTAGGCTGCAATCAATATAAGTAAGTCCCAGTGAACATAATTGGGGCTTACTTTTCAATAAACATGCATAGGATCGCATTGCTGACGCACTAGGATAAAATCATCATCATACGTTATCTATGCCTCATAAATATTTATACTGAGAGATTTTATATAAACAATCTGCAGTTAGGTTGCAGTGGCATAAAAAATGAAATAGCTACATCAAAATATTGAAATAGATACATAACATCATATTTTATCTAATATAGGCGAATTATAAATTTGATAAAAATTCAGCAAAGCAAATATAACTATTTGTTCTAATTGCTCACTCCCTGAATGAGGTAACATAATTGAATGGGAGTGACATACAGTACATTATGGAGTGTTCAAAAGGCATTCTTACTTTCTCTTTGGAACATAAATTTTCCAAAATCTTTTCCATGTATATCACCTTGATAAGTAAACACACCTCTTTCAAGCCCAGATGATACCTGAAATAGAAAGAATCTATCTCAAACCAATTTGTTGACTGAATAAACTGATCCACAATTCACAATGTTATTAATTCATCCATATTTCATATTATTTATTTACTTATCTATTCATTCAATTAACATTTTCAGTTAACATTTTTTTCAGAGATGTATATTTACTTACATAGCCATCCAGGGCCCACTTGTCCTTTTCAAGCTTGTTTACAAAACTTTCTTTAGGATTTTTAACGTGATAGACTTTCAGAAGCAAATGAGCTTCTTCTTTCTTGTAAGTGCCTATAAAGGATTATTTGAAAGCAAGTTTATATAACCATATGTATTCAAGAAATTCGTATGTGAAATAAGATTAATTACTCTTTCAACTTCATTTACATAAAACGAGGACTAGTTAGTGATTGCTATGCAAACTTGTATAAGAAGGCAAATAGAATCCCTACTTTGTTACAGTAAAGCTTCTAAACTATGCACATGTTACCTGAATGTCATGGCAATATTTTTATAATACACCTTAATAAAGTTGTGGGAATGATGAAATCAGCAGGACATATGACACTATTTTACTTAGTTATATGATTACCCTATCACATATAATTCTGGCCTTCAAATATTACAAATCCAAAATACAAGTCTTAATTTGCCCAAATTAAATATGAACTGGACTTGTGAGTTTGTAGAATGTTTTTCTTTTATTTCTAGCACTTCAGTAAAATACTTATTCCTTTTATATTATGCAAATGCGGTACGTTCAAGCTAAATGTTGATTTACAAAAAGTACACAGAATTTTTATGTTTAAATATACATTCAGAAACCTGTCATTTTAAATTTATGCTATTGAAAAGACAAGCCATTAAAAAATAATAATAAAAATAGTTGCATATTAACCTAAAATTATTAATGGCCAACTGATGCTGAAACCTTTTAAATATGACATATTTCACAGAAATGATTACATTATTAGTAAAAAAAATCCATGTTTTATCATTCTTATTAAAAAGGAATTATTCAAGATTAAAATAAGCTGCCAAGTACCAAAAGAAAATTATAACTATGTATACCCAATTCAAAATTCAAATGGAAATTGCAGATACTGAAAGTCATAATAAAACTGAACTACAGATTTTAGTTCTACCTAAAAAATTAACTTAGTGTGTTAGGAAATCATAAAGTTCAATCTATAGCAATACAATTGTTAAAATTTAGTTTCCATTTGTTTTGTTTTGATCAAGCATCTGATGATTTTGCCCACTTAACACACACCTTTTTCAACACACACACACACACACACACACACACACACACGCAAAAGAAGATTGCAAGTCATGGTCATGTGAAGTTTAAACTACTGTGTGTGTTGCATTTAACGACTGCACAAAGGACTGCTAGAACTCGCATCACTAAGTGGGGTGATTACATGATGTTTTGCTTAACAATTGCTTTGCTTAGCAATGGAATGTTCAGTGTCAATTAGGATTGTTAAATAAGGACTACCTGTATATCCACAAATGTCCACCATGACTCTTTAATCAGCATATCACTTGGATAGCTTCAATGACAGATGTCCGATTTTTGATCTCACCTGATAATTTAAGTTGCATGCTGGATGCATCAATGAATGTAGCATTCACCTTGCTGCTTGTAGCATTGAACCAGTCAACTGTAAGAGTTGCGACTTGTCTTTTCCCTAGATGCTCATAAAACCCCTTCCACAGTGAATTTATAAAAAATACATCAGAGGGAACTGAAGAAAAAAGACAAAAGGAAATCACCTTGATATACAAATAGATGCCTTTTTTAAATTCAACAAGTTATTCAGTACATTATTATAGTCGGCACACAGGTGGTTCCATAACTGGTAATATGTCAATCTGCAATATTAATATATCAATGATAACACTTTTGGTAAACCTTGATGTATAGAAGTTTTTGTTGTACCACGAATAATTTCAAGTTAAAGTAAACTAATTTCATGATAGATTGCAAGTCCCTTCAGTTTCTTAATTTAAAACTCTGTTTTTCCCATTTTCACAGTATCCCCTTCCCCAAAATATGCATGGTTTTATACCCGCACAAACACACACACACATTTTCCTATGCATTTCTTCCCTTGTATTCCTTTAATACATAGTTTTGCCCAATATACATATTTCTTTGTAAAAAAGTCTCCATAATGAATAGATAGGTAGGAAAATGCCAAATTAACTAAATTTGTTTTAAAATAAATCTCAAGAAACCACTCTCTCTTTCCCTATTTCAATCTCTTTTCCAGCTCGCCAAAAAGATACCAGGAAAGAGCTAATTTTTAAAAAGTTGTGAGCATATTGGTCATTGTAATGAAATGTTTTTGAAATAATGTATTGGAACAATATTACATTTTTACTTAAGAAAAACATTCATCCACTAGAAAAAAATAGCTCAAGGCAGTTTGGATGCATTCTTGACAAACAGTATACATGGTTAAATCCCATTTATTTCATTTAGAATCATACATGAAAAATTGGATATTGGCACACAATTTAACATTTTTGGGAAGAATTAATGTGATATCTGACTCTCATGCCTACAATAAAACAGTGTCCCCTGTTCTGATTACTCTCATGGTAACTTTGTTGTTTAAAATATAGGGCAGCTTATTTGCCAGCCTCTTTTCCTCTTGGTAGTAAGGTGGCCATGGATTCTTGATTTTCTTTCATTATTTGGGAGACAAGCAAAAGCAAAACCTCTCAATCAGCAAGGAAATAGGTGGATTGTAATGTTACACGGTATCAAATATATTGTGCGAATTAATTACTATTTAATCTCAGATTTTAGTTTTGTTGGTAGGTGAGAGACAGGAAGCACATTTTGTTTAAAGAATAAAAAGACACATTGCACATTCAACACTGAAGACACACTGAAAGCATTGTAAGGTTATAACACCACTGAAAAAAATGCACAGATAGCCGGATAATTATGAACACTAGTCTTGTGACATGAATTTTTCGTTTTGTGGTATTATGAGCTAATTAGTCCTCAGGCTGAAACATCTAGGTGAGAATTATATAAACAGACTTGAGAAAGTTAAATTCTTATTGTCTTAGCATTGATATATGTTTCACTGGTACCTGGGTAAGCTACAGTACAGAGAAAACTTCAATGGGCAATGAAAGTTAAGTGCTGATAGTGTTGTTATTTTGTTTTGTAAGGGCTCACAGAGTCTCCAAAGCTAAGAATTGTACAACAAATAAGCAATATTACATAAAGTCTCTGAAATCTGACAAAATTTTAACTTTTTCATATAAAATCTTTTTAGGTGGAAGTAGTAGGATTGTTCAAATCACAAGCTCTTAGGCATATTTTTTTTTTTAAAAAAATATTTAGTTTCTATTTATTTGTGCAATTTTGTGTGAATGCCATCTGTGTATACACCACAACACTTCCAAGCACCCTGGTAAGAAGGAAGATCTATGGGTGTTGTTAAACATCCTTCGGGATAAGAATATATTTAAAGTTAGTGTTTGTTTTCTCATGTGACAGCTTTTAATCTATAATTGGTTGAACCAAAATTAAAGAATTTCTGAAAAGTTGTTTTTGTTTAAGAAAAGTTAGGAAGAAGAGACTCCCAAAGACTACTGTGTTGCAAGACAAAGGCCTATTTATAGAATAAACAGTCAAATTTAGAATTTAAATTTATTATATTTCAATTTCAAATCACAAATTTCAGTAGAAGCTTTCCATTTTCAAATCATGGCTGATTTGCACATTACTGTAACAGATAACAGATAATCAGAGTTGGAAGGGACCTTGTAGATCATCTAGTCCAACCCCCCGCCCAAGCGGGAGACCCTACACAATTTCTGACAAATGGCAGTCCAATCTCTTCTTGAAAGTCTCAAGTGATGGTGCTCCCACAACTTCTGAGGGCAAGTTGTTCCATTGGTTGATTGTTCTCACTGTCAGAAAGTTTCTCCTTATTTCCAGATTAAATCTCTCCTTGTTCAGTTTCCACCATTATTCCTTGTCTGGCCTACAGGCGCTTTAGAAAATAGCTTGACCCTTTCCTCCCTGTGGCAGCCTGTCACATGGTATTTTTGCCTGTGAATCCTGTAAATCCTCCTCTGAGGCCAGGGTTATGAATTTGAAAGTTAAGCAAATCCAGGAGAAATTTAAATTTAAAATTGAACAAATTAAAATATGCAACATTATGAAATGAATTTGATTTTTAAAATGTACTTGCTTTTCTCTAGCATGCTATTTATAAGATGGAAACAGAATATTTTTTACATACGACACTGGTGTTGTTGTTTAACTCCTACTTTTATGATAAGGCTCTCCATTATAGTACATCGTCTGATATAAAGCAATAGTCTCTCTATATTCTAATATATAATATATGGATCTTTTAAAATCTAGTTCTAGATTTTAGTTTCCAGAAATGAATTTCTAGTTCTAGAACTAATGCTATCTAGTTTTATGATGATAAAATTATGGATTGGCTGTGCATAAGAATGCATTGGGGAAACCACATAATTGAAGGTATTCAATCTATCTGGCTACCTAGCCATGCTGTACAGCATATCTTTTTGTTATGCATTAGAATGGCCTAATTTATTTCAGGCTTCTGAACAAGCCAGGAAAAGGAGCCAATGTTTTGAGAGTTGTATTGACATTAAATATGGGGAGGGGTCTTTAACATGGCATCTTTTTGTCAAGCTTAAAAGGGGGTGGGGAAAAGATCTGGTTGTATTAATAAGCAGTGAAAGAATTGCACAATGTGCTTATATGAGGTTCAGAGTATTTTTTTAAATCACTTTTTAATCACTTAGAGCTCTATATAGCATAATAGAATAACAGAGTTAGAAGGGAGCTTGAATGTTTTCTAGTCCAACCTCTGCTTGGCTCTATATCATGCTGGACAAATAGTTGTCCAATCTCTTCTTAAAAACCTCAGTGTTGGGGCACTGAATGCAACCCGTTTCACTGTTAATTGTTCTTACTGTCAAGAAATTTCTCCTTAGTTCTAGTTGGATCTCTCTTTGGTTAAGTTTCCATCCGTTACTTCTTGGCTTGCCCTCAGGTGCTTCAGAGAATAGGTTGTCTCCCTCTTCTTTTTGTTATTCAAATACTGGAAGACTGCTATCATGTCGCCTCTGGTACTTCTCTTCATTAGACAAGACATACTTAATTCTTGCAACTCTTCATCCTATGTTTTAGCTTCTAACCCTCTAATCATCTTCATTGCTCTTCTCTGGACTCTTTCTGGGGTCTCAACATCTTGTTTATATCACAGTGACCAAAATTGGATGCAGCGTTCCAAGTGTGATCTTACTAAAGCAGTATAAAGCCGTACTAACCCAGCACATTATCTTGACACTCTGTTGATGCCGCCTAGGACAATATTGACCTTTTTTTTGGCAGTTGCAAGCAATTGCTTGCCCATCCTTAAGTGTTTTCAGATCCCTTTCACATTCCTTCCAAACAGAAAAGTTTTGTAAGTGGGTAATGAAAATACCCCTAAATAATGCCAAAATAATGGATACCTTTTTAAAAAAAAATGCAGTTTCAGACAATTGAGCTTATATTCCAGTATTTGGGTAATTTTTTATATCAGTGATGAAGTGTTCTGATAAAGGCTAGAAGTATTTTTATTGTATGAGAAACTGCAGAAGAATTTAAGGTGCTTAGTTCTAAAACTGTTCTCGTATACAAACCTGGTGTTTTAGTTACTGTCTCATTAACTTCTCTCACTCCTTTACCTACAAGTAAAAAGACAAATTATCATTTTATGAACATATTTTTAATTGTTGATACATTATGCTTGACTGAGGCAATTGTGTGCTTTTTGATACACCTATTATTTATGGCAGACATATTTAAAATCTATATTTACATATTCAGATATAGTTCTGTATACTTATCAGAAACAAATAATTCAGAAGTCCAAAGTTTGCACCATGGCAAGTTTGCTGATAGTGGGGATAGTTGCTACTCTCATTTCTAAAAAAAATAATTGTTATATCAACCACAGTGCTGTAACAGAGAGCCTTAAACTAGTAATGATGAAGGTGTACATGTACATGTATGTCTTTATACACATTGAAAACTATAATTAAATTCTATTAAACTAATGACATAATTATAAACCAGAAACAGCTAGGACAATGATTCTATTTCTTACTCTGCACCAGTGGTTGGAAAACCTCTTGGTAATAGTATTATATAACAAACAATTCAAGTTTGTTGCACTACATATGCAAATGTTTTATCTTTGAGTGCCTCTCCTGCTAATCTCGTAGCAGTATAATTTGATGCATCGTAGCTCATAATGGCCAATGACATGTGCTTAGGAATGAAGACTATGACTAGATGGGAAAGAGGACTTCCTGAAGTGCAACAAGGAAAAATAGGCAGGCATTCAGGAAATAATCCTGCCTTATGTTCCTATTTGGAAAGGGCCAGCATTTTAAGCACAGTAATAAACAGTTCTATGTGTTGAATCCAGAAAGTATAGAGCTATAAAGAGCAATTCTTATCAAATCCTTTTTGCTTATATGTCTACTTTTTAAAAAGATATATATAGATTTATAGGAAAGTTTGTTTGTTTCTCATCAGGTGAAAAACATGCAACCTCATATTTATTTTACAAGTGGAGTTCTTGCAGATCTTCAGAGGAAGTTTATTTACATATTGAACTTGTATTATATGCACATCAAAGACTAAAAGACACACATGAAAAACTAAGACAGTGACATAGGAATTAGTAATGTATGTGTTGGATTAAGACTCGGCAATCTATAGCTCTGCAAATACTCTTGATCCTTAATTCCACCAGATGCACCATGGCCAATGTTTGGCACACCTAGAAAGCCATAGGTTGCTCATTCTTTGCACATACCAAATAATGTTTTCACATTGTAGTACATGATGGCTACTTATTTCTCATCCTTCTATAAGAGGGAGACCACATGAAGATTTCAGATTATCCAGCTCACTTATAGGAACCTATAGCAAGCAACATCAAGAGCTGTGGTGATATCCTTCTGAAGCAAGCTGGAGTTTACCATAGTAGATTGGAGTATGATTGTTATATGATTCTTGACAAGCCCACAGTTATAAGTAAAAAGCTGTTTTCCTCCATAAATGGAGACTTACAATCAGTTTTGAGAGAGATACATTCTAAAAGTAGTCTAAGCTACAAGTCAAGGCGGCAGAATCAGATTCCCCTTTCTTCAAAGAAGTACATTTCCATTATTAGGCCAATATAGCACTAAAAGACATTAGGAAGGCAGCATGAGTGAACATAAACCAACATATGAGACTTTAGGGTGTTGCTTGACAATAAAATATCCCGCTTACCATCTTAGAGAAAGAATGCACATGCTTAAAAGGTACATAAAATGGCATGTTTATTAATTAGAAATACAAATGAATAAAACCTATTTTGGAAAATAGACTACTCGGGAAAGTAGGATAAAGTTCAAAATAAGAACATAAGCAGTGCCCTGCTGTTCATGTAGTCCACCAATCTCTTCTCACATTAGCCAACAAACTGCACAAGGAAGATGTGCAAATGCTTTCAGAGGCAATCACACTACCATTAAGGCCAATAGCCACTGATGCCCATGAATTTCATGAATTTATCCAGCATTTTGGAAGCCAGTCAAATTATTAGCTGACACTCATTTTGTGTTAGCAAATTCTAAAATTTTAAATTGTGTACTTTTTTTCTTTTTGTGTAAGGATGGTTCCAGGCTTCAACTTCATAGGGTAATCTCTGGTTCTAATACTTTGGGAAGGTGAAAACATCTTAATCATGTCCATTTTATCCACATTGTGCACAATTTTATACATCTCAATCATGTGCCCTCATTCACCTTCTTTCCAGACTAAAAAGTCCCAAATGTTCCAGCCTTTCCTCATACAGAAGCTGCTTCAGCACTTTGATCATCTCAGTTGCCCTTTTCTGAACTATATCATTTATTCCACTATTCCAGAGGTATTCACACTGTTGATTTACACCAAAGGTATTACAATGTTGGCATCTTATTTTCAATATCATTTCTAATTATCCCTAACAAGCTTTTGGTCTTTTTATAGCAGATGCACACCCCGTTGAAACCATCATTGAAATGTTTAGCATTACTCCAAGAGCTCTTCCCTCATCAATCATTGTTATTTCTGATGTAATTAGTTTGTATGAGTAATTAATATTTTGGCTCCAGTGTACATTATTTTATTCTTGTTAATATTGAATGGCATTTGACATTTTGATATCCATTTCTTTATTGTGCAGAGATACTTATTGCTTTTGCCACTCTTAACAGTTTGATGTCACTGGCATACTTGGCTAGACAACTGATCATGTCCAATTCCAGAACTTTTACAAATACTTTTACGAAGTATCAGTCCCCTAGACAACAGGCAAAGAAAAAGAATCCTCTTATTTCAATACTTTTTTGGATGGAGGGGAACTGTTTTAAATCTGAATTTTAACCCCTAGTCTCTCGCAAGGGCTGGAACACGAAGTTGAATAGCGAGCCCAAGTTAGAAAAACCTTCAGAAACTTCACCAAGCATATAGTTAAATCTCCTCCAAAGTTTCATATTTAACTCCTTTTCTTCATTGTTCTTTTTTTTATGGCCAATGTCCACCCAAATTTCCCTGGCTAGAATTTTCTGATTCACTTCTCTGATCAGCTCCAGATATCAGCTTTAATAGACTTAATTGTGCATGATATGTGAGTGTCTATGAGTATAATTCTGAGTAATGCCATTTGACCCTAAAAAGCCACCTCAAGATCTTGAGGAGTAACTTTGAGGAGACTGTTAAAGAAGACAGATTGACCAAAAGAAAAAAGAAAAGAAAAAAAATTCTGAAAATAGATTCTGAAAATGCAAGAAAAAGTTATGAGATAACTTGTCCTACTTCCCTCAGCTATCATCTACAAATCAACCAACTTAAGAGGAAGAGACTGAGGCCTGCAACTACCACTAAATCTAAGACACATAGCCCAAGACAAGTTATTAAACTGATGCCTTAATTGCAATTTATGGAACATAATTATCAGTATTTTTTTTAGCAAGGATATATTAAGTTCTTTATTCAGTTGAATGTTATTCTGCTTCGCCCATCTTGCTCCTCCTCTTACATAAATCCTAGTTCCTGTTCCTTATAATCCAATCTTGTTCAGTTGTTTTCTACTCATTCCAACTCTGCTTTCAGGAACTTGATGGAGCAGTAGCATAATGCATAGTTTTACTCGGAATGGGACAATTCACTATGGACTACTTGCTACAGGACAACCTATCATGGAAAATTTATCAATTCAATTTAATTATTTAAAATAAATTAAAAAATATTTTCATTTTTTTTCATTCACATTTCCTTTCCTCCTTCCTTTTGTATCCTTTATAAATGATTCTATCCCACTATTTCTTTGATATTAGTGTAACTCTTGTCCCACACTGAGTTCTCATGACAAACTGACCATGATGTCGGATGGTAAGTTGGCCGTAGTGAATTGTCATAGACCTTAATTTAGTATCAACTTTCCTCTTTCTCATTTGAAAATTTAAGATCCATAGTTGCAAATACCAGATGGTTTGTGGAAAGTATTACTAGTATTACAAATGTGGTGGCTCTAATTTGCTACTTGTCTACTAATGATAATCAAAGATAAATCATTTGTTCCAAGCATAGTATTTACACCATCTTCATCTTTTGGACAAAATCAAACATGTCTGCTTAGGCTTTTTCTATGCTCAAGGATGAATCAAGATTTTTTTTTTTCCCACCAGCATCAAAATGTCACAAACATTTTTTTCTTATTATAAAGGTAAAGTCTAGAAGTAGAAAAACAAGTAGGCAACATTTATTGCCAAAAGGAACAAATATTTTATTCCCAAAAGAAATTAGAATAACTTTATATATTGGCAGTTGTTCTTGAATCAATAACATTTATTTATTAGATTTATATTCTGCCTTTTATTCATAAGCTTATAGGCATACATTATTTATCATTCTTCCTATTTATCTTTACAACAATTGTGTGAAAAATGTTCGACTGAGATACAGATTATTCCAAAGTCACTCAGTAACCTACTTCTCCCATTCCTAGTTAACATCTTAATTCTGACACTCTACTGGATAAATTAAACAATCCTTCTATTTGTTAGTATTAATTTTTATAGCTATAAAGCCTGCACACCTGAGCAATTATTGATAGTGCTTCCTTGAAATTCCATCTAAACCTCATGTTTTCTTAATTAGTAATATTAATACCTGAGACTGAAAGAAATCTGCTTGCAACTTTTCCAATTAACAAATGTTGTTAAAAAACAGAAACTTCTAATAATATGTGTAAATCTGAGAGACATGAGCTATATGAGATACATCTAAATTGCTTCCTTTCACCTTCTCTGTTTTCTAGAATATTAATACAAAGGAAGAGGAAAGGGACAACATACATTCAGAGATGTATTTTGCAAAACTGCTGACTGATGTGATCAAGATTTCTACCTGCTCAGTATCCACAAAATGTCTTAAATAATTATACTTTCTCAGCATGGAGAAACGTTCAATAACTAAAGCAAAGTGAAAGACACAATTAGAAATTTTGCCTTATTTCTAAAAAGTATTTGTACACTTTGATTACCTCTCCATCAGTGTAGTAGTTCTTTTTGTAAAATAACAGCCAATAAAATTCCCCCTTTCCCCCTTGTTTCTCCTTACTGAGCAAAAATTTTAGTAAGTCAACATTTTACTAGTGATATTTCTGAGGTAGCAACAGAAAAGAAGAGGGCCTGCTGCCCTTGGAATCTAAGCAACTCCAAGATGTCTCAACAGCTCATGACACTCTTTGCCAAAGTTTCCCATGAGGTGGCCAATCCAAACAGATTAATACCTATTATATGCTAGTATTGCAAAATATTTAAACAATATTAATAAGTTAATATTATAGATATTAAATTAATATTTAGTTATTAACTTCTATCTTGAATATAGAAGACATTTGGTTTCATTCATTTGTGTCTATGTTTCAGGAAGATAATATATATCATGATTATATTATGAGATTGATTGATTGATAGATAGATAGATAGATAGATAGATAGATAGATAGATGATACATTTTAAATAAATTAGAAGTGAACTTTATAAACTATTAAACTTTAGCATTAATTTATCAGTGACTTACTTTTACAAATAGGTGATTTTCCTGTCCATTTCATGTCTGGTTTACATGTCCGGTGTTCTGATCCACCAGCAAGAAAAAATCCCGGCTGACACGTATAGACTAGAGTGTAGCCTAGTGTAGGTAGATCTATTGCTTTTACATCTACATTCGCTGGTGTCTCTGGCTGTCTGCAACCATGAGCTGAAAAAGTTTAAAAAGCTATTGAAAATATTCTAAAAAAACAGCAGAAATTAGGCCATTGATAGGATAAGTGACAAACATTTTATTACTTTACACTTTTGCTTGGAAAAACATATTATTAGCATATCATTGGTTTTTTTGTAATTTTTTTTTATTTTTATATTTAGCATATCATTGTTATGTATTTCTCTATGCTGTTAATAAAGAAACAATGCACTGACAATCATTAAGAGGTAACAAGGAAAAAGAGAAGAAAAAACAGGCTGCTTAACTGCAGTTATAGCTCTTGGATTGACTGTCTGCTCACACAAACAGGCTTATTATTCTTTTGAAAACATTCTGAACCAAAATTTTCTTGGTGGTCTTTGACTGCTCCATCTGACTGTACATGTCTGAAGAAGCTGCCTAAATTTCTTTGACAAACACCTCCCCACCCATTCCCAGTCAATAGGAGAATCATGCAAATGAAAAGGCTATTTAAAGCATTATAGTTACAGGCAAGCAACCTGCTTTCCTTTATTGTGGTCTCTTGTATCACCTACAAGGAAGACTAGCAAAAAATGCTGAGGCAATTAATGAAGCAAGCATCAAAGCAGCCTGGATAATGAGGCAGGAAGAGTGAACAAAGATTGATGGCTAGGACCAGTTATGTCTTATAAAGCTATTGTCCAATCAGAAAGGCCCCACATGGAATGAAATATATTAATCTTTCTTAAACAGATAATTCTCTCAGAAGGAACTGACAATCCTTGCTGTGAAAAACTATAAAGTAGAAGCAGCAGCATTTATATAAAGTTCACCAAGTAGCTAAGAATTGAAGTAGTCTTTAATGAAGTGCTTGGGGAAAGAAAATATATCAGCAAAATGATATCATATTAAAGTGAAAAGTGGAATTATGAATAGGAAGCCAATATGGGGGTACAATATTTCCTAGTTCTTAAGGAATACTATACATAAGGGATCAATTCTGAAAGCTCTCTACTCACTTGCTCAGTGTGGTATAGGATTTTCTTAAGGAGAAGCCAGCTTCATCAATAAAAGGCATAAGATGGATGAGATAATAGAAATATTCAAAAAAAATTGTACTGGCATTATGGAAGCCTTCTAAAAATTACCTTTAAAATAGTTTGGTTGAAGTATGAAAAGCACTAATCACTGCTAAGTAAATTTTTTAAGAGATGGAAGATTTCAAATGCTAAATTTAAAGGGCTGATTAAAATCTCAAATCAATTAATGATAGAAACAGAGCAATGAAATAGGAAAAAAAGCAAAAGCTTTCACTAGCTTCAAAGGGCTTCCATATTGATGTTTTCTGTACAGCTCTAAAAATAGGCTTTGAGCCACTGAGTCCAAATCTCAACATAGCACAGAATTCCTTGGTGCATTGTGTGCAGCACAACTAGTTGTGATTGTCTCTCATTTCACTCATGTGACAACTCTTCTTTGCAGAGGTTACTGCTTGATTTTTGGGAACTATTCAGAGTGCTGGTTTCATGAACAAAGCAATGTCTCCTTCTGGAAGAAGTGCATTATTCTGCAGCCACCCCTACTCTTTGGATTAGCATTGTCCCTGAATTTTATTTGTAGGTGTTAACTCTTCAGGAAAGATCTGAAGATTTCGATATTTTAACAAGCCCTGCTTGTTAAAACAAGGGTGCTTTATGAACCCACTTGGTATATATTGTTTCTCCAGTGTGGGTGTTTAACATATGCTTATTGTTTGCTTAAAGCAGACTTAGACGGCTTTAAATAGTTCTTTAGTCTTTGTACAATGCTTAGAATTGCTTTGGCAATTGATATTAGTTAAATACATTAATAAACTAACTTCTGAGAAGTAAGCTCTCCAATCAAAATAATGCATACAATAGTCTTCCTGAGAAGATTTTGGATATCCAGAACCTGACTAAAGAAAAAATGCTTTTAATGCCTGCAATGCTGTTGCTACTCAGGAACTGGTCAGCTAATGGATGTTGAATCTGGAAGCTGTTGTCTCTCAGATTAGATTCAATCAACAAAGTTGCATAAGATGAGCCAGGTTTCCCAACTCACAAGCTCATTGGTTTTGATGTGGAAGAGCCAGTCTTTATTGAAAGCCATGCCTTGAATTATATGGCTAGCCCAGGGTAGGATTCAAATTTTTTAACAATCGGTTCTGTGGGTGTGGCTTAGTTGGTGGGCGTGGCTTGATGGCCATGTGACTGACTGGGTGTGGCCAACTCAACATCACTCACATCGAGGCACGCATCTCCTCGCCTGGCCTCTCGTGACTATGGGAATGCTGCAACAGTCGTAAGTGTGAAAAATGGTCATAAGTCACTTTTTTCGCCATTGTAACTTTGAATGGTCACCCCACACAAGCAAAGTACCAGCAAAGGAGGAAAAAAAACTCCAGAGAGGTGCCTGAGACGGGAAGTCCAATCCTGCCAAGAATGTAATAATGGTCAACGGAAAGGCAGTTTCTGTAAGCAACACCAGAATGTTTCCTTTCTGCCTTCCTTACAGGATTAGGCCAGTAATTTCTTCTAACAACTGGTTCTCCGAAATGCTTAGAATGTTAACAACCAGTTCTAGCAAATAGGTGCGAACTTGTAGAATCCCACCCCTGGACTAGCCACTGGGGTACAATCTAAGGCAGTCAGCAACTGGCTCCAATTATTATAGCAACAGGTTATCTTGGGAGAAATGCTCAAAAGATGCCATAAAATTGATCCCTAGGAAAACATAACCTGATGTATATACTAAAAATGCTTTTTTTTTTTTTCTAAAGACAAGAAATGCCCAGTTCTTCCCCCACTGAATACTTTGGTACCCAGCCTCTATTTTTTTTCTGCAGGACCCTAGCTTGCCTCTTCTCCTTCCCCACAGTTGCATCTGATTACCTTCCTGTCCAAGAAGCTCAGAGAAAAACGAATCCAATATATAGCTGCTATACGCTATGATGCATAGAGGCCAGTCAAGGAATAAAAGAAAGTCTTGTCATTTTTATATAAAACCTACACAGATATCTCTCCCAATGTAGAAAGTCTACATCTCATTGAATGCCTGCTATTATTTGGTATCTAGGACGTTGATACCATCAACATTGCATAGGGTAGCTTAATGATCCCCCATTTGATTATTTTATCATCAGGAAAACAGTCATAGAATAGGGCTGTTCTAGGCCCATGGGGTATATTCTTTAGCAATGATTAGATGAGGCCTCAGTGCTGCAAAGCTGACATTAGTATCACAAGTAATTTTTCATGGTTGCAATTGCACTGGTAGTACGCAACATTTCTCTCACCAATGTAACTGAAACAGAAGGTTTTCTGCAATTTAATACTGATATCTTCAATCATTTAGACTGCCTTTTCACCTTGCTACTTGGATAGCTGAACCAATATGAATGATTGCCTCATATCTGGTTTGTGAAGCCACAGTGGCTTAAGCCAACTGGAATGGCCTTCAATCAAACAGAAAGACAAATATTGCCTATCTGAGGTTGGCAGCTTATTGACATGATTAACCCATTTTCTAAAGCTGCCTTCGAGGCCATAGAAATAAGCAATAGGATTGGCAGAAAACAATCTACTGAAACATTTCAAAAAACACCAATGAGAATCATGAAAATGATCAACAATACAATGGAAAACATAATTGATATAAGTCAACTATTAGTCTACTCTCACAATAAGACAAAACATTCCCAGCCACAGTTAAAAAGAATGCAGATAAATAAATCTTAAATCCTATAAATAAATAAATCCTTAAATCTTAAAGCATGCATAGTGGGTAGGAGCATTCATTGACTAAGAAAACAATTCAGTTCAAGAATATTCATGTGTATGAATCACTGAGATTACAAAAAAGAAGCTAAAGTACTTTGCAAATTAGACAGTGATCCATAATGCTATTTGAGGATCTGTTTTCTCTCTGCCCATTTAAAAATGATTTCTCTGCTAAATATATTTATTAACTACTAAAATAAGTTTCTACTATGTTACATTGGCTATAGCTACACTGTAACAATATTTTCCCCTTAGTATTATGTTTGTAAACATTTTATTTGAAATAAGATAAAACTAAGTTTACTTTTGTTTTCCATCAAAGTACTTTCTAAATATGCATTTTGATGGCTTCTAACAGACAGGAAATCCCAAAATACTGGGTGACATCCATTTCTCAGGATAAAAGATGTAGACAAATTGGCACTGAATCTTTGGATATAAAGCAAAATTGGGGAAGTAAAGCAAATATTTTACTGACAAAAAAACCCCACCTTTGTTACAACTGCATAGCTATATATTTACAACTTTATCTCCTCCCTCAATATTTTATCAACATGCACTTGTATGTTAATATGGGTTTGTTTTAGAGAGAAATGAATACATTTGAAGCAAACAAAAGCTGGGAAACCACAATGAAAATATGTATTGATAACAATAATAAGCAGATATTGATTGGGAGATTATCATGGAGAGTATATGGTCACTAAGAATCAGTAAGTTGACAATACATAATCAGTTGGGAGACTTTTTAAGTTTTTATCTTCAAAGGAAAGATATCAAAAATTCAGAATTTCCAAAGCTAGAGAGCTATACAGATGATTAGACTTGGGAAAGCTGAAATCTAAGAAATTTAGACTCAAGCAGTCACTGACTTCAATAAAAGAATTATACACCATATGGTTTACATTGTATGTAAATATCCTGCCCCCCTCAAACACTAGGATTATTCCAGATCAGCTGGAACATATTAGGCAAATCAGTTTGTAGGAAATGTCAAATATTATAAAAATGAATAATATCTTGTTTTTTAAAAAAACTGACTGTTTTGTTTTACTTACGAATACATTCAGGTTGTATGCCACTCCATGTTAAATTTGAAAGACAAGTTCTTGTAGTAGAGCCCTGAATATGATAACCCTTTCTACATCTGAAGAAGACCCTGCTCCCTACCTGAAAAATGAAAAGGTGAAATTATGGCAAATTGATAAAAACAAGTTATTTTTTAAATAAGTTATTAAGTTAAATATTAAGTATAACTTATAAGTAAATAACTGATTTTTACAGTCGATTTCTATATAATGAATGGGTGCCTTTCTCCCCACTGCATGTTTACAGTAAGAAGTCTGCAGTAAGGAATAGACAATGATGTTTAAATCAAAGTCTGTCACAACATAATTATAACAAATAATCATCTCCCTTGTATTCAACATATAGCTTTTCCTCCCTCTTTCCCCTTTTTTAGGGGTGGGGTTGTATTGGGTAGAATAAAAATAAGTGATTTCATCTCAAAGCAAGAAGGCTAAGTAATTATAATGGAAATATTTTCTTCAAAATAATGTGCTCAACAAAAAGAAAAAAAGTAGATGGCAAAACTATCCTTTCCATCATACAGCCAAAACTCAGTGTCCTACCATTGTAAATAATAATATATAATAGGAACCAATAGTTTATAAGAAGCACATTGTATTCTTAATACTCTAAGATCTTTACAAAGTTATTGTAATAGATTTTAATCTATTCATGCATCTGCAGAAGGATAATTCTGTTGTTTATGTAATCAATGCCAATTCCTTGGTCTGTAACTCTGATATTACTTGGGGCAAAATGTGCTGTTACATTTTGATTGGGAATGTTGTAATATAGCTTTATATTTAAATTTTCCACTGGAATTAATGGAGAAGACATCGTGAAAATGATGGAAGAGGCATTTCAAAATATACTGATGGACAAATGTAAGTTTCTATTATATTTACCTTTCTTCAGACACAATCTATGTTATTACAAGTATGAAAATATGTAGTCGTATCTGTATTTCTTCTATTATTTACAATATTTTTCCATATCATTTTGTATGTTCTTTTTCCTATTGCATGAATTTGATCTGCAGTTTTCTCTTATGCAAAACTTTAGCAAGATTTTTATATTTCAAGATAAATTACATTTTGATAAGTGCACTGCAAAACTCTGAGAAAGATGTTAATAAAAGAATTATTGAGATACAGTTCACGCATTAAATTGCGAAGCACAAATTAGGTCTGCTCATTTTGATATTTCAGTTAAGCAAAGCTCTCCTTATTCTCAATAAAAATGATAAAGAATGTTAAATGCTGATAAAGAAAAGATTAAGATGGCACAAGATGTAGATTTCTAGGGAAATCAAAATAGGTCATCCTAAACTATACGATGAAAGCCAATTCGATGTAATGGTGAAGACAATAGTTTAAAAATAGGGAGACTATAAGTTGTAGCTTCATTTTAGGCATAAACATAAGTCACTGACTTTCACTCTAAAAAGAAAGTAATGGAAAACCACTTCTGAATATTTTGCTGTTGCCAGGGATCTACACTGACTCAAAGGCATATAAAAACATGTAAATACTCAAAATACAATAGCAAAAATAAACCCTGAAAAAATACCTCATAACCCGTGGAGCTATTCTGGATTCCATAATGTGGTGTTCCAGGGTCTGGGCAGCTGTTATGAGCAGGATCTGTAGTTGAAAACATATAAGGTATGACATGGATCAATTTTAGTAGATTCTAATGAATATGGTCATTTTAAAAATTATTTCCAAATTTTGAAAGAATTTGTGTACTTTCAAGCCATGATTGTAATAAAAAGTGTATTTAATAAAGTGATAACAGAGAGTGGGTTGAATGGAAAATTAAAGTTATGTCTCTTAATTAATTCTAGACACACTTTTCATTGAATCAAGGACATCAAGCATTATGTAAGCATATAATGTAGAAGGAAAGTATTGGGATCAGATCACAGAAATTAATTGCTTTCTTTGTAGATCTAAACCCTACCAAATTGTTTTGAAGCAATCTCAAATCCTCCTGCACAATCTCTAGGTCAGGTCCAGCATGGACAAAGGAACAGGCACAGTTATAAAATCACTTATGTTAGCCTGATCAACATTTCAGATCTGATTTAGGGAATACAGGGAAGACTGTAACAAGATATGGAAATAGCAGAGGTGGTATTCAGCAGGTTCTGACCAGTTCTGGAGAACCGGTAGCAGAAATTTTGACTAGTTTGGAGAACTGGCAAATACCACCTCTGACTGGAAGATTTTACAGTATTCTTTCCCTGCTGCGCCCACCAAGCCATGCCCATAGAACCAGTAGTAAAAAAAAATGAATCCCATCATTGGGAAATAGGCTTCCTTCAATGGTACAATGCTGCATTTATTGTATTGATCCCTTTGAACATTTGACCACTTGTTTAATCGTAGTGGCACAGAATCTGTACATATGTTTACATGTGTCTTTAAACAAAACCTTTGCATGTATCGGCATAGGATATTGTTATCAACAGATCAAGTTCTGTTTCTGTTATCCTCAGAAGGGCACCTTGAGCTTTTATTTATTTTTATTTTATTTATTAAACTTATGTGCTGCCCATCTCGCTAGAGGATGACAGAGGAAACTGAGGAATCCAACAATGAGTTCCCACTGGAGGAAAGAGAGGCAGTGATTGCTGGTTTCCCCTGTGATGCTCTGCTCTACTTCATGAGGGCATTCATGAGTCCATTTATTCAGGAGGCATGCAGGTTTACAGAAGGAAGAATTAGGAAAGAATCACTGTCAGTCTCACATTGTGAGTAGAACTGGGCTTGGCTAATCTAATAAAGAGAAGAACCAGGGGAGACATGATAGCAGTCTTCCAATATTTGAGGGGCTGCCACAGAGAGGAAAGGGTCAAGTTATTTTCTAAAGTGCCTGTAGGTCAGACAAGGAATAATGGATGGAAACTGAACAAGGAGAGATTTAACCTGGAAATAAGGAGAAACTTTCTGACACTGAGAACAATCAACCAATGGAACAACTTGCCCTCAAAAGTTGTGACAGCGCCATCACTTGAGACTTTCAAGAAGAGATTGGACTGCCATCTGTCACAAATGGTGTAGGGTCTCCCGCTTGGGCAGGGGGTTGGACTAGATGACCTACAAGGTCCCTTCCAACTCTGATTATCTGTTATCTATTGAGGTCAACTTCCTGACCAACTTCAACTACAATATTAATGATGCTATTATTAACAAAAATAAAGGCAAAAGTTGTAATAAAATGCTAGTGCTTTTCAGCTATAACAAAATGTACATGTATTTAATAAAAGTAGTACTTCGTTAAAAAAGAAAAAGTGTTCTGAAGCTGTGGTGATTTCATCAGTATATATTCTAGTCCAGGGGATGCATCACATGCAGGCCACGCCTGCTCCATAAATGGGAAAAATGTCACAAAACATCATGTGACGGCAACATGACACCACAAGCTTGAGATCCATGTTCTAGTCAATGTTAAGGAAGAATTTTGTAATATGATTACTCCAATAAAACAGAATATTTGTAGCTAAGGGTTGAACTGTGATGTCTTTAATGCTCTCTGAGCTTGGCTGTTTTCTTGCAGATGTTTCATTAGCCACCTAGGTAACAAAATCAAAACTGATTTTGCTCTCTGTTTATACACAAGTGCCTTGCCCTGTCAGTGTTGATGGGAATGTTTTTAGTGATTCCTTAATTCGGCTGTTATTGACTGAGTTGGTAATTGGTATAAGATTATTATTATTATGGGATCTAGCAACAGGAATGCCAATCATTATTATAAACAATTATAAAGGACTGCCTGGGGACAAAGTGCTCTGAATCCTGTAAGAGAAAGAAGGAAATAAATTTTGGGGTACAAAGGAACACTAAATATTCTTATGTACAAAAATTCTTTATACACTTATTTATAGTAATGGTGATATTTTACTAGGTCCTGGTAATTTCCAGGGTATGGTATTTGCAATTTTATAAAGTAGAATTAGGATACACAACTGCATATTTATTTGATTTTCAGTTCAGTCACTGGGATATATAATGGACTTATTTACAAAGCAAATCTTAAAAGTTTCAGCAATCAGGAGGCTGTGAGTCTAACACAAAGCTTTTTTTTAAAGTACTTGAACAATCAAGGGACTTTTAGCTTCATCAGCAGTTTGACTAGGCATCTGCTAATGGGAAAATAAAACAATATTCCTCCAGAAGAAAATAATAATATAATTTTTAAAGTACCTGTTGGACTGCCTTGAAGCTATAGCAGTTGAAAATGAGACGGAGCCATTTTTGAGGAAGTGCTGTTTACAAAGGATTATTATTATTATAAAACACTTTGTCTTAGAATGTTTAATTAAAGTTAGGATTTACTTCAACATCACCTCTCTGCGAGAATGAATGTCCAAATATTTGTGTGCTTTGGTACTACCCTTAAACAGCATGTCTTTAAATCAAGGAAGAAATGCTATAGCAGGGTTACAACCCTTTTGTTGTGAGTCCTATCAACTACAGCCAGTTTATTATTATGGTAAAGAGAAATGTGTCATACAACCCTCCTGAGACTATAACATCTCATATTGCAGGTGGAAATTTTAATGTTTGAATCTGTCCTGTGAGAGAACATGCAAAAACTTCCTCTTCTGCCATAAGATTTTAAAACATTACTGAATTTCTTCAATGTCTTCATGACATTTTGAAACAGAATTATATCTTTTCTGTTGAATGAGTAGATTGGTTTTATGCTGAAAATAAGAGGGAGCATCTGGTAATTTTGATTTGTACCCTTTAATTTATGTGTTGATCTTAAGAATATTTTTCTAACAGTATAGGCTCAGTACTCTCTCGGCTCCTGTTCAACATTTAAATGAAGCTGCTTGGTAAGATCATCTGTCACCATGGACTGAGGTATCACCAATATGCTGATGATACTCAGCTGTATGTCTCAACCCATGGTGAGTTAAGTGTTGCTATGTCCTCCCTGCGGACACTGATTGCCGATTTGCTTCTGGGTGTAATTCAAGGTGCTGGTTGTCACCTTTAAAGTCCTTCATGGCTTGGGACTAGGTTATCTGCGGGACCATCTCTTGCCGGTCACATCTATCCAACCCATCAGAGCAGGAAGGCAGGGAATGCTGTGGATTCCATCCCTGAGAGAGATATACTTGGTGGGACCCAGAAGAAGAGCCTTATCTATGGTGGCTCCTTCTCTCTGGAATCTCATTCCCCCAGAGATTTGAATGGCCCCCTCTCTAATACTCTTCCGGAAGGCATTGAAGACCTGGTTCTGCCAGTGGGCTTGGAGAACCCAGAGCGGGATGGAGCCCATCAAATGGCTTGTGTTATCTGCTGTCATCGGGGCAGGAGTTCAGAGTTGGGGATGATTTTTCCTCCCAGATTTTGTTTTATTGTACTTTTTAATTTATTTGATTCTTTTTGTTAGTTTTTTATTGTTTTTTTGTTTGTTTTAAATATAGTTTTACATTCTGTAAGCCACCTCAAGTTGCCATGGGCGAATAGGCAACAATATTAAACAAATAAACAAACAGACAGACAGACAAATGAATAAATAATAAATAAATAAATAAATAAATAGTAATTTAACTAAATACCATGGAATTTTCCCTCAGAAAACCAAGATAGTTTGAAGCAATTTGATAAATCTGAACAAAGCTAGTTAGTCTTGGACATTTTTTGACCTCAAACAAAAGGTTACATACACTGTTTTCTTATGTTTCTAGGCCACTCATTGACTATGGAGGTCCAAAAATTCTCAACTCAGTTTGTCTCTCCCTTTATAAGCATTTATTTTTGTCTTCTTTGCCTTGCCCAAGAATAAGGGGAAGTCTATCCCTTCTATATAGCTTTGCTCCCCAACAATCTAGATACTTTCTTCCACAATTTCCACAAGGGACTGTTTCTATAATTAGAGCTTTTTTTTTAAAAAAAAAAAGTGGGACTCCATAATGCCTATATGCACAGAGATTGCTGAAAAAAATAATTAGGTAAATTTGATAAACATCTCTAAACAGCAATCACCAGAAATAGAAGGACTGAGATTGGAGACATTTTGATCAGCTACCTGCAACATTTCTTTATTCCTTGCATTTTTAAATACCATATAGTAATTGTTGGCCAGTTTCAACAACTGAAACCACCTTACTGGATATCACTGTTTTAATACTTAATACATAAATACTTTGAACAATTACTAAAACTACACTAAAGTATGCAATCATACTTTGTTCTCTTCCTGTTTTTTTAGCATTTCACTGCTGCATTAGTGAAGTGAGCTACTCTTGAATAGATTAACATGGTTGCTAAATACTGCTGCTTTACAGAAATAAATGTGAAAAGCAAAAATCAGATTCTTTTCAACTTAATGAAGCTATTTCAGAGGGAGAAGAATATGACTTCAAAAGAATTGTGCTCTTTTGATTCCTTTAAGCTGATAATTAATTCAACAGTGCCAAAATACAAATCAACACCTAGCTATCGAGATGAGGTCATTTAAATACTAAATACAGGACTGAGCAATTGCTATATTATCTGTGATATGGAGGAGACAGTCACACTGCTTTGTCTTATACTGATAGTTGGCTGAATTTTGTCATTATTAGGCAGGCATGCAAGAGGGAACATCAAGAAAGAAACACAATTTGGTGAAATTATTAAGTTGAATCTGAGATAAGCCTGAGTGGAGGAAGTCTGATGTTCTGGGAGCTTGAACCAGGCTAAAAAGGAAAAAAGGAAATGGGAACAGTACAACTCTGAATGCTATGGAATTATAATCTGATAAAATAAGCAATGAATAGTAAATATAGAATAGCACATAGGTTCCATTTTGGGTCTTAATGCATTACTGTAATGTATATAGTTCAGATATTCGTTTGATTCTATAATTCCTGAAAATATATGAAGAAATGGAAATGACCTATATCCAAAAAGATCCTCTGTTCATTTAGCTCATCTTCCTTCTTTCCCAAACTTGTACTTTTGAGTAGTACATTCTTAAAGGTGATCAGATGAAAAAAATTATTTGTGAACAAACAAATGTGAACAGAATTCCTGTTCACATATTGTTTCTCAATAGGGAAATTTGAAAAATGACTGACCAGGACAAAAGTAGCACAGGGCATCAAAGTCATTTATAGGATGTGTTGTCCCAACCTGTAAAACACCTTTAGTTGCCATTCATTTGGTGGAGGTGGGGGGGGGGGAACACCTGAAGAGAGACTAATGTGAAAATCCCTCTCAAGTCAGATTTGAGCACTACCACAGCCTTCCAGTGATTCTGTGTCTGGTACCTTATACCTGCTTAGCAACAGAGTTTTAACAACAAATGTTGTTAAATGGAAGTGCAGAAAAACCTCTGAAACTCGGGGTTTTCATATCAATAGAGAATACAAGGAACATATTTTTATACACTCTTAATAGGATGAAAGTTACATCTGGTCTAGATTAGTCTATATTTATTAGATATTTCATATTCATATTGGAAAGAGGATACTAGTAGGGTAGCAGTACATTTTGTTCCTTTAGCAGCAGGCAAAGATGCATTGACTAAACACAAAAAAGAACTATTACTAAACCTGGGCTTTGTTAAAATATTGTCGACATAGAAGATCACCACGCAAATATGATTAACCATTGTCCCACATTTGTTGCCTTTTTAAAGTATTTCTTCAAATTCCTTCCAAATAACTTAATCAATTTATTTCTTTTTTGGTAAACAAATATATATATATATATTACCAATGCATGTGGGCTGAATTCCACTCCATGTACCATCAGCTTGGCAAACTCGCCTTGAAGATCCTATCAATAACAAAGATGGCCTGCACTGGAAAGTGATTTCAGATCTGTACGTGAAACTTTTACCATTGAGTCTCCCATTAGCTGGAACACCAGGCTCTCCACAAAAGACAGCTGTTACACAGAAGGAATATTAATGCTTTAAAGAAGAAGAAATAGACAACAAAATAATTTGTCGATTCATGATAAAAGGAACTACACTATTTAACTTGTATCAACCAGGTCATTCTTGAATTAGGTGGATATTAAATTGTTTTCAAGACTAAAAAAAATGAAAAGAGAATCCATGAGAAATGGGAATCACAAGGTTTAATGCACCTATATCTGTGGAAGAAGTGGACTTATGGTGAGTACATTATGGACAGCATGGGGGTTGGAACACGAAAAACCATAAAAACCAATCAATCAAAGGATGTTTTCCATTGAGATTTTTCCATAACGAATTTAGGTAGCAAAATAACTTCCTGACAAGCTCAGAAAAGTTATGTTGCCCAGATCATCAGAATGATCTGACTTTCTATTTCCCCCCAGAACATCCTAGACCTAGTTAGTCAAATAATGAACTTTGGTGATTTCATAAGAAATTATAAGTTACCTTTAAAAATGTTTTCAGTCAATGTACTTTGGTAACAGAAAGCAGTCTTGTTTTCATAAATGTTTGCAGAAACTTTGCACAAATAGATCAATATATATTCAGAAGGCTTTTGTATGTGTGTATGAATATTCCAATACAGATAATGTATATCTATACACATTATTTCAACAAGATCTCCTGTATTTATTTCAATTAAAAATAAATAATGATTTTGATATATAAAGGATGATTTGAACCCTGTACCATTAAAATGAATTACTTTGGACAATTTAAGGATTTTCCACCTATAAACATCAATCCATCTCTTAATTAAGCGTTTATTGTGTCTCCTTAACATTGTGAGGATTCTGTACAGTTTGCAAAGATTAGCCATTTAATTATTGACTTAGCTAAATATCCAGACCTGTAGCAATAGAGGCAGTTTCTCTCCTGCAGTCAAAGTCAGTGATGCTTCTATTCATTCCCCCTGCCCAATTGCTAGTATGTTAGTTATAACCTCTCTCCCAGTGGAAAAACACATATAGTGAGGAAAGAATGGGCCAAACACGCAGTTGCTAGTTGCTGGTTGTGTACCATCTCCCTATCCAGAAGGGTGGCTGGCTGATATCATGTAAGCAAGCAGTATTAGGACAAAAGCAGAATCTATACAAAAAGATAAAAGGGGTAGGCCAATGGCTGTGTAGAAATAGCCAGAGATAATAGACAGGAAAATATAATTTTATCCAGGAATGTGCTTTAATTGCAACCAAAATTTTGATCCAAATTCAAAAACACACCTGAGTTTGTAACATAGGCAGAAGTGAACTCCACATTCAGTATTTTGAATATTGCATGGAATTTCAAAGTGAAAGTGTTACTTATGCTTTCAGTTCCCAACTGTAATTCATTTGCATTAATGAGAAATTGCTATCCTGTCTGCTTTAATTTTGTACACAAGGTTGACTGTTGACTCCCACTAACTCCTGCTATCTTTTCAGTCATAAGTGTGCACCATTACAATATGAAATAGTAGGTACATTTTTAAAAAAAGTTTAATCTTAATGAACTTACGTAGGCACTGTGGAATTTCTCCTCTCCATACTCCTCTACCTTCACATGAAAGGATAGCAGAATTGGAAAGGTGATACCCATCAGCACAGCTGTAACTTATACTCGATGCCCAGTGGAAATCAGATCCTTCCACCTTTCCATACAGGACCTGGGGAGGTGGTCCACAGGTAATAACTATCAGATTTAAAAGAGAGAATATAGTAAAATACTTAGAGATGATTCAGAGTGGGAGTACAAATACATCTGATAATCTGTTATAGTTGTATGCTCTTCTTTGTGTTTTGTGTTTTTGTGCATTTCATTAAAAGGATTGCTCCTTATTTGCATCATACATTACAGCAACTCTATCCTTGTTATGGAATATATAATGGAGGAAGCAGTTGATTTGGGGTGGATCTAGTAAAACAGCTCTGCTCAGTTGCCCGGAGCAGGGAGACACTCTATTTTTTAAATTGGTATCCAGTCTTTCTATTCATATGACACACTGTATTGAAAAAAATACATGTTATAAAAGATAAAAAATAAAAGTAAAGAATTTTACAAAATTGGAGGGGGAATATAATTTTTCTCCAAAGGAAGACTGTAGAATTTGTATTCCTCTTCCTTGATTGCTATATCATAATATTGGCTCAAAGATCTCTATATGTATTTTTAAAAAATCAAATATATATATACTGTACATTGTTGGCATGCCCAGGAGTTAAATGATGAAGCATGACCAAATGGACCTTCGGTATCTCTTTGTTATCTACTGAAATAGTAAAAGTGTAAAGAAATGTGAATTTTGGGAATGGGGAAGGAATAATACGAAGTATCATAAGAATATTATTCTCAGAAAACTTTAAGAGTTGTTTTGTATTTGGAGTAAATGGTGAAGGATAGATAAAATAGAGTTATTTTGAAAGTAACTTAACATAAAAAAATAAGAAAAAAACTTACTATAAGAAATATTAGATGTCACATAGACATTTTTGCATTGCAAACTAGTTAATTATATAAAGAGATATAAGTCTTCCATCTATGCTTAGACAGTGAGAAATTATTTTAAATCTTCTAAGCAATTATCATTCTTTGTTCTTTGTAAGAACTTGCAGTTTGGGTATTTCTGTCTCTATTTCATTCTGTATTTTTATTCAATTTTCCCGCTTCAACCATTTCAACCATTATCAACTGAAGCCTCAGTTTGTGGCCTCAGTTCACTATAAAATTGAATAAGCCAAAACCCAATCTATGCCCCAACTAGGCCCAAATACGATTAGTTGATCGTGATCCCAAAAATAAACTACAATACCCCATCTACTATATATCAACCTTAGCAATTACCAGAAACTTAATGGAAATGCATAAAAACTTTCCAACAGAGCTTAGGTTGATACTTTACTAGGTGCTCATTGCAGATAGTGGTAAAATACAAGACCATAATGTTTTGAAAATATACCACTGGTATCATTCCTTTCCTATTCCCAAAATTTGCATTTGAATAATCTCAATTTAGCTAATGAAATCATAGGTGGCTTTTTTTTCTCATATTTATTTCCTCAGTTATATAAAGAAAATATTTATTTGTGATAAACTTTGGAACACTTCTTAATACATAGATTAATCTTGGAATTATATTCATTTTAATAACATTAATTTTAACCCATAAATTTCATGGAATTTTGTTCCATCTACTAATATCTAAGCAATATTCTATAAATTTTAACATTTAATTTCAGATTTAATTTATTTTGAGTTTACTAGACAAAGAAAGTATTTGAAAAGATGGACATCAGATTTTCTCTACTGATCATGCACAAAATTTGAGGTGTTGCAAACATATGCTTTGGTCCTATGAAACATTGACATCCTTTTAGAATAATATTTTGATATACATAAATATATTTATGGGGAAGTTTAGTAGTGTTACCAATGCAGATATTCTGTTCAATTATATACCCAAAGTTGGAATTTGATAATTTGTGAAAAATTATGGCTTTATTGAGCCTGTACTGAGATGTTGCTAAATGTTTTTAAGAAACTGAAAAAGTACTAATATTCTTGTTATTAAATATTAGCTTTAAAAGATGTGTGACTTTATCTACTAATTAAAAATAAGCCAATATGTTTTTGTGGTATAGATTTTGTGGTATTTCATAATTATAGACAATCATTAATTATTTTTCCCTTAAAGTAGATTTAGACAGTTTGACATTTTATTAATATGTGACATATTGACATGTTTCCCTTTTTCTGTTTTGTTTTTGTAGTTTTTCTGGAATCTATTTCTGGATTTTTGTATTTTGTAATTTTTCTATTTCTTTCTATAAAACATTAAGAAATACAAAGCAATATACATTATTTTTCAATATATATGTATACAAAGGAGGAATTGATAACTGGGAAGTTTAGGATAGTATTAAACAGGTAAGACACTTGTGATGCGATAATCTTCAGTCTTTTCTCCAATGTCAGGGTAACCTGTTATGCCTCGTCTGCTTTCTATACCTTGGGCACAATGGACAATTGTCCATAATAGGCCTTTCACTCAGGCATACTGGATTAAGAAATAAGATAATTGTAGATGGGAATTTACAAATGTAGCATTATCATTTATGGAATGAGACCTGGATACCTGAAGACTCAAGGTAGTTTATACAGTATTTTCTCTAACTTCCCACACAGAAAACCAATATTAAGAACAAAGACTGATGATTCAAAAGACATTTTCTTTAGCTTTGCAAATAAAATGTGAAGTGTCTGCCAAAGCAGTAGAAGAGAAAAGAAACTGAAAGATGAAACTAACTCATGTCTATCTAAGTAATAGCTCCCATACTAGAAGATTCTGATTATAGCTTAGTGACTATCTCACTTATCCTGAGAAAGTTGATCAATCATCATTTAATAATATTTTATTAATAAGAAAGAATATGGTGTGTAGAGCACATTGAAGTATGATAAAATATTACATTCTTTAGACCTACAGTTCACTGAATAAAGAGAATGCCTTCTTGGCATAATAAGTTGGATAATTCTGGGATCCAAGATAGAGAGACATCTCAAAATAAACTGCTGGTGTCATTCCTAGGACATAAACCTTAATTTAATCCTTTTAGTTTCTTAAGTCTTAATGTTGGAGAGTTAATTTTATCCTGGCTGTTCTGAATTTAGCTGCTTTTTCAGTTTTAACTTAAAACTATATACCACTTTTCATTTGTTATTGACTGTGATATTATAAATACTAGAAACATCTGTTTCACTTGCTTCTAAAATCAACTCAAATTTTGTTTCACAGGAACTTGGAGGAGTGAGTTGAATCCTCACGATGTAATGACAAGATAGTTATATTTCCTTTTCTAAATTCATCTGGCCTTTAAATGCTTTGTTAACTACATCACACTCTTTCCCAATGTAAGGATAGTAAATGATATGCTTTTTCTTCAATAACGGAGAAGACAAGTAGGCAAATTCTTTCTTTGTTAACAAACTATTACAACCATTTCATAACTATTTCCATTTCCTTAAGTTAATAAAAACTCATAGCAATATATTAAAGGCTTTCCACTTAAATTTACTTTAAAATTAGTAAAGGTAATGCTTCTTACAAACATGACACTTTAATTCTATTCAGGCAATGGTAGAATAATATTTACATGCCAATTAAAGCCCAAACCTTTACAGATGGGTTTACTGTGGTTCCAAGTTCCATCTTTGGTACAGCGGATGATGGATGCTTCAACAGTTTCCATCAGGTAGCCTGGATTGCATTGATAGGTTATTGTCTTATTAAATGAGAAATCATTTCCAAATTGAATGCCATTTGCCAATTCACCTGGATCTCCACAACTGATCACTGGTTAGGAAACAACAGGAAAGTTTTTTTTTTTGAAAAAACAGTATCCTACATAAAATATGCTTACACACATAATAGATATTGTCAGAAATCTGCTAGTACAACTGTGTAATTTACATTCATATTCAAGTAGCCCCATGCTGAAACACAACCTTTAAACCAAGGGAATTTTAAAACAGCCTCTATGTGAATATGTCTACATAGTAGAGATGAATCCTGATGGAACATAAATATAATCAAGGACCCCTGCTATGAAAATGGAACTTCTAACTTGCATTACAGCAATCTCACTGATTTAGGAGCATAGATGGATTGTAAAATGGAAACTTGGATTGAAAGATGAAATTATACTGTTGAAAAGGATGTAAGGATCTAAATAAAACATAACATGGATTATATTTAGTAAAAAAATGTATACTAGACTAAAATCTATGTGTGGCATTATATAATACTTGCAAGTAAGACCAACGTGTTTTAACAGATTAGTTTATATAATAATATAGATCTCCTTCTAGCGAAATAAATCTGATAGCACAATTTAATTTCTTGAAGGACAGGTAGTCCTCGACTTATGGTTACAATTGAGCCCAACATTTTTGTTGCTAAGTGAAACATTTGTTTAGTGAATTTTGCCCCATTTTATGACTTTTCTTTCCACAGTTGTTAAGTGAATCACTGCCATTGTTAAATTAGTACATCTGTAGTGAATTAATAGTTAAATAAGTGAATCTGGCATCCCTATTGACTTGGCTCATCAGAAGGTCGCAAAAGGGGATCACATGACCCCATGACAGTGCAATTGTCATAAATACAAACCAGTTGCCAAGTGTCTGAACTTTGTTCACTCAAACATGGGGAGGTCGCAGTGGTTGTATAAGTGTGAAAAACTGTCATAAGTCACTTCTTTCAGTGCTGTTGTAGCTTTGAATGGTCACTAAATGAATTGTATGTCGAGAACAATTTATAAATGCAATCTATGTGTGGCTTAGATTAGAGAATATATAAAGCTAGAGCAATCTAACATTGAATATCTAAGCAAACTCACTAAATTTAATATGATTTACATCCAAGTGAACATGCCTAGGATCAAACTGAACACACATGATAACAAACTTAATTTAGCATGATTTCTTTTTCCAAACTCTTTCCATGCAAATGCTATTTTTAATATTGAAGTATATTGTAAACAGGGTATCAATATCCAACCTGTACAGTCTGGGGCATTGCCAGTCCATGTCCCATTGGCTGTACAATGGCGAGTTGTCAGGCCAGAAGTCTTGTAACCTTCCCAACAGGCATAGATAACTGAGCTGGAAAATGAAATCCCATCACTATAGATTATCTTGCCATTGGCTGGTGTTCCAGGATTTCCACAAGATACAGCTGTCAAAGGTGAAGATGGCAGGAGAAGCAAAAGAAAGTAAACTTATTTTCTAGTAGAAGAGGATACATTTAAAAACATGAAAAACAATTATTTTCCATTGTTTTCAGTCATTAATGGGTCTACAGTATACATGAATAAAAATAATGTTTGGATTGGGCTAAAAGAATCATAATAACTCATTAGTTACAGATGAAAGTGATTTTCTCTAAATGGATTTGGAAATATTTAAGCACAAAGCAAAAAAATAACAGTGAGGTTTATTCAGAACACTAAAATATTTTCCATCTTTTAAAATTTATATACACACACACATACACAAAGCCACACATCATGGTTTGTTTCTCAGGATATATTGGTGAAATGGTTAGCATAATTCTCCATTGTTCAATCAATACTTAGTGTTTAAGATTGAAGGAACAATAGTTCTTATTAAAATAAACCCAGATTCTTTGCAATGTTTTTTCACATGATTATTTTCAGACATACAGCAGCTTCCTTCTGATGTTGTATAACTCCTAATCAAACAATTTCCAATTTAGGAAGAATTACAACTCTAGTCTATTGTCTCAAGGGTATGCTTCATAATTTCCCCACCAATATTTCTGCTGTGGTAAAACAAATGACAGGAGGGAAGATACATTTTGTTCCCAATATTTTCTCTAAGAAAAGCTAAAACAAAAAATCATTTAACAACAAAGCCGAGTCAAAAGGAAACATGCCAGTGTTAGAGAGAGGATTGGGTGAAGATTTGAAGAAACAAATTCACCTGAGAGAAATGTAAAATGGCTATCATGTGCATCCAAATATAATTCTGGAATTTTTGTTTAATTAATGATATCTAGAAATGATACATATTTTCACAAGAGACTTGGCAATGCACACTATTGTACCACATATGAAAATGTTCAGAGACATAATATTTAATTACTACATATCAAGTCAATAGATGAAGGAACTTTACATTTTACTGGTAGGAAAGAAGTTATAAGAAGATGGATTGCTGACCGGAAAGGAGAACAGGTGCTTGTAATAAATTAAAATAAGAGAGGGTCATAATCATTTCTATATGTGGGGTGAATGTACACTAAGATACTTTTGGGATGGAGAAAGAAAAGTGAGTGAAGGACAAAATCTGAATCCAGAGCAAAAGTTCCCTTCAGCTCACATTTCTATTAATTGTCCTTAGCATTCTCTTATTCTGTTTCACTATCTTAAGGCAAATGCTTTAATATTGCCCATCAGCAATGTTAAATTAGACAAGATTTGTTATTCATTTATCTGCAACAGCAATTTTCAGCAACATTCAACTTTCAAAGCATTGTCAAAGCAGCCTTGCTTGGAATAGTGTGATTACTGTTGTCTTTTGTTTTCCTAGCTTAAAAGGATGCAAGTTTGATAATATACTACACTGGTTCATTGGGAAACTTTCAATTAGATTAATAAACAACAAATAAACATAGCACAGGTAGTCCTTGCTTAAGGGCCACAATTGGGATCAGCAATTCTGTTATTAAGCAACATGGTTGTTCAGCAAGAAATCTATTGCCTAATTTGTCATTGCTTCTCTGAAGCTGGCTGTGAGGTGAACAAATGGTGATCCCAAGACCCCAGTGATCATAAGTGTCCCACAATGAAGCCAACTGATTGTGGGACAACTCTCTACAGCCAACTTGCCACAAAACTATTCACCGTGGGACAATTAAATGCTGATTGGCTGGCAGGTTGCTGGGGCTCCACACTTTGCCTCACCCCAGCCTCAAGGACTTCTAACTTGAGAAGGTTTAAACCTAAAGGAAGACAAGGCCTGCTGCAATTTACTTCTCCCTGTCTTGAATTATCCCATGTTGAATTGTCACATGGCAAGTTGTCTCATGTTGAATTGTCCCATGGAAAGGGGATTTTCCTCTGCCTTCCCTATCTGCTTCAGAATCCTCTTCCCCAACTTTATAAACCAAAGTTTTGTTTGCTATGGAATAGGGGGCAGCAGGTAGATTGCATTAGATTTCAACATTTATTTCGATGTCCACATACCCCCCCCCCCCACACACAATGAGAATAAACTATACATTGATTAATCTGAGGTATAAAAAAGAGTAAATTTAGAAAAATATTTAGGTAGTCTAGAGCTGGTTTCTTTCTTTCTTCTTGCAGAGATGCAAATGTATTTGGGGGCGGGGGAATCTTTCTCACTAAAACAGTAAACACTGCCGTGCCTGACAGTCAAAAGAATGAAATTGGACCAGTATATAAAACCAGGAGCAGAAGACAAATTCCTAATTACAATTAATGTGAAACTGGGTACATTTAGAACATAATAGATCAAGATTAAGAATCAGGTTATGAGACTAAGAGTATTTAATTATGAGATTAGGAATATTTAAATATATTTGAAACTCTATTTTTGAGTAAACAGAGAGTACAGTAGTTTAGTTCTCACTCCCCTCCCCCTCCTCCCAAAGAGATTTAGTATATTTATACAATCACATGAGTTGTAACTTGCTATTACTATTACAAACCTTCACAGACTGGCTGGAACCCAGACCAAGATCCATTAAGAAGACATGTTCTTTCTGGGGAACCTCTCAACTGATATCCCATTTCACAGGAGAAACGTATTAGACTTTTGATCTTGAACTCATCCCCGAGTCTAGACCCATGAGAGGGCATTCCGGGATCATCACAATATCCTGGATTGTTTCCTAAAAATTATAAACAGAATTACATTCAAAATTGGGATGTGTACACTATTTCAGACCCATTTTGGACCACTGTAGTAACAGAAGTTTTATGTTTTGATTCCAATATCAAGGCTCACTTTGAATTGCAATCACATTCAAAAATGTTGGAAACACTAGCTTTGTTTTCAACTTTTTCAAAACACACCAAATTAGTTGATTCCCTAACTACCTATTGAGTTGCTGAACAATCTTTCAGCTATTATGCCAATCATATAGCTCCTTTTGTATAAAATATAAATGTGTGGTGCCTGTCAGATTTTCTATTAGAAAGTATTATAGCATTATTCCCATCTCACTCCAATGGGTGATCCTTGTCTTCCTCAATCATGAATTGTCTACCAGAAGCCTCAGAATTTAAGGTTCTGTACAGTATCTTAGCTATTCCTAGCACTGCACTGTTCTGGACAGAGAGCTCTGATGTCAATCCTGGGATATGTTGGATCCACTCACCCAGTTTAGGAGTAACAGTCATGGAAGCCATTTTTGTTAATTAAAATAATGAAACTTCTGCTAATAGCAAGTGAACATTAGAAATAGGTTCAAAGTTCACAATTGATTCCTCTCAAAATTACCTGAACAATGAGGGAGTGTCCCACTCCAGCGGCTATTTTCCTGGCACACTCTACTAGCATTTCCCAAGAGAGTTTGCCTTTCTGTGCACGAATACTGGACAATAGATCCAAATGTAAATTTATCTCCTGATAAAATTGCATTTGTTGGCACTCCAGGATGTCCACAAGATATTGCTATGATAAACAAAAGAAAATACTGTAAGTGTTCATTTGTCGAAGAACAGCAACACAGTTTTAAAATGTTTATAATTATTAAGTCAGTGCATAAAGCGAAAATAAACAGCTGAGGGAACTTGAGTCCACTAATTGAGATACTAATTGAACTTGAGTCCACTAATTGATCTCCATTACTTGTATCATCATCATCATTATCATCATCATCACCATCATCATTATCATCATCATCTTTTAACTATCCCATAATCCCTTGTGAGGTGGAGTCTGGGCAACTGAATGGAGCAAGCAGAGTGTTTAATGGCTGAATGTCCTTCCTGTCACCAATGCGGAGTTTTGTTCAGAAGATATATTCTCATTGTGCCCAGAGAAAGAAATATATGGTTCTACCTAGTATCGAACTCACATCCTCCTTATTGTGAGGTGAGAGCTCCACTTCTAGGCTACTGCTCCACTCCTATCCCCATTACTTGTTTGCAGTGAACAATTTCACATAATCAAACTGTTTACTCTCTATTATTTGAGTATTGTCTATGAATGTCCTTGCTAACTTACTGTTCTAAACAAAGTGAGTGGGAAAACACGTATGAAATAAAAATTAAAACAAAGAAAGTTTGTCACACAATGAATTCACTGTAAGAATAGCTCACATGCATCCCTGTGATAAGTGAGATTTCTGGCCTTCTGATGAAAACAAAATAGAAACAGTTGTTGGATACTTACGCAAACATTTGGGTAATGATCTGTCCCATAAACCATTGGCTTTACATGTTACAGTGGAAGATCCTAGAAGATAGAACCCCTTCTTACAGTGGTATATCACGCTGCTTCCATACTTGAAAGATTCAGGGAAATTCTGCTGTCCATGACGAATAGAATTTTCCACAAAGCCAGGATCTGAACAGTTCACCACTGTAAAATCAGAGATAAGTTTTCTCCTTATGTAATGAAGATTGAAAAAACCAGTACACTATGATCTTTGCTCCAATTTTTCATTTTAATGCAGCCTTCCCTCCCTCCCTCCCTCCCTCCCTCTCTCCCTCCCTCCTTCCCTCCCGATTGCAATCAAAATACTTTCTATGGTTTGCAATATAACAGCCCTTTTAGTTCTGTTTATATAAGTGACAACAAGTAAATACTTTTTTTAACTTGTTCCAGTACTATAATCTGTGTTTTAAGACATTGAGAGCCAATCTTTGCATGGAAGAATACGGGTATACAATTTGGGGCTTCCAAAATAATTTTTCAGAATATATTTTGAAACAAAAACTTGGACCTTTTTTGGATTTTTTTTGGGGGGGATGTTGTGTGTGTGTGGGGGTTAATAAAATGAGTTTGTTTCTAAGTATCCTAAGTTTAAAACTATAACTAAAAGAAAACCTTTCCTTGTAAAATATTAATATGAGTAAGATAAGCAATACAATGGATTTTTATTATATTTCTCAGATGACTATATACTTTGCATAATAGATTATGAGTCTATCATTTAAGCTTGCAGTAGGCACTAGGTGTCATTGTGACAGAGTTGCCAATATATGCAAAATATGACGGAAAAACCAAAACCTTAATTTTTAGTGACATGAATAAGACTACACAAATCCATCTTCAGAAAATGTTTTTCTACCTGAAATCTGGAACTTGCAACTGCATTTCATAAAGTAATACATTAAAGTAATATACTAATAGAGTAATGCACTAATCTTATTATAACTAACTTACCTTGGCAAGTAGGTAAAGAGCTGCTCCACTGTCCATTGCTTCTGCACTGTGCTCGGGAGGCACCCTGAAGTAAATATCCCGTATTGCAGGTGAAGTTGACAACATCATTCAAGTTGAACTCACTGCCATTGGTCACACCATGCAAAGGGTTTCCTGGGTGGCCACATGTGATTGCTGTTGAAAGTAATTTCAACATATGTAAGTAAATCTCAGACAGGAACTTGTTTTCAGGTTAAATTCTATGCTGTCATGTTATTGTCCTTTTAATTTATTTTTTGGGTGAGTAAAAGAGCTCATTTTGACACAAAGCACTGGGTTGTAGCTGCTGCATTTTTAAAAAACTTTTGAAAAATGCTTCTAAATGATTAATAATTGTTGACTTCAACCAAAGTCATGCAAACTGACTTTTCTACTTGGGTAACTATTTTTCTCTTTCCACTGCACCCACTCCTTTTTCATTCATAATTTTTATTAAAACTTTTATACAAGGAGATTAAAAACTAGTACAAACTAATATAAAGTCAGAAGAAGAAATCAGAAGAAGAAAAATAGAAAAGAAAGAATATAAAAAGGTGGTTCCGATATTCTTCACAGCAGTTTATAAGTGCAGGTATATTTTAACCTCTTTCTCTAAAATTATATCATAGTGCATCTTTCTGCAATCTATGCTTTTTAATCATCAAAACCATAAATCACAAGATTTTTCATTTTTACACAAAAGTCCGTAAGAAGCTTCCAGTCTCTGTTGCAAGCTCTTAATCCCTGGAAGATATTCCAGAGAATTTCACAACCCAAGGAATATACAGAAAAGGGGGGACAATCTAATGTGCTCGTGGTGTCTGATTTCCTGCTAGACAGAGTTTGATATAATTCTTGGTTAGTAATTTTCATATGTAATAAATAGAAGTACTATGTTTATTGCATGTTAGTCATTGATCAAATTGGTAAAATGGAAACATTAATATTGCCTTGCCAGATCACACTATATTGCTAGCCAGCATTCTCATTTGTTGGTCCAAAAGTATAATAATCATCAGTGATCTCCATCTTCCACCCCCTGCCTTTTGCCTTCATTTATTTTTTTATAATGTCAAGTCTGATACTTGGAGGCACATTGCTTTGCATATGCTTATTCCAGTCATAGCTATTATAACTGATAGCTATTGAAAAATCAGTTGTCCTGAATAATCTGCATTGGGCTAATAACATGGTAAGGCTTTGCTACCTGACATGTTCTTCACCAGTAATCCTATAATTTGAAAAATTGCCAGAACAGATTATATTCAGATTTATATTTGAAATGGTGTTATAATATAAAATTAAGTTTGTCAGTAAAAATTGCAATAGTGAAGACAGTTGTGCTTAGATTATTGTCTTTTTCGGCAAATGCATATTCCACTCAGTCAAGTCCTGTTTACACCCCTCATTACTCTTGACAGATGCTGTTTTTGTGATGCCTTTTAGAAACAAAAGGTCTTAGACCTTGTGTCTAGTCTTACCACATCATCATTACTATTGTCACACATTGTCAACCTCTTGATAGATCAACACTCTGCAACTGTTGTATTGGAAAGTCAGAAAACAAAAAATCCATGATTTTTTATTCTGTAGTTCTCTCACTGCCCTTATGCAAAGGACTCTTTTACAATAGCTGGTATGTTATGTAAGCTATCCAGATTCATGACTGAGTGACATAGAAATTGATTAAACAAATATTGTGGCCTGAGAGAATTACAATTATCATTCATATAAAATCATATTCATACTTCTATTGAGAAGTATGAGAAGTATCCTTAGAGCCCACTGTAACTATATAGCCAAAAAGGCACTAAGAGTTGTTAACCTAATCTTACATAGCTTTTTCTCTGGTAATATTACACTAATAACTAGAACATACAAAATATTTGCTAGACCAATACTCAAATACAGCTTATCAGTCTGGAACCCACATTACATATCTGATATTAACACAGTTGAGAAAGTCCAGAAAGATTTTACAAGAAGAGTTCTTCACTCCTTTACTCGTTGCAAAATACCTTATGCCACCAGACTTGAAATTCTAGACCTTGAAAACCTAGAACTACGCTGCCTTCAGTCCGATCTAAGTATAGTATATAAAAACATACACTGCAGTGTCCTACCTGTCAATGAATACTTCAACTTCAACCATAACAACACAAGAGCAAACAATAGATACAAACTCAAGGTTAATCGCACCAAACATGATTGCAGGAAATACGATTTCAACAACAGAGTAGTAAATGTCTGGAATACTCTACCTGACTCTGTGGTTTCTTCCCCAAGCCCCAAAAACTTTAACCTTAGACTGTCTACTATTGACCTCACCCCTTTCCTAAGCGGTCTGTAGGTGGCGTGCATAAGCGCACCAATGTGCCTACCATCCCTGTCCTATTGTTTCTTTTATATTTTATTTTTCTTATATGTATCCGTGTATTCATAAGTATGTTTTACTTATACCTATTATCTTGTAAGCAATTGACAAATAAATAAATAAAATAAATAAATAAATAATATAAATATAGTATTCCTGATGTATATACCTCATATCAACATGCCAAATCAAGGCAAATGCATTAAATAGTTTGAATAAACTAATAACTTTCAAATTAGATGATTATGCATTTTCACAATTAGAAGTAAATATCAAGTTCTTAAAGTATGCTACTTTAACAGCTACATATTAAATATGAATTATATTCTGTCAAATGTCTATCATTCAAACTTATCACCTTGTAAGATAATTGTTATTGTGAATAACAATATGGAACATTTCAGCAAAGAAGTTACAACTTATAAATACAATGTAACTGTTTATATGATGTAATGTTCACCTAAAAGTTAAATGTCTTCTTTCTTCCTCTTCCTTGAGTAGTCCTCCATTTATCACCATAACTGAGCCGGAATTATGGTCGTAAATCATGCTGGTCATTAAGTGTGCTGTCATCATGTAATTTTATGAGTTTTTTTGTGGTGATTGTTAAGTGAACACAATGATCATAAAGTGAACACAATGATGGTAAGCAAATCCATTGTCTGCAATGGGCGTTTATTGCCAGAAACTGGAAGTAAATGTCAGTTTCCAGCAAAAAAACATAAATCGCTGTCACGTGAATGCAGGTTGTAAGTAGCCTGAGGAGGTCTGTTAACTTCAAACAGTCACTAAATTAACTTCAAACAAACCTGTCATAAATTGAGGATTACCTGTATGTCCTATTATTCCTATATAGTCTAAGGAGAGAGTGATGGAGATATTAAAGAGCCACGGTGGCGCATTGATTAGAATGCAGTACTGCAGGCTACTTCTGCTGCCTGCTGCCTGCCTACAATGTGGCAGTTCAAATCTCACCAGGCTCAAGGTTGACTCAGCCTTCCATCCTTCTGAAGTAAAATGAGGACCCAGATTATTGGGGGCAATATGCTGACTCTGTAAACTGCTTAGAGAGGGCTGTAAAGCGATATACAAGTCTAAGTGCTATTGCTAAAGAGAACACATGCAACTTAAGATTTGAACTACCTTTTTTATCTGAAATAAATATAATAGGGTATCAGGGCTGCTTGACTTCCTTTATTATATTTTGAAGCATGTCAAATACATTAGCAGCTCACTCATATATTATGGAATTGCTTGCAGAACAGCAGGAGTTATAGCCTGGATTTCATGGCTTAGTCTTATATGAGAGATGAAAATACTTCTCTGCTAGACCTAGGCAACAGAAACAGCCGCTATCAATGAATATTATTGCATCCATAATAACTATATCAATGCTTCCTCTTGCATATGTGACCCTCATTACATGCAAAGGATTTGTTACCTAGCTATGTGCTTAGGACATATCAGATGAAAAGTATCACTTACGGACACAAACCGGAGTTTGTCCAGACCACTTGTGATCTTGTAAGCATATTCGAACAGATGTGCCAACAAGTCGAAAACCAGGATTGCATTGGTAGACCACAGTATCACGGTAACTGAAACCATCACCACTAATGTGACCATTTACAATTGGATCTGGAGAACCACAGTGTCCAGCTAAAATAAGAAGGAAATAAAAAAGAAACAATAAATTCACACACATGCTGAGACACAGATGTAAAAACCACACAGAAATTGATAATAGTATTAAACAAAAAGGCAATCTTGCCCTCTTCACTGTGCAATAAATCCACCAAACTGAAAATGTTGCTGATGAGTTATTTAGTTCTTCATTTATAATGTTTTTTCCCTTACCGATATGTATTTTTCATCTAAAAAAAAAGGTTTGGTAACTTTATATAGTTAAAACTAATCTTGTTTAGTAACAAGGTAAAATCCACTTTGGATACCTATTTATATCCTGCTCTTCCTTAAGAAACTCAACAAAGTATAAATAACATTTTTCCTTTAATTTCCTAATCACAGAATGGTTTACCTAAGAAAGATTGATTGGCCCAAATATATTAGGTGAGCTTCCAAGGCTGGAGATGGACTTTAATCTGGATTTTACTATTGTTCCACAACCCATTAGCCACTAATTTTTGTTCTTTGGGAAGGGACCAATTTGGAAAAAGAAGTAAACCTGTTAACAATCGTATGCCTCCAAACACAGCTTTATGGAAACAAGACACAAGACATTTAAATTGTTTTAAATCTAGTATTTATATACTAGATTTAAGTATTCATTCAGGATTAAGGCTAACTCAAAATATATTTTGATCTGAAAAAGAAAAGCTAGGAAGCATATCCATTAGCAAATTGATTCATTTCAATTACACATCATAGCATTTGGTAGATTTACTAATTTCCTCTCACTTTGAATTTGATGGGATTAAACATCTAAATAGTCTAGGGAATTCAAGAAGCAAAGCCAATACAGCAAAGGATATGTAAATTTTAATCAAGCCAAATTACGCCTTAAGTATTTCAAGCAGTCTACATATAAACAATGCTTTCAGGGGACCTAAAAAAACTATTAGCTTATTCAAGTTTAAGGTCAGTAGTTATTTTATATGACATTATACTTTAACCAAAATCATATACTATTGAAATTCTCTTTTCAAAAGATCTGCAAAAATACATTGCCTTTCACAGATCATAAACATCATACATGATTTTACCATAATATAAAAAATGAATCTGCTAATTGAAATTTATTATTCTTTTGAGTGAAAACTGTTGACCTTCAAAGAAAATATAGAAAGTTAGCATGAAGGGCAACTGAATAATACAGCCAATCTTAGAATGTAGGAAAAAGAGAGCAGAAATTTAAAACTAAAATGAGGTGACTTATAAGATCTTCCTTATCTGAATTACTTCCTAGGTTTTGGAGTTCTGGATTAATTGATATTGTAACAGGCACAGGAATCCCTCATTCCAACTCCCTTCCCTTCACCATTAATCCACACCAATAAAACATTGGAGGGATAAAAAAAAAAAGGAAAATATTTTGTGAACTATTTTATGAACTGTAATTAGTATGTTTGCATAACATAATATATAAAAAACAAGTCATCTTCATTTTTTCACATGATACCTACAAATGGATTCTATTGATCCAGGGTTGAGAGAAAGAGATTTAGCTATGAAATCTATGCATCTATTCTGTGATTCAGATACTTGAATTAAATTGTGATGACTATCATTAATTTTTCATAGTAGATTAGTATTTTTTAAAAGGGAAGAATTTAAAAAACAATAGTTAAGTTATACTCAGGGGTGGGATGCTACTGGTTCGGCCCAGTTCTATAGAACTTGTAGCTGCGAAGAGCAGCTGCCACCTGAATGGTTCCGTGTTTGGCCAACCTGCCTGCTTGGGCTCTAGGCTGTCCTTTATTCCCTGCTTTTCCCTCCTCAGCTGCTTTGCGCGGCACAGCTGAGGTTGAAAAAGCAGGAAACAAGAGGATTTTCAAACGCTGTGCACCTGAGCACAGTGCTTGTCGGCTGTCCAGGTGGCACAGCTGATGATTTCTTGCAAATGCTGCACACACGATTGTCCCCAGTTCGGAGAACTGGCAAATCGCTCCACTGGCTGGCTCTGCCCCTCCCCGCCTACTCACTCCTTACTTGGCATGTGAGCCATTCAACTTGCCTGGTTTGGTAAGTTGCTATTTTTCCTTTTTTTTTTCCTGACCATCAGATCTTCTGCTCTGCCAAGAGATTTAGATAAGCTAGACAGCGGGAAATCCTTGGATTCCTTGCTTTCTAGCTAATCTAAAAGCAGAGCCCTTAGGACTGAAGCTTTTCAGTACAGACTCAGGTAGCTGATTGCTCTAAGTTAATCTGTGATTCTGTGAGCAACTCAATCTGCCTGCCTGCTTTTGCCTGCTTTTGGGTAAAAGTTTCTCTTTTTTTAAATAAAAAAATTCAATATTTACTTACATGGTGTTCTGTGAGTTAATTTTGTGAGTTTGCTTGCAAGCAAATTTTATGTGACAGACACAGGTAACTGATTGGAGATAGATAGATCTCTAAGTGAATCTGTGATTCTGTGAGCAACTCAGTCTGCCTGCCTGTTTTGCCTGCTTTTGGGTAAAAGTTTCTCTCTTTTAAATAAAAAATTCAATATTTACATACATGGTGTTTTGCGAGTTAATTTTGTGAGTTTGCTTGCAAGCAAATTTTATGTGAGAGACTCAGATAGCCGATTGGAGATAGATAGATCTCTAAGCGAATCTGTGATTCTGTGAGCAACTCAATCTGTCTGCCTGCTTTGCCTGCTTTTGGGTAAAAGTTGCCCTTTTTTATAAAAAAATCAATATTTACATAAATATTTATAATATATACATACAAGCCATGCCCACCCAGTCACATGACCACCAAGCCACACCCACAAATTAGGCCACACCTACAGAACCGGTTGTTAAGAAATTTGAATCCTACTCCTGATCATAATATGCCTATCACAATGACAAATCACTGATTTATTAAGTTCAATTTGGAAATGAACATTTAAACTGACATTCTAACATTAAATAATTTTGTTGGTGAATTTCAATGACTATGATACAGATTTTAGAAGATGCCAGCTTCAATGATTAAAATAACCAGAGACACTTTTCTCTGTCTTGTTTGTTTTGTATAGTATCCTTTGATAGAAACTGCTAATTCATCTATAATAAATCCAGATAAATTAAGAATTAACATCTTTGCTTGATGCCCCCCTTTTTAAAAAAATCATAAATAATCTACTAAAGCGATTTTGCTTTGCAGGTGAACAGAACTGATTAATTAGGGAAATTAATTCACTTCCAAATTCTATTTCCAATAATAATTGGCTTTGAAAATATATTTTCTACTCAGTGAGGCTCTTTAAAAATATTCAATGATAGCAAAGCTAGTGAAATTTTATTGTATTTCAGGCCTTCCTTCAAGCTTCAATGAAAGGGGAGAATTATACAGCACTATAGATAGATGGCATCAGATAAATACACAAACCTCCATTTATTAGCAGCAGAATTTCAGTCTTTTCCACAACCTCCAATTTAGCAGACTATATTTAGAACAAGTAGCATTATTGCCTCATAACTGGATTTGCTAAGTTTCTTTTAGGAATGAGCCCAATTGAACTAGAGAATTATATCACTGGATTTTATCTTTTAACTCATAATGCAATCAATATTTTTAATCCTAACTTGATCATGCAATAGGCCTATGTTTCATGACTATCTGTTGAAACTTTCTTCAAAAATCGATATCATCAGATGACAAATCAATAGGTTAATTTTTTATATATATACTTTTTCCAGTATTTGTGATAACAGTAGGTAATAGATACATTTTCTTTCACAGAGGCTTAATGAATTCATCTCCAGTCTCCAGGAGCAGCAGTGTTAGTCATGGAAAACAGAAAATTGACTATAGATGCTTTGGGATTATAAAATAGAGACTGATAACCCTAAGTAACTGAAAATGGCAGGTTTAAGAAGCTGTCACTGGACCAATTTCTGTCTTGTCTCCAAACTTCACTTTTTGGAGACGATTGTTGAGAAGCTGGTTGGACAACATATCAATTCCAGAGAATACCGGAAGAACTTATATGCAGATCTCTTTTCATCTGGTTTCAATCCAGGAAACACTATGGAGGCAGCATTAGTCACACCCATGAGGTTTGATGGAGACAGGATGGGAGTGATGCATCCATCCTACAGCTCTTAGATCTCTTACTAGATTTCAGCACTATTGATCATAATATCCTTATGGTTGGACTCAGGATTCAATGTATTCATGGTTTTTTAACACTATGAATCTGCAGAATTACCTTAACCATTGGTTTAGGTTCACTTATCATCAATATATGGTCCATTGAATGAAGGTGGAACCAGCCTGAGATTTGTCTCATACTTTCTCTGCTTCCCAGGCTCATGCCTGCTTTTGTTTCGTTAACTTTTTATGCAAAGCTTCTCCAAGGTGGCTCTCTATATTGCCCCAGTGTCTGGAGGCTATGCAAGTCTGGATGGGACGAAATAGAGTCAGCTGCATTGCAGGTCTCTAATTGTTTCTGCATAACTGGAGAGATTGAGAGAGTAGGCATGCTTCAGATCTCTTATTTATTCAGACCAAGGAAGCTCACCTTCTCTGTCACAGCACCGGCCCTCAGGGGCAGTATCATCTTGTTCTCCTCCACTCCATACCCAAATTCATTTGGCTCCCAGAAAATCGTGGAAAACATGACTGTTTGCTGAGGCCTTGAGGCAGAGCGGTACTTTAGCCTTGTAAGTTGTTGTTTAGAATATCTGTTGGGTGGTTATGTTCTGTTTCCATTTAAATTGTTTTTACTTGTTAATGTAATACATACATCGACATTTGAGTTGGGAAGCCTCTATATTGGTAAATAAATAAATAAATACTACTGTATATTCTGGGCCCTTTAATATCTATTGTATTTTTTAAATTATTTTTGAAAAATGCCTTGATCAAAAAATTTGTTAACTGCTGGTGTTGAAGCCATGAAGTTTAATCAACATTATTCTGTCATCAATTGCATTGTGGCCAAGTAACTTGCTAATAATGAATTATTTGAATTTTTTTGAGAAATGTCTGCTATTTTTCTAAAGGATCTCATTGCCTTAAGCTGAATAGCTAAAAACAAAACAAAAAGTCCACATGGTGAGAATTCCTAAATTTTAATGGAAATGTCACTTCCTAAAAAAAAGTTCAATATGAAAAAACATCCTTCGGCCAAGATGTTCTACCAGTATTTTTCAAATATTATAATTCAACTCTTTATAAATATTTACCAAGACACTGTGTTTCAGTTCCACTCCAAAGTCCATTTGCTAAGCATTCTCTCACATGAGACCCAACAAGTGTATATCCAGTGTTACAGGTAAAGATTGCTGTGGCTCCATAAATTGTCATGGTCCCAATCTTATTTCCATTTGGTGGAGATGGAAGACTTCCACAAGAAATAACTGAAAAGGGAAAATAAAGTAACTGCAGTATGGCAACAATAAGAAGCTCATAAATTAACATTTGGGATCAGACCTGGATCCATTTGGAAATCTTAAGCAAACAAAATAACAACAACTTTGGAACACTTTGAAGTTTCCATTTTTTTATTAGAGCTAGAATGAAAAAAGTGAATTAAAGACCATTATCACAATATTCAGCATAGCAAAATTTGAATTAACCATTTATTTAAAAATCCATTTATAAAATCATATATATTTATGAAATTTGTATGGTTTGATTTAACAAAAAAATTAGTGCAGCTTGCACTAAACGTAAAAAGTGACTCTGCTTGAGAACTAAACAAGTCTTGATATGAACATCCAAAATTTTGTTAATAAGTATATATACATACGGAGTTCTCAATAGGGTTTTTAACTTAAATGTACTGATATATGTAAGACATTTTTATTTAAAAACTGTGTTCATCATTAGAGGTAACTGAACAATAGAATATCTGTCTGTCTGTCTATCTATTTCTACCTACTTACCTACCTACTGTACTTATCTACCTACCATTTATCTATAGCAAGATTTCACAAAATACTAGTATCTTTATGAGATATTGGTGATAATTATCTTTAAACAGAATTGAACAATGTATAAATAAAGATTTCTTACCCTTACACATTGGTCTCTCATTAGTATCACTCCAAGTTCCATTAGTTGTACACATGATGAGTCTCTGCCCCTCTAAAAAATAACCAGGACTGCAGCTCAACATGATTTGTGCTCCAAACTCATTCACTGACCCCGAAATCAGCCTCCAGATGATGTGTTCTGAAAGCCGACTTTCAATGCTGGGGCAAATCACAGCTGTGAAAGAAGAAAAGTCCTGCATTAGGGTTTACTTTATGATATTGTTTCCCAGAAGAGGAATCATTACCTGGATGCCAGTAGATTTTTCCTTGTGAAATTGAGTATGCTATAAACATTATTCAGCTGCATGTTACAGTGCCCATTATGTTTCTTTAAAATAAACCTAATAGAGGTAACTGCTTTTAAGTTTACACATGGAAAATTATAGATATTCAAGATTCTTGCAATTTTTAAAAATCTTTAGAAATAATTGCTCGTTTTAAAATTTAAAACATGCTGTGATGAAGCAGTATTGTTCTTTGATGCATATTGTAGTATGTTTAGGATCACAGCCAAATTTATTCTATATTCAGTGGAGACTACAGAAAAGAGTAAATTCCTGCCTTATGAGTACTGCAGGTGCAATTTTTAACAATGCATTTATCTCATGAAAGTTTAAACTGCATGGCAATTCTGTTCAAATGTTTTTTTAATGTAATCTATTCAGTTCTTTGTATCAATTTGAATATCAAACCTTATCTTTCTGATAGAATGGGGCACACGTCATCACTATTTCATTTTTACATTGAAGAAAAGTGGGATTAAGGTTCATATGCCTGTAAATATGGGGATAAACAAAGCATAACGATGACACAGAAGCTGATGAACAGAAAAGCATTCAGAGACAGAGAGAAAAAAGATAGGAAATAAAGATATAATGGTTAAAAATAGGCAATGCCTATGAAAATTGTGAATGTGATAAAGTATCATAAGGAGAAAAAAAAAGGAAAGATTGAAATGAAAATGGATTTTGAAGAACCTTTAGTGGGGGATGAACTGACATCATTTCATTGATTAATTACTGTGTAGCTGTTTCTGATAAATTGCTCTTCTGTTATTTTATTATGGATGTTTTATTTTATTTCTATTGTTGTATATGAACTACTGAGGCTTTATTTTAATTATGATAGTGTAACCATCAAATGAATAACCAAGTGGCCTATCATCTTCTCTTTTGCAAACAAAAAATAAAGAACCTCTTTTCTAACCTCTCCAGGAGAAGAAATGGAAAAAAAAGTCTTCAAGTCAGATATTTAAGCTTTCCAGGTGTCACTGGATTTGTTCCTTTTTGGGGGTTTTCACTGTCAATCATTGACCAAAAAGCCTATTAAGGATGCAGAGCCTTCAAGAATAATCCAGGAGCTTTTTGGCTGAAGAAATGTCATTCAAATTATATTTATAGAGTGTCACCTCATCCTATCTCATGCCTAAAATGAAGAATATTGCAATACCGTTATGCAGAACATTCCTTTTCCCCTTTTACTATACTGAAGTGATTATACATTTTTGGATAAGGAATCATCGTAAAGTGCTAATAGGTCTATTTTTAAATGTTATAGTTATCTCACTTTTTTTGGCTCAGAATGGAAAAAAAGGGTTCTTCTATATTTTGATCTTCATGATGACTGGGTAAGGTGTGCTCATTTGAGAAATGTGACTAGCCCAACGTTATTATTGTGACCTTCTCTCTTACACACTCTTTGCATGGTACATAAATTAAAAATAAGGGAAGAATAAAAAAACTAAAGCCTAATAATTAATATGAAGCACTGTTCATAGATACTTATGACACTAGAAAGTTCTATGTGCATTGTTATTTTTTGGTAAATCCTTCTGATTTATTAAAACTACTTAAGATTCTTGAATTAAAATACAAACTGTTGTACAGATGCTGTATTTACAGCAAATTACTTAGATATCCATCAGTCTTCCTCTTGTACACTACAGACATCACTGACACTATTTTTACAAATAAGATCTGATTCAGGAATGTCAAATTTATCTAAATGAAGAGAGAGAAAAAACCCTGTACTTTTTCTATGCTGATTTATTTCTGCTGACATTCTTATGAACTTACGTTCATGTACAAGTGCACCAAGCATACAGTGCTTTCATCATGATTACACATCATATCACTGGAATGAGATTGCTTTTCTATATTCATATACATGGTCAAAACTGAATTTAATCCTGATTTTTTTTAAATCTTGGAAATATATATCACTCTATAATTTCTAGGGGTTTTGCTAGAAATTTGCTTTGCTATCCTGTCAGAACTAATGATATAATTTTATGGCTTAATTAATGATATTAAAAACTCCAGCATTATAGTATAATAACATTTAACAAAGGCTATTTTCTGTTGCATTCCTTCTTGCTGCAATGCTGCATATCTCGTGTAGATCTCAAATTGTGCCCATATTTTTATCGAATAAAAGTCACAATGTATTATAAATGTGATTTTTCATTAATGGTTTGTTATTAGGAACCTGTCTCTTTCTCTCTTTTTTTTTCACACTAGAAGCCCCTGGAAAAAAACCAATACTTTTTTCTGTTTCTGTTTCTCCTAGGCAAAAATCCACCATGTGCCATTTTACTGCTGTGCTTTCTGAAAATTAATATACTTAGATAGTAGAAACCTGTAATAAACAATAACTAATTTCTCTTTTGGAATATAATTAAATATAAATAGAATTACTTAGTTACATGTCTGCCTCCAAACTTTTGGAAGCCGATTTTAATCATTATTTTATATCTATATTCTCCTTATAAAAATAACTCAATTTCATGAGATTTATAGAATAATAAACAATAAAAGCATAATAAAAACTGAGTTGATGTGCCATAGACATGTAGTACAGCAGACTCAGGTTTCTACATAGAAGTTCATTGGGTAAGATTTTTTTTCTGATGTAAAGAATATTTAGCAGAAGTTATAATATATTTGCTGATATTCATTTTTCGCTCCACATACAGTACACCATTTGATTGATAGTTATCTATTTCTACAGGGAACAAGGAAGGGGATGCAATTTTATCATCAGCTGAAATTGATAAGGTTTGCCTTGCTAAAAGACAAAATAAGGGAAAAAATGTTTTACACAATATGCAGAATAGAAATATCTGACAACCAAGTCAGGGAATAAGTTTGTTTTCAGGATTACATAAAAAATAGTTACTATATCAACCTTCCAACTTATCCAATAAAATTGGCAGCATGTAAACCACCTGTACAAAAAAAAGAGACTGCCAATGTGATTCTTCTGCTGTATCAGGATTCCAGAAGCACTGCAGGAAAAAAAGGTTGGGGGGGTATCAGCTTTGTCACTGTAATCGATCTGAGCAGAATGCAAAGAGGGAAATATCAGTGGGAACAGGATGCCAATTCCAACATTTAAGGATTGCACATCCAAAGAATACTTCCAAAGCAAATTAATATGTTTCCCAATGTGTAAGAAATTCAGAAGACAAAAGTTCCAAAGTACAGTTGGATATGAAACAGATCAATGTAAGCAAGTAAACAGGAAAGGAGAACATCATAACTGCAATCTCATTTTTTAAGAGTAGTTGTGATATATCAAATGTATGTTTTCATATGAGTTTTTCAACCACTGATTATCACTGAAGTAAGATTATCTGAAGGGAGACCATTGTGGCATGAGAAATTAACTAGCTAATTTTCTACTAACTTGGGAATAAATTAATTCTTTGCTAAAGGTGTACTAAACAAGATATGGAAATGTATTTAGTTTTATTTATTTATTACATTTTTATGCCCCCATCCAACTGATTCAGTGACTCTAGGCTGTTTTAGCAGAAGTCATTAGAGCAAGCTAAAATATTGTCATGAACAGTCAGAAAGATAAACTAAAACTTACTCTACAACACTGTACTTTATTTTTTTAAAAAATCCATACTTACGTTTACAGACAGGTGGTCTTCCTTTATTACTCCACAATCCATCTTCTTGACACACTGCTGTTGCTTGTTGACTAGATTCTAGCTTAAAGCCTTCATTACATTCAAATATCACTCTGCTGCCCAAAATAAATTCATTACCCCAAACAGAACCATTTCCAGGAGATTCTGGAATACCACAGGATACAGCTGAAAGGAGGATTAAAAGGAAAAAAGAACTTGACTAAGAAGGTTATCATAAGTATCTTTACTTCTGTAGATAAAAAAAATCAATATGCGTGTTACAGGTGTCATAATGCTGCTAAAAAAATACCTTTAATAGTTGTGCAAAATCTGATATAACAACGATATTTTGAAAAGATACAACCTTACCACAATTAGTACAAATTTTCTACTCCATATTCCATAGTTTTTCATCTCGGTTTTCTCCTGATTTGCTGCTTCAGTTATGTTAATAGAAATGCATTAATCAATCTTGACTTCCTTGATTTATTTTTAAATATTGTATATTTTAAGTATTTTTCCCCATGTCGTTGATTAACATTATTCTCTGTAAGAGATGACCAGGCCAAGCCCAAAGGGGGTCAAACGTGTCATAAATCATGAGTTCCTGTGTGCCCTCAAGAAATCCAGATCATCTTGAATGCCTTTCTTATCTCCTGCTCATTTCCCTTGACCATTAGTTGGTCAAATTTTTATAGAAAGCTTAAGCTTTATACTGCCTGAATCTCTAGAATTCCCTGGTGTTTGACATTCTCTTTGTTAAAAAGTTAGTTTGTGGCCCATATATAAAATTCAAAAATCATTTCTGAAGTGGTTGTGCCCTTTTCTCTACTATAGGGGGTCCTCGTTTAGCCACCATTATTGAGACTAGTAACTTAGTTAAATGAAGTGATGACTAAGTAAAACTGTGACTACATTTATTATCTTGCTTAAGCTTTCCTTTGCTTTACAGACCTGAGAAGGTCACATATATGTGAGAATTGGTTGTAATGTTATTTTTTCATCATCAAACCATTAAGAATAAAATACATAGAATATCTCATGGTTCAGCAAGGGAATGATGTACATAACACCACTGTTATATTGTAATTGTAAATGGTCACTAAATGAAACAGTCACTAAATGAGAACTACCTATACTATTATTGCACTTTGAAACTTTTCCATATATTATGACACAATAATGTAGCCAATTAGATAAGGGTACTTAATTTGTTCTGCAATCTGTATATATAACACTATGCAATTATTCTTAATGGTTTAGAACCAGACTTAGTCTCATTAAAATTAGTTAAACTTTAGTTAGCCATGAGAAATTTAAATCTCCTGATTTTAGTACATTAGCACTAAGAATTATTCTATATCCAACTAAATATTTGAAAACATTAAAATAAATAATCTCTTAAATATAGATTGAATAACCGTTGTTATTTTCTTCAGATATAATGATTCCAAATGCACTGTCAGCTCTGAAGTTTCTTCTGTTGGAATCACTAAAAGTAACAGCAGTAACAAACAGACACCTCATGACCACAATACTTAGCAATAGCAATCTGGGGAGTCATGGTTGTAACCCCAAGATAGGCAGATTATTCAGCAGAAAAGAGCCCCACGTAAGGATCTTGGGAGTAATGGGTGGGGGGACTTGCCCAGCACAGGTCACACAAGAGTTAAGAGGTTGCTGCAGTTTGGTGTGAGGTCAAGAAGGGCAGGAAAATAGGACAGGCATTCATGCGTGCAAGTGCAGGAAGGCCCAAGGAAAGAGGGCACTGATGGTTGCAAGTGAGTGAAGGGGAAAGGAATATATGATGAAAGGAAGGAATATATGATGAATATATGATGAAAGGAATGAAATCAGGGGTGGGGGAGGGGAGAAACTTACCTGAATAATGTATGGCTTCTCTGATGAATCCCCGTTGACTTTGCTTGGGGAAGCCAGCAGAGAAAGTTGGCAACTATAATCACATAACCATGGGGTGCCACTACTAATCATAAGTGTGAAATGATTGCCAAGCACCCAAATTTCCTAATGTGACTGCAGGGGCAATGCAATGATGCTAATTTCAAGGAGCATTCATAATATCTTCATTCAGTGCAATTGTAACTTTAAACAGTTGCTGAACAAATGGTCATAACTCCAGGGCTGTTATTCATGTTCAGTTTGCAAACAACTTTGCAATTATGATTTTTTTTTTCACAAGTTCCTTTTACAAGCCAAGCTAGGACAGTATTCCTATTCTATATCTGTCCCTTTGATTTTTACTGTATTTGTTTCTCTAATGTTCATTCCATTTTCATTCTCCAATCTATTAAGAGAATTTATGTTTGTAAGAAATTTATATAGCTCCCCAACTAATTCACAGGTAACTCTGGGTGGCATACAACATTTTAAAAAAACACTGCATAATAAAAATCCTAGGCCTGCTGACAAAAGTTAGGGCCTTTTGGAAAAGCAACTGGGTGGAGGGGCTGAATTTTGAGGGAATGATATTACATACAGAAGAAGCCCCCACCCTAAAGGACTTTTTTGTGGTGCCACCATATATACATCCCTAAATAATGGGGCTGATAACATATTATCTCTTTCTGTTCTGTTAATATTACTATTAATACACAGCAAATATACCTGATTACTATTTTGTTTCTACAACACTAGTTATCGCATCCAATTATGTTTTATCTACAGATTTGATAAGTGTATGTCTTTATGCAAGCCATCAGTTAAAAAAAAACAACAACTAGTGAAGAGTACTGAATCTAGAACTTCACTTTTCAGTTTGCTATATTTTACTCCAGATTGATGAAGAGTCTTTGATGAAAATGCTTTGAACATATTTTTGTTAACTAGTTGTGTATCTACATGATTGACATGCAATATAGCTCACACTTCATAGGTTGCTAATTAGAATTTCATGATAATTCTGTTGAATGCTTTGTTGAAATCAAAATAGTATTACTGCAATCTACTAAAGAAGTTATCTGATTAAGAAATTAAATAGTCCAACAAGTTTGCTTTTGATAAATCCAGAATCACTTTTGCTAATGACAGCATTGTTTTCAAGATGTGTACATATTACTCACTTTACAGACTTTTGTAGAAACTTCCTACATTGATTTGGAGTTACATAGGTCCTATTTTCTCCATTTTGAAGATTGGGTGAACATTGCCCCTTCTCAATAGTTGACACTTCACTCTAGGATTTCTCAAAGATATTGAAGAGATGTTTGGTCAGGCCATTCAATATAAGTTCCTCCAGTTTTCAGATTTTCATTAAGTCCTTTAGTGCATCCATGTTGGTTCCTTTCACCGTATCCATTGTTTTTCCTCATCTCATTTGAACTTTTACTGTCTTTTTTTTTAAAGCCTGACCCATTTTTCTCATCCGTTTCTGCCTGGGAATCTTACTTCTCATCAAATCATACTTGTTGGCACAGTTTGCAAACTAATTTTTTTATTCGCATATTTTAAGCAGAAATTTCAAGATTACAATTGCTTTTGAAATGATATAATGGCTTGTACATTTGCTAAAACAACCCTTTTTCTTTTTCAGTGTTTCAGTTGCCATATTAACTGAATACTTTTGTAGCATGCCCTAGAGAACTCTTTGTGTTCTGTTGACTTAGAAACTCAAATGGTACAATACATAATTATCTTGAAACAACAGGATCAGAAATTTGTCAGGTCCTAAATGCCAAAATATCTCCCTCCCTCCCTCCCTCCCTCCCTCTCTCTCTCTTGCACACACATATACACACACATGGACGGACAGACGGATGGATGGACGGTTAAGTCTTACCTTGGCAAAGAGGTGGAGGAGAATCCCACTGATACATGCCATTTGGGTGATGTCTGCAAGTTGCATTGCTATGACCAATTATACTGTATCCAGACTTACAATAGTAGCGAATTATACTGCCAACTGTGCCCTTGGTTTTATTTACAATTCCACCATTCTTCACAATATGATTTAAGCTGCAGTATGGAGCTATACAGGATCAAAGTAATAAAATTAAAAGCAATATATTATAAAAAAGACAGAAGACAACTCTTATGAAATCTAAATTTCCTTCAAAGCCATTTAAAAATCATACTCAACTCATCACTTATATTTCCAGTCTAGAGATTAAAACCAGGTTTTTTTAATTTAAAAATGTATCCTTCAGACAAGATGCATTTAAATCCACGATTAAATTTTAAATTTTAATTACAAATTTGTTTAGGGAAATATTAAAGCTGCTAAAATCCTTGCATGTACAATGTCTTGATGACATTAATCAAATTTATTTATTTATTTATTAATTGAACTTTTATACCGCTCCCTCTCCCAAAAAGGGACTCGGGGCGGTGTACAGCCTACTAAAAACACATAATAAATACTCAATAAATAGAATTAAAATAAATTAAACCAAATTGATCCGGCTGTCTAACCCAAAAATAGAGTTAAAAATTAAAAACTAATAAAACCCCGATTAAAATTAAGTTAAAAACTAAAAATACAGTTACTGGGCCAGGCCAGCCTGTTGAAAAAATAGGGTTTTCACTGCGCGCCGGAAGGTCAGAATATCCGTCATAGCCCGTATCTCCGGGGGGAGATCATTCCAAAGGGAGGGGGCTCCCACAGAGAAAGCCCGAACCCTCGGGGCCGTCAACCAACAATGGCCGGGCGGCGGTACCCCGAGGAGGGCAACCCTGTGGGAGCGTACTGGGCGGCGGGAGGTTGATGATGGCAGCAGGCGGTCCCGTAAGTACCCAGGTCCCGAGCCATGGAGCACTTTAAATACTGTCAGTACCACCTTGAATCGAATCCGGAAGGCCACAGGAAGCCAGTGCAGCCTGCGGAGAAGCGGTGTAACGTGGGAGCTCCGAGGAGCACCCACGATCACCCGCGCGGCTGCATTCTGGACCAACTGCAGCCTCCGGAGACTCTTCAAGGGGAGCCCCATGTAGAGAGCATTGCAATAATCCAGGCGGGAGATGACGAGGGCGGAAGTGACTGTGCGAAGTGCGCCCAGATCCAGAAAGGGCCGCAACTGGTAAATCAGACGAATCTGATAGAAAGCCCCCCTGGCGACGGCTGCAATATGTTCTTCTAAAGACAGCCGTACGTCCAGGAGGACACCCAAGTTGCGCGCCCTTTCCACGGGGGTCAAGACCTCTCCCCCCACGGCCAGCGAAGGAACCAGCTGGCTGTATCTGGGCGCAGGAAACCACAGCCACTCGGTTTTGGTCGGGTTGAGACGAAGCCTGTTACGACCCATCCAACTCCGCACGGCCTCCAGGCATCGGGACATCACTTCGACGGCTTCGTTGGGGTGGCCCGGGGTGGAGATGTACAGCTGAGTATCGTCAGCGTACTGATGGAACTCCACCCCGAAGCCACGGATGACCTCACCCAGCGGCTTTACATAAATGTTGAACAGCAGGGGCGAGAGCACCGACCCCTGAGGCACCCCACATCGTAGGGGCCTCGGGGCCGATCTCTGCCCCCCCGTCAACACAAATTGCGAGCGGTCGGAGAGGAAGGAGGCGAACCACCGCAACACGGTGCCTCCCACCCCCAACCCCTCCAACCGCTGCAATAGGATACTGTGGTCGACAGTATCAAAAGCCGCTGAGAGATCTAACAGGACCAGGACAGAGGAACTACCCCTGTCCCGGGCCCTCCAGAGGTCATCCACCAACGCGACCAACGCCGTCTCCGTGCTGTGCCCGGGCCTGAAGCCCGATTGGAGGGGGTCAAGATAACTCGCTTCATCCAGGTACTGCGGGAACTGACGTGCCACCACACTCTCAACAACCTTCGCAACGAAGCGAAGGTTGGAGACAGGACGATAGTTAGATAACAATGCTGGGTCCAGGGACGGTTTCTTGAGGAGGGGCCGCACCACCGCCTCTTTCAAGGCGGCAGGTAACAGCCCCTCTCTCAAGGAAGCGTTTATAATACCCTGGAACCAGCCTCGTGTCACCTCCCGAGTGGCCAAGACCAGCCAGGAGGGGCACGGGTCCAGCAAACAGGTGGTGGCATTCAGTCCCCCCAGTATCCTGTCCACGTCCTCCACAGTAACAGGATCGAACTCAACCCAATTGACCGCACCGATATCCACCCCCGCCCCCCCGCCCGGAGATGCCCAGTCGGAGTCCAGCTCGTCCCGGATCTGAGCGATTTTGTCCTGCAGAAACCTAGAAAACTCCTCAGCCCGTCCCTGCAAGGGGTCCTCCCGCGCTCCTACCTCCAGTAGAGAGCGGGTCACCCTAAACAGGGCGGCTGGGCGGTTTTCCGCGGACGCAATAAGGGTGGAGAGGTAAGATCTCCTCGCCATCCTTATCGCCACTAAATACGTCTTAATATAAGATCGTAATAGTGTTCGGTCAGACCCAGAGCGGCTGGCCCTCCAACTGCTCTCTAGGCGTCTTTTCCGACGCTTCATCTCCCTTAGCTCCTCAGAAAACCAAGGAGCCACTTGGGATCAGCATCGGGTCAGAGGCCGCAAGGGCACGACTTGGTCGAGGGCCCCAGCAGCCACCCTATCCCAGGTGGCGACCAAGCCCTCAACCGAGTCGTGTGTGTGAGCTTCGGGAAATGGCCCAAGCTCCGTCAGGAACCTATCAGGATCCATCAGGCGCCTGGGGCGGTACCATTTTAATGGTCCCGCCTCCCTGCGGTCAGGGGGTGCGGAACGGAAGTCGAGCTTCAGGAGCGAGTGATCCGACCATGACAGGGGTTCTATGACTATATCCCCCATACCCAGATCACTCTGCCACTGATCAGAGACGAAAACCAGATCCAAGGTATGACCTCCCACGTGAGTAGAGTCCCGAATTAACTGGGTCAGGCCCATGGCCGTCATGGAAGCCATGAACTCTTGAGCAATCCCCGAGGTACCGCCAGCAGATGGCAGGTTGAAATCCCCCATGACCATAAGCCTGGGGGTCCCAACCGCCACGCCAGCTATGACCTCAAGGAGCTCAAGCAGGGCTGCTGCCGCATAGCAGGGAGCCAGGTATGCGACCAGCAAGCCCACCTGAACCTTGGGACCGAACTTCACGAAAAGGAGCTCACACCCGGTCGTCTGAGATACAGTGGCCTCCCTCGGACACAGATCCTCCTTAATAACTACCGCAACCCCCCCTCCCCTCCCCTGGGCCCTCGGCCGATGAAAAACCCGAAACCCGGCTGGGCACATCTCCACCAGAGGGACTCCCCCCTCCTGGCCCAGCCAGGTTTCGGTAACTCCCACCAGGTCCGCGCCCCCCTCACAAATCAAATCATGGATGAGAGGGGCTTTATTAACAACGGACCTGGCGTTACACAACATCAGCCTAAGGCCCAGGGCCCGATTGCTCAGACCCCCTGGGGAACGGGAGATGACAAGGGGGTCGGAGCGCGCCACAGCAAGCAAACAGCGAGGGCGCGCTCCCAACACAGAATATGGCCCCCTATAACCGCCAAATCTGCCCCTCCCGCTCACCGTAACAATAGATTTAATTCCACCAAATGGTAAGCACACTCAGTAATGGAGTGGTCCTGGAGTGCTTTCTTCCACTATAAAGTCTCATTCTGTATTGAGGTAATATTAGGTCTATATGGGTTGTTTTTGGTTGATGTACTGAATAAACCACTACGCTACATTTGTTTGCATCAGGTTTACTACACAAGCAGAAGATATACATTTTCAAAAGCTGGATAGTAATTTGTTTTCCCTTAAAGTAAAATGTTCAATAAATAAATAATTAAATAACTCATAGTCAAAGTTTGAACTTTGTGGCTGATTAAGTAATAAATGCACTAATCTATTCCAAATCAAGACTTTTGATGAATTACAGCACACTTTTTGTGGAAAACTTGAATATCAGTACAGTGAACATCAGGACAGGAAAATATCAGGACAGAAAAACTTACTAATGTAATATAAGATGTAAGAAATTAAAAACACACAAATATAATTAAATCTAACACAGTATGAAGACATATCACAAAATGCAGCAGAATCAGCAGCATATTCTTGGAACTTTTTTTTAATCTAGCATAAAGCAACACTTTCCAATTATAAACCTAATTTAAAATTGGTGAAATATTATCTGACATGTGTCCCCAAGACTGCTATCCGGAATCTAATCCTCTCCAACTTGGAGAAAATTGGTTGATGAAATAAAGGTAATTAGGACCCTGGTGGCAGGCAACTTATCCTGGATTTTCGGACATCACATGGAAGAGAATCTGTAGTCATATTTCAATATTTGACTTCAGAAAGTACATTTTTGATGAACTTAGAAAGATAATCAGAAGGATCCAATGGCTTGATAGCCTACCCCGCCCCCCAATACCACCTCTCTTTTTTCATACTCTTTATATCCATACACTGTTTACTTTGTGGCAGGAGGAGAGGGAAACTTTCAACAATTCTCACCATGACCATACCACATCAAACCACTTAGTTCTGGCAAGGTGTTGCCTTGAGGTATTCAAAAATGTGCAATATAGATCTTTAGAGGTTCAAAGCACTTTGAATTGGACGGTGGAAATATTAGCCATGCAACAACTCTACATTACGTGTTATTCTACACTGGCAGGATTGTCTCTTATCATAATTTGCCTACTGCATTTTGCATCAGCTACAGCTTCCCAGTTGTCTCCAAAAGCAGCCTGATTGACTGTAGTATAGTTGTCCAGCTTCAGGATGATTAAGGCATGAAGTAATGTCACCAAGGCTACAGCACCAGATAGGGCTATAACCGGTAAAACAAACAAATGTTTTAATTACCTCTTCTGTAAATGAAGGAGAACATATTCAGGATGTCAAATTCAACTCAAGATATTGCACAGTTCCAGTTCCTTCCCTACAACAAAATTCCTCCTCTCACAACAAAATTGTGTAAGATATCCAAATATAATCTGGAAGTCAGGAATATTTGTGCATGCACAGGGAAGAAGACAATGGGGAAGAAAAAGGAGGCTCAATGAATAGAATACAAGGTGTTCCCACATCTTTTAAGAGGACCATTGTCTTTCAAAAAAATCACTGGAAAAGGGGAAAATTGGAAAACTATCTAATGAATGACTTTGTATAAGTTCTGCCAAAAATTCTGTTTTCTACACAGACAGCTATATTTTCTTAAACAAACACGTTCGTGTATGACCACAAGGAACACCATAACACACACCTTTGGTTCTCTTGCAGGTTAGTAGAGATAAAATGAATCTATTAAAATATCATGCAAGAAATAATAATATCTATAACTTTAAAAAATAAAGATGTCTCTTTGTATGTATTACCATATAGTGTTAGTAGGGGTTTATCAGTGCTACCATGAATAATGAAGTGCTGTAGGAAACCACTTTAATTTCAGCCTATTTATAATCAGAGTTGTTTGAGCTTTTCTCTTCCATAGTCTTTTCATTCTTAGTAATCATTAATCATATGCTTCTTTTCAGTCATTTGTACTGAAAAGATAGGAACCTTTAAAAAAAAACTCTCGATAAGAAAATCTTATCTCTCAATAAGAAAATTGTGGATGACCCCCTTCTGCTAATAATTCTAATTTTTTTATCTGACAATTTTGTCAAAGAGTTAATGGCGTTTCCAATTTTCCTCATTTCATTTTTTTTATATGAAAAAAGCCTGTTCTAAAAAATAATCAGTAACTGCCTGAATAATGAAGTGACACTATCTCTATAGAAAAGCTGCCACAGAAAGTGTAAACAACCCAGCGGAAAACTAAAAATTGCTCCTGTTTACCACATTAGCTTTTCATGTCTCTTGCTACCAGTTGCATGGTCAAATTTTCAGTCAAGGTTATATCATTTAGATTGGTAATTTTTCTTTACATTTTTCTGGTGTTGCTATTTCTATACACAGATATTTGTTATGGAAATGCTACATTTGAATTTAGATTGAAATCCTGCATATTTTTATTTAGAATTAATAGCTACTGTATGTAGAGGAATACATCTTTTAGAAAACATACATAGCATTATGTTATAAAAGCATCCATGCATAAATATAACATTGTGTATTTAAGACAGAAAAGACATTTTATGCCAATAAACATTCAATCCTAAAGTATGCAAGTATTTGAATAATAACATTATTCAAAAACTGAATAAAATAGTTTGCTTCAGTAAAATGCTACAGGGGTTACTTGGCATATATCTCTGAACATAAGAAATCCTGCTTTCTTGCCTATGGATTTAAAGAATTAATACTAGGCATTGTCAACATATTTTTCAAACACATCTTCTCAGTGCACTGAAGATGTTACCTGGTGTGTTAATGAAACGTCTGCAAGAAACAACCAAACTCAGAGAGCACCAAGGACCTTACAGTTCAAGTCTAAGCTATAAATATTTTCTCCTATCAGGATATCTTCTCAATAACAAAAGATTGATATTATAAAATTAGTTTGGAGCCACTTTATTCTGCAATCATTAATTCTGAATATGTATTGAGTAGCTATTTATTATTTTATTTATTTTAGTTGTTAAATGTATATTGTCTTCCATTTCACTTCTGTGATTAATGATGGATTACAAAATTAATTTGGAGATGCGAACAAAGATCCAAGTAGTCCTGAATAAACCCACTGAAGATTCATAACAGCACAATAAACAGTGCTTTCTCTAAAGAAAATTTTTGTTTTAATATCAACATCTCCAGGTACTGCTATGAAAAACTCCTGTGAAAAATTGTATAGTTCAATAACAGAGCTAAGGTGAGCAATAATCCTACTTCCTAAATGGGACATTGTGGTCAATGGAAAATAGCCTATTTTGCTCTTCCTTTTTTGCTTTCAGTGTGAACATTCATATTTCATTTCTTTCCCCCAGATTACTGTGAGAAACCTGATATACTTCCATCTATATCACTGGGAAGGTCATCACAGAATGCTTAGCAACCTGATATTTATCTTCTTCTCCATTGCTCATTCTTTCCTTCACCTAGCTGACAGAAGTCCTTAGTACACATGCAGTCCATCCTGTGTTTGCAAAAGTGTTTTTTAACAAATTTCTGAAAATACAAAAGGACATGTAAAATCTGAGGGAAATTTTAATGTTAAAATGGTATTCAAGTATTGAGTATAGAAGATAATTGTTGTTTATGGCATATAAATGTCTCTGTGAAGTGGTTTGGGATAGTACGGTGGGACGAAATGAATCAAGTGGCTCCATTACTATTGAAACCTTCATTAAAAAGCTAAATAGCTAAAATATTTAGAAGATTCGTAGCTTCAGAAATTTAGTCTGTTTCAGAATGAATAGCAATTCTGTTTGCATCTGAATAGCATATATCTGTAAAGCTAGCATACTGACGTAGTTTTAATCTATTTAGTTAATCAGAAAAGTACCAGGCTAGAAACCAGCATACTATGAGTTCTATCCCTGCCTTAGGCACACAGTCAGAGGGGGGACTTCTTTGGGCCACTGATTCTCTTGGCCAAGGAAGAAAGCATCAACAAACCACTTCTGCAAATGTTACCAATGCCTTTTTCTTAGGCAATGCAGAAGCTACTTCTGCAAATCTGGCCAATTAGTCCAGGCAGTCACCAGGAGTCCACTCTCATTTAAACTTTCACTAAAATAAATAAATAAAAAAAATGATCCAGGTGCATTGCTCTCAACCTTGTAGAGATAGCACACTGAAAATGCCTAGAAGTATTAGCTCTAAACATATTATAAGACCACATGAACAGAATTTTGCAAGTCTCTCCCCTTTTGCACTTGCAGTCCAAGAAACTAGGGAGGGTCCCTTCCAGAGGTGGTATTCAGCAGGTTCTGACCAGTTCTGGAGAACCGGTAGCGGAAATTTTGAGTAGTTCAGAGAATCAGTGGTAACTTTCCCCCAGGAGTGGGGAAGGAGATTTTGCAATATACTTCCCCTGAAGTGGGGTGGGGATGGAGATTTTACAGTATCCTTCCCCTGCCACACCCACCAAGCCACACCCACCAAGCCATGCCATGCCCACCAAGCCATGCCCACAGAACCGGTAGTAAAATATTTTGAATCCCACCACTGGTCCCTTCTGAGATGTTTTCCATAGACATAGATGTTTTCGCTGCCTCCTATCTAACTGACATCTAGTCTGTGGCTCTTCCTCTAGTTTCCCAAGATCATTTCTGCATACCATTACAACTCTATCCTGAAAGGTTCATGTGACTGTTACTAGATACAGATTTCTTTCTTATTGAGGCTTGTTTGCATCTCTCATCACAATTTGTGACAACACGACTGAATTCTGCAACAATCTTTTGATTTTAGAATCTGTCACTGAGCACTTCAACAACCGCACAATATTCTGGACATATGCTATTTGCCAAACCTTGTGCAAAGTCACGTTTGTCGAAACAAGGGGGAAAGCAGGGAGGCAGTAAATCATTCCAATAGGCTGATAGTAATGTGGTGGCCTGCTGGCTCCATCACAGCTGCCATAGCATCAATAGCTTTTCTGGGCCCCCCATTTCCTTTCCCATTTTTTATGCTATTGACTTTCCTTATTAAGATTCAAGCCCAATTGCTTACCCTGCTGCTCGCTGTTATTCCTTTCTCCTGCTGTCTCTCCTGCATCTGATGTAAAACTTACATGACATGAAGAGAACTATGCTGCTTTTCAGGTCATGCTGTTTGTGAAACAGGAGAAAGTTTAAGCTGAGCTATTCTACTGAGTTGCTTGCCTTATGCATACAGTTAGGCATTTGTATCCTAAAAACGTTATTCATTTGCAGTTTGGAATTAACAATGCTTCGTATGTTTTTTTCCCCCAAATTTTCAATATCCATAGAAACATTTTATACTTTTTAACTAATCCTTGAACAATATAAATATACAATAAAATACTTTTTTTTTTTACATTTTCAGAATAGTGTTTTTTCTCTTGTGCTTTGTGAAGGTCAACATCATGTCAATTTAGAAGGCAGAGAGAGGCCTTGCCTTGCTAGGCATCCCTGGCAGGGGAGAGATAACTATAACAAAAAGGAAGGTCAGGATATATGCCATTGTAAGATTAGTATCTCAATGTACTTGTTTCTAAATATAAAATCAGGATTATTATGATAATATATCTTTTTCAGTAGAATAACCAGTCAACATTATACTTAAGATTAATCTAAGTAGAATTGTAAAATAATTATGGAAAGAAAGTAAATCTAGCAATGACATTGCCTATCATTCATTCATTCATCCATTTGTTCAATTTATATACTGCCCCTCATGATATCCAAAGTGACACCTTGGAGAGGGAGACAGAAGTGAAATCTTCTGAATTTGACATACAAACAATCCATTTCAGGATCAAAAACTGTGCAACATATATATCCATATTAAGCCACTTATATAACTGTTCTTTGTTAGAGTTTATTACTGCTAAAAATCAGAGCAGTGTATAAAAAATAACCAGTTGAAGATATTTAGCTTGCTATTTGTTCAGCAAATGGTAACAAAGGTAGTCAGAAAGAGAGAGAGAGAGAGAGAGACAGAGACAGAGACAGAGACAGAGACTGACTTTTGGCTTCATGCTTTACCTTGTGTTATTTGTGCAGAGTTATTTGTGTTATTTATAGAGTATTCTATAAAGTATTCTCATTTCCTCCCCCCTCCCTCCCTCCCTCCCACCCTCCCTCTCTCCCTCTCAGAAAAAAAAAAAAATTTCCATAGTACTTTGATCCAGAAAACCTATCCCATGAATAGGCTACAATCATTTTTAAAACATGAACAAAAGTAATTACAAATGTAAGCTTCCCTGTCTTTTTAAAATTTTTGGGAAATGTTTCTCCATCTGTCTTTAACTAGCTAAGTTAAATCATGCCAAACATTTTGTGTGAGCTTTTTCATAAAAATCGTAACTATTAAATATGAGTGAAATGTTTCATTATTGTGAGAGCAATCACTTGGAATCAACAAATATTTGGAATTCCTGAGCACACTGAAAGATAGAGAGTAGCAGAAATATCAAAATATTTAAAAATCAAAACCTAGAAATTTAATGAGAACTTTTGTTTTAAAAAGTTGTAAATTCAACTATTATATATGTATATGTAGGAATTTGTGTATTACATTTACATTCCATTTAAATATTAAAACAGGAATCCAAAACTGGCATTTGAACATGGGGGAACATTAATGTAGGGACAAAGTAATTTTAAATAAGATAATTGGTTATTTCAGCCCAGTATTATCTGTTCTGACTGGTAAAATTCTGGAGAGGCTTAGTAGATGTCAGTCGTTTATCAAGTAGACATCAAGTAGTGAAAACCCAAATAATTTTCCAAGAAGTATTTGATATGGGGTCTCTGCACATTCTCATAAATCTTCTCTTTTTGATGAGCACATTATAAGCAGCACTTTAATGCTAAATTTACTACTAACCCGAATAACGTATCTTGAATCCTTTTTTAGTAGTTGCATGGTCAGTTGACCAACGCAGGTACAACTGATTGGATTTGCTTGTATAATTAAGTTGTCCAGTATGATTTCCACTCAGGGCAACCAACACAGGGCTTTGTCCAGAAGAACCTGTGCAAAATATATCAAAATGTTAATAATCCTGTCACATACCTTAGTGTTATTGGAAATGCCTTGAAATAATAATTATTTTAATAACACCAAAGAGATATTTTACCAGGGCTTGTCAAGTTAAAATTGGATCTGAATTTCAATATGGATTCATGTAATTAGTACCATTTAGATTAATTTGAAAATTTGATACAGTGCATTATTTGCACGCATTAGAACACAGACTTGTCATCAAATTCTGTGATAAGATGGTCTAAAATATTAGTAATCTTTCTTTTTAATAGATATCAAGTGATCAAAATCAGTTAAAAACAAAGTTCCATATGACTTCAAATTTGGATCAGTAAATCAGTAAATTGCTCTTAGTAGGAAGGGAATATTTGTTAAAAGAAAGAAGGTAGGAAAATCTTAGACCTTTTGATTTTAACCAAAGTAACAGTAAATACACAGGTTTATTTTGGAAAGAACTGGAAAAACATTAAATAGAAGCAGGATGGAATATGCTTGAAACTTTTCTCCTATTTCATATTGAAAAAAAAAAACAGGTTTTATGAGGATAACAACCTGTTCAGTACAAGTAGAGGCCATTATATCCAAACAAATTCAAACAAGAGAAAACCAAAACATTAAAAATCTAAAATAGTAAGAAGACAATTGGGTTATTAGTCAACGTTGAATGACTAAATAAGGATAAGAATCATTGGGCGGGTTTGTTTGAAAAGAACCATTATTCAAAGGCTGAAAATAATCAACAAAAAATCACGTTTCTTCAGGAATGATGGAAATGAATCTATTAAGTAGCACATTTAAAACAGGCTAGATTAGTGTGAGAAAACATTTCTCCTTGATGCACAAAAGCAGCTGTTCCCCTTGGATGTGTTCAACAGTTGCTTCAAAGTGTGTGTGCATATGTGTGTGCCTGTAAAACCAACATGCTATTGGGACTATTATTTATTTTATTTATTTAATCGCACTTTTATACCGCTCCCTCTCCCAAAAAGGGACTCGGGGCGGTGTACAGCCTACTAAAAGTACACAATAAATACACAATAAATACGATTAAAAATAAATTAAATAATTAAATCCGGCTGTCTATTCAGAATTTAAGTTAAAAATTAAAACTAATAAAACCCCAATTTAGAATTAATTAAAACCAGAAAACATAGTTACTGGGCCAGGCCGGCCTGTTCGAAAAGCAGGGTTTTCACTGCACGCCGGAAGGTCAGAATATCCGTCATAGCCCGTATCTCCGGGGGGAGATCATTCCATAGGGAGGGAGCTCCCACAGAGAAAGCCCGAACTCTCGGGGCCGTCAGCCGACAACGGCCGGGCGGTGGTACCCCAAGGAGGGCAACCCTGTGGGAGCGTACTGGGCGGCGGGAGGTTGTTGATGGCAGCAGGCGGTCCCGTAAGTACCCAGGTCCCGAGCCATGGAGCACTTTAAATACCATCAGTACCACCTTGAATCGAATCCGGTAGGCCACAGGAAGCCAGTGCAGCCTGCGGAGAAGTGGTGTTACGTGTGCGCCTCCAGGGGCGCCCACGATCACCCGCGCGGCTGCATTCTGAACTAACTGCAACCTCCGGAGACTCTTCAAGGGGAGCCCCATGTAGAGAGCGTTGCAATAATCCAAGCGGGAGATAACGAGGGCGGAAGTGACTGTGCGAAGTGCGCCCAGATCCAGAAAGGGCCGCAACTGGTAAATCAGACGAATCTGATAAAAAGCCCCCCTGGCGACGGCTGCAATATGTTCTTCCAAAGACAGCCGTACATCCAGGAGGACACCCAAGTTGCGCGCCCTTTCCACGGGGGTCAAAACCTCTCCCCCCACGGCCAGCGAAGGAATAAGCTGGCTGTATCTGGGCGCAGGAAACCACAGCCACTCGGTTTTGGCCGGGTTGAGACGAAGCCTGTTATGACCCATCCAACCCCGCACGGCCTCCAGGCACCGGGTCATCACTTCGACGGCTTCATTGGGGTGGCCCAGGGTGGAGATGTACAGCTGAGTATCATCAGCGTACTGATGGAACTCCACCCCAAAGCCACGGATGACCTCACCCAGCGGCTTTACATAAATGTTAAACAGCAGGGGCGAGAGCACCGACCCCTGAGGCACCCCACAAAGCAGGGGCCTTGGGGACGATCTCTGCCCCCCCGTTAACACAAATTGCGAGCGGTCGGAGAGGAAGGAGGAGAACCACCGTAATACAGTGCCTCCAACCCCCAACCCCTCCAACCGCTGCAATAAGATACTGTGGTCGACAGTATCAAAAGCCGCCGAGAGATCTAACAGGACCAGGACAGAGGAACAACCTCTGTCCCGAGCCCTCCAGAGATCATCAACCAACGCGACCAACGCCGTCTCCGTGCTATGCCCGGGCCTGAAGCCCGATTGGAGGGGGTCAAGATAACTCGCTTCATCCAGGAATCGGGGAAACTGACGGCCACCACACTCTCTACAACCTTCGCAACAAAGTGAAGGTTGGAGACGGGACGGTAATTTAATAACAGTTCTGGGTCCAGGGACGGTTTCTTGAGGAGGGGCCGCACGCACCACCGCCTCCTTCAAGGCGGTAGGTAGAAGCCCCTCTCTCAAGGAAGCGTTTATAATACCCTGGAACCAGCCTCGTGTCACCTCCCGAGTGGCCAAAACCAGCCAGGAGGGGCACGGGTCCAACAAACAGGTGGTGGCATTCAGTCCCCCCAACACCCTGTCCACGTCTTCTACAGTAACAGGGTCGAACTCAACCCAACTGGCCTCACCGATATCCACCCCCGCCCCCCCGCCCGGAGATGCCCAGCTGGAGTCCAGCTCGTCCCGAATCTGAGCGATTTTATCCTGCAGAAAACTAGAAAACTCCTCAGCCCGTCCCTGTAAGGGATCCTCCCGCGCTTCCCTCTCTAGAAGGGAGCGGGTCACCCTAAACAGGGCGGCTGGGCGGTTTTCCGCGGACACAATAAGGGTGGAGAGGTAAGTCCTCCTCGCCACCTTCATCGCCACTAAATACGTCTTAATATAAGATCGTAGAAGTGTTCGGTCAGACTCAGAACGGCTAGCCCTCCAACTGCTCTCTAGGCGTCTTTTCCGGCGCTTCATCTCCCTTAGCTCCTCAGAAAACCAAGGAGCCATTTGGGATCGGCACCGGGTCAGAGGCCGCAAGGGCACGACCCGGTCAAGGGCCCCAGCCGCCATCCTATCCCAGGCGGCAACCAAGCCCTCAACCGAGTCGTGTGTGAGAGCTTCGGGAAATGGCCCAAGCTCCATCAGGAACCTATCAGGGTCCATCAGGCGCCTGGGGCGGTACCATTTTAATGGCCCCGCCTCTCTGCGGTCAGGGGGTGCGGAACGGAAGTCGAGCTTCAGGAGCGAGTGATCCGTCCATGACAGGGGTTCCACAACTATATCCCCTATACCCAGATCACTCTGCCACTGATCAGAGACGAAAACCAAATCCAAGGTGTGACCTCCCACGTGAGTAGGGTCCCGAATTAACTGGGTCAGGCCCATGGCCATCATGGAAGCCATGAACTCTTGGGCAATCCCCGAGGTACCGCCAGCAGATGGCAAGTTGAAATCCCCCATGACCATAAGCCTGGGGGTCCCAACCGCCACGCCAGCTATAACCTCAAGGAGCTCAAGCAGGGCCGCTGCCGCATAGCAGGGAGCCAGGTATGCGACCAGCAAGCCCACCTGAACCTTGGAACTGAACTTCACATAAAGGAGCTCACACCCGGTTGTCTGGGACACAGTGGCTTCCCTCAGACACAGATCCTCCTTAATAACCACCGCAACCCCCCCTCCCCTCCCCTGGGCCCTCGGCCGATGAAAAACCCGAAACCCGGCTGGGCACATCTCCACCAGGGGGACTCCCCCCTCCTGGCCCAGCCAGGTCTCGGTAACTCCCACCAGGTCCGCACCCCCCTCACAAATCAGATCATGGATGAGGGAGGCTTTATTAACAATGGACCTGGCGTCCATTGTTAATAAAGCCCCCTCATCCATGATCTGATCAGAGAAGGAAACCAACACTGTATGTATACACATCAATAGACAGCTGGGGACAACTTTGAAAGATATGCAGAAATCTTTCAAAAGATGTAAGTAGCTTCTGCAATGCTTCAAGGAAGAGGGCTTCACTTTCACCAATGAATCCCTTTTGGATACTTTGCTTAGAACTAAAAAGTATCAATCTATTTTTTATAAACACCAACCAACACAATTTAATATCAGAGATGGGCCTTGTTGTTGCAAATATTTTATTTTATCTATTTGGAAAAATGAGATTATGCACAACCATAATATGCCATGAACATAATTACTGAGGTACAAAAAGTTGACTGAAATTTAGTGCTTTGGGGGGAAAAAGACAAAATCTGAAGCTATGTAAACCTCTTGAATACCAAAGTCTGGTTTTTATTTTCCAAACCTAGATATGTGAAATTGCAGATGAGGAGACTGTGAATCATGAGGGCCATATGAACTTTAATTCCTTCCACATTACTGAATCAACAAATAAAAACAGAATCTCACCATCAAAGATTTCCAGCTCATCAAATTGCTTTTCACTTTGAAACGATTCTACAAAAACAGTGATGTTATAATTTGGTTCAACTTTAAGAGTCCAGGCACAAGTTTGTGAATTGAGATAGTTTCCTGGATAACCTGGACTAAGGATTACACCAGATGATTCTGTATGAATTTCATTTGCTGGGCACTGTGCTATAAAATACAAGGAAGATAGGAAAAATAGGGGGAAAAAATAAAGGAGTTTACTTTTTTAAATTGCCACTTTTCATAAATATATTCAATCTAGTTTTAAAATTTATTGCTTATTGAAGCAAAATCAATAAAAATGCAGATTTTCTCCTCGAAACAAGATGTATTATAACAGATGTTACTTTCATAAAACTCTACATGCTTCAGAAACTAGATCTGAATACATAAATTACCTTTACCTTAATGGTGAACTAAAATTAAAGGAATATCCCTCTTGAATAATATTTACTTGAATATATTTAGCTTGAATCTATTTTCAGTAATATAATGAAAAAAGAAATTGTCATAAAACAAAAAATGCTATATAAATTTATCATAACATCACATATATTTGCTTAGCCCCCTAGACGTTGTTAGGCCTCCCTACACCATTACCAGAAGAATAGCCAGTTATTCTTCAGAATGCTATAGATTCTTGGTTCATATTTCATATTTTATACTATAATGACAATTTAACAAGATAATTGAAGAAAGAAGACATGTGGAAAGGAAATAATAATACAGTATTTATTTATAGACTATAATGGAGGAGGAGGAGGAAAAAGCTGGATAGAAGATTCTAAAGTGTTGAAGTCTTACAGTCTTCAAACATTAGACTTTTATTTTTATTTTATGTACTAAATTTAAACAGTAATGAGGAATATTATCCTGCTATTAATACCCCTGCAGTGTTAAATTAGGATATGTATGTATGTATGTATGTATGTATGTATACATATATATATATGTGTGTGTGTGTGTGTGTGTGTGTGTGTGTGTGTGTGTGTGTGTGTGTATGGTGTTCAGCTTTGTTCGAGTATTTTCCCACGTCATTATAGTTGTGCTTTTAAAGTTGTAGCGATGTTTCAGCAGAATTTCTTCCACAATGAAATGGCTTCCACAGCCATTTCTGTTTTAAATTTGGTGCTAGCCTCGTGCTGTGTTAGAATGGTTTTTTCTTCATCCTGATTGGTTGGGAGACTTGGTCTGTGTTTATTGGTCTTGGAGTGTGCTGCATTCTGTTTGATTGGTGTTTCTAATATCTTCTGTCTGTTTTGTAGCATTTTTTTTGTCTTGATTGGCTGGCAACATTGTGTTTCGTGTATTGGGGGCTTTTAGTGTGGCTTGGCTTCGGATGAATGGCAGGCTATCATTTATTAGGAAGCTAGGTTTCATCTGGGTGGCTGGTTGGGGTGTGTTTGGACTGGAGGTATTAGGAGGGGTCTGTTTGTGTCCAGGTATTTGCTTGGCTTGTGGTATGGATATTTTTTTGTTTGTGAGTGCAGGCTTCCAGATAATTGACAGTCTATTGGAGTCATCTCTTCTATTCATGCTTTCAAGTCTTTTTTCGATCTCTATGGCTTCTCTGATAATTCTGTAGCTGTGGTTTTCTATAATGGCTAGGATTTGGTGCCATTGAAATCAATGCTATGATCTGTGGCTTTTATGTGTTGGACTAGTGAGGAAATGTGTTCCAGCTTTTTTACTGCATGTTTGTGTTCATCCAGGCAGGTACTTATTCTTCTATTGGTCTGTCCAATGTATGTGGCAGGGCATGATGTACAGGGGACTTCATATATGCCTTGGTTTTCCAGGTCAATTTTAACTTTGGGGTTTCTTAGGATGGCTGCTATTTTTCTGTCTGTTTTGAAGGCATTCTTGATGTGATGCCTGTGTAGTATCTTACTGATTTTGTCTGTAATACCTCTTATTTATTTATTTTATTTATTTATTTAACATATTTATATACCGCCCTTCTCCCGAAGGACTCAGGGTGGTGTACAGCCAACCATAAAACTTTTTACAATTATAAAAGTTAAAAGAGAATTAAATATCTTGAGGCTGCCTAAAATTATACCCTCCCCCAATAAATTAATAAAACCCCAAATTTTAAAATCCCAGTTTAAAACTCGAGGACTAAAATTACACTAAAAATCCCATTTCAGCCCAGGCCGGCCTGCTCAAAGAGCCAGGTTTTCAATGCACGTCTGAAAGCTCTCAGGTCAGTGTTATTGCGTAACTCCGGAGGCAGAGGGCGGGAGCTCCCACAGAGAAGGCCCTATTTCTAGGAGTCACCAGACGGCATATGGATGTCATCGGCACCCGAAGAAGGCCCTCTCTGTGGGAGCGCACAGGTCGGTAGGAGATTACCGGCAGAATGCAGTCCTGCAGATAACCTGGTCCAATGCTATGGATCGCTTTAAAGGTCAAAACCAGAACCTTAAAGCAAACCCAGAAAACCACCAGCAACCAATGCAACTCATGCAGGAGAGGCGTCACATGGCAGTTTCGTGACGCCCCCATAACCACCCACGCGGCCACATTTTGTATCAGTTGAAGTCTCCGGGTGCTCCCCACAGGGAGCCCCATGTACAGAGTGTTACAGTAGTCCAGGCGAGAGGTGACAAGGGCATGAGTGACTGTGCATAAGGCATCCCGATCCAGAAAGGACCGCAACTGGTAAATCAGGCGAACCTGATAAAAAGCCCCCCTGGAGACGGCCATAATATGATCTTCTAAAGACAGCCGTGCATCCAGGAGGACGCCCAAATTGCGAGCCCTCTCTGTGGGGGGCAAGATCTCTCCCCCAATAGCCAGCAATGGAGTCAGCTGACTATATCGGGGTGCCGGAAACCACAGCCACTCAGTCTTGGAAGGGTTGAGCTGGAGCCTGTTCCCGCCCATCCAAATCCGCATGGCCTCCAGGCACTGGGACATATCTCCACAGCATCATTGGGGTGGTTTGGGGTGGAGATGTAAAGCTGAGTATCATCAGCATACAGATGACACTGCACCCCAAGACCACAGATGATCTCCCCCAGCGGCTTCACATAAATGTTGAACAAAAAAGGAGAGAGGACCAACCCCTGAGGCACCCCACAAATGAGGGGCCTAGAGGTGGAGCTCTATGTAGGGCAGGACAGCTGTTCCATAGGTCTGTTCATCTTCCAGGTCTCTATTATGTCTCAGTGTGTTTTTGTGGATCAGGCCTGTGATTTTGCTTTTGGGGAAGCCGTTGGCTGTCAATACTTTAGTCAGGGTCTGGGTGCACAGTTCAGACTTTATGTAGGTCTTGTCTGCCAGGCATTTGGTTCTGGCAATTAGTGTTTTGGCCATGGAGTTTATCTGTGCTGGGTGGTGGTGGGATTGGGTGGTGGTGGGATTTGAGGTAGCGGTTGGTGTATGTTTTCTTCTGGTATATGGTGTGTCCTAGTGTGCCATCTGTTTTTTTGTAGATTAGTACATCTAGGAATGGTAGTTTTCTGTTTGTTTCCATTTCCATGGTGAATTTGATTTTGGGGTGTGTGCTGTTTAGGTGTGTTAGGAAATTGTTTAGGTTTTCTTTTCCATGGAGCCAAATAACAAATGTGTCATTGATGTATCTTAACCATAGTTTGGGTTTGTGGGTGGCATTTGCCAGGGCTCTGGATTCGAATTCTTCCATGAACAGGTTTGCAATAAGAGGTGACAGTGGGGATCCCATAGAGGCTCCTTCAATTTGCTTGTATCTTTGTCCTTTGTACATGAAATATGTGTGGGTTAATCAGTGTTCTGCTAGTTCCATGAGGTGTTTGGGTGTTTGGTATTTGTTTTTGATGATTTCTAGGGTTTCTTTTATCAGGACTTGAGTGAATAGTGAAACCACATCGAAACTTACAAGCAGATCTTTTTGTTCCACTTGTAGATCTTTGATCATTTATTATATTATATTATAATAATATAATCATATATTATAGCCACATGCTGAAGCAGCAACTTCACATATACAAAACTCATACCACCTCTTAGAAATGATCAATATCATATATATACACATACATACATACATACCAGAGGTGGTATTCAGCAGGTTCTGACCAGTTCTGTAGAACCGGTAGCGGAAATTTTGAGTAGTTTGGAGAACAAGCAAATACCACCTCTGACTGGAGATTTTACAATATCCTTCCCCTGCCATGCCCACCAAGTCACGCCCACAGAACTGGTAGTAAAAATAATTGAATTCCACCACTGATACATACATACATATATACAGTATATATACCCAATATATATATATATATATATATATATATATATATATATATATATATATATATATATATATATATATATATATATATATATATATATATATTTGTGTGTGTGTGTGTGTATTCCATATTTTGCCACCTGTGTTGCTACCTGTAATATTATGCCACCTCATCTTATATAGGGCACAATATCTATTGCTAAAAAATACTTCTCATTATTTTGATTCTGACATTTTGTGCAATGTTCTATTCTGTTGTTACTTATATTTATTCTGAAATCATTCCATTTCTCTCCCTTTAGAGCTAAAACTATTCCATTTTTTTTAAATAGCTTATTGTTATGTTACCCATGGAGAGAGTTTGATAGAAATCAGAGAGAAAACTATTTTAAATTGTTTTGATTACATGTTCTTTTATAATATAACTCCTTTAAAACTCCTTTACAAACTCTGACAAAACTCTGACAAAGAGACACATTTTGGATTAAAACATCTGCTTGTCCATGAATAATAAGGTGTAAAATAAGATATAGAAATAGCTTGTTTCAAATAGCAAACCTCTGAAAACAAAAATAAAGTTTTTATACTGAGAACCCATTTCAATACATGTTTATTATATTTCTTAATTATCACATTCTCGATTTAAAGCAAATTTAAATATCAAATACAATATGAGAAAACCTCTTAATCATAATCTGTCTATCCGGTATAGTCATTGCATACATACCTTCACAAACTGGAGGAGAGCCCTCAAACTGCAGTTGGTCTTTCAACTTACAGAACGTCATATCATTTCCAACTAAAGTATAGCCAGGGTGACACTTGTATTTGGCAAAGTCTCCTGAAATAATTTAAAAAGAAAAAGGAATGGAAACATATTAAACCTAGATTACAGCAACATTTATTTTTCATTAACTTTCCATAGCTTTCTATCATTGCTTCAATCAGATCCACACATAATATACATTTATGCATACATACATACATACATACATACATACATACATACATACATACATACTTACATACATACATACACACAGACACACACATATATAAAATACAAACCAAAATAGAATCAGAAGGAAAAAAGAAAAAAGAAGAAAAAGAGAAAGCTTTTATTTATATAAAGGGAAAGCTTTTATATATATAAAATACAAACCAATAATAGAATCAGAAGGAAAAAAGAAAAAGGAAGAAAATAAAAGAGAAAGCTAAAGTGTAAAAAAGGTCGATGAAAAATAGAAAAGAAAGAAAAAATGTATAAAGATTTAACTTATTTTATTTACAGCAGTTATAAGTACAATTCTAAATTAATCTTCTCTAAGGTTACATCATTCTATAATTTATTCTATCTAATCGTCAAAACTATAGATCAAGTTTTTTGTTGTTGTTGTTGGTTTACATAAAAGGTCTATAAAGGATTTCCCAGTCAGCAATAAACATGCTGTCTTTTCTCTAATTAAACAGAACAATGTAGCTATCTCAGCAAGTTCATCAGTTTATACTCTAGGTTTTCTTCTTTAGTTTGTATAAACATGTATGTCTTAGTGGACCAGAATACAGCAGTGGTGGGATTCAAAAAGTTTTACTTTACGGTTCTGTGGGTGTGGGTTGGTGGGCATGGCAGGGAGAGATTACTGCAAAATCTCCATTCCCTCTCCACCCCACTGACCTGCTTTCCAGCTCCATTCTCCTGTGCAGGGCAACAAAAGAAGACCCAGCTGTTCAGCTGGGACTCGGGAGGCAGAGAATAGATGGGGGAAGGGTCAGTCAGAGGTGGTATTTGCCAATTCTCTGAACTACTCAAAATTTCTGCTATCGGTTCTCCAGAACTGGTCAGAACTTGCTGAATACCACCTCTAGAATACAGGCTTGTAATCTTAGCTTGAGAACATGCCTGTATTAAAATTGGATTTTGATTGTGTTTGCAGCATATGGCCAAAATGTATTAAAAAATTACTACTGGCTTAAATCAGGAAATGCTACATGGCACACAAATATATTAAGGTTGATAACTTAGTCGGTATCTTTCACTAAAATGTAATATGGAAAATGCTCCTTCCTTCCTTCCTTCCTTCCTTCCTTCCTTCCTTCCTTCCTTCCTTCCTTCCTTCCTTCCTTCCTTCCTTCCTTCCTTCCTTCCTCCCTCCCTTCCCTATCTGCCTTTTACACAAGGGTAAATTGGCTTTCCTACAGCATAATAATTCTTTCAGTTTAGAAGAGGAAATGATCAGTTTCACATTAGCCATTCTGTCTCATTTTCAGAAATATATAAATTAATTAATCAACTAAAGGTAGGAAAGGAACCAGGAGATTACAGTATTCCCTCAGGGTCAGACTGGGGAGTGCAGTTTTGGCTTCTCATTTTAGGTACATGTCAGTAGTGGGATCCTACTTTAGTCGCTCCTGGTTCGATGGGTGATTGTGCATGCACATGGGCATGTGTGCCCCTAACACACGGACCCCTAACAAGCCAATCAGCTGAGAGAATGAAGAAATGAAAAGCTAGGAGTGACCCTCCCATGCACTTTTCAGTTTTTTATCCTGTCAGCTGATTGTCAGAGGATTCGCCCCCCCCTCCTCTCAGCTGATTGGAGGCTTTTTTTTTTTTACTATCAGTTCAGCCGAACCGGGCCAAACTGGTAGCATACCACCATTGGCACATGTCTAGATCAACTCAGCTTCCTAAACTCTTGGGATTTTCTATCATCATTCCCATCTTTACTTTTAGAACCTTTACAACATATGATAGTAATGGGCAGGCTCCATTACAGTCATATGTCAAGGACTACCTATAACATATTCAATTTGTTTCCACTAGAATAAATAGGGCTCAGATTTCTCCTCAATATCATACTTTTTTTGTTAAATTCAATGGGATTTTAATATAATTTTGACATGCAGTTAAATCTGAAATATGTTTATGTAGGACTACATTCGTCCCACTTTGACAAAGCTTTTTCAGCAAGACTTATATATACATTTAGGATTTCATCATTAACACATTCAATTTCTAGACTTTTAATTAAAGTAGTATCTGGTAAACATGCTAGAAAGATTGCTAACTTCTGCTTTAGTTACAATTTTAGTTGTAAAATTTAGTTATCATTTTCCCACTGAAATGCATTTGTTTTATGAAATAACTTATTTTATATACATTCCTCATTTTCTCATAACATTTTCTCTGTATCTGAAGTGTGCTTTCCAATGTTGCATTTTTCCCAGCCAGTATGACCCACTACCAGGAGAACTAGAATTTGGAGTCATTTTTTTTAATGAAAAATATGTCACCATAAGAAAAATAACAATCGTGTAATACAGTTGTATTGGAAATAAACAAACAACATAAATGTGTATTATATATCTACACCTGTAGCCTTAGTGGTTGTCGCTTTTGATCGATTTTTTAATACTGGTATTTCTACATTGTTCTATGCTGAAAAAGTGGAATACAATAGATATAAAGATTTTAAAAAAGATAATTAATAGAGATTTACCAAGTTTCATTTTAAGAAATTTTAATGTTTAAAACTTTAAGCATTCTTTTAACAAAACCTGGAGTGCTTCCATCTGAGTATACTTAGGTGAATACAAATAAACCACACATCTTCCAACATTAAGAACATGTTAATCATTACAATTTTCGGGAAAAAGAACATTTGAAATGTACTAATAACATTAGTTAAGTAGCAGTCTGAATTGACAAAAAGTATATACATGGGGTAGGTAATACAAACAGTTTTACCTATTTCAAAATCATCATCTTCAGCAAGCAACTCAGCATGAGGAACTACTGGAGGAGACTGGCACTTCTTAAGTTGATATGCTATGGAATCAAATCAAAACTGGATTAGTAATGGTTTGAAGACAAATTTCACTATAAGGTGATTGCCACTTAACAATATTTGAGGAAAAGGTACGATGGTGTACAAATATTATAACACAGATGGCAAAATAGACCTAGTGAAAAAATTATGTGGGAAAAAATCTATTATTTACAGCTACTGATCATATGACCCTGTATTCCCATGCAAAATATTGGGATTTCTTATTGAAAATATGTAAGTGCATGTATAGAAATGCACATTTGTCATACACACTCTCCCTCATTACATTCTTGCCATTTCAATATAGCCAATGTCTCATCTTCTTTCCATACAATTAAAGTCCTTTCTCGAAAATAAGTCTATGAGAAAATGAAAATGAATAAAAAGCATCTTAAATAACACAAGAAGTTTCTTTAGAAATCCTTTCTTGCTGTATGAGTCTCTTTTTCTGATAATATCAGCAGAAATGATGTCATTCTATAGCTTCAAATGAGAAAACGTCCCATATCGGAACAGTTCAAGTTTTTTTGACAGGAAATTACAATACCAACATGTTTCACTAATACCCCCAAGTCCTTAGAGCTTACTTAGAAGTGTGTGGCCAGGATTAAGTGCTTAGGGCTTTCCCTTAAAATATTCAAAGCCAAGTAACGTGTATTAAATATTTACCTCTCCTTTTGCTGCAGATAATAATGGTTGATAAAGGTTTTCATTAAATTAAATAGCATACCAATTGAAGTAATCCAATTTATTCTGACAACAATGGAAATAAAATATTCTTTTAAATATTCTCTATTCTTTTCTTCTTTTAACCCCATGCTGTTTGACTCTCCTTATCTTTCTCACATATATATGATTTGTTAGATGAGAAAAAGGATACTGACCATGAAAATTGAGAACAAAGAATCCTCCAGTGGAGAAATCACTGTGAAACTTGAGGAGGACTTGATTACTGGAGCTAAAAGCAGTTTCCAGAGCTGTGTTCCCACTGAACACTCCCAATTGGGCTGAATTTTGATCTGGGCCATCCCTAAGAACCCAGAAAGAAAAAAGCAAAAGATTGCAATTAAGTTTTATATTCACAGTACTGTAAATTGACAACAACTTTAAACCTTTGGGAAGTGAGGATAATTTAAACAATTGTAGCATAGTGATTCGTTTGTATTCAAATCTACATTTCCCTACATTTAAGAACAACTTTTAATTGTGAAAAGTGTAACCTTGTTTTGAAGTAACATATATTATTTTTTGTCTTGAAGTTGTTTCAACTCCTTCATTTTATTTATTTACTTGTTTGTTTATTAAATGTGTTTGCTGCCCATCTCACTATGAAGTGACTTCATCCATTCATATCTATAGAAAATTGCTGATGTTGTTAAATCAACCTACCCTACTGCAGCCTGTCAGCTGTTTCCCAAGCAAGAAGTACACAAAATTTTTCAACAGGTTCTTCTTGAGTGTGACATTGTCATTCCTCACATAAGCAAGAAATGATTCCTCACTATTTAGGTGAGCAAAGAGTTTGCCTTTAAGAAAAAGAAAAGCATCATCTCTGGAGAAATTAAAGAAATGTGGAATTCTTAATACTATCTGAGGGTGACATCAGTATTATGGACTGAGGTCATCATAGTTGGCTCCTGAAAGGTCTTCAAGGAAACAACCAAGCTCAGAGAGCACCCAGGACTCCACAATTCAACTATGAAGTACAGATATTCTCTTCTATTGAAGTTAAAGGAGACATAAAGTACTTGGACCAGGAAAATTAATCCTAAGCCCCCAGTTAAAGGTTTCATCTCTACAGGAAATGGAAAAACTCCAGGGAAGGGAAAAAAAATCCCCTAAGAGAGACACAATTTTTAGCCAAAAATCTACAACTAGGTCTTTGATTTACTTCAGAATGTTTTAAAATCATTTCTGATACCTGTTACCTCTGAAGTTTCTTGTATCTGTGGAAATTTAGTTATTGTGTATATCAGTGCTGTCAAACTCCCAGCCTCTGGGACAGATGTGTCACATGCTGGCCACACCCATGACCAGTTTAGCGAAGAGGGAAAAAGTCCCTATACATCACATGATGCCATGGTGATGATGTGAGTTTGACACTCCTGATGTATGTATTTGGGCTCTTTGAGCAGCTGATTATCAGGGCTTGAATTTGTTTTAAGTTGTCTTTGATAGCATGCTTATGGGAAATTGCTTTAAAATGCTGTTTTTTGTTCTAAACAGCTCTAAATTGTTAACTTGTTTGCCATTGAATGTTTTAGGTGTGACTTCCTAAAATTAAAAAAAGTTGTTATATTTTCTTCTTATTTTTTTTAATAAAATTAATTTTAGTTTATTGCAAAAATTGCAGAACTGATTTTAGGGAAATTGTAAGAGACTCATTAAAGGAGAAAAAAAGCACAAGTCATTAACTCAAATTAACCTTTCTATGATTTGTTCAATATAAAGATGGGACAGAAATAAATTTGGAGAAGTTTTCAAAATCCTATTAGTATATCCTGCAAAAAATAAAATATAATTCCTTGATATTGTTTTTATAGCCTTATAAATAAAACATTTTTTTTCTCACGAGAAGTTTTTGAAACTTTTGAGTTGAAAAACAGGCTTGCTAAGCAGAACGAGAAATTTGCTAATTAAACAAAATCTGCTGTACATGAACATGTGCTTACAGTTACACTTTTTTTTTTATTTAACCATATAAAGATGGGAAAACACCCAAATATCACTCTTCACAATAATAAGATGTTAACATACCATACTGCAATGTAGTCATTCACTAATTCTGTTTGGAGTAATGTGAAATTGATGTAGATGCCATGACCCTGGGCTACAGTTATAAGCCATGTACAATCTTTTGAATTTGGATATTCATCTGGAAATCCTGGTGAATATACAGTACCATTCTGAGATGTTACATTATATCCACAAGGAGCTGATAAAAGAAAAAAATGATAACATACATCAATCTAGTCTTTTAGAAAACTGCTGTATCCCTGCCAACTGCATATAACAAAATCCAAAGTGAGAGAATAACAAAATACATCATCATTCATAACAATAGGCAATGCAGATTAAATAGAATAATTTGGGTTTTGTAACTATGATAAATTGGCACCTTAAAAGAATTCAATAGCGGTCAACTAAAGACACAATGATAGCATAGGGTGCTTTGGATGATAGCAAGGATGCTTTGAAGTTGACAAGGAGAATCTCTTTTTATATAAATAGGATCTACAATTTCTGATATTGAATTGAAATAGCATACAAGTAACATGCACACAGTCAATCACACTACAAACGTACATATATACATACATACATACACAAACACTCCTACCAGAAATTAGGTTTATTAAAAAAACCTACAATTTAATCTTTTTTTAAAAAAAAAATGTTTCACTGAAGGAAACACTGAAAGGAATCATAAAAATGTTGCAGGTGAAAGGTTAATTCCATAGCATGCCATACCATTTTTTTACACATTGCAATTCTATCAAATTTATGTCCCCATAGCAATTAGCTTTTTACTAAGCTAAGTGCTATAAAGGTAGATCGAAGGGAGGCTGGAAGCCAGCCAGGATTGCCTTATTGGTTATATTCGGTCCAGGAAATATTGGTTTCCTCACCCTTTCCCATTTTAGAAACTTTATCCTTATCAAATGATTAAATCTACCATCTACAACCAATTTGCAGATTAAAAATAATATGCTCTAATTTTTGTAGTTCTTTGAATGTATTACAACTTTCTGCATTTACAATTGTCATCTATCTCTCTCCCTCTCCCTCCCTCCCTCCCTCTCTTTCTCTGTCATGCATGCTAAAAATAGTTTTCTGCCAGGCAAATAATATTCTCTTTCTACATATACAAATAATACTGCTGCACATGCATATATACTTAGCACTGAACATCAAAGGGCAATTGACAAAATCATGGGTAATGAGATGTGAAACAATGTGAATTAAAAGGATGTGATTCATCGATTGCTAATTTCAGGTGACTGCTCTGAGGACAGGATATCATAATCAGGCAGCAGTAAAGAAAGCCTTGATCCTGCTGGCCACCCCAGCTGGCAAAAGTGTGAGTTATAAGAAAGGATCTCAGTATATGAACAGCTCAGAAAAGGAATAAGAAATTCTCCCCATCAGCCATGAAATATGGTACAGCAAAGAGAGTCATGGGCACACAATAATTGCAATAAACAGCAGCGGCAGCTTCTGCAATTCACTGCCAATGACTACATCTTTGGTTATAAATTAAGTTATTGGCAGTGCACAAATCACTGCATCACTTGCCAGTCTCTGTTTGCACTCTGCTGGCATTAAATGAAATAGCAAGTAGCTGTTGTTGCAGCTGCTTCAGACACCTCGGCCTTTGGCAGGGTAGGACTTTAAAAATAAAAAAAGGATGCTTTGAAGCATACTGAAACTCATCATCAGCTTTTCATAGTTCAGCAAACATGATAAATGTGACAGGATACATACTGTATAATGCCATAGTTACTGTACAGTGTCATTAGAGAAGTACCTCATTATTATTAACATGTATATATTTGATAAACACAAGTTTGTATACAGAAAAAATAGATCTACTGTAGCCATCACTCTTCACACTGCTCCGACTCATTTGGAACAGGGGGGGCTATGGGAAGATGCTTTTTGTAGATTTTAGCTCTGCGTTTAACACAATACATCCACATAGACTAGTGTCTAAACTTCTGAACCTTGGATCTTCTTATTCAATCTGCCTTTGGATTATGGATTTCTTATCTGGCCACTCATAGATGGTCAGGTTAGGTAATCCTATCTCTTTAGCTCTTATTCTTAATACTGATACACCCACAGGGTTGCGTGTTGAGTCCCTTACTCTATACTTTTTATGTGCATGACTGCATTCCCACTCATGCTAGTAATACTATTACTAAATTTGCAAATGATACAACAGTGGTGGCACTCATCTCCAGGGGGGATGAGTCTGTCTATCAGGATGAGGTGGACTGGTTGCTTTCTTGGTGTGGAGACAATAACATGGTCCTTAACACCAATAAGACCAAAGAGCTTATAGTGGACTACAGAAAGAACAGATCAGTTATCCAGCCCTTGCTTATCAATGGAAACTGAGTGGAGCAAGTGGCCAGTTTTAAGTTTCTGGATGTTACCATAAAAGAGGACCTGACCTGGGGTGCTCACATTGCAGCACTAGTCAAAAGGGCCCAGCAGAGATTATGCTACCTGAGACTTCTCAGGAAACAACATCTGAATAAAAACTGCTGGTGACCTTCTACCAGCAGAGAGAGTATTTTAACTTACTGCATCTCTGTATGGTTTGCCAATTGCACAGTGGCAGATAGGACAGCACTCTGCATATGCATGAGTGTCTCCTGTGTGCCATTACACTACTGCGCATGCACGCCAGATACCCGGCAATCAGCTGGCGGGCGGGTGGCACGCATGCGCAATAGACTTTTTCTGGGTGACGGCTCATGTTCTGGCAGTAATGGTTCTGCGTGCCACTTCTAGCACGCGTGCCGTAGGTTTGCTACCATGGATATAGTGCCATATTAATGCAATATCATTAATTTTCAATTCAATTGTATAGAATGTGAAGAATGTGTGTTTGTGTTTTATTTTTATAATTATAATGTACACTGAAGATGGCATTTAATTTTGTTGTACAAAACTAAACTAAATTTTTCTTTTTAAATTAATTTGAAATATGCATTGCCATTTATTGATTAGTGTGGCAATATGCCCAACCTCTATAATAAATATACTCTTGGCAATTGCATTATTTACAGAAACTGGTTTTTTAATTGCAAATAATTAACATTGCCAGGTGGCAACAACAACAACAAAAATCATGCCATATGTTTAATTTAAGTAGATATCTAAGCATAATGCAGTTTATTTTGAAGGTTCCCATCTGGTTTTTGTGGATGACAAAGTGAACATTTTTACCTTTTTCATCAAAGACTTTCATTTATAAATGTTAAAATCTTATTTTAATTATGGTATTTACTACAAATAATTTTAATTCTAAGCATGGCATAGAATAGTTAACTCTATTCCATTATAAACCATGCATGAGATTTCAAAATAATTTGAAGAAATCCTGAGCTCATCAACTAAAATATAAGTAGCGTAAGTTAGAAGCCACGTTTTAAAACATAAATAAGGAACCATTTAGCATAGTTTGGATGTTTAAATTTACATATGCAGGTGCATGAATCAAAGAGCCAACCAATTAACATGAACTATGGACATCCAAATAATCATTGCAAGCACTTAATTGAAGATAATTCGAAACAAAGAAGCATGTGCAATGAAGCTATTTGAAAACTATTTCACATTCTGCAAATCAGCTATGTAAGCGAGAAGGGGAGGAGGGAACTGAATCTTTCCAGCAATTCCTTTTCCCAATAGCCAAAATTTGGAATTCAGCATATATTGAGAAAGTTTCTGGGTGAAATCACATTGTTGATTTAGACATGAATATTATGTGCACTGGGTACCATTGTAGAAGCAGTTTCTCCTTCAGCCAGTTTTTTTTCTTAATTTTCCTTTATCCTCTACCCCCATTCTATTATTTATTTCCTAAGGAAAAGTCGAGCTTAAATACCTATTATCCTATTGTCATCCCTCCAAACCAATGCCCCCTCTCTGTGATTTAAAACGTAATAATCTGAGCATGAATCTGACATGGTATTTCAGCTCTCATTTATTGAGGGAACAAAAAAAATGAAGTTCTGTACCACATTAATACAATGATAGACAAGTAAGACAAACATATTTTTTAGCTTACAACTCTTTTCAACACAAAGGCAAGAGTTCTGACCCATAATTTTTTAAAAAATCCAAACTCATCCTTCTCTCCTTGCAAAATCTTCATCAACATTATCTCCTTTTAATGGCCCTTGCAGGTGGAGTCTGGGCAACTGAATGGAGCTTGGTGTTTAACTGGCTGGATGTCATTCCTGTCACCAATGTGGTGTTATATTCAGCAGATATATTGTCAATGTGCTCAGAGAGAGAAATATCTGCCTCTACCTAGGATCGAACTCACAAGCCTCTTGATTGTGAGGCAAGAGCTCCATCTCTACGCCACCCTTCTCTCCACATGCAAAATTGCTTCCTACCTTTCTAAAAGCCTTAAAATCAAACCCTCTTTCTCCATCCCTCACTCATTTCATTCTCTCTTTTCCTCTAGTATCAGGAATATGGAAAATTGTAGCTTTAGAAATGGTATCTTCCAAAATGATTGTCTGGTTGTTTTATGAGCATCACAGGCAAGGGTGGGATTCAAATTTTTAACAACCGGTTCTGTGGGTGTGGCTTAGGTAGTGGGCGTGACTTGGTGGTCATGTGACTGGATGGACATGGCTTGGTGGTCATGTTATTGGCTGGGTGTAGCCAACTTAATATCACTCATATCAAGGAACGCATCTCCTTGCCTGGCCTCTCATGACTGTGGGGATGCTGCAACAGTTTTAAGTGTGAAAAATGGTCATAAGTCACTTTTTCCAGTGCCATTTTAACTTTGAATGGTCACTCCACACAAGCAAAGTACCAGCAAAGGAGGGGAAAAAAAACTCCAGAGAAGTTCCTGAGGTAGGAAGTCTACCTCGATCCGTTCCAATCGGGCTTCAGGCCTGGGCATAGTACCGAAACAGCATTGGTCGCGTTGGTCGATGATCTCTGGAGGGCCCGTGACAGAGGGTTTTCCTCTGTCCTGGTCCTATTAGATCTCTCAGCGGCTTTTGATACTATCGACCATAGTATCCTATTGCGGCGGTTGGAGGGGCTGGGGATTGGGGGAACTGTCCTGCGATGGTTCTCCTCCTTCCTCTCCGACTGTTCGCAATTTGTGTTGGCGGGAGGGGACAGGTCCACCTCTAGGCCCCTTGTTTGTGGGGTGCCTCAGGGGTCGGTCCTCTCCCCCCTCTTGTTCAACATTTATGTGAAGCCGCTGGGCGCAATCATCCGTGGTCTTGGGATGTGGTGTCACCTGTACGCAGATGACACCCAACTATACATCTCCACCCCGGACCACCCCAACGAGGCTATGTCCCGATGCCTGGAGGCCGTGTGGAATTGGACGGGCGGGAACAGGCTCCGGCTCAACCCATCCAAGACCGAGTGGCTGTGGTTCCCGGCGCCCCGATATAGCCAGCTGACACCTTCGCTGGCTATTGGGGGAGAGATTTTGCCCCCTACAGAGAGGGCTCACAATCTGGGCATCCTCCTGGATGCACGGCTGTCCTTAGACCATCATATTGCGGCCGTCTCCAGGGGGGCGTTTTATCAGGTTCGCTTGATCTACCGGTTGCGGCCCTTCCTGGATCGGGACGCCCTGCGCACGGTCACTCACGCCCTTGTCACCTCTCGCCTGGATTACTGTAATGCTGTTTACATGGGGTTCCCTGTGGGGAGCACCTGGAGACTCCAACTGGTGCAAAATGCGGCCGCGCGGGTGATTATGGGGGCATCGCATAGCTCCCATGTGACGCCTCTCCTGCGCGAGCTGCATTGGTTGCCGGTGGCTTTCCGGGTTTGCTTTAAGGTTCTAGTTTTGACCTTTAAGGCGATCCATGGCATTGGGCCAGGTTATCTGCAGGACTGCATTCTGCCGGTGATCTCCAGCAGACCGGTGCGTTCCCACAGGGAAGGCCTTCTCCGGGTGCCGTCGGCCTCTATGTGCCGTCTGCGGCCCCCAAGAGTAGGGCCTTCTCTGTGGGGGCCCCTGCCCTCTGGAATACTCTGCCACCTGAGATACGCACCAGCACGGACCTGAGGACCTTCAGGCGCGTGTTAAAAACCTGGCTCTTTGAGCAGGCTGGCCTGGGCTGATACAGTTTTAAATGTCTCCTCTAATTTGGTTTTAACCGAGGTTTTAATATTCTCGGGGGAGGGTTGTTTTAGCTTAAACAGCCATTATTTAATCTCTTTTTAACTTTTGTATTGTTGGGGTCTGATTTGGCTGTACACCGCCCTGAGTCCCTAGGGAGAAGGGCAGTATATAAATGTTATAAATAAATAAATAAATAGTCCTGCCAAGAATGTAATAAGGGTTAACGGAGAGGCAGTTTCTGTAAGCAACACTAGAATGTTTCCTTCCTGCCTTCCTTACAGGATTAGGACAGTAATTTTTTCTAACAACCGGTTCTCCGAACTGCTTAAAATGTTAACAACCGGTTCTAGCGAATGGGTGTGAACTGGTAGAATCCCACCCCTGATCACAGGCCAGGAAAAACTACATTTCAAAGAGGCACAAATGTGGGTTGTATGTGAGCGTAAGGAAAGAAAGGATAGTGATTTATCATAGGAGACATAACAGAACGTAATATGACTTATATCAACTACTTTCCATTTTTGAAGAAAAATGTATTTCTTTGTCAATTCTGATTGCCAATGAAACTGTTATGAGGCTTGCAACAGATCATGATTTTCATATATCTACTTGATTTATTTTTACTTTTGTTTTCTTTTTCTTTCTTCCCGAACATATAACAACATCTTGGAATATAAACAATCATAAGATGAACAAAAGCTACCTTCACACTTTGGAAAAGGATGATTCCAGTTCCTGTTGATCCCATGATGGCAAGTGAGCACGGAGTGACCGATTAATACATATCCAGGATAGCATTCAAAAGAGATAGACTGGCCCACACTGTAATCGGAATTGATTATATATCCATTATAAAATGGAGGAGGATCTGGACAATTCTGTAATTCATAACCTGAGGAGAAAAAAAGATAAAATATTCTCTTCCCCAGAAAAAAATTAAAAATCATAAAACAAATTGATAAATATTTTATAATTTGCTAAATATTTATATCTAAGTAATTAATATTTAGACAAGCAACTTTCTTCCAGTTGACAATTTCTATATGTATAGATAGATGTATGTGTATGTAGACAGATATGAAGATGTGTGTGTATGTGTGTGTGTGTCCTTTTGCCTTTTTGTCTTGGGTAGAGAAAAGAAAATATTTACATTTATTGCTAACTAGATACCCATTATAGACCTTTTGCCCAAAACAGTAAATATTAAATTTATGACATGGTTTGGATGATTAAAAGGAACAGATTACACAAAGTAGAGTAATATATAGAATAAGACCTATAATTGCACTTATAACTGCTGTAAAGAAAATAAGAAATTACTTTTTCATATATTTTTTCTATTTTTTCTTTACTTGTTTTCCTATCTTGCACTTCTCTTTTATTTCTCTTTTTTATTATACTTACTTTACATTTGTTTGTATTTGTTTTGACATTCTTTTAAAAACTCTTTAATAAAATTATAAATTTATAACTATATATAGATTTAAACCCTTGGACAGTAATGAAATCAGAGCAATGATTAGCATAGCAAACAATTGCCTCCAAACTTCAGGATAGATTCCTATACAATATTAAATTAATCTAAAAGTAGTCTAATGATTTGCAGTTTTGATTTTATATTTTCATATTGCTAATATTTGCCCAATAAATGAATCACAATTTGTGAATCCAGAGTAAAACTTCTGCAAGCAATATGCAAACACAGGAATGAATTTATGAAATTAGATGTTCCTTCAAATATTCATAATCACAGAGTAAAATGGCAGCTTAGGTTGCCCTGCTCATACTGTCATATTCCTGCCAATCATCAGGGATACAGAAGGAATACATAAGAACAGAGCAAGTTTTCACTTGTAGCCATTTTCTCAGAGGGTGTTCACATTTTAGAACAATAAGTCTCTTTTCATTATTTAGCTGAACATCACCATTCTACAATACATTATAATCTAGCTTATTGGGGTTGCTAGTGTTCCCTCTTTTTGGTTCAGAAAATGATTTCCCATTCCATTTTCTTTTACTAAGAGAGTATCTTCGGATTTATTCAGATTTTTACCTAGCAAAGGTGTGAGTGCATTATACATTATACAACCACAATTTTGATTTCTGTAAAGGTATATAAATTGAAGTTTTGGAATATAAATCACTGGAATATTATGTCTTATAATATAGGATAGTAACAAAAAAACCTGACATGTTTTATGGATAGTATTATGACTTGTTAACTAGGCTTTAATACAGAGCATAAATTACAACCACAACTTGATGACTCTCACCGTTCAACTTACAAATTAATGCTATATATTTATATTTTGAGACTTCTTTTTTAAAAAAAATGATAATATTTTCTACACAAATGCAGTTTTGAACATTGCTATTAATTTATTAAAGGAGCTAATAGACTATACCTACCAAATTCCAGTGGTAATTATCAAACAATATTGATATATAAGGATTTTAATTTTTTAAAAAGCATAATACTGTCTTTATTCTTAAGATTCTATTTCATACTTCAAAGTGTCTGTCAGCAAATATAAAACTGGTTATTCTGGTTATGGTTATCCTGATCTAAATGTTCCACAAGTCTTGAGGAGCACTAGCATGGTCAATCATTATTCCTATATGTATTAATTGCTCCATTTACATGTGAAAAGATTGAATGAGCATGATTGTTCATGAAAAAAAACCAAGTAAAACTTTGGATTGTTCTTGATTTCAATATATTCACTTTAATTTCATATATTTACTATCTACATCTATCTAAATTACATATATTTCATATCTTCCTCTCTTAAAAAGTACAACATTCATAGAAATATTAGCCTGCAAATTCTTTACTCCAGAAGTATGTTCAATAGAATTGTGAGAAAATATTCATAGACTGCCCTGTACATTACTTTTGCAGTTAATAATCCTTATGCGTAACAACCAAAAGAACCAACTGATCTATTTCCAGAATCAAATCTACTGAAAAGTATAAAGTCTAACATAATATTAACAAAATAATATTTGAACAGCTTTTTGGACAATAGTTATCTTAATTTATTTAGAAAGTCATATTACTGTTTTTTCAGGTAGGGGAGAAAACTTCCCAAACCAATACCATTTAAAAGCCAGATTTTAAAAAATTCAAAGAATTCAAATACAAATTCAAAACCAGGAAGCACAAGAGAAAAAAATACATGCACTGAAAAATTATGGAATTAAAAAAATATTGTCATGAAAAGGTATTCCTCTAATATCTGAAACTGTTTATGTCATTTATTATTTTACCTTGATATGCAAATTTAAATCCATGTCGGTTTTCTGAGTGATCACTGTAAAAGTGGATGAGAGTTTCATGTGTTGTACTTAATAAAGATGGTGGAAGATCTGTACCACTGAACTGGCCAATCATAGAACTGGTGTGGTAAGGCCCATTCTGAATTTCAAGGAAGTCATGGTTAGCTTCAGTGGAGAAGTTCAGAAATTGTAGATGTGCCCCTATGTAGCAAAAATAATAAAAAAACTGAAAGTTTAGTATATTGTAGATTTTCTTTAAAAAATAAGCATCAATTAGATAAGCAAACTGCATTATCCAATCCAGATGTGTATATTCCAGTTTGGGTTCCCAGTTAATAAAAAAAACTTAGTTAATGTAAAAAATAATAAATGTAAGTACAAGTAGATTAAATATTAATTATTTATGAATAACATTTCTTTACATTTTGTTTCCTAGTGCTCAAATGTTTCACATACTTGTTTTCAGTAAACCTTAAACCTTAATAATCTGTTAATATTATTAGGCCCATATTATAGAGAAAGACAGAGTTTGCCAAAAGTCAATTAGCATATGACTATGATTAACAAATGAAGACTGTATATCTTATAGCTATATTTACTCTTTCTACCAATTTTTTCTAAGTTTATTATTAGTTATTTCAATACTATCACCATTTTGCCACAAAGTTCATTAAAATTATTGTACTAGTTTTGCTTATTCTGATTAAAAGAAATGCATATGGTAACACTATATGACCCACAACAATAACTGTTCAGAAACCAGAATGCATATCTTTTATAGATTATAAGCAAAACTGAGTTTTTTATATTATAATACAGTGAATTTAGTAAGACATAATGTCAGCAGAATAATTATCTAGTTTTAAACCTAGGAATTGCCATGCTGTAAAATTCATCTTTAATGTACAGTAATGATTTTTTTTCAAAGATTATTATTATCCCATCTTTTTTTCCTATACAACTCAAGGGGTGAACATACCTAATACATCTTCTTCCTCCTGTTTTCCCCACAACAACAACCCTGTTAGATAAGTTGGGCTGAGAGTATATGATTGGCTCAACATCATCCAGTTGAATTTCATGTCTATGATGGGACTAGAACTCACTGGTTCCTGGTTTTTTAAGATAGTACCTTAACTACTACACCAAACACTCCATATTCTTCAATAACAGAAATATTATGTATTCAGGATCAGGAGTATGGTTTTGCTTTCTTCTCTTTAGAGAAGGTAGGCAATATGGGAAGGTTACAGAAGATTCTTAAGCCAGGAAGTACAATCAATATATATTCTCTAAATTGCAGTTACATCACAGCCTCAACATGCTACACTCACTTGACTTTTGGAGAAAACAAAAACAATTTTCAGTAGGAAATTGCACGTTTTTATAGTCTATATTCTGACAATTTTTTTTTTTTTGGGGGGGATTCCTTTTCCAAGTAAATATTTCCCATGTCATAAGATATTCTATACAAAAAAAAAAAAATGTGGTTGCTCAAGAAAGAAGGAATATGGGGAAACTGCCATTCTTGCTAAATCTATATGCATAATCTATTTAATCTTAATAATCATAAGAGTTTTTCATGAAAAAATTGACCATTTGCTATACAGAGTCTGCATAGTTGCATGAACCAAAGATATCTGTAAGCAGTTCAAGGACAGACCTTGAATTTTCTCTGGCCCATTCTAGGAAGGTTCCCCAAAGAGAATGTGCACATTTTCAGTTGGTACAGAAACAACAGAGAACTGGATAATCTCTATTTAATGAACTGAGTTATGTGGTGCTCATAAAAAAATAGAATCTCTGTCTTTTATAAGTTGGACCCCACTTAATTATCAACAAAAATAATTTTGTAATTCACAGGAACAGAAATGGATGAAAAGGTTTCACAGAAAGCAATTTGTCAAAACCCTATTTAGATTTCTAAACTATAGCAAGACATCACAATTACACAAACTTCATGATTAAGAAAATAGTATCACAATAAGATTTATTTCAAGCAAACTAATTAACTTAACTAATTACTTTACTGTAAAATATTATTTTTCTTAATTTATTATATTAAATAAATCCATGTAATGAAAGAAAGCTGCTAGTACAGAAAAGTAAATGAATACTGACCTAAATGAGCCATGTTTAATTAGCTACCACTCACAATCCACCACCTTAAAAAAATGTTTTCTATTTTATTTTAGACAGTTTTTCTTTCTTTGGAGAATGTGTATCCATAGTTATCTCATTGTTTTTTTCTTATTATTTTTTTCAAGATAAATATCTACATTTACTAATGAATGCACAGAAGTTTAAACAAATTCAAGCTCTTCATAATATTGCATTGATAAAAAAACAGTCTAGAACTTTCAGTCTAGCATATGATATTGAATTATTATTTACCCTTCATGAATAATACAAAAAAAAAAAAAAACCCTCCATAAACACAGGGAAAGAAAAAGGAAAGACATGCACATGAGTGATCTGGCTTCTTTTTAGAGGACTAGGAAAGGAGACACGTAATTGAATTAGATATTGTTTTATTTTATGCCTTTGTGTCAATTAAAGCTATTGAGAATAAGTCTGAGTAATTGCATAAATAATGTTTCCAAGGTATCAGGTGGAGCCTGTGCCAGTTCTTGTTTGTACATAATATTGGGAATTGTATTTAAAACAGCCGTATCAGGGAAGGCAGCCGGAGAATGAGTAAAGGAAGGTGCATCAGCAGTTAAAGAATGTAGAACAGGAAGTTTCCAAGTATTATTTAACTCTCAACTTTAAAAAAAAATCATTGAATAAAGTAGCACATATAAAAGATATTTTAATAGAATTATTCTTAGTAGCTTGATTTATTTAGTTTTGAATACATGTATCAGGCTAGTGGATGGAATTTTTTAAAAAAGCATGATTTTGGAACCGAGATTCCAATGGATAAATAAAAAGATGTCCTTCAATAAACAATCTTACCGTATCCAATAGGCAATAATATCTTCCATGTGCAGCCTAGATTACTAGGATAATTTCCTGGGAAACCTGGGCTCAGGATCACGCCAGCCATGTTTGTCAGTGTGCCACCACATTTGGCTATAATAAATAAACAATTCATTGAAAGTATATGAAAATATATCAAAAAATCATCAAACAATTGTGTATCTTATGAAGAATTAGTAATGTTGATATAACTGCACACAAACACAAAAGTTCACTTCATGTCCTTGTGCTTGTAAAGAACTTCTGTTGTTGCCAATCTACGCAGGAGAACTATTGTATACAATTTTCCAATTCAATTTGTTGTGTTAGATTTTTCTATCCATCTATTGTTTTAAGATCAGAAAACAGAATGTAACAATAAGCAATCAATATACATGCTGGAGACTTTTTTGCAGAGTAAAAAAACCCCTCTATCAATAGTATATAAAGCTAGTTAAAAATATGAAATTTCCACCATGAATCTCAGGCTATAATCTTAAAATAATCACCTACAGATTACACTGACAAAATGAATGAGCATGTGTATTCTTGAAGAACACTTATCAAATATTACACCCTACAAGACTTTTCTCTTTCTCAGCTTACATTCTTTTATTTGTAATGCAATTAATTTACTCTCTCAGTTTTTATAGTTTAATATGGTTTTTATGCTGTTTTAATTTTTGATTGGGAGCTGCCCAGAGTTGGTTGTAAGATGGGCAACTATATAAAAGTTTTAATAAATTAAACACACAAATCTCCATGCAAAACTTAAGTTACTCAAGATCTTTTTGTGCTACATATCTCAATCAGCATTCTAGTGCTAAAAAAAGGGCAAAGCATCAGCTGCTTTCTGAAATCACTACAAAAGTCTTCAAGCATAGTTTATTTATTTATTATTTATTTTTAAATTTTATAATAAGATAAGTATCTTATTACAGGTTTACTTTAGGCAGCTTACAATATTAAAAGATAAAATATCAAAACCAAGAGACAATATAAATAAAATACTAGTTTCATTATGAAATTACTTTTGTTGATATTTGAAAATAATATTCTGACTCTTCACAGAAGCACAAGATTCTTTGCAACCCGTCAGCTGCATAATTGCCCATAATGTTTTTGCAAATTGTATTACCTAAAAATGCAACTGGCACAGCAAAATAATTCCCTTTTGCTGTGAAAAATGCAGTTTTTTTTTAAAAAAAGTATAAAACACATACACAAAACATCTTAATTTTTCCTTCATACAAAATAAATCTAACTGCTCTTCATGTTTCTATGAGATTTGATTGCTTTCTGTTCCAATTTGAAAACACCTGATTATGAGAAATTATTCTTAAACATGCTATGCATTGCAATAAAAATAAGATTTTTTTTCTCTCTGCAAATGAATTGGAATAAAAGAAAAGGAACAAATCTACCTTTATCATATAATTGGCATACCAAAGAGTAATGGAAAAGAAAGACTGCAAAAGGTTTAAATAAATATTTAAATGACAGTTTGTAAATCAATGATGCACAAAGCAATTTAGCCTAGCAACCAGCAGATTATAAAAACCTGATGTAAAAGATCTTAGTGGAGTCTCTCTGTCTAATAGGGTCCTTATATGCTTGGACTAAAGTTTGGCGCATTCTGGTTGCAAGAGGTAGAAGAATAACTGGATTACTTGAAAAGTGAAAGCATGGATACTGAATGTCCTATTTCCACAAAGTCAAGCAACACTCAGGGTGCTCATCACTTGCTAACAGTTTTGAAGCTTATTCTCTAAGTAACACATTAGGAAATAAGGGAAAAGTGCCCTATTGAGTATTGTGTGCAGTGTGCACATTTTCCCTAAATAACGCAACTGCCCCTCCCACTTTTCCTATAACTGTGAAATAAGGCGATGTAGAGGAAGACTATTGATCAAAGCCAGTGGGAGTAGCTTGAGCATTTGTCTATGTGGGATTTATAAGATTAGGACTATTGAGATTATCAAGGAAAATTATATAAAAGAATGAATGGGAATTGCTAAGCATTATTAAAGTATGCCCAATGTATGATGCATAACAGGTAGAACCACTGCCTTGTTCTTTTTCAGAGGTAGGATGTCAGAGGCTTATGCAAAGGGGGGAGTCAGTGGAGTGAATAAATATAGAGTTGCATAGGAAAAAAAGTAACTATATTTTCAGTTATAACACTATATATGGGGTAATATGTTAAATACCAGTACTGTTTTTATATCATTATTATCTGTTCACAACAATATGAAATCACAGTTGCCAGTTCTTTAGCTGTTGTTGGCCTTCATATACATGGAGTTCTTCCTAAGAACCTAATATATTGGCATATTATATGCACGGATATGTGGCATTTTACAATTAACAGTGTAGGAAACTCCCCTTCCCCAGATTAAAATATTCTTTATTCATAATACTAAGAGAGGCAGAATATTATATTTCACCAAAGGAGAAATGGGGAAACATGATCTTAAAGGCAGAAAGTAGCCCCACTCTTTCTTAATAGCTTCCAGCCGTTGCCTGAAGTCTTTAGAGATGGATATTTTGTGCTAATTAAGAAAGACTGGGCCAATCTATTCATGAACAAAACCACTTTCAGCTCTAGTTGATGGGATTAAGAATTCACATCCCCCACCCAAATTCTAAGGTCAAGACATGATCTCTAGGACATAATAGGATTAACCCACCACCATTAGAATAGAAAAAGACACAAGGCTCACTACATTGCACAACCCACTAGTGCGGTGTTGATGAACCTTTTCAGCACCAAGTGCTGAAATGGGAGCATGCGCATGCATGCATCCCAGAAACCAAAAGAGCAGCTGCCCAGAGTGCATGCATGTGCTGAGCAGCTGCTCTTCCGGTTTCCAGCGTGTGCATGCCCACCGGCCACCTGGTCTTCTGGTTTCTGCACACATATACATGCAAAGACCAGCTGGCCGGGGCACATGCACGAGCCAGAAATTGGAAGAGCAGCCACCCGTGCACATGCGTGCATCGGAATGATGATCTTCTGGTTTCCAGTGCAAGCATGCACACCGGCCAGCTAGTCTTTGCATGCATATGCATGCCAGAAACTGGAACACTAGGTGGCCGGTGCACATGCACATGCCAGAAACAGGAAGATCCTCTTCCTGGTGCACATATGCATACCAGGCAACTGATCTTTCAGTTTCTGGTGCTACCACACATATGAAGACCAGCTGGCCAATGCACCAGAACCTGGAAGAGCAATAGTCAATAGCTCACATGCCTGGAGAGATGGCTCTGTGTGCCACTTCTGGCATGCATGGCATAAGTCCACCATCACGGCCCTAGAACATCTCAGAATCCTAAAAAAATCCATCCGTTCCTAAGCCAAGGGGTCAGCCACTCCAGAAACATGCTTCTGTCACTGAAGCTTCTGGAAACCAAATAAACAGAGTCCTTCTTTCCAATCAACCTCCATTTTATTTCCAGCATCTTTCTCCCAGATCAGAGCTGGGCCAGATTTTTCTTCCAACAACAAGAAAATTTCTCATTGCACAGATTTCCTAAGTGCCATCCAAAAGTTTTGATATGGCATCGCGTGTGCCAATAACCAATGGGACAACCACCACTACTTTTTGCCATAATTTTTCAAATTCAATTTTTGGATCCTGATACTTTGTGAACTTCTCCAAGTTTTGTCTTATATTCTACTATGCCATGGTATTGCCACTTCAATTATTCACACTTTCTTCTTTCCAACCTTCTTTCCAACCAAGACTTTATTATTCTGCATTTGGAAATTTTAAAAAATTATATTTTATTCTGCTCATTTTCGAACACTTTTTCAACTCTATGTTCCCACCATTTTTTTTATTACTAGTACATGATAATTTTTACAGATATTCCCATAAATCATTTGGTGACTGCATTATGCCATTGCTTATGTTTGTGTAATCTTTCTGCACAAGCTAAATATGTTGTTTCTTCTGCTTCTGTGTACATTGCACTTTGCATTGTTTGACAATTTCCCCCCCCCCCCCAATTTTGGTCTTGATTGTATTAATTTGAATAGCTTGCTCTTGCGGAGCCATAATCAAGCCTTCAGTTTCCTTTTTTTTTTTTTGAGAAGGAGAGACTGGCTCAAAATTACCCAGTTAAAATTAAAATTACCCAGTTAAAATTAACCCTAACTCTAACCCTAACCTTTAACTAACCACTATTGACCTCATCCCATTCCTAAGAGGTCTGTAAGGACGTGCATAACTGCACAATCGTGCCTACCGACCCTGTCCTATTGTTCCCATTTATTCATACCTATTTCCTGTATTCTTACTCATGTTTATACTTATACGTATTACCTTGTAAGCGATTGACAAATCAAATAAAAATAAATAAATAAAGTTTGCTTTTTGCCTAAAGTAGGATTAAAATCCTATGTCTCCTAGTTTTTAGACTGCATAGTTCTTTATCCACTGCAATAAATTGACTCTGTTCTGTTGTATTCTTTTCCTTTGCATTCCACTCAAAATGACATAGAAATTTTAGCCAGATAGATCTTCTACATGCTTACTGAGTTTTCCTGATCCAATTTACATACAAGGAATAAAGAAAATAAAGGCTGCAACACAGATTTGCATAACGACTTAAAGCAATGATAAAAACTTTCAGATATATTTTCTGTTTGAGCAAAAACAGTTATTAAAGAAATGATTCTATCACTGAAATACACATCTTCTTAATGCTGACTGTAATAAAATTTAGCATTTATACAGAGTATTTCATTTGCTTAAGCTGTATTGAGTCCTATATATTACACCGGCAGGTGGATTTTTTGCCCAAGCAGGAAAAGCTGCTAGTACTTCATGCCTAAAATGAAATGTGAATCAGGAGCTCAGCCATTAAGCAACTTGTTATTTTCTACTTAATAACAGAAGAACAAAAATAGATACAGCTAATTAAACTTTTTACTTTTACTGATGTTATTTTTAACAGCATTCACTTAGAATAAAAATATGTATATAAGCATACCAATACAGAGAGGAGAAGGATAATTCCAACGGCGAATGGTTCCAGGCATACAAGAAATATGAGAACGTCCCTTTAAAAAATTAAAAAATAAAATAAGTATGCAACATCGTCCCATTTTTGGAGCTTTCATTTAGCAACTTGGCACAATGGTTCTAACTATTGATTTTAGAAAAATCCTTTTGCCAATTAATCTTCCCTTATACTTTATTACCTATGACAGTTTTCTAATTAAGGACAAATAAAAGACTTTTAAGTTAATTAGAATTCCTTTAAAAATGGAAAGTGAGTTGTGCTACAAGTCTTAAGAAGTTGTTCCAGAACCTTAAACTAAATTATTACATAGAACTGCAAAGCAAGATGACACTCTCATTTACATTCTTTGCTGCATTACCAAAGGGAAGATTTTTTTTTCTCCCAAAGAATCATTATTTCAAGGAAGTTAATTTTAAAAAGTAATTTCCTTCTTCAAAATTGATTTCAAAATGAAAATGTGCCTTTATATGAAAACTACTAGGCACAAATTATACAGTTTAATAATCAAGTCTTCCCTCAAACAAGTGTTGCTAACTTTCAGGAGAGAGCTATTGAAGTCCACAAAAATAGCAACCTATGAAATCAATGGGCCACATAGTACCACCACCACTACCTACCCTTTGGCCCTTTGGTGAAAATACAAATACAATATTTGTAGAGATAGGAGCTACTGCGCTACAACTGCCATGTGCATCATTTGCTTTGCTTTGCAAAAGTATCTTTTCTTTAAACTTACAGAGAGGTAGTTGTAATGTTAACATCTCTGTATGAAAAAAAAAAAACAGAAGTCACTTTAGTTGAATTTGTTTGATGAATCTTTTACCCCTTCAATTTGTTTTGCTATTCCCTTTCTCTTTTATGTTAATTTGTATTTTATTGTATGATGTTAAAAGATAACCAAGATACAAAAATCTTCCCAAAATTATTTGGGAGACAAATAATAGCCAAATGATACGTATATATTTTGTGTGCAAAAAGGATAAGATTTAACCTTGGCTTCACTTGTATTAAATAATGCAAAGATAATGCACTGTAATCTAAAAATCAGCCTTTCTGGAAAATCTCAACCATTTAGATGATGAGATAGTTGAAGAAATCATTTTCACTGCTATGGTATTCATTCAGATCATTTTCATGCTATTCAGTAGAATTAGTGTGACTATGCAAAGAACTGCTCACAACAATACAGATAAGTCTAACTAAATTCAACTAAATTTAACTCAAACTTGTTTCACTGATTTTAATTGGCTGCATCATCTATTATAAAATTAGTATTTCTTCATACCAGATAATATATTTCTTTTCCTTGCTATAATCATTTCTTTAAGTCACTTATATTAATGGAATAAAATAAGTATGTAATATTTTGAATGTATCTAGCTTTATTCAGCAGAGATAAAAAGTATCTGTTTCTAAATGGAAATTTCTTTTATGCAAAAGAAATCTAATACAAATACAAAATACAGTTTTTCAATATTAACAGAATAAATTACAATACCTACCCCTGCTAGAACTACCAGATCTGGATTACAAAATCAGTTGATAAAAACAGAATGATCTGCCAACTAATGGTCATTCAGATATTGGTATCCTAAATATGATAGCCCAAAATTTATATCCAAGGATGTAAAACACAAGGATGTAAATATATATATTTCTTGTGTGTGTGTGTGTGTGTGTGTGTGTGTATACACAAACACTCACACACACACACACACACAGACACACACACACACCATTTTAAAAAGAATTCAGGTACCTGTAAGGTATATCCTGGCTCACACTGAAATGATAAAACATCATTCACCATATATCTATCACCAATTTTAAATCCATTGCTAGGAATTACGGGTTCTGGGCAGGAAGCAAGACCTACAGCTAAAATAAATAAAAGAAAAAACAGTATATTAAGATCATATTGCTTTGGTTTTGTTGCTTAGTTCTTGATTATCTAATTATTACACAAAATTTAAAACAGAAAATTTTAAAACAGGAAGTTCTCAACAATGTGATTAATAATCCGAAATGAAAAAAAAAAAAAAGATTCAAGAGGGTAGCAGAAAGGAAGCATAGGATTTTTAAATTTCTTTTTACAGCCATTTACAGTTAGTCTTTCAAACTGAAACATTTATAAATATGATGATGCAAAACTGAATTTAAAATATAATGCTATAGTAAATCAATTGATCCCAGAACAAAAATGAAAGAATTAGTCTTTATGTATAAATATACCATTGGTTGGTGCATGAGCAAATCTCTCAATATGATAAAATAGGTTCTCCGTTGATGATTTATTTCAGAATGAACTTAGTTTTAAAATGAAAAATAAATAGAACTAAAAAAAACCTAGGGCAGAACAAGGCAAGGAATTCTTTAGAGCACATGCTTTACATACTGTACTTCCTATTCACAACTTATGAATAGCAAGTGCTGTTTTCAAGGGTAGCATGCCTTCCTTGTATAGGAAATTGCTTACTGCATGCTCTTCACAGGTCAGCTCACTCTTTTGGCACAGGACATAAAACTCATTAATGTCAATATTGATAACTCTCCTGGTGATCTCATCCCAGTTCCAGCTTATTAAATACTTCTGCCACTCCAGGTCTAGCATTAGGCATTCATCTATCTATGTCATTACAGTGACCTGTAATATTTTTCTGGCATCACTGCCATCAATGACAAGAAAGCTCTCAGCAGTACTGTCTTGTTCATAGTTCTAAAAGTATATTAGTATAGATTACATTTCACTTTCATTTTTAATAAAGATAAAATTCCCTGGACAAAATGTGATGAACTATTAAAAACTCTGTGCCTTTTATTGTATAGATAAATGTGTATCACAATTTGCATTCATTTTTTGCAATACATGGTTGCAAATAAAACATCCTGTTATTTAGAAATACTCAAAATATAATAAAAAAAACTTCTGCTGTACTAAATACAGAGTGTACATATAGAATGCAGAGAATTATATTACTAGGTAGATGAGGAGTGTCAAACTGGCGAGCCACAGGCTGGATGCATCATGCACAGCTCATGCCCATCCCAGCTCTGCGAAGGGGGAAAAAATGTCGTGATATGTCATGTGACAGCATGATTCTGCGAGTTTGACATTCATGACATAGATGATTGATTGAATGAATCAATATATGTATATACTGTATATTATTTTAATGCAGGAAGTTTCTCTGAAATTTTCATTGCATGGGTGACTACTTCTACTCCGCCCCCCAAATAAAACTATTTACTTAATTTACATGGTTGTCCATCACAAACATATGATTCTGGGTAACAAGGGATAAAAAAAAATAAAAACATTGTAACAAAACAATAAACTATACATAGAGCTGCCAAGATAAAACCAAACAGCACAATCGTCTGATTTACCAGTTGCGGCCCTTTCTGGATCTGGGCGCACTTCGCACAGTCACTTCCGCCCTCGTTATCTCCCGCCTGGATTATTGCAATGCTCTCTACATGGGGCTCCCCTTGAAGAGTCTCCGGAGGTTGCAGTTAGTCCAGAATGCAGCCGCGCGGGTGATTGTGGATGCTCCTCGGAGCTCCCACGTTACACCGCTTCTCCGCAGGCTGCACTGGCTTCCTGTGGCCTTCCGGATTCGATTCAAGGTGGTACTGATGGTATTTAAAGTGCTCCATGGCTCGGGACCTGGGTACTTATGGGACCGCCTGCTGCCATCATCAACCTCCCGCCGCCCAGTACGCTCCCACAGGGTTGCCCTCCTTGGGGTACCGCCGCCCGGCCGCTGTCGGCTGACGGCCCCGAGAGTTCGGGCTTTCTCTGTGGGAGCTCCCTCCCTATGGAAGATACGAGCTCCCCAGAGATACGAGCTATGACAGATATCTTGACCTTCTGACGCGCAGTTAAAACCCTACTTTTTAGGCAGGCTGGCCTGGCCGAATGAATGGGTTCTGGTTTTAAATTGGGTTTTAGTAATTAACTTTTAATTTTTATCTAAGATTCCTGATTTTATATTGTTGTATTTGGTTTTGATGGGATACAGCCGGAAAATCGCATTTAATATATTTTTAATTGTATTTATAATGTATTTATATGTTTTTAGTAGGCTGTACACCGCCCCGAGTCCCTTTTTTGGGAGAGGGAGCAGTGTAAAAATATGATAAAATAAATAAATAAATAAATCAACATAATATGATAGAGGATCTACTATGCACTCTGGGCCCCAAGATTGATAATAGAACTAAGTCTTCAAGGCTCTACAGAAAGCCAGGAGCAAGTCTAATCAGCAGGAGAATTATGTTCCAAAGGGTGGGGGCTGCAACAGAGAATACATTCTTTCTAAGTATTACTGGAGGGAACCTGGAACATTGTTCTAGTCCAAACCTAGGCATTTTATGGCCTGTGAGCCACATCTTGCCTGCAGGCAGTCTCAGACTGGCTCTTGGCATCAAAAGGATTGGTGAGGGGATTGGGGCAGCAGCAATAGGTAATGGTGGGATGGCAGGATAGTGTCAACACAGGGCTTGGGTGGTATTAGTAGAATATTAGTAGTGGCATTGGTGCGATGGTGGTAGGGTTGGGGCTGAAGCAGCATCAGGAGTGGGATGGCAGCAGTGGGGGATGGAGTAGCAACAGTAGCAGTCGTCCTCCATTACAGTCCCAGTTTCTCATGTGGCCCCTTGGGAAAAATGTGCACCCTTGTTCTAATCCCACCTTTGCATAAAGCCAGCTGGGTGATCTTGGACTGATCAAGCCTTCTTAGTCCTATGAAGGAGACAGGGCAAACCCTGAAAAAACCTGCCAAGAAAACTCCAGGAACTACTTCAGGCAATCTCCAGGAGACAACACTGACTTGAAGATACAAATATACATACATATATATGCACACACCCACACAAACACACAAACTCACACTATATATTCATGCTCATATTTGGGCATATCAGCACATATAAATGATATATACAGTATTCATATAACGTTTGTAACCTTATATTCTCACAATTGCATATATTTATAAAATCTTAATTATCTTATTATCTTTTTGACTCATGAATTTAATTAATTCTTCTATTAATATAGTTGGCTTTTCCACTACTAATAAAGGCTTGTAGCATGAAAACAATCTGATTATATAGTTGACATCTTAACGCTAAATAAAAGGTGTCTGTCATAATCATAAAAAAAGCATTACCATTGCTATCAGTCACATGATTATAAATGAATGAATACACCCACCCACAGTACCCACACACAAATGGACATTAAATATGTCAGTGTGTTTTTAACTGCATAAGCCTTTAGGAATTGAGTTATAGCGATACTATCTATAGATTCATGTCACATCACATTTAGAATATATTTTTAGAATATATGCTAAGGTGAAGCATATTTTAGATTGTGTTCAAAAAATGGTAAACAATGTGTGGCCTTCACTATATCTCCCCATATCCATCTCTATTAACCCTCCTGATTGTGTGACATTTGAAAGGCAGCATGTTTTGTCTCCCCATATCTAAACAACAGATCTCTACTGGCAATATAGATAAGATGTTATATCTCTCTATCTCTCAGCATTAGGGTAGGATAAAATCATTCTGCTCCTTTTCAGATAAAGTTTCCAAATATATTTCACCTTTAGAATTAAAAAAGAGAAAAAAATTCTTAACTAAGGGTTAAGAAGGACCTAGTGCTTTTACAATAGACAGTATCTATAACATATCAAACAATACATTTAGAGTAGATCCATATTTCTGCTTCTGATAAGCAAAGTCAGTAAGTAAGCCAGCAGAAGGTTGCAAGTAGCAAAAATGTGATGTCGCAAATGGCAACCATATGACATTTCACTTAACAACTTGGTGGGATTAACTTAATGATGACAACAAAAGTATTAGAACTTCCATTACTTAAGCAGCATAATCATATGACATAGCACTTGAGAACCATGTTGCTTAGTGATAGAAATTCTGATTCCAATTAGTGTTGTTAACAGAGGGCAACCCCTATGGAGTTCTCCTTAATTAAAGAAGGCAAGTACATCTTTCCTCTTCTGAACAGAAGAGAGCAAACCTAACTCAGTGAACAAAATCATTTGCCTCTGTTTATCATGACCAACCTTTTTCCATGTTGAAGAAAATCTTCTAAATCACAGTTTCTTGCAACCTAGAACATGTGAGCAAGTCCTACTTTCAAAGACCTGAATGGCAAATCTGAGAAATATTTTTTCATCTTCTACCTGTGTATCTATTGGTGTGATGTTTTGCATTTGGGGAAAAGTCTTTGAGATGCTGTAGTGATTGTACCCAGTGACATAAGAGAACCATAAGGTAACATAAGATAAACATAAGAGAACACATGTTTCTTTTATTTTTTTTATTTTTCTTATATGCATCCATGTATTCATAACTATGTTTTTACTTACACCTATTATATTATACCTATAAACTGAGCAATAGAACCAAACCAAACCGAACATTTAATTTGGTCAAGTATAATTAGACACAAGGAATTTGTCTCTGATGCATAAGACATGGTATCAATGAAGATGTTTTTTCAGATTTTACAAGGCTTGAAGAGGACAAATGGAGTCATCTATTGCATCCTTTATTTACCATGTAACCATTATTCTCCTTCCCTGGTCTCCAACAGCTAAAAATTGCATCATCCAAAGGTAAGGGCTTCATTACTCAATTTCAGCAGCAAGCGATTCTTGGAGCTGTAAAATGGGAACTGGTAGGTGGAAATGGTCGTCTACCCCAGACTTAAAACCTCAGTAAAGTGAATATATGATTGGGAGCCACACAGAGTTGGTTAGAAGATGGGAGGCAATATACTGTATATGCTTTAAATAAATAAATGATTGATTAACAATTACACCTACATCTTTACCTCCTTTTTCATAACATCTTTATAAGGCTTTAGACAGCTTTCATAAAGTCAAGATTATACAGTTTGCTAACTAGAGGCTAGGACTGTGATAGCCCTTGAATCTGGTCTGAACACAATATGAAATTTACATTCCAGAGATCAACTTGATTGTCCAAAAAAAAAAAAATAGAGAGAGAGGCAAACTAATCTTATGATTAGAAACAAGAAAGGGGCAGAAAAAGGGAATTGGAAAATGGCTAAATTTGCTTTCTTTCTTGCCTATTATTATGGGGCACATTTGTACATAAATATCTATTCATAACACCAAAATGAAGAAACTTGGTCTTGACATCATGACTTAAGCTCCACTCTTTTGCATCATAGCATAATTTGATCAGTTGTCTCATAAAGGATTCATGCCTATGAAGCAGTGGCACAATATGAATGGAAATCTTTCTTGGAAACTGTTCTTCATTAATTTTTGTCTTCCTTATACATTTTTGATCTGTCATCTCCACTGAAATAGAGCTGTACCCTTTCAAATGCTGTGAGACAGATTAAATGAAGTTGAAAAAAAAGTCTCTGAGGATGTGATTCGAATATGCAGTAATCTTTATTATCATTCTACTGTAATTTATTATTTCATGCTAGTTGAATGGAATAAATCTTGCACTAGGTATTGATTTCTCCTTACATTATAGAGGAAAAGTGTATATTCAATTAATTATACAATCCGTGAAAAGGAGAAATACATAGATAGTGAAACTATTGTGACTAAATTGTTGGAAGGATGAAATTGATTCAAAGAAGTCACCCAGGGAGAGGACAAGAAACATTCTAAGCATAAGTTACAAAATTATTCAAACTAATTTGCCTCCATTTTAATCTGCAGATTATATTCAAACTGAAGTATGCTAACATCCATCAAAGGAATTGAATGCAACTGCATTTTCCAAATCACTTTCTATGTAGCCAGCTGCCTGATTATTATTTTCCTTTACCCACACTGTAAACATTTTATTTATACATAGAGATACCAAAAAAACTAAAAAGGTTTTGTTCTGCATAATGTTTCTATGCATTCAGAAACAGTTGTCAGAAATAGATGGTTGTCTAATACTTTGCTAAATATTTCCAATGAATGTAAGTGCTACTTATAACAAGGTTCACCATAAAATATTATGTTTTAGGATTGGAAATATAAAATTATAGTTTCAATATGAAAATTACTTAAGTCTTGTTTTCATTCTCACATAGTATCATCTATCTGTACTATGCTCACAGACTACTAATACCTCATGCTCTCACACATTCATACAATGTCCCTACTTGTAGAACATTTTCTGTTTGCTAATTCCCCAAACCATACAGTTTCATTTCAGAAAATATTTTCCTGAAGGTTGAAGAACATGTAGAGTGACATAGAGGCTGTTGTCAAGGACAATTGTTAAAACTGCCTCCTAATATCTATTGAACTAGAGATTCTTGACTGATTGGAAAGGTGTTTCATGTAAAAAAACAATTCAGGGTATAGTCCAGTTGGATTTATTCACTTCATTTTTTACCAGTAGTAACAAAGCATTTACTATAAATAAATAAATATACCAGCTATTAGCTATTAATGTAAATTGTATGCTGTATATTATAAACTCAGACCAAGAGAGGAATGATGTATAATTTTGAGTATTTTCATAAAACTTACAGGTTTTTTCCCCATCCTCATGATATTCTTTTGTAGACCCAAGGATTGGGTTTCTACATAGCATTTCAAATAAACTCTTACTATAGATTTATGCACCATATTGATGTTGTATTTTCACTTCCTATGATTTTGAGCATGTGGTTCTTGCTGTAACAGCAGCTGCATACTAGATTGATATGTTCAGATATATCTTCATATCTACCATGACTCCATGCACTTTACCACAGTTGAATAGTAGGATTTGATACATTTCTGTGTCATAAATATGGCTGATTCGCTTTTTAAAAATTATCCTTTCTGTTGATCATTTCACTATTAGCACATGTTATTTATATAATCCCTAAATCTGATAATACAGTAGCTAGTTCTTGATTTGCTTCCCCAAGGTCAGACTATCACAACAAATTTTATTTGCACCTATTCTTGAAGAACTTCTATAAGCTTCATTTGTATAAAAAGCAGCATAAACGTTGTTAACTAGAATATAGGTTGCCAGTTTTTTTCTAATCTTATTTAAAAACACTTATTTTATTTTATCCTTGAAAGTCATTAATTATTTTAGGACTGTCTAATTAAGAGTCACTTGTGAGTCTGCAGGAAAAGGTTTAGCAGAAAATTCTTGCTTGATGAGACCTAGACATCTATATCATGCCCTATTAAGTTTTGACTTATACTTAATCTATTTGCTTTCAGAAGGGTGTTTTGTCATTCTTGTCATTGTAGCCAGAAAGATTCTAACATTGTTTTTATTTATATTGTTTATTTACTTGTTTATTTACTTATACATTAATAGACTATCTGGGTTAAAATATCTCAAATTAATTATTTTCTTGTTTTTATATTATTCACTGTTAATTATATTTTAATAGTACTTTTAATTCATCTGTATTGCATATCAGGGGTTGCCAACCTTTTGGACCTCAGGGACCACCGAACTCATAATTTTAAATCCTGGGGACCACTAATATGAATTTTGACTGACAGTGTCTTGCTGACGTTGGTGGGAGAGAGAGAGAGAGAAAGATCTGATCTAACCTCTCTCTCTTCTTTCTTCCCCACCCCCCCTCTCTCTCCTCCACCCTCTCTCTCTCTCTCTCTCACACACACACACACACAAACACAGAGGCAGGGGTGGGGTTCAAATTTCTTAACAACCAGTTCTGTGGCCATGGCCTAATTTGTGGGTGTGGCTTGGTGGTCATGTGACTGGCTGGGCATGGCTTGTATGTAAATATTATAAATATTTACTGTATATAAATATTGAATTTTTTATAAAAAAGAGCAACTTTTACCGAAAATCAGGCAGAGCAGGCAGATTTATTTATTTATTTATTTTATTTTGTTATTTATATACCGCCCTTCTCCCGAAGGACTCAGGGCGGTGCACAGCCAACCAAAGTTGATCACAGAATCACAGATTCATTCAGAGAGTCTGCCACATAAAATTTGCTTGCAAGCAAACTCATAAAATTTGCTAGATTCAAACTCACAAAATTAACTCACAACACACCATGTATGTAAATATTGATTTTTTTATTAAAAAAAGAACAACTTTTACTCAAAATCAGACAAACCAGGCAGGCAGTTTGAATTGCTCATAGAATCACAGATTCACTTAGAAATCTGTGTTTCTACCATCGACTATCTGAGTCTGCACTGCTTCAGTCCTAAGGGAGGTTCAGCTCTGCTCAAAGAGCCCAAGATCTAAAGATTAAAGAGCCCAAGATCTAAAGATCCAACAATTTCCTGCTTTCTAGCTAATCTAAATCTCCAGGCAGAGCAGAACAGTTGATGGTCAGAAAAAAGAAAAATAGCAACATAGCAGGCAAGTTTGCCAGGTAAGAAGTGATTGGGCTGGGAGGGTGGGCCATGTGGGCAGCATAGCCTTGTGTTCCTACGCAGCCTGGATTAATTGCTTTGGGGGATGCTCTGGGGTGACATTTCTGTGCAGGCCACCAAAGTTGCCTCCTGGACCACCAGTGGGCCATGGCCCACCGGTTGGCGACCGCTGTTGTATATAATTTTTTTCACTGTTGATGTCCTTGAATGACATTTTTGGAAAGGTAAAACATATACAAATAATAATGATGATTAGATACATCTGAAATGATCTAACTCTAAGCATATAAACTAACATCAATGGATGGCAAATCATATACAGATAATAGCATCAGCAGATATATCATAAATTACTATCTCTCAATCCATATGCATTAAGATATACACATTCATTTGATGTCTTCGGTAAATTGATTTATATGAATTAGAAGAAGCTTTGCATACAATTAGAAATGGATAGAGAAATTCAAGCACAGAATTAAATTCTCCTGTGGCTAATAGTTGGTTTGAATACTTATCATTAGCTAGAGATCTGGCCTTTCCAAAATTTTTCACGCATTAACATTCTATAATAGTGATTACTCCAATTATAAGTATTTCCATTGGTACTTATCAGTATATTTGCTTGCATATAGTTGCTCATTAAGAGGAGATGGATATCAATGCTAGGGGAATGTTTAATGACTTAATTTGCATACTTCTAATAAACATCAATTCATGTAAGTTCTGTATTGCTTTTCTACAAGGGAACTCAATTTTTGCATAGTAAAATGGAGCATTGGGTAACCCAAGCTATATTCATCCTTAGAAATATATATTCAACATTAGAAATCTAATGTATCTATAGTAAAACTGGTATTACATATGAATGAGTTACTGGTAAATGAAAACATTTGAAAAGAACATAAAAGCAGCAAAATGAAAAGTATTCTTCAGTTATCAAATATTAGATATCAAGTTGCTGACTCTGAATTGATAAATTCTAGATGAATATACAGTATATTGATTACTAAATCGGATATTAGGCAAAGTCTACTATATAGACAGGGAGTCTGGTTTTATTAATTAATTAATTTTATCATTTATTAAGAAAATTTATATGGTTACCCAACTCACTCACAATGATTCTAGGCAGCTTACAGAAGTAAAACTTCAAATACAAAATCCAATAAATCACAATCAAACAAATCATTTGATGGGCTTGTATCACCCTGGTTCCCCAGGCCCTCTGGCAAAATCATGTTTTCAGGGCCTTCCAAATGATTATCAAGTTGGGAGCCAATCTTATCTCAGTGGGCTTGATGTTCCACAGGGAGAGAGCCACAATCTTCTTCTTCTTGGTCCCACTAAATGGCCCTCCTTAATAGAGGAAACCTGTAAAATATCTTGCTTTTCCAGACTGGTGGGCTGGGTAAATGTAATATGGAAAAGATGATCCCACAAGTAACCTGGTCCCAAGCCATGTAGGACATTAAAGGGAACAATCAGCACCTTGAATTGGTCCCAGAAGCAAATCGATAACCAAATCCAGTAAGTGAGGTGACATGTGTTAAAATCTGGACTTGTACAAATCCATGTGAGTGGCTGCATTTCAAAAGATGCATCTCAAACCAACAGCCTAATTTTCAGAAGCCTTAATTCATTTTTAATAGAATTTGTGTGTACTTATCATTGTCTAAATCTTCTTATATAAGCTCTTCAAATACACAATATCACAATACTTTAAAGAAAAGAATAGGCATTTTAATATGATAACTGTATAAAGTTTTTAATCTAAACAATATTTTAGAAATTGTATTTAAAGAACTTTCTGAAAAAAGACTGGTTTTAGTTGGGATGTGATATCCCTTTAGATATTACTGTATATTATCTGTGTGCATAACTTTACAAACAATGTTGAAGTGATAAATATTTCTGACACAAGTTAAGTCAGTTTCTCCTACATCCACACTCTTTTTCTCTTCATACCCTCATCCACCCAGCCATCTGCACACACATGCACATAATGTGTATATCAATTATCTGTCAACAACTCAACAGATACATGGAAGTTTATTTTAAAATTGTTCTCTACAGTTTATGTCAATAGAACCAATACTATTTCATAAATAGATATAAACTTGGGAAAGTCAATATGATAGTGATGAGTAAAACACACAATGAAATAGATTTTCTAGGCAACAGTGATCATTGTCAAGCCCTCCCCACCTTTGTCCAATCTCAAAAATATTCATTTGGCTTATTATAAATGTGGTGCCTAATTATGGATGATTGTCTCCAGAAATAAGAGATTAAGAGACACGATACTGTGCACTACATAATAGGAGAAATATAATTTTTTTGCAATCAAAATAATGTTAAATATCTTACTTTTATATTCCAGATGAAAACCAGCTGCTGCTACACTAATATCAGAGTGAAAATGTAAATAAAGTTGATTGGAAGTGCTGTTCAATAGTGCTGGTACTGTGGTACCTACAGAAAATCAAAAGTCAAATATATATATCTATCTATCTATAGTGATTAAAAAGAAGCAACATGTAAGTGAAGAATCTTTTTATGGTGAATCAAAAAAGTATACATGATGCTATAATAATTATTAAACACCTGGAATATGTTTTAGTTTTACTAACTATATTTTACAGCATATTAAATTAAATATAAATTTAAATTAAACATACATTGTATGTTCATCTCCCACATCCTCCTTTTAATACAATCTCACTTACATTTGTATTAAAATTTCAAATGCAATTTTAGGAACATATTTTATCTTAGCATATAGAGCTAAATTAACTCATAATCATTTTTATGAGTAGCACTTGTGAATTTATTAGGATTATTATTCACTTAAGTATTCTTGCATAGCACAATAAAGATAAAACTGGGCTGCAAGTTGTTTACAGAATTAATCTGTTGCTCTACTGCCTCACTACATGTCAATTTCTGTATGGACATATTCCATCCATAACTACAATAGCTAGACTTTGATAACATGAATTAAACACTTAAGATAAATCAAAGCTGTTGCTGTATATTCAAAGGCATTCAATACAAGCATATACTAGTTCTTAGTACTTATAAAATATTATACAAAGCATTTCATATACTTTATCATAATATTTTTTACAAGGAGGAAGTGGTACATAAGAGCTTATTGTGCATAGAAAAGAAATAGAGAAACTTGAGTAGCTTGCATCTATGTTCTGGCCAATAAAAGGCAATATAGATTTCCACATACCTGAAAAGCTTCCAAGCCTTGGTGCTGTCATATCACCGCCATCATAAATTTCAAGAGAGTCCCAATTATGCTCAGTGGCAAAGTTTATTACCTGTATCTGTGAAAACCATACCACTGAGTGTTCATTAAACATGATAATTACTACATTTTCAGAAAAGTATATCATAATAAGCTTGATAACAAACACAGCAATGTAAATTACACAACCAGAACATGTTCCCATTTGCATTTAAGCACAGTACAAAACTGTCCTGACAACAGGACAGTTTTTTGTATCTCTGATAATGCCTTCAGTTTGTTTCCATCCCATGAATAAAAAAGAGTTAATTAGTTATTAGCTGTAAACAAATGTTTTTCTCCTTATCTCAGAAACATCCAATGACAATTGTTATCATATTTAGATTTTTTTATCACCCACTACAGTAGAAGAAAAGTTGGATGGAATCAAAAGGCACTTATTAATTGCTGTAGTTGATGCTTCTTCCTCTGTGATTCATGGCCAGTCTTGCCTGCATTATTCTACAGTGGGCTGCTAAAATATTTTAAAAACTTGAAATACTTGAAGTGAGTATGGCCTCATCACTTCTAACTTCTGAACGTCCCTCAAGTCCAGGTTATGCCAGCAGGGTGATCTGTGTAACATGAGGCAACTTTTCTCTAAATCTAAAATCTAAATCTACTAAGGAAGAATTTGATGGGGAAATGATAGTGAACTACACAATTAAACCAAAGCACTAAAAAAAAAAAAAAATTCCAGGAAGAATATTGTTAAAGCCAATTTACTTATTTAATCTCATTTATCTTTCTTCTCATGCTCCTCTGCCATCTGGGAGAGGCAGCAATCAATGGAATACCCCCTCTACCCCCTTGTAGCCCACATAACATCCACTTGCAATTTTCTGACAAAATAAGTGTGGAATGCATTGAATGCACCAAAATTCACCCATAAACCATGTTGCCTATTCCACTGAATGCTATTTCCATCACTCAATAGTGACTATTTTGAAATTGTCCATAGATTTTTGAACAAACATTTCATTTATCACAAAGACTGAAAAATGACTATATCCATTAAAATACAATCAAGATTATTTTTTATTTTTATATGAATACAGGAGTATTTACGGGTATTAGAAAATTACCAAGGCATTTCTAGGTTAAGAAAATATATAAAAATGTTTCAAATATTAAAAGAGGACAAACCTAATTAAATGTTTGATTTAAAGGGGCCTCAATATACTATGGTTTAAAAAACTTTTTCTAATGTACTGTTTACATATTGAACAAGAAGTTGATAAGGTACGGAAGTACATGTGACAAAACCTGGTGGCTATTGAAAACCGTTAGTTATAAGTTTCAATGAAGCTTATTAGCACAGTTCAGGAAAGCTTCTAAACTCAGATCTTGACTTTAAATATCTTGAACTGTTTGAAGAGTTTTTTTGGATAGAAATACCCTTTTATAATCTCCTCAAATTCTGTAGCCAATTTGAATTGTAATGCTGTATGAAAATAAACATGCATTAAAATTAAGCTCTGCAGAAGTTGTTATTTAATAGACATAGTGTCTTTTAATGAGATTTCCTGCATACAAAGACTTTAAATAAAAGTAATTAAAATTAAAAGTAATTTTTCATTGTATGAATTAAAAGTATTGTTTTCATTTTTTCATTGTTTTTTAATATGAAAAAGGTTTTTTTCTTATTATTTCATTCTTGTACAGTATAATGATATACATGCCACATGTATCTCACATATGCATACATATGACAGTGACAGAGTTTGCCTTTCAATCCAGAAGGGCTAATTTTTTTAAAAAAGTGGTTCATTGTCTTGAACAGTATGTTTTTTATTAAAATACTTAAAATGTTTCTTTAATTTATTAACCATATCTTTCAAGAATGAGTTGAAGGCCTTGTTGAAACAAATCCATAAAGACAAGTCACATTAACTTCATAAAAGCAGCTATACACAATATCTTCAGTGTCAGTCTGTTTCCTTCTAACAACATATGTACATAAATATATAATAAATATATCATAGCTTCATTCAATTTAAAGAACTGCATTAAGATGTTGCAATCATTATAGCTTTATCTGGTAGCATATGGTATACCAGTGAAGTAAATTATGATCAACATATGCATAAAACTCATTTCCAAACAAGTTCCTTTAATTAAAGTCAATTCCCACTAAATTGCATTGAAGTAAATGTGGTGAACAGAAGTAATTTTGGCTTTTCTACTTTACATGCAAAAGGAGTGGGGGTGGGGGCTTGAGGGATTCTGAATTTGTGAATGAATCTATCAGTGGTAGAATTCAAAAATGTTTACTACTGGTTCTGTGGGCATGGCTTATTTGGTGGGCGTGACTTGGTGGTCATGTGACTGGATGGGTGTGGCTTGGTGGTTTTGTGACAGGGTGGGCATGGCTTGGTGCTAATGTGACTGGGTGGGCGTGCTGGGTGGTCATGTGATTGTGTGGGAGTTGCCAATTTGACATCACTGACGTCAACTGGTGCCTTGCCTAGCCTCTCCTCACCTCAAAGAGATACAATTTCACTCTCTATTTATTTACTACTACTGAACATCCAAAATACACTATTTAATCCTATGTATATATGCCACATGTGTACATACATATTACATAGTATAGTGTGTGTATAGGTACACAAAAAGATACATTATTTACTATATATATTGTATGTGTATGTACACACACACACACACATACAGCTCTTCTAAAACCATACACATTCAACCTCACTGCATTTGGAAAACACACCCTAGTCCACTTTCTGCCACACATTTAACTATAACTTCTGTACATTAGAACATTGCACACACCTTCAGATTTACTTCCATAGCCTGCACATGACCGTTAGACCCAGGAGATGTCACGGATTGAATAAAATGTGGTGAAACTCACTTAACAACGCTCTTTCTTAGCAACCAAAATTTTGGGCTCAATTGTGGTCATAAGTGAAGGACTATCTCTGCCTTCCTCTGCATGGCAGCCTTGTCCTGGTAAACTCCTCTGCCAATTTTACTCTCTGTTAGAGGCACTGTAAGGTCTGGTAGTACACTTAAGCCAAAACTGAAGCAAAACAAGGACTTAAATGGAGGCTTGCAAATCAAAGAAAAAAGTCTTTTATTCTTTGATCAAAGTTAAAGATCTGGGAAAAAGTTCCTAGCACATTACAAGAGACATGGGAAGAAAATTCTACAAAATAAAGAAAGATGGCTTGTCCTTCTTATACCTTTAAGATTCTTAGAAGTTGAGTAACTGCATTGTAAAACTCTCTAACTTACACTTACATCTTTCCTGCAAAAGACAAATTTCTCTCCGGCAATGTTTACCTTACATTATCTCTTCTCCTATTATCCATCTAATTGATCACAATTGACCACTTATGGAGGTTATTAACAGCATACTTCAAAGGTGTGGATTCCTCCGAATGGAGGTACATTACATTTCCAGAGAGATACGTTTCATTCCCAGGGGGTATTGCTGGGGTGAAATGTATCAATCCAAGAAAACAAATGGATTCAGATTGATTTAGATGGGACAATCATGTGTCTTAATAGGAGAGGGGTGTAACTGATTGCAGGCATGTGTTTATAATTGTTTTACAACAAGTGAAAGGTTAAGGAAATATTTTTTTTACAGTAGCGAGATAACAAATGTCTATAGAGTAACTCTTTTCTTAAAGCTATAATATATTTTACTACATTTCTTTATTTATTAATTTCTCCTTCAGCATCAAAATAATTCAGATTCCATATTATATAAGGTCTCCTGCTGGAGCAGTGGGTTGGACTAGATGGCCTTCAAAGTTCCTTCTAACTCTGCTGTTCTATGATTCTGTAAGGATCTCCTACTGGAGCAGGGGGTTGGATTAGAACAGGGGTCTTCAAACTTGACAGCTTTAAGACTTATGGACTTCAACTCCCAGAATTCCTCCTCCAGTCATGTTAGCTCAGGAATTCCGGGAGTTGAAGTCCACAAGTCTTAAACTTGCCAAGTTTGAAGATCCTTGGATTAGAAGATGACCTCTGAGATCCCTTCCAGCCCTAGATTGCTGTGCTGTTTCAAAGAGTCTTCTGAAGCCAGGGTTTGTGTCCTTCCTTCCTCTCCTGTTTTTTCTCCCTCCTTCCCTCCCTCCTTCCATATATCTATCTATCCACCCATTCATCCATATATCTCATTCACATTCTCCTCCCTCTCTCTTTCTTTCTTTCTCTCCCTTCCTTCCATCCCATTTTTCTGTGTCTATCCCTTTTCTTCCTTTCTCTCTCTCTTTTTCTTTCTTTCCCTTTTCTCTTTCTTTTCTTTCTTTACTCTTCTCTCCTTCTCTTTCTTTCTTTCTTTCTTTCTTTCTTTCTTTCTTTCTTTCTTTCTTTCTTTCTTTCTTTCTTTCTTTCTTTCCTTCCTTCCTTCCTTCTTTCTTTCTTTCTTTCTTTCTTTCTTTCTTTCTTTCTTTCTTTCTTTCTTTCTTTCTTTCTTTCTTTCTTTCTTTCTTTCTTTCCTTTCCTTTCCCTTTCTTTCTTTCTTTCTTTCTTTCTTTCTTTCTTTATTAAATTTTTATACCGCCCCCCCTCTCCCGCAATGGGACTTGCGGCAGTGTACAGCCAAGATAAAAAGCCCCACAATAAATAGAATTTAAAAAAGATTTAAAAGAATTAAATTAATGGCTGACAAAATAGTAAAAACAAGATAGAAAAGTTAAAATTACCAGAAATTTTTTTCAATTTTTTTTAAAAAACCCTAATAATTGGTACTAGGCCAGACCAGCTTGTTGGAAGAGATGGGTTTTTAATGCGTGCCGGAAGGTTTGCAGGTCAGTAATGGCTCGCATCTCCGGGGGTAATTCATTCCAGAGGGAGGGTGCCCTTGCAGAGAAGGCCTGTACCCTCGGGGCCGCCAGGCGGCATCGTCCAGCTGACGGCACCCCAAGGAGGCCCACCCTGTGGGAACACACTGGCCAGCGCACTGGCCCTCCCTCTCTCTTTCCCTCTCTTTCTATCCCTTCCCTCTCTTTTTCTAAAGCTAGGAGAGGAGGCCCACCTGAAACAAATATACACACACACAGAGTTACACACGCTTCTAAGCACCCAGCAGTGTCTCTCGTTATGAGGGTTTTTCCCAACCAATCTCTGGGCAGGCAAGGCTTCCAGGTCCAACAAAGGGGTGGCAGGCTGGACTTCCTCCCATCCCACTTTTGGAGAAAGTTAAGGGCTGGGAAAATAAAGCTAGGAGAGGAGACCCATCTGAAACAAACACACACACACACACACACACACACACACTTCTAAGCACCTGGCAGCATCGCTCATTACAAGGGTTCTTCCTGGCCAGTCTCTGTTCCTGCATTGCCTGAAAAAAATGGCAGGCAAGACTTCCGGGTCCAACAAAGGGGCAGCAGCCCCTTCCTCCCCTCTGCTTTTGGGGCTGGGAAATTGAAGTGAGGCGTGTGCTGCAGCCTCACCACCCCTTCCACTGGCAGCTCTGGGCTAGGCAGATTTCCTGACTGCCTGAAACCTTACATACCTTCCTCCTGCATTGAAAAAAAGACACGGCAGATACAGGCTTCTTGCAGCGGCTTTGCTGCATGTCTTCAACATGCTGCCGCTGCATTCTAGGTACCTGCCATCCAGGTCCACCCCATTGAACCCGCTTCACCAAAGGGACTTGCCCAAGCAAGTCTGAGCGCAGGGGTGCAGCACTCCCAAAGAGGCAGCTGGAGGTGACTTTTTTTCGGTCTCCAGCTGCCCCTTTTTCAGCAAAACCAGCCAGCTACTCCCCTCCTTCTCTACCTGTTCGTTCCGTATGGCCAAGGAGAAGGAGAGCAGCCATCTGGTTGGGAGAGGCTTCTTGCACTGAAAAAGGGGCGGCTGGACATGTGGCCATCTACTGGCTGGCTAAGCTGGGCCAGGCCAGGCTGGAAGAGGCGTGTCTGCTGGGAGAAGGAAGAAAGCATGCTCTGGGATGGCGGGCAGGTGGTCGGATATCCCGGAGCCACTGCACATGTGCACTGCATGTATAGCGGCTGCACACACAGTGCACATTTGCAGTAGCCACGGGACATCCACCCAAGCTGACCACGGCCACCACATGGTTGGGAAAGCTAGGAGAGCAACTGGGGCAAGTGAGCAACCAGGTGACCAGGTCAGGGGCGTGGCCAGCCAGGGGTAGCCACCAGTTTGGCGACCCACACCAAATCACCACTACTGGTTCGCCCAAGCTGGTGCAAACCGGTTGAATACCACCTCTGGAATCTATACAAAAATGCAAAACAAGGGTTGTTTTTCTTTTTATTTACATTTACAGCAGAAATAATAAATTAGTAATATCTTTTCTTTAAATCTGAAGTACTTTATATTCCACTGTTGGCAAAATATGGACTTGCCTGAATACCTGATCCCTCAGTCACTATGATTTTCCACACACAATTCAAGCTGTTACCATAAGGTTCAGGGTAGCCTGGAGACAGTATAGTACCTCTGCGTTCAGTGAAATTCCGGCTGCATGGCACTGAAAGAAAATTGAATTTGAAGTAACAATAAAGCTTAAACCTTGCTGACAAAGAAGGAAAGTAATATTAAAACTAGGAATTAAATCTCATTTATGTGTTTATAAAGCAAGAAAAATAGAACACTTGCTGCAAAAAGTGCTTTTCCTGTTTCCAGAATTATGTGTAGACAAAAACAGTTATGTTTTCTCTGATAATGTCCATAGATGTTAAATCACAATAATATCATATTAAATTCAAGCGGTTTTTACTATTTTGACTTTCGGCTCATTTCAGACCATGTTTTCTAAAACTCAGGCAATGTATTTTAGGTCTAGAAAGGGATAAGCACCCAACAATAGTAAAAAATAGAGTATTGAAAAAACAGATAAAAGAGAGCATATGAAAACAGATAAAGATTTTGAGGTCTAAAAGCCTGTTGTTCTACTCTGGTTTCCATTGTCATTAATCTTTATATCAATTACTTTTTTTTGCTAATTATCTTAGCTATAAAATTTTCAAAGAAAGGAAAAATAATTTTTGACATAGAAATACAAATAGTCCTTGACACGCTTAGTAAGTGTTCAGAGTCATGATGGACTCAGAAAGAAGATACTTAAGAACTGGATTTGAAGTTCCAATGGCTGTTTCCCCCCTGCCCCCCCCCCCCCAATTACATGATCACATTTTGGGTGCTTGACAACTGGCCTGCATTTATGGTAATTTGCATTGCTTGGTAGTCATATGACAATGATTTGCAATCATTTTTACTGGAAATTAAGTATTTATTTCTGTTTTTTGGCAAAATATGCCAACTGGGAATTACTGACATGAATTCATTTAATGACCATGGTAATTCACTTTAACAACCAAATGCAAAAAAAGTTGTAAAATCAAGTTGGTCATGTGATGATTCACTTAATGACTGGCATGATTTGATCCATCATTGCAGGTTTTTTTTTTTTTTTAAATTACATTTATATGCCGCCCTTCTCCGGAGACTCAGGGCGGCTTACAGTCTATGGAGCACCATGCTAGGTGCTCGGCAATAGCCTTCATTCCATTGTATATGCCTGCTTATTACTAGGGCTTTTTGGCCCCCACAAGCGGCATTTTTACAAAGTCTGCTTATTGCCCCCAACAATCTTTGGGTCCTCAATTTACCTATCCCGAGAGGATGGAAGGCTGAGTCAACCTTGAGCCTGGTGGGATTCGAACCTGCACTAATTGCAGGCAGCTTGCACTAAGTGCTAGATGATTAACAGCCTGCACCACCAAGGTTCAATTATAGTCATAAGTCAAGGACTACCTGTAGTTGTATCCATGTTAGAAAATAAAATGTTCTTCTATATTATAAAAATATACTACAATTTTTACCTGTTTGAGATTATCATAATTCAAATAATTAAGATATTTTTTTCCTATCGGCATACTATCCCTATCAGTGCAAAGAACTGCAAAATACAAGTCTCTGGAGAGAAACAAAAATTGAATCCGAAATGGAGTCTCAGTTCTTATGGAAAGTGTCACATATAAAACACAAACGAACAGTTTGCTCAGCAAAGCCATTCTTATTCAGGATATAATAAAATGCAATCAGAATCAGTTGTAAAGTTAAAATACTGTTGTTTTTTTAAATTGCATTAGTTATTTAATATTAAAAATCAATTTTCAGTCCAATTATAGTATATTTCCAATTGCCAGAGATTCATCTTAAACTTAAGATTTTAGAGGCAATCATAATGATAATAATTGAGCAAAATATGCATCCACTATGTAAATGTAATAAATTATTATTTCAAAATCTATTCTGTCTCTCAACCAGCTAGTACTCAATTACAATTGAGGTGACATATTACTCTTTTAAACTGCATTGCCTACATTAATCAAGTGAGGGAATTTATTTGTTTAATACTATTTAATAAAACTAATAATGTTCTTAATTTATGTTCATAGATTCTGACTTGGAAATGTATGACCTAAAAATAATAAGCCTTACCCACACAGCTTGGCACTGTGTCATTCCATTGTGCTAAAGCATTGGGCACAGACTGACAGCGGATAGCTTTGGAGCCTTGGAGAAGGTAGCCTGGACTACATTCAAAGCGAATTACAGAACCAGCTGAAAATTCAGAACCAATCCTCCTGCCATATCTTGGCTCTGGGACGGAACTGCATTGTGTATCACTTGTTCGTGGAACCGCTGCATGAAAAAATAAATATCATTGGAGACGTGCCACCAATTCAAGGCATATGTTCATTTTTAGTAAATTTGCCCAGTTCATACATGTTTTATTATTTAGTAATGTATTAAATGTATATGCTGCCTATCTCACTACTAGAAACTCTGGGTAGTATGCAGTATCATAAATAACAATACAGACAATTAGAAAGTTAAAAATATTAAAACATTAACATTAAAACTGTTTCTAATATTTCCAATAAACCTTTCTGCGTATGTTAAATATACCATTCAGAGTTGATTACTGAAATAACTTTTTGCCAGTGCTTTCACAGCAAAAAGTAAACTAAGCCACTGCTCTTGCTTCCCAGTTAAGGATCTCTTCTAGTATAGTTATGTTTGAGAGAAATATAAATGTAATGTAAGTATACATAGGGTTGCATACCATAGAATAGACAACAAATTACTGCATAGTAGAATATGGGATTGAGACTTGCAATCAGAGGTGTGCTTGATACAACCTAAATTTCAGAAGGCTCAATTTTTTAATCATTTCCTCTCCTGTGCTTTGGTGGTAGCTTTGCAGCAAAAGCCTAAAACAGAGTGCTACTGCCACAGTATGCATCCCTGGGATTAAAGGCAGGGGTGGGATTCAAATTTTTTAACAACCAGTTCTGTGGGCATGGCTTAATTGGTGGACGTGGCTTGGTGGTCATGTTATTGACTGGGCATGGCCAACTCAATATCACTCACATCGAGGTATGCATCTCCTCACCTGGCCTCTCATGACTGTGGGATACTGCAACAGTTTTAAGTGTGAAAAATGGTCATAAGTCACTTTTTTTCAGTGCCATTGTAACTTTGAATGGTCACTCCACACAAGCAAAGTACCAGCAGAGTGAGAAAAAATTCCAGAGAAGTTCCTGAGACAGGAAGTCTAGTCCTGCCAAGAATGTAATAAGGGTTAACCGAGAGGCAGTTTCTGTAAGCAACATCAGAATGTTTCCTTCCTGCCTTCCTTACAGGATTAGGCCAGTAATTTCTTCTAACAACTGGTTCTCCGAACTGCTTAGAATGTTAACAACCGGTTCTAGTGAATAGGTGCAAACTGGTAGAATCCCACCCCTGGTTAAAGGGGTAGAAACAAATTGTTACTGAGCCTACAAGGCAGTAAGAAAAAGGTTGTGCTTTTTACTGCTCATCTTCAGTACTTTGGTTTTGCCCAATCAAGAAAATGCCAAGGGAAATCATTACAGCTTTTGCTGTTCTGTGCATGAAATTTGGCCATTCTGTCTGATGAGATAAACTACAGGTAGTGTTCAACTTATGACCACAATTGAACTCAAAGTTTCTGTTGCTAAGCAAGACATTTGTTAAGTGAATTTTGCCTCATTTGTGAATCTGGCTTCCCCACTAACTTTGCTTGTCAGAAAAAGGGGATCACAAGATCCTGGGACATTGCAACCATCATAAATATGAGTCAGTTGTCTAGCATCTGAATTTTGATCACATGCCCTGGGGGATGCTGCAAAGGACATACTTGTGAAAAATGGTCATGTCATTTTTTTCAGTGCTGTTGTAACTTCGAATGGTCACTAAATGAAATGTTGTAAGTCGAGGACTACCTGTACTTGCATAAGGAGACAAGGCAGCAAGGCAGAACTGGCATATGAAGCCATATGAGATTGAGTTGTACATTGCTACATAGTTTGCAGGAGACATTGATCAAATTCAGGCACCATAAAAGGTCTCCAAGCCAGGTTCCCATTGAAGTCTCTTTTAGCAAGCAAAGTGATATGACCAGAAGTTTCTCCCTGCTCTGTCCAATCACTTATGAGCTAAATACTCATACAATCCATGTGCAAAAGGACAGGACAGTCACCAAACAACCTAATTAGCAAATATAACAAGTTTAAAGGTGCTTCCAAGTTTTCTACCTCTTCTCTCCAGTGCTTCCACTTAGCATTTAATTATTTTTAATCTTTTATTGTATAATCAAATTCAATTATTTTGTAGTTGAAAACCACCATGTTTTCCCCAAATTATGAAAGGAGAACTAAAGAGTCCATTGATCTCCTGATGTCTAAATCCCCTTAGATCCTGGAACTGGTCCTGACTTGTGCTAACTGCATTCTCCATTATAAAATGACATATGAGTGTCCTGATGACTTCTACTAAAGGTAATGGAAAAAAGAAAATGAACTGCATTTCAATGATCAGCTATGTACCTTTTCTTCTAATGCTAAATTATGCAGAAAGATGAATTCCACAATTCAGATGTTATCCTGTAGCAGCCACATTACAGTATATTGCATAGTTACAAACAAGTCACAGTTGTACTAAGTCCTTATTGTTCTGAATATTTAATTCGGAGACAAGATATTAAAAATCATCCTCTTAAGCAGCTGTTATTTAATTTTATATAATTTGAGAGGGTAGCACATGCAATAACTAATGACATTAACAATGCCTCAATCAATCTTCCAATGATTATCATAATGCTTTTTTTTTAGAAAAACAAAAATGGCTATGGAACATTTTAAGTACCTCTTAGAATTTTGACAGTTATTTAGAAAATGCTATTGGTCTGAATGTGAAATATAACTATGCCTAGTAATACACAGAGAGAAATAATTATAAAGCACAAGTTGTCTTTGAAATAACTATCAGTTGGATATGGGATTAGTTACTGAGGTTGTTCAATTCCATGTTATTTCAGATTGTAGATCAGCTTGTTCATAGTTTGCCTGAAAACTCAACAGTAGAGACTAAAGAAGCATCAAATACTGTATATGGACTGCATCCTTCTTTTAAATTCACTCTATCATCAATCAAAAAGTATAGAACTATGAAAAAATCAGAAGTGGCTGGATAAAATCAAGAATTACTAATAAATCTATTCATAGAAATAGAAGAATGCATCCTCCACTCTCCCTTCCAAATATTCCTCCTATAACCTACATTTGGCAGTATCCCACAATCCCCTTCACTTTCATTTCTTGTAGTCCTGTCATTATGTACTGATCTGATCATATGCAATGATTAATGCTTGAATGATGACTACTGAAAAAGCTACAGTTGCTAATGGAAACCTAATTCAATCACCAACTTCTTCAAAAACTGATAGAAAGCCATATTGTGACATTCAGTCAACTTTAGTGAATGTAGATCTTAGAAAGAAAGACATTATAGAAGAGGCATTGAAATTGAGGATGGTTGATTGCTTTTCATCAGAGCAATGTATAAAGCATTTTTATATGGATTTATACATTAATGTCTTGCACAGTTCTGTTTCTGAAGCAAGTAAGCAAGTCAAGTATAATTATGGAAATGAATGCAGATTACTCCCTTTAAACACAATTGTACTGAAAATATGAGGACATTTAACTTTAGCATCACAAAATGTCAATAATGTGGGGTTTTGCAGAGGTAAGCTCATTTGTGGCACAGCTACTGCTAATCATAATTTTCTGTGCAATGTGATATATAGAAAAATGCAGCTTTGAGAAAAAGAAATATAGCTTTTATGATAGAAAATGAAATACATAATAGAGAAAATGGAATCAAAAACCTCCATTATATCAAAATCTAAGGATAGAAACTGAATCTTGTAACAATTCTGTTCAGAATATGCAATCATGTTAGCTATGGGCTTCTTTTTCTCTTCCTAATCTTCAATCTAATTCTAAACTCTGGTATAGACAAGCTAATCTTAAATAGCATTGGACATCAAGTGCATTTTTATAGTAATTATTCTTCATTTTTCAATGCTATGTAACAAAATGGAAGTCAGTGTAGTGGAAAAGTGAACAAGGACTTGAGTCAGACTGGAATACTAGGTGAGAAATACAAGGACTGAATTTGTAGGCCAGAGTAAAAGGGTTCATTCAGAAATGTGGATGTGTCTCTTAAAGCTATTTAGAAGCAGCCAGTCCTGGAAAATTTGCCAGTAAGATTGAAAATTCCCATATAGCGATTGCTTGGTTTCTTATTTCTTTTCATAGAAGAACTAAGAGCAAATTTCACTCCATGATATTAAACTTTTAAAAATTAAACAACTCTTAAATGTAGATCAATCAATCACTTTGCTGCATTGTATTGTTTGCTGGACACTAAGGAAAAAAGCAAACAAGCAAAAGAATGCTAAAATAATCTGCAAATATGATTGTTCTTAATAAAAAATTTCAGACACAGATATGGATTTTAAATTCTCATGTTAAATGCATTTTTAAAATAAAATATTTAGGATAGTAAGTAATGCATCAGTGCATTAATAAATAAGTAGTTATCATAGGTAAAAAGAACTAGATTTATGCCCTTTTGCCCTGCATTTCTGTTATACCAGCAGAATCCCAGTCACCTGTAATCAGAATGTTATATATCTAACTTATGCATTAAGTTAAAATTTTCACTGAATTTTTTGTAAAGAGATATCCATATAGTTTTGCATTGCTAATAACCTTGGCCTAACCTAGGTTGGATATATTGAAATTAGATCTTCTATCCAGAAACAAAATGAACGTTTATGTAAATAAAATTTTCATTAACTTCACTGATATTTTGCCAAATCTAGGAAAGTATAAAGGAAAGAGAAATACCTTGATAAACAAAATGGAAGCCCCTTGCAGATGCTCCACTCTTGGCACTAAACCTCAAGAGAATTTGATTGGATGTAGCTAAAGGCAGGGTCTCTCCTATATATGAGAAAAGGAAAAACAGGGAAGGGAGCATAAACAAAATAAATATAAACCTATTTCTGCATATGTGGACATGAAACACTGTAGTCTGGAAGGAAAAGAGGGAGGGAGGGAGGAGGGAGGGAGGGAGGGAGGGAGGAAGGAAGGAAGGAAGGAAGGAAAAGGATATAGAAGTAATCATTATATAATTTATATCTTAATAATATATACAGGTGAAACTCGAAAAATTAGAATATCATGCAAAAGTTCATTTATTTCAGTAATGCAACTTAAAAGGTGAAACTAATATATGAGGTAGACTCATTACATGCAAAGCAAGATAGTTCAAGCCATGATTTGTCATAATTGTGATGATGATGGCTTACAGCTCATGAAAACCCCAAATCCACAATCTCAGAAAATTAGAATATTACATGCAATCAATAAAACAAGGATTGTACATAGAACAATATCAGACCTCTGAAAAATATAAGCATGCATATGTACTCAGTACTTGGTTTGGGCCCTTTTTGCAGCAATTACTGCCTCAATGCAACGTGGCATGGAAGCTATCAGCCTGTGGTACTGCTGAGGTGTTATGGAAAACCAGGATGCTTCAATAGCAGCCTTCAGCTCTTCTGCATTGTTCAGTCTCATGTCTCTCATCTTTCTCTTGGCAATGCCCCATAGATTCTCTATGGGGTTCAGGTCAGGCGAGTTTGCTGGCCAATCAAGCACAGTAATCCCACGTTCATTGAACCAGGTTTTGGTGCTTTTGGCAGTGTGGGCAGGTGCCAAGTCCTGCTGGAAAATGAAGTCAGCATCCCCAGCATCCTCGTCTGCAGAAGGAAGCATGAAGTGCTCCAAAATCTCCTGGTAGATGGCTACGTTGACCCTGGACTTAATGAAGCACAGTGGACCAACACCAGCAGATGACATGGCTCCCCAAATCAACACAGACTGTGGAAACTTCACACTGGACTTCAAGCATCTTGCAGTGTGTGCCTCTCCATTCTTCCTCCAGACTGGGTCCTTGGTTTCCAGATGAGATGCAAAAGTTGCTCTCATCAGAAAAGAGGACTTTGGACCACTGAGCAACAGACCAGTTTTGCTTTTCTCTAGCCCAGGTAAGACGCTTCTGACATTGTTGGTTATTCAGGAGCGGCTTGACAAGAGGAATACAACATTTGAAGCCCATGTCCAGGATCCATCTGTGTGTGGTGGCTCTTAATGCACTGACTCCAGCCTCAGTCCACTCCTTGTGAAAGTCCCCCATACTTTTGAATTGCCTTTTCCTGACAATCCTCTCCAGGCTGCGGTCATCCCTGCTGCTTGTGCACCTTTTTCTTCCACACTTTTCCCTTCCACATAACTTTTTATTAATGTGCTTTGATATAGCACTTTGGGAACATCCAACTTCTTTTGCAATTACCTTTTGAGGCTTTCCCTCCTTAAGGAGGGTGTCAATGATGGTTTTCTGCACAACTGTCAAGTCAGCAGTCTTTCCCATGATTGTGATTCCTACTGAACCACACTGAGAGACCATTTAAAGGCTCAGGAACCCTTTACAGGTGTTATGGCTTAATTAGTTGATTAGAGTGGGATACTTTGAGCCTAGAATATTGAACCTTTTCACAATATTCTATTTTTCTGAGATTGTGGATTTGAGGTTTTCATGACCTGTAAACCATAATAATCACAATTATGACAAATCACGGCTTGAACTATCTTGCTTTGCATGTAATGAATCTATCTCATATATTAGTTTCACCTTTTAAGTTGCATTACTGAAATAAATGAACTTTTGCATGATATTCCAATTTTTCGAGTTTCACCTGTAATTTCCATTATATATTTTATACATGTTGAACATAATTTTTTAAAATCAGCATTTGATTCAGAAACATTTATTTTCTTTAAATTTCTTTCTCCTTCACCAGTGAGGTTATTTGGTTTTAGCTCTATTATAAATTACAACATTCATTAATACACTAATTCATTTATATCCTGGCTTTATTATTTTTACAAATGATTCAAAGTGGCGAACATATCCAACACTTCTTCCTCCTATTTTTCCCCAACAACAACCTGAGTGGTGGACTGGGCTAAGAGAGAGTGACTGGTCCAAAGTCAGGTCACCCAAGTGGATTTCATGGCTAAAGTCAGATTAAAAGTCATGGTCTTCTGCTTTCTAGCCTTGTGGCTTAATTATTAGATTGAACTGGCTCTCAAAGTGGCAAAAAAAACCTCCTGTTCTTTGCTTCATGTTTTCCCTGGCTTCATTTATGATACTTTATATAATTTCTTTTCTCAATCAGATTTCCTTTCATTTCACCCAATTATCGGGTAAATTCCTGAAGAGATTTTAGAGCTCTGAAAAATTTGACTAAAATTCATGAATTTTATTGACAGAAGAATCACAGTGATAGAATCAATTGCCAGTGGCAAATTCCTTGTACCCATTCCCCAGGTCTATTTTTAGTCTGGATGACTAGGGACTGCTAGAACAGATTTGGAGAGAAATGGAAGCAGAAGACTTACTAAATAAATGGAGGTTTATTATAAAATATGTTAGATTTCCCCAAGCTTACTGATAGCTTCTTTGGAAGTTAGTGTATACCTCTTAACATCAGGAGCAGAGGGAATGACTATACAAATACTTTTGATTAGCAACATAGTTATGAATCAGGGTTAATAATTTGGTGGAATGAAACTTGTGACTAATTCTTGATTATAAATGATTAATTATCACACAATATTAATTATTGTTTATTGATTCTAATAATATATATGATAATCATTAATTAATAATCAGACACGTGCCATCCTTAATTTATGCTGAGATACTCAATGAAATTGGTTAAATGTGGTTAAGAAATTATTGGCCTTTTTATATAGTCTGATATTGAATAAAATTTAGTAACTGGTGACCGAAAAAAAATTCCCCAAATAATCAGAAAAGGGAAAGTGACTCTAAAGTATCAATGACATTGCTTATGAATGAAATGGGTGTGAATATGTCTATATGCATAAAAATTTCCCGATTTCCCAAATAAGTATTAATATCTGGTATAATATTTGCATTGCCTGATAAAACACTCTGAATATATGCAAACAAGAGCACATTCTGTTTTGATGATTTGAAACTCTACACTTAAGAAACTACGTTAATTTTGGTGTTATTTATATATTTTTAAGATGTACTATTTACCTGAGTGAGATCCAGAAAGTGAACTCAGAAGTCTAGCTTGAGGATGTTCTCCATCAAATAATTCTGCTACATCATTTAGAGCTGTTTGGAAGTATGCAAACTGTCCAAACACAACTATAAAACATGAGTAACAAAAGGAAATATTAATTATTTGCAAAACAAATTACATTAGGTCTACAATCAATGAAAATTGCTTTTCTGTAAACATCTAGTGGATTCTACTTCATCTCTTACTTGGTTACATTTGTATCTAAAGTCACAAAATGCAGGGGGAAAATTAATAAAAATTGGACTGTTATTATATTTATATTGTTCCTGAAGCTTTGCACTGGTGCTGGTTATGTTGGAATTGTTTATTTTTGAAAAAAAAATGTAGCTGCATTTTAAATGTTAAGAAGCTCATGCAATAAATAATAATTTCACTGTCTCCTGACTATTTCAAGACCTAGGGCATATTTAGTAGCTTTCTGGACAAATTAGAAAATCCATGTGCTATTTTAAAGGTCTCAATATATCAGTCCCAATTGTTCCAAACCTATGACTGGTGGCTCACAAAGCTGTTACAAGTGGTGTCTGGTGCATGAGTGTGTATGTATGTATGTATGTACCAAAAGTATATAGAGCTCTATGTTTATATGTGTATATTCCAGTGTCTAAAATCTATAAGATTTCAGATGGAACACCAAATTCTGACAAGATTTTCAAACCTTGTGAGATTTTGGCTGATTTAATTAAGAATTTTAATTATTATTATTTAGATTTGAGTTTTTGCAGGCACCATACAAAGGGAAAGGGTGTCAGATGGGTTGATACACATTATGATTTCTAATAGTGCAATATTGCCAGTGTTCAGTTTATGTGGTAGTCCTTAAATGCTTTTGATGCAATAATCCACCAGATGACAAAATATGATAAACATCATCCAATATTCTGTCATGTAATCTCCAAAACATAGCCAAACCTGGGAAAAGAACTAACAAAGGGAGACCATCACTGCTCATGCCAAGTGCCGACTCAGTGGAGTAATTTTGTCCTCCTCCACCCTCTGATTCTCTCTAACCTGAAGGGAATTGAAAATGACTCCCTTATCTCAGAGCTAGAGTATTGGAAATGCTTTTCTATCACTTACTATCCAAATATAGCCATGGTGAGGAATGAATGCTGCCTCTCAGATGTGAATTATATTATTTATTTACTTCAAAACAAATTCTGGCCATCACCATGAGATTTACTATGCTGGAAAGAGGCTTCTCTTGAACCCTTGAGAGTGGACTGCACTACCTAGGAAGTAAAATTTGACTCTCATCTGCTTGATATTCAGGAAGATAATAAAAATATATACCTTTTGTCAAACCTTAATTTCTTTCAGTATTCTCTTAATTCTGATTTTAAGTGTATTTTAGCACATATTTTATTTTATCTCTATAGACTACTCTGTTGGAAAATAAAATAGAAATGCAAACTGAAATCTAATAAGTAATTTAGTGAATAAGCAAATAATAAAATAAATGTGATGTTTAAATTCATAAACAATAATTATCTTTAGCAATTCAATCCTAGGATACTGAGGTGTTATTATTGAAACTTGTTAAGTATACCAAGAATACCACCAAGAATAGATGACAATAAAGGCTTAGTGAAAAGTCAGACTTACCAAATTCTTTAGGAACTGTAATTGAATATTGACAAGTCACCCCAGTAGTGTAGTTCTGAGGATAATTTGGTGATAAAACTACTCCATCTGATCCAGTATACTGGCCTCCACAGGGAGCTGAGAAAGAACACGTGTAAATACAGAAAAATGGGTCAAATTAATGAGTTGTAATTAAAAATAAAAATATAATGTCCTTTCTTGTAATATATAAATATACTGTATTAGAATTGCAATAGAATTCAATACAAGCTAACATTGAAATAAGTATTCAGGGATGATTACAATTTAGAAAATGTACTTAAATTGAAATCTAAAAGTGCCATATAAATTATACTTTGTTTTTCATGGTTATTCCCTTCAATGAGGGAATACTGATACTAATAAAGTTTCCATTTACCTTCAGCCTGCTCACTGCACAATTAATATATCAATATTATATAATATAAGTTATAATATATGATTAATACCACAACTGATCATGTTGTATGTTGCTTTATTCTCCATGATTATTGTGCTAAAATTTAAATTTATAAACAAAAGAAGTAAATTTTTGACACAGATTACTGCTCTATTTTAGCAACCACTTGTCAACTTTAATTGGAGTAACTGCCAGAATCCTGACACCACTCTTTTGATATGTTTATCACAAGGGTGTCGAACTTGCAGTGTCACGGTGGTGTCACATGATGTATCATGACTTTCCCTCCCTTTGCTAAACTGGGCCTGGGCATGGCCAGCATGTGACACATCCAGCCCGCAGGCTATGAGTTTGATAGTTCTGATCTATCACTTAGCATCTGCAAATCCTGACAGTTTTGGAACAGTCATGCAGCATGATTAAATTTCTTTAATCAAAAGTTAAATATGCACTTCACATTGCCACTGTGATCAACAGCACCTTGATCCCTTTAAAAACAATAATTGGGAGGAGTTTTCCTTAAATATTGTCATTCCCATTCACCACTTCCTATGCCAAACAAAGAGCAAATTCTGTGGGAGGTGAAATCTTCAAGGAACCAAGGGATTTATGCCAAAAAAATCTTTCCACTTTTTATTGCACTAGATAAAACAGCCTACTGCCTTAGAATCAAGATGGCTCCTGAACAAGATGCATTTTTTTTAATTTCCCTAACAATGTATAATTGTTTCTATACTTCTATACTTTTAATTCACTTTCAAACTTGTTGTTACCCTATGGCCAGCCAAGACTCCATTGGAGACCATAGGCTCAAACTAGTGACTAAATCTCCAATTGTTTTTATTCAATTATAACATTGCATGAAAAAGTTTGGGTTGGAACTCAGATCAATAAATTGAAAACAACTAATTTTAAAAACATTTATTTGGAAACCTAAAGCTATGTGCCTTCTATTGACTACTGACCTTCCATGTATAAATGATTACAACTTAAAATAAAATAAAAACTCTTTAAGCAAAATACAGGTAGTTTTCAACTTACAACCATTTCTTTAGTAACCATTTGAAGTTACAACTCTGAAAAAAGTGACTTATGATATTTTTTCACACAACTGTTACAGCATCCCTATGGTCACATGATCAAAATTCAGTTGCCTGGCAACTGACATGTATTTATAATGGTTATAGTGTCCCAGGATCAAGGGAAAGCCAGATTTATTTAACAACCATGTTACTAACTTAAAAACTGCTGTGATTCACTTAATAACTGTGGCAAAAAAGGTTGTAAAATGGGGTAAACCTCACTTAACAACTGTCTTGCTTAGCAACAGAAATTTTTGATTTGATTGCAGTCGTACATCGAGGAATACCTGTAGGCAAATCAATTTGCTCTGAGGGGAAGCCTGCCTAATTCAAAAGTAGTATATAAGAAATATCAGATGAAATTAGTGTTAGAGTATTCCTACCCTTCTGTAAAAAAAATCTTTTTGGGGTGGAGGTAGGAAGTCTCCTCTTCCATTCCTATTTTATCTGCGCCCTAGTATTACTATGCTTTATAGTACTTCTATAGTGTTATAGGAGGTATATTTTATAAGCCACTGTCCAAATTTACATTAAAAAATTGAGATCTTCTCAAATGATCTGACAGATCACAAGAAATCTCTGAACATTGAAAGGCCATACTGAGAGGACTTATTTTGCTATCATTCCTAGACTTCTTAGTTGAGTTAATTGACACTTCTTCCTTGAATTTGTCTCTTTTCATAGATAGGTTGCAAATTTCAATTGAGTCTGTCACAAACTGGAATTTAAAGGAGCCTGATACAAAATAGGTTGACATATTTTTCTTAAATTAGACAGGTGCTGCTCCTCACTAAGATGCTTCAACTTTTATGGGGAAAAATACATCAGTGTGAAACAGAAATCTACTCTGGATCTACATGCCATCTGAAGTCTTATAAATCGGTTTAGATTTCTAAACCCAGTTACATATTTCAGTCTGGGAGATCCTCATACCTAGAAGATTCAAACTTCAGATTTTGAAAAGGGCATTAATACCTTGTACTAATTTGTTTCGGAAACTACCACCAGCTAAATGGGAAATATTTTTGTGCTATAAATACGCACATACTTTTTGTCAAATGATCACATCAAGTCAACTTTATAACCACACATTTTTCTGTTAGCATCAGATGTTAAAATGTGGATAAACATGGACATATATTACTTATGCTTCCATGTAGGTTGCTAAAATATAAAACTAACAATTGTAAATTACAACATTGTTTGATGAAAAATGAGTCTTTTTGCAGCCAAAACATTTCCCAAGAGCTGTACATTTCTTTAATTTTTAAGGCTTTCTGGCTCAATGGATGATTCAATGAACAGATAACAAAAATATGATTTTTCACTGATGTTCTTCTCTCTTCTGTAGTCATATTCCTGCTATGCCAAAAGATCTCTCAATTCCCTATGGCCCGCTTTGTGTGCATAGAACAGAGAATCAGCAAAATAAATCTCTCAACCTATTTTCCACTCATAGAAACATCTGCTGAAACAAAACATTCTGAACAGAATTTGAGTCAGTCTCAAATAACTATTTTCCCTTTGTACAGTATTTTAAATATGATTGGTTTCATATAGAAAATGTGAGTATCATGGCACTGGATACAAGTTGTAAACTTATTTATAATATTTTAATAGAGAGGTTTCTATGTCTGATTTTAATCTATTATTATCTACTCTAATTGTAAAGTATTGTTCTAATACCTTAATATAAAGATAACCTAATAAATAGAATAGAATAGAATAGAATAGAATAGAATAGAATAGAATAGAATAGAATAGAATAGAATACTTTATTGGCCAAGTGTGATTGGACACACAAGGAATTTGTCTTGGTGTAAATACTCTCTGTATACATAAAAAAGGAACATTCGTTAAGAATCAAGAATCATAATGTACAACACTTAATGATAGTCATAGGGTACAATCAACATCAAATCATACTAGGAAACAGAGGATACAAGCAACAAAGTTATAGTCACAAGTGGGAGGGGATGGGTGATAAGGAGTGATGAGAAGATTAACAGTAATAATAGTATACACTTTGTAACATGAAGCCATCTGCTAGCTTTGAGTAATTATTTTCTATTTTTTAAACTGCATTAATATTTATTTATAACATTTATACACATAGACACACACACACACACACACAAATAATAATTCAGCTCCTGGAAAGCACATAAAACTAAAATATTCTACCAAAGTATGACATTAAACTAAGGGTAGCATCTCAAATGAAAAATTGTTGGACAATCCTTTTAATTCTTATACTACAGAAGTAGTAACTTCATTTGTGGCTGCAGTGAGGCACTTTTGTGGTTCATCTTTTGGACTAGAGTGAGGCACTTTTGCCCATATGCCAAATCCATTCTATAAGAACATGAAACTATTTATATGGAGCAACATTCTGTTTGTTTTGATCCCTTAAATAAATTAGCTATGTGACACAATATTTAGGTATCTAACATAGAAAGTTTCAAGTCCAAATCATACAGGTTTTGGACAAATTGTGTTTAAGATCTAAGTACCAGGCTAGGCAGAGTTCCTCTGTGGGCTTACAACAATAACTTGACATAGGATGCTGTCTTACAATTGATCATATAATTGTCTACCTTATCCAGAATTCTCTAAGTCTTTACTATTATCAAGATGTCTTTGATATTATAGTACTGAATCTACAAATGTCTACATATATAACATACAGTGCACTTAGAAAGTATTCAGATCTCCTTCACTTTTGTTCATTTTGTTATGTTGCAGCCTGATTCTACAGTTGTTGAAATACATTTTTCCTCATTAACCTACACTAACAATATCCCATAATGACAAAGTGAAAAGAGAATTTTAGAAATGTCTGTAAATTTATTAAAAAGAAAAAAACCCTGAAATATCACATTGGCATAAGTATTCAGACTTTTCACTCAGTACAAGAGTCTTGGTGGCACAGTTGTTAGAATGCTGTACTGCAGGCCACTTCTGCTAACTGTCAGCTACCTGCAATTTGGCAGTTCAAATCCCACCAGGCTCAAGGTTGACTCAGTCTTCCATCCTTCTGAGGTGGGTAAAATGAGGACCCAGATTGTTGGGGGCAATATACTGACTCTATAAAACTGCTGAGAGAGGGCTGTAAAGCACTCTGAAACGGTTTATAAGCCTAAGTGCTATTGCTAGTGCTACTTTGTTGAAGTCTCTTTGGCAGCAGTTACAGCTTCGAGACTTTTTGGGTATGACACGACAAGTTTTGCACATCTGGATTGGGAGATTTTCTGCCATTCTTCCTTACAGATCCTTTCAAGCTCAATCAGGTTGGATGTGACTGTTGATGCACAGCCATTTTCAGGTCCATCCAGAGATGTTCAATAGGATTCAAGTCAGGGATCTGGCTGGGCCACTCTAGGACCTTCACAGAGTTGTCCTAAGGCACCCCTGTGTGGTCTTGGCTGGGGTTTAGAATTGTTGTCTTGTTGGATAGTAAATCTTTGGCCCAGTCTGAGGTTATGAGCACTGTGGAACAGATTTTCATTGCACTTTGCTCCTTTTTCCTTTTCCCTCAACCCTGACCAGTCTCCCAGTCTTTGCTGCTGAAAAACACCCTCACAACATGATGCTGCCACCATCAAGCTTCATTGTTGGGATGATATTGGGCAGGTGATGAGAAGTGCCTGGTTTCCTCCAGACTTAGCATTTAGAATTGAGGCCAAACAGTTCAATCTTGGTTTCAGAGAATCTTGTTCCTCACCATCTGAGAGTCCTTTAGGTGCTTTTTTGCAAATTCCAAACTGCCATAAAGCCCAGATCACTGGAGGACTACAATAAGGGTTGTCCTTCTGGAAAAGTGAACGGGTCTGAATACTTTCTGAATCCACTGTATATTCCATAGATATACTGTAAAATGGATCTAATGAAATTCTCAAGGTTTTTTAATGATTTTTAAAAAGGAAACTGATGGTTTTTCCAGATTATCCCATGTACATAATATTTACCTCCTATTATTCCTCCCCATCAAAACCACTTGTCTGTCTTTTCTTTTTTTTAAAAAAAATCACCTTAAATGACAATAGTAGACATGGGAGTTAAAATAAATAAGAAAACAAGAGCTGTCCCCTCTGTCTTTCATCAGTTGCCCTACCTTGCTAGAAGAATATTGTACGAATGCCAAAATAGAGGGAACAATAAGAATAGTTGTACTAATACAATTTCTCATAACCCCCCTCCCCAGGATTCATACATACCGCTACAAGATGGCAAGACTCTGTTCCATGCAGGTTTTTCATCAACACCAATCACACAAGTGATAGTAGAAGGATCAATAATCTTGTAACCTGAATCACACTGATAAGTAATACTTGACCCAAGTTTAAAGTCTGTTCCAATTCTGGTTCCATTCATTATGTTGCCAGGGTCAAAACAAGCTTCCCGTGGTTTTTCTAAAGAAAAAGAGAAACAGGGTTAAGACTCTCTTTAAAATAAAATATAGGAATCAAGTTGAATCAATATAATCCACTCCAGAAATGAAAAAAGTTACTAAGAGTTTACTTAATCCCTATCTCACTTTCATCTAGCTGAGCAAGCTTGTCTGTCCATCCATCCATCCATTTTTTTCTTCACAAATAGATTAGGATTATTAGAATTGAATCTGAAATTACTATTACAACTGCACATAAAGATAATATTGCTTATGTGGATACATTTAGACAAATTTTCAGTTATTATATGAGGTCTAAGATTGCTTTGATTAGTTTTGTCAGCTGAACTAGGTCACAAACTAAAACTATTAACAGCTTTCTTGGAACTATCATATTTTTCAACATCACCAACCATAGCATATTTTGAATAACCAATTAAAAAAGGATCTGAAAGCTTTTAATAAGAATAATATTTGCAAGTATTTTTCCATAGGAAAAAAATAGCTTGCATGTTTAGTTACTACAAATATTCAGTATACTAATAGTTAAATCCCACTGAGTTTGTTGGGACTGACTTTTGAGTATATAGTATCAGTTTCTATTGTAATAGTCATTACAATTTTCATAAGTTAAAAATGCCTGAATTTTTAAGGATTTATTTTAGCAGTTTCTGTAAAATAGCCACTTTTTAGGGAAATAAAAGCTTCATGATTAAATTAAAGAATGCAATACATTTGTTCATTTCTACAATGCTAAAGCAACTGTTATAAACAAACTTGTTTGGGGTAAGCTTTTAAAAATTGTGTTTGTTATGAACATTTTATTTATTTTTATTTGCAAAGCATTAGGACTTTGCTGCTTAGAAAAAAAATCTTGTGAATTCTAAGCAGATATAGTAATTTACAGTAATTTAAGCAAAACTAAATAAATTAACCAATGAGCTATGCAAAATTGCACTATGGAACATTCTTATGGCAAAAAATCAAATAGCATTATGTAATTAAACGTAAGTGGTAATGAATATCTGTCAGAAAATAAAAATATATATTTTATATAGTGGAAAAACTAATTTTATATTAAATGAAAAGTATATGCATTCCTTAAATAATTTGTGCTCAAATTGCAGATATGAGTATATTATATAGCCATAAATATTAAAATAACTCTCAGTGAATATGTAAGGCCTTGCTTTGCCTTTAAACATCATTTATCCTACTGTAATATGACTAATTCTTTAGAGAGCTACATATCTTTTTGAAACCAGTGGATGTTTATAGCTTGTTGCTTTTCAAAACTGGTTTGAAACTGAGAATTTATCTCTCTTCTCTGTCCCCCACTTGTATGCAGATGGGCAAAAGTAAATATTTGTAAAAATAGGAGAATGTCTAAAGAGGTTATATCATTCAAATGGAAAAAATAAAGAAAAAAAAACAGTGGAAGACTGGACTGAACCTAAGAGCAAACCAATCATAGTGAGGCAGTTAATTTTCATTCAATAAGAAACCAAATTAAGAGCAAGCCTGATTACTGTAAAAACAAAAGACCAAAGGACACAACCAGCTTTCCCAAAAGGGAGAGTCAAAAATTAGGCAGGGCAGAATAAAAAATACACAAAAGTTTTGAAACTTATCTTATAAATAATGCTAATCTGTGAATAAGCAGAAATGTTGAAATGCTGTTTGGCATTAGCTTTCAAACTCCTTCAATAAATATTATTATATTCTCAGTTCTTGGATTTTCTTGTGAGCTATCTAAATGGTTTCTGCCCAGCTTCCAGTTGAAACTTGAAAGTAGTTATAGAAAAAACATTAACCAGTTCCAAATTAGTATAGAAATAAGTGTAAATGTAATGTAGGAACGTTAAACTATGAATAATAATAGAGAGCCCTTTTCATTTTATTTCTAAATAAGGTGGCTGCAACACATTTAATATAAAACACTTTTTAAGACTTTATAAAATATATCCAATACAATTAAGATAAGAGTAATTTATAAAATCAGTCCAATATAACTAAGATTTTTCTGAACGTAGTATGCAACCATTTTAATGATGTTATCATTGAACAGTATTCTAGAAAGTGCAATTAATGATATTTGTCATTCCATATCATTATTGCTAATGTTGCTACAACTCTACACAAACTTCATCTTCATTGAAACTGGATTCACTGAAAATAGATGAACTTCGTATTATATAATATGGTAAATATATATTGTTTTAAATTTACCTTTATAGTCAATGGCAAATCCTGCCATGCCAACTGAAGCATCACTCCGAAATGCCAAGAACAGATTATTGCCATTGCTCTCTATTCTATCTGGGGCCTGGGAACCTTGAAAACTGCCAATCAGAGGGCTGTTAGAATCTCCTCCTTCATAAATATGCAAAAAATCATAACTAGGTTCCATGTTGAAACTGAAATAGAAAACCAAGAAAATAAAATGTCTCTGGATTTGGGGGAAAAGAAAAAGATATCACTAGCAGAAGTGTTCCAATTATTTTTTCTTTAGCATTTGTACTTATTTCTCACAAAAAGATTCCAAGCAGCAATGTATGCATGGTAATTTATATTTCCAGTTTTTCTGTTCATCCCTTTTTCTTCTTTATTTTCTATGAGTCAAATTTTGGCATAAACAGTAGTTCTGCTTCTAAGGCTTTCTTTAGTCTTTTCTAGATATAAAAGAAAAAATGGAAACTTGTATCACGGTGGCCTGATAGCTCCTGCCCCTGCTAATACCAGCAGGAAGAGGTTGGGTGCTAACACTAAATCTTATTTGCCCAACATTGATCAGAAAGGTGATGAAGTGATGAAAAAAGTGGAACCAGTAGACACCATTTTCTTTAAATATACACAAATAATTGAAATACATTTTAGAGAAAATAGTTGTATTTTATAAGTAGTGATTTGGGAATACAACTATTTCAATTAAAAAACTTACTTTGGGATAGACATATAGGGTTTACATAGTCAATCAATATATAAAACACATACATAATAAACATTGTAAGTAATGTTTTGGTTTTTGAATTGTTTTTAATATTTTGCTGCAACTGTTGGTGAATAATTGGTTGATTTACTGTGGAAGAAGAAAGTCAAGATCATTGGGAATTGAAGAGAAGAAAAGTTGCTCCCCTTCAACCGGGAATATTTTAATAATTATTATGGACCTTCTGTTGTCACTTAGTATATGATAAATAAAATATGTCAGAAACAGTTAAGGTTCATATTTTATCTTGTTTTTCAATTTTTGCACAGGTACTTCTCATTTAATAATCACAACTGTGACTGACAAGTTGTTAGGTGAAAACAGTCACTAAGTGAAACTATGACTGTGCTTTTAATCTTTGCTTTGCTTTACAGACCTGAAAAGTCATAAATGTGAGGATTGGTCATAAAGTACTTTCTCATTAACTTGTAATTGTGAAGGAGACAGTTGTTAAAGGACTGCTTTGTAAACTGCCCAGACTCATTTTGAATTGGGTTGCTATATATATTGAACAAATAAATAAACATAAACAATCAATCAAATGTCCTTAAAAAAATCTCACTATGAAAGACTCCGTGGTCTAAAAACCTAATATTTTTGCTTCATTTATAAATTCTAAATACTTAGGGGCTGTCTAAACCTAAGAAATAACACTCTCAAGAAGGATGAGGTTGCTTTCCCCCAACCTCGTTAACATCTGAAGAAAAAGGGAGCAAGTGCCTCAACTCTCCAGCTGACCACAAATGAGTAGGCAAATTCTCCTTGGAGAAAAAAGTTCCCATTATAATATAATACAACATTTATATAGCTCAAAACCAGGATTTTGAATTGTACTTAAAAACATACAGGTAACTTATGTAGTGCCCAAAAGATTGGACTAAGCTGCTAAAATGACTTTTACTCACTAGCATATGGGCTAACCTTCAAATTCAGTTAAAAGGAGCATATTGCAATAATCTAGTTTTGAGGTAATGAGGATATAAGGGATATCAGGACCTCCCATATCAAAAAGGGCCACAGATGGCACAGTAGCTAAAGTTGGACAGAGTCTGTGCTACCAGCATCCACTTGGTAATCAAATCGCATCGCATTTGTGTCAGAAGCACTGAAGCGCTTTTGATTGAAAGGATTAGCCAGCAACATCATTGTTGCTTGGGGAATACCCAGTTAGATGCTTTTTTCATGTCCCTGGCAGGAGCTGGAAGAAAGACGAGAGCTCACCCCACCCCACGGCAGCACTCGGGTCTTGAATGTGGGTTTATTAACTTGCCACCCAGCATCCTAACCACATGAGCCACCATGCTCCTTCGTAATCAAGTAAAAGTTATGAATTAAACTAAATTTATATTGAACTTGATACCTGGTGATTGCATCCATACAGATTTCTAGGTAGTGTTCTGATAGTGGTTTATCAGTGTAAATTATACTATTTGTGAAATATTTCATTTCACTGTTTTTCACTCTATAAGTAAAGTTTTTGTTTATTTTTGCAAGTTTTTTTTTCAATCTAGCTTCATAGAAACAACATAAAAAGAGGTTATTAATTTATTTCATTCAGCCTTATAATCATTCCACTACACAAACCCAGGCTTAGTTTAGAAACTTGAGTAAGTTTACATGAGGTCTCATTCTGGTCATGCAATGACTTGGTTTTTAGAACCTTATTAAAATATTACTTTTTGTATCTGGGAGTATGAAAGGAGTTAAGTGGAAAACTAAACTACTCTATTGAATCCAGTTATTGCATTAGCAGTTTCAAATTACGGAAACTATCTTCACCATAATTGTTTTTCTTTTCTGACACTATAAGAGATATGTTATATCTGGCACTTCTATAATTGGATCACAAGAAAAGGTAGAGAGGAGCAGAAACTATATGCCTTCTGATGGAGGTAGGACTAGATGGATCCTTTTAGTCTAACCCTAACTCTAACCCTAACCCTAAAGTTAGGGTTGTTTTATATGTCATGAAGCACTGATGAAGATGTAAGGCATAGATAGGCAGCAATTAGCTTCCAAGTCCTATTTTTTCAGCATACACCTCCCCCAAATTATTGTTGAACACTTTCAAGATAGTTTTCCATCATATTAAAATGGACAACCCCTGAAAATTACAACATTTATGCCCTAAAGTTAACGTGCTACCAAAAAATCCTCCACCCTAAATACTCAGACCCACATCATTTAGCCCTGCCTACGGCATAGTTTTAAAAAGTAATTAGCCAAGCTCAATAATGTATTGTGCAATTTTTGAATGTGACACTTAAAAGAAAACACAGTTCTTGAAATACCTTCTGAATATCAAAGCAATGACAAAATCAGGGTTTACTTTTATTCTCCAATCACATTCCTTCCCAGGAGGATATGGCTGTGGATAGTTTGGTGATAAAATAACACCTGCCGGACCTGTAAGATTTCCACCACATGCAGCTGTCACACAGGAGAGAATAAGAAAATAAAAATGATCACATGTCAAAACTGAGGACTGGAAACTGTCAAAATAATTTAGGTTCTTATACATTTCTTTCTGACACCTTATTTTCAAATATTTATCACAACAATTGTAAGTACAATGAAAATCTCTTGTATAAAAAATTGTGTAAGTACAGTATTTATTCTCCAGTATGAAAGTTCTTCCCTTAGGCGTGTGAAGTTCATTTAATAAAGCAGCCCAATAATGAAGTTAGAGCACTCCAGACATTTCTCTGCCTGACTGAATAAAGACTGGGAGAAGAAAAAAAGTAGAATGGAGAGATGGGATATGGGAAGAAGCGATCTTTTGTTGTATTTGACAAGGTGGGAAGTTACTAAACTTGGTTATACTTGTTATGAAATATACCACTTCACCACTTACAAAAGTGGAAGGACACTTTGTTATGTATTTCTTTCTCTTTATTCTTTCTCTTCTTTCTTTTCTATTTCTCTATTTTTTCTTTTTTCTGTCCCTTCTACTTTTTCTATTTATTTCTTCTATTCTTTAGTTTGTATTAGTCTTTGGGTTGTAATTATAATCTTAAATTATGGTTTAAAAACAAGAGGAAAATGCCACAGTTCCATTTCAAGTAAACAATTAAATTTTAAATCATGCACTCAAAATTAGGGTTCTTGTAAACCGTAGGAGAGAACATTTATAATTTTCATTAGAGTAACAATACTAGTCAACCCATGTTGTCATTTTCTTATTTAAAAACTGGATCAAATGTATCACTTCCTTTCTAGATTTTTATTGTAATGAAATCTCAAAACTCTTCTAATATTTTCCAACAAGAGATTATTCTGGATCCAAAAAAGACTGCAATTTAAGCTATTAAGCTGTTAATTTAAATTGTTAATTTAAAACATCTTCTGCATCCTAATCCATATGTGGACATCTCCAAACCTGGAAATGCAACTCTTGGAATTATCAAAAAAATCATCTTGTACATTGCAGCATCAGTTTGACCTCCCAAATTAAATTCTTCAGAATTCAAAAATATTTGGAGGCTTTCTAAAAACCCAGTCCAGAGTTAACAGAAACTAAGTCCCCATAGGGAAAAAGAAATAGATAATTTGTTTTTTCTAAGAATTGCTGGATATGTGGTATCGCTGCCTTTTGCTTCATCTTAATTAAATATGGGATGTTGGAGAAAGCAAATAAATATCCAAGATGGTTAGGTTCATAGCTTCTTAATGCAAGGATCTCACTAATAGCTCTTTAAGCTCTTTAAGGTGGTAGACATTTTTTTTCCCTGACAAGAACAATTACGATTTCAGGAAAGAATTCAGGATAGAATCCAGGAATCCTAAGCATGTTAGGTAGGAATCTAATAAGCAAAAAGTCCAGATACATGAATTATGAGAAGCAGTTGCATTAATCCAAATGGACATTTAAATGGTGGACAAGATAGCTCAGGAATAGCATTTCCTAAAATGGTACAAAGACCAGCTTGAATCTGGGGAAAAAATAACCATAAGTGATGCAAATTTCTCATAATGGAGCTCAGTTGTACTAATGCACCAGCTGGTTCTACCAAAGACCATGTCATTTGGTTCACAGCCCTAAAACGTTGGCTGGGTTTCTAAGATGAAGTCAGAGACAATCTATTGTTTCCGCCTATGTCTGATTATTCTAGCATAGGCTTTGTAATGATCATCTACTATATTCATCAGCTTAGTTACTAGAATGTAGAACAATTGTTCAAATTTCTCATTTCTGAAATGAGAATTTCTTTTCTATCATTACTTCCAGGATTTTCAGGCATGCCCCCTATTTACCTAAATGAAATACCGGTATGAATATTAATTTGCCCTGACAATTTCCTTATTTTGAGAAGATAATTTGAAAGAAATCTAAACAATACTGTAGTACCGAAACCAGTTATCTATTTCAGAAGTATTATAGGCACTGTACACTGATATAAACATGGTAAAACCACTCTGGATTAGGGTTACAAGAAATGCCAACAAGGACTACAACTCAATTCTACAAAAATTGCCCATTCCTGAAGTTTACATTAAATGCTGCAATGCAGTAAGTGCAGCCTTTATGCATTCAGACATATAGCATTGTAAGTTAATATTTGAAGCTCTAGGATCTTCTGTTGATCAGCTGGCATACATCCAGATTTTGGTAGTATTCTGCTATTTGAGATAAGGGCCTTGGTAGTGCAGGCTGTTAATCATCTAGCACTTAGTGCAAGCTGCCTGCAATTAATGCAGGCTCGAATCCCACCAGCTCAAGGTTGACTCAGCCTTCCATCCTCTCAGGGTAGGTAAATGGAGGACCCAAGATTGTTGGGGGCAATAAGCTGACTTTGTAAAACGCCGCTTGGGGGGCCAAAAGCCCTAGTAATAAGCAGGCATATACAATGGAATGAAGGCTATTGCTGAGCACTTAACATAGTGCTCCATAGACTGTAAGCCACCCTGAGTCTCCGGAGAAGGGCGGCATATAAATGCAAATAAAAAAAAAAAGTTGATTGATTGTCAGCTCTCAAGAGCTGCAGGAAAGAACTAGCCTTGATTTTGGTGAATAATTGACAAATCTAAGTTTCAATAATGATGAAGATGTTATCTAGTCGTGTAATAAAACAACTGCAAGAAAACAACCAGAGAGCACCAAGAACCCCTCAAATCCATGTTTTACTGTCTTCTTAAGCTAAAATATATATTATAATCAGATGTATATTCTAAGAAACTCACATCCAGAATACCCAATCATAGGAAACTGAAATTTTAAGAATACAAATAAGCTATCTACAAACAAATTGTGGCTTATCAGTATTTACCAGTAATAGAAGTTTATCGCTTTTCATAAATAAGTTGTGAGATTCATAGCTGATGCATGAAATGTATGTAGTATCACCCTGAATGACCACTGAGAATATCATGAGGGAGTATACTTTAGTTTAACTCAAAGTTGCCCAACGTTTCATGTCAATACCTAAACATGTTGGTGCATCAGGCTGCCAAAAGAATCGATTGTTCAGTTGTACACAAGTAATTTTATCCTGCCCTTGGAGTTGATACCCTGGATCACATTGGAAGGTGATTGTATCTCCAGGCTCTCTGCTGTCTCCATATCTACTTCCATTCTGTGGGGTCCCAGGGTCATTACAAGTAGATGCAACTGATGCTACAAAGAAATCATGAAACAAAATATATTAGAGACATGTTTTGAATATTGAAGATTTTGCATTGCATCACACATTTTATAACAACAGCATTGTATACCATTATTTGTCTAAGTTTGGAAGGAAAGTTATTAAGTAGGATTGCTTTTCTAGGAAACTGCCTGCTCTAATACATCATATTAGACTATTTTCTTCCAATTATCTCTGTAAGGAAAAGAGATGGAGAGATTGCATGCTGGAAAATAATCTCAGTGTGTTTGAAATAAACACTGAGCAGATATAAGATGTATGGACTGCATGCTGCCATTCTACAAATAACCAAAACAATAAAGAAAAGTCATGCTGTCTGGACACAGTCTTTCTTTGATTTTATTTTTCCCCCTGAAAAGGTAAATTAAGAACTATAAGTCAAAGACAGAACATGGAGGAAAAAGTCAAGAGTCAAAACAATTCTCACAACTTTATCAACAATGGTTTATAAAGATAGGAATGTTACATATAAAATTGCTTATTGTTTGGGTTAGACTTTAATCATATACCATAAACTATATTAGAAAAATATATTTTTAAAAAATCATATTGCCCAAAGGCATTCATACTATTCACTAGCATTGAAGCAAACCACAATGAAGCCAAAATGATGACATGTACATAGTGATTTCATCATATACTGCATATGCTAACATTAAGTACTTGCCTTTCTGCCCTCATGGTCTGTTGGCAGGTTAGTGTACTGATGATTTAAATATTACTTGGCTAGATATTTTACAGCTATTTCATATTCTGAATCATTGTTCAAGATGTCATGGGATTAATTCTATTTTTGTATCTACCAAGCTCACCTGCAAAAAACTATAGTTTTAGAGTGTTGAGACCTATTCCGTGCATTTCACTGTGTGTGTTTATTAATGCCAAACAGATGGGAGACAAATGACAATTTTGTAATAAAAGTTGTTCAATACCTACTTAAAACAGATAGAACACCATGCAGAGCACGGCTTCTAAAATTCTTTCCAATATCTTTCCTGGCAATAGCAACAGGAATATATTTTCTCCTCTGTAATGAAATACAGCACATGCACGTCTGGGTGCTGCCTCGTCATCTACAGATCTATAATCTATGCCAAGGTAAGGGAAGCTCTGGGCAGATTGCAAATATGCTGCTCTAGCTCAGATAATTGGGACTTAAAATGGAACAGTCAACAATGTTTTGAACCAGTGTCCAAAGTCCTCTCCCATAAGGATGAACTAGAGACCTTTTTCCTCAGTATTTTTCTTTGCATTTTTCAGCCAGTTCTAACCTATTTCAATCTTTCTTTTACCAGCTTCTCCATTCACCTCCGCCCCCATAAAAAAATTAGCCCCTTTATAAAAATGTTTTCCAACATTTTGTTTGGTTGATAAGTATTTTCACAAAGTTATTAACCTTTTTTTCCCCTCAGAAATGTTATGATCACCTGAACTTTGTAAACTAGGATATCACTAACTTGATGAAATTATTATGAGCAGTTGCACTTTATTACACTAAGTTGTAATACTCAATTTTGCTGATAAGGAGGTATTAATACTAAGTAGGCATAACACAATTCATCAGAGTACTACAGCTTAATTCCAATTATTTCTAAAACACACTATAGGTACTACTGAATAGGAGAATTCATCTATGGAAAGATTGACTATTATGAAAAATATTAATCTGTCTTTGGGCAATAGATTCAGTCTACTTCCTAATAGATGTAAAATAGCAATTTCTGCATGTACAGTTTTGAAATCTTTCTTTCCTAAACATTTTGTGCATACAAAAGCTCAGAAACCACAGAACAGTTCATAAAAATGTTGCCCTTTTCCTAACCCCGTCATCAGTGACCACAACATTTCATCTCTAGCAAAGATTTCAGGTACAAAGGATTTTAAAGAGGATTTAAAAAAAAGAATTTTAAAAGTTACACTTTTAAATAAAAATTTTATTTTAAATAAAAAATTTTATTTTAAATAAAATAATTAGGCTATGATATATGTAGTACTCGACTTTGAAGCACAATTAGGAGCAGAATTTCAGTTGTAAATTATTGCAGTTTTAAGTTAAGGTACTATACTGCCAAACTTAATTTTATGACTACTTTTACTGTAGTTTTTACATAAACCATTAAGCGAACCAGTAGTTGTATTTGTGAATTTATTTTATCTGGCACCTTTTGCCAGAAAATGAAAAAAAAGTTACAAAATGCAATTGCCTGACTGTGGAATGCTGCAGTGGGTTGTAAATGTGAGCTGATTGCCAAGTATAAAAAATGGAGTCATGTGACTGTGTGGATGGTGTGGTAATCATAGACTGTAAGTAACTTTTTTTAAGTTTTTTTTTTGTGTGTGACTTGACTGTTTTTGGGGCAGTTGGCTCACTGGTGGCCACATCTCACGGTCACATGACTGCAATTTGCATTTTTTTTTCCTACTGCTTTCCAGTATTTTGTGCAGGTTTCTGGCAAAATACCAACCTTTTAAAAGAATGCCTTTGAAAGAATGTGATTTGCTTAACAACTTCCATAAAAAGGATTAGGGCATTGGATCCACTTATGTGAGTGCCTCAATGTATGACCATTACAATGTAAACTTAAATTGCAGTCCCAATTGCAGTCATAAACTGAGGACCACTGATGAATCTCTTGATTCAGAAAGTGGCGGTGGGAGAAGACAGTGGAATGTGAAAATCAGCAAAATAAAAGGCTGTCAATAAACCTGCAACAAATTAACTGTAGGAGCTTGAATATTTTAAGACCAGAAATCTTCTATGGCTAATGGAAATTTAATACCTACCTACACCTATCAACATTTCCATGCTTTGATAGGTGATATTTAGCCAGTACCTCAGTTTCTAATAAGATTTCTAATAACTAGCTTAAATACATTTAACCCTGCAGAGTAAAGGTCAGGGATGCATGCTGAACTCCATTTTATATCCTTTTAGACATGATTAAATGGTAATTAAGTTTTAATGAAAAGTGTTAGGCTGACAACAATTAACATAATCACACTAGTCAGTTCATGTCCTCATGGTGTTTTACATGCTGTGCTGAGTAGAGAAGACAATGGTTCCTTGATGGGGTCCAAACATTTTGTGATTAGAAGACATTTGCATTTCTCTAGTAAATCTTCTCTGTTTGTATATTTAATGGCAAACAATAAAACATAGCAAAACAACTTGTGTATATATGCGAATAGGTAGCATAAATATGTCATCAGAGAAGACATCAATCTTAGTGTGTATGTGTCTGAGTGTGTGTATCTGAGAGTACAATCTACAGTAGTTTGTAGATCTCCTGCCTCCATTAGAAAGCAGAACGTGGACACATATGCAGTCCAGCAGATTAATGTTAATTTTTTAATTTATGATTTTATTTATTTGTATCCTACCCTTATTATTTTTACAAATAATTTAAGGCAGCGAACATATCCAACACATCTTCCTATTCTCCCCACAACAATCACCCTGTGAGGTGGGTTGGGCTGAGAGAGAATGGCTGGCACAAAGTCACCCAATCGGCTTTCATGGCTAAAGGGAAACTAGAACCCATGGTCTCCTGGTTTCTAGGCCAGCACCTTAACTACTAGCCTAAATTGGCTCTCAATTTCTTATGAAAATTCCTTATAAAGATTCTTTTTTTAAAAATCCACCAAACAAAAACAGCAGTAGCTTATTTTCAAGGAAGACAGACGGGCTGATATGCAGCTGTGAGACCATAATTATTTTTCAGCCCTGAGCCATGTGCTTAATAATTGCTGCTTTGCCTCAGCACTCCACCTTTCTCATTAACCCATCCAACTTTACACAGGCTCCTGCTAAGAAATCTAAAGCAAAACAAAGGAGGAAATCCAATCAGAAGACTAATGGCAGCATCCCAGAAGTCTGAAATCAACACCACCTATGTTCTGTTTCTAACAATTAATTAAATGATGTCTTGTTGCTAAATATTAGATACCTAGGTTTGGATTACTGAATTCAATAATAATGACAAGAATAAGAACAACAAATCATCTCAGCATATTTTTTCCAGGACCTCAGGACAATTTGCATGGTGATCTCCCTTTATTCTATCTGCACAACAACCACCTGTGAAATAGAGATTGGGCTGAGAGATAATTACTGGACCAAAATCACCCAGGGGGGTTACTATGGACAAAGGACTTGAGAACACAGGCCATCTGTTAAACACTACATGACACCGATTTCCATACATGATTTGCCCATGAAGAGACTCTGAAATATTACCCAAAGGTGATATTCAGCAGGTTCTGACCAGTTCTGGAGAACCAGTACCGGAAATTTTGAGTAGTCCAGAGAACCGGCAAATACCAGCTCTGACTGGCTCCACCCCCATCTATTCTCTGCTTCCCTGCTGATCGGCTGGATCTTCTTTTGTTGCCCTGCACAGGAGAACGGAGCTGGAAAGCAGGTTAGTGGGATGGGGAGGGAATGGGGATTTTACAGTATCCTTCCCCTGCCATGCCCACCAAGCCACGCCACTCCCACCAAGCCACACCCACACAACTGGTAGTAAAACAATTTGAATCCCACCACTGATATTATCACTGCAAAATCTATTTTCAAGGCAGATAAAGAAGCAATAGCAGACACACAAAAAGCAACCAATATATATGTAAGGATAATAAAAATTCACCTACTTGAAAACTGGATAGAAAAGCCAGATTTGCTGATGAAGAAGTCACTGTCAAATTGTAAGGTCAGCGAATTGAAAGTGCTATAAATGTCCTCAGGAAGAGCTGAACCACTCCACTCTTTCAGCAAAATGTTGCTTTCAATGGGACCATCCCAGACTTTGAGGATATCATGACCCACCTCAGTATCAAAAACAATAAAATGCAGACTGGAAATAAAAAAGGAACATGCAATATAAGTTAGCCTAATAATCACAGATTGGGTTATTTGCTAAAATCAAATCTGGCAGTCCTGGAATTACTTCTTTTAGGCATCATATACAATAGATAAAAATTAAGCACGTAATTTGTTACATGTCAGAATGTGGACAATGGGTCATGATACTGATATCCGCAAATCTGTAACAAATCAGGACACAGACTACCTAAATAAAAAAAATTGTCCACCAGATTCATACTGCATAATTCACTATTAAAAAGTGATCAGTTATTTTTTTTAAATGCCATCTGCTGTAAAATTTCCAGGAAGTTATGGTTTTATTGAAATAGTCAGAGTTGCTGGCTGTATAGTAGTAACATTTTAGAATTAAAGATAAAAGTAAACATAATATAATAAATTAAATAAATAAATATTGCACACCAAACATACTAGCTAAACTTTAACAACTTATTAATTTTCTAGTAATTTATCTTTTCTGTTCATTTCTCAGAAATTATGATGTTATGTAACGTGATGTTAAATAACATCATAATGTTATGTAACGCCAGGTCCGTTGTTAATAAAGCCCCTCTCATCCACGATTTGATTTGTGAGGGGGGTGCGGACCTGGTGGGTGTCACCGAGACCTGGCTGGGCCAGGAGGGGGGAGTCCCTCTAGTGAAGATGTGCCCAGCCGGGTTTCGGGTCTTTCATCGGCCGAGGGCCCAGGGGGGGGGTGGGGGGGTTGCGGTGGTTATTAAGGAGGATCTGTGTCCGAGGGAAGCCACTGTGTCTCAGACGACCAGGTGTGAGCTCCTTTTCATGAAGTTCGGTCCCAAGGTTCAGGTGGGCCTGCTGGTCGCATACCTGGCTCCCTGCTATGCGGCAGCGGCCCTACTTGAGCTCCTTGAGGTCATAGCTGGCATGGCAGTTGGGACCCCTAGGCTTATGGTCATGGGGGATTTCAACTTGCCATCTGCCGGCGGTGCCTCGGGGATTGCTCAGGAGTTCATGGCTTCCATGACGGCCATGGGCCTGACCCAGTTAATTCGGGACCCTACTCACGTGGGAGGTCACACCTTGGATCTGGTTTTTGTCTCTGATCAGTGGCAGAGTGATCTGGGTATAGGGGATATAGTTGTGGAACCCCTGTCATGGACGGATCACTCGCTCCTGAAGCTCGACTTCCGCTCCACACCCCCTGACCGCAAGGAGGCGGGACCATTAAAATGGTACCGCCCCAGGCGCCTGATGGACCCTGATAGGTTCCTGACGGAGCTTGGGCCATTCCCCGAAGCTCACACACACGACTCGGTTGAGGGCCTGGTCGCCACCTGGGATAGGGTGGCTGCTTGGGCCCTTGACCAAGTCGTGCCCTTGCGGCCTCTGACCCGGTGCTGGTCCCATGTGGCTCCTTGGTTTTCTGAGGAGCTAAGGGAGATGAAGCGCCGGAAAAGAAAAGTTGGAGGGCTAGCTGCTCTGGGTCTGACCGAACACTATTACGATCTTATATCAAGACGTATTTAGTGGCGATAAGGATGGCTAGGAGGTCTTACCTCTCCACCCTTATTGCGTCCGCAGAAAACCGCCCAACCGCCCTGTTTAGGGTGACCCGCTCCCTCCTGGAGGTGGGAGCGCGGGAGGACCCCTTGCAGGGACGGGCTGAGGAGTTTTCTAGGTTTCTGCAGGACAAAATCGCTCAGATCCGGGATGAGCTGGACTCCGACTGGGCATCTCTGGGCGGGGGGGCGGGGGTGGATATCGGCGAGGTCAATTGGGTTGAGTTCGATCCTGTTACTGTGGAGGACGTGGACAGGATACTGGGGGGACTGAATGCCACCACCTGTTTGCTGGACCCGTGCCCCTCCTGGCTGGTCTTGGCCACTCGGGAGGTGACACGAGGCTGGTTCCAGGGTATTATAAACGCTTCCTTGAGAGAGGGGCTGTTACCCGCCACCTTGAAAGAGGCGGTGGTGCGGCCCCTCCTCAAGAAACCGTCCCTGGACCCAGAATTGTTATCTAATTATCGTCCTGTCTCCAACCTTCGCTTTGTTGCGAAGGTTGTTGAGAGTTTGGTGGCACGTCATCTCCCGCAGTACCTGGATGAAGCAAGTTATCTCGACCCCCTCCAATCGGGCTTCAGGCCCGGGCACAGCACGGAGATGGCGTTGGTCGCGTTGGTGGATGACCTCTGGAGGGCCCGGGACAGGGGCTGTTCCTCTGTCCTGGTCCTGTTAGATCTCTCAGTGGCTTTTGATACTGTCGACCACAGTATCCTATTGCGGCGGTTGGAGGGGCTGGGGGTGGGGGGCACCGTGTTTCAGTGGTTCACCTCCTTCCTTTCCGACGGTTCGCAATTTGTGTTGACAGGGGGGCAGAGATCGGCCCCGAGGCCCCTACTATGTGCGGTCCCTCAGGGGTCGGTGCTCTCGCCCCTGCTGTTCAACATTTATGTAAAGCCGCTGGGTGAGGTCATCCGTAGCTTCGGGGTGGAGTTCCATCAGTACGCTGATGATACTCAGCTGTACATCTCCACCCCGGGCCACCCCAACGAAGCCGTCGAAGTGATGTCCCGGTGCCTGGAGGCCGTGCGGAGTTGGATGGATCGTAACAGGCTTCGTCTCAACCCGACCAAAACCGAGTGGCTGTGGTTTCCTGCACCCAGGTACAGCCAGCTGGTTCCTTCGCTGGCCGTGGGGGGAGAGGTCTTGACCCCCGTGGAAAGGGCGCGCAACTTGGGTGTCCTCCTGGACGTACGGCTGTCTTTAGAAGAACACATTGCAGCCGTCGCCAGGGGGGCTTTTTATCAGATTCGTCTGATCTACCAGTTGCGGCCCTTTCTGGATCTGGGCGCACTTCGCACAGTCACTTCCGCCCTCGTTATCTCCCGCCTGGATTATTGCAATGCTCTCTACATGGGGCTCCCCTTGAAGAGTCTCCGGAGGTTGCAGTTGGTCCAGAATGCAGCCGCGCGGGTGATCGTGGGTGCCCCTCGGAGCTCCCACATTACACTGCTTCTCCGCAGGCTGCACTGGCTTCCTGTGGCCTTCCGGATTCGATTCAAGGTGGTACTGATGGTATTTAAAGTGCTCCATGGCTCAGGACCTGGGTACTTATGGGACCGCCTACTGCCATCGTCAACCTCCCGCCGCCCAGTACGCTCCCACAGGGTTGCCCTCCTTGGGGTACCACCGCCCGGCCATTGTCGGCTGACGGCCCCGAGAGTTCGGGCTTTCTCTGTGGGAGCTCCCTCCCTATGGAATGATCTCCCCCCGGAGATACGAGCCATGACGGATATTCTGACCTTCCAGCGCGCAGTTAAAACCCTATTTTTTAGACAGGCTGGCCTGGCCCAGTAATCAGGTTCCGGTTTTAAACTTAATTGGGTTTTAATAATTAATTTTTAATTTTTATTCAGATCCCTGATTTTATATTGCTAAATTTAATTTTGATGGGACACAGCCGGACCAATCGCGTTTAATATATTTTTAATTGTATTTATAATGTATTTATTATGTGTTTTTAGTAGGCTGTACACTGCCCTGAGTCCCTTTTTGGGAGAGGGAGCGGTATAAAAATATGATAAATAAATAATAAATAAATAAATAAATAAATAAAATTATATCCAAAACACTTTCTGTCCTTTTCTGTCTCTCTTTCAGCTGAAATATGCACACTTTCCTTGCTGTGGAAATGTACTTTATAATAATTCTTTTTTTTTAATTATTTTTAATAACTTTTATTAAGTTTCCAAATTTTAAAAAACATAAAATAAAACTTTGTACATTGTTATCAACATCAAGACATCTTTTGCATCTCCTCACATTTTTCAGTATATGTATTTACTTATTCCTTTACCATTACACCTTACTCTTACTATAAATCAATATATTTTATCCTTACATGTCAATCTTCTCCATGGTATATTTACATATTTACATATTCCCTCATTCTTTATAATACTTTATAGTACTTTATAATAATTCTAATGTATTGCATAAGAAACCATAACAAGATTATTATGTTGCTCAGCTCTGGTACTGCTTTTTACTTTTAGTGATGCCATTAAAATTAGATTCACCATTCACATATCCCCTTTTCTCTTTTCTTCCTTTGCGATTTAAGATCGAAAGAAAAAGAAAGGTCAGACTCTGGAAGAATATACACATTTCTTTATTGATACGGTGATATAATCCTAAATTAATTTACTGAATGTGAATTATATAATTTATAATTTATTTATATTTTTACATTATATCCCCAAAACAATAACCCTATAAGATGGGTTTGTCTAAGGAGATTGTGATTGATCCACATCTCATCTCATCTCATTCAGCTCTATAACCATATTGGCTCTATCTAGAACAGTGCATATCAATTATCTTCTCTTAGGTTCATTAATATTCATCAGTATTAATCTATAATTTAGGAAATGTACATTAATCACATAATTTGCTCTATCTATACATCTATATAATATTTAATTGTTAATACATTTTAATTTGCTGAAAAAATGCATACCTAATTGTTCTCCCAGGATCTGCTTCTATAATCCAAGTGCAGTGTAGATTGTTGTCATATGGAGCTGGATAACCTGGAGAAAGGATACGACCAGAAGTAGCAGCATGAATTCGTCCACCACATTCAGCTGAAAATAAAAGAAGTAATACTTTTTTAGAGAACAGATTCAGATTCTATCTTATAAAGTATTTGATATTGTAATTATATATCATAGTCAATTTAACAGTCTCCATATCTGCTTCCAAGATTCTGTGACTGTAAAGAGAGAATACGTGTGAAACATAAAGATAGTCTCTGTGTGAACTTGACTCTTGTGTTCTGAAAAGCAATCTGTCCTTGTCTTCTTTAAGGATGTTTTATGAACTTCACAGCCTAGCTAATAGTTCTGGAATTCCCCTGTGGTTTCCTCATCCAAGTATTAGATAAGTCTGATCTGGCTTAGCTTCCAAGATCTGGCAAGTTCTTCTAGATGCTGAATTCACTGCAAAAGTTTAACCTGATAGCTTCCCTATTATGAACATTACATGACAGGATTTTCATATACTAATAATACGAGTTCAAAGAACTAACTGTAAGAAAGCAATTTTTTAATCATAAAAGTTGCCATAGTTGCAGAGTTCTATCTACTTACCACTTTTGATTCTTACAGCACTACCAGCAGAAGACTTCTGATGTCTTCTTATTATGCTCTAAACTCTCAAGCTTAGAAATCACCAACTTAGAAAGAAAATTTGTTGTGGTTTTCAGGACTAGAGTAGAGTAAATTAGTATTTGGATGGAAGACCTGGAAATATTAGAACTATATCAACTAAGATCAAGTGAGGCACTAATACCACTCTATAAAGCCTTAGTAACACCACATCTAGAACACTGCATTCAGTTTTGGTCACCACACTATAAAAAAAAGATGTTGAGACTCTAGAAAAAATGTAGAAAAAAGCAACCAGGATGATTAGGGGACTAGAGGCTAAAACACACAATCAACGGTTGCAATTACCCTGCATGGTTAGTCTAGTGAAGAGAAGGATCAGGGGAGACATGATAGCAGTGTTCCAATATTTCAGGGTTTGAGAGGAGGGGGTCAAGCTATTTTCCAAAGCACCCAAAGGCCAGATAAGGAATAATGGATGGAAACTGTTCAAGGAGAGATTCAACTAATGTTACTTTTTACCATTCTACCATTGAGAGCATTTTGGCATACTGTGTAATGGTGTGGTACGCTGGATGCTCTGTAGTGGATAAGAAGATGCTCCAGAAAGTTATAAACACAACACAAAAAATCATTGGTTGCTCTCTTTCTTCTTTGGAAGAGATTGTGAAGAGACTCCTCTCGAGAACGCTAAAAATCTCCACAGACCGTTCTCATCCTGGACATTCATATTTCGAACTGTTACCATCAGTTAGGCGTTATAGGTGCCTTAAAATGAGGATTAATAGATTGAGAAACAGTTTCTTTCCCAAGGCAGTAATTGTCTTGAATCAAACAGTGCATTTGTGATTCAGTCCTATTATTATTTTAATTTTTAAATACTCTGTAGTATGATTATGATGTGGTGCTTGGGGCACTGTGCTGGAGTAGCTTTCAAATTTCATTGTATTCGTGGAATGCAATGATAATAAAGGTATTCTATTTTATTCGAAATAAAAAAAAATTCTGATAGTGAGAAAAATCAACCAACAGCTTGTCTTCCAAAGTTGTGGGAGTTTTATCACTGGAAGCTTTCAAGAAGAGACTGGACTGTCATTTAAGTGAGAAATTCAACAATAACAACAACAAATTAAAACTTCAAATTAAAAAGGCAATAGCAAAAGAATTCCATATTGTTGCCAATAAAACTAATTAGCATGTTCAGCATATTACCCCTGGAAAAGATATTGATTGAAGGACACTTTATTTATTTTTCTTTTTACTCTCAAAGGATTATTATTTGATATTATGTGGGGGTAGTATTGGTGGTATTTGTGGAGCAGGGGAAGGTATACAAGAGTGTGTGATAGCCTGGTATGGTGTGACAAGTCTTGGGTGGTTACTGTGGGGTAGGGGAGGGACCACAAAGGTGTGCAATGAACTGGTATGGCATGGCACTAGAACAAGGCTTGAGGTAGCTGCTACCAGGTGTAGGAGACATACCTGAGCTATTTGTGACTTTTCCTGCTTGCTTGCCCTTTGACGTGCGCGAGCTTTCAGGGAAGGTCACAAATGGCAATCATTTGACCATGAGACACTGCAACCCTCATAAGTGCAAGCTGGTTGCCAAGCACCCAGATCTCAATCACATAACTGCAGGGATGCTGGGATGGCTGGAACTTTGAGGACCAGTTGTATGTACCATTCATTCAGCTCTGTCATATCTTCAACTGGTTGTTGAACATGTGGTTGTTAATTGAGTACTACCTGTAATGAAATTCACTGAGCTAAGAAGCATTCCTCTAGTTATTGAGAAAACTTTCTCAAATAGATCTAGATGCAACGGTGTAATAGAAGATGGAAAAATGCCATCAGGAGGACACTTTTAAGTGCAGACTGTGCATCATAGAAATTATGATGTCAAATAAACTGGTTAAAATCAGAATATGAAATATAGTAGATATTCTCGGAAGATTGGATATAAGAAACAGATGCATTGTGATTTAACTTAAGCAAAAGAGACTTTGGAGTATTCCTACAATTTCAAACATGAAAGATCAAAGTGAGTTTCAAAACAAACTATTATGAAAGTCAAAGCAAAATATTAGATAAAAGTCTTGGGCAACAACAAAAGCATAGAATAATTGAATACAATCTTTCATAAAACAGCAGGAAAGGATTATAAAAGGTATCTCAATCAAGAATATCACATACTATGCAGGAAAATAATAAGAAAAGAAAGGTAAGAGTTGTTTTAAAGATAAAGAAAGGTTGTGATACATAATATAACCACAGGAAAAAATACAACAAAGATAAGATAAAAGAAGAAGAATAAACTACAGTTGAAACTTTTACAAAAGATATCATAGAATGAATGTCCTAGAGAAAATGAATTCTGTGGTCATTAAGAGTTGACACCATCTTAATGGCACATAATCAATTAACTACAAAATAAAAGATAGATTTGTGGAAATAAAATATTTTGAGGAACTCATTCCACTAGGGAGTGAGATACAAAGATACAAAAACCAATAGATTGGAAAGTACTTGCTATAGGTGAAATACTGTATATAAGAAGTGACAAAATGCTAACAACTCTCTGGCAAGATACGGTATATTGACTTAAAGTATGTAAATATTAGAAAAGACTGGTATGCTATACTAAAGAAGGAGGCCACAAGAGTATATGGCAATTCTCTTGCAGCATCTAATTCCTCAGGGGAAAAAAAAACAGAATTTTGGTTAAGCTCTTACAAAGCAGAATAGAGACATACTGTACATGGATCAAATGAGTAGGCAGGGTCAGAAAAGGAAAGTTATCATAAAACCAAGTATTGATAAAGTAAGATAAAAATAATAGCATAGCATAGTACAGTATGCTTTTCTTCTTCCATTTAATCATTTTCAATTCTTTAAGACTGCCTGGACAAATTTCTGCATTCTTCACAAGACTTTTCAAAAGTGATTTTGCCATTGTTTCTTTCTTAGGGCTGAGAGAAAACGATGGGCCCAAGGTCATCAAGCTGGCTTTGTGCCTATGGCACGACTAGAACTCATGATTTTCCTGTTTTTAATCTGAAGCTTTAACCACTACATCAAACTGGATGTCAACATGTGATTTACCTTCGTTTAATTTACCAAAACAAGGCATTCTATTGTGTAGCTCATCCCAGTATATGGAATATATTAACAGTCATGCCTATATATTCCATAATTCTTCTGAAGAATGTTTACAATGAATAATTTAAATAGTGTTTCCTAGTAGGAAAAGGATGATAAGAATTTATATTTTCTCTAAATCTATTTAAATTATATAACAACTGTATTAAAACAAATGTAAGATTCAAGCAATGATAGCTGAAATTAAAATAGAAGGCTAAACCATAACAACTTCAGTTTCTGTCAGCATCACTTTATAAGTCAAAAATAAGAATCACTCATTATTAAAATAAAATTAGTTTTTTTTTAAAAAAAGATCTGGCTAGTAAAAATCAACAAGGTAAAGGTAATATTATACATAAATTTATAGCTGTTGGCAAAAAATGAGGATCCTATTATTCTGAATTGAATACTAAAGTTGGACTGATTAATCTTAAAGAAGAAAATAATAATAATCTTCAAGAGCCTTATGAATGGTAAGATTATTTCTGTGACAATAAAGATCCGAATAGTTTAAGACAATGATATTTTTCATGGTAATGTATGGGTGGGAAGGGTAGACACTGAAAAAGAATGAGAAAAGATAAATGCCTTCAAATATGGATTTGGAGTTAAGTTATTAAGAGTACCACAGACTGCAAGAAGAACTGGTCATTCATTCTGGATCAAATAAAGATTCACTGCTCCCTTGAGGCAATACTCAGACAGCAGAAACTCACACACTTTAGATTTGTGATGAGAATGAATAATGAACTAGAAAAAATTGACTATGCTTGGCAAGATTGAGGGAAGGAGAAGTAAGGGAAGGCAATTGATAAGTGAGATGAATGGGATCAAACAAATTACAGGACTGTCCTTGGAAGAGCTACAAGTTGTTAATGGAGACAAGTCAAAATGTGAGAAATTGTCCATGTAATTACCAAGATGACTCTGACGTGTCAGCATCTAATCAACTTAAACTTTCTCACTAAACTTTGCTTGTGGACTCCTCTTTACTTTTTCTATTTGCTAGTCATGTTTATTTAGAAATAATTATACTTTAGGAGCATGTGTATAAAAACACTGCTTTAAAGATGTAGTTATAAATTTCAGTCAAATTAATGCCTTTAAAAACAATTAACAATTAACAACAAAAGAAAGCATGGGGTCTTCCTTGATCCAGAACAATATTAAATAGCCACATAGTAACAGTGGCAAGGAAAGCTTTTCATCAAATTTGGCTAATTAGTTAGTTACATTCCTACTTGGAAGAAGAAAACTTGGATTTGGTGAAACATACCTTGGTAACGTCATTCTCAAAAAAAAAATGTAATTGGTCCAAAATATTGCAGCATAATTGGCAAGTTGCACCTTATAATCATTATGTTGTGATATCTACAATGGTAGCCAACTGTTTTCCAAGCCCAATTCAAAACACTCCAGGTACTTGATTTGATATATACAATCTACATGGCTTAGGCTTAAATATTTATATCCCAATCTTATATCTAAAATGGGACTCCTTCTGTAGATCCTGCCATGAATCTATCAAACATGAAATTGATTCTGGATAAGGTCCATATTGTAAAATAAATTGTTGTTACAGCTGATATTAGCTCTTTCCTTATTAGTTTAAAGTGGGTTTAAAATTTACCTTTCTAATGTAATCTGACTACAGACACTGATACTACATGTATTTTTTTCTCCAGTTCCCTGCCTCATCTCATCTCAACTCCAGGCCAACTGCTGTTGTATATGTTTATGCACAGCATATTTATACAAGTATGAATGGAAATGGAGCGAGTGAGGGAGAGGCCACTGTCATTTTCATTTTTTGAGAATGCATATGATATCAAAGCCAATTTATAAACAAAAAGAAATCAGGGTTTTACATTTTGCTTCTATGCCAGCTTTTCATTTATTATTTTTCATTTTAGTTTTTTAATGATAAGAATTAACTTAAAAAGAAGTGAAGTCCAATGGAGCAGAGAACTTGGAAAGCACCAAAGGAGCTGATTGCAGGCACACTGATGACCACATGCATTAAGTGATACATTCTTGCAGTAAAGCAGCAAATGTTAAAATTCCATTTGTATTCTCCCAAAAGGGAACCAGATTTATTTTTGAAAAATCTGATGGACTTAAAATAAACTGAAAGATAATAGTTTCTTTCTTAATAGATATTAACTTAATCTGGAATAGGAAACATGTTTTTTAAATAGTCTTCTATATACCCAGTCTACAAACAATGGTAAAAATAGTTTTGGTATTGCATATATCAAAACTATATAATGTATGAGATTCTACTTCTACAATGCTTGTGAAAGTATTTTCATTGAGTTTGTGTCTCAAATCCAGAATGTGAACAATTTGCATGAACATATTTATGACTTTTATAGCTTAATTTCACCATTTCTTCTTGTACTATTTGTTCTTAGTGTAATAAGAACATGATTGGGTTTTTTTCTGCTAATATACAGATAATATACATATCAATAAAATGGTGTTGTTAAAGAATTTATGATTTATGATTCTTTGCAAAAAAAAAAATCTTTGTATGACCGAAAGGAATCTAGACAATCCAGAAGAACCCCTTCACTTCTCAAGAACACTATTTTCATGCTGTGCTAACAAGTAACGTACAACAAAAATACTGTACATTGGAATTAAACCTAATAAGTAATGAGACCATATTATCTATGACATAATATTTACATGTATGAGAAAAACTCAGATCCAACATAAACTATACCACTTGCAGAACCATAGAATAGATAGTTTGGAAGGGAACTTACAAATCTAATTCTCTAGTCCATGCAGCAATCCATTACTAAACAATTCAGTCTTTAACCAGAAAAGGAATCTACTACCTCTCAAAACAGTCTGTTCCATTAGGAAAGATTTACAGATGTTTGACCAAAATCCATTTATGTATATTTATACCCCTTGCTTCCCCCCACCCCACCCCCAAAATCTTCAGAGTAACTCTAAACAATTCTACTCAATATTCTGTGCCACACTTTTCTGATACTTAAAGATCGGTATCCTATCTCTCCAGTCTTCTCTTCTTTTGGCTAAACATATCAACTGTTTTCAACTGTTTCTTATAGGGTTTTCATATTTTTTGTTTTAGGTTCCCTTATGAACCTTAGTGTCTTTCCTGCATCAGCTGAAAGTGTCTTCCTGCAGACATATGTATTTACTGATACAACTCTCTGATGATTATATCCAACTTCTGCCTTCTCTATAGGTGACTTTCAACTCTTAGCTCAATCAAAAACTCACTTTGCATTTACAGATATTTTCTAAGCCACCTTTAATTTGGTGTGTGTGATTGTTCTTCTAGTATTTTATTTTTGAGAAGCTCCCAAATCTCCTGTGCTTTGTCTTCAAGATTATGGCCATAAAATCTGGCCTAGGCTTCCTGAAAATGGTTCCCTTAAAATCTAAGGCACATGTAAATTGTACTCCGATTTCTCTTTCTGTAATGATTTTGAATCCCAATATGGCATACTTAGGTACTTCTTCCCAAAGTTTCCATTGCTTTTATCTTTTCAGCCAGCTTTTTTTTGTTGCTGTTGTTTAGAAACAGTTACAAGAGTTCTGATTCCCTTGCCTTTTTCTCAACTTTCTAGAAAATGACACAGCAAAACCACTAAGGAATTTTGGGGAGCCAATTTCCCATTTTCTAACTTATAACTTAAAAGTCTGATTCAGAGGGACTTGATATTCTATAGTAGACACCTGGAATAATATTGTTGCTGTTTTCCTTTTTTAAATGTTACATTTATTTATTTTTCACACTTAACCACCCATCTCCCTCAGAGAGGGACTCTAAACCCTTATATTCAAATTCTTGGATATCAATAGAGATTTCCAGTTCCCCCCCCCCCCCCCAAATGTAATGCAGTTCTCCTTTATATGACTCATTCTTTTTGAATAACTATTAGATTTCAGTTCTTCATTCCGCTCATAATTTTTTCCAACCAAGTCATGCCTATTAAATTATATATGTCCTCTTGTACTTTCTGTTTCTTTCTCAATCTCTAAGTGTTTGGAGAGGTATTGAATCTTTAGATCACAACTTGAGTTATTTCTTCCTGTATGCACTTACTTAAATTTTGATGCCTCCATTTCTGTATACCTCTCCCAATTTCAATCCCAATATATAAAGGTCAGATCAAGCATTCACAAATTTAAAAACTCCCTTTTAAAGTTAGCAAAGCAACATAGATTCAAATTAGTCTTTATGCACTCACCTAGTTTGCTACCTACTGCACACAGATTGGTAGTCATGTATTGTACTAAGCAATGCTTTAACTAGGTTTATTAAATACATTTGATTTTATTCAAATCACATATAATAGTTTCTAAATATCACTGGATGGATTTATGTAATATGCTAAGACAATATCAGACAACTTGTTTGGCTAACTTGTGGATGCTCAGGTACTGTTTTTATGCCAAACTACTCTGAGTTTCAAAAAAATTAAAAGAAAGGAGGAAAGACTAATTCCAATTAATGAATTTAAATCAGGACAAATTAGGATCTTGTAGAGTTCAGGATTACAGAAAATTTTCTATCATAACTATCTGTCCCTACCTTATAAATGAGATCCTTACCTTTCAAGGGAATTGCTGGTAAACTTCTAAATTAAGCTAAGCGACTAGTAAAAATCAGTATTAAATGAAAGGTGTGATAAAAAAATGATGGATTTTGTTACAGTTCTCTGATAATTTCCCATTTTGTAAGTATTATTGGAGCTATGCATTAGTACCAAAAAAAAAAGAAATGTTTTGTGTGGCTGAAAGTGTTGGGTAGAAGTAGCTTGTGTTCTTGAAATTTTTCTCAATATCTAGGGATTCTTGCTAATAGAAAACATAAGTAGTTTTGATGTGTGAAATTTGAACAAAAACTTTGGATAAAAAATTGTCAGTTGAATATATACGTCCTTAAATTTTACTTCATTTTACTAAAATAAAGTTCAAGTGAAATAACATATCAGTTAAGACACATTTTCCTACAATGAAATTCAAACTATTAAGATAAAGTATGAGATAATTTCAAGAAATGACAAAGGAGATTCAATAAAACCAACATATTTTTAATGAAATAGTTCACATTGCTCCAATTTCAATATGGACACTGAAACAAATTGAAGAAATTGAGATAAATTATATGCTGTTTCATATATTATGAAAACTGCAATCCTGATCTATAACAAGAGTCAAATTTATATTGTGACTATTACCTACCTATGCAAGTAGGTAAGGGCTTGTCCCAAACTCTTCGATCACCACTTAAACAGGTAATAATATTACTACCATGCATTGTGTAGCCTGGATTACAACTGTATAAAACCACTGTTTCTGTATAATGTCCTTCATCGCGGATTCTATAGCCATAGTTTGGTGTTCCAGGATCTTCACATTTCACTAAATCAAAGCCTGTCAAGGGGAAAAAACAGTAGAAATTCTCTTTACAAATTGAGTTTATACATTTACTCAGTTTTATTTTCTACAAACAACTAAGCAGGTTTTTCTAATACATTTAGGTAAAAATGAAGCTACTTTATAAAAAAAGGAATCAAGTAATAAACATCAACATTTTTAGGAATGGAATAATATTCTAGCTTCTGTTATGGTACAATTTTTTATGCTTGCTGTTTGTTTTAATAGTGGCACAATTAAACACCAAAAATCTTAAATTGAAAATATTGATGTAGTGTTTGTGTTTCTCCTCAACTTGATGGTTAAAATTTATTTTCAAACTATTATAAAAAGAGAAGACAACATCATCAAAACTTATGCTTGGTTATAAGATTCCGATACCTACCTTAGATGAAACAAAATGAAGAATAGATGTATACAGTTCCAGTATCTGTAGTTTTCCTGGCTTCCCACACTTCAATTAAATTCTAATAAAAGACATAATGAGGAAACTCATCTCATGGAGATTTTTTTAGATAAGGGATCATGGATAGCCAGGCAGACTACAGGGTGAAAGAGGGATGTGTAGCAATAAATAAAACATATATAAACATTACAACCTACTATTGTTTTTCATCAAGACGTGAAGCTCATGCATGTAGGAATACCAGTTTTAAAGGCAGCACAAGCACATCAAATCTGACAGTCTATATTGTATGTTTGTATGTGTGCATATATACATGCACTCATATACATGCATACATGAGTGTATTGGTGATAATTTGGTCCAGTGGTTAAGACACTAGGCTAGAAACCAGGAAACCAAGAATTCTAATCCTGTCTTAGGCATGAAAGCCAACTGGATGACTTTGGGTCACTCTCCCTCAGCAGGATTGCTATTGGGAAAATAAGAAAAAGGAAGAGTATTAGGTATGTTTGGAATTATTTCTAAAAACAATGAAAGCAGGATAAAAAAAACTAATAAATAAAAAAAATATGATAAGAATAAAAATGATTTGTTATCCTCTTAGCATGTAAAGAGACAAAATTGATGATGTGATATCAAGTTCTATCCAAGAAACCTTTTCCTTTCATTATTGGGTGGCACTTTTAATGTTATTTTTGTTCAGTGGTACTTTCTTCTAATCCACAAGTGTAGAAAATTATAGATAGAAAGTACAAATATTAAAGATCTCATCTCTTATCAATTGTGTAGGATGACCAATGGTCTTTGAAGTAACTCATTTGTAGAAAGGATATCAATAAAAGAAGTCTCTCTTCAGATGGCTGTGTTTGTATCTGTGCCTGTTCATGTGTGTGTGTGTGTGTGTGTGTGTGTGTGTGTGTGTGATAAAAAAGCAGCTTCTTTGTTTTCTGTGATTTCAGTTTATTCCTCCTTCCCCTGAAATTCATAAGCCCTAGTTCAAATATCTTCAAAATTCCAAATGAACTATCAACGTACAATGGGCTGTAGGTGGGAGAATGGGAAAAAAAACAAAAAACAGCTATTTGTGTTTTCTTTTTCTAATGCAACTTCTACAGGCAATTCTAAAATGTTATGGTCTTTTGGGGAGAGCTTAAAGCTGACAGGATATTCAGGTATCACATGGCAAATCTGGAGACAGATCTTATTTTAGGAGTATTCTGCTATTAAGAAATTACTACTGTTTTTCCCCCTCCTGCCATCTTTTTTTTTCTTTTATAAGGAAATGAGAAAAGGGATAGGCCAGGGACCATGCCAAAACCAGTAATTAATTTGCTAGAATCAGAATTAAAGCAACCACATTTATTTATTTATTTTTAAAAAGCATTCTTAAAATGTTGGGATTTCCACCACCCCCACAATATTATGTAGAAGGCTTAATAAAAGATAATGTTTCAATGAATAGGAAGTGCTATTTTGGAGGACTGCTTACCGGCTGGATGTCTTTCTTGTTGCCAATGCAGAGTTCACAACAGATTGTGCCCAGAGAGAGAAAGATTGGCAACTACCTAGGATCAAACTCACAGCCTTCTGATCGTGAAGCAAGAGCTCCACCTCTAAGCCACTGCACCACTCATTTTGCCAAAACCCATACATTTAAAAATTAAATTTAAAATTATTTAAATATTTTTTAAGTTTTTAATATATCATATCACAGATTCTGCAATAAGGATGAAGCATCATCCACATTTACTATTTTTTGAATATGTAACTAGTTGCCTTTTCCTTATATTATACATTTAATCTATTACACACTTCATCTATTAGGATTTGTTGCAAGGTTAAATATTTAACAAATGATTTTGCCAAGTTTCCATTTAAGGATAAATTTACCCAACATGACTTTTCATATATTCAGGCAGTTCTACATTTTCATTTAGTAACAACATTAACTTTTTCTAAACCCCAATGGCGATAGAAAAGAGAAAAAATATTTGAAGAAATTTCATCGCAGCACAGCAGTTACTCTTTTAAAATAGTTAAAAGCACTACAGTACCTAAGGATCATTCTTATTTGGATTGTAGGCAAATACAACTTCTGAAATTAAATGAGTATTTCTGAATATGTGATCTGTGATTTAAATTACTGCAGTCTAAACTTGCTAGTGAATCTCAGCAATAGATATCAATCACAAAATGAATTAGAAGGAAGTCAGATAGGTGTTCTCCTAGCATGATCACACACATGTTTTTTTTTGTGTGTGTGTGTGATAAATGCTGAACATATTCCAATATATAGGCAGTGATATACTCTGGGCCCAAAGTGTTATATTTAACAGCATGTCAAATTTGTTAAGAGAAAAATATGATCACTTAGCACACCTATGTTTAAAAGATTTAATATAAATCAAGTGCTCACAGGGCTAAAACTGCAGTCAGAGACTTGCATGCCTTTGCAATTTTGTTGTGTCGTAGAAAAGGAATAATAATAAAAATGATGGATTTACTTTTCAGGAAAGAGATGGCTCTTAACAAGATAGTAACCTTGTTCAGAGGTATATGTCTAGATGACTGTATTTTAAATTCCAAAATGCTGACTACGTTAAGTAACATTATTGCAACCATGGTTGGCCAAATTTCCTGCATTCTGTCTTCTCACTTTCAAACTTCCACTAAAAATGTAGGACTAGCAAGTCAGGGTATCCTTCAGGGAGAGGGGCTAGGTGCCAGACATGAGACAAATGATAACATGACCTCATCACACAAATGCTGCAAGATATGTACTTTTGAAAGATGTTGCGTCACAAGTACAAAGAGCATCATTTGTATTGCATGCCATAATTTAGGTATTATCTGCAATTTGCTGCAGATGCTGCTGAAACTGAGGTTAATATGCATAATTTAAAGATAGCTCACAATGCTATGAATGTGATATCAGTTCTCTTTATATTCACATCTCATCCTAGGATTAAAAAACAACAACTAAATGCTGATTTGTAGTCTTGGTTGTTTTCTATTTATGTCCTAGTCCCTGGTATTAATATCTTCTGCTATTCTGGTTAGGAAAGTATCTGGTAGAAATGTCTGTGGTAAGAACAAATTGTGCCATGTGAAGAAGAGGAGGAGGGGGAGGAGCTCAATTACTTTTTTGAGCCCTTTGAAAAGTCCTGATATGACACCTGATTAATTCTCTCCCTATTAACTTCCAGAGACCCCACTTCTTTTTATTCTTGACCTCTTAAGAATGCAGCCACAAATTATTTCTAAAAAGTTCTTAGCTGAATAAATTCGGATTTCTTTCATTAGTACAAAGATTTATAAAAATGTTACATTCTAACCAAGCCAACTTATGACAGGAGGAAGGGAAATGACCTCAAAAAAGTTTACATACATACATACATACATGCACACATGCATGTATGTATATGTGTGTGTGTATATGTATATGTGTACACACACACATATACACATGTGTATAGCAATAGCATTTAGACCTATATACCACTTTACAGTGCTTTACAGCCCTTTCTAAGCAGTTTACAGAGTCAGCCTATTGCCCCCAACAATCTGCGTCCTCATTTTACCCACCTCAGAAGGATGGAAGGCTGAGTCAACCTTGAGCCTGGTGAGATTTGAATGGCCAAATTGCAGGCAGCCAGCAGGCAGCAGAAGTACACTGCAGTACTGCATTCTAACCACTGCGCCACTGTTGCTCTATATTGTGTATACATATACATGTGTTTGCGTGTGTGTGTATATAAATGTATACATATATATGCAATAATTATTCTATTTTATTGTCAATACAAGACTTTATACACATGTTGTCTGCAAAATTCTATGCCTAATATGGGAAAAAATTCTCTGACATCTAATGCTACTTATATATGCTTCTTCATCTGAAATAAAAGTGAAAATAACTCACGGGTCTGAATATTTCAAGATCTCTAGTCTTCTAAGATTCTACTAAGAACTTTTATGCTTAATGCTTTAAAAACTTATTCCTCATTCTATAAGACAACACAGTTCTCTAAATATTAAAAATAGGGAATATAAGTAAAAATGCTTTGAGAATGACAAAAAAAAAACAGTTCAGTTGCAGAGATAGGTAGCATTGAAATGTTAAAATATGGATGTAGTTTGTTTATGGAATGGTTGTTTGATTTGCTTAACATGTCTGTGAAGACTGCAGTTATGCCACACCATTGTAATAATGTTATTATTTTTTCCCTGTATAAAGGGAAAGACAAAACTATTACTGTGCATAGAAATATGTGCATAACAGATGATAAAGTGCAAAAATGTATGAGGTTTGGGGTTTTTAACAAGACACTCATAAATCTTGAATGTGACAGATTAACATTTATTTCATGTTTGCTTTTGAAAATATAGATGATAAAGTAAAAAAAAAGTTTTGAAAATAGAACATTTGCAGGTTGGATACTGTATGCAACAAAAACAGTATATGCTGGAAGCAAAAATCTGTGAGAAAAGAAATTGAATGCTTGATGGATGCTTTAACAATGAACAAGGAATAAGGCTTTGTGATGTGCCCTTGGCTATATAATGCATTTATTGCTAAATATGTACTGAATGCTTAAAATGTGTTGATTGGTAATGAGAATCTATGTGTAGTTTTCTGTACAGATAATGTAATGATGTTGACTGAAACTCCAAATGACCTAAAACAAACATTAGATATACTGCATGATGCAACAAGGAGTACAGATCTTAAAATAAATGCATCAAAGATGAAAGTAGTGTTTGACAGATACGTTTGACTGAACAATTAGAACTTAGAACTTAAAATAACTTTACTGTCACTTTGAATGTACACTAATTGGCATACATTAAAATGAAATTTCTTTGCATATTGCTCTCAAAAGTTCACCATCTCTAATATACACTACATAAACATGACAAAATAAATAATTAAATACAAAATTATGTATATACGCACATATGTTATATGACACAGAGAAACAACACAGTCTAGTTCAGATGTATACATGTACATGGCAAGAAAAACAAATCTTGTGAATTTACCAGATGAATGGCAAAGGGAATAAAGCTATTAATTATAAGTTAAATAGAAATACTGTAAATTCTGCAAAATATTAGGTCTTCTTATATTTTGCCTCTAATATGTAAATTTCCAGGAAGCCAGATAATTTCTATGGAAAGGTTCTTCTATAAGATTCAAAATACTTCTTTACCTGTTTAATAGTCGAATTATATGCTGCCACAGTTAAGGAAAGTCATAACTGGTCACAGGAATTATCTCTTTTGCTTTTTTAATCACTTCAAGTTTATATGGTCATTCTTGCTTTAGATGACATATATTTTTACTTGATAGCATTATTTTAGACATATACTTCCCAGTCATTAATATGTCATTTCAATAGCTTAGGTGTTATGTACACTTTTATTATAGAGAATGTTTGTTAGTCTTTTATTTCACCCACTTGATTTTACATTAGTATTACATATTTTAAATTGTATTGTTCCTTGGCCAAATAAACATTACTTTTTAAAATCCCTACTCCTGAAATTATATTTTTTTGAAATTAGATTCTGTCCTCTTCAGAATCTGAGGTTTCTGCTTTACAATCCGATTTTTTTAATATATGAGGCAGTGGTCATTAATTCACAACATATTCCTGTAGGAATGAAAATAGCCATGGTAACTGAAGCCGTTTCTCCATTTATGTGAAACACTAACTTTAAACTTTCATTTCTAGTATTGCTGTATATTTTTTTTCTGGCCTTTATCTGGTCATGATAATTATCATGAAATTTAATATATGTCCAGTTTATATTTTAACATGATCCTCACACTCTTTTCATTCTTATTTGATAAACCTCCCACTAAGCAATTTATTTATTTATTTTTAAAGTTTAATGGATGCCCATTTTACCTCAAGGTAACTCTTGTTGGTACACAGTTATGAGCAATGGTCTAATTAGAGTCCTTTTGTTCTATAAAAATTGTAAGATAAAATCTGCACCCCTTCTATTTTATTTTCATAGTGTACAATATCTTGTATAATACAAAATCCTATATTATACAAAATCTTGTATTGTAAAAAGTATGATATATTTTCCTAGGCAGAAAAAACTAAAGATACAAGTACAAATTAGGTGAAACCTGGCTCAAAAACAGTAACTGTGAGAGGGACCTTGGAGTGCTAGTACACAATCACTTAAATATGAACTAGCAATGTCCAGCAGTCACCAAAAAAGTTAATACAATCCTTGGTTGTATAAACAGAGGCATAGAATCAAAATCATATGAAATATTAGTACTGCTTTATAAATCTTTAGTAAGATCACCTAGAATACTGCATTCAATTTTGGTCACTGTATTACAAAAAAGAGGTTGAGACTTTGCAAAAAGTACAGAGAGATCAATTAAAATAATTAAAGGCCTGAAGGCTAAAACATATGAAGAATGGTTGCAGAAATTGGGTATGGATAGTCTGGAAAAAAGGATTAGAGGTGACAAACAACCTAGTCTTAATTAACAATTTGGTTTCAGAAAAAAACTATCCTGTAATCTGCAACTCTTACACTGCAAAAACATGGACTACACAACTTGATCAGGGCAAAACGACAGATGCAATCTACATAGACTTCTGTAAAGCCTTTGATTCAGTGGTACATGACAAACTACTCCTAAAACTAAAATCTTATCATATCTCTGGACAACTGCATAACTGGATAGAAGCATTCCTGTCAAACAGATAACAAGTGATCAAAATTGGGAGTTTCCTATCAAATTCTGTACCTGTCAATAGTGGTGTCCCCCAAGGCAGTGTTCTAGGACCAATTCTCTTCATACTCTACATAAATGTCCTCTGTGATCATATTAAGAGCAATTGTGTTCTCTTCGCTGATGATGTAAAGCTCTTCAATACCACAGACATACTGCTACCCTTCAAAAAGATCTTGACTACAGTATGTATCAGAATGGTCAAACAAATGGCAACTTCAAATCTTAACAAATAAATGCTCTGTCTCACATATTGGCAAAAAAAAACAGAAAATAAAATACAAGTTGAATAGTAAGACCTTGTTGATGATCCAAGTTCTGTCAAGGATCTTGGAATACTCAACTCTAATGATCTAAGTGCTAGAGTCCACTGTAACTATATAGCCAAAAAGGCATTAAGAGTTGTTAACCTAATCCTATGTAGCTTTTTCTCTGGTAATTTCACACTACTAACTAGAACATACAAAACACTTGCTAGACCAATACTCGAATACAGCTCATCAGTCTGGAACTCACATTACATATCTGATATTAGCACAGTTGAGAAAGTCCAGAAATATTTCACAAGAAGAGTTCTCCACTCCTCTACTTGTTATAGACTTGAAATTCTAGACCTAGAAAACCTTGAATTATGCCATCTTCGGTCTGATCTAAGTATGGTATATAAAATCATACATTGCAATGACTTATCTGTCAATGAATACTTCAGCTTCAACCATAACAACACAAGAGCACACAATAGATACAAACTCAAGGTTAACCGCACCAAACTTGATTGCAGGAAATATGACTTCAGCAACAGAATGGTCAATGTCTGGAATACTCTACCTGACTCTGTGGTTTCTTCCCCAAACCCCAAAAACTTTAACCTTACACTGTCTACTATTGACCTAACCCCTTTCCTAAGAGATCTGCAGGGGGCATGCATAAGTGCACCAACGTGCCTACTGTCCCTGTCCTATTGTTTCTTTTATTTTTCTTATATGCACCTATTTCATGTATTCATAACTATGTATATACTTATATCTGTTATCTTGTAAGCAATTGACAAATAAATAAATAAATAAATAAATAAATAATAGCAGTATTCCATTATTTGAGGGACTGCCACAAAGAAGAAAGAGGTCAACTTATTTTCCAAAGCACTAGAAGCAAGACAAGAAACAATGGATGGAAACTAATCAAGGAGAGAAGCAAGCTGGAATTAAGGAGAAACTTCCTAATAGTGAGAACAATTAACCAGTGGAACAGCTGACCTTCAGAAGTTGTAGGTGCTTCATCACTGGAGGTTTTTAAGAAAAGACTGGATAGCTATTTGTCTGAAATGGAATAGGGCCTCCTGCTTGATCAGGGGGTTGGATTGGAAGACCTTCAAGGTCTCTGCGAGCTGTATTCTGATTGATTGGTCTAAGATACTTTTATTTCCATATCAGTTAGGTTTATATATATACATGTACACATATACATAGATGTGTAATCAAGGATATATGACATGCAAAAAAGCAAGGGTGGGGGTCGGGAGAGGAGAGGACCAAACACACTCCACTCATATCAAAATACAGAGGTCCTTAGGCAGCACTGAAAATCAAGCAGAAGTGTAACTCCAGGTCAAAAAGTATCATAAGCTAAATACTGTACTTAAGGAAAGCCTATCTCATGCTTTTACTTGGAATCATTTTTGACAGTGGTGGAATGTGAAGGCTTCCCTTAAAAATTGCAGGGTTACCATCAATCTACTGAACTCTATATTAAGTTCTCTGACTATGACACAATGAAAATTAAAACAAAGACAATTGTTAGATGTCCAATTCTTGAAAAAGTATGTGCTAATTAAGCAAAACTAATAAAATGGCATTCTTCCTAGTATTTTGTGTTGTTAAATGATCATTGCAGTTTGGCGCTCAATGTATTTCTCTAGAACGGGGCTATCAAACCTCCGGCCCTTGGGCCAGATGCGTCATGAACTGGCCATGCCCATGCCTGGTTTAGCAAACGGGGGTAAAGTCCCTATACATCATGTGATACGACGTGAGTTTGACACCCCTGCTTTAGAAGATGTTGGATTTTCTAGATACTAACCAGTATCCATCCTTTCAACAAGCAAAGCCTACATATTATAGTGTTTTCAAAAATAAGTGATATCTCAGTTACAAAGTATAACAGAATATTTCAGAAATACTGTGTTTAGCCAGATTTAAACTGTTGGTGATGACAAATATTTAAAAAAATGCAGTAGAGAAAATATAAAACAAAAAGATGAGCAATGTTTCAAATCTGAAGATCTTGAATAATAAATAAGAGGCATGTATTGAATCATGTATTAACATAAAACAATGGAATTTTAAATAACATTTTATGGTATTATTTTTATGTTTATCTAGCTTATGGTCAGATAGTTAATTCACTTGCAGTTTTAGATTTCCATATACTGTATATTATTGTTACTAATTCATTTATTTCCCAAATACTCTGTGCTTCATTTCTAATTTACTACAATTGAGTGTATAAGGTTATTCTTATTTGGTTTTCAATACCATTTTAAATTTAAAGGTAACCAGACAGACAACAAAGAATGTCACCTAATGCTGCAGTGACAAAACTTTCCATTGGTTTTAGAAGTTTAAAGATAGGCCCAACTGCAGAGATGCCTGAGGATATATCATTTACTCTCCACAGTGACTACTGGTATCTTGGCAAGGAAAGTTTTAATTGGGGAAAAATACTCATGAAATTATTAAGACATATACGCACAAACACCAAGAACCCTGCAGCTGCAGATGTAACCTTTACTTCAAATTTGGAAACAATACTCAAGAAATACACATTTTATTTTTTGTTCCAATGCGTTTGTGTTTGAACTTATACACAGGTATCCTCAGTATATATATGTGTGTATGTGTGTATGTGCATTAATAACAATGGATGTTATGGCATATGCACAATTTTTATATCTGTCTGTTTTTAAAGATGAAAAAATAAACAATTTAAGGTACAACGAGGTAAACTCTATAAATATGGTGACACCATGTTTTTCTTGTGGTATTTTTTGTATTTTGAAATGTCAGTGTTAATACTTAGGTATACTTAATTTAGTTATTAGTTATCATAAATTAGCAACCAGCCCTCCAAAATGATTTAGCACTTTCATAGTATTGGGAAAAATTTAAATTGTAAATAAACATAATGTAACTGTTAAAAAGCGAGGAAAAAAACCCTCATTTGCTTATTACTCTCATATATAGAGAACATGATATATATTGTGAGTTAGTTAAGCTATTCTGGTAAAGAAGGGAAAATTGATTTTCAGTGCACACTCCAAATTCAGGACAACACTACCATGCTCTAATGCAGCAGTATATCAGGCAACAGCACAATGTATAGCTTAAATTAGAAACTCATTGAAAGTATTGGGATTAATAGATCATTACATTGGTTTTATTTTCATGTTTCTCTAAAATTTATCTATTCTGTTTGTGGGTATTATTGTGTTATTTTTATATATAAATATGAACTAAAAAGTTAAACATTCAGCTGACATACCTTATCTGCAAAGAAAAGAATAGTTAACTAGTTTGACTTGAAGCAACTGAAGATAAGAAATCTCGGATGGGGTGCAGCTGGCTTTTAAGAGAAGTTTGGGAGATGGACATGGGTTGCCATAATATTAAGAAGAAGAGTATAGAAGACACCATGCATTGGTAAGAGTTCTATTTTGCACATTCCAAGGCCCCCAAAGACCCAAAGAGAAGGAAGGTGGTATAGACTCTAAGACAGAGTTTTGTTGACACAGCCACCAGCATAGATCAGTTAGCAGGTTAGCCAGAACGTTACAGAGTCAGCAGGAGTTCAGTAGTAGTATGGAACAAGGCCTGAGGAAACTGTTGTTCAGCCAATAGGTAAGCTGGCAGCAGGACAAGACAGCTGGTAAAACAACAACAACAACAACAACAACAACAAAACCAGCAATAGCAAGGGTAGGAGCACCAAAGCAAAAGAGATTTGGGATAGCAAATCAGCTGGGAGAGAAAGCAGAAATGGTAGGAAAGCAGCAAGAAGGAGGTTTGCTAGCAGATCATTGGCACAATTTAATAGCAGTGGTAGCAAGAGTTACCTGGGACAGGGCAACACTTGAATGCAGCTAATCTGATAGGGCAAGTTACAGATTGCTCGTTATTAGCTTTAAACAATTAGGTCCAGGATATTTGAAAGAATGCCTAATTTTATATGAACTTTCATTCTTAATGAGGTAATGTAAACAAGTTTACCAACAATTGCTGTGAGCTTGTCTAGCAACAATTGAAAGATCAGCCTCCTCTACTGCCATCCCAGTTTTTTTAAATGCACTCCCAGACAAGAGTTTCAGGGTCTAATATCTTTATTGTGGTTTTTTAAAGCATACAAACAGGTATTTTTCAACTGCCTTTAACTTGTTGATTAATTATTAATTTTATTTGCATTATTGATTTAATTGATATTTTAGCAGCCTTTCCTTTCTTCCCCTCCCCTGTTGTATGAAAACTCAAGTAGTCAGTGTTATCTCAAATAAAATTAAATAAAACAAACTACACTGAGATTTCTAGGAAAGTCCCGATCATAAATCCTCCACACCTGTAGTTTGGCTGTAACATTAAAATGATAGGAACATTCCCTTTCTTTGCTACCAATTCTATTTGGGAGAGAAATATAGAAAAAAATATTATGGTATGTGATTATTTCAAGAAGGTAAAATCATTCTGTCATGAAAATCTACATTTTTTTTCAGTAAGCCACATTTTTATAGAAGGTACAGTATTTGCTTGACAATCAGAGCTTACTTTATTTCCATTATATTCTGAGAGTTTTTACTGGCTTATATATCTTTTATACCACTATTTATACAGGAAACCTGCAGATTGCCATACATACCCCACATGCTTCATCTCTACCCCAAACATACCAACAAATCTATAACGAGACTACACTAAAACTGCATATTAACAAAGATGTTCAACTGATGAACTTAAACAGGAATCCAGAAAACTGAACTAGCCACATAACAAGATTAACAGACAATTCACTAAAACCAAAATGATTGCCAGGGAGGAGCTAATAGCAGATAAACTGTGGAATCAGAATAACAGAATCCAACTCAAAGACATGATTAATAAGATTTGGCCATATGATGCTGCACTTTTTCAGGCATTGGATGGAAGGACCATACTTGCACCTATCTTGCAGCATACTATAGATGCCGGATAACAAATATATTTTTCCCAAAAAATCTTACATCCTGAAAAATCTTTTGATGTTTATGATAGACCCCTTCAAATTGAACACAAATATAATTTCAGAATAACTGTATCATGTGAGAATCTTGAGAAGCATGAAATAAACTTTTAATGACTGTTATGTATTTAATCATACATTGTTTCTAACATGCTGCATATATTCAATAGGGCTAAAAGTGTTTTCCTGCTGATTTTCATTTGTACTCAGTGTCCGATGTATTTCATTGCAGTGTCTAATAACAGTCAGTCAACATTAATGAATTCCAGTTGCCCTGATTCCACTTTTCCATTGTGGCAACGTCCTGATAAAAACTTTCACTATGTTCATCACTGACTACACCTAGGTTTTCAGGAAAGAAGTCCAAGTGTGAATGAAGAAAATGAATTTTCATTGATATGTTGTATTTTGTGATTTTGTATGCTGTCAACCAGCGGAATGTAGTTTGGTGGTCTGTAGTTGCCAAGAAAATTCTCAGTGTCATTCTTGAATGATTTTCAGCTGAACTTTTCTGGTCCCACTAACAAATCTTCAAACTGCATGTCACTGATGATATATCTGATCTGTGGACCAACAAAAATGTCTTCCTTAATCTTGCCATCAGTTATTTTTGAAAATATCTGTCTCAAATAATGAAAACTTTCACCTTCTTTGTTCATCGCTTTCACAAAATGTTTCATCAGCCCATGTTTTCTGTGAAGGGGAGGCAAAAATAACTTAGTCCGGTCAACAAGTTGTTCGTGTACCACATTTTTCTATCCTGGAACCAAATTCTTTCAGAATGGCCATTTATTTTTAATGTAATATGATTCAAGTGCATGGTTGTCCCATTCAAATAAGTAATAACTGTACTTGATACATCCAAACTCCAATCCAAGAACCAGAGCCACTACTTTTAGATTTCCATAGATATTTCAGTTGTACTTGGTATACTTCAACAACAGGTATGCTGTTGTCTTGGTATGCTTCAACAACAGGTCCATGTTTTTGTATGTTTATTTCATGTGTGTAGCATAGCCACCAGGTACTGAAGGGCATCACTATTATTGTGCAAAAACAGACGATGTCTATAAACAGTAATGACAGGTTAAATTACAGGTTATTTTTGTGATTAGCAGCCAAAAATGTGTAATATAATCAAAAGTGTTCAGGAAACAAAATCTTTGTTGTCCTGTGTAACCACTCAACATAAAGTACATTTGTATAAGTAGAAAAAAAATAGGACAATAATGCCAATTTTAGAACCAGACCTTACTCAGAAACTTTTGAAAAAGGAGAAATGACCCTGAGAGGTTCTGAATCCTAACTAATTTAAAAGGACTTCTTAGCCCAATACAGAAAAATAGGAATAAAAGTTAATTTGTTACATGTATCCTGCAATTATAATTTAATATTTTCTTTTAGTGTGACTAAAATTATTTCTATGAAAGACTTAATGAGTAAAATAGAAAAATATTTTTTTAGTAAAAATATTGTCAGAAAGCTTTAGTTTTCACACTTAAGTTAGCTGCATGACTTACAAAACAAGATTTTTGAGTTTTAGGGCTTTAAAAGAAAGAAAAAACAAAATCCACAAACAAATCCAAAAAGTAGATACGCATTGGAAACATGTTATTTTCTAAAAGAAACCACCAAAATGCTCCAATGTCAAGTTCAAAGTATGATTTTGCAGTTGCAGCCATTTTCACTTCTCAACTTGCCACAGAACCGGGGACAGGGGAGAGGGAAGATCAGGTTTGGAACACCAGATCCAGGCAACAACGAGAAATTGTCCTGTGGGAACTAAGGTCATCTAACCAGATGGTGGACGAAGACTTGGAAGATTTGGAAGACTTTCTAAAACAATATTCTGATACCTAATTGGACAACATGACCTGCACTAGTTGTAAGGAGGGAAGAAATTATTTTTAACTGTACGGAAACTGTGGGAATTAAGTAGAGCTGGTTTTGCTTTCATGATGTGCCGAAATGTTGTACTGAATAAAGCTTTGCATTAAGAGATTGGAGTGTGTTTGCTGGATTGGGTTTGTCAATCAGAACCATCTATATCCCAAATTGTATCTCACATAACAGAAGAAAAAAAACATTAGCCTTATTAGAACAAATAACTGCTTCGAAAAGAGCACTTTTTTTTTGTGAGAACAGCATAGTAAAAAGAGTTAATGCCAACATCCTTCAGTCTTGATTTCATGTTTGAGTTGTCTGCTACTGCTATTTTTTTAATGAAAATAACACATTGCACGTATCTAGAGAGACATAGATTCAAAATAGCAGAGTTGAGGGATAATCTTCATTCATTCCTCAAAGAGCAACTAATAACAGACAATTTAGAATTACTGTTGTAGTCATTTATAGTGATCAGTGTGTGTGTATATGTGTGCATTCTCATTGTGCTACCTTATTGTTAGGTTGAAAACCTAAGGAGGAAAAGGAAGAGATATTCCATTTAGACTCAAAGCTTTCCAAGAGAGGAAATCCATTTAATAGTTTTTCAGCTACCTCACCTGCACTATGTTGAATAAAAAATTTTTATTCAATAAAAATAGATAGAATAAAAAAATATTCTGGAAATGAAAATGAAAAGTTTTTTTAAAAAAATAAAAGTGTCAAGTTTGTACTTTGAACAATTTTTCTCACAACTTTTTACCTGGTGGTAGAAGAAAATCTACCATCAGTTTTAATATTGAGGCTTTCTTGTATTTAATTGTTTAAGCTAGAAACTAATGAACCCCAATAACAGCATTGCCAAAATACAAATATTTATTTTAACATCAACAGTATAATATTACATATTCAATTGTATAAAGCCTACCCATACATTACAAATCAATGGGAATTACTGTATTTAATAAAGGTAGATACACTATCTTTTTTAAGATTTATATCCCACTTTTTTATATATGTAATTCAAGGCGGTGAAGTTATCTAATGCTTCTTCCTCCTCTTATTCTCCCCACAACAACTTTGTGAGATGATTTGGGCTGAGAGAGAGCGACTGGCTCAAAATCGCCAACTGGCTTTGAGGCCTAAGGCAGGACAGGAACTCACCGTTTCCTGGTTTTTAGGCCATCAACTTAACCACTGCACCAAACTGGCTCTCTCTTTTCTGTTTACATTGATTGTTATGTTCACAAAATAGTGTACTGATACTGGAAATTATTCTTAAGCATTATCTTTAAGATTCTCTTTTTCCAGTATTGAAAGGAATTAAGAAGCAATCTCATAAACACAGTAGGTATTAATAATAGTTCTCAGGATTTTGTTTTAAACATTGCTCATAGCTCAGTTGCTATTTTTGTAACTCTGTTCCCCTCCCTTTCCCTCTCACTTACTTGTATATGTGATGTGAAAACCTTGCTCTGTATCTGATCCGTTACTGTTAAATTCTATCCATAAATGGTTTGATGTGCTGTTGAGAATGAGTTCTAGCAATTCCATTTTTGTAAAAGTTCCCAACAAACGTGATGAGCTGTCTTTTCCATCATATACCTATAAAATAAAAAACAATAAAGTTTAACGCATTAAAAAAAACGTATTTTAAAGCTTCTGCAATCTAACAGATGTTCATGTACAATTGACTAAAAATCATCAAAAATCCCAAACAAAACATAGTAAAAGAGAATAATCTTTTTCATTGCTTGCCATAGACTGGCTATGCAGCTCATTTCCATGATAACAAATTACTTCCCACCCAGCCATTTTTTTAAATAAAACAAGATTCCTTGTCATTTATCAAGTTCATCTCTTTCTGTCTTCAGAATCCACTTTGGAGTTTTTGTTTCAAAAGTTTGAAAGTGTTTCATGGCATTTCTGTGAAGATGTTTTTCTGCACATTGGTTGGGGGGGTGATAACATACACTAGTCTGATCACTGCTAAATGAATTAAAAAGCAGAATTGATGCAGCAACTCTGGCAAAAAACACTAAGTTTATTTTTAGATTGGATTGAGAAACATGAATGTATTTTTAATATTCTTAATTCATGGCATGCTTTTATAATGGCTAAAGTCACATAGAAGGAATGAAGACTTGAACTTCTGAACAGTTATGGGATAAGGGAACTAAACTCCCAAACTAAGAACCACACTGACCTGAATTTTTCAATCATGTAGACATTTCCAAGATCATTACTTGAAATGGCTAATTTCTCTTTTCCCTGATTAAACTTTTTAAACAATTCTTAATTTCAGTTGCAAGAACATAAAATAGAAAAGTACTGGATAAAATAACTAAATCTATCTATAGTTCCATTTTGATCTTTATCTGACAATAGAAGCTGGTCTATGTTATCAGCAGGTTGGAAAGACACTTTAGATAGGTTTGTGCAATTTTGACATGTTTTTATCAGCCAAATTTTAAATTAAATTTATGCCTTCCTTTGGAGGAAAGAGTCTAGGTTCTATATCCTATTACTGCTAAAGTCCACACACACAAACAGAGAGAGAGAATGAGAGAGAAAATAATACATACACAAATGAACTACTTTTGAAGTAATTTTCACAAACTTAGTGCATAAATAGGAACAATGTTAAAATATTTTTATGCAGCTAAATAAAAAATATCACACATTATTAAAATAATATTAGGGATGAATAAAGTATAACATGAAATTTCTCCTTATAATTTATTCACATTATGTTTAAGGAATTTTCTTATATATAAGAATTTATTTGAAATAGGTCCCAATGAGCCAGGTCTACTTTTAGATATTTGTGTATTGTTTTGTTGTGCAATCTGTTTCATTTTTCATATTTATATTCATACATCATTTCTGTGTCATTTCCTCATTATTCCAAACAAAAATTTCTACCATTGTAGAAAACACTACCTTCTTGCTTTGCCTTGCTTCTGCATCCCCTTCTACTCCCATCACAAATATGTGAGAGTCTCAAGAGTTTTTCCTGTTGTGAATATACAGTTCCAAACAGATAATTTTGTGATTCTATAGGTACTTTATTGCCAAGTCATAAAGGCCATTATACCCATTCCTCATTTAGTGGCCAAGTTCCATTCCAATAACCAATTCCAAGTGAAATGGTCATTAAGTGAAAGATGGGGAGAGAGAGACTCAAAGGTGCTTTTTCAGCAGGCAACTGTCTTGTCTTGTCTTGTTTCTTTGAAGACATTTCACTTCTCATGCTTTTTCAGTTCTAACTGGATGGTGAGGAATGAAAGGATTTATACTCCTTGATCATTTGCATTCTTTCAGAGAGCTGTTGAGGCCACTTAGAGCTTTATTTTGTCCTCAGGGTCACTTGAATAGTGAAAATGAGTGTGGAGCCTTCTTAACTGCAGGATGTTTCTGACTTGTGTCCCTTCACTGTTGAAGACAGGTGTAGGCTATTGGAGATGAGTCTATATTGTCAGCATCTCAAACTGAAGTGCAAATGGTTCCTGTAGTCTGCAATTTTTCTGGAAATCCATTCATACTCCCACACCATTCGAAGGGTGTTCATACCAAAATGTATAGTTAAAAGTATATAGAGATTCTCAGTCATCCAGGTCATGGTTATCCCAAAAATGCTTTTTCAGGAGACAACTGGATTTTCTTGTTTTTTTTTTTATTCGTTGAAAACATTTTGCTTCTTATCCAAAAATCTTTTTCATCTGTCTGCATGGAGTATAAATCCTTCCATTCCCCACTATCCAGGCAGAGCTGAAGAAACTTCTTGGATGAGAAGCAAAATGTCTTCAAAGAAGAAAGAAACAAGAAATTCCATTTGCCTCCTGAAAAAGCACCTTTGGGACAACCATAACCTGGATAACTGAGAATCTCTATAGACTTTTAGGGAAGGAGAGAGGGAGCCCTCTGCCAAAGATTATTGATTGGGGCCATCTCATTCAAATAATTCTCTCCACCAGCATCACTGTCAGTGACTGCATTGCTACAGATGCATTAAATTTGCAAATGTGTATAGTGCTTGGAAAATTAATTTATTATCATTTACTACCATCATATTTGCAAATGGTTGCAAACCAACCACTAAATGAGGACAGAATGTATAGAATCACAACAGATAATTCGATTTGCACTTAGAAACCTATTGGCAGCCAGCACAGTGTGATATATTCTTGATGGTTAACACATATTGCACTCAGGCTGCCACATTTTACACCAGTTATAGCTTCCAGGTGGTTTCCAATGGCAGCCCCATTTACAGCTCAGTGCAGTCGACCTATTGTGTGATGACAAGATTGGAATTACTCTTATCCTCACATGTTAGAGCTGCAACTTGCACAACTGTGATGCAATCCTGGCATGGCCTTCTCCTTCCCAGTCATGAATATATATTTCAAGTTCCAGTCTAGAGTTAGTACAGAAAGTGTAAATTTAATTGTTAAATTAATTTCTCTGCTCATTTGCCCCTACCCCCCCCAAAAGAAACTCTTTAAAAGGTTAGGACAACAAAATAACAATTTTAAACATTGCACAAATGGCCATGTCAGTTGGGCATGATGAAACATGCCATGACCGCTCAGATTCAGAAGTGCGTTGATATCATGTCTTGGCCTCATATCTGAGGAGCTAGGTTTTTAGGGTTTTTTAAAAATGAGGGCTGGGGTGTGGCTATATAGATTTCAAGGAGAATGTTATTGTAGATGGTAGGTGCTATGAAACAGAAGGTATACTAGTATGGACTAGTACATAGTTCCCTAATCTTTTCGGCTTTGCGGAACTGCGGAAGAGAGAAAAGAGAAGGGCTGGCCCTGCATATGGAGCACACATACACATGGTCACCCACTGCTCACAGTTTGAAGATATATGCATGCACGGGCCCCCTCACTTCTACAGCCTGGTTCCAAAAGGCTCAAGGCCCAGTAGTGAGCTGCAGTCAGAGGATTGGGGACCTCTGGACTAGTATACTAGTACATATTAAAAACAATAGCATTATTTAAATATCCTTGAGTGTCAGATACTGCCAATATTGAAAGACTGGTTGTGAACAGTTTCAATACCATAAAGGCCTTATGCTGGTCTATGACTATAATAAAGAGGGTCAAGTCCAGCTGAATCAGAAAGACTAACTCAGCAACAAAAACAGTAAAGGAGAGGTAATTTTATAGTGGACCACACCAGAAAGATATCAGATGGAACTTAAGCTCTGTTAGAATGTTATATGAAAAATATAGGTTATACAAAAATTGTATAAAAGTTAAAAATTATATATTTTTTTCTTAAAAAAAATAGGAGTTAGATGGAACAGATAAACCTATAGGAGTAGTACTAAAAGGTCAGAATATAAATGAATCAGTAAAAGAGAATAAAATGTATAAGCTCAAGAAATCTGCAAGTAAGCCAGACCATTAGGAGATAAAATCCATCATGGAAATCAGTGCTAGAAGCTTTGAATTATGCCTTTCTATAATCCCAGTTATTAAAGTGACTTTACTGTTTCTTTTTTTTTCTTTCCACTTTAATGGGATTGGAGCTTATAGAAATGAGGGAAAGAAGGCCTGTCTTGAAAGATATCACTGCAAAGATTTTCAAGCTATGCACTCTTCAAGTTTCAATGGCAATTAGGACCAGAATATACAGTACGTTGCTAAGTCATGTCTTAAAGTGTGAAACCACATGGCTGCATCTCTTAATGACAGAAATTTGGGCAGTCCTAGTTGCTGTTGTTACCCAGAGATCATATGAGTGGTTAAGAGAGAACTGTAATTGGAGTTCTACGAAAGCAGGCTGACAGTCAGTGATATGCTATAAGGCAGGGGTGTCAAACTCAAGGCCTGGGAGACAGATCTGGCCCATGGAGTGCTTAGATCTGGTCCACAGGGATGCCCTGGAAACAGCAAAGGATCGGCCCATGGTGCTTCTGCCAGCAAAAATGTAGCTCACAAAGGCTGTGCGTGGCCTTCGTAGTCTCTGTTTTTGTTGGCAGTGGGTTGTAGCAGGCCATCCCAGCCAAAAACGGTGCTCACGAGGGCCACACATGGCTCCTCCAAGCTCCACTTTTGCTGGCAGAGGTTTTCAAGAGGCCGTTGCAGCCAAAAATGGAGCTCAGTCTCTCTGGCAGAATGCTCAGGCCACCATAGCTGTCCCCAACATGAGTGATGCCATGTTGGCCATGCCCACCCTGGCCATGCCCATCTTCCTCCCCGAGGCCAAACAAAACCCTGATGTGGTCCGGAATTCTGCTGGATGGGTTCAAGAGCAGGCACTAATGTGTGTAGGTGGGCCAGTGAGAACCATTCCGAGCACAGGGTAGCAAAGCTCCATTGAAGGAAAAGTAATGGCCTTCCCTGTTGGCTTCTGCATTGACTTTGCTTGTGGGAAAGTGGCGGGGAAGGTTGCAAATCGTGATACTGTAACTTGACTCACTGTAACATTGTAAAATCACAAGCTTGGGACCCAGATGCTTAGCTTGTGATCACATAACTGTGGTATACTATGATAGCTGCATTTTCGCAGATGGTAAATCCTCCTTATTCAATGCTGTCATTAATTTGAATGATTGCTGGACAAATAGTCATAACCCGAGGACTATTTGTACATGTTTTTTTTTTTCACTTTAGCAATGTTTCTGTAATTTTCCCAGTAATCCTTTGATTGAGTTTCTCCAGTTCTACCATTTTTCAGTCTTTCCAGTAACTCTGCCTAATATATTAAAATACTGTACATATATGTGCATTTCTCAATAGCACAAATTAGGCAAGGGGAAGATACTGCTTATAAGTATAAGGACACATTATTTACCGTTACAAAAAAGTAGGGTAGATTATAATTAATAGTTTGCAAATTGGGCAAATAAATTAGAGAGGAGACAAAATATTTGAAAGAGGATCAAATAAGAGTGAAAATGAGAAAAAAGAAAAATGATCACATGACAAAAAAATCTATATCTCTTTCTCACAGGGATGCAGACCTCCAGCCATTGGAGGAAAACCTATTCCTCTCCAGGCTTTTCTAAATGTAGGTTTCCTATTTTGACCCTAAATTTATGCTGTCCCAGTCAACAGCATGGGTTTTTAATCTACACAAGAGGAGAAAAATATTGTATAACAGATTATGGAAAGTCAATAAGTTTTTGTTTCTCAAATATAGCAAGGAAGTCAGGACAAAATAAGTTATTACCCAGTTGGCTTGGGGCTACTAAGTCTCAAGAGTCTTGCTTTCATAACAAAATGAGAGAAGGAAATATCTTGAGGAAAGGTTGGTATACATTTAGCTATTTAATGTTTGCTTTCCTTATACTGGAATTTGAAAAGTATATATATTGCATTGTTCAGAATGACTTTAATATGCCTGCCCAGTTTCTGCACTTTGAGGCAAGCTATATATATTGTAAATTAATAAATAAAATAAAACAAATATCAGCTGTCAGTAAAACAAGGACTGAGAAGCTAGGTTGTATAGTTATTTAAATTATGCTTTATATTAGTTTTTTTTTTAACTTGGTACTCTCCAGATATATTGGGATAATATATCTGAAGAGCATCAGAGGTTCAAACTTTGGAGAAAGCGTGTCATATGTATTGTACGATCCAAGCATGGATACTCTGAAGTTCAGAACGAGGCAAAGTCACATATAAAACAAGTTAAAATTAATTTGGATTTACCATAACAAATGTCCTAGCATTTCTTTTCTTTAAGACAAAGGATATTCAAGTGGAATTTGACATATCACTAATTCAGGCATGACCCCAAAACTCAGATCTGACATTACAGAAGAAAAGAATCCAAAGAAACTTGATTGCAAGTACTAAAGCTCAGAAAATATGCTGAAATAGGATTGGATGGGTTTTAATATTGATATGTATGTGAGAGTGTGGTTAAATACTTACTTCAACAGTATCACCATCATGCAGCTTAAAAGTTCTGGCTCTTAAGTGGATGCCCTTCCCAGGTTCCGTTTCAATTTTATAGATGCATTCATGGTTGTTGTCATAATTAGATGGAAAATTTGGTGATAGCAATGTTCCTTCATTGCCAGATATACTTGCTCCACATTCAGCTAAATAAAACAGACATATTTTATAAATAAAAATGATTATCTGTTTCAATAGTTTTTTAAAAAAAAAACTTGAATATTTTTGAAACTATAAAATATCTTTTCTATATGTAAGAAAAGTATGAGTAAGTATAAAATGTCATTTGCTAGTAATTTGTTTAGAACAAAAATATTTTTTACTATTTGACATACCCATTACCACCATCTTATTAACAAGTTCCTATATTCAGATCAAAATTAATTGAATCTTTGTATCTGGATGGTTTTCCCGACATTTCTTTTCCTTTCTTTTTCATCTGCATTTTGTCTCACTATACTCTTTAAAGCAATGACATTAAGGAAATGTATACATAAAAGTAATGTTAATGAATATACATATACAGGTAGTCCTTGACTTACAGATACAATTAAGCCCAAAATTTCTGTTGCTAAGCAAGAAATCTATTATGTGAATTTTGCCTCATTTTACAACCTTTCTTGCCACAGTTGTTAAGCGAATCACTGCAGTTAAGTTAGTAACTGTTAAGTAAGTTAAGTGAATCTGGCTTCCCCATTGATTTTGCTTATTAGAAGTTCTCAAAAATTTATCACATGATCCCAGGATACTGCAACCATCATAAATATGAGTCAATTGTCAAGAATTTGAATATTGGACATGTGACCATAGGGATGCTACAACAGTCCTAAGTGCAAAAAATAATCATAGGTCACTTTTTTCATCGCTGTTGTAATTTTGAAGAGTTACTAAATGAATTGTTGTAAGTTGAGGACTACCTGTAATCATTTCTCAGCATTCAAAAATAAGTAAACAAAGAGTAAAGGACTTCCTTCTATTCAGTTTCCCAAAAAATGGACTAATAGTGCAGAAAAAGAAATTATATTCCCAAGAAAAATCTATAAGTATATTAGACATATCATTATTAACTTATATTGTTACAATATAATTTGAATAAGATGAAGTGATTTAACTCAACTGATTATTACCTATAACCAGGGGTGGGATTCCACCGATAAAACAATCGGTTTGGTGATAGCGCACTTTGCGTTTAGAAAAGCTCAAATTCCTACCTTGTAATGCAGTTCCTGTGAATCAAACAGCTGAAGTGTGGCAAACCACTCTGCCGCACCAAACAATTGCACTCTGAAACCAGGAAATAAAGGACAGGAAAGAGCAGGGGCAGGCGGGCAGGTCCACATGTAAGTAAAAGTGAACCAGTTCGGAGCCAGCTGATTGTCGGAACAAGGAGTTTGCCCGATCTGATCCAAACTGGTAGAATCCCACTCCTGTCTATAATTAGGTAATTTCCAAAATGAATTCTTAGTTTGGCAGGGCCCCAACTAATGTAGGTCACAACTGCTTTTAAATTCTTTCAATTGTAGAATAAGTACTGTAAATAACATGTTTTTCTTCAATGGAATTGTGGTGTTTGGATTTGCTTATAAACTGGCACATCTTGTACAGTACCTCATGATTGCTTATAATAAGCCACTAAATCAATAAAGCCAATGAAATAAAATACAATAAAATGAAAAGAAATGAATGATAACCATATAACTACAATAAAATTGTATGAATAACAAATAATTTGAAATATACTAGTATCAACATAGTAAATGAACTAATGTTAAATTCTCAAAGGCCCTTCAGAAAAGCCCCCTCTTGGCAGCTTTTTGGAAGAGTTAACATCATCCAGACCTCCAGGAAATATGATTCTATACAATGGGGGCACCACAGAGAAACATATTAAAGTTTGATGTTAAACATGTATTGCTCCTATATACAAAAAAAATCAACAGTTGATTTGAAGTAATGATGCTTATTAAATTCATTTTATGTCTAGACATAAATTCCAATGTTTACAACAGGATATATTTGTTTGAAGAAACAAATACGGTTTAATTTCGAGCAGTGAAAATGGATGGCAATAATGTAACTAATTACACGATTTTAACTGAAAGTGGAATGAATTTATAATCTGAACAATCCATATTCTGGACAGTCCCCAAATTAAAGGTACATTCAATGCTGCCTGCCATCTGTAATTTCAAACTTATTAAGTTTGACTAATTCAGAAAGTTACTATGCTATCTACCTTAGTGGGACTAAGAAAAAGGGCCTTCTATATGACGGCTCCCTCCCTATGGAAGTAAGACTCGTCCCACTTTGATATTTTTTCCAGAAGGCCTTAAAGACATCATTCTGTCAGCGGGCCCAGCGACCTCAGGTTGACACAGAGTTGATCAAGTGGCTGGTTTAATCTTGTTTGTTGCTGCCACAGGGGGGGATTTACAGGCTTTTATACTATGGATTTTTATTTTGTAAACCACCCAGAATCACTGAACAATGTACATTTGCTTAATAAATAAATAATAAATTTCTTTCATTGATAAATTCCAAAGAAACCATGAAAATAAGGACTGATAAAACCTACAATAAGTATCTTGGCATATGGATAATTAAAAGATTCAGAAGGTATGTACAGGAATTATTTTATTATTCTTTCATTTCATCATGTATGTTTAGATAAGAGGTTATCAGTTCATACTTAATTCCAATAATTTTATTAACCCTAAAAACATGACAGAAAAAAGCAACATTAATTAATATAATATTTGAGTAAAATAAACTTCAGAAATATATTCTGACATATTACACTTTTTCATTTTTAGCATTGTATTCAATTAATACAATTACATTTTGTAAAAAACTATTTATATTATCCAACATATCTATTATAAATACGAGCTATTTTTTAATAAAAGAGCTGCTTTATATATATAAAAAAAAAGATTTCCCATTTGTTTTTGAAAAGTTTAAAAAGTAATACAACAAATTAAAAACATCTGAAACTACTAAGGAATTTATTTTGTAATCCTGAAAAACATGCTAATACTTTATAAAACTAAATTATTATTTGTAGTATAATTTTATTAAATAAAATTTTAAGATAAAAGCAATTGAAATATTAGAAAAGTAACAAAGAAAACAAGACAGTATAGGTAATAAGCAAAGAGTAGAAAGAAAAGATTAGAAAGAATCAGCTTCTAAATTTTTGGACAGCAGTTTTAAATGTATTTATATTTTACCTGTCCTAAGGTTACATCATAACTTCCTATTTTACATAAGCTACCTTTTCTAATCTTTAAGTCCATAAATCACAATTTCATTTTTCTCTTTTTTCATCAAAAAGTCTATAAAATGTTTCTAGTTACTAATAAATGTACCTAGTAATCTTTCTCTAATCAAACAAGTTAACATTGTCATCTCCGCTGGTTCTGCCATCTTCATCAACCAATCTTCCAATGTGGATATTTCAGTCTTTCCATTTTTGTGCATATAATAGTCTCGCAGCAGTAGTCATATTTAAACATAATCTTCCATGGCTCTTTTCATGAAAGTAACATTAAAAACAAAGCTATGTACATCCAAAAGGATAAAATCACCATTATATTTGGAAGTATTCCATTGAAACTGTAGAGGAGTATTTGCTAACATATTTTTTAAAAAACCTGTGGCCTTTATTTTTTTAAAAAAAAAGCACAGCAAGATAACACTGAGTTAGAATGAAAGGAGATATTCTTCATTGTTATTTGGTAGAATAGACTATGCTTTTGAATCTTTTAGTTAAAAAGAGAAAGGTATGTTTAAAATCTTATATCAACTGAGGGCTCTGTGGTGGATTAATTGGTTTGTGGCATAAAAGAATTTTATTAGAATTAATTATTGCTTAGTAATGCAATTTCCTTCAAAGACATAGCTCATTCCTTATTTTCAAGGACTTGATTACTTTGATTATTCACATTCAAGCCATTGATTTCTAAACTAACTGAAGCACAAAAATTTAAAGTTATCTTTGGTTCTAGCTTTGATAATGAGCAGGCTTCACTTGTGAAACAACCATTAAAATGACCTATGCACACACACTTTTGTATAAGCCCACGGTTATAATAACTGATTCAAAGGAGATCAAACAAAGCTGGAAGGTACAATAGAGATTGCCAACATCTAAGATACCTTAGGAAGTATTTCCTACTTACAAGAATTTCAAGTACTAGAAGATGAAGTTAGATCAGTGCTCTGGTAATTACCAAGCTGGAAGGCTGCAAATACTGATGGAATAAATACCCACAGTAAGATGGATGATCAGGGACAAGAACAATATAAAGAAATAAAATCAGAGGCTGGGAAATTTAACTTTGGTTGAATCAAAGAAATCTCGGAACAGATGTTGTTAATTGGACAAATAGGAGAGAGAAGGTTTGTGAAGCTAACAGTTCTTGTTAGCCAATTGAACAGAGTCCAAAATAGATATGCAAAACCATACTTAACCCAGCATTCTCATCCTCTTATTAAGGGTTAACATACACTGTCCTGCATAAAGTTAGCTAGTCTGATGGTTTGAAGTTTCCATTTTCAGCTCAATAGTCCATCAGCCTCATTCAGATAAAAGATGCAAAACATGTTATGACCAGTTGTACTCCATCTCTTCCCAGACCCAATTTTTTTTCATTTTGTTCCATTGCCTCTCTTTGCTTATTGCCACAGCCATTGCCTTTTCTATCTCTTGCATCTCTTCCCACTGCTCCAGTTGGTTGCTTAGATGTCTCTCCTCCTATTTATTTTAGGTTTTATTTTTTATATCCCGCCTTTTATTTTTTCCCTTTTCTTTTTTCCACCCCCTCAGCTTTCCCATGTAGTCACTACCCTCCCCCCTTCACATTTACACATTTAAAATGTCTATTTCCCCCCCTCCACTTCTTATGTTAATGTGGGTTTTATGTCTTCCCTTATTGCTTTGCAGGTTTTCCCTTTCCCCAGCTCATAACCCAAGAGTACTTCAATCATCCTTGTCTCCCAGCCATTCCTCCCCAAGATCCAATACTACTTGGAGTCATAATCTCTGAAGAAGACAGATGTAAAAATATTTTTTTAAAATACTCCTACACAAAAGGGTTGAAGGCTGGAATAATGAAATCAGTCTTAGTGTCCAAACAATCCTTTCATCTGACATGCAGATTCTGAGGTAACCTGAGGCTTAGAGTGACTTCCTCCCACAAGAGGCCACTGGGAAAGCAGAAGAGGATTGAAGGGGAATCCTCACATGCCCTGGGTTGGACTACTACATGCAGAAAGAGAAACCAAACACACAAATATAGGTTGGCCAAGCTGAGGGAGGCATGTGTTAGAAGGTTACCAGTCAACACCAGGACTGATAGAAAACTCAATTTCATTAAAGCTGCCAAAAGGAGATACGTTTCCAACCAGCCTATACAAATTGAAAAAAAAGATAAAAATAAGATGAAAAAGAGATGTCTATGGAAATTCTCAGTCATCCAGGTCATGGTTATCCCAAATAAGCTTCTTAGATGAGAAGCAAACTGTCTTCAAAGAAAAACCAGAAAGTCCAGTTGCCTCTTGAAAAAGCACCTTTGGCACATGAAAAAGAGATAAGAAAAATATCAAAAATCATAATGCAGTTCTAGATATTGCCACACAACTCATTTTTCCAACTTTGCCTGAGCTCATCCTCTCCCAACTCTCAAAAGACCCTTCCCCAATTCTTCCTGCCCAAACCCCGACAGAATTCATTTCTTTCTCTTGATTGGCTTTCAGGAATCAGGTGACTCCCTCTCAGTTGAGTGGGTGGCTTGTTCCTTAAAGAGCCAATTGCTCCTCACTACCTAAGTATATCAGCATATGTATTTGTAAATGTTTAGAGATTATGGGTGTGAATGTGAATTCAAGAACACAAATATAAAGTTTATGTGTGTGTCCATGCATGTGTGTGTTGTGTGCTTCCTTAATTGTGGAGTTAATCTACTGCATCAAAGTCAATTCCTTTTTTTTTTCTTTTCCCCCTTTTCTTTCCCTCACTTTCCCTTTCCGTTTTCCCTTTTCTATTTTACCTCCTGTTTACTTTTGTATTTTCTTTGTATGCTATATTGTAAACTAATAAAAATGTACTTAAAAACAAAATGGTGGGACTTTTTTTTACTTTTGTTTTTAAATCATTGTTTTTTCAGAATTATTTTTACCTTGATTTTATTACCTTTATAAATAATTCAAGGCAGCAAACATACCTAATCCTCCTACCTCCTTCTATTTTCCCTCACAACAACCCTGTGAGGCGGGAAGGCTGAGAGAGAGAGAGTGATTGGCTCAAGATCACCCAGACAGGCTTTCATGCCTAAAGCAGGACTAGAACTCCCCATCTCTTGGTTTCTAGGCCTGCGCCTTAACTGCTAGACAAAACACATGACTTTATCTATATGGTGGGAATGTAATCCCAAGATACTTCTCAAAAATAACAATCATAATAATCCTGGTTTAAACTCTGTAATTATAGTAAGACTTAACAGACAGACATAAGAGAAAGGGGGAGGTAGGGAGGTTTGAAAGCCCACTTTATTTTTAGCAGCTGTTTATCTGAAAAGAATTTCCTTTCCCCCAGAGAAATAAAAGTAAAAATCAAAAAAGGCATTTGCCATCTCCCAGATTGCTAATTACAATTCTGTTCAAAGATACTCAGATAAAGAGCCCTTTCAGTCTGCTTCAAATAATTTGTGGAAAAATAAATATAGGGTTATTGGAGAGATCAAAGGGAGACTGGAAATGAAAGGGAAGGGAAAGTACACATAAAGAATCAAGAAACAAAAGATGACTCTACTAGTAGTTTATCATATAAAAAGCAACTCAGCCTTGGTTGTCTGAAGATGTATCTGATAAGTATTTCAAATTATCCAAAAAAGCTCCCTCTTAATAAAACTCAATAGAAACAGCAATAGCACTTATATACTACTTCATAGTGCTTTTATGAGCACTATGCCCTCTTTAAGCAGTATACAGAATCAGCATATTGCCTCCAACAATCTGGGTCCTCATTTTACCGACCTTAGAAAGATAGAAGGCTGAGTCAACCTTGAGCTAGTCAGAATCGAACTGCTGGCAGAATCGAACTGCTGAATTAGCCTGCAATACTGCTTTCTAACCACTGTGCCTCCAAGGGTTGAAGGTTAGAGATTCCTCTTATGGTCTCCAAGGTTCTGTAGTTACCCCAAGACTAGCATTGAAGATATCTTACTCAAGACTGAGTAGCTGTTATCTTGATCCTGCAATCCAGAGGTGGTATTCAGCAGGTTCTGACCAGTTCTGGAGAACTGGTAGCAGAAATTTTGAGTAGTTCAGAGAACTGGCAAATACCACCTCTGACTGGAGATTTTACAGTATTCTTCCCCTGCCACGCCCACCAAGCCACGCCCACAGAACCGGTGGTAAAAAAAAATTGAATCCCACCACTGCTGCAATCCTACATGATTAACTGTTCAAAAAGTAGTGATGCAGAACCATATATGTAGTTCTCTTAGTAGTGATAGTTAACCTAACCCAATTCCCTGGAATTAAATCTAGTAGGACATGCTAAATTCGCTTGCTAGTGATCACTGTTTTTCTTATTATTTATTATTATAATATTTATTATATTATTTATATTTATTATGTACTTATCACACAATAAATACATTTGCTTATGTATTAACTGTAATATCTGATAAAGCAGTTGATAATTAATTCTGTTCAATTATTAACTTTTGTAAGGCCCAAGATTCCTTCATCTGTCATCTTCTATGGAATAACAACTTTAGATAGAAAAATAGTTTTTTTTACCTAATCCAACATTTCCCCAAAGTTTGCCAGTAGAAAAACAGAGATATGAATAAAAGTACATTATAAAATATGGAGTTTATCTATAGTATTGGTTGATCTAGGAGCAGATGTCATTTGCCATTATTTACTGTAATAACTGAACAGTTTGTATTGCATTTCTTATTTCTATGCATACAGAAAGGATAATTCACTGCTTTTACATGGCTTTTTAATTTGTGAGATGACAACAGTAGTTAAAGAATGACAAGTTTAAAGAGCTTGTCAACTGCATTTCTATAAAGATATTGAAAACATTTTCGCCCAAAGTATAATAAAATTTCAAAAGCCTGTTCACTGAAGATTTCCTTTCATTTAAAATGACTTTTATGGGAAAATACTTCCCTATATATAGGTAGTCCTCTACAACTACAATTGAGCCCAAAACTTCTGTTCCTCAACAAGACATTAGTTAATTGTATGATGTTGCTTGCCAAAGTTGTTAAGTGAATCAATGAAGCTAGTAAGTTACTAATAAGTGAATCTGGCTTCGACTTTATTTGTTAGAAGATCACATGAGTTTGGGAAACTACAACCATCATAAATATGAGTCAGTTGCCAAACATTTGAATTTTGTTCATGTAACTGTGGGGATGCTGCAACAGTTATAAGTTTGACAAATGGTCATGTCGCTATTTTCAGTGCCGCTGTAATTTTGAAGTCTCTAAATGAACTGTTGTAAGTTGAGGACTAACTGTAATGTTACTTGTTAGCTATGAAATCCGCTGGACCATAAGATTTTTTCACTTGCCTCTTTCCCCAATATTCTTTTTTTGTTAAGACTGCTTTAACTGATTCATCATTCAAGACAAATTCAGGTTAGTCTACAGACTCTTTGTACGTTGAAGTCATTCCAATCCAATACATTATCAAAATGCATGGAGAACATTCAGTTACGTATCAAAAAAAAAAAAACTGCACGACTACCATCTCACCTTTAGGAATCCTAAAACTTGACATTAATAATTGCAAAATTTGCAGGGGGGTCATATGATTGTACTTTCAGCTACTGGTAGGTATTTCATGTTGTCCCTTCAAGGTTGACTAGACCAGGAAACAGACTCAATAATAAAGTGATTTCTAATTAATTGATATAGTGTTTAGTAACAGAATCTTGAAAACCTGACTGCATTTTCCATTCCCCCCCTCTTATACTTCAGGGAGTCCAGGGCGAGTCAGTTATAGATTTGTTCTAATGTTTTCATTCCCTGGGCTTAAAACATGTTCTTGAAATTGTTGCTACATTATAATGTAAAGTTATCTCTATGGCTCTCTATATTCTATATGGAATGTAAAACAACTCTAAGTTTGTAAATAACTGACCTGTTTAACTAAAATCAATGGCTTTCACATAATCAAATTTTGATTTCTCCTTTTCAAAAACTACAATAAAAGTTCTACATAATTGATATAGTTTGCTTTGATAATGTCACTCACGTATGGAAGGAAAGAGCTCAAAAAACAATTTTCTACAGGCATATCCCCACTTACCCTTTAGGCCGATCCTGTATATTATTCACATTACCTTGACTCTTAACTGGGTTAAGAAAATCCTGTCTCAGTCTCAACTTTTTCTTAAAAAAAAAAATCTCCCTTCTTATTGCCCTATTAATGCTGCCCTTGCCATGAACATTATTTATTTATTATTTATTTATTAATCAAATTTATATACCGCCCTTCTCCCAGGGGACTCAGGGCGGTGTACAGCCTATCTAAAAACCCACAAATATACAAAAATTAAAAAAGTATTAAACCAATTTGGCTGATAAATAAAAACTAAACAGGTCCCACCCCCCCACCTTAAAACCCCAATTTAAAATTTAAATACCATGGAGACCAAAATTAAAACCATTATCTCAGCCCAGGCCGGCCAGCTCAAAGAGCCAGGTCTTCAACGCGCGCCTGAAGGCCCTCAGGTCCGTGTCAGTACGAAGCTCCGGTGGCAGAGTATTCCAGAGGGCGGGGGCACCCACAGAGAAGGCCCTACCCCTCGGCGCCGCCAGACGACACATAGCGGCCGACGGCACCCGGAGCAGACCCTCTCTGTGGGAACGCACTGGCCTGTTGGAGATCACCGGCAGAATGCGGTCCTGAAGATAACCTGGTCCTATGCCATGGGTCGCCCTAAAGGTCAAAACTAGAACCTTAAAGCGAACCCGGAGAGCCACCGGCAACCAATGCAGCTCGCGCAGAAGTGGCGTCACATGGGCGCTACGCGACGCCCCCATAATCATCCGCGCGGCTGCATTTTGCACCAGCTGGAGTCTCCGGATGCTCCCTGCGGGGAGCCCCATGTAGAGGGCATTACAATAGTCCAGGCGAGAGGTGACAAGGGCCTGAGTGACCGTGCGCAAGGCGTCCCGATCCAGGAAGGGCCGCAACCGGTAGATCCGACGGATCTGATGAAACGCCCCCCTGGAGACGGCCGCGATGTGATGTTCAAGTGATAGCCGTACATCCAGGAGGACACCCAGGTTGCGAGCCCTCTCTGCGGGGGGCAAAACTTCCCCCCCGATAGCCAGCAAAGGTGTCAGCTGGCTATATCGGGGCGCCGGAAACCACAGCCACTCGGTCTTGGATGGGTTGAGCCGAAGCCTGTTCCCGCCCATCCAATCCCGCACGGCCTCCAAGCACCTGGACATAGCCCCCACAGCATCGTTGGGGTGGTCTGGAGTAGAGATGTATAACTGGGTGTCATCTGCATATAGATGACACCTTACTCCAAGACCACGGATGATCTCGCCCAGCGGCTTCATATAAATGTTGAACAAGAGGGGAGAGAGGACCGACCCCTGAGGCACCCCACAAAGCAGGGGCCTAGAGGTGGATCTCTCCCCCCCCGCCAACACAAATTGCGAACGGTCGGAGAGGAAGGAGGAGAACCATCGAAGGACGGTTCCACCCATCCCTAACCCCTCCAACCGTCGCAACAAGATACTATGGTCGATAGTATCGAAAGCCGCCGAGAGGTCTAATAGGACCAGGACAGAGGAGAACCCTCTGTCACGAGCCCTCCAGAGATCATCAACCAACGCGACCAATGCCGTCTCAGTGCTATGTCCAGGCCTGAAGCCCGATTGGGACGGATCGAGGTAAGTAGCTTCCTCCAGGTACCGGGGGAGCTGACGTGCCACCACACTCTCAACAACCTTCGCCACAAAGGGAAGGTTGGAGACCGGACGATAGTTATTTAAAATAGCCGGGTCCAGGGAAGGCTTCTTGAGGAGGGGGCGCACCACCGCCGCCTTCAAGGCGGTAGGGAGCACCCCCTCTCTCAAGGAAGCGTTGACAATCCCCTGGAGCCAGCCTCGTGTCGTCTCCCTGGCGGCCGAAACCAGCCAGGAAGGACACGGGTCCAATAAACAGGTGGTGGCGTTCAGACCCCCCAGCAACCTGTCCACACCCTCGGCGGTCACAGGATCGAACTCCCCCCAGATAACACTCTCAAGACCTGCCCCGGACACCTCCCCCGGGACCACCCAATTGGAGTCGAGCCCCTCCCGAATCTGAGCGATTTTATCATGCAGAAATCGGGAAAACTCCTCTGCCCTACCCTGCAAGAGGTCATCCCGCGCTCTCGGTTCAAGAAGAGAGCGGGTCACTCTAAACAGGGCGGCAGGGCGATTTTCTGCTGATGCAATAAGGGCGGAGACATACGAAGATTTCGCCGCCCCTATCGCCACAAGGTAAGTCTTAATATGAGATCTCACCTGTGTTCGGTCAGACTCAGAACGACTCGCCCTCCAAATGCCCTCTAGACGTCTTTAATTATCACAATAATTATAGTTCTTGCCTTATAAATGCAAGTTGCTTGTGTGACCCTTTAATAATATAATTTCCATCAGTTTTCCCCCCTTTTCTCTGAGCTTTTTATTTTACCTGTGCTTGGAAGAAAGATGAGGAGGAAAAGCCCATTTCCCCTTTATCCATCATCTGAGGTAGAAAGATTTCACCCTCAACTCCCAAATAACGTATGAGCTTTTGGGGAACTGGAGGTGAAACCCTTTAGTGATAGGAAAAATGCTAAAATAGTACATCAAGTCATTAAAAAAATATAAAAATATAAATAGAATATTAGAGAAATACTGTAATTTAAAAAGTTTCTGGCAAGTTTCATACTTCTTTTGCAAGACTAGATTTATAGTGATTGTTCTATTATGCCACCTATGGAATAAGTCTAAAAAGAATGACAGGCTATAGAATGCATTGATTCATCATAAGAATGATAGTAAAAAAATTAACATTCATTTATACACATACAGACATACACACACAAAGAGTTTGGCACAAGATATTGATAATCCTGAAAGAACAAAACTTATAAATTAGTAACTATAATCAGTACTATTTTTCTGTTTATGATTTATTTATTCTTTTTCTGTTTATGATTTATTTATGCATTCAAACTCATATAAACTTACACACGTGTTAATTATTTCTGAAAAAAATTAGGAATGTTCAACCTAACAATTAATATGAATAGTTGCTTTATGAAGGCTTCTATATCCTGGTAAATAATATGTACAATCAAAACGTAAACATTTATAGACTGCCATTCCTTGATATATTTATTATTTTCAAGTCAGAAAAACAGCTGTTGGTACCACAGTTATTAATTTAACTATTATTTTAAAACTAATTTTAAAAGTATTGCTTAATCAAATCATTTGTTATCATCAATAACCAGAAAGAAGTATTTAAAAGCATTTCCTGAGTAATTTAGCAAACTACAATGTAATGTACACATCAATGCCACATAAATTAATGGGGTTTTTTCCACACCTTTAAGTTTTGCCTGCTTCACGTGCCAGAAACAATTGGATGAATGAAATGAAAGCATGTGACCACCTACCCACACACCTTGGCAGAGGTGCACTCCACACACGACGGCCACCACCCAGACAGATCAGCTTGATCGCACCTTCCAAACGATATCCAGGAAAACAAGAAAATGTCAGGGAGTCTCCAACTTCAAAATGGAAGCCTATGCGTCGACTGAAGGCAGGAACTCCGGGGTCATCGCAAGGCTCCAGGTCATATTCTTCCAACAAGAAATCAAAAGCAAAGATGAAACAAAATATGCTAAGAATAAATACCTTGCTTCCCCCACCCAGTGCAAAAGGAACTTAGACCTCCCAGAGCAATTGGTTAAATTGTATAGTGATTTCAATATTTAATGCAGAGATATTTGCTAAATGCATGCAAGTAGTCCTTGACTGAAAACCATGACCTTTCGAAGTTACGATGACACTGAAAAAAGTCACTCATGACTATTATTCACATTTATGACCATTGCAGGATCCCCATGGTAACAGGATCAAAATTCAGATGCTTGGAAACTGGCTCATGTTTATGATAGCTGTAGTGTCCCAGGTTCATGTGACTATCTTTTGGGACTCTCTTACAAACGAAGTGAATGGGGAAGCCAAATTTGCTTAACAACCGTGTTACTCACTTAACAGCGGCAATGATTTACTGAGCAGCCGTGGCAAAAAAGGTAGTAAAATGGGGCAAAACTCTCTTTAAAACTATCTTGATTAGCAATTGAAATTGTGGGCTCAACTGTGATCATATGTTGGTGAGTACCTGTACCTGCTTTCCTATTATAAATAATATTATGAACAGAATCTCCACAAGTAGCAACAGCTGATTGACCTCATCTAGGTCTGGAATGTTAAGTTGGGTTGAGGTCCATTAGTACTTGAATGAAAGACTACTAGTGAATTTTAAGAGGAAAGATAGATAGATAAGATAGATAGATAGATAGATAGATAGATAGATAGATAGATAGATGCATATCTCCCAGAAGAAGGCAAATGACAAACCTCTTCCATATTCATGGACATCCTGAAAGTAAGTTGTTTTGGTTGAATGACAAAATGATAGCAATCATGGGTGAGGTTCTACCAGTTCGGACCATTTCAGGGGAACTGGATATTTATTTATTATTTTGATTTGTATACCGCCCCCTCTCCCAAAAAGGGACTTGGGGCGGTGAACAGCCACAATAAAAACATACAATTAGAAAAGTTAAAAAAGAGTTTAAAATTAATTAAATAGATGGCTAAGACCAATAAAACCAATAAAAGATTAAAACCAAATTAAAAACCCTACTCATAAAGTTATGCCAGACCGGCCTGTTGGGTCTTAAGTGCTCGTCGGAAGGCCCGTAGGTCAGTAATGGCTCACATCTCTGCCGGTAGCTCATTCCAAAGGGAGGGTGCTCCTACAGAGGCATCCTCAGGGCTGCCAACCGACATCAGCCAGCCTGTGGCACCCCGAGGAGGTCAACCCTGTGGGAGCGCACTGGCTGGCGGGAGGCCGATGGTGGCAGCAGGTGGTCCCGCAAGTACCCGGGTCCCAAGCCATGGAGCACTTTAAAGATGGTCAGTAGTACCTTGAATCACAACCAGAAGGCCACCGGAAGCCAGTGCAGCTCGCGCAGGAGTGGTGTAATATGGGAGCTCCGAGAGCCCTCAAGATCACCCGCGCAGCCGCGCTCTGCACCAGTTGAAGCCTCCGATGCTCTTCAAGGGGAGCTCTATGTAGAGAGCATTGCAATAATCTAGGCGGGAGGTAACGAGAGCAGAGGTGACTGTGCGCAATGCACCCCGATCCAGAAAGGGCCGCAACTGGTAGATATTAAAGTTACATTTGGTCCACCAAATCTATATTTCAACTGACCGGCTAGCCCTGCCCACCCCACCCTGCCCACCCCAGGAGTCTCCACATGATGGGGGTAAGTGCAGAGTCCCCATGGAGGTTCTGGGATGGGGAAAAACAGGCCTTCTGAAAGTTCGGAAATGGGCCTGTTTCCAGCTCAGAGGGCCTCCAGAGCCCTCCTTCACCCTTGGGAGGGTGAAAAATGGCCCTCCAGGAAAAACCAGAAGTAGTTAAATGGGACTGTTCCTGGCTTCGGGTGGGCCTCCAGAGCCTGGGGGAGGCTGTTTTTGCCCTCCCAGAGGCCCGGGGGAGGCATCCAGATCCTTGGGAGTGTGAAAACAGCTTCCCACAGGCTCTGGAGCTGGAAACAGGAAGTTCTGGTAGGCACGACCACCATGGCCACGACCACCGAGCAACTGGGCAGCAAACCGGTTGCTGGGATTTTTGAATCCTACCCCTGATAGCAATTATTATATCAATCCACACCTCACAGTTTAAACAATTTCAGGCCATGTTTGGGATCCAAATCCAAAATACTGAAGTTCTCAATATGAATCATGATACACTTTGCTTGTCTTTATATCACTGCTATTCATACCAGAGAGCTAGATCCATATTGCTGTCAAGAAAATTACAAAAATGCCATGGAGTCATCAAAAGTCAATTTCAAATCTAGGATGCTTTTATTTTATTCAGTTATATGACAAACAGCATAGGACATACAAATGAAAAAGAAATATTGCAGGTGTACATAGAAATGGTGTAACCTTGTGTCTCTTGTTTCAGCATAACATTGTAAGGAATATTGTAACATGGTAATGTGCTAGAAAGCAATAAAAGAAGAAATGAATCTTTCCAAGAAGAAAAGGAAAGGAGATTTCCCTTAAAGGCATTATCTTTTTTCTTTATGTAGTAGAGGGCTGTCAAACTTGCAGCCCACGGGTCCTGGCCACACCCCCGCCTGGTTTAGCAAAGGGGGAAAAAGTCCCAATACATCACGTGTCAACACCATGACGATGCGAGTTTGACACCCTTGATGTACTAGCTCACAATGGAAGGAGCAGGAGCAAAGCTGCTTTCAAAGGCCTTCCAATTCCACATTATGTTATATGGATCAACATATTATTTCCATATGCTTCAAATTGCTTCAATGCATCAGAAGTGTTTTTAGATAATTCCTGCCTAGCAGTAGCACTGGATGCTTCCAGTGGTGAGCTGGATTTTACCTAAAGTTATACAAGCCTAATGAACATAAATAAATGTTGGAAATAGCTTATGCAAAGCACCTTAGGACTTTGTCTATCTGTCAGCAGGATAAGTCGCTGAAAAGGGAACAAAAGAGGACTAAGTTTGGTTAAGAGGAAGAAGCTGATGAAAGAAAGTCAAGTTACAAAATAGGCAGGAAGATATGGAGGAAAAAAAATACTAGAACAAATTCCTCTCATCTGAGCAAAATGGTTGGATAGCAAGTGGGGATGCCAGTGACTGCTATATACTTAAACTTTCCTTCGCCTAGTCACTTGACCTAGTTTTAGAAAGAAGTTCAGAAAGCCTACTGTCCAGGTTTTCTCTACTTTACTTTTAAAAAATTAACTGCATATAGATTTAAGCATATACAAGAGATTAATCATGGGAAATTAGGTAGAATGCATAGGAAATGGAAAGTGGGCAGATTTGCTTTTTCTATCTTGATTTCCATAAAGACACAAACACACTGATGCTCACAAAACAGTTTATCTACTACAGTGTCTTGCAACAATGGCAACCCGAAGTCTGCTTTTCCCTTTTGTTTGTTATACTGCTCAATCCCTTGCATGACACCAAATTTAATGATGAAGCACTTTTCAGAATGCCAATTATTGTATTGGCAACTAGATTAGACCAGCATTTGCCATGAGTGAAACAAAAAAAGAACTCTGATTTGGTGTTAAGGAAGGAAGCCAATACTTCATCTGCTGAACTACTGCAATGACTTAAGGGATTACAGTGTTTGCCTAAAGAGTGTTGATTAGTAGCTGACAAAAACATATCAATAAATGTCCCTGAATTTTAAACATTTTCTTAGCAATGTACCCACCCGCCACTATTTTCTTCAAGTTTTCATCCCTCCCTCCCTCCCTCCCTCCCTCTCTCTCTGATAAATCAGTGTGAATTAATATGCACGTGCAGACTCATCTTACTGCATAGAACTGCAGTCTCTGAAAGTCAAGCCAGTAGGGAAGCCAAAATAAGTCTTGCAGAATATCCCCCCAATATATTTTTGTGGTCAAGGAAAAATAGTTTTTATACAGTAAATCAGGAAACATGCAAAAACAAACACATAGAGAGAGTCTTATACATTGCTTTGTAAACATAATGCACTGATCCTAGCAACTGCTAGTAAAAATACATGGTGAAATATCAAGTACAAGTTAAATAGAGTATTTTTCTAGAACGTCAATATTTTAGAAGCGTGCTATGATCACAAACCTTGAAATAAGAAATCAAGTAAATTTGCCATGCAGCAAGATGATCAGCCTTTATGTAGTTCTGAAACACTATTTCAATATTATCGCCATAGCTTTTCTCTCCCTTTCTAGAGTTCTATAAATATATTTGGCCAGTTAAGTAGGTAATAATCAATTGGAAGATGATAAAAAAGTAGTGCCAGAAATGTACAAATCCATAAAGTAAAATATTAAGTGCAAATAGGCTGCGAAAAAGGTGGTTTTAGTGAGATTTGTGTTGGTGTAATGAAGGATTTCACTTTTACTTTGATAACATCTTCTCTGGGAAATCTCTCTCAATACGTTTTTCCTTTTAACTCTGATGGTCATTGAATCTCTTAATTATGAATTATTTCTTCTACTTTCTTACTCTTTGTATTATACTAACATTATATAACCTGTATTCACATTGTTTCAAGATATAGAAAATACTGAAGCTTTTTTTGACCATTTTTCCTTCTCTCATCTGCTTTTCTAATATATTTCTCTCTTTTTATTTCATATTCTCACAATCTAATTTGCAGATGGCACAATACCTTGATCTATGTGCAATTATTGCAATTATTGTAAAACTTCAATATGTTATTACATTTATTACAGTTCAGATGTAACAATGTATTTATCTCTGTGTTAATTAAGTAGTCTAAATGAACAGATTGGTTATTTTTAAAACATTAGTGCTGGTTTATTTTATTTTCTTATAGTAAATATTGCGCATAAATCTTTTTTCCCTAAGTAAACACCAGCATCCTTGAGCCTAACTTCAATATCATATTGAAGTTTATTTTATTTTTTTATTTTCAGTAATCTTTTTCTGATAATGGAATTACACTAATGTGAGAATAGAGCTAAATCAATACAATGCATTATTCCTGGCAATAAAATTGCTACTTCCACATAATAAAACAGAAAAACGTCAACACAGTTCCCTTGGCAACAGGAATGCATTCAGATCACTAGTTGGGCTTGTGAGTTAGTAACAAAGATTAACTGACTAGGAGAGATTGTCACATTCATCATATGATCTTTTAAAAAAAAAAGGATCACACCATGTAAAAGCCATATGTATATCTAAAAGCAAAAATGCATCTGCCTGTGATTTCAAACGGGCATGAGGTAAAGGGCAAAACATGTTTTAAAGATATTTGTTTCTTCTGTTCAAAAGTCTCTTGGCTAGGTTTATCTCAAAAATGTTCTGTTTCTGACGAATGGACACAGAATGAGTTACAATATGGTTTTCCCAAATGGTTTTGAAACTCATAAACTGAAACTCTAACTAAACTGGATAAGACTATAATATATTATCTGTAGTGTTCTCTCTTTAATTTTTCTGATCCTTATTATGATTCCAGATACTTTATACTCTACAGCTCTATCTGTTCTTGTTGCCAGTTTGTTCCCAGGCACAATTCAATAGCTCCCATTAAACCCTAAATGTCTTGGGGTCAGGATGCATGCAAAATCACTTTTTCCCATACTGCTCTTTCATTGCAAACCTCTCATGAAGAAGGCATATGGCTGATTGTAATATAATATAGGATTTCTCATTAACTTCTTCTATATTGATAGCATAGACTATGAAATGCAGATATTTCCATCTCTGAATATCTTTTCTCAAATAATAAAAACATTTTTATTCTGGCAGAATGTTGTCTGTTAAGTGCCTAATATTTAAGCAAGGCAGTATTTCTATTTTGCTTCTGTTTCTTCAAATAATTTTTATTTTATCACACTCTGACCTTCAACTTCACGGAATATAGCTTATGCATATGTATAGAAAAGTGAAATGAACATCTTTCTATGAATAGATTGAGTAAATTGGAGAAACATTACAACTTACTCCATTATTTCCTAGTACCTATCTCTTCCCACTTATGATTATAACCATGTTGCTTGTATCTTTACATTTTATATTATTTTATTTGTTTCCTAGTATGATTTGATTGCTTATTACTAACCTATGACTATCACTGTGTTGTATCTTATGATTCTTGATGAATGTATTTTTTTCCCTTTATGTACATGAGAGCATATGCACCAAAGACAAATTCCTTGTGTGTCCAATCACACTTGGCCAATAAAGAATTCTGTTCTGTTCTGTTCTATTCTATGTAACAAGATATTTTTATTGGTTTTCAAAGTAGCAACTGTCATTTTATGCATAACTTTCTAAAAATAGATTTAGTTCAATCAAGAAGAATGAAAAATTTACAACAACTTCAAAAGGGCTTTGAATTTGTCTCAGTGAAGACACACTGATGCCACAGAAACGAAGCAGTTTTCTTTGATAAGGCACATGCTTTGCTCTGTAAGACATTTCATGTTTCTTTGCGATCTGAACTAACATTGGCAACAGCCAGAAGACAGTTGAAAAAGCATTTGACTTAGGCAGGGTAAAACAGTATCTGCTCTACCAATGAAATGGTTTTGAGAAGGTGCTTCACTTAAGATTTTGTCAAAGCCAAGTAACTCTTTGAAGATATATTCAGTGGTATCTTCTATTACTAAGCCTGAACACAATTCCAAAAACTTGAAAAAGAAACCCTGAATCCTAGCCATTTTGTCATGATTCTAACATTACAATTGGTGATAAGGTTAGGCCACTTGGGTACAAATAAGGAGAGGTGAGTTCTAATCCTGCCTTATGAACAAAATAATCTGGATGAATTTGGGTCAGTCAAATTCTCTCAGCCCCAGGAAGAAGATGAGGGCCAGAGACTTCTGTAGTCATGCCAAGAAAACTGCTGGGACAAATCCAGGCTGCTGACATGAAGGGATATCTGGATGTATGCACACATGCATAAACATACAAATCCTCCAGCACATTCTTCCATGTTACAGTATCTCTTTTTATATATATTTATAAACCTGGTAAAATACTAAAAACATCTTCAAAAATATTAATCAATTAGTTGTTTAACCTATCTTAGATCCAAAGCAGTGTGAAGATAGTGATAATGAAGTATGTATGTATGTATGTATGTATGTATGTATGTATGTATGTATGTATGTATGTAAAGAGATATCACTATAAATAGAAGTAAATACATATGCATTGAGCTGATAACACTTTAAAAAGAAAAGTATCAAAGAACTAGATTAAGCAGTTTATTAGTCAACATGTAGAACCTAAATACCGCTTCATATTTGCTATTTAATCATAATATAAATAATTGACAAAGCAACTATTTGCACATCTTTACCTGAAAATGTTATATTAAAACCTTCATAGGAGATGGAAAAGTCAGAAATGAATCGAAGTTGTGCAGTAAAGTTCCCAAAGAGCCCAGCTTTAATGGTTGGAGGTAAAACAGATCCTGTTAATCTTGCCACGGGTTCAGTAAAGCTCCCATCTTCTGTGATGAGCAAATAGTCATGGGAGCTCTCCAGGTGAAAAGTATGGAAGATCAGTTGAACACCTAGAAGGATGAGAAAAGAATGTTTTGCTTTTGGGGTTTGGGATAACTTAAATATGGCAAACTACTTTGCAATCAGAAATCTTGAAATGAACCACTGATAATCCTAGAAGGCTAAAAGTTTAGCATTGATTTTAGTTCCACCATGAGAATCCCAGCAAGTAAAATGCCATACTTTCCTCAGTCCTAAAGCTGCCATTGCCTCTCCTTTCCTCCAAAATAAGACTTTTGAGTCAGGGAAGGGAATGTCAGTAGGCACATTTATCATGGTAGATGCTCAAAGAGCCATATCATATAGCCAAGTCACATCTCAAATCCTATGCAGCTGTGGCCTCTCCACTTCAGCCTGTGCTATAGTGCTTGCTATAGTTCTACAATGAGTGAGATCAATTGCTACTGCAATTAAGAGAGCAGCTACTGCCAAAAGTTTTAGGCCTCAACTGTGTATTTTATTCCAAAATTGATTTTGCTCATGGTGAGCCATTTCTGTTCATAGTAGAAACCCACTGCTACTATTGCATATTTATTATATCATGGAATATTCATTGGTAATAGGTAATATTCAAAACAGATCATATTGCAACAGTAAAGAAAATAAAAATTATTTACCAATCTCTACTCTAACCCTAAGCGTATTCATTGTCATAACCATTTTATATTATAGCTGGAAAATGCTCAAAACCAATATATTTTGTATGTTTACTTATAATCTGGCATAAGAAAAAAATGTGGATAAGATTTCTGTTTTCAAAAACTATTGGCCTATGACAAAAGCATTTTTTTTTATTTATCTCACAAGTAATGAAGCGAAAACATGCTTTTGTGAAATCTGAACCACAATTTTAAGTTACATTTTGACATAAATAAATTATACATGGATGTATAAAAGCTTTCTGTGTTGGTGGGATAATTGATAATATTTTAAAGTCATGAATCTGAAATCAATGAATCTGTAATCTCTATTAATGATCAGTGACTCATTTTCTTTGAGATTTTCATCTAAGATCTGTCCTACAAGTATGTTAATAAGGATAAAATTGAATTATTTGTTAGATACATATCTTGCTTCCTGCAAAGATTGCAAGGCAATATACAAAGCACTCCCTCTTCCATTTTGTCTTTACAGCAACCCTATAAAGTAAGTAAAGTTGCAAAGAATAATTGTCCCAAAGCCATTAACTGAGATTCTAGGGCTGAAGGAGGACTTGAATATGTCTTGCCATTATTTGTCTAACACCTAACACTTCATAAACTGACTCACAAGCAGTCTTCTTGGAAACATTGCTCCTGTAAGATATTTAACAGACTTTTAGCTTACATCCTAAGGCAGTGAGCCTAATGAAATGTATGCAAATCACCCTTGATCACCATTCCCTAATTTGAATTAAAAACATACTGAAACAAAATGATAATTGACAATTGCCAAATTATTAATATGATCTTGCTTATTTCTGAGTTTGAGATAAAAAGGAGAATAAAAACAACAGAACTGGCTATCTTCAACAGCCCTAAAGTAAGTTAATATGATTGTGCTTTAATTTCTTGTCTTTCAAATAATTTAAGTAACCATGGGTAAGTTTGCATTTTTGATTAAGGCATTCTCTTTGTGGGATGCCATTACACAATATTCTTACCTTTGCCATGAGAAACTTCAATTGTCCATGTGCAGTTTAAAGAATTAGGATAAAAATCAGGAAACCCTGGTGACAGAAGAGTTCCACTCCTTCCATAAATATAGCCACCACATAGAGCTGATTCAAAAGAAAATAAATTCCAACTTAAAATTAAGAGGTATGATTAAGTTCTTTATTTTGGGAGACACATTATGAACAGGTACTAATCAATAGTGTAAAATTTGCCAGGAAGGAAGGGAGAGAGGGAGGGAGGGAGGGAGGAAGGAAGGAAGGAAGGAAGGAAGGAAGGAAGGAAGGAAGGAAGGAAGGAAGGAAGGAGGGAAGGAAGGAAGAAAACTATATGATTCCGATTCCACATACTCATAATAGGTTCCTGCTGAATTAGAAATTTTATAAACATCATCACAGCAAATGAACTGATTAGCAACACAGTAGTAGTCACATTAATGTGTACATCTGCATTAAAAGTCTACTTAGAATTTGACTGTCTTGTTTCCTTGGCAACCTGATAGTAAAGAATTTTACAAGAATATATATCAAAAAGAATAACAAGAGAAAAATAGAATATGTTGGTCTCTATCTGAAAGATAGCTGGTTACATTGTCAAATGCAGTGTGTAGATAGTGTGTAGACAGCCAGAACTGGTTTGGTGATCAAAAGGGAATAAGATTGCACAGCAGAAAGAAACAGTATCAACTCCAAATTAGTTTCCTATCTTAATTTTCTTTGAGTTATAGATTAATTATGAGTGCTTGATATTACGATCTGTAAAAACAAATACCATTTTAAATTTATTTGATTGCCTTTGATCTAGGCTTAGGGCCAAATATATGAAACAACTTTAGGATACTCTTGTTGCACTGTTTCATGAAAGGCATGTTGGAGTATAGATTTTTACATTCTTTTCTCATCCTTGGTTTTCAAGGAACAACACAGCTGTGTTATTATTTTTATCTCTGTGAAGATTAAAAGAAATAAAATAGGCTATGGCCCAATAAAAATCTTGTGAAAGATTATTAATCACAATAACTGCTCAACTTTGCAAAATAAATGACATGTAGTTTGACAACAGCTATAATTTAGCATTTTTTCTATATCTTTATGCTTTAATGTTTATCTAATATATTTTCTAAATGCTGCTATCCTGACATATTTGAACTCAATAGTCCAATGAGAACATGCAATAAAATTCTACATTCAAAATGCAGGTTTTTTGAGAAGGATGCAAAAAGATTCCTAGATAGCATGCTAGATTAGAACAGCTTTGACAGATAGGTCAGTTCAGAAAGATTCAGGTCTACTGCTTTTCTAAAAAAAATATCTGCATCATTATATTTCCAGTGAAGCCACAATCCAAAATAGCATGGAAGGCAATCAGAAGTGACTAAAAAGCAGGGTATGCTTGCAGCAACTGGTAGTAGCCTATAGAAGCTTGAGAGATTTCAACCTTTGTGCTAGTTGCTATCAAAGTAAACCCCATGTTATATGCAACAAAGCTTACATTGGGGGAAGATGCAAAATATCCATTTTGGATGAGAAAGAGGAAAGAAGATAACTCACCTTGCCTTTGGGAGGAGTAAGAAAGAAAGGCTATCATGTGGCTATGTCTTTACAGAATGATTAACAGGTCATTTTCAACCTCAAATTAAAGGGTTGTGTATTTCTCTCTTTCCTACCTTCTCGCTGTCTCCAATCCCCAGCAACCCTTTATCTAAACAGTACTGGACAATAAATAAGCGAGACTGTATTTGAAATATGTAGGTGCCTCTCTATTTGTTCTAAATATTGATTGCATTCATTGATTGCAAGCTGGGTGGTACAAGAAAGGGTTCAACATAACTAAGAAAAGCTATCCCATCTTTATATATATATATATATATATATATATATATATATATATATATATATATATATATATATATATATATATATATATATATATATATATATATATATATATGTATATAATATATATATATATTATATACACATATATATATGTGTGTTTATAATATATAGATAGATAGATAGATAGATAATAGATAGATAGATAGATAGATATAGATATATATATAGATATAGAAATAGATATATATAGATATAGATATATAGATATATATTAGTTATAATATATAAAATATATTATATATTATATATATATATATATATATATATATATATATATATATATATATATATATATATATATATTTGTTTTCGGAGGTTTTCGCAGGTATTTGTATGTGGATCTTTGGTTCTTCGGGTTTTCTCCCACGTAGAATTGGAAATATCTAGGCGACGTTTCGATGAAGTCTCATTCATCATCTTCAGGCTTGCGTCTTCGGCCTTGTGCTTCTCTGAGTAATGTGCGCTTGCAGCTGCTTCTTCCTTTTAACTACTAGTGGGGGTGTGACTTGATTGGGTGGGGGCTTGACTGTGTTCTGATTGGGTGGGGGTGTGTTCAGAACACAGTCAAGCCCCCACCCAATCAAGTCACACCCCCACTAATAGTTAAAAGGAAGAAGCAGCTGCAAGCTCACATTACTCTGAGAAGCACAAGGCCGAAGGCACAAGCCTGAAGATGATGAATGAGACTTCATCGAAACGTCACCTAGATATTTCCAATTCTACGCGGGAGAAAACCCAAAGAACCAAAGATCCATATATATATATAATATACATATATCCATATATATATATTGGGCACTAACCTTATTTAAGTATTTTCAAACAATGTTTAAATTAAAGTAACTGACTCTATATATTTAGATCAATTACAACATGACTTTCAGAATATTCTATAGCTCTATAGACATATAACAAAGCACATAATCCTATCTGTCCTTCTAGATGTGTCATTAAAGTTTTCTAAAGGACACTTCCATACAATATGGTTCAGCATTCTGAAAAATGTTGTTATGTGCTGAAAACTTTGTCCTCCCTTTGAAATGTATACACCTCAACTAACATTCTGAAAAGGAAGCTGATCTGGCTAATTAGCTCCAGGTACTTTTAAGAAACTTGCAACACAACAATAAACCTTTCCAAACATACTTTTGCTTGTTTTGTATCAATTGATTCACAACCTCCTGAAAATTCATTAGCCAAAAACCTGTTCCTTTAAAATTGATTGACAATGATTTTTCAAAAGGAGCTATATAGTTATGAAATATCTCTGATCTAGAGTCTTTTAAGTACTGCTATCTTTTATTTAAAGTTGCAAAATGTCATTTATTCACCAAAGCTTTTTGCTGAATGAATCTTATTTTTTTTGCTGAACTAAGTCTTCCTAAGATATTTAGATGTTCTGGTATAAATTAATTATATTGTTTTTATTAATATGTAATAGTATAGTATAATACAGTACAGTACAGTACAGCATAGTATAGTATAATATGCATTGTTACAAAACATATTATGCTTGTTTTATCAGTCAGTTTGTGAGATGTGGCTCAGAAAAGATAAAGTAAGTAAATAACTGCTACCATAATTACAGCATAAAATTATACATTATTTTGCTTTTATGCTTCCCAGGAAGCCATACATCAATGGTAACAGGTAAGGCAGAGGTTCTTACGTACACAAAAGGAGTTTCAAAAACAAATAACCCGAATAATTCTATTTTTCTGTACTTTATTAATGCATAAAACATGAAAAGATGGAATTGTGATACTGTCCTTATTTTGATAGTATCTTTAGTTGCTTACCATCACAGCTAGGCAATGCATGATTCCACTGATGGTTTCTTTCACACACAAGTGGCTCATCATCACTCAGAGTATACCCTGGATCACAGCTAAATGTTACTGTGGATCGGATACTGAAATTATTCCCAAGACGGTGGCCATTTACTGGAATTCCTGGGTCAAGGCAAGAGTCGGATTCCAGTGTGACACCTGGTCAGGATAGAGAAAACAATTCCAAGCAAAATTAGATTTTAAAAAAATTCCAAATATTTTTTGTTACTGTTATTTCCATATTTCCGTTACTTTAAAAAACGGGACCAAAAAACCTCCAATACTGATTAAGGAAGCAAATAATTAATGAATATCAAAATATATATCTAACAAATGACATTCAATTTTCCTGTTTTATTTCTTTAAATTATCCTCTCACTTGGATTTTATCTTTTTGTCTTTTCATAACAGTGAGACAATTAACCAGTGGAACAGCTTGCCTTCAGTGCTTCATCACTGGAGGTTTTTAAGAAGAGGCTGGACAGCCATTTGTCTCAAATTGTATAGGGTCTCCTTCTTGAGCAGGGGGTTGGACTAGTTGACCTCCAAGATCTCTTCCACTCTATACTGATTGATTGATTTTATTTTTTGGAAAAGCAGATTTGATTTGTAGAAAACCCAATGACATTTTACTCAGCAACACTGTGAGAGGCTGCAATGTGATAGTCACAGGGTGAAGTTGGTCAGTCTAAGCATTGGTTTTCTAATCTTTTAAGTTACAGTTTAATCAAAAAAAGTCAAGATGAGAGTGGAGATGGGTCCTCCAATCTGCAAATTTTGCTTTCTAATATATCACCCTTCCCAAATAAATCAGAAAGGAAACATGACCTGATAAGCTAAATCTACTTTATTATAAGGCTACATTAACAAAAGCTTGTGTGAATCAAAGTACAAATCCATCACTTTCTCTTTTAGAATTTAGGATGAGTTCCTTATGAGTCTCTTTCTCTGCCCAACATGCAGCTACATGCTATGTCCTCTCTTATCTGACAATTCCTTACGCAGCATCTCTTCCCTCATCTTCCAAGGTCATTCCCATATACTACTAGAAATGCCAGACTAGTTGGTGTACTGTAAAGCATCTATTACCTGTAATTTAGCCTTAGCTTAGAATGATGACATACTATATCTCAAAAAAATCTGCCATATAGAACAGAAAGCATTCGCCTATCTTAGCTTCAGTCATTAGGCTATTTTATAGATTGCTGGAGTAATTAATTTAGGTAAGGTTCTTTCTCCTTCTGTCCTAGCCACTTTTTACAGAGGCACGACTGAAAGTTAACAAACTGCATCACTGTTTGGTTTGGTGGCAGCAGTGCCTCAGATAGAAAGTCCTTATAGAGAGTGGTAAGGACAGCCAAGAAGATTATAGGAAGCTTGTATCCCTTTATTCAGGATACTGCTTATAAGCACTATGTGCTTAGAGCTCAAAGCATTGTAAGAGACCACACCCACCCACTTTACAGTCTGTTTCTGTTGCTCCCCTCTGGGAGGAGGTTTCAAAGTTTTTCTAGCAGGACTACCAGATTCTGTAACAGCTTTGTTCCCTATGCCATCCATCTGGTAAATTTGCAAGATTCATTTTTCTCGCCATGTATATGTAAACATCTGAGCTAGATTGTGTTGTTTCTGTGTCATATAATTTACGAAGGTATGTGCATAATTTTTGTATTTATTTATTTAGTCATGTTTATGTAGTGTATATTGGAGGTGGAGACTCTTTGAGAGCTATATGCAATGAAATTTCATTTTAATGCATGCCGATTAGTGTACATTCAAAGTGACAATAAAGTTATTCTAAATCTTCCTACAGCAGCACATCAATTCTGAACGCATGCTGCTGCAGCTGACCACCCAAGATAGAATAGGGTATAATAAGTATACATATTCTCTGCTACATAATAGTTTCTTTTCCTGAGCTAGCTAGAGAAATCTCAACTGATTATCCTTGGCTCCTTATCCTAGGGGATTTCAATGAGATTGTTCCACTAGGAGCAGTTTGAAATGCCATGTCCTTCATAACAACCCAGCCGGCATGTGGCCCTACACACAGAACAGCAGACAGAATTTAGTTTCTATTCAGTTAGAGCTGATGATCTGAAGACAGAGGTGTCCCTTGTGGCTCTGTTCTCATAGACAAATGATTCCACGATCTATCTCATACTGGCATCATGTATAAACTTCTGCAGGGATAGAGAAAAGACTAAAATGGTTCAACCCAAATGAATCTGGAGAGTTTTTGGAATGCACTTAGGGGACTTTGTGTTGAGGTTCTTTTTAACTCACAAATATAGACACAAAGCACTGGAAATGGAAGGCAGGAAATTGGGTTTTTGGAGATCTTCCTACATTAGCTGGGGGAGATTTTTCACTCTCCTATTTCCAGGGTGGGCCTACTCCATATTAATCCAAATCAATGAGGAAGTTTCATTGGTAAAACAACCAATACTTGCAACTCTGATTTCATGAATGTTCATAGGATCCATCAATTCCTTAAAGAGAGGCAGCAAATGAGCTGATTCATGTCCTAATCATTTCATTTCTGAATTTTTGCAGCAATCTGCTAGTCAAATTACCCAATGCATCTTCCTACTCCCTGATATTTATCTACAACAGTGCAGTTTTCACTGCTCTGAACAACCTCTATTTCCCTCTGTTACCAATCCCTATATCAGATGTATATTTGCAAAAAGGAACCCCTTTATTTGGTAAATTTGCTTGAAGATTTTGACCCTGTAAGGTGAAGCTAATTATCTAATCATGACCATCTGCTACCTTCAGGTTATAGTGTGCATGAAAAATAAAACTGCTGGTGGTGCTACTACTATATGATTTTCTAGATATCAGAATTATTATTGTAAATCAGAAAGTAAAAAAGCAATTTCAGTGTATCGGCTACATACATACAGTTTCTGAGTGGTTTGAATATAAATAAAACTGAAGACAACTGTTGCAAATGAAGATTTCTCACTCACTTCATAAAGATGGACAGAGGACCACTGCTCAATTACACTGAAACCCCAATATAAACCAAGTGTTATATTGGTACAAAACTTTTATGCTTTGTTTATCTAAAACATTTGCATCCCACTGTATATCCCATTCTGTACAGTTCACAGTGGCTAACAAATAGTAAAAATAATATATCAAACCAGTGGATACATATTGTATTTATGGCCCATTCTTCTAATACATTTAATTAATTGAGGAAAAAGATCAGACTTACTCTCATAGTGAATTAAGAAACCAACACTAGAACGGCTGTTGTCCGTGGTGAATAACAGATACATAAAATTGCTAGTACTAATAAGAAACTGTGGTGCTTGGGTACCATGATATTCCCCAATTAATGGTGATGAACCACTTGGTCCATCTCTGACTTCCAATGTATCATAATTTACTTCTGTTTGGAATCTGCAACAACACAAGATAAGTTTGTTCAGTGGAATTTGCAAAGTAGGTAGCATACAAGTGTAAATAAATAAATAAATCAGAATAATCATAAACACAATTCAGGGCATGTTTTTGGATCTCCAGCAATAATATTTCTGATAAGAAGAAGAAGTTACACAATTGATTTAGTCTTCATATCTTTCTTAAATTTTATAATGATATCATATTGTTCAGGAAAATACACAATCCACCATATTCATCAAACTATATCCATGGAAGTAAGATGGGCTGGCCATTTGGAGGGATCAAAGGCCATTTATGATCTCATGAAACTCAGAAACATGAAACATAACATTCAAATGAATAAACCACTTATCTGATTTAATATATATGAAATATAGGGATAATAATTCAGTGGTAGAACTCATATTTTCTATTTGTAAAATTCAACTTAGGAAAACTCACAATTAGTATCTGTAAGCTCCAAAGTTCAATCATCATCACGTCGGGATAATCAATCCCATCTATAAAGACAAACTTAGAAGAGCAACTAACAAGTAGTTAGTAGCAATGGATTAGGGCTAGGCTAGTTGTTTTTAGCCTTAGCAACTTTAAAATACATGGTCTTCAACTCTCAGAATTACCTAGCCACATTCTGGGAATTGAGCTCTGTATAAAATTTCCAATATTGAGAAACATTGGCCTAGACTGACCAATACTCTAGTTAATATATAACATTATATAACAGCTTTCTAAAAAAGTACGTATGAAAGACATAAGATGTTGCCATTTCAACATAACTGAGAATTCAATGCAAAGGATTCTTAAATCTTTGTCTACACTTGTACACATTTTGTAGAGATTTAGTATTTGTTGAATAATGGCCTTAAGTAAAGAAAATTATTATGGTGAAATTAATTAAAGTAAAAAGTAAAAATAGAAAAATGAGTGAAGTGGCACTCTGAGTTTTCCAGAGTTACACAAAATGTCAGTTGCCAATTTGATACTAAAAGAACCATTCTCTTTTATTCTAGTCAAGTTTTCCATACCTTTGGAATGAGCATTTTAAAATTATTGTTGTTGTTGTTGTTGCATCAAATACATCCAGTTCCATCATGTGGCTGGAACACCATCTAATTGTGTCTAAATATTGTAGATTCATCTGACAGCTTTTCCTACCAGAAAAATAGAAGCCCTTTGCTGCTGTTCAAGCCTTTCCCCCTCCTATTTACAAAGCATCCTTGAAAGCATCCAGGCAGAAACACAGCAGTCTTGCTGTGTAAGATTCTTAACCTTTTGGCTTCAGAGATGAAGAAAGGGTTTGTGCTGTTAAAGGAGTGACACATCCAGGAAATCTATCATGGGATTGATTTGTTTGATTTCAGGTAAAGATAGCGGCAAAAGGTCCTGTGTTCCTAAAGTGCTCCTGTTTGACCTGGCTTATGAACTTTCCTTTCCATATAATAAAGAGGGCACAGGAAAGTTGTTATACATAGCCATTTTCATTTATCTGGACAAACATTCGTTCTTCATAAGGGACCAGGAACAACCAGCATGTCTTGAGCTTTTCTTTTTCATTCCTTTTGATACCTTTAATAAATAATTTACTAAGGCATACACATTTGCCTACTGGCTTTGGGGGACGTCTATGTAGTGTTTGCAATTTTTTCTTCTTCTGTCAAACACCACTACCTTGGTCTCTGATAAATCAATTCTTGGAATCCTGCTCCATTGCATCAGGCAATCTGACTTTTGCTGTGAACCATTTGGATTATCCACTAACAGAATGGAATGATCTTGGATTATCCACTAACAGAATGGAATGATCTGCATACAAAAGTCCATGTGCATTCACATCCTCGGCCAACAACATTACAATCACTACTTATGCATTTATCCATAGCAACATTCAGAACCAAGGGAAATGCATATGTTTTGTTTACTCTCTGCTCACTGTTGAACAATTTGCTAAGCAATCCATTTATTCTCATGAATATTTATTTCCATAATATGCTATACCAAACCACCTTCATTTTTATATTGGCACAACATTTTCCATAATTCAGATGCACCCCCATTTTCATATGCCTACTCTAAGTCCAGAAATCTACAATAAACTTTCTCATGTTCAAATATTTCTTAGTGATTTGCTGAACAGAAAAATAAATATGAACCACACTTCTAAAATTGTACTCATCTCTACCTCTTCAAATTTCCAACCAAAATTATGTCAAACTACAAATTCACAGATTAATAATATACAGGTCATATTCGATTTAGTGACTGTTCGAAGTTACACCACCACTAAAAAAAAAGTGACTTACAACCATTCTTCATGCTTACAACCATCACAGCATCTCCACAATCATGTGATCAAAATTTGGGCACTTGGCAAGCAACATGTATTTACGATGGTTGCAATATCCTGGGATCATGTGATCACCATTTGTGACCTTCCCAGCTGGCTTATGACAAGCAGAGTCAATGGGGGAAGCCAGATTCACTTAACGACCTCATGATTTACTTAACTGCAGTGATTCGCTTAACAGCCATGGCAAAAAAGGTCATAAAATTAGACACTTAACTGCCTTGGTTAGCAACCAAAGTTCTGAATTCAATTGTGATCATAACTCAAGGACCACCCTGTATATGTTGAAGGATCTCTCCTGATGGTGTTTCCTTTGGGTGCAATGTATTCTATGATAGCTTCTCCACAAGACAACTTATTTCGAGCAAGAAGCTTACAATGGATCTGTCACCGGTAGATTTGGTAAGGGTGTTACTCACTACTGTGCCTACACAGATGAACATTCAGGAAACAGTTCATGTTTAAAGAAAACCAGAATTTTTACTTGTTTAGGTAGACTTTGACAAAAAGAATGCAAAATATTCAAAAAAGTAAAATACAGAAACAATGCAAAAAATTGCTATAAAAAACTTGGATATCATCTATCAATGTATAAATCCAAAGGATTTATCTTTTAACTCTGTTCCCACAACAATATGCATCTCACCCAGAAGAGCACAGCTAATGGAGTGGTACAATCAGGAACTGCTACATTTCTGTCTGTTCTTATGACAAAAGATCTCTCCCAAGGATTATTTTCATGTTTCATTTGTTAATATTATTTAAACTAAAGTTATAGAAGTGGGGGATATTAACCCCATCTAGTTAATTCCATTTTCTCTCTCTCTCTCCTTCCCTCCCCTCCTTTTTTTTAATTCTATACCCTCTGCCGGAGATTCCTCCTTAATACTTTTTTTCCATTTCCATCAATACGTCTATTCATTTTGTTTCTCTTTCAGTTCTAATTATTTTTGTTCTCTTTGACTAAGTACATTCGTTGCAACCTTTTCTTCTTCCTAAATAGTATACAATATCTTTCTTATCAATTTAAGTTTTTTCACCAATCGTTATTGTACATGATTTTTCCTCTTATAGTCTACCAGTCACTATGTATTTTTTGCATACTTTCCATTAGCAAAACTGTAACTTAATTCTTTGAACTCTATTCCAAACAGCTTCTACTTGAAGAGTGAGGACAACTCTGGCCCCTTCACATTCTGTGGACTCCAACTCCCAGAATTTATAATCAATAAACTGTCTAAATGTATATTTTATATTGTTCACTTGTCTTTTATTTATCACCTCCTACCTATCTTTGGGTATGTTGACCAGTTTTAAGTGACTAATGGTTCTCCTGCTTTGGTCTGGTAAAGAGAAGGACTTGGCTACAGTCACTTTGTCTAACTGATTTATGATCCCCACCAATCACTTGAATAAAGAAGAGAGGAGATGCAAACTTCCTCTTCACTATTCTGGACTTGACCCTTGATGAAAATTTTTCTTGTGATTGATTGTTTGGAAACCATCAGTTGGAACAATCCATATTTCTATTTTTTCTGGTCTTCTTTTAAATATTTTTTTATTTACATCAATTTATATATACCGTTAATCATCTACATTGTAGACCCTCTATAGAGCTGGAAAAAAAAAATCAACAACAAAGCATTTTCTAGTATTTTTTTTACTCACTTATCAAAAGTGATCTTAATGGAGTGTCCTTTCTTGCCTTCAATGATCCATTCACAATTTAATGAATCTTTGTAGTACCCTGGCCATCCTGGTGGCAAAATGATGCCATTAGATGCAGTCAGGTGGCCACCACAGGGTGCTGAAAAACAAATAATAATAACAACAACAGCTAAATTGAGGCGTCAGTTACGCTAAAATGTATTCATATTAAATTCAAGTGTTCTGTGGATGAATTTTAAAACAGGCTGCAATTCCGATGACAAATAATTCTTCGGCTCTGTCTTGCATAATCATCTTAGTTTGTCACAAACAATAAATGCAGAATAGAATTCAGTGCCTACTTGAAAAACAACCTTTGTTATCAACGGAACACATTTTACTCACTGCTTTTATTCAATCTAACATTGGTGGTCCTTATAGCCCACTGTGAATTTGCTATGCCCTGATCAAGCCTGTCTCAAGATCATGTTGAATCTTAGTACATTTGCCTGCATTGGGCAGTTTTAAATATCTGATAAATAAAATAAAATAAATATGACTAATGAAAATTTTTCTATTAGAAGTATAACAGCGAAATTCCTGCTCAGAGTGACAACAGAATGATTTTGAATCAACCACACCAAGTCTTTCAATCTATCCTCCTGCTCTCTTCTTCTCAATCAAATCAAATACTAAATATGAAAGATAATTGAATATTAAATGTGATTGTCGTATATATACAGCCAACCTGCCATTAAATTCTGTTCCTCACTGTTCGTCATTTTTGTTGCATCCTGTTATAGCATTAGTTGTTTGTTTTTTAATACACACACACACACACACACACACACACAATCACATTTCATGCCACTTTCTATATTATCATTAGTATGTATAATGATATTAAGTAGATTAAGAACTTAATTCATACACTTATACATCACAGTTCAGGATGTGTCAATGAACATCCATATATTAGCACTAATAAATGAACAGATTTCAAACAATGTTGAATTCATTTTTAGTTTAAATTTGCATCAGTCTAGTGTGCTTATATATGGCCAATGTAAGTTCAGCTTACTGAACTTACTGGGAATGATTGTGGTCTATTGTGGTACTACCAGAACAGAAGAACCCTTGTATTATTCTACAACATTTACATTTAGGAAAAAGTGTTTTTTTTTTTAAAGAATAATCATTTGATTCTCAGAAATATATTGGAATTGAATTATTTATCTTTTAAATTGTGCTTTCCTCAAATGCCTCAGTAACATATTTTCAAGCTTGAGAATTTAAAATATCACTGGCAGAAAAAGCATCCATAACTCTGAATGTTTGTTTCTTATTAAAATTTTCATGTTCCCCACCCCCTGGATTACAAGTAGTCCTTGACTTAGGACCACAAGGAAGCCTCAAAACTTCTGCTGCCAAGTGAGATAGTTGTTAAGTGAGTTTTACCCATTTTACAACCTTTCTCACCACAGGTCTTAAATGAATCCCTGAAGTTGTTAAGCTCATAATGCAGTTATTAAAGTGAATTTGGCTTTCCCATTGACTTGTCAGAAGGTCCCAAAAGGTAGTCACATGACCCTGGGATACTGCAGCTGTTATAAATGGCCAAGCATCCAAATTTTGATCACATGACCACGGGGATCTTGCAACAGTCATAAATGGGAAAAATGGTCCTAAGTCACTCTTTTGGGAGTGGTATTATAAGGTTGAATGGTCACTAAATTAAAGGTTGTAAATCAATGGCTACCTGTAGTTAGAATCACCTGAGGGCTACAAGAGGCAATATAATTATATTCATTTTTTCATTTGCTTTTTAGAATATTAATTTATACACCATACATTTTACTCTAGCCTAATACATAGTCCCCTTTGGTCGCACTCATTATTATTGTTATTTGGCTTTGAGTACTAACCCCAGTTCATCCAACAACAATGAATTCAGCCCTCAGACTTTTTGAGATTTAAAATAAGGACAAATTTATTTTAAAATTGATTTAATAGAATATGCCAAATGAAGAGTCTTTTGACATTGTAATAATTGCTGTAAACAAATTGCAACACTCCTAGAATGCAGCTTTGGACATTGGAAGAAAATTGAGAAAATGGAATTACAGATTCCATTGTGTACCTTTTCCATCTTATTTTTTTCCTTTCACTGGAACTAAAGTGGAGAAATGCCTATGTTCTAGTTTCACTCAGACCTTTCTTTCAGCCAGTCAAGCATAATCATACTAAATTGTCTTCCAGCTATCTAGAGGGAATGGGATTTCGAAATTGAGTTTCCAATTGCCAGAAGAGGGGCAAATGTCTGTCATAAAAAAGAGAGAGAGAGTTCTTCCAACCAAGTTAAGCCATTACATTTAAGAGCTATTCTTCGATGAAATCAAATCTTGGGAGACAAAAATGGTAGAATTAAATGTGAAAGAGTATTTTGTGTGATTTGAAAGTATTTCCATAAACAACCCTTCTAAACCTGTTCAATCATTTCTATTTATAGGAATTTATCTGGGTTTTCAATAAAAGAATCTTTCTTACTGAGCTACTTTTGCATGTGGAGAAGGATGGATGATCACAGCTACCTCTGAAAACTGACTCAGGCTCTATGTTTTTAATCCCAGTTTATTTATTTAATAGTACAGATTTAAAAATCAGGAATAAAGGTGAATTATAAAATAGCTCATCAGACACAGCTCAAACAAAAATAGCGCAATAAAAAACAAATTTATAAATCAGAACAAATATTTGTATGCATTTATTTTAAGACTGACTCATCGTTCTGTAGTTATTAGTCCTCAAATTGATGTGCCATAAAAAAGGAACAAAATTATTGTATTAAACCAATTAAAAGCAGAAGTTTAAATTAACATATTAAAAACAATGGAAGATAGCAAAAGCAAAATAATCATCATAATAAATAAATAGTGAACAGAGAGATTAAATTTAGAATTGCAACAACCTCAAGCACTAAGAAATTAAAATTGTTCAAGAAAATAGAAAATATTAGCAGAGTTCCTGAAAATGTATTTGCAGTTAAAGTTGGGGACAACTACTAAAGTCCACCCTCTGAGTAGTGATCCATCACATCTTAGATTATGGGGGCACTTGGAAAAGATCCTATGATGTACTAACAATTCAGGTAGCAACATACTGGAAAAGGCCTACCTTCTAATACTTTTATCACAAAACATTAATTTCATTGATAGAACCACTTTGAACTAGACCTGGAAACAATTAGACCACTGTTGCATATTATACATTATGAAATAACCTGACATTATACAGATATATAGTAATACATACTTCCATTTTAGTATCTTCCTGAACTTTCAAGAATAGCCCGAAATGTCAAGTATCAAGGGTACCAAATGGAAAATTACCAGGTCTAGGATAATTAAAACTAGTAAACACAGTGTAAACATTTTAAGATTTATAATTGAAGACATATTAAAGCCTTACCTTCACAACGTGGGACAGTTGAACTCCATACAACATTTCCATCTTGCAGTATACAAGTTATAGTCTCTGAGCCCTGAGTTTTCACAAAGCCATCATCACAATGAAAAGAAACTGAACTTCCCAGAAGGAATCTATCTCCAAAGCGTTTTCCATTGATGGGGATTCCTGGATCATGGCACTCATTTTGACCAAATGCTAAATTTTACAAGAAAAAACATGGGCAATTCCAATTAACAGATGGAACAATATTACAATATACTACTGTATATTCATACAAGCTCACTCTACGTAATTTCTATCACCAATTTATCACTGGTTTTTCATGTTTGATATGACAATTGAACTATAATGACAATTCTGAAACATTTGATACTGACAATGATAAAATGTGATAAATCTGAAGCAGATTGAAGCTGTTAGTTGCACTGAGAGAAAAATGACATTTACTAAAATTTGGAGAAGTAAAAAAAAGTATTAATTGTTCTGACAATGGGAATGAATGAATAAATGAATGAATGAATGAATGAACAAATGAATGAATGTTCTAGCCATCTCCACCACATAAATTGTACACAATTATATATGCTTACTAGAAATAAATTAAATGAACACACAGTTATATTTCTGAATATTATTGTCCTGCTAATTCTGTAGATTTTTTCATTAACAACAAAAATATAAGGGGGAAAGTATAAATGGAAATACGGTACTAAATTAACACACGATGAGCAATATAAATTCAAAATGACTGGCATGATTCAGCTAGCCTCAAGGAATATCAATTCCTACTGACTTCATACTTTGTGAAGCATTTATATTAGGTCTCCAAAATTAAGACTTAGAAGTACTTACTTTAATTCTATGAAGCCTAGCTTATTCAGTTTGAAAAATAAAAGAAGTACTTACTAGTATAGGTTATATTGAATCCCCTTCCAGTAGTTGAATGATCTGATTGAAATTCAAGGCGTACTATGTGTCCATTGCTAGCAATTTGAGAAGGCACATCATTGCCCGAAAAAGTACCAAGAGCTGGTAGATCAGAAAACCCATCATCTTTCACTGTCAAATAATCAAACTGAGGCTCTACATCAAAGTCATTAAAAATAAGATGTATCCTGCTCCCTGGTTCAGAAATAATCAGCCATACACAATTCATGTTGTTTCCATATTCTTCAGGGTAGTTTGGTGAAAGAATAATTCCTGAAGGTGTTGTGAAGTTGAAGAAACACGAGACTGTAAAAAGAAAAACACAAAAAACAAATATCTACAATCCATGTGATGAAAAGGCAAAGCTGTCTATAGCACAACTTATCATTATGTAAAGGAATTCTAAGATATATTTAGAAATCTAAGAAATAGAAGAGTTAGTATTAGCTAGCCAGCAGTCAATTCTCTCATCCCATTGGAAAGATGCGTGGCATATAAATTTAATAAATAAGTAAATAAAGGGGAAGTGAGACTAGACATTGAAGAACTGGTCTCCAGTTTTTAGCTCCCTGGCTTGATAACATGGTTTCAGGTCAGTGATCAAACAAAACAACAAAAAAACACCATCATGGTTTAGGGCAGTGGTGGCTAACCATTTTAGACTCCTGTGCGAAAATTGCGCTTGTATTCATGCACACGCCCTTGCATGCCAGCACCCAGAAGGCAATGTGCGCAGGGGCCATGCCCCCTGGGCATGCATGCATGACCCCCCGTGCATGCCGCATGTCTCTGCGCATGCATGCAAGACCCCTGCACATTTGCAAAAGTCATAAGTCAAGGACTACCTGTATATGTTAACATTTTCTTTGTACAAAAAAATGCTTGTTCGCTGGTTGAGGAAAGAAGCTAATGTCATTTTTCTTGTGACAAAATAGTCTCATTGTTCATAGGATCTGAGGGCAAGTGATGAACTATATCTCAAATAGCATAAGAAAAATTTCTAATAATCTGGGACATTCAAAAAATTTAAAATATAGGCAGACAAGTGCAAGCTGTCTTTCCATGTTTTCTTAGTCATGCTACAACTATTATTGAACATGGTAATCAAGAACAATAGCAACTGATAACTCAGTTCTCTATGAGAAAGCACAAGTTACCATCTAATAGCACCCAAAGTTAATGTAAATAACAAAAATTTTATTATCAAAAACACATTACAGTCAACCCAAGTTTTATCTAATGGTCTGTATTATGTAATGTGATTTCTCAATCAATAATGTATGCAACTTTGTTAAATTTAAAATAAAACCATTATGGAATATAATCCTTTCTCAGTAAACTTTTTGATGTATGTCTTATAGGTAAGGAGGATCATTTGTGTATTAAGTTTAATATGTAGAGTTTTTTTAATGTAAAACAATATGACACAACTGAAATACATTCAAATATCTCTACATAATTGGATTGTGGTTTGAAATACAACACGGTGTGGGCAAGCTTTAATTACAATGCAAACCAAATTATTATTTTCCTCTTCTACTTATAGGGCAAGTTTATTCTCACATATTTTATTTAAGAAGATATTTTAATTAAAGCAAACTCTATTTGTAAAAGGGGAAAAGAACATGAATAATAAAACAGTAGAGTAAATGAGTATATTCCATAAGCCGGCATTCCAAGTGAAGGGGATATTCCAAGCTTTGCTGCAAATGACTGTAAATTACAGACAGAGATCAATACAGTGATAAGAAAACAGATGAGAACTTACAGACACAACTGGGTTTATTGCCAGACCACTGATTGTTCTGCTGACATGTGATCATTCTCTCTCCCACAAGTTCAAATGCTGCCTGACATTCAAAAGTAAGAGAATCTCCATGAAGGAAACTATTCCCAGTCCTCTTCCCATAAGATGGAACTCCAGGATCACCACAGCCGCCTTTCTCTATTTCTATATAAAGGGGAAAATCATTGATAGAATTTAAATGGCATTCTGCATGGACTTCAAAGCAATTACTCTATCGTTACTTCACTATGACCCTGAAAACTGATAATAAGATAAAGCTCTCCCTGTGTGAAACCAAGTTTGGATTATTTGCTGGCCAATGGAAGACTTCTTCAAAATTAACCTTCAGTCAGACATTCATAAAAATATTCTTCTTTCTGGGCCAAGTTTACCGGGAGAAGCCCAAGACTTCAAAAACAACAACAACATGGTTAGCTCCTAAGTTATTTTACTGGGCAATCCAGTCATAAATTGTTGAACACAAAGTGAACATGAATCAGCAGTGTGATAGGGCTACAAAAATACATCAATTCATCTGAGCCTGCCTTAATAGAATCATTTTTTTTTCCAGATCATGAAAATCCTCTGGGAGCCATGAACCTGCCCTTTGAAACAACAGCCCCCAAGAGAGGGGTGGAGGAGAAAGCCTGCCCTTCAAATGGTAAGTCTGTTCTCAGGTCTGGGATTAGGTGGAATTGCTTGTGAAATATCTGGCAATTTGTTTTTGGCTTGTTAAGGGGCTCTGAGTGTTCATTTTTAAAAAATGTATTCTTTGATGCTGAAATTGTTTAGAGTCAGAAACACTTGTAATCTAATAAACAAACAAATGAACTTGTTAACATGAAAAATCCTGTAAGGATGTATTGAAAAATGCTAAATGCTTAGGGTGGAAAAGGAAAATGGAGAAAAGGAAAACAATTTATATTTTTCAAAGAGATGCAAGGTTATTACCCAGAAGAATTAAGATTCTTTCATAAGCAGTTCTAAAGGGCAGGTAAATATCAAAGAGATTTAAGCTATATAAGTAATAATATAGTTTAGGACAGGGGTGAGCAACTAAGGCCCCTTTATGACCTGTGGACTTCAACTCCTAGAATTCCTGAGCCAACATGGCTGGCTCAGGAATTGTGGGAGTTGAAGTCCACAGGTCATAAAGGACCATAGTTGCTAACCCCTGCTTTAGGATGATAAGGGCGTGAGTTATAGTTGCCAGAGTCTCCCACTCAGGATAGGGCTGCAACTAGTACACTACCCAAGGTTGGCAAAGGTATTTGCTAGCCACAACTGGCAAATACAGCAATAGCTGTGGTTCCATTATGACTTGGAAGTTATGCTTTTGTTCCTTTGGGAAAATCCCACTCCAAAGTTAAAATTAGAGCAGATACAGAACCAAATAGTTTCTGGACAAAAACAGTAATTTTGTGTTGTTAGGGTATAACTTCAATTTTTATTCAGACTCCAGACACTGGATAAAAATATATCCCTAAGATAGTTTGCTGAAGTGGAAACAGGGAGGCCTTGAGTTCTAGTCCTGCCTGGGGCACAAAGCCAGCTAGGTAGCCTTGGGTCAACATATTACTCAGCCCTAATCCATGACAAACCACAGCAAATCATTTCTGAAATCTTGCCAAGAAAACTGCAGGATCTTATCCAGGCAGTTGTCAGGAGTAAAGGCATGCCCTTCTCACAAAAGATTAAAGTGTTGTTTTTAATGATCTCCAGAATATGCCGGCCAAGAGCAAAACACTTCAGTTAATGTAATTTACTGATTAAACCAGCTCTCTTTTCACTTGATCCTTGATTAAACACTGTTTTCTACTATTACTCAAGTTGGCAACTTTCCGATATGTGGACTTCAACTCCCAGCATGCTGGCTGAGGAATTCTGGGAATTTCACACATCAGAAAGTTGCCAATATTGAGAAATACTGCTGTCTTCTATTTTTCAATAAACAATCTTACAAAGAACTCAGAAAACAAAACAAAGCAAAACCCCTTGGTGACATACAACTTATCCAATCAGTACATAAATGCGTGAAGCTGTAAATGAATGATATCACAATATCACAAATTGTTGTTCCATGAAAAATGTTTGTACAGTATAAGAAAATCTTGAATTGCAGACATAAGATTGAACCATCTCATTGCTGCACTTCATATGGATCTATATATACCAGATACAGTGGAACCTCCGGTCACAACCGCAATTCGTTCCATAACTTTCAACCCGATTTGGTCATGACCGAAAGTGAGACTGACTGCACATGCGCCTACAAAAACAATGGTGTGAAAAGGGAAATCAGCATGGAAAGGGAATCGGCCACAGTCTTATTTGATTGCCCCCCAATTTTTGAATTGTGACCTGATTCAGAAATGTTGTAGATTTTTTGGTCAGAACCCAATTTGATTGTGGTCAGAAACATTCAGGACCAGAGGTTCCACTGTATGTACTGCTATACAACATTAATGATTCAGTGACATTTTTTTAACAAAGCCTGAATCTAGCACAACTTTAAGAAAGTGCTAACTTAGGAAAGTGTAAAACAGCAGGGATAACATTTCCCCCTTCCACATTAAGATATATAACAGATTTAATTTTCCTTTATGAAGAGCTTTATCATCACTTGGAGCATCAAGGGGCAGTTCCATTAGCTTTTCCAGCTGCTGAAGTATCTTCTGTCCTTCAGTGGTTGTCAGACAAAAAAGAGATTTGGGACTATTTGATCTGGGTTGAGAAACTTTGTGCAAAATAAAGCAGTTACAAAGGAGTGCTTTGCACAGGCACGTAATGAGAAGACTTATTCTGTAAATAGACTGTTCCTCTTGGTTTGGAATACCAGAAAACATCTTTTCTGTAAAATTCACTCAAAAGAATAACATTGAAATTCAGGGCAATTATCTCTGCTTATTTGAAATTTGAACAAAATGAGCTTTGTAATGGCATATATTTTCATGGATTAGAGCCCATCTCATCAAGCATGTTATTTTCAGTAAATTTGTTTATGTACAAGAGAGAGAGGAAGAGTAAAAGATGGAGCTAAATGACTGTGAAATACTAAAAATACAATATCTAACAATGAAATGAGAAATAAGAATACTGATAAAAATACAGTGCTAATTGAAAACAGCAATAATTAGTTATAAATTTTAACATTACTAAAAAAAAAATAACACCTGCAGTATATAACAGGAAACTATCTAATCAGATCTAATTTGTAACTGCTGAGTAGTAGTGCTTTGAAATTGCATGGCTGAGAATTGTAAATTTCCACTGGCAATGCTGTTTGGCAAATACAATCTGGCAATATTTCCATTCTTCAAAAAATGGCAAACCAACACAAATATCTAGTGAAAACCAACAGGAAGCATTTCTTGACAATTCCAGTGTTATTAGAATTGAAATATCCATATTATCCTTTTCTTTGCAAATTGAAAAATATCAGGGTATATTTTTATCCAAGTGGAAAGTTACCATTTCCACTTACTTCCATAGCCATTTTCTCTCCCTTACTTCTTTAGTATGATTTTTTCAGACTTAATTTTTAATTTTGTCCACATTATTTATGAAGTGTTCAAAAGGGTTGAGATTAAAATGTTGATTTTTCAGCAACCCAAGAACTCTAATAGACTTTTAAGAGCACTTCTCATTGTGTCAATTACCATGAAGATGCTAATCAGCTAATCAGTCATAAAGAATTAACATGAATTTCTCTAGGGTATTTTTTTATTATTTTACTATATAATATTAAAGAAGATTGAGATGGCTTGGTTATTACTGAAAATATCTGATGGTATTTTGACAGTCATTCAGATTGTCAATCCTATTCCAAGTTGGGAATACATTTGAGAAGTCAGAGAAAATTGTTGCTAAAATGTCTGTCTTAAAGTAGCCTTTCTTATTCTTCACATACTGCTGTGTGAAGGGGGAAAGGAATACACAAAAAAAATCACTTGCTTTGAAAGAAGTTCTTGAAATATATGTTTCTCTAATTTGCCACTAATGTACTAACAACACAAAACAGTATCTGCGTCCACCCATGATAATGCATCTAAAATAACACACTACAGCTTTCTCTATTTCAATATTTACTCACATAGAAAAATTATTTGTATGTTTCATTGTATGTTTCCAATGTGGAAATTGTATGTTTCATTCTGACATATCATTTTTTAGTAATCTGTCTGGAAATTCTAAAAAGCTGCAGCCCCCCAGCATCTGGGGAATACCAGGATAGAAATACCAAATTATAAAATCTCTAATCTGTTCTCTCACATTCATATGAAATGTTTAGCATGCTAGATGACATGGTCTCCACCAGTTTTCACCACAGCCAATTCTAATTTCACAAACATCCTATTTATTGCTGTTCTAAGACTTCCTATATATTATATCCTATATAGACATTTTTCCTATATAAATGCTGATTAGGGTGTTTTAAAGAAGCAGTTTTCTTTAGATACAGCCTTATTGTTTGATGACAGATATAATATGAAACTTGTATCTGCCATTTTTTTTGAATACTGTTTATGTAGGGAAAGTATTTTCCATACAATATTTTCCATACAATAATAAATACAAACTGTTTGCAATATAGAACCAAACAAAAACAAAATAGTGTATAGAATCTTACATCCTTCCAATGCAAGGCATTGACTATAAGATATACTAAAATCTCTTCCTTCCTTACTCCTTCCTTCTTTCCATCCATCCCCCTGCATACAGACTCTTCTCTATTTCTAGAAGAGGACCACTTAGAAAAAAAGGACTGCAGAATACACATCCCCATCTTCAAAAAGGGAGACCCCAGCCTAGTTGAAAATTACAGACCAATCTCTTTATGCTGGTGTCACCTGTAAAGTCATGGAATCAATTATTAACCAATCCATCATCCTCCACTTAGAAGCAAACAACCTACTCTCTAATAAACAATTTGGTTTTAGGAAAAAACTATCATGTAATCTGCAACTCTTACATTGCAAAAACATATGGACTACACAACTCGATCAGGGCAAAGCAATAGACGCAATCTACATAGACTTCTGCAAAGCCTTTGATTCAGTGGTACATGACAAACTACTCCTAAAACTAAAATCTTATGGCATCTCTGGACACTTGCATAACTGGATAGAAGCATTCCTGTCAAACAGACAACAAATGGTCAAAATTGGGAGAGTCTAATCTAATTCTATACCTGTCAACAGTGGTGTCCCCCAAGGCAGTGTTCTAGGACCAACTCTTTTCATACTCTACATAAATGACCTCTGTGATCATATCAAGAGAAACTGCGTTCTCTTTGCTGATGATGTAAAGCTATTCAACACCACAGAAAATACCGCTACCCTTCAAAAAGATTTTGACTACATATCAGAATGGTCAAACAAATGGCAACTTCAGATCTCAACAAATAAATGCTCTGTCCTACATATTGGCAAAAAAAATCAGAAAATAAAATACAGGCTGAATAGTCAAGACCTTGTTGATGACCCAAACTCTGGATCTTGGAGTACTCATCTCAAATGACCTAAGTGCTGGAGCTCACTGTAACTACATAGCCAAAAAGGCGCTAAGAGTTGTTAACCTAATCTTACATAGCTTTTTCTCTGGTAATATTACACTAATAACTAGAGCATACAAAACATTTGCTAGACCAATACTCGAATACAGCTCATCAGTCTGGAACCCACATTACGTATCTGATATTAACACAGTTGAGAAAGTCCAGAAATATTTTACAAGAAGAGTTCTCCACTCCTTTACTTGTTGCAGAATACCTTATGCCACCAGACTCGAAATTCTAGACCTAGAAAACCTAGAACTACGCTGCCTTCAGTCCGATCTAAGTATAGTATATAAAATCATACATTGCAATGTCCTACCTGTCAATAAATACTTCAGCTTCATCCATAACAACACAAAAGCACACAATAGATACAAACTCAATGTTAACCGCACCAAACTTGATTGCAGGAAATATGACTTCAGCAACAGAGTGGTCAATGTCTGGAATACTCTACCTGACTCTGTGGTTTCTTCCCCAAACCCCAAAAACTTTAACCTTAGACTGTCTACTATTGACCTCACCCCTTTCCTAAGAGGTCTGAAGGGGGCATGCATAAGCGCACCAACGTGCCTACCGTCCCTGCCCTATTGTTTCTTTTATATTTTATTTTTCTTATCTGTATCCATGTATTCATAACTATGTTTTACTTATACCTATTATCTTGTAAGCAATTGACAAAATAAATAAATAAATAAATAAATAAATAAATAAATAAATAAATAAATAAATAAATAAATAAATAAACAGACTTTTAATCAGGGCAAGCACAGATGGGAGCCCAACGTATTTAACAAGAAACAAGTAACTATTCAAAATTGCCTTACATTACCTTCAATTATGTTAACATTTCATGGCTGCCTTTGATTTTCATAGGAAAAGCAAAGTTACTAACATGCCCAGAGCTATAAAATAAAAAGAGCTATCATCAGTCATTCATCTAGGTTAGTCAATTTATTCAATGTCCGTCTTGTTGACTAATCAATACTAGTTAAGACTGGCTAGTAAAAATAGCAGGATTTGGAAATGAAAATTGAAGAGACAAAAAAATGGGAATGTAGTATAAAGAAAATCATTGCTTACTTGAAGTGTGATATTTGATTTTTACAATTAGAAACTACAGTAGTTGTCATGCTCAAAAAGCTTCCAAGACGAAGAGTATTTTTCTGTTGTATTTTGTATCTTTTTTTAAAGGAAAAAAAAACAATTTTCCTCCCACTGCTAGAGAAAGAAATTTATTTAAAGTAACTTAGAAGCCGATCTCAATTATTTCTATTCTTTCCTTCTTTTCTCTGAGACTGTCTCGTTTTTTAAATTACCATTGGCTCCATTCTTCTAACTTTGGAAATAAGTTAAAGAAATAGAATGAAGTTGCATTTTTGCAAATTTAATAAAACAAGTCTAGCATTTCTGTGAGATCTATTACATCTAGTAACAGCATAGTGTGGCAATCAGTTCCACTGAGTCAGATAGATCTGACCTTGAGAAATGTGGAAATCAGAATAAACCTGGAATTTCAATAAAAATTCACCCACCTGTGGATAAACCCAGATTGCTTTGATCTTCTTAAACTTTCATTATGTATCAGTTAGATTATTATAATGGCACATACAAAGATGCCTTTTTGTCTGGTATTGTGATGCAATATATTGAGTAATTGGCCTTACTTTAAACAATGTGCTAGAGAAAAATGTGAATTAAAAAAATAATGACCACTCTCAAGAATTGTTTTGAAATATCATTAATACACATTTTCCTACCGGTAATACTGCCCAATCACAAGCACACCAGAATTTTAGCTGAGCATCTGAAATGCTTTTTATAAAACTGCATATTTCCAATCAAAATTAAAATAAAAAAAATAAAACATCCCCCCTCTATAATAAATGAATATGGAAGGTTTTTTTCTGCAAACAATTTGTATTTCAATTAGAAAAAAAAACAGTCATGGATATCAAAGAGCACTCTACAAGTATGGGATAAAAGGGTTGCTAAAGAACAGGGCTGGGGAATTCTGGGAGTTGAAGTCCACAAATTTTAATGTGGCCAAGTTTGGAGAATGGCAGATAGCATTCTGGCATACCAGCCCTTGTATTTGGTTTTGTCTTCCCCCATAAAGAGAGAAGCCCATCCCAGAAGCCATTAAAAAAAAAAAAAACCTGGAAACTCTTAAGCCCATAACTGAAGTCATAATCAGTTACAAAAATGCAATAACAGATCTGAATGATTGCCATTGCTCTCTTGGCAAAGTCTAGTGAGAGAAATGTGTCCTAAGAACAGCAATCATGTTTGATATGCAAAGAGAGAAACAGAACATGAGGGATGCTGTTTCAGCTTTAATTACCCTTATGCCTTTTACATCTCATTGAAAGGGAATGATGAATCTGTCAAAACCAGCAGAACTTCCCATGAAATTAATAAATAAACAATGCCTTCCCTTTAAAGTTTAGAGGCATGTGATATTGTAAAATTCCAAAAAAAAACAAAACAAAATACTGAATACAGAAAAATGGTTAAAAAACAACAACCCTAACTGGTTGTTGAAAACATAAAAGCATTAGAAGCCCAGTAACTGACAGTCAATCTACAGAGGCATTTTACCAGATTACAACCCTTAAAATAAAAAGTGACACCATAAATGTTTGTTTAAAGTACTCTTTATTTGGTTTGAAAATGCACAAAAGCAAAGAAAAAATGCACTTTGGTGCAAGTGTACACAACTAAGACTCAGCCAAAGGAGAAATTCTTGCAAAAGGAATGGGAAAAGGGTCTGTGCACAAGCCAAATAAAAGAAAATAATGTAACACGTTTTTAGGTGTACACTGAAGTCTCTATGTAATTGAGTTTTATCAGAGACCCGGAACATTTACACTTCATAACCTTGGAGAAGGTGTGTGCTGTCTGTCTTCCTAAAGACAGTCTGGCTCCTGGGAAGACTTAAAAACAGCTCAAACAAATCCATTTCTGGCTGTTTCGTGCTAGGGGCCAGTCTGAGGAGTGAGACTGAAGTAGAGGAACAGAGCTTAAGGGCTTTTGACCTTGCAACTCAAGAGCCAGAGGAAGTCCTCTACAGATGAAGTCCTGAAAGAGCAGAACTTACTAGAAAATACACCTGCTCTGTTCTGGAGAAGTCAGCTAATCTCTTACTGGATACAGAAGCAGCAGTCTGAGTCAGCTAACAGAGAAACTTACTGAAGCAGATCCTCTACAGTGGAAGACTGACAGAGTAGAACAAAGGGTTTTAATGGGAGTTCCCAAAATAAAGAGAGACTTGCTTGAATCTGGATTTTTTTTAAAAAAAAGGCTTAGAAGTCATAAGAGTTCTGTTTTTAATTTCAGAGCTCCATTCCGTATTATGTGCGGTTCTGTTTCTCTGAGATCCTTGGATTACTACAAGACTACGTTCAATTTTATTCCAAGATCTTGGATTTGCCTTTATGAGAGGGAAAGAGCTCTTGCCACTCTTGCCGTTTACACCATTCACCAATGCTGGCCATTGGGCCTAACTTGTTGGTGAACCCTAAACAATAAAACAAAAAGTTTGCTTAAGTCCTTCTGCCAGTTTCTATGATTAAACTGACTAAGCACGTGTCCTGCAAGGAAATTGGCAAATGCAGACATCCCCTTGAGATATAGAAATATTTTATCCATGCAATGAGATTCTCCCAACACTAGAACCATCCCCCAAAGGCCAACACCTGGACACACAAAGGGGCAAAGCTTATCTTACTCTGCAGAAAACAACCCTTCTGGATCCAGCTCAATCCCCCGAGGCAAACACATTGGCAGACATCTTTACACGCTTCCCAAACAAAGACTAGACTTTCCTATCAATAGTACTGATCCTGTCTTTTAAAAACTCATGGCCATCATCGATTGGTAAGATGTTCATTTCACTGTTAAATAAATTATTTTTGCTATCAAGCAAGTTGGGATGAAGTAACCCCCCCCCCCAATAACACTTGCATGAAACTTCAGCTATTGAAAGAAGTACTCCTGTACCATCCCCCAACTCTTGCATTCCTGCATTGTGGGAAAATTTACAGCTGCCATGTATCTAACCTCCCCATTTGTAATTTCTGACACAGACCAATTAACTTCAAGATTTTGGGGAGTTACATTTGTTTAGTGATTTAGTCATCCTTCTTTATAAGTGAAAAAAAAAGAATAACAGTTGGAAGGGACCTTGGAGGCCTTCTAATCCAGCCCACTGCTCAGGCAGGAAACCCTAGAGCCCTCGTGGCGCTGTGGTGGCACAGTGGTTAGAATGCAAACTAATTCTGCCGACTACCAGCAGTTTGAATCTCACTGGCTCAAGATTGATTCAGACTTCCACCCTTCTGAGGGCGGTAAAATGAGGACCCAGATTGTTGGGGGCAACATGCTGACTCTGTAAACTGCTTAGAAACAGCTGTAAAGCACTATGAAGTAATATATAATTCTAAGTGCTATTGCTATTACTATACCATTTCAGACAAATGGTTGTCCAATCTCTTCTGAAAACCTCCAGTGTTGGAGCACCCATAACTTCTGGAGGTAAGTCGTTCTCCTGATTAATTGTTCTCACAGTTAGGAAATTTCTCTTTAGTTCTAGATTGCTTCTCTCCTTGATTAGTTTCCATCTATTGCTTCTTGTCCTGTCTTCAGGTGCTTTAGAAAACAGGTTGACCCCTCTTCTTTATGGCAACCCTTCTGATATTGGAACACAGATATTAGATTATGACTTGTAAATTTCTTATTGAAGGTTACCTGGCAAAAAGTGCTCTATAGTTTAATCTTACTGTGACTATCATCATCTATATTCTAATACTAGTATAATACATCAAAATTTCCTTTGTGCTTGAAGTGTGCAGTAACCAATCACAAGTTTTTCTCATCCTTTGCAAAAAAATGTTAGAACAAAAAGCTGATTTGTAACATTAATTTATTCCTTCCTTTCTTATGAACTGTTGAACTGACAACCTATTTATATCATCTTACAGAAATACACATACTTTTAATTAAAATTTAATTAGCAGTAGACCTCATGTCCAATGGACTAAAATTAAATTGCCTTGATGTCAAGCAATTATCCTGGCTGAAGTGATGGGTAAAACAGCATTTTTTAAAAAACTGTAACAAAAAAGAAACTGTAAAGACTATTCTAAAATGAAGCATAGATGAAATGTCAGTGATCAAATCTATACGAAGCCTCTCAAAATCTTTTATAAAATGAAATGGCAAGATGAATCCTGCAATTTATATTTAACTATTTAAGTATCTGATATTCTGATCACACGAATTGCTAGGGTGTCATCATTTTCTAGAAAATTTAAGGTAGTTGCCTGAAAGACTTACATTTAGTAATCATTCTTCATCTCACAGTTAGCCAGATGTTTAGACTGGATTTGGCTATCGATCAAGTTCTTCCCAAGATCCTGGGTTAGATAGAAGTTGTTTCATAGTGTTTTAAGTTGTTCTAAGTAAAGCTTCTTTTGCAACTGACTTTTGGGGATTTTGTCAATGCTGACAGTGTTATTTTTAGCAACCACATAGATAAAACTTCTCCAGGATTATCTAACCACAATCTGGCACTTTGAGTCTTTCAACAGTATACCCCTCGCAACTGCAAATAAGCCCTTCTACCTTGATACTAATTATATTATTATCTTTCCTTCTATCTAATATAATTTAAAATAATGTATTTATTTAGAAAATTTATTTGCTGCCCATCTCATATTCAAAGACTTATACATCATGTTAAACATCTCAAGACTTTGCATTAGGGATACAAATGGGAAGGGTCATTTACTTCAAGATAACTCTTCATTGATTTGTTCTATGAGCCATTTATTTATTTTATTGTTCATTTATGGAATTGTCAAAGTTCAAAAGCTTCAATACACTTCCTAGATTACTTCTTTAATGTCCAAGTTTTCCATAGAGCGTTATAGGGAAAATCAGCATAATTCTGATATTTTTAGGTACAGACAGGTCATGGTATCTAAATTTCCAAGGCCATTATTGGTAACAATATATTTCTTGATTGCTTGTTCCTTTACTGTTCATTTTCAATGCTAAAAAAAAAGTATCCACTACTTCAAAATTTTCATTCTCAATTCTACAGCTGGTTGCTGTACTTTTATTAGTTTTGTGTTTTGCATATTTAAATCTTAGGCATATTTTTTTTCCACTGTGTTTCTTTGCTTTCATTATTAGAATTAAAATTAATAACGCACACATTAACTTCTCTTTGGCATTCTTTGACTTCCTCAATTATCCTAGGTGTATCAGCAGTATTACTTGTTCCATGGACCTTTCTAAAATCAAGCACCTGGCATCTCTTTGCTAATATAGGGATTTAATCTATATTGGATGGTTCTAAGCTTTACTTTGATAGTATGATAAATTTAGAATATTGTATGATCATCTACACATTCTGTTAAGTCTCCTTTCCTTGGAGACTCTTTGGACCTTTCTGGCCTGTGTTCTTTTCCAGATCTGATGCATGTTTTGCTTAGGACCTTTACTACTACTACTTCTGTTGCTTGTCTTATTTCTACATATTCCATCAATTCCTGCAATTTTCCTCCTTGGTAATGCTTGGAGAGCTGATTTTACTTCAATTTCTAGTACAGAGATTTTTAAAATATTTAAGCCAATTATCCCTTTTTCCTGATCTTGAATAATGTTATTACCCCTCCTCTACCAAAACATTCCAGACTTTGCTATCTTCAACAAGTCTTGACAGCAGTAGTCCTAAACTGGATCCTACATTCGTAAAGCTGGCTGTTAGGAAAATAGACTCCAATGAGTAATGTACATCATCTGCACATCTCCAGTGATATCTGAGCCTGATTTATTTATTGGCCTCCTCTTCTGACAAAAAGCACCGAGAACAATTTTTCAAGCTTCACCTTTGTGGTTCTTAACCTTGTCATGCTGGGCTTTGAACTCTGGATTGTGCCTCCCTGTGTCTCTCATGTTTTCCCTTGAATTTGTCATTTGTTAATTGGATACCTATTCTCAACATGCCAACCCTTGACTATGTTGCAGCTGCCACCTTTAGCTATTGGTTAAAAAGGGCACAGCTTCTAAGAGTTCTGCCTGAATTTATTTATCTGTGGATTCACTGACATCCAGCAGTGCCAATCCAGAAAAGGTGAAGGGATTCAATAAAAGTGGGATGGGTGTATTGTTGGAAGACCTGAAGGATCAGGTTGTGGGCAGATTGTTCTGGAGGGGAATCAAACTATGTGTTTGCTAACCAGTCAATCAACTCTTTCAACTCATCAATTTATATTTTTTTAAGGCGAAGACATTTCATCATGGTTAAAAACATGGCTATGATGGGAGTGAATGTATATGCTTCCAACTCTGCAAAGACCTATTAGTGGAGGTGTGTTTATGTGCACACATGTATACGCAATACCCATTTCCTTCATTTTGGACATTCAGATATTTACTGTTCCACCCTACTTATTTCTTTAAATGTGGCTTTCAGCACATTGCACAAATGTTTATGTGGCTCTTGTTCCAAAAAGATTACTCATTCTTCTTTGAATTATGCTACTCTCTGCTAGAAAAGAAAGGGAAGCTAAAATATTGTACATGTGACTTTTCCATGTAATTGATTTATACCATATATTCATACAACACTATAGTTGAATAACAGCAACATAAAACTAATTTTGATTCCAGCATATTATAAATATCATAAAAATGAGAAGTATTATTTTGAGGTAGTTCTTCTATAACAAGTTTTTCTCTTAATTTTAGCAAGATTATACTGAATCTACTTTGCTATTATTACATTATTATACTTCACAAAGATTTGCTGAACAAGGCTACACATAGCCATAGTACAATGAAAATGTTTCTCAAGATGGGGCATTGATCATTAAAACTTTAATTTTTATTTCTCCCAGCAATTCATTAATAGTTTTTTTTTTAAATGCATTGGTTAAATAAACTAAACAGTGGTCTGATCTAAAAATCTCTAAATCCTCCTTCTCATTAATTCATTTTTCAGATCAATATTAATGAAAAAATAACCATATTGAAACTAATCTTGGTATAAAATAGACAGAAAATAACCTTTTAATTACCAAATAAATGTTCACATCAGTTTTCTAACTTTTCCTTCATTGTACAATTTAGTAGTACATCATTTATCATATATTATTGTTCTGATTTTTTTTCAGAGCTTCTAGAAATAGAGTTTAAAACCTTAACATATTTTTTCTAGATAAGAAGTAATTGCTTTCTGATAATTCTTATTATAATCTGGGAAATTGATAGTGCTAAATATAATAAAACTCATTCTGGTGTCAAAGATGAATTTGTGTGCAAATGTTACAAGCATGAGCCATCTTACGCAAAGCGTATGTTCAATGTGCCTCTAAAAATAGCCTCATTTTTTGCGATCCAACAGCACAGCACGAAGGAAATCTACTTTAATTTACTCCCTGCTGCTACTTAAATAGCTATGGCAAATTATACAAAATATGATTTACAGAAATACATTTTATCATCAGGTGCCATAGAATTAGAATTTGACAGTTCAAAAAGACTTCTATTGACAAAAGAGCCTGAAATTCTATCGCATAATATATTTTTGCTTCTTCTCAGATGCAAATATTGTATTACAGTTTATGGAAAGCTTATTTGTGCATACCGGGAGAAAAAAAAGCTTTTTTCCCCCCTCCTCTGATAATTTATGAAATGTTAATATGGTGTATGGCTTCATAATCCCAGGCTTCATATAACTATGTCTACTTCTTTATCTTTTACATCAGTAACCAGATAAAGGATGTATAGCACCTCTGACTCTGTCCAACTCCCTCCCTCCCTCTGTCTCTCTGTCTCTCTCTCTCTCTCTCACACACACACACACACACACACACACACACACACACAGAGCAGTTTCCTACCTATTATCAAGGCCAATACTGAATAAAAATACTGTTTAAAAACAAAACAAAATAGGAAATACCACATACATCAACTGCTGAATTTAAACCTGGTGGATCAAATAAAAAAACAGCAAGCCAATATAAGGCTTATATGCTTAAAAATAATATTTTTTATCAAGTGATTCCATACACAGAAAAGTATTGTCCAAATAATAGAGTTAATAGAACAGAAGTGACTATAGTCTGAAGCATTGAAGTTTCTTTTATAATGAGTTTCTATATGATTTCAGAATGTATTTAGTATAATAATTCACTTTTGAAAGATGGAAGTAAAATATTTCATACTTTCTAAGTTTACCTTTTCAGTAAATTCATTTAATAACAAGCAATCATATTTCTAGGTTTAGAATTCTGTCATGTTTTGAACAGGAATTCCAGAAAAACACCTGAGTGGAATTGTCAGTCATAATTTGCCATATTTTTTGATAAAATGAACAAAATATTTATTTTTAATTCTTTTTGTAACCTAGAACTAGGAAATTGCAACTGGGAGAGAATAGTGGTGAGGCTATTGTTGTTGTTACTATTGTTGTTGTTGTTTTAATTAGATAAATGTATTGTTGCATTTAGCATGCAGTTACCTCAATTGGGAGAAGGCAGTGGCAAACCATTTCTACATTGTCCAGAAAAAGAAATAGATGCAATCACTAACAGTTGAGTTTAACTCAAGGACATCTTTATCTATACCTACACAGTTAGATTTTATCAGCGGAGGGCAATAATTACTGGGTATACATTACGTATGCAGAGGGACTTTAACTCTTTCTGCTGTCTTGCCAAGTTTCAAATTGGCTCTTTTGAACTGCTCTTTGCACTGAAAAAAATATCTCATAGGCTAGATGGCCTTTGAAAGCTTTTCTATTTATAGAATTGTGTTAATTATGAATTCTTCAGAATGACACACCCATAGGCTTATTGTCAACTTTGAAGCGAACCTGGCTGAAACCATCCGTTGCTGTCTCATACAAACCCTGAAAGGAGGATGTGAGGGGGGAAGTAGATAGACTGGCTAACAGTCAAAACAAAAAGTTTTCTCATGGGAACCCAAGGTCATCTCAACAGGTGGCAGTTTTAAGGAGGAGAGGAGGGACCAAGCAGCCAGCTCGCTATTGGACTAAAATTATTTCAATTGTAACCAGTTTGGAGTCTTCATAAATGAGCAGCACTCATTATGAAGCAACAAATAATGTAGAGGCAAACTGTTCTGCTTGCTGCATATAATTAGTTTATAATATTTTTTTTCTTCTTCTCCTCCTTGTCATATGTTGGAAGGGCAAAAAAAGGAAACCCCAGTAACTGGGAACTTGCCTCACTTGAACATGGATCTGTGTGGGTGTGTGTATATATAATAAACTCCATTTATTAATTCAATCTGAAGCATACCTTGATAAACAGCTTTGAATCCTAGTGAGCCAATGCTGTCATCTGACTGTAAATGAAGCCACATCTGGTTGCTCATGCTTACAATAAGATCAGGAACACTGGAGCCTGTCAGACTACAGAAAAACAATAGAGTTGATTGTTACAAAGTTAGAAAAGTATTGGGGGTATTTGTAATTTTGCAAAGATTCTATTAAATCTACAGAAATGTTCTAACTCACTGATAATACAATTGGGACAAAAATCATTGCCTATGCAGTCTAAGGAATTGGAAAAAGAAGCAAAATAGAATTTCCAATGAATAATGTAATGCACTTACACATATAAAACTGTTCTTGTATCTCCCACTTTGCCAGCATCTCCTACTGTAAGAGTGTCATATCCTCTTTCCAGCTCAAATTCTTCAAAAGCAAGCTTTATGACCTATTAGAATCAGAAAAGTATACTTCAGTCAATTCAATGCTTCTCTAAAAGAGTGAGCATCTCTAAAATGGAAATTGGGTTGAATTAAACATTATGATGAAGGAAAGAAAAAGATGAATTATGGCACATAACCTTCTGCCTTTTTGTTCTTACTCCTTTCTTTGTGCCTTTTTCTTTTGTGCAGAAATCACCACAAAGAAGTAAGAAACTCTGGCATGTAAAATAATGGAAAGCCACATAGAATAGTACACTTTGCCTGTCCCTCAAAGCCAAACAACTTCAATGGCATACTTTAGAAAATTGATTGGATCAATAGTTCATTGTTTCATACGTTGAGCCCAGCAAATTCTAATCATTGTAGATATTCCATAAAGGTATACAACTGTTTCATAATTGATTATGTGCCCTCAAGCTCTTTTCACCTCCTTGTGATCACATAGATTTTTTTTTTCATTAACATGTTTCCCCTAACTAAGTCTTGTACATTCATTGTTACTGTAACTGAATCAATCCCCCTTGGAGTTGGTCAATCTTTCAGTATTTCCTTCTACTTTTCAGCATTAGAGCATTACAATTGGGTCTTCGCATAATGTGTTCCACATAAGAAAATTTGAACCTGGTCATTTGGGCTTGAATGAAAGTCTGTTTCTGGATCCAATTCAAAGTGTTGGTTTTAACCTTTAAAGCCCTTCATGACATGGCATTATCTGAAGATCATCTCTCTCCAATGACATCATATATATTGCCAAGAAAACCATAGGGACGTATCCAGACATTTGCCAGGAGTGACTCAAAAGCACATACACAAATAACAAATAAACATCAAACTATGCTTTGTTTTGTTAACTGAGCTAATTGGGTGCATGCTTACTTTAATTTGGATATAAAGGATAAATTGAGAGTGTGCAGTATGCAAATTTAATTGGTAATTACCCCATAAATTTCAATTTCAATTCCACAAATAATCAAGAAGCACAGTGGAAAAAATTTGGACTAAAATTAAATATTAAAATTATCAAACTAAGGATGGAAGTACAAAAAGCAGCTTTAGAATTGACAATGATGACACAATGAGGTAGATAACGCCTGTCATTTTATTTTATTTATTTATTTATTGTCAATTGCTTACAAGATAATAGGTATAAGTAAAAACATAGTTATGAATACATGGATACATATAAGAAGAATAAAAGAAATAATAGGACAGGGACGGTAGGCACATTGGTGCGCTTATGCACGCCCCTTACAGACCTCTTAGGAAAGGGGTGAGGTCAATAGTAGACAGTCTAAGGTTAAAGTTTTTGGGGTTTGGGGAAGAAACCACAGAGTCAGGTAGAGTATTCCAGACACTGACCACTCTGTTGCTGAAGTCGTATTTCCTGCAAACAAGTTTGGTGCAATGAACCTTGAGTTTGTATCTATTGTTTGCTCTTGTGTTGTTATGGTTGAAGTTGAAGTATTCATTGACAGATAGGACATTGCAATGTATGATTTTATATACTATACTTAGATCAGACCGAAGGCGGCGTAGTTCTAGGTTTTCTAGGTCTAGAATTTCAGGTCTGGTGGCATAAGGAATTCTGCTATGAGTAGAGGAGTGGAGAACTCTTCTTGTGAAATATTTCTGGACTTTCTCAACTGTGTTAATAACAGATACGTAATGTGGGTTCCAGACTGATGAGCTGTATTCGAGTGTTGGTCTAGCAAATGTTTTGTATGCTCTAGTTATTAGTGTAATATTACCAGAGAAAAAGCTACATAAGATTAGGTTAACAACTCTTAATGCCTTTTTAGCTATGTAGTTTCAGTGGGCTCTAGCACTTAGGTCATTTGAGATGAGTACTCCAAGATCCTTGACAGAGTTTGGATCATCAACAAGGTCTTGACCATTCAACCTGTATTTTATTTTCTGATTTTTTTTGCCAATATGTAGGACATAGCATTTATTTGTTGAGATTTGAAGTTGCCATTTTTTTGACCATTCTGATACATAGTCAAGGTCTTTTTGAAGGGTAGCAGTATTGTCTGTGGTATTAAATAGCTTTACATCATCAGCGAAGAGATTTAAGATCATCAGTGAAGATTTAAGATTAACCATCAACAGTAAAGAAACAAGCAGTCAAAAATATGCCCTATCAGTTGGTAAACCAATCTTGATGCTGTGATATGTCTAAGACTATAAGAATCAAACCAGTTCAAGCCCTATTCTAGTCTATGGAAGTGAAAGTTGAAAAAGCAGTATAAGAAGAGTGCTTTTGAATGCTGGTGTTGGAAAAGATTCCTAAGAATATAATGAACAACCAAGAACAATAAACAAATGAATCATTGAACAAATCAATCCAGAGTTCTCATTTGAAACACATATGACTAGGCTTAAATTATTGCATACCTGATACATAATGTGAAGACCAAACTCTCTAGTGTTTTCTAATGGTGGGAAATTGGCTTTCAGATACCCACATAAATCATCCAGCAGCCAAAAAACCTAATACAATCCTTGGATATATTAACAAAGGCATAGATTCAAAATCACATGAAATATTAATACTGCTTTATAAATTCTTAGTAAGACCACATCTGGAATACTGCATCCAGTTTTGGTCACCCAAAAAAAATGTTGAGTCTTTGGAAAAAGTACAAAAAAAAAAAAAGAGCAACTAAGATGATTAAAAACCTGGAGACAAAAACATGTAAAGAATGGTTGCAGTAATTGGGTATGGCTAGTCTAGAGAAAAAAAGGATTATGGTTGATGTAATAACAGTATTCCAGTATTTGAGGGACTGTCACAAAGAGGGGATCAATTTATTTCCCAAAGCACCAGAAGGAAATACTGTTATAATATAATATTTATTTATTTATAATATATATTGTGTAAGTTGCCTTGAGTCAACATGGGTGAGTAGGCAGCAATATAAATTTTCTAAAATAAATAAAGACAAGAAATAATGGACTGAAACTAATCAAAAAGAAAAGCAACTTGGAAGTAAGGAGAAACTTCCTAACAATGAGAACAATTAACCAGTGGAACAGGTGGCCTTCAGAAGTTGTAGGTGCTTCATCACTGGAGTTTTTTAAGAAATGGTCTGAAATGGTGTAGGGGCTCCTTCTTGTGCAGAGGGGTGGATTAGAAGACCTCCAAGGTCCCTGCCAGCTCTAGTCTGCTTCATCCTAACATGCAATTTATTAACTCACCTCTTTCCATCTGTTTAAATGTTTATATGCTTTCTACATTTAACAATCAACTATTTGTAAAGAAGTATGTTGTAAAGCAGAATAAAACTGCAGAAAATGTACAATGTAATATTTAAGGCTGGTGCTACGGTTAAAATAATCTTATAAAGCAGCAACAGTTAATAATGTTTTGAATGTTTATAATTTTGGAGTTTCATGTTATTGGGTAAAGAAGTTTTTGCCATATTAAAAAAGAAATGGATTAAATCGGTTACCATGCTACAGTATTAGCAGTTCAGTTCTACATATATATTAAGAAAAGAAAGCTTTTAAATGTTTCCAAATTCAGAATGTAACTACTATAGAAGAAATTGACTAATCTAAAATATGTCATATTAAAAATTAATAGCAAATCAATTGACACATTGACACAGGTAGAAGATGTTTCTTGACTACTTTAAATGCCTCTGAAATGAGACATTATATTTATCTAATAGCCTGTGCATTCTTTACAAAATATTTCCCCTCCATTCAATTTCTTGTCATTCCATATATAGTATTGTTCAATGTTGTCTCATGAACTACCATAGATGTCACAAGATTCTGGTACTAAATTTTAAGAATATAAATAAGTCATCAATGATTTGTGTATTTCATTCAAAGTGAATGGTCAAATGGCAATTGACAACTTTCTTTTTCTTTTCCCCCCCTTTTCTTATACTCTCTGATCAATTGTTAACCTAGAGAAATAAATGCTTGGATGCCATAAGCTCATACTTTATAATGTTGAACAGAATTGCACATAAACATAACTAGAGTTAAATGAGAATGTGCACCTGGATAAATCACAGCTGTGATGATGGCTACTGGCAGGCTATAGTGGGACTATTATTCTGTTCCAACAATGAATTTATAGATAATATTTTGCCATATTTATACATATATATAAACACAATGAGCCAAGACAGCAAAATGTGTTCTTTTCCAGCTTATGTTGAAATAGAAGAATATTTTATTTACAGTAATTTTATCCTATTTGAATTGAGTTTTGTAAGCCAATAAGATTTGTTTTATGAATGAAAACTTAACAGCAGCTTCATTTTCCTTCAGGATGTATGTACAGTATGTAAAGGACCAGTTTGATGTAATGGTTGAGATACCAGCTTAAAAACTAGGAAACCATGAATTCTAGTTCCAATGTAGGCATGAAACCAGCTGGGCGACGTTGACCCAGTTGCTCTCTTTAGCCCTAGGTAATAGCAGCCAAGGACTTGTCTAATCAGTCACTAGAATCAGGGGTGGGTTTCAAAAAATTTAGCAACCAGTTCTCTGCCTGGTTGCTGAGTGGGCGTGGCTGTTTCCTCTTTTGTTGCCCTGCATAGGAGAACAGAACTGGAAATCAGGTTAGTGGGATGGGGAGGGAATGGGATTTTGCAGTATCCTTTCCCTGCCATGCCCACCAAGGCACGCCCACAGAACTGGTAGTAAAAAATTTGAATCCCACCATTGCATAGAGGTATAATATCCCATTCCCACAACAACAACAAGCAAAGTTAAGATTTCCTATATTAGAGGAAAATAGAGTTAAAAAGTAAATAAGCTCAAAGAAAGGTTAGTCTTGCCCTCTCAAAAGAATTCTGATAGGTTGAGAGTTTCCTATAGCGATGAAATGTGTAAGTTATCTGTCCACCTCATACTATTCACACCCTCAGTGTTCTCCATATATGGAAATAGAATTGCAACACTTTAAAAACTCCAAGAGCAGCAGAAAATATATTTAATTGCCAAAGTAGCCCAATGGAATTATAATTCAGCTTCAATGTGATTCAATCTAATCTTTAATGAACTGAAGCACCCTTTGAAACTTTGCAGAATCCTCACAAAGACAAAAACTCCTGTCAGCAAACTCAGAGACCATTGGTAATGAATATGCAATGACAATATTCAGCAAAAGCTCCATAGAAATGTATAGAAAATCTAAAAACATAATAGTCATGGTTATTCCTCCTATGTTGTGATGTGATTCATTTTTAAAATAGTCTTCAGAATTTACAATTCTGAATTGTTAACATTCTGGCATTGAAAAAAGTGACTTACGAATATTTTAATATTTATATTTATGTCACTAATTAGCTCTTTAACATGTTAGATAATATGAGATGTAGTGCACATTGACATATCAATTTTTAAAATAAATGTAGCTGTGCATATGTTTAAATATGTAAAACAACATTAAACATAATGAATTGAACACAACTCTATTAAGCTTTAAATACATTTGTCTGAGTTCCAGAGTCCACAACTTTGAGAAAATAGAAGATTTAAATTGCTGGAAAGGGCAAGATTGAAAGTAACAAGTTAAATTTAGTTGATAAAACTGTATTGATGAAAAAGGAAATGAACAGAATAATATTTAACAACCTACGCAAATTTGGCATTTCCTGTGAGACACAAAAGATCAGGTCCACATGTGAAGGTCCAATTAAGCTGATTTATTAATAATCATGCCTATGCACAATATACTTCTAAACTAACAGTTAATACTTCATTGGGGTTAGATAAAAGTTAATAGAATTCAAGGGAGGTTGGACTTGGTTTACTTGGTTTGCTAGTAGCAGGGGTGGGATTCTACCAGTTTGCATCTATTCGCTAGAACGGTTGTTAACATTCTAAGCAGTTCAGAGAACTGGTTGTTAGAAGAAATTACTGGCCTAATCCTGTAAGAAAGGCAGGAAGAAAACATTCTGGTGTTGCTTACAGAAACTGCCTCTCCGTAACCCCTTATTACATTCTTGGCAGGACTAGACTTCCTGTTTCAGGAACTTTTCTGAAGGTTTTTTTCCCTCCTTTGCTGGTACTTTGCTTGTGTGGAGTGACCATTCAAACTTACAGTGGCACTGAAAAAAGTGACTTGTGACCATTTTTCACACTTACAACTGTTGCAGCATCCCCACAGTCATGAGAGGCCAGGCAAGGCCTCATGACCACCTCACATGACCACCAAGCCATGCCCACCAATTAAGCCATGCCCACAGAACTGGTTGTTAAAAAAATTGAATCCCACCCCTAGCTAGTAGGGATTCTAGGCTGCTGCCTCTTTTAACTCTGCCCCCAAGGTTCAACCAATCCTTCTCCTACATCTCTAGATACATTGGTAGTTTAACTCCCAGAAATTTGATCAGGGGTTAAATGTTGCTATCATCTTGATCAATGGCCTGGAGGCCAGGCTGGGGACAATCAGAATCTAACATGGACAGGTATATATTCAACTGAAAGTAAAACTAAGTCCCTGCAAATCTGTAGATTTCTGAAAAAAAGACACATCCAAATGTATTTAACATGAACACATAAAAGTATTAAAGACAGAAATATTTAATTAATAAAAAGAAAGCTAGTGTAATTATTCACACAAGGCTAAATATTTGTAGCTCAGGACCCCTCAGTTCTATCACTTTAAAATATTATTTTTATTTTCTTTTAATATGTACACTAGATTTCTTTCTATTTCTGCCTTTAATACTAACAAAGAAGAAGTGTTATTTGACGTGTTGAGAGTAATTCTAAAGCAGCTGGATGAAAAAGAGGAAATAATGAAGTGTGATTTTAAAAAGAATAGAAAAAAGTAATATTACATACAATACATCTCTAAGCTAAACAAGATAATGTCTATGTATCTCCAGCTCTTTGTCAATGCTCCAATGAATATGTTTTAAATGAGAACTATGCAAATAGAATGTGAAATTTGATTAAACAGCAAAAAACAATATTTTTGTATAGTTTGAAATATTTGTACAATCCATAATTGACTTAAGAATATATTTGTGACTTCTGGGAATCATATACGAAAATATTATACCAGCATAAAAGCCAAAACTATTTTTATGGCACTGTTAAAAATGTGGGTAGTAAAAGTAATTCACCAATTAAAATATATTCTCTTACACCAAAGTAAAGATATGCATGTATGAAGTGTACATAAGTATAATGTATAATGTAATGCATTATGTGTACATAAGTAGGGAATTAAGCACTGTTTTATGCTATAAAATGATACTCAAAATGAAAGAAGGACAGTGGATAATAAGAAGAGCCAAATCATAGGTAAAATAATGAATGTGCTAAGACAAGAGTATAATCAGTGTGGTATCTGCTTATGGTACTCCATAAAGAAGATGCTTGAGCTCTAAGAGAACCACTAGGTTTCAAAAATAAACAAATAGAAGTGACTCTCCAGAAGTTTATTTGACATTACAGACATATAGTATGGCAAGGATTATTACAGTAAAATACTGTACAATGATTCTTGCTATGTAAAACTTTATATTCAAAATACATATATGAAAATCCTTGATATATATTTGTTGTCACTGTGCTCTTCTTAAAAAAAAGCAAGAACATCCTTCTGTTGGTTCTACTTGCTATTGTTATTCCATTTAAAGGCAAAAAATAACAATAAAGAGATATCCAGTCTATGTAGACTGACAGTCATACTTCTCTGGCTAATTGTCAACATTTGGGGAGGCTTGCGATTCCATTGCCATTTGTTAGTCTTTATTAGTATGCCTAATCTGGATCTTGTAAACTAATAATGCATGACATATTTTGACAGATACTATGATTCATTGAAGATAATATACAGGTGCATTTGTTATTCTCAATTTGTAAAGATTCATGTAGCTGCAGCTGATAAATAAATGCATGCACTCAGTACTCAATTCCTTGTATTTTGTGGATTTGGTTTAATCTTCCATTTGTACAAAAGTATGAAATTCAGTACATTACCACTCACTAATCTTCAACTTTCTTATATGGTAAGTGAATAGAGAACTTGATTTCCATGTCTTCATACACATATTATTGCAGAACAACTTTTAAATACCACTAAATGTAAGTACTCAAAGTTAGGGTTCATCAACTGATATGAAAAAATTCATCAAGCAATTAATTGTAGCACTGCAGTCTTAAAAGTCTTTGCTATCTTCTTCTGTATCAGAAAGAGTATATTTCACACACACTGTGGTAATAGATAAAGGAATAAGATGATAAATATAATATGGCAAGTAATAAAACTTTAGAAAACACCCCTTTTTTTAAAAAAAAAACAGATGAATGATTTCCTGAGGGTTAAGCTGAATAAGAGGTCAATAGAACACAAGAAAATTACAATGTCCACTCACTTTGTCAAAAAAGATTAACTGAAGCATTAACGAAAGCAGAAATAACCGGATAAATTCAAAGAAAGGAAAATAGCTTTTTTTTTTAAAAAAAAAAGTCTGAAAAGAACATGCTTACCGAGCAAATGGAAAGTTACATGATGGGCTACAAAAATATTTGGATGACTACTACAGTGGTAGAGAGACAATACCAAAGTTCTGAAGAGAAAGAGAAAATGAAATATCAATGAAGTGGAGTGTATTTTGGGCAAAAAAAAATATTGCCTGTAAACTGATTTCCTTCCAGAATTTTGTTGTAACACAACTTTCAGATGAAGGACTAGAGGAAAGTCAGAATAGTTCCAAGGGTGCTTTGTGTTTTTCTGAAGGAATGAAGAAGTACCGATTGCTTTTCCTGGAAAGGATGAAGCCTATATTGGTTTTCCAAAAGTAAAAGAAAGAAAAGCATTCCAACTAAAAACATCAGGAAGAAAATTTTGCAAGTATTCCAATAAAATAGAAGGCTCTACCTTCTATGTGGAATAAGTAAGATTCGGCCTAGGGGATAAGATCATTTTCCCTCAGAGGCTCAGAATCAAGGGGGGAGGGGGAATGCATCCTATAAAACCAAATTTTTATTAGGGTTTTTGACCAGCCTTTATAATGAAAAAAAGAAACAGTAGGATAGAACACTTCATTATTGGGTGGGGGGGAGGTGCCTCCTAGGTGCCTCCTAGGATATGTTTGCTCCACAGAAGAAAGCATGTTACTAATTTAACTGCAGCAATTCACGGAACAAATGTGGCAAGAAAAGTCATAAAATGAGGCAAAACTCTCTTAATAAATCTCTCACTTAGTAACCTAAATTCTGGGTTCAGTTGTGGTTGTAAGTTGAAGATTACCTAATAAATGTTTTTTTCCTGTGAAACCGGTCTATCCGGGCAACCTGGTCTACCCAATTATGGAGTGGAGAATACTGCTTCTTTGTCAGTAAATATAAATTTGACTATTTGTATAATGCCCTGCATGGTATAGGATCTATTTATCTGGTGATTATCTCCTGTGGTTTCTGTTTGATCAGTAACTACAAACTAGTACATTGTCATAATCACCATCACCACCACCACCACCACCACCACCATCATCATTTCCTGTGAAGAGTACATTGGGCAGCAAGTACATTTTCCAGCGGTTTCAATCATTCACATCATTTTCAGTATTGTCCCAAGGGACAGTAAAGGGACAGTTAAGATCTTCCTTATGTATTTGGCCTCGAGACTGCCTTCATTTTCTCTTTTGATACATAAACTGTATTCACCCAGGAAAGGCAATTTCTCTGTTAACAGATGCCCACCCACTGTTAACAGGTCCTCCCTGAGATCTGAACAGGTCTGTCTTTGACATTCCAGAAGTGAGTCCTTGAACCTTGAAGTAGGATAGATGTCCCTTCCCTTGTTAGAGGCATTTAATATATATTGTATCTATTCATTATGTTGTCTTGATATTCTGTTTTCTTACATTGTGAGCTCTCCTGAATCACTCTGGCATTGGGTGGTGCCAAAATTGGAATAAATAAATAAATAAATCTCCCACCAGGCAATTACAGTGCAATATGTAAATCAGGGTATAATTCAGCCAGGAGTACAATTTCCCAATAATATGAAAAGCTTAGATGGGAAAAAATGAATCTAAAGTGATGTATGCTACTTTTTTTTCTTACTTTGATCAAGCTGCAGGCAGATTTTTACTTTATCCTCAAAATCATTTCCACTAATAGAAAGTATAACTTACATTAAAGTATATTTTCCCCAGCCATTTAAATCTGTGATCTACTTTTGGAACATGAACTCTTTAAAGTAGAAATTTAACAACTGCATTTTTTTATTTTTCTCTACAAAGCAATATAAGATTGAAAGAGCAAATAAATTCTTGAGTACATCACATCTAGCAAAAAAATATATGAAATTCATTTTATTCTTCTTTTCTGCCATGAGAACTCTTCCTTAATACAAAGAGAAATTTATATGATTAAATACTCACATATTACTCAGAAACGAACATGCTTTATTATTTGCTAGGTCATTCAGCAATGGCTATTATGATTTCTCATGTTCCCACAGCAATTTGAATTGTAACTTTCCAGTCGTTCCAAAAAAGTATATTATTATGCAAGGTCCAGTGCATAGCCCAATGAAACTTTTTAAATTATGTATATTTTATTTGCCTGGGAAATTACTATGTCTGCAGTCGTCAGTTATTGTGTCAAGGCAAATGCAAAAGCTAAAATCTGATATTGTATTGCAAAAGTATAAAGGATTTTTTGGGAGAATACACAGAAAGGACATCAGTATCAGAATGCCAGTGATCTTAATAGCATTTATTCAGCTAGTTTTAAAAGAGTAATATACCTCTGCATCCCATACTATAACCACAGTCTTGAGCAGCATGCAAAGTAACATAACCAGGGGTAGGATTCTACCAGTTTGCACCTATTCACTAGAACCGGTTGTTAACATTCTAAGCAGTTCGGAGAACCGGTTGTTAGAAGAAATTACTAGCCTAATCCTGTAAGGAAAGCAGGAAAGAAACATTCTGGTGTTACTTACAGAAACTGCCTCCCCGTTAACCCTCATTACATTCTTGGCAGGACTAGACTTCCTGTCTAAGGAACATCTCTGAAGTTTTTTTCATCTCCTTTGCTGGTACTTTACTTGTGTGCAGTGACCATTCAAAGTTAAAATGGCACTGAAAAAAGTGATTTATGACCATTTTTCACACTTATGACTGTTGCAGCATCCCCACAGTCATGAGAGGCCAGGCGAGGAGATGCGTGCCTCAGTGTGAGTGATATTGAGTTGGCCACGCCCAGCCAATAACATGACCACCAAGCCATGTCCACCCAGTCACATGACCACCAAGCCACATCTACCACCTAAGCCATGCCCACAGAACCAGTTGTTAAAAAATTTGAATCCCACTCCTGAATATAACCCTATTTCCCGGCTCAACCCCAACAGAATTTTCTTGATCTTCCCCTTCATTCTTTCTTTCATATATTTATTTTGCAATGTGATTTTTCTGCATTATTTGTTTATGATCAATCTCAATATCATTTTTCTTATACTGATCAATCACATGCATATTCGATCCATATTAATTTAGTATTCTTGACCCTATGTCTTGTTTTATTCCATATATCGCTTAAGTAACAGCTCTCTATATTTAAGATATTTTACACTTCTGCTAAGTCTAACTCTCCCTCCTTTGTATGTGTTAAGTCTTTAATGCAAATTAAACAAAGAAAAGCAAAAATCCTGACTAAGACAGGGATCAGCCCCATGCCAAAGCGGGAGGGAGCTCTCCCTCCTGTTTTTTAAGATTTATTTCTCTATATTTATTGCTTGCATAAATATAAATATATAAATATAAATTGTACTCTTATATTTATACATTATTTGGATGAAATGAAAAGCAAAAATTTGCTCTGTGTGACATATACATATTTGATCAGAATTACATTCACAGACATTTAACAAACTAATCTTCCTGTAGCTTGTTATTTTTCTTTAATTCACTCTGGCTACCTGTATAAAGTTAATGTACTTTCTGCTGTTGTGCGCATATATTTCAAATTTAGATTCAGAGCCGTAGAAAAATCTCAAACCTGTCTCAGAACACTGATTACGCTAAGCCACAAGGAACAAATTTATGCCAAACATGCAAAATACAGTCTTCCTACTGATTATACAACAAAGTGATTACAAAAATTTATGACCAAGCAGGTAGTTGCATTTTAGATTATCACAGTTAGGGAATTTGTTGGACTATGAGCATGACTTCAGCTATACAACTCACAGATAGTCCTCAACTTACGACTACAATTGAGCCCAAACTTTCTGTTGCTTAAGCGAATTTTGCCCATTTTATGATCTTTCTTGCCACAATTGTTAAGTGAGTTATAGTGCTCTGACCCAATTCCCCAAACATGACAAACCCTCTGAAGTTAAATCAATGATTCCTTTATTAGGAGCGCCAGCAGCCCTGGCAAAAAGTTCCTCTTTCATCACAGGCTAACAAGTCTCTCTGGCAGGGAGATGAATAGTTATCTGCCACATCTATTCATCTCTGCCACCTGCCTTTTATCCCCAGGGCTTGGATGGGTGTCGCTAGCAGTGGTGGCTCTTCCATCCCAAGCATCGGCCCACAGATTTCTACTGCTCTCCTCTCCTCTGTCTTCTGCGCATCAGGCACTGGACCCAGTTGTTCCTCCTCTTCCTCATCAGCCACCTCCAGATCTGGGGGCTGTTGACATTCCATCTGAGAGCTGACGGATGGCCCAAGCTCTGCCTCCCTCCCTCCCTCCCTCCTTCCCTCTCTCTCTCTGACAGATCCATTCCCTCTTCCCCCTCGGAGCTCCATGTTGCCTTGATGTTGTCACCGATTCTCACGCTTCCTGCTCATCTGATTCAACTGTTGGAGGGGCTGGCAGCCAACAGGCCACAACACATAGCAGTTGTTAAGTTAGTAATGTAGTTATTAAGTGAATCTGGCTTCCCTATTGACTTTGCTTGTCAGAAGGTCACAAAAAGTGATCACATGACCGCAGGAAATTGCAAACTCTATAATTACATGCCAGCTGCCCAGTGTCTGAATTTTGATCATGTGACTATAGGGATGCTTCAATGGTTAAAAGTGTGAAAAATGATCATAAGTCACTCTTCAAAATTAGTGACCGTAACTTTAAATGGTCACGAATGGTTGTAGTTGAGGATTACCTGCATTCTATATGCTTATTTGGTAATTACTGATTGAGGCCATGTTTATCTGACTGTGGCTGATTTTGAAGAAGGATTAGAAACCACCAGGAAATGCCAAGGCTTCTGAAACTCTCAAGATTACGGTGGCAAACTACTCTGGTCCTGTTGCCCACTCCCCATCACTATCTCTATGCATTTTTTAACACTCTGAGGCTCTATGAATCCTCAGTCTCCAAGGCAGCTCAGGGAAGAATTTATTTGGGGAGGAAAAGAATTACTTCATCACTGCCTCTTCCCAGTATGGAAGGTTGATGACTGGCAACATGTACAAATTGTGACTGAAGCTTTGACTCTTTAAGTTATCTACAGAGTTTCCTTAGGTTTTACATCAACATGCTCAGCTAATATGTTCACTTTGGCAAGGTCTGCCTATGGGACATTGCAGAGACTTTTGTAAAGCTTTAAAATGATTGGAGTTTTGTTTTGTTTTGCATTGTCTTGACATGCCCATCTTTGGCTGATGAGTCAGGTGTAATCTTTCCTATAGCAGGAAGATGTGACTATAGTGATTCATGTTATTATCACTACATGGTTGGATTGCTGCAATGTTTTTTATATGGGGATGCCTCTGAAAGTTACTCAGAAACTGATCCAAAATGCAGCAGCCTATTTGCTGATTGCTCATATTACAGTTATGTTCTGTGAGCCTCGGCTGAAGTTGCCATGAAGCAGGCCCATATGCACATTGGCCCAAAGCCAGGAAACTATCTAAAAGATAGTAAAGTTTTACTATTGTTTTAAATTCACTGGGTCTCCATGTTATCTAAAGAACCAGTTGTGCCTCAGTGTATGGTTGAAAATGATCTTCTGCTTGAGCAGAGGTTTGGATTAAAAGGCCTTGAAGATCCCTTCCAAAACTGTTATACTGAATTGAATGTAGCTGTTTTATACGGCTGTGTGTGAATGACTGGTCAAAAGCTGAACGTGGGGACACATGTAACATGTACATCTCCTGCACTAATTTTCAATAAATTCCTGGTGCAATTCAAACTGGAAGTATTATTTGAGAAAGCTCTATACTGGCTTATTGCTAATATACCTCCAGGACTGCTACTCCCATCTGAGTCGATTTAACCAAGTGAGATCCTTCAGAAGTGGGGCTGCTGGTGCCCCATTTCTATGTACTAGGGAGAGCTAAAATCAGAAAATGCTATTCTCCAATCTCTCACGACACTTACTGTATGCTCTAAATTCTATCTCTTTTTAGCTAGCATGGTCTCCTTTGCTGTGACCTTGAAGAAGTCGATCGTTTTATTTTGTTTTCTTGTTTTTCCTGCTGTTGTTAATATATTGCCATTATATTGAAACAGGTTTTGATATTTTGTTTGTGGATCCCTTTTGAATATTTTATTATTTTTATACCATGGATGCTTTGTTGCTTTATGTTCTCAGCTGGTGTGAATATAATAACATTCAGAAGCATACAAACTAACTAAATAAATTGACATTACGACCTGGGTGAAACATGCACATATTGTCTAGGATATGTGCATGTTTCACCCAGGTCGTAATGTCAATTTATTTAGTTAGTTTTAACCTTGGCAACTTTAAGATATGTGGACTTCAACTAAGTAAGGTTGAGAAACAACTGTCCTAAATCATGCTAAGTAAAGAAAAAATAAATACATATTTATTTGTGCCTTCACTGAACATTTACAAACAATAATGTGAACAGATGGATCACAGGGCATAATTTGTCCCATGTATGATTTTGCAAAATTGTGAAAGTTCATTCATAATTCTTGCATAAATATATAAATCAACTAATGAGCTGCCAGCGACTGCATATTTGTTTGTTTGTTTGTTTATTGCTCATGTTACCACAGGGTAACTCTGGGGGGCTTATTCTGTTGCGGCCACATTTGCAGTAACTAAGGCTAAACATTAAATGTTTGACAGTTACTTCAAATTCTGTCCCTGAATTTTGAACAAAAATACTGAAGTGTGTATGATTAACATTCATGTCTGCACTGTACATGAAAAAAAAAATGAGAGAGAGAAGGAGGAACATGAGAGAGAATTATGACTGCTTAGAAACACAAAAATAGCCTGTGTTTAATTATAAATTACAAAACTGAAAGGCTAGAAAATAATTTCCACATTGTTTTTTTATGCTTTTGTGGTTTTAAGATTTTAAAGCAAGGCTACAGCAGCCTTGCTTTTATTTCTGTGCAACTTTCCTGTTGGGTGTTTTTTCCAGCACTGCCTCACATTACCCTGATTAAGCATCAGCTCAGAAACTCTTAGCTCAATTTAATCACAGAGATTATTGAATCACTGAGAACCTATAAGACAATACCTGAGCTCAGCACCTCTTACAACCCTTTTTATGAAAATACTATTAGGAGTCTGCTGGAATCTATTTCTTCACACACTCGACCAAGGAAAGAGTACGAAGATGAAAACTGCCTGTTAAATAAATGAAGGGTATAATGCTGAGATGATTGCTGCAGGCAGAACATCTTCTGGCAAATGTACAACTCCTTTGCATTATGTTGATACAAGATACTGTGAGGCTAGAAATAGCATATAAAAAATGCTGAGCTAGGCTATACAACCAGTATGAATAACAAAAGAGGAGTCCAACCTGCACTAACATATTCATATTCTGTGCTCATCTCTGCCTGATAGGCAGCAAGAATGAATCAATGCTAAAAGAAGATGCTATAGAATTAGCTAACAATAATTTACTGATGTGGAAAAGAAATGCTTGTAAAAAGCAGATTACACCATTTATCAATTACGTTTGTGAACAGTCTCTAGTTAAAACAGAATTTAGTTTTACTGATTATCTCACTGCCATGATGTGTTTATCATTTTTTATCATGCAGAGAATAAGGGGACTTGTCTTGCTTGAACAAGAGTTTGTTTCCCAGACTAGTTGAATCTGAAGCAAAGAACTGACTCTTTTGTTTCAACCACAGAAACTAATGAATTCCTAGTAGAATTCTATTTCAGATGTGATAAAAAGCAACATAATACTTAGGGGGTCCAGGAAGCCTGGAAGACAGAACTGGGGCTTTGCTGTCTATACTTCCCCATATATCCTACATCTACTATTTCAGTACTATATCATGCACCCCACATATACAACACAAAAAATTCTTAAGATTTTTTTTTAAAGAACATGGTTTTTGAAAAAATTGTACACATTTTCAAGAAACTGCTAATTCATTTCCACGGAGTTCTTCATAGGAATTATTGAGTGTGTCATTTGTATAACTGTTTGGTTTGGTATAGCAACCAAACAGTACAAATACAGACTTCAACGGATAATTAGGGCCGCAGAAAAAAACAGTTACAACCAGCCTGCCTTCCATTGAGGACCTGTATATTGCACGAGCCAGAAAGTGGGCTGAGAAAATATCTACAGACCCCTCACATCCTGGACATAAATTGTTTCAATTCCTCCCCTCAGTATACCACTATATGGCATTGCATGCCAAAACAAATACACTCAGAGGCAGGGTTTTTCCTCATGCCATCAGAGTGCTTAGCATCTAATTCCCTCAGCACTGCCTAATGTCAGTATATTTACCCACGTAGTATGGCTGCATTACTTCTCATCTGTTCCACTATCTTCTCTTACTGATATCATTATTATTATTATTACTTTGTTATTATGATTATAATAACATATAATTGGTTCAGTGGTGGGATTTTAAAAAAAAATTACTACCAGTTCTGTAGGCGTGGCTTAGTGAGCGTAGCAGGGGAAGGATACTGTAAAATCTCCATTCCCTGCTGGGAAGGTTATTGTAAAATCCCATTCCCTCCCACCCCACTAACCTGATTTCCAGTTTCATTCCCCTGTGCAGGGCAACAAAAGAAGACCCAGCCAATCAGCTGGGACTCAGGAGGCAGAGAATAGATGGGGACGGAGCCAGTCAGAGGTGATATTTTCCGATTCTCTAAACTACTCAACGTTTCTGCTACCAATTCTCCAGAACTGGTCAGAACCTGCTGAATGCCACCTCTGAATTGGTTGTACACTGAGAGCTTATTTATCGCAGGCAAATTCCTTGCATGTCTAATCACACTTGGCCAATAAAGAACTATTCTATTCTATTCTATTCTATTCTATTCTATTCTATTCTATTCTATTCCTTATGTGGAGTTTCTCTTCCTAAAAATGATAAATTCATTTTAATAATGATTACATTATAAATGGACTATGGGGGATGGTAGAGGACAGGAAGGCCTGGAGGTTGCAATGGGTCTGACATGACTTTGCGACTAACAACAACAACATTTTATATAAATTCATTAAACTTATATACCGCCCTATTTACCTAACAGGACTCAGGGCGGTGTACAGCCACATTAAAATACGAAAAACAGAAAAACAGTACAAAATTAAAAGCTACTAAAAGACCAGATATAAAAGGCTGAGAGCTAAAAAAGAGGGCTAAAAAACTAAAAACCAGACAAACCCAATTAAAATCCCCTAAAAACCCTAGGCCAGACCGGCTTGATGAAATAAATAAGTTTTCAACGCGCGCCGGAAGGTCAAGAGATCAGGGATGGTTCTCATCTCCGGGGGTAATTCGTTCCAGAGGGAGGGTGCCCCCAACGAGAAGGCCCGCACCGTCAGGGTCACCAGCCATCCAGCCGGGGCACCCCAAGGAGGCCGACTCTATGGGAACGTATTGAACTGTATTCTTTTCATTCTGCAAATAATAATACACCTGAAGAGCAGAAACTAGAATTTTCATTTTTGACCAAAAGGCATTAGCTTTCTATTCATTCTACTGAACATCTAAAACTGAATTTATACTTAGATTATTGAACAGAACAAGTGTCTAATGCCGAATGACATAAAGTACTAGCTATCCTATTTATTTCTCTTTTATTTATAAAAAAATATATAGCAACCAGCTCATATAATCCTAACTCTGTGAGGAGTACATCAAATTCAGAATAAGAAACAATCAACTGTTATCCTGCAGAACAATTTATGAGTTATCTATCATAGTTCTTTCAACATCCATTGTTCTATTAAAGATTTAGCATATCCATAATAATTGTTGAAATGTTTTTCAAAACCTTTCTGACATAGCCATTGTAACATATTTCCTGCTGCAAACACATATAGACAGTTTGTTCCCAAAAACTGCACGATGGGACCAATACTAGGAAAAATGAACAATACGAGCTTTTGTTTTTAATTAAAAAATTGACTAAGCTTTTTGAAAGGTATGAAGTTAGCAGTAATGGTGGTCATATAATCATTTTAGGAAACACTGAAAAGTGAAAGCACCACATAGATGTCTATCAATTACCCAATTTCTAAATGTCCTGGTTAATTATTCTCTGTATTTTAAACATTTGGTTCTAGATGGGGAAACAAAATCCACTGGAGTCCACTGGAAATTTTCCTTTGTAAAGAAAAAGCAGTCAATAAACAGGCTTGAATATTGAATATTGACAAAATGAAAAGCTGTGTAGTTTGAAGCAACTGTGCTTCAAAAAGTTGTTGTCCAATCGTTTGTAGTTAATTAGCAAACACGGAAAGATATGGAATTATGCAATCGTATTTTTAATCAGCTCCTTGGCAGTTTTCTCAGAATGACAAAGTCTGCTCTGCACAAGTAAATATTACATATCCACATTGCATATTTGAAAAATAATTTAATAACAAGGACTTTATTACAGGAGCTATTATATCTTCTTTTGACTTATATGGACAGAGGTAGATATTGTGCAAACTGTAGATCATATATGATCCTCCATACCCTGGTTTTAATCTCTCCAAATATCTTCAAATCACATCACCAAATTCTCATAATTTCTGCAATGCCTTCATGACACATGATGCCATTTGCTTTTCCAGCCTGCTTTCAAATATATATGATGGTTTTGCTTGATTCAGCTTGATTCAGGAAATTAGGGCAATTCCAATCTTGAGCTCCCCTGAACTTCCACAGTTGAACCAATCTTCCCCCAAAACTTTTAAGTGTGTTGAGAAATGGCCAGTTGTGGGTTGAACGAGGCATAACATGGATCAAATCACACTTCTGCAACCTCTCTAAGTGTATACATCCATCCTTTGATTTTTCAGAAGCAAACGTACACTGGGAACAGGCTCCCCTGAGTCCTCTGCTTCGCTACTGCCAGGCTCCAAAGGCAGCACCCCACTCCCAGATGGTCCTGGCCCCATCTCTGCATCAGACACAGGACCCTCGTCCGAGTCTTCTCCAGACTCCCTGACTGATCCCCGTTCTTCCCCACTGTCCGATTCCACTGCCATCTGCACCGGTTGCCGGCGAACCACAACACAGTTCTTCAGGAACAGTTTGAGCCTGTTAGACCATGGAGACATAGATCCATATCTTTTGTGGCTGGTTAAGATTCCCAGGAGGTAATACTTCTTTACAAGGGGTGGTGGTTCTGCTTGCCTTGTAAAAGGAATAATCTGCTCTCTTAGACAGCCTTGCTGGACCCAATGAAATTGGGCAATTTTTGTCCAATGTCTAACTACTCTCTTTCTTTGGAAGGTTGTTGAGAAGATGACTGCCTTGCAACTTTTGAGGGAGCAGATTATTTTCAGTCAGATTCAGAGCTCATTATAACACTGAGATAGCATTAGTTAAGCTTGCTGATGACCTATGGCAGGTGTAGGATGAGGACAGGATGGCTTGGCCCTTGTTGATCTCTCAGTGGCTTTAAATATGATTAATGGTGAATATCCTTCTATACCAACGCAGATAATTGGGAGTGGAGGCACAATGTTTGTTTTAAGAAATTGTGTTGTGCTGCCTGTTTGTAATATTCATTTCACTGATTAGGGTCACTGTTGTGAGATGGGAAGCCTTATCATTTGTTTAAAGAAAGAAATTTAGGAGAGAAGAGAGTAAAATTCAGCCTGCAAATATAATAGCACAATATATGATGATGATACAAACTGCAGAAGAATGATAATATAAGCAAATATCAGTTTGCCCTTTCTGCCAACAGAACTACATTTTCAAAAAGCTTTTATCAAAAGAAGTTGAAATCAACTCAGTGTTTATTGAAATTGTTTTGATTACTCTCTTGCAATTTCTTGATCTAGACAATTCACCTTATAATATCTTAATATAATTGTGTCTTTCCCCATTTTTTTACCTTTAAACTGATGCTTTTATTTAATTATGTACCCTAGAGAATTCATTCAGCTAGGTGATGACACTAATTTCTTGATTATTTTTGTTTTTGTATTGGTACTAACCACCCAATTTGCAGAATCCCTAAAGTGTTATGCTTTTAAAAACAAAAATAAATTGATGCTATTAAAACCAGTTAAAGCTTCTGCTCTAAATAAATTAGCATTTATTTTATCATTCCTTTGGAGAATTGTCTGGTGAACCATTTATCTACCCATTATTACCTGGCTGTTTTTTCTTTTCCATCACAGAATAAGAACATTTGGAGGCAGGGGTTATTAATATAATGTGATGGGAATATTTTGAGGCAAAGTTGCATGGGATATGTGATAGAAAGTGGGAGTTTCCAATCTCTACTGAACAGAAAGCAAAAGTTAAAGGAAGGAAAAGAAGTAACTGGAAATGAATGCGATTCAAGGCAGGTTATGAATAATTCATGGTGACTACAGATGCATGCTTCAACCAAAAATATTTAAATTTCTGAAGCCTGATGCTGTTTACCATAATCATTTCTTCTAGTTAAAACTGCCCAGATGTCATGTTAATGTGTATTTTTTTAAAAAAGCATTCAGATTGGGATATCTGCTTAATAATTTGTCATTTTTGATATAAAACATTACCTAGCACATAGGGCCAAATTGAAATGTTCTATGATTTCCTGTGTTAAATATGATTGAGAAAATACAAAAGATACTTGTACCCTATCAACCTTCTTTTAATTGGTTTCAAAGAGTTCAATAAAAGTAGTAAAAGGGGGTGCAAAGAGGATGGAACTTTAAGTTGTTGTTGACTCCTGATTAATTAATTAATAACCCCTAGATTAATCCCTGCAGTTTTCTTGGCAAGTTTTTTTTTTAATTTTTGGAACTACTTGGAAGTGGTTTGCCCTTGCTTGCTTCCCAGAATTGAAAGGAGGTGACTGGCCCAGCTGGCTTTGTACGTAAGGGAGAATCAGAACTCATGCTCTCCCAGTTTCTAGCACTGTAAACTCATTCTTTACATAGTGGTAGGATTATTTGTTTTAAAAAAGAACAGAAAAAACAGTACCTAATTTGTACTAACATTCAGTTGCAGAAGCCATTGTATTTTCATTGCTAAAATTCTGCTATGTAGCAATTGGAATAATTATAAGGCAAAGGAGATAAATACAGAGAATATGTTACATAACCAATAATGCTCATCTTTGGCATAGCTTAATCTTGATATCTCATGCTCATGTAGAAATGAGCGATATTGTGCTTCTTTATATAGCCATCATTACTGAATTTATCTCCACAAAACCATCCCTTCAATCATGAAAACAGGAGAACATGCTGAGAGGTCAAGCATGATAATGAAATCACTCTTTCTGTATCTTTATTGAAAGAAATAATGTATTAGGATGTTCTGTTTTCAAGCTAAATTGGACCCCAGATTGAAATAGTCTCAGTGTAATTAATTCCTTCTAATAATCAATGATTATGATATCCTAGAGCAGCTACATATATCCTATAGTCTCTAAATGGTCAAGACAATACTAGAATGGATGTCAAAAATATGCTATACCCAGCATTCCTTAACAAAAGTACACTTAGAGCTGAATAGAAAAAGCCATAGAAAGGAGAAATAAGCAACACTGTAACCCAAATTTGGGGAAATACAAAGTAATAGCTAATTAACTTGGGTTGTGTAAATTATCCCAGAATGGAAAATATTAAGAAGGGGGAGAAACCCAAAGGAACAAAAATTAAAATACCTCAGGAATTAACTGCAAATTAAAACACCTGCAGCACAACCTAGCTAAAGCCATTAGGAAAAAAAATCCAATGCAAAATAGCTATTTGTAAGCTATAAACCTCTAAGATTCAGTAGGGTTATGTTCAGCAGATACATTAGTAGGACCCAGAGGAAACACATGGTAGAAAGCCTTCAAAATAAGCAGAGCATTAAAATAGAGTACTTTTGAACAAGTAGAGAACAAACCTGAATAGTTTAGTACTACTAAAACAGGGAAAAAATAATGCTACAGGTAAAAGCAACAGGTGTTTAATGATAGAGACAAAAATAAGTTTTCTTGAATTGGCTAATTTATAAATTCATAAAATGCAATTCAAAGAGTGACCATTAAAATAAATGTTTGCCTATTGATGGCCAATTGTGAGAAGATCCATTCTACTTCTCCTTTCTTGCAAGATAAAGGGAAGGTAGAGAATGATTTTTTAAAAAATGTAGGCAAACATAATATCTAGGCCTCTGCTTCTAAATTTAACATTGCCCCTTTTTGAACTATGAAATTATAATAATTAGACCAGCACTTCAATTTCTGGCTTCTTATATGCTGTTAATTCAGAAATTTAATAAACCAAGTTGATCAGTCTAAGCTTAAAGAGAAAAGACATCTCAGTCTTATCACGAACCAATTTTTGCACTATGGCAAATAGAACATGGTTGTTAATGCAGAAAGATTATATCACAAACTAAAAATTTTGAATGGTCACAGTTGCTTTTGTGAAAGAATCTACAAACAGAAAAGTTACTGCAGTTCTAAAATGACTTCATTGTTGACACCAAAAGTGTACATTGTATCAAGTAATCACTAAAACATAAATTCACATTCATATTAAGGAAGTGAAACAAAATTACATACAAATAATTTTTAATCTATATTTTGTAAATTCTAAATGTTATCAAAAATCATGTAAATAATTACTTACTAAAACAAAGAAAAATGCTTTATTTATGCAAATATCAGTACATTCATTGTAATTGTTTAGAACCATAAAACAGGAAATATACCTTTTCTGGATCAAGGGTTGTTATAACCCATACACAGTGTGCATTGTCTTCATATTGAACGGGGTAATTGGGTGATGTGATAATACCACTCGGACCACGGAGGTTAGAACCACACGTTCTAGCTAAAAATATGGAAAACATCAAATAGAAGAGATTTTAGAGGTGCTCATTTATTTAAAGAGAAAATAGCCTGATGTGGGAATAGCTATTACATTTCTTTAAAATGTATAAATGTGCTATGGAACTTCCAGTTGCACTAGAATTATGAATAATAGTCTATAAAGAATTAATAAAAGAGCTTTATTTTCATAAAGAAAGAACAGTGCTTATGTCTTTATTTTACTGAATGTGGCCAATCACAACTACATTTCTTTACAATTATGCTCCATTTTATGCTTTGTAATTATGCTACTCTTTCTGTGCAATTATGCCACATTGTGCTAATGTAATATGTAATGAAACAATTCTCAAAAAATTACAATCTTCTAGTATAGACTTTAATGGCTGGCAACAATGAAGCAGTGATGAGCTACAGGACTAAATGGTCATGGTCTACTTTTCTCTTGTTCTGCTCAGGAACTATCCTTTTTGGATTCCTCAGATAAGGACCAATCAGAGATCAGCTTGCCAACTTCAAATACAAAAGCCCAGCCAATCCAGTTCTGTTGTCTGTAAACTGTGAAAGGGACATCACAAAGCTTACTTTCCTCTGAAAGTAACAGCTATAAAATATCAGAACCAGAGAAAATTGTGCTACACTAAGTATTCCTTCAAAATAGAAAAACTAGAAAAGAATAGAAAAGCCTTAGAAAATAAACCAAACTTATTAAGTAAGAAAGCTCATCATTACTTCATTACAATTCTCACTAAGAAATGGAAACAGGTTAAAATAAGCAAGGTACAGTATATTTTAAAAGTTTTTGTCAGTGTTAATTTATTCACAAGACCCCAGCATCAAAAATAAATTGAGGAACTGTTTATTTATGCAGTGAAGTTACTATAGAGCCAGACTGAATTCTATCAAGAAATGTACTGAAGATATTTTTTTTATAAATGTTCTACTACAAATATTCTCATAATTGAGTGGTTCGTTTAATTGGAATCCATTTAAACATGAAGAAATCATAATATAGGTAGTGAAAAATCTGAGGGATTAAAATGTGAGTGGACTCAGTAATATAAATGGAACTGTATTCATATCATTAAAATCAGATTTTTTTTGAACTGAAAATAAAATAATTTGTTGTAACAGTATGATGAATAGTATTTACATGATACAAAATTATCATGTAAATTAATTATTTAATGATCAAAATAGTATTAAATATATGTTCCTTATCAATGATAGTCATTAAACAGTGTATGTGAGAGAGAGAGAGTGAGGGGGGGAGGGAGGGGAGAGAGGGAGAAAGAGAGAATTATATACTGTATATAACTATATCCATCGCTAATGATTCATTCTTTCTGCCACTCATACTGGATTTAGAGACCACAACTGTTTATCCAGAAAAAAAAAATTACAACACGTGTTTTCATACCTTTCTTGAAGTTTATTAATATGCAAATAGTATCATATTTAAAGTATATAAACTCATGACAACTATTTTAGAGATAGCAAGATAGTAATATTGTTTCTATTTTGGTAATTAATAATGTGATTTAAGTACTCTGGAACAATTTATGTCAAATGTCAAATATGAGAATACATGTAATTTGAGATTAGAATCAATATTCTAACCTTTCAATATCTTTCTGCATGAACAAGCAAAATTTCAAGTAATTAAATTAAACAGAGGACTTTCAGCTATTACATGTACATATAATAATGTATATAGTTGATTCTTTTTCCTTTTAGTACAGCCTAAAAGAAAACCAAGATAAATATTGTATTTCTATATACTAAGATGTTTGTTAACATGAATAGTATCTTAGAATTAAATTACCTTAATTGCTAAAATAGCTTGTAATTACCACACAGTACCTGTGGAGCTGCAAAGATTTTTTAATAATTAATTAATTGATAATTAATTCACTACATAGAAAATAAATATAGGGCAATGCAAGTTAATTGAATATGTATATATCAGGCAAAAGGTGCCAGACAAAAGGATGTAATTAATTTTTAAAAGCTTAAGATTCAAAGGATAACTGATTTTCCATAAAGGCAGGGGAGTTAGTCTTTAGAGGTTTGGCATAATCTAACACAAAGGATCAGACTTTATTCAAATACAGATTTCAGTACTTTTTTTCATTTTTTTTTTTTTAAATTTGGGATGGTTCTCACTATCAGACCCCCAAGGATTTCCTGAGTTTTGGCAAGAGCAATGTGCATTATGAATAAAAATGGGGGCCACTGGCCCTATCAGGTATATAATTAATTCATGAAGGTAGAACAATACCTACCACGGCAAATTGGCCTATGGTCACTCCAAGCAGCTAAGGTATCTGTCACCTTTTGACAAGTAATGCTTTTCGTTCCTTGGAGCACATAATTATCATCACAGGTAAAGTGCACATTAGCACCAACTCTAGGGAAAGCAAAAAAAAAAAGATACAAACAGATTTCAGGTTTATGTCATTATAAAACTGAAGTTATTCTATGCAAATCAAAAATTGTTCTTGAAATAGCAATCTTTTTTTTTCTATCATCAAATTAAACATGCAACCAGTTTTCTTATATATGGATATGCGGTAGGAAAGTTTTAAAAAAAGAAACCTTGCTAAAAGTATAAACCAGAAGGATTTCTTGTGGCTTACAAATATGCAGAAAGAAAATAAAATTACAAATTAAGGGATGGGGGAGGAAACAATAAGATTTTCCTGACAGTAGACCTGTTTTCATGACATCACATTCTGATGTAGATAGATGAGAACTTCCTAAATTCAAGATACAGAAGCCTGCCCATTAGCAACGTTCTTTAATTGGCTGGCTGGTTGGGCTTTGCCCCTGGAATTGGGACAGGAAGAGTCCCTGGAGGAGATTTCTGGGAAATGTAATCCCCAGGATGAAGAGCTACCAGGAAAAAACCCGGCTGGACTCCTTCAAAAAGAGAGAGAGATTCCCACCCCAAGGAAAAGTGATGACTGACAGTATCTCGCCCCAGAGACTGTACCATGGCTGCCACAAGAGGGAGACTCCATAGGACTCTGATGGGGCCTGCAGAGAACATGTTTATGAGGTAACAAGATATGTGAGGGGCTATCTGGCCAAAAAGGACACTCTTTGGAATATTTTTAGACATATTGCTTACCATATGTTTTAATGTTTTAGATTATTGTGTTGTTTAATTTGATTTTTATCTTAATGGCCATTATTTTTAATTAAAGTGTATATCTCCCTCTAAGAGAGAGAGATATGTTGGTGTGCCTGGGCTGTTCACCTAAGAAAGGGATAGAATGGCCCTATTGCCAATGGAGAAAAATACTAAGTATGAAAGTAAATTGTGAGTATAGGTTGCATTGCCAATGTCTTGTCTCTGAAAGATGGCTGCAGATTTGAAATTGTTAAATGGCCGAGCAATTTTGGCAGGCAAAATTTTGATAGATGAGCTTCTCCTTGGTTTACAAAATCCTAAATAAACAAACATGCCTTATGCTTCAGTCAACTTTTTTTATTCATTTCCAGATGGAAACTGTTCTGAAGGAAATATCCTCACAGCATGAACACTGTAGTCAGTCTGGTATTTATTGTTGCTCTAAGAAGTTTTAAATTTATTGAATCACATTCACCCAATTCTTTAGATCAAATCATCAGATAAAGTCACTTCAAATCAGTTCAAAAGTTCAGTGGATGTCTGTGCTTCTAGGGACATATTTTTATCAAATGTGACTCATTCTTTAAATCAGTTTATAGATATGAATCAATTCACAAGTGATTCACAGAATTTTAGTATTTATTGGAAGTTCTGATTGAATCAATTTATTCATCTCACAGTTTTTGAAACTTGCCCCAATGTGTAGAATCTGTACAGAATACAGGTAATTTTTGACTTACGACCATTCATTTAGTGACTGTTCAAAGTTATAATAAAATGACTTATGACTGTTTTTTACACTTATGACCATTTCAGCATATCCCAATGATGATTAAAATTCATACACTTGACAACTGGTTTATATTTATGAAGTCTGCATTGTCCAGGAGTCATGTGATCATCTTTTGTGATCTTCTGATAAGCAAATGGGAAAGCTTCAAGCAGATTCACTTTACAACCATGTTGCTAACTTAATAACTGCAGTGATTCATTTAACAACTATGACAAGAAAGTCATAAAATGAAGCAAAAGTCATTTAATGCATGCCTCATTTAGCAACAGAAATTTTGTGGTCATAAGTCAAGGACTACCTGTATACTATATTTTTATAATAAGACTTAAAATACAAAAAAAAATACAAAAAAAGTATATAATTAATAGTCTATCACTATACAATATCAAATGACCATTAGAAACATTCAATCCCAGTTAAAAACACAGGGGAACAGTGCAAAATTGCTTCAGAGGCAAAGAGATCCCAATTAGAGACACAACAAAATGGTTTGGTAACTCTTCCATATCCCCTTCACCAGCATAATAACAGACCGTCAGCCAGTTTCTTACTTTTTCTGAGCATCAATAGTATCTAAAGGTTAGTTATTATATTATAGCTGTACTATTATTAGTAGAAAAATATCTTCATACCAAACAAATCTCCCAAGCATAACCACATTTTAAATATATATTATAGATTGTTGGACCTTGGATCAGTCATTTTTTTTCTCAGCACTAGGAAGGAGTCAAGGCAAGCCACTTCCATTAACTTGGCAAAAAGAAAACCTGCAGAGGACTGGCCATTCAATCACCGGGAGTCAAAACTGACTCCAAGGCATACACTTTTCAGATAAATTCAAATGCTTTGTCATTTATATATGAGTTGAAGAAGATGGTTTTAAGGTGAGCCCAAATGCCAAAACATTTCTGCAGGATGTCAGAGAAAGTATTTATTTTTTTCGTATATTGCATATATAGAAGAAAAATATTCCTAATTAATTGTAACCCACCTGAACAAATTAGTTATCCATGAAAATATATTTAGCAGAGACCTTATTGATAAGATAATTTTTGAACTTAGAGTGGAAGATCAACTAGGATCTATCTCCACAGGTCACAATAACCTACATTTCTAAAAAGTATGTTCTTTTGTTTCCTTAAACACAATAATTATAAAAGAGTAGGTGACCTCCGATACTTTTAACAATGAGCTCAAAGTTGTTTCTTATTATTTATAAACTAGAAGATTAATAAAGAAATAGGACTAAATGCTTGGTGAAGGCATCAGTTATCAGCACTTTTAAATGCCAGAACTACAACTGCCAGGTTAATGATAATATCTGAGGAGTCCTCTCAGAGCTTAAAAGAAATCTAAAATTAAAATTTATGAATGACTTTCCTATGATGACCAGAATAAAAAATGTAAAACAGGAGTCATTTTAAAATTGTGAACTGGCAAGTGTAAAGATTGTTTTCATACTATACTATGCAATTTAATAGTTCAGGAGAACAGATAAATATTTACTCTTTAAAGTATTGTGTGAAGTTAATAGATGCCTTTGTAGCTTAGAAATCATAAGTAAACTTAGTTTTGTTCACAGAGACAAACCATGGACCCAAAAATTGACAGTTAAAAAATATTTGTTCAAAACAAATATTGTTTTTTCTAACTGCAGAGAGAAAAACAACTTTGGCAGATTCAAAGTCTAATATATAATGATATCATTTGAACAAAAATGCAAAATATGAATGAAGATATATAAGACAAAAGAATTGAGCAGTAGTTTAATTGTCATGGCATCACAGAATTTAAATTGCTTTACTATACTTAAAGCACTAGTTTCTAGGTAGCTTTCTTTGTAGGAAGGAGGAAACAGAGAAAAAGGAGGGTTGCTTACACCTTTTTTTTAATTATAAAACATAAATTGCTAAAATCACAAAAGAGAAAGACTTGAAATAATCAAAGTCTCAGTCATTACCATAGTTTAAATTATGAAATGTTTTAGGAGGGAAACCATCAGTGTTAAGCCAGTAGTGAGCATATAAGCTTTAAAAAGAACTCTCTCTTTTTACAATCAATTTCATTACAGAAATAACTTTATTCAAGCTGGGAGAACCTTTGCATAATGTATTGCAGTTCAGCCTAATAAGCACAACTATTTTTCTCCTGAGAAGTACAATAGCCATTTCCTAGTCTTTATGTGAATGTATTAATACAAAACTTTTTCTTTGTCGTGTGTGTTCCACAATTTTTTTACTAAAGTAAAAAACAGTCATTTAGTTCATTCTGACAAGAGGAAAAACTACACTATGTCAAACCCAAATCCTCTCTGCACTCTTATTTTCTTTCATAACTTTTATTTTAATCAAGGTTATGCCCCAAAACATGGATATCTAAAAGAAGGTAAAAGATAACCAGCCATTTTTTGTAATTTTTGGAAATAAGAGGTATAAAGGTTATCCAGATATATGTAATGAAAGACAAACTCAAAGAGTATGTTTAAATGTAATTTTCATCATTAAAGGGACACTGAAAATCATTGTGTTTTTGTTTTGACTTTTTTAATGGATATTTCTGTCTAAATCAAAAGCCATAGAGTAGCTTTAAGGCAAATTTCTGCAAAAAGATGTAACATTTTCAAAAGATTCCCCTTACCACTAATGTATTTGCTTTGCTAAATTAGATTGAATCACAGCATAGATTATATTCCCTACTCAGATATTCAGAGACTGAACAAATATGTACAAGCCACTTGAAGTATTGATAGATTTCATCTTCTTAGGATGAACAATATTAGAGTAGGGTCAGAGAGAGGGAGCCATCATGAAGAAAGCCCGTCTTCTGGGCCCCACCAGATATAGGGCACAGGACTGCAGCATTCCCTGCCTCCCCGCTCTAGTGTGTCGGGTAGATGTGACTAACAAGAGATGGTCCCTCAGATAACCTGGTCCCAACCATGAAGGGCTTTAAAGGTGACCACCAGCACTTTGAATTGCACCCGGAAGCAAATTGGCAACCAATGCACTTCTCGCAGGAAATGTGATACATGTGCAAATGAAGTCTGCACAAAACCATGCAGGCCGCTGCACTTTACACCAACTGGAGCTTCTGGATGTTTTTCAAGGGCAGCCCCATTTTTTACTGGGTTTGGAAAGGCATCATTTTGTCTCCATAACTTTGCCTACTCCATTGCCAGCCAGTAGCGCAATTTCTTGCTGCAGGATGAAGGATGAAGGATCTTATTATCAAATCCTTTATCCCTAATTCATATCACATTAGATCCTTATTCAGAAATCACATAATTGACCAATAACAGGTGTGAAGAACTTAGGTGTCAGTCTTTTGTTAGGCAGCTTGACAGATGACTAAGCACCACATATATTCACCCATCCCTGCCACATCATACTGGAAGTAAAAGGCTGATTTTTTTTCCTGCCAGAAAGTGACAATTTGTAGGAGAAAAAATTCAGACAGTGGGATGCAACAATCATTTTCCTTAATTTGGTCTGCATTAAAAGAATAAGGAAAGCACCATTCACTGATCTCATTACTGAGACAGATTACTGATAAGTTCTCTTGGTACTGGCTCATTGACTTAAGGATACAGTTTCAACACTGTCCTACATCTATCACTGTTTTGTATTCTTCCTTACTCCTAAAGACTCTACTCTTGTCAATGAATAATGTGATATAAAATGCTTTAGGAATACCCAACAGATTATCACAAGAGCTTCATTGATTACTCATATGTTTTGCTACATGTTTGTACATGTTTATGGGATATACTGTATACTGTATCCTGTGGACTATTGGAATGCAGTCTATATAGGCATACCCTTGAAACTCATTCAGAAGCTTCAGCTGGTCCAGAATGCAGCAGCATGTGTAGTATTGGATACACAATACCACTACTATATGCACTGTAGTAGCTTCCAGTATGCTTTCAGGTACAAACAGAGGTATTGATTGTCATCTTTGAAGATCACATCTCCCTCCCTATTAGATCTGGCAAAGTGAGCATGCTCTAGGTTCTCTTGCTGAGGCAATGGCATATAGTGGGCCCAAGCAAGTGTATCATGGTGCTTGCCCTATGAAATAGGCTCCATCCAGAGGTTCAGACAATTCCAACCTTTGGTGTTTTGGAAAACCACAAAGATCTGGCTTTCCTCCTAGGCACTGAGGCTGAGTTTTTAGTTGGGGAGCTTTAGATGATGGATGAATATCATAGATGTTTAGTGTTTTCAGTGAGGGGGGCTGAATCTAGGTCTTTATTGTTTTTGCAGATTTTATTACTAATGTTTTATACAGCATTTTTATTGCCCAGAGTTTCATTGGATAGTTGAGAAACCTTATGATTTTCATTAATAAAGAAAAGAATAAAATAAAATGGTAAAATAGAAAAGGTTAGAATTTTGCACATTTTTTATTATTATTATTATTATTATTATTATTATTATTATTATTATTATTATTATTATTATTATTATTATTATTATTATTATTTAAACTTTTATACCGCCCCCTCTCCCAAATAGGGACTCGGGATGGTGAACAGCCTTAATAAAACAGTACAATCCATTAAAATTTTAAAATAGATTAAAAAAATATTAAATTAATGGCTCAATTAAGAATACAGAACACCCATAAAAACCCGATAAAAATTTAAAAATTAAAACCGTTCTAATGACACTAGGCCAGACTGGCCTGCTGGAAAAGGTGGGTCTTCAGTACGCGCCGGAAGGTTCGCAGGTCAGTGATGGCTCGTATCTCCATAGGTAGTTCATTCCAGAGGGAGGGTGCCCCCACAGAGAAGGTCCGCACCCTCGGATCCGCCAGCTGGCATCACCCAGCCGGAGGCACCCTGAGAAGGCCCACCCTGTGGGAGCACACTGGCCGGCGGGAGGCCGATGGTGGCAGCAGGCAGTCCCCTAAGTACCCGGGTCCCAAGCCATGGAGCACTTTGAAGGTGATCACCAACACCTTGAATTGCACCCGGAAGGCCACCAGAAGCCAATGCAGCTCATGCAGGAGCGGTGTAACATGGGAGCTCAGAGAAGACCCCAAGATCACCCGCGCGGCCGCATTCTGCACCAGCTGAAGTCTCTGAATGCTCTTCAAGGGGAATCCCATGTAGAGAGCATTGCAGTAGTCTAGGCGGAAGATGTCGAGGGAAGAAGTGACCATGCGCAATGCACCCCGATCCAGAAAGGGCCGCAATTGGTAGATCCGACGGACCTGACAAAAAGCCCCCCTGGCGACGGCCGCTATATGGTCTTTTAATGACAGCCGTACATCCAGGAGGACACCCAGATTGCGTGCCCTCTCCGTGGGGGTCAAAATTTCTCCCCCCACGGCCAGCGATGGAATAATCTGGCTGTATCTGGGCACAGGAAACCATAGCCACTCGGTTTTGGTCGGGTTGAGCCGAAGCCTGTTTAGACCCATCCAACTCCGCACGGCCTCCAGGCACTGGGTCATCACTTCAACGGCTTCGTTAGGGTGGCCTGGGGTAGAAATGTATAGCTGAGTATCATCAGCATACTGATGGAACTCTACCCCAAAACCACGGATGATCTCACCCAGCGGCTTCACATAAATGTTGAACAGCAGGGGCGAGAGCACAGATCCCTGACAACAGGGGTCTTGGGGTCGATCTCTGCCCCCCTGCCAACACAAATTGCGAGCGGTCGGAGAGGAAGGAGGAGAACCACCGTAATACGGTGCCTCCCTCTCCCAACCCCCCCCAACCGCTGCAATAAGATACTGTGGCCGACAGTATCAAAAGCCGCTGAGAGATCTAACAGGACCAAGACAGAGGAACAACCCCTGTCCCAGGCCCTCCAGAGATCATTCATCAACACGACCAACACCGTCTCCATGCTGTGTCCGGGCCTGAAACCCGATTGGAGAGGATTTAGATATACCGCTTCATCCAGGTGCTGAGGGAGCTGTCGCGCCACCACACTCTCAACAACCTTTTCCACAAAGCGAAGGTTGGAGACCGGACGATAGTTCAATAATAATATTGGGTCCAGGGACGGTTTCTTGAGGAGGGGCCTCACCACTGCCTCTTTCAAGGCGGCGGGCAAAAACCCCTCACTCAAGGAAGCATTGATAATACCCTAGAACCAACCTCGTATAACTTCCCGGGTGACCAAAACCAACCAGGAGGGACACGAATCCAGTAAGCATGTGGTGGTGTTAAGCCCACCCAGAATCCTGTCCACGTCCTCTAGGGTCACAGGATGACCTCACTGAAATCCACCCCCACCCTCCCACCCAGAGTTGCCCAGTCAGAGTCCATTCTGTCCCGGATCTGAGCGATTTTGTCCTGCAGATATCTAGAAAAATCCTCGGCCCATCCTTGCAGGGGATCCTCCCACGCTTGCACATCCAAAAGGGAGTGGGTCACCCTAAACAGGGCAACCGGGCGATTTTCTGCGGACGCAATAAGGTCGGAAAAGTAAGATCGCTTTGCCGCCCTTATCGCCACTAAATAGGTCCTAATATAAGACCGCAATAGTGTTCGGTCAGATGCAGAGTGGCTGGTCCTCTAACCACTCTCTAGGCATCTTTTCCGGCGCTTCATTTCCCTCAGCTCCTCAGAAATTTAGGCCTCGAACACTTAGCACTGTTTTATCAAGTGAGACATGTTTTATCTTACATTTGAAACAATGCATTTAAGTATATTTGAACAAGGTAAACCAATATTTTAATAAATTTGTTTCCTGCTAAGTTAGCTAAATACTTCCTAGTTTTTTTCCATTTATGCATCTGAATTTTAAAGTTCTTTACTTTAAAAAGTAAGTACTGTCAACTGGAGATTCTTGCTTCAAAGAACAAAACTATATTGATAATTTCAGTATTTCTAAGTACCAAAGCTATAACTTAGTTAATTGCAAGCCTCTGGTTGCAATTAAGTGATGTAAACAGAGTATAATGTAATGAGATGGCCATTCTTTTCAACTAAAATTATGACAATACTGACAACAAAGCTGACTGCATGAACAAATCTCTTTTATTTAATGGATAATGAGAGCCAAGAGCTATTTCTTTACCATTATCTTTGCCTGCTCTGTAATGCTTCAAAAAATTATGGTTTTTAAACAATCACATTCTTATGACTGCTTGTTAAGGAAGCAATCCATTTGTATTCAATTGGTTTAGTTTCCAGTAACTGAATATACTATTCATACATAAACAAATTTCACACAAAACATCAGACTGCTTTAATATTCAGTTGTATAATATACAAACTTCTGTTTCACATTAATATTTAGGCATAAAGGATAGCATTATACTCTTATTTTCCTGCAAGCTAGCTATAATAGCAAGCAAAATAAGAACACTGGGGGATTTTGAAAACAGACAATATTACATACATGTATGGTTTGAATTCATACTAGAACAATTGAAATATGTGTTAATTCCTACATTGGGATTTAAAAACTAACTTTGCATTCTGTGCTCATTGAATACATGATGATAATGATTATGCTAATGTGTCCTCAAGTTGGATTTGACTGTTAGTGGCCACATAGGTTTATTTAATACATAGTACCACATATATAAGGAATCAGTTGTTCAGTTGAGCAATATTATTTAACTTTGCTCTCCCATTTACAAAAATACTCTACTATAATAAACCTGGGGTCCAGAAGACTGAGCGATGTCTTCAGGTTAATTTAGTTATAATTTGGATAGTAAGATAGGGAAAAGATACTATTGGCTATAGGGAAAATCTAAATTTTCTTTTTGTGTAACAAATAACGTGTTATATCTGTGTTTCTATTTTCCCTTTATGTTATATCTGAGTGTTTTTCACATGTGCACATGCCTACACTGTTTTACGCTAGTTCATGCATGCAAACTCTTCATTATTTAATTTATATCTGTTAGTTTAAGTAAAAATGGTCTTCTTTCTTGGAAATTAAGAAAGAAATTAATTAAGGACAGAAAGGAATTTGTGGGGGCTTCCTCCAAATGTAATTATCCTTTAGTATTCTCAGTGCTCTAAATTTTGCAGTGCAGCTCTGATCCAAATCAGTATACAAAAGGCATTTGAGCATCGGGAAAATATTTGGAAAAATGGGAAGAATCAGATTCATCTGTCCTTGCCTGTGACAGCCCATCATACAAATGATGCGCTGTTCCATTAAGGCCTCTCCAACTTTAGACACTAGCTTGTTCTGACATGCTGTATCACTACTTTGGTCATTGTTAATAGGATTCCAGTTTTATTATTTCCCTTTGCCCTGTAGCCCAATACGAAATAAATGCCAGAAACGAGGAAATAACTGAAGAGGTGAGTAACTTCCCTGTCTGTGAAACTGCCCTCTTTTCTGGTTGATAGAATTCTTTGGTCTTTCTAAATTACTTTTTCTGCCCTCCTGCTGATAGAGGAGTGATTTCCAGCTTCTTGAAGAGAACTGAAGTTTGATAAAAAGCCTGTTCTCTTTTCCAGCTTAGCAGGATGATTAAGGAACACTGCATCTCTGTCAAAAGTGCTTCAGAGCCATTGTGACTGAAGCAAAATAAATTGGCACAGAACAAGCAGGAAATGTAAATAATTGCACCATCTCAAATTTACAGAAAACAGCACAGTTTAGAATACATTTTGCATGCTTTTCTGTGTGGGTTTTTTTTTTGGACTCCCTTCCACCCCAAAGCAGAAAATTCGATTTAAGAACTCTTTTCAGTTTATATTTCAAGAAAAAGGAAATGTTAAGCCTCAGGGAAAGAGTAAATATTCGTTAGAAATCAAAGGGTTTTTTAAAAAAAAATCTCATGCTTTATTATAGATTGATGTAGTTATCTATTGTTCAAAATCATCACTTGAGGAATTTTAGACAAGAAATTTACAATGCCTGAATATAGAGTGAAAGTGAGAAATAGTAGAGAGTACAATAGTGTACAAAGCATTGACACTAAGTTGCCCTTTGTGGTGGCAAGCTGAAAATGTCTAGGTTTAGCAATAGCAACCACACTTAGATTTATATACCAGTTCGCAGTACTTTACAGCATTCTCTGAGCAATTCTCTGAGCAATTTACAAATGTCAGCATATTACCACAACTATTTGGGTCCTCATTTTACCAATCTCGGAAGGATGGAGGATAGAGTCAACCTTGGGTTGGTCGGGATCAAACTCCAGTCTTAGACAGAGTCAACCTGCAAAACTGCATATTAACCACTGTGCCACCACAGCTTATCTTGAACTATTATACAAAATGCTGTGTAATTGTCAATTGAATGCTCCTAGTAATTTTGAGTATAATCAAGATTTATATTTAGGCATATTAAATATTAACAATATTGGTAGCAAATCTGCTATACTATTCTAAGTATACAAATCCTATTCATGTTCCAAGGCATGCTTAAAATCACTTTTAATTGCAAAGTAATAAAGTTCAATTCACTTTTAATTGCAAAGGCTATCCATGGAGAGATGTAATTACCAACCTGACTATTTCATTGTCGCAGAAAAGATATAGATAATGTTAATGCAAACTGATAGTTTTTAATGAGAATATAAGTTTTTTTGGTATGCTTTTCTCACATACAGCTAAATAAAAATATCTGCAAATATAAATCCATATGAAATACCTAAAGTCTAAGCCTGCTCGCTTCCCATTTTCAGGAATCCCTGGGTCAGGACACATATCTGAGGCAACGGCATCTCCTCCTTGACTCACTGTAATAGAAAAAAGAATGTGCAATCACATTTAGTAAGCTGTACTTTAATTACAACTTTTTAGAAAGACAAAGGGAATCATGAAAAGCTTAATGCATTATCCATTAAGAGTAAGCTGTCTCTGTGGGTTTTTCTCTGCTAGTGGTGCTAGTGGGCAGCCTGACATCATTCTATAGCACAGAGTGTATGGTGAAACAGAACATTGCTACTTTCCTGCATCTTTATACGTGGTACCTATTAATCTATTTGCATTTCATGTTTTTGAACTGCTAGGTTGTCAGGAGCTGGGACAAATGACAGCAGCTAACTCTGTCTTACAGCACTCAGATCTCAAACTGCTAAGATGTTGACCTTCAATAGTCTATGACTCAGCATCTTAACCACTGAGCCACAACATTCCTCAATTAAGAATAAGTATAGATCTATATTTCACACAAGAGACAAATTGAATGGTGTTGATGGATTCATGACATTTCATTCTATTTACACTCGAGTTACCCGATCAGAGCTGCAAATATCTAAAACCTTGCTGTCATTTAGTGTTCAATTGGACTTCTGAAGCCTTATTTATTGATTATTATATTTATAACTGAAGCCACCCTGTGATAATGTCCAAGAAAAATTGAACAATAGCAATAAAATCAAAGAAAAAGTATCAAAATCATAAAAATATTATTGTTGGAGGTACTAATCCAATAGTAGTGCTTCTTCACAAACTTTTCACAAGAATCTTGCAGAATGGTAAATATAATTCACCTTCTCTTAAGCTCTCAAAGTAGAAAGATACCTCATGTTCAGGGTTTTTACCTGATTTATGTATCCTGTCTTGGAGAAAAGAGTGGGGATTTCTCCATTTTTATACATGGTATATGCTACGAGATATATGATACAGGATTTCATCCTATTTGGGATCGAATCAGGACCTAAGACATCAGATGTTATTCTATGGAATTAAAACCACCACCAGGATTGGATTGATGGACTTTTGAACTTTAAGTGATCATAGAGTGTCACATAGTGCACACAATGATTTAAAAATCAGGGATGGATTATGCACAACAAACAACGGCATTCAAATTACAAATACTTGTGGGAAATGGTTGATTTATTTTCTTTAAGGCTGTGGTACATTTAAGTATGTGATAAGATGATGCGGATTTGTGTGGGCTCACAGGAGGAGAATAACAAGGTTATAAATGGGTTTAACACCTTCAAATGAGAAATCTTTACTTGAGACAATACAGTGAATTTTAGCTGAAAGTTGAACCTTGACACCTGAAACATTGTCAAAAATCAATTTCTATTGAAACAACAGCATTACATAAATTATATACGATGAGAGGTACTCTGTTTTTGCATACATATAGTTGGGCACAGATATAGAAAACAAAGCTGGGGTGAGATTCTACCGGTTGTGTCCACCTCTGTAGAACCGGTTGCTCTGAAGAGCAGCAGACATAGAACCGATTCTATATCTGCTGCTGTTTTGGTCCACCCCCCCGCCCAGGCTCTTACCTGTCCTTTATTTCCTGCTTTTTCAAACTCAGATGCTTTGTGCAGCACAGCTGAGGTTGAAAAAGCAGGAAAAAAGGACTTTCTCAACCACTGCGCACCCGCACGCAGCACTGCTCAGCTGTCCGGGCAGCTCAGCAGGTCGTAAATTGCACTCGTGTGACTCGCACGACTCATGCATGCGCACATGACACAGAGCAACAGAACCGGTAGTTATACTGGTCAGATCCCATCCCTGGAACAAAGCTCTTGTAACTGACCAATTTCTAGCATCTAGTGCTATTTCCTCCATAAACCACTAAAATTGAAGTCATTATTACATGTTTTAACATTCAAGTCTTTAGAATGTATACCTTGGCAAGTCTATTATTTTGGAAAGACATGAAATAAAAAACCTCTACTGCTCCATCTAGCATATGAGAAATCTAATATGCATTAACATTTTTCTTTATATTTCTACAGAACATTTTCTTTCTCTCTAGCAATATTTGTTTTCAGCATCAATAGATAGAAATGATGACAGCTTAAGAAACTGGAAATAATCAGTGACATATTGTGGAAGATAGATTTAACATTTAATTTAAATGTATCACACAGGTAAAAATGTGAGAAAATCATATTTAACAAGCAAAGTTTAGGAAGTACTTATTCATCTTTTTTATAATTAATTATGACTATAATTAGTATAAAAAATCAAACAATATACACAATAACCACTTAAAGCAATAGTTTTACCCTGAAATTCACAAACTGCATCAGCTAATCTGAAAAGTCAATATGGGACATTTAAAATATTGTGTTTTATTTCTGCCCCCCCAATTCAGATTCCCCAGTGATTCAACCTTTTTATTTTCAAGTGCTTTTTCATTAGGATTTCTTTCAACCCCAGTGTGGCCTTATGACCTTATAGACAGAAAGTACTTATCCACATGCTCCCCTGCAACAAGTTCCTAACAATTATTGATTAACAATAATAATTTTTAGCACACAAACGCAAAAATTATTGCACTGCATTCTAAGTCAAACCTTATTATACCTTAATGTAAAGTGTGAACACCTAAGGAAGGAAATTGCTCATCTCCCAACATAGAAAGTTGGTCTTTTTGTTCATACAGTGTACAGAAAACTCAACACACTGAATCTCAGGCAATTGATTATGGCCCTTCCACTTACCATAGCTGTAAATTTGGAACTTATTAGCAATCTAGTACAGTTGGGTTTAGGGGCTTATAAATATCTTCATGCCTTCTAGGGGCTAGTGAGAAGGTGAATTTAGATATTCTGGCAAAGATATGGAACTCGTCCCATTTTAATGTCAACATAGTTTATAACTTGAGACCTAGAACTATACACAAGCCTTGAAAACGTAGACTGTAGCTCTGAGAAATTTATTTATTTATTTATTTTATTTATTTTTAATATTTATATACCGCCCTTCTCCCGAAGAACTCAGGGCGGTGCACAGCCAATCACAAACCCCAATACACTATACAAAAGTTAAAACAGATTAAATAATTTAGGCTGTTTAAAAATTTTGCCTCTCCCCCATAAGATAATTAAAACCCAAATATTAAAAACCAATTTAAACATAAGACTAAATTAAAAATCCTATATCAGCCTAGGCCAGCTTGCTCAAAGAGCCAAGTTTTTAACGCATGTCTGAAAGCTCTCAGGTCCGTGTTGGTGCGTATCTCTGGAGGCAGACCATTCCAGAGGGCGGGGGCACCCATAGAGAAGATTGTAAACAAATTGTAATGTGACAGAAACAGAAAACCCTTACAAATATCTAACTGGAAGGGTATCCGAGTTGTATTTTATTTAGCCTTTAAAAAAAATAAATAGTTTTTGTCTTTTGGAGTATAATTGAAGGCCTATAATTCAAAATTTGATGGATATCACAATTATTTCTACAGTATAATGAAAATATTCAAGATTGAGCAAATTGATTTAATGTTGTTATATCTATAAAAAACAATAAACATTTTTGGGTAGTTTATGACTTTCCAGAGAATCTGATCATACAATACATCCTGTGTTTCAAAATTATGCATAGAAGTTTCAACACACCAAAATTTATGTTAAATATATTGGATTCTGATTTTGATTTTATTCAAGGAAGCACATCATAATCAAGCTATATATCTTTCAATTCTACTAAGATTATTTTTAACTTACAATATATAAGTCCTCTAGAACTATTTTGAATGTACTCTCTTATTTTCCAACACTGTTTCCAAGTCACTCTTCATGGTTAATATATCACAGAACCTTTTCAGCATCAATCCCCAGGTTTGTGTGAGGGTGTTCCTCATTTCAAGCTTCATAAGTTGCTGAATAAAAAAGGAACACGATGATCTCAGAACCTTTGAGCAATTTTTGTTTCATTTAAATAGGATTCACATCAGCACACATGTTCTCCTTGCTATGAAGAGTAAAATGTGGCTAAAAATTATGTCAAAATAAGTAATGTATATTTATTGACTCCCCAAGACAAAAAAAAAAAAAACATGCTCAGAGCCAGGAAATAACATAATATCTTGTTCATAGACTTTCCATGAAAAATATTCAGGAATTTGTCATTTTGGTACAATATTCTGTATTGGAATGTAATGTTGTCTGGATTCCCAGGAGAGAGGGAGTGCATTCATTCCAGACAAGCAAAAGATAGCAAAGCTGAGATAGCTTTGAGATAGGAGATTTTCCCTATTAGATATTGACGTATATGTTTAATGGTGCAAGTAGTCTGTTTTAGTTAGGGAAGATTTGTGTCCATAGATAAGGAACAATAAAGAAAACCGTTTAGAAGAACCTCAACATGTCTTTCTTGAAGCATGAAATATATGTACATTGTTATACATATTCTCTTTAGAAAAGTCTACACCACAATTGGTCCAGAAATAAAGAAGTTTATCAATTAAATTAGGATTAAATAATTTTTGGAACAATTTTACAATTTGTCCCATGAATGAGTTGGCCTAAAAATGCATACATTCTCATAAATATGAGCATAATTATATTAATAATTAAGACAAAATCAAGCTGACTGAAACAGATCATTCTCATATAAAGCTCTCAGCCAGCCTAAATATGTAGCTACACACAAAATATAATACAAAAATTGTATATGACAATATAATTTATTAAAATTATAGGTATGCTAGCTCTTTTTAACAAACATGGAAAGTTACCATAGTTGAACCTTAAACCAGTGTAAGGAATTCTATTGAATGAGGATCCCAAGAAGGCTTGAGAATCTTATCTTAGTATAACTAGATCAAATTTATGATGTAGGATTTTTTCCACTCCCATTCTCTTTCTCTACTATCCTGTTTTCATTGTACTTTCAATAAATCTTAAAACTGAAATGGAGAATTGATATGGATTTGTTCTTCTTGTATCTTTAAGGGATCATCTACCTGCCTACACAGTTCAAAATAGTTATTCTGTTTGGGTCTAAGGCTGAGGGGAAAAACACCATATATTTCATATATAATTCAGATTATGTAACAAATGTTTGCTGGTATGGGGAATTATTTTATATAATGAAAAATGATGAATATAATATGTTCAAGTACAGGTCGTCCTCATTTGCTGATGATAATTGAAACTGGGGGCTCAATTGCTAAGCAACATGATTCTAAGGCACAATGTCACGTTACCATGCCAACTTACAATTGCAGGTCTGGCAAGGCCTGGATTGACTTTAAACAGCTGTCCTTTAAAATCTGGCTAGCATTAGGGATTGAATTGCTAACAGAACACTGCACATGGCTGGTAATACACAAAGAGATCAAGAACAACCAAGTCATTAGTCCTTAAATAAAGATTATCCAGCAAGATGGTCAAGGCAGCCTTAATACCATAGCCAGTTTGAAAATGGGCCAAAAACAACCTGCTTCTATAGCACCTGGAGTTTAATAACCCATCAATCTTTATGGATACTTTGAGAATGGGACTAGAAGAATTACTATTTATGACATCAGGAAGATTATTCATGCCATATTTGCAACTGACATTTTTTTCTTTTTGGGATATCTAAATTAGTTCTTTTTCTCTAGAAAGGCAAGGAAGAGGCATTTCAAGAAGCTTTCTTTGAGTGTTGAGTGTCATTATGAAACAAATTTCAGGCATTTTTAAAAAATAGACTGTACATTATAGAATATACAGTCTATATCTGCTGTGTCAAACTCAAGGCCTGCAGGCCAGATCCAGCCCTCAAAATGGTTAGATCTGGCCTGCGAGGCCACCCAAGAAACAGCGAAGGATGGGCCCATAGGTCCTCTGGCCCGGCCTAGGGAACTGGGCACTGATCTCCAACCTGGTGTGGGCCATCTGGGACAAATCACAGCCAGCCTTAGCTCTGCACCCAGGGGTGGGATTTAATTTTTTTAACAACTGGTTCTGTGGCTGTGGCTTAGTTGGTGGGTGTGGCTTGGTGGTCATGTGACTGGCTGGGCGTGGCCAACTCAATATCACTCACATTGAGGCACGCATCTCCTCACCTGGCCTCTCGTGAACATGAGGATGCTGCAATAGTCATAAGTATGAAAAATGGTTATAAATCACCTTTTCCTGTGCCATTGTAATTTTAAATGGTCATTCTACACAAACAAAGTACCATCAAAGGAGGGGAAAAAAACTCCAGACAAGTTATTGAGACAGGAAGTCTAGGCCTACCAAGAATGTAATAAGGGTTAACGGTGAGGCAGTTTCTGTAAGCAACACCAGAATGTTTCCTTCCTGCCTTCTTTACAGGATCAGGCCAGTAATTTCTTCTAACAACCGGTTCTCTGAACTGCTTAGTATGTTAACAACCGATTCTAGTGAATATGTGCAAACTGGTAGAATCCCACCCCTGTCTGCACCGCTGTCTTGGCCCCACCCCTTGGGTGTGTGTATAGGAACTGGCATCCATGGGCACTGCATACTGAGCACTTCTCTTTTACCCTGGAAACCAGTCCATGTGTTTTCACCAGGTGCTATGTGTATGCCCAGGAGGTGAGGCCAAGATGACATCACAGATCTAAGGTGGGCCATGGTCCAGTCCGGATGGCCACCACCAGGTTGTAGATCAGTGCCACGCCCGCACCAACATCTCCATGCCCCACTCACCGGCCTTTCGTGTGTGTGTGTGAGAGCATGTGCACAGCATAGGTGTCCAGGATCAGGAAGCCTGACCCTCTAAGAAGAGGCATGGCGGTGGTGGCATTGGTAGCAGGTAGAGTCAGGGGAAGGCATGTGATGCGGATCACCAGACATACCTGCTCCATCCCACAGGGCTGGAATGAGGCAAGCAGCTGCCTGATGCATCCAGTAGGCTGGACCACATGTATTGTGTGTGCTCCACATGCAGGCCAAAGGCAAGACTCTGAGGGGAGCCAAGGAGAAGATGATCAGTGGTGACCTGCTCTCCCACTGCAATCAAAAAAAGACAGTGGATGGAGTAAATGCGTCCAGTGGTCCGCATCATGTGCCTCCCCCAACCTTTGCCTACTGTTTGGACAGCCAGTCTGGTGGTGGCAGTAGGCTCCAGGACTACTCCTCCCTCCCTCTCTGTATTTCATCTATTTCTGTAATTAGACTACTGAAAAGACAATAGCAATCCCATCCCAACCTTTTCAAATTAATAGTACTTCCAAATATTATTCTGGATTATTTTAAAAGAAGAAAATATATTTTAAAGCAATGCTGAGATGAGAAACTATGCAGGACATGTGCTTTAATTACTTTCTAACTATAGTAAATGTTCATAATAAATTTTAAAATTCAAATTGAAATAAGATTGCTTCAGATCAAAACTATTGATAATTACATTTGCAAAACTGTTAGTGAAAATAAAAAAAGAAAAACTAATTAAGAATTATTATATCTTACAGAGACGAAGAAAATATATAACAAAGTGTATCCCACACACAATCTGTCTCTTCAGAAATTATTTCAACACTTCCCTTCTTTTGCTAGTTATGTGTATAAAAGTAAAAATGCTAATTAATCTATTTCTTTTGCAATGACACTGTAGGGATCTGAATACCTTGGAAACAATGATTATTTCTTTTTGTTTTGTTGATGAACAATTCAAATGACAACATCATTAAGTGATTAAAAAGCTAGTGTTTTTGTCAAAGCAACAAGACAACAACATCATGATGGACATTGTGATATTTCATCATAAGTGACACTGTCAGCTTCCTAATCAATAAATGATGTGCCTGGGCTGCTTCAATTGCCTCACTAATAAGTGTGGAAGATTAAGCCAGAAAAAATACATGTTTATATCAAAACTGAATTTAAACCAGAATATTGCAAGATAATGATGATCTATTTTATGAAAATGGTTATTACTTTGTTTTCAAACTCAAAAGTAAAACAAAGGAAGGAAGAGGAGGAGGAGAAAAAGGAGAAAAAGAAGATGAAACACAACCTCCCCAAATAAGATAGCCTTCCTTCGTAAACAGCAGGCACTTGATAAGCTGTAAAGTGTCCAATAAGCTTTTACTCTTCTGTGAAAAATAAATTTACTTTTGTTGTTAACACTAATTTATATATAACAACAGCAGAAAAGATAGAAATAGTATAACTGACAAAATCTGCACTACTATTGACTTCTGCAGTTTGTTTAAGGCTATGATTCTGTCGTTAACTAGACTGACAAAGGATTAAGGGTCTACATGAGTTTTCAGCTAAGTGTGATTGAAAAATGACCACAGTCACATATAGAAAACTTCATTCCTAGCATCTCTTGATCTGGCTTAGCTTCAAACTGAATCAGTGGAGAGCTATGGTCAATCAATATATTCCAGTACTGAAAGAAGTGTTTCTTATCCAAAGTTAATTGGATGTAATATTTTATCATCCCTGTCTACTGATAACTATCTGTCTGGAAATGGTGAGCAAAATACACACTATAAAGTGTACAGCACCACTCAGTGACTTTTGATGCCATTAATGGTAACTCTTCACAATAATTGATGGCCTGCCTAGTACAGGGCTGTCAAACTTGCAGCCCATGGGCTGGATAAATCATGCATTGGCCACACCCATGTCCAGTTTAGTGAAGGGGAAAAAGTCATGTGATGCTACCATGATGATGCGAGTTTGACACCCCTGGCCTAGTAGATTTGGATCTATAAGGTAGTCTTTTACAGTAGTACCAAGGTATTAAGTTGTGTCTAAATAATAATGCTAGAAGACTACACTTTCACTCAAGGCTACAGTCTTTGATTTTGTCCCATGTAGTATCCAATAACTATGTGAAATTTTGGAAGAAATAACCCAGAACTTTGGCCCAATAGTGATATGCTGATAGTTGCCAACTGTTTTGCAGGCACAATTATTATTATTATTATTATTATTATTATTATTATTATTATTATTATTATTATTATTATTATTTTAAAACATATATAAATCCATCTATCTTCTGGCCCACGAACAACACATAAAAAGCCAATATAAAAATTCATAGTTCACTAAGATAATATAGTATGGGGGGAGTAAAGAAACAAGGGCCAGATAAGGGCATACATAAATTTAGTTCCGGATATTGTGGCCCTAAAGCTTAGGTGAAGAGTCAAGTTTTAACAATTTTCCCAAAGATCAAGTAGATCAGAGAAGGCTATTTCATAGGGCAGGGACTATGACAGAGAAGACTACAGAGGTTGGTTGACCTTGGATGGCTCACTGTTTGAGGACTGATTATAAGAAAAACTACTTATATCACCATCAACCAGCTCAGATAATGAGATTAGAGGCAAAACCTTTTTAATGACGTCTCTGTTTTCTTTCATATGTTGAGCACATGGGAGAGGGCAGTTTCCTGCAAGAATCCCAAACTATGGAAAACATTCTCTCAAACCATCTTTTTAATGCATCTTCCTACCTTCAGAAACATAGTCAAGCACTTGTTAGGCACAAGTAACCAGGAAACAGGATAAAGTTCAGAAAGCACTATGAGTTTATTCCATGCAACCTATACACAAGAATCTGATCAAATAATGGTCAAGGCAAATTTGGACCAGATAAAAATCTACGGACTTCAAGGGCAATCTCTTTCAGTGGATGTAGGGAGTCAAGACTGATGATGCATTTGAATTTGCCCTCAGGTTCACCCTGGTCCTCTGCTACAGCACTTCATTTCAGCCAGGGCTTCGTCTGTTACCTTTTCGTTAATGAGATGTAACTTTATTTTTTAAAAAAATCAAGACCCAACTTGAATACCTTCTGCACAGAATGCAGAAAATAGAGAAATGTAAATTGAATTACTGTTGTTACTACCGCAGTAATTCACAGATTCCATAGCCTTCATACCTTGTTGCCACAGCCTACTGATATATTAATTCATCTATCTACACAGTTGCCAAGGTCTACTTAAAAAAAAACAACTGTTGCAACTCAAGTGGTCTTTAATGGAAAAACTAATAATATAATGCCTTCCAAAGTATACATAACTGATTAATTAATTTACGTATTTAGGTAATAGCTTAATTTTATACTAACGTTAGATCTGTGATTTAGTCATTATTGTTGGAAATAATGATGAATTGCTGATGTATTATGCTGTGCTTTTCACCATGTTTTGCCTTGCTCAAAGGAAATTCAGAACAGCCTCTGGAGGAGTCACTTTTTAAAATGATAATCTTAAATATTTTTGTCACAGTGAGTCACAGATGGCACAAATAGCTTACAGTCAAGGACGTGTTCTTGGATTCACAATAAAATACCTAAAATTAACTTCGTAATTTTTTTAGCTAACTTCAAAATTCATTTTTTTCCCACATGCCATTTTTTCCTATATTCTTATTCAAAGATAGTCTTTCGCCTTCTCATTCAACAGCATTGTCTTTTTAGACAGGGACAAAAAAAAATAACAATTTTTATATAAGAGGAAGTACCACTGGAAACAAGAGGACACCTTTCTGCATTGATCTGCATAAGGCTAAAATACAAGAGGTCTAGAATCCAACCACATCAAAATAAAGGAAAGTTGTTAAAAGGGATATTGCCATGTTTGTAGAATCATGGTAAATTTGCCCTTCTGGAGCCCCTCAACACCACTCTGGCCAGTCCAATATTCTAATTTTTTCTCTTTAGATTGTTAACTTGCCTAACACTTACCAAGTATAACCCCATATTTTTTTTCTTTTCTGCTTTTTAAACATTTTACAGTGTTGCTAGGGTGCTTTCATCATCCAACACAATTGTACTTATTATTTGGCTAACATCCCTGTTCCCTAGCACCTTTTACTGCATAATTGTTGAAAAAGGATGTAGAGAAAAAAAAATTATTGGGTGCTAGGGCATGACTATGTGGAGCTTTATTTCATAATATACATGAACTGTTTGTAAAAACATTTTTTTAAAAAAATCAGGTTTTCATTATTGTTAAAAGATCTTCTAAGCCTTTTTCCTTAATGTCATGCTGTAAATGGGTCTACCAACTGCCAAGTTAATCAGTTTATTTACAAATCTTATAATCTTACAAACTGATTTCTTTATAATATATTATTGCGGCTTTTCTCTACATGTTTTTAAAACAAACAGCTAAACAATTTAACAGAGTGTTCTTATTTTATTTTACCTCATGAAGTAATCTACAGAATAATAGAATTTAAAAAAAAAAACTGGTAAATTTGGACACCACATAACTACTTGAACTTAATTATCCTCGTCAAAGAGCTTCATCAAAAATCAGCAAGCAGTCTTTTGGATTTTCCCAAGTCTTTTGTGTATAGGCATCATGCCACAATAACAGATGCAAGCTGTTTGCAGAGATCCCAAAGCTTCACCTGGACACATTTCATATACTACTGATTATAATTTAGTTTCTTAAAAGTTATATTGATAAAAATGCCTGGTGTAGTAGAAATAGCTGCTGGATAAAATCCACACTTTTTGAATTCAAACACAAGAATTAAAGCACAAACTTTGAGAAGCAGAAGTGGATTTCATATTTAAACTGAGATCATTATACAAATTGTGTAATTGTACAATTGTTACAGAGTACCAATTTGGCATCAGGGTAGAAACTAGTGAGTTCTTCTCCTGCCTTAGGTATAAAGCCAGCTGGGTCCCTTAAGCTAGTTAACCTCTCTCAGCCCTAGGAATGAGCAATGGTAAACCATTTCTGAAAAGTCTTGCCAAAAAAACTGCAGGAACTTATATGGGCAGCCTCCAAGAATCAGATATGATTGACAGAAATTTCCTTTGTCCGTGGACAGATGCTGAAGCTTCCTTTAGAGTGAATGGTCTCCCTCATTTTCTTTTTATGTTTTTTTAACTTCATTAAAAAAAAAATCTTGGTGATGCATTGCATGATAGACAATGCGTAAACAAATAAACAAATAAATATGGTATCTGTGTGATCCTCCCATTCAGTTTCAGAGTTCCATAGCCACTTTTCATAAAATGGCACAAAAATAACTGAAAAATGAATACAAAATTTTGATCAACAGCAGTCTATGATCATCTGCCTATGAGAAATCAATTTGACTGGAGCCTACATACTGCTAGAAGATATCTCATTATTGCAACAAGGAGCGATCCTAAGTAGGAGCAATCATTTCTCCAAATGTTTAAGGGGGTGGGAGAGAGAGGGGGGGAGAGGGAGGGAGGTGCAGGTATTACTTTAAATATCTAATAAGACTAGATGGAACTAGCTTTAAAACAGGAGCTGTAAGCCGTTCAGTCATATACAGTATGCAAAAGAAAGAGAGGGAAGGAGGGGGAGAGAGATAAAATAATCAAAAGTACATTTCCTTTCAGAGAAAGATATCTGAGAAATGTAAGTGCTTCTTTATATTGCAGACGGAATCTTCTTTCTTTCTTATTCTCATTCAACTAAATGTTATTAAGTCCAATTTTTCCAGGCTGATCTTGGAATTCTATTACCATACGCTGAAATCTAAATCTCCTCATTCCTTAAGATTAAGGATAGACTGCCTATATATCTTACTACAAGAAATAATGAGTAACACACAAGATAATTTACCTAATGCACACATAGAGTGCCACAGTCTATTGCAGATTTCAGTCTGTTGGAAGGAATAACTGGTACCAAGTAAAGAAAACAACCCAATAACGAAGTAAAGACATCCAACTAATTCAAGCTTACTGGGAGCAAGACAACAATTTATCTCCCCAGTTCCCATCATCCAGGAGGTGCTTCAGTCACTTCACATTTTTCCAGGAAATGCCTTGCAATTCTGCCACTAGAAAAAGTTGCCACTTTTTTTTGTTAAAGTATCAAGCATTTGTCCCTTAAAGCTTTATTCATTTGAGCTAATTTTGTTTCCTTTATAAACAGTCATGGATCAAAATTGTCTTGGATGGCTTGATTTTACTGGAGCTGCAGGCAGAATTCTCATAGGAGTACTTGAATGTATCTTACTGGAATGCTTGGAAGCAAAGCTTTCTTTAAACATTACTTGTACTGCTGGCAAAAGTCCGGAATAAGGTATTTATTCATGTGAATAATTATTTAAGACAGCCTTTTAAACTTGGGTTTAAGTTCCCATGAGGCAAAACCGAAGAGACCTGAACCTTCACCTCCACCACATTTTCTGGCAATTATTTCCTGACATCCGTAGAGATGTTCATTCAAAAATTGCTCACAGTATCACCATTTGTTTAGGCAATAATTTCTTGTGGATGTTTCATTCCCATTAGCAGGAAGGAACAAAAAAGGAAGGTGGTAAATAGATACTAGAAATATGACAGTTCAGACAATTTGGATTTCTTGCACAGCCTTTACAATTCTCTGAAAAATAAATCCATGGCCCAGTCATGTACAGCCATGTGAAAAAGTCCTGCACGCTTTAAGTTTTAAGCTGTATTTACATGTTTAACGAACTTTTCTCTCATAGAAACCACGCAAAATTAGTACTTTGATGAAAATTTCTATAGTCGGATTGAGATGCATAATTTTTATTAATATAACAAAAGTCTTTTTAAGGTTTTGAGTGAGTTTATGTGCTAAAACAAACACAACTTGCATTTTCGAAAATGTTAGGATCGAAAGTAGCCAATCAGCAGTGAGCTTTGGCTGACCAATCAAAATGCACAGAGGCTAAATCTATGAGCCAACCGATGTTGTCATACTCTCTGACTATAAATAGGCATGGAAAGTATCAAGAAATTTAATTTAGCTCTGGCTGCGGGCAAGGATGAAGGCCTTTGCTTTCACCAGTAGTGAGCAGCAGCATCGCATCATTGTGCTTCATGAAGAGGGTTACTCCTGTACAGAAATAGCCAAGAGAGTGAAATGCCATCGCACCAAAGTGAGAGAGTGGTTGAAAAATACCAAATAACTGGTTCAGTTGATGATAGGTTCCGCTCTAGAAGACCAAGAAGTCGACAAAACGGCAAGATTGGGCTCTGCAATGCATTTCGATGGCTGACAGGAAGCTCACCTCACCTCAGATTACAAGAATTTGGGGTGAAACATGTGATGTAAAAGTGGGCACAAGCACAGTGCGTCACAGACTGCTTGCCACAGGGCTCAAAGGCTGCAGGGCTCGAAGTAAACCTTTGCTCACAGACGCTCACTGCTCTCGTTGACGTGTGTGGGCCAAGAAGTATGCCAAATGGACCAACGAAAAGTGGGCCAAGGTCATCTTCAGTGACGAGAGCAATTTCTACTTGACTGGGAATCAGTGCAATAAGTATGTCAAAAGATTTCCAGCTGAAAAATTTAGGCCATACTGCCTGAATCTATCTGTGAAGCATCCATTGCATGTGATTTGGGGCTGTATCTCTGCTTCTGATATTGGTCGGATACAAATTGGGCAAGGAATCATGAATTCCAAGCAGTATGTTGAAGTCCTGGAAAAGACCATGCTTCCTTCAGCTCAGCAACTTGTAGGGAAGGACTTTTACTTCCAGGATGACAATGCTCCTTGTCATCGAGCCAAGTCCATTCAGCAGTAGATTATACAATTTTTTTTAAAAAAGAGAGTAGATTTGTATGCAAATCTTGTGTTAATAGCTCCATACTAATTTCTGTTAAGTTTCACATTGTTTTTAAGATTTTTAGACTTTTGTATCAAATCAGAAAGAATGGGGGTATAGTTCTCTTGATTCTCTTTCATTTTTCTGAAAATAGAAATAAAATATTCTCTCCTCTAGTTATCTGCTTCTTTATCAGTATTTCAATATTTCACAATAATAAAAAAGATCCAGTCAATGGACAGAGTATATCCTTCAATAGGATATAATTCATTTAACACTAGAGGTTTAAACTCATTCAAAGTTAAATAGGTGTTCCCTCATCATGTTTCCTTTAAATTTAATCCCAATCACATCTCTTCATCTTTTAGTATTCTGCTCCTCTTTTATGAAAATCTATATCTTGTCTGAGAATACCGAACAAAAATATCAAAGGAGTAATTTTGCCTTTTTCTCTAAGCATTTAGCTGTCTTTATTAAGCAGCTGGTAATATTAATTATTGGCATTTCGTTTTATGTGAGTTTGTTTAACTTAACCTCTTCTGATGTTATTAGCATCTTTCCTCAATCCAAAATCTGAGTTTTAGTTTTCCTGATACCATCGTTACATATCTGTGTGTAATTCTTTTGTATTGTATTGTCCCTTTATCCAACTTGTGTAATTTTGTTCTTTTTGTTTCCAGATCTTTAATAAATTGTAGACTTCTTCCATTGTGCCCAAGTTTCCTTCACACTGATTTTTTTTGAAAATGTGCTTTTTGTTGTTTTTGAATTTATCACAAGCCACTTTGTGAGTCCAAATGCGAGTTTGTATCCAAATGGCATAAACAAATTAACAAACAAACAAATAAATAACTGCAGAATTATATAGCTATTTTCCCCCAAATTTTCTACTACTTTCCCTTCATCAGTTAAGTCTTTCCCATTGCTTTGCATAAATCTTTTTAATGCGATATGGATGTGCTACTTCTGAGCCTACCCTTTGTTCATTTCTTAGGAAAGAGCAAGGATGAACTCCCATGGAAGATGGGCTCAAAGTACTGTAGAGTTTGGATAGCCCAATTTATATTGGAATGATCAACTGACTGATACCTTGGACAACAGAGAAGGTTTTCTGCTTGATACTTTATGTATTTCAACCATAAAGAGAGGCACTGACAATCTTCCAAGTGTAAGAGAGCTATTGGCTCTAGAAATAGTTTTGTCAGAGGATAGCAGGCAGGGTCACAGCTAGATAAAGAAGGATAGTCATAATGGACATTCACCTCCAGTAACAACAGCAGCTAGAGTTCTAGGCCATTCAAAATATAACCAGGGGTGGGATTCTATCAGTTCGCACCTATTCACTAGAATCGGTTGTTAACATTCTAAGCAGTTCAGAGAACTGATTGTTAGAAGAAATTACTGGCCTAATTCTGTAAGGAAGGCAGGAAGGAAACATTCTGGTGTTGCTTATAGAAACTGCCTCTCCGTTAACCCTTATTACATTCTTGGCAGGATTAGACTTCCTGTCTCAGGAACTTATCTGGAGTTTTTTTCCCCTCCTTTGCTGGTATTTTGCTTGTGTGGAGTGACCATTCAAATTTACAATGGCACTGAAAAAAGTGACTTATGACCATTTTTCACACATACGACTGTTGCAGCATCCCCACAGTCATGAGAGGCCAGGCAAGGAGATGTGAGTGATATTGAGTTGGCCACACCCAGCCAATAACATGACCACCAAGCCAGGTCCACTCAGTCACATGACCACCAAGCCATGCCACCACCTAAGCCACACCCACAGAACCAGTTGTTAAACATTTTGAATCCCACCCCTGAATATAACCCATAGTAGGCCTACATAAACTAAATATTGGAGCCCAGTAGTATGATTGAGCCAATTTCTTGATTGTAATGATTGTGGGTTGTTGTAAATGTACAAGGCTATTTTATTTTATCTATATTTATAATTTTAGTTATATTTTTGTTTCTTTTTCTGTGAAGTCTATGAGATGTATTATGTAAATAAACAAACAAATCACACTTCAGTTGATGCATTGTTAAGAAGAGAGTACCACTTGATTTGTATGGTAGAATATGTTGCCAAAGTGATCCAAAAGGAAGCAAAAAGATAGGTCCAGTCTTGATTTGGGCAAGCAGTGCTCACAAATGGCTGGATCTGGCTATAGTTTCCTAATATTCTCTTATATACCACCCAGCATTCTCAGCAAAGTGTTCTCTAGGCTGTATAATATGTTGACACCCCACTGCTGTATGCTGCTGAATTGCTGGAACACCTCATCTTTCTCCTTCTGATGGAATTTCCTGCCATGATTTATCATGGAAGTAAGAACTAGCCTTTGTCCAAAGACCAAAACACCTCCCCACCCAAATAAACATAGATTAACACTAACAATCAAACCAACAATCAAGAAGTAAACAATATCCCAATCAAGGAATTGTAAAACAAGCTAACAGTAAACAGCCCAACCCAAAGAGCCACCAAGGCCTCTCCCACCAACACTAACAGGGCATGCCATTTAAATATAAACTGAGGCTCCAAACCCCACTCCCTACTTTCACTGATAACAATAGCAATAGCACTTAGACTTCTATATCGCTTTACAATGTTTTACAGCCTTCTCTAAGCGGTTTACAGAGTCAGCGTATTGCCCCCAACAATCTGGGTCCTCGTTTTACTGACCTTGGAAGGATGGAAAGCTGAGTAACCTTGAGGCTGGTGAGACTTGAACTGCCAAATTGCAGGCAGCCGCCAGTCAGCAGAAGTACCCTGCAATACTGCACTCTAACCACTGTGTCACCATGATATTACCTAGTTTGGATAATGAAACATCTGCCAAAAAGAAATCAAGCTCAGAGATCACCAAGGACTTCTCCTTGTCTCCTTCTACAAACAAGTGGAAACCATCAGTCCATTTACCCATCTGACTCAAGTGAGTAACTTACTGACCTTTTATAAAATGTCACACCCTGAGTGGAATTTCTGGTCACTTGACTACCTAATTCAAACTACAGCTTCCAGACACTGCATCATCTCTGCTGAAATAGTATTCCATCCACTTTTGGCTGATTCTCACAGCTCCATTTCATACATAGGCAATGTTTATATTATTAAGCCCCGATCATGAATCTGGTTAGTTTAAACAGGCTATAGTGGTTGGGTTTTTTTTTTTCAAGTTGCACAAACTGCAGAGATTATGTATGAGATCTCTTTTGCATGAAAACAATTCTCTGGTCAGCAGCTCAGCTCAGAGACTAGATGGTCACACCTAACTTCCATTGCTTGCCTCTTGTTTGGTAAGCTATCCCTTTTTCCCCCCCAAAGAGATTCTCGGCTTGTTTAGAAAAGCAGCTTCCAATGTGGAGCACAGAGAGGTAATGCAGCACTTAACCCTATCCCGCCTGCTGTTTTAGCACTTCAAAACATATGCAGCAACTCCGATACGTTTTCTGTGCCCAGCACGCTCTAGCTGCGTATCTGTCAAGGAAAATATATGTCTCCAGCCCTGCATGAGGGTGATGAAAACGGCTGGATGGAAGGCAAAGATTTTTTTTAGCAGAAAACACCAAGTGGGAAAAGTTTAGACAATCTCTCTAATAGCTCTCTTGGTATTTTTATAAGCATCCATAACTGTGTTTTCAGGGATCAGCAATCCAACAGCCAGGGCACCATTTCCTCAAGAGGCAAGCATTTACTTGGTTAAAAAACAATGAGGGTAGCTAATAGATAATTCATTCTCTCCTCCACCCCACTCCACCCTCTCTCTCTATTTAAACTATTCTAATGGAAAACTATGCTATTCTATAGAAAGAGGGTATATCAGTTACATATATACTCCTGATTCTTTGGCTTAAGGGAAACTAATACAGACTCCTCTTAAGTCGTTGCAAACCATATAAGGCTACCTTTTTGCTACAGAGGTGACATGTCTAGGCATTATTCATGATGAATTATTATAAAATTTCTTGTTCCAGTCTAGGGCATTCTGCCTACAGTGTGTTTTAACGCATTTAAGGATAAGATCTCATTGTGAATAAAGGAAGAAAAAAAAAAACCCCACCTCCACAACTTTTCATTATGGTACCATTTACACAATGCTGAGAAAAAAAGCTGCCTGAATTTAATCATCTATATCACAAAGCTGGTTATGGGAGCATACCTTTTATCTTACCATTCAACTTCATAATTAAGCTAAAAATAAATAGGAAAACTAAGTGACAATCTGGTTGGAGATGAAAAATAAAAAATTGCATGACTCTTTTGCCTGATTTTTAATTACAATGCATTATTATCATCCCATAATGAGAGTGATGTGCCTTCAGTGGCCTCATTTTTCCTGTCTTGATTTTTCATAACAACCTTTTCATAATAAAGCTGTTGACAATCTTAAGAAATTTAGTTTTGTGAAGTAGTAAAGGTCAGATAACCAATACCAAAATCAAAAGCACCAATTTATGGTTCAATCCTACATAGTTTTACTCACATGGAAATCCTTTGTGTTAGATCAGTGGTGGTGAATCTTTTCGGCACCGAATGCTGAAATGGGAGTGAGTGTGCATGCCGCAAACCAAAAGGTCCCCAGCTTGTGCACATAGGAGTGTTAGAAGCCGGAAGCTCAACTTCCCAGCACGCACATGAACACCGGTCGCCTGGTCTTCTGGCTTCTAATGCGCAGGTGAGCAGGAAGGTTTCTGCTCTTCTGGTTTCCAGCACTCCCGCATGCATGAAAAACAGCTGGTTGGCGCGCATGTACACACCAGAACCCAAAAGAGCAACAGGTGATGGCTGATGTGCTTGAAGAGATGGCTCTGCATGTCACTTCTGGCACGTGTGTCATAGGTTTGCCATCACAGTGTTAGATGATATACCTTGATGGATTCTGGGTTCAGAATTTCAAGTCCTTGGTTTTTACAATGCTTGGGCTACAGCTACTGCATATTGTTCTCAGTTTAGGAAATTGTAACAGACATAGTGAAATACAGTATATACCACTAGACTCAATCCATTCTTTGCAAAACGACAAGAAACAATGGATAGAAACTAACCAAGGAGAGAAGCAACATAGAACTAAGGAGAAATTTTCTAACGGTGAGACCAATCAGCCAATGGAATGGCTTGCCTACAGATGTTGTGGCTGTTCCATCACTGGAGGCTTTCAAAAAGGGACTACAATCATTGTACAATCATTTGTCTGAAATGGTATAAGATCTCCTGCTCGAGAAGGAGGGTGGACTACAGGGCATTCAAGGTCCCTGTTATTCTATCTTTTACATCATGAAATATCAAGCTTGAATATATAATTTTCATGAATAATTTTGCTTTCTACTTTAATGCATTAGAATCTACATATATGTGTATGCATATTAAATTTACATCTTGCATTTCTTCTAGGTTGCTTACATAAGCAACCTAGACCAACAATCCCTACTGCAATGCACTCTACATGGGGCTGCCCTTGAAGAGCATCCAGAAGCTCCAGCTGGTGCAAAATGCAGTAGTCTGCATGGTTTTGTGCAGACCCTAATGTGCACATGTATCACCTCCCCTATGGGAGTTGCATTGGTTGCACTGCAGGTGCAAATCCAGGTGCAATTCACCTTTAAAGCCTTCATGGCTTGGGACCAGAGTATCTGAGGGAATGTTTTGGGTCCCATCCCCTAGGGAGTTACACCTGGTGGGACCCAGAAGAAGGGCCTTCTCCGTGGTGGCCCTCTCTCTCTCATCTCCCCCGAGATTAGAATGGTCCCTACTCTAGCACTCTTCTGAAAGGCACTGAAGACCTGGTTCTGCCAGTGGCCTTGGGGAACCCAGAGTGGGATGTAGCCCTTTAAATGGCTTGTGTGAAGTGCTGTCACTGGGGAGGGGGGGTGATTTTATTATATTCATTTATTATATGATTCTTCTTTTATTAGTTTTATTGTTTTTATATGGGGTTTTATACTTTGTAAGCCACCTGGAGTTGCCATGCGTGAATAGGTGGCAATATAAATTCCCTAAATAAATAAATAAAGAACCACTTAAGTGCCAATATCACCACCATCACAACAACCAAAGGAGGGATTAAAGTTACTTGAAAAATTCCTCCTTTGATATAGCAGGTATAAACATCTTTGGATATTTCAAATATTCCATTTCTGGGAAACTTATGAAAAAGTAGGGACCCTACAGTTCCAGTTGCATCTGAATGATGGTGATTTTTTACATCAATTTAAACCAAGCTTTCAGCCAGGATATCATGCTGATCATTGCCTTGCTGAATGTCCTATTGCCAGAAACTGGACAAAAGAAGTGTGGCCTTGCCAATTGCCTTGGATATCTTGGCAGCTTTCAATACCCCTGCCCATGTATTCTTCTGGAACCCCTGGTTTGAGTGAGCACTGCTTTACAGGTAGTCCTTGACTAACGACCACAAATTTCTGCTTCTAAGCAAGACAATTCAGTTAATTTTGCCCAATTTTATGACCTTGCTTGCCACAGTCATTAAATGAATCATCGCAGTTGTTTTTAACATGGTTAAGTGAGTCTGGCTTCCCCAATGACTTTGTTTGTCAGAAGGTCAGAAAAGGTGACTGCATGACTGCAACCGTCATAAATATGAGCTAGTCGCCAAGCGTCTCAGTTTTGATCACATGACGATGGGGATACTACAATCATCATAAGTGTAAAAAATGATCAGAAATCACTTTTTCAGTGTCATTGTAATTTCAAGAGGTGACTAAATGAATGGTTGTAAGTCAAGGACTGCCTGAACACTGATCTTCAATGAGGAGGCCTTCATTCTGCAGTGGATCAGGACAATGATGAGTGTACGCATTCTATATCCTATTTTCAAAAGGCTGTTCATTAGATATTATATATGCAAGCTATATTCATAAAGTATTAGATATTTCAGTTTCTACCATTCTTTCCCCCAAATCCTTGAGGATGATGCATTCTTTTATACATTGATTGTTTTTTCCTAGTTATTTCAGAAATTATCTCCGCTAGTCATACGTTAATATTAATAATTGAGAAACCAAGCACCTTGTGTTGTTTCTAGTTGGCAAGTGATGCTTTTATTCCCAAATACATTCAGACAGCATTTCTCTTCACAGCTAGATTTGTGAACAATACTTTGAAGGATATTTTAGCTCCTGCAGTGACAATGGCCTATTTTGCAGAAACAAGTATAATTTACTAATTTGATTTATGGAGCAATTTCCACAATTTAATAAAATAACATTACATAATATTATTACATAGGGGTATGTTTCATAGTTGAGAATGCTAACATTTTTAACACTTGGGAAAATCTGTATTATTACATTTTATGATGGAACAAAGTAGATCTGGGTAATTATCCTTCTTGTTTCATTAAAGCTTTATGCAGCTGTGAGAGTTTAATGCTGCTGTTATTTTTCCCACTGTCAAAAGTAGTTCCACTGCAACATCTACAATTCTCAGCAAGGGTAGAATGAAACCATTAGCTTCACATTGGACTAATACTGAATGAAGTATTTTAATGTTGATACTGACAGTTATCTATCTAAAGTGGAATTCTAACAATAAAAACAAAAACAAAGAAAAAATACTTTATCAAGTCCCGGTCTTCCAGAATGTAAAAAGAAAGCTAGATCCTGGGATCTATTTCCGTGAAAAAGACAATTTTTTTTTGGTCCCAATTTTTTTAGCATATTCCTTATTAAAAAAAAAAAAACCTTTCTTTGAGAAGGCCATGATTATAGATGGACCCTCAATAACAAAGAATAGACTCTAAGGGAAATGAGATGAGATGTACTTTTAGACTTGCAAGATTCCCTTAATGTAGATTTACAATAAAACATAATTAGTTCATTATGTTTCCTGTTTGGTGTACCTTGCAAGGCTGATAGACCCAGATCCAAATCTTAATCCAGAACAGAGGTGTCAAACTCACGCATCATGTTGTCATTACATGATGTATCATGACTCTTTACCTCTTTGCTAAACTGGGGGTGGGCATGGCCAGTGTGTGATGCATCTGGACTGTGGGCCACAAGTCTGACACCCCTGGTTCAGAAGAAATGTCTGTGAGGGGGAAAATACTTTGGGAAAATATTGATGCATGTAATCTTTTTACCCATATAGTGTTCTTTCCTTTATTTAGAACTGTTATTGTTCTGCATAGTTTTATTGGGTGTAAATACAAAGAAGAATGTGTAGACTATAGGAAATCAATAGTCAAGAAATTTAATCAACAATGGAATTACTCAATGGCTTATTGCTATTACTTTTATGCCAGTGTAAAATAGAACATTAATTTCATGTATGCTAATCACCACTACCTTAAAAAGACCCCATTGTATAAAATTGTGTTGTCTTAATGGTTAAACAATCCTCCTATAAGTATTTATGTAAGATTTTTTTTCTTACATACTTAAATAATTTGTATTTTAATTACTTCAACATGCATTTTATTGAAGCAAGAATGAGCTAGCAGGAGCACATTAATTTTTTAGTAGTACATTAATAGTGGCAGCAAATAACACTTTTTTTCAGTTAATAACATTCTTTGCAACCACTTCACCTCTTATATTTAAATGTTAAGATAAAAATCCTTCTTCTTTAGAAGAATAAGGGTGTTAAACAGAAAATGTTAATGATAAAATCCCAATGCCAATAATGAACCTACTCTTTATCCAATGATGTGATCAAGTCACAGTAAAACATATAGAGAACCTTTGCTTTTAAGAATTAAAGGAAAGTATATGATCAAATTTGAAAATAATTTTCCTTCAAAAGCTATTTCATTTTTAGCAGTGATTTATTTATCACAATGAAAAGAAAATATTCAAATACTTTATCACTAAAATAAAGCTTTTGGAAAGGAAATCATCTCAAGAATGGTAATCAGATCTTTTGAGAGATCAAGATCCCAAATTCACCTTTTGATAACTTTTTTGGTGTCCATTACACTAGAGAAACAATATAATCCAGTATATATAGGCAGAGTTTCTTCAGTAGGACTCTCAGCTAGTCAGATATAAAGATATGTTCCAGAACTGAAAGATGGGGGTCAATCTCATTTTAGCCAGAAATTAAACAGAAATATGTCTGTTCGAGTCTCTTTTGACACTAAAAGGCATTAAAATCCTGATTGATTGATTGGATTATTGATTGATTATGTGCCATCAAGGAGTTTTCATCTGCCAATAATCACATAGACAGATTTTCTCCATAAATAATCCCTACCTGTCTCCCAAAGCAATCATTGGAACATTATTAAAAAGCTTTGTTTGGTGAATGAGGAAGTCATACAAATAAAAAAAGTTTGGGGCTGGGTTTTTTTTTTTTTTTTGGCTTCTAGTTCTCCACTTTCAGGAAATATAGGAGGCTGAAGCCAGGAGATGCTGCATTTTGGTAGAATGTTCTTCCAGTAGATTGCCTGCCTCTTTCTGGAAAGCTGATGAAGGCTGAGCCATTCTAATTAAGATTTCACTATCTCTCTCTCTCTCTCTCTTTTTAGTTTGTTTGTTAGAACTGCTTTGGGTTTGCTTTGCTTTGAACTGCTTTTATTTCTCAGGCTTATAGCAGATGCTCTGAAATGTTCTTATATCATGTAAGCTGGAAAGAGTCAAGCTGTCTGCGTTGGGAGATAAATCAAATAAATAAACGCAGGTGTTCCCCTCTCCAACTTCAGCTGTTATGTTGTCTGCTTAGTATTTCATGTTTGTGCAGCACTGTTGCAATTCGGGAATGGGAATAATAACAGATTTAGATACATCAAGAAATATGGCAAAAGGATATGTTACTTAGGCTGCACAGCAGTTCCGAATAAAATTCTTCTTGTCAAAGTTTTTTTTTTCCCCCTGCTGACTGAGAAGTGTCTCTTACTCAGGATCACCTTAACAGAATCCTAAAATTATTATATTGATGACAAAGGAAGAATTTCTGTCCATCAGCTTAATGCAGGTCACAGTGTTTTGATGGAAAGTTATCCGTGCATTTTATCTAATGGGCATGACAGCAACTATTTTCTGACCCAGCAGGGGAGTTAACTTTTATACAGGTACAGATTGAGAGGTGGCTGGCTGCAAATAATATTCTTCAAGAAAAGAGGATGGCCAAATTCTTACTATTTTACCTGCAAAGGTCATACAATCCCCTGAAAATTCTGTGTTCCCGTGAAGCTCACAAAACCACAAACTTACAGCAGCCCAGCTGCACCACGACAAATCCCAGCCTACCGTTATTGCTGAATGCTTTAGATTTTATGGCAGAAACCACAAAATGGGAAAGGGCTTATAGAATGCATTCTTGACTTTAAAAGGTTATCTGTCTCTTGGCATTTGGCTTTTCTTGGATGAAGGTTTGTGAGATATTTATTTGTAGCCTTCACGAGGCATATTACTTATCTAAGTTATAGAAGGGCCTGTAATCTTTCAGTCTGGGTGTAACATGGCTTTAGCTATGGAGCTGACCAGGCGACATTCCCAACATTTGAAGAAATCTAATGGCAGTGCGCAAGCAGATGGAGATAAGGTAAGAATATCTTCCCAGGGCAAGGACCCTAGATCCAACATACTACAGACAGATGGCCCTAGGATAGAACACATCACCCGAAGTAAAACAAGGCATGTTACTGCTAAAGGGATACCCTTTTAAAGCCACCCCCCTTTAAAATTGAGAGTTTTGTGGGAAACATGACCACATTACAGAAATCTACTAGAGAAAAATCAAACAACCCAGGACACCCATCTAGCAGATACTCAAGACACCATCCAGTAGACCTAGGAATCAAACCTTTATACCATGAATATTATTAATGCTGTAATTAGTGATATGCACATTAATTGGGAGATGGATAGGCCCTCAGTAAATATGATGCTGGAAATGGATGCTCACTAATAGAATAGAATAACAAAGTTGGAAGAGACCTTGGCGGGAGGGGAGAGGTCCACCTCTAGGCCCCTGGTTTGTGGGGTGCCTCAGGGGTCGGTTCTCTCCCCTCTCTTGTTCAACATCTATATGAAACCGCTGGGCGAGATCATCCGTGGTCTTGGGGTGAAGTGTCATCTCTATGCAGATGACACTCAGTTATACATCGCCACCCCGGACCACCCCAACGATGCTGTGGGGGCTATGTCCAGGTGCCTGGAGGCCGTGCGGGATTGGATGGGCGGGAACAGGCTCCGGCTCAACCCATCCAAGACCGAGTGGCTGTGGTTCCCGGCGCCCCGATATAGCCAGTTGACTCCGTCGCTGGCTATTGGGGGGGAAATTTTGCCCCCCACAGAGAGGGCTCGCAATCTGGGAGTCCTCCTGGATGTGCGGCTGTCGCTTGAACACCATGTCGCAGCTGTCTCCAGGGGGGCATTTCATCAGATCCGTTGGATCTACCGGTTGCGGCCCTTTCTGGATCGGGACGCCCTGCGCACGGTCACTCAGGCCCTTGTCACCTCTCGCCTGGACTATTGTAATGCCCTCTACATGGGGCTCCCTGCGGGGAGCACCCGGAGACTCCAACTGGTGCAGAATGCGGCCGCGCGGGTGGTCATGAGGGCGTCACGTAGTGCCCACGTGACGCCTCTCCTGCGCGAGCTGCATTGGCTGCCGGTGGCTTTCCGGGTTCGCTTTAAGGTTCTGGTTCTGACCTTTAGGGCGATCCATGGCATTGGACCAGGTTACCTACAGGACCGCATCCTACCGGTGATCTCCAGCAGGCCAGTGCGTGCACACAGGGAGGGCCTTCTCCGGGTTCCGTCGGCTGCCATGTGTCGCCTGGCGGTCCCAAGGGGTAGGGCCTTCTCTGTGGCGGCCCCTGCCCTCTGGAATACTCTGCCACCGGAACTGCGTACCGGCATGGACCTGAGGTCCTTCAGGCGCGCGCTGAAGACCTGGCTTTTCGAGCAGGCCGGCCTGGGCTGAGAGAGGGTTTTAATTTTTGTCTCCATTTGCTTTTTAGTAATTTTAATTTGGGGGTTTTAAGGGGGTGGGGTGGGCTTTTTATTCGGCCAATATTCAATTTAATCTTTTTTAACTTTTGTATTATTTGTTGGGGTTTTAGATTGGCTGTACACCGCCCTGAGTCCCTAGGGAGAAGGGCGGTATAAAAATTTTATAAATAAATAAATAAATAAATAAATAAATAATTTACTTTTTTCAGTGCCGTTGTAACTTTGAACCATCACTAAACAAACTGCTGTAAGTCGAGGACCATCTATACATGACTTGGCACCATGTTTTTGTTGCTTTTAATGTGATTTAATTTTATACTTTTTTTAATGTTGTTTTACTTTTGATTGTAGGCCACCCAGAGCTGGTTACAAGACGTGAGGCTACATAACATTACACTAATATTACACTAATAACTAATATTATAACATAATAACAATATTACACTAATATTACAACTAGAGCATACAAAACATTTGCTAAACCAATATTCGAATACAGCTCACCAGTCTGGAACCCACATTACGTATCTGTTATTAACACAGTTGAGAAAGTCCAGAAATATTTCACAAGAAGAGTTCTCCACTCCTCTACTCATAGCAGAATTCCTTATGCCACCAGACCTGAAATTCTAGACCTAGAAAACCTAGAACTACGCCGCCTTCGGTCTGATCTAAGTATAGTATATAAAATCATACATTGCAATGTCCTATCTGTCAATGAATACTTCAACTTCAACCATAACAACACAAGAGCAAACAATAGATACAAACTCAAGGTTCATTGCACCAAACTTGTTTGCAGGAAATACGACTTCAGCAACAGAGTGGTCAGTGTCTGGAATACTCTACCTGACTCTGTGGTTTCTTCCCCAAACCCCAAAAACTTTAACCTTAGACTGTCTACTATTGATCTCACCCCTTTCCTAAGAGGTCTGTAGGAGGCGTGCATAAACGCACCAACATGCCTACCATCCCTGTCCTATTGTTTCTTTTATATTTTTTAAATTTTTCTTATATGTATTCATAACCATGTTTTTTACTTATACCTATTATCTTGTAAGCAATTGACAAATAAAAATAAATAAAAAATAAAAATAAATACATAAATAAATAAAAATAAAATAAATGTTTTAATTCAGAAACCTCATTTTCATCCACGAACCTTGTTTTCTTATTCACTAGTATCCTTTGAAAAGGGAGATCCAATTTCTTTGATAACATAGATTTAAAAAAACCCATAAAAGTACAAGACCTTTGTTAAATCTGACTGCTACTTTCATCACCAAAATATAAAGCTTTCCAATTGTCTGTCCTATCAATTTGTAGATTGTTGGGCACTAATGAGTTGCCACTGAAATTATTAACTATCTTTTTATTAAGATCAGTGAAATCCACAACTACTAAAAACTTGTCCAACTTGTACAGTATATAAACAAAAGGTAGTTGATATAACATATGTCATATAATCCCTGATGGAAGGACTAGGGAAAATGTTGTTCCATAAATGGCATGTATAACTAGCTCTCTGACTGTCAGTGGATCCTTTTTCTGGTGATTCTTGTGTTTTTATTCCTTTAGATATCTCCATTGTTTATAATTTATAAACTATAAATTATAAAACTGGATTATGCATTATAAGTCAAAGGACACAGTCTGAAATCTTGCTAATCCTCTTTGGGGCCAAAGAACAATGTTCGAGTGAGAAATCCTGATTATTTTCAATATATTTCAGTCAACATAATATTAACATCTGATTTACATCTCCTATTTAATATTCTATTAAATATTGTATTATTTAGATATATTATCTCCATATAAACAGTTCTCAGGTTCTTAGGATAATTTCAAATGATCAAGAATTGTATAAAAGACAGACTGGACAAAAAATTCCAGGCTCTATTTGAAATCTTCTTTATGAATTTTGTCTGGAAATATGTATTCAGGAAAATGGGAAAATAGAGAAAACAGGGGGAAACAATCCAAAAATTAGATGTGCCAGTCACCAACTCAAGCCAAAGTTTTATTCTGTTTTGCTTCTTGTAATGTTTTAGTGATTGTTCTCCCTTGCTCATTCCCCACCCCCCCCGTTTCCCATTCTTTCACCAACTTAACAAAAGTATCACAAAATTAAGCAAAGCATCACTTTATGTTTTTCCTCATTCGACAGCACTACAATCTATGTTTAGAACCCTTCATATCTTTGAAAGTAAGTGTTAAGTGTATTTGATTTATTGTCTAAGCTAACAGGTTCCCTCTGTGAAAGAGGATAAAAAAGCCAAACAAAAAAAAAACCCACAACCCATCACTGCAGGGACCTATCAAATTGGGAAACAACATAGCAATAGCACTTAGACTTATATACCACTTCATCACGCTTTACAGCCCTCTTTATGTGATTTACAGAGCCAGCATTTTGCCCCAAACAATCTGAGTCCTCATTTTACTGACCTTGGAAGGATGGAAGGCTAAGTCAATCTTGAACAGGTCAGGATCAAACTCCTGGCAGTCAATAGAATTAGCTTGCTTTTGTTCTTGTTTTTAATTTTGATCATGTGACCATGAGGATGCTGCAATGGTCATAAGTGTGAAAAATGGTTATAAATCACACCTTCCAGTTTCGCTGCAAGTCCAGTGATCACCAAATGAACTGCTATAAGTTGAGGACTACCTATATTTAAGAAATGTTGGGTCAATCCAAAATTATTTGACCAGAATGCCAGATAGACAACTCTGGAATGGTCCCAAGGATTCCCTTCTTATATACAGGTGTCCCCAACCTCTGACATCAGCTCCTGTTTCTGAGAGTGGCAGTAAGATACTCTTAGCACAAACCATGTGAATAGTCCTTAATTTATAACCAATCCAACAACCATTCAAAATCAAGCAGCACTGAAAAAAAGTAATCTACAATCAGTCTTGCATCTACAACCATCAAAGCTTCCACCACAGTCACATATATTTTATTAGTTCATAATATAAAAGACAAAAAGGCAAAACCAATAAGAGGAAAAATAGGGGAGGGAAAAGGGAAAAGAAAAGTGTAGAAAAGAAAGGAAGAAGAAAGAAAAGGCATTTTAACCACTGCACCACCAATAATAACACAGTTATTTATTATGCACTTATTCATTGAATTTATATGGCTACTCAATCTATCCAATGAAAATGGAAGGAATACATGAAGGAGTTCCCCTGACTCACTTTTTTGTAACCTTTGAGGGGAAAAAACTTGAAGTTTTAATGAAAATCCTCATGAAACGTACAGGACAAAAGGATCGTATGACATTATAGAAGCTGTCCTGAGTAATTCTGGCTAGCATGGCCTGTGTTGAATCTCTCAACCACATCTGTAGAAAGATACTCTTTCTTCACTCTTCCAGATGAAGAAAAAAATGACCATATCAATCAAAATAGGATGTGATCACAAAAGGGATAAAAATAGCCTCTGCATATCCAGAGCAGGGAGACATAATCTTACTTCTATTGATAAATGTATAAAGATGCATCTCACAAGAATTTGCAGTATTCCCAAACAGCTATTCAGAAGACCTCAGCCTGCAGGTACCCCAATATAATAATTTCACATATTTTGCAAATAGAAAATATTTTGTTGTACTCTGCGAATAGGAGGAGACATTGATGAAATGTACAGTTTTATTTTTTTTCAAAACTGTCACAAAGTGCTAAGAAGACAGTGATAAATCAGGCAGATATTTACACAATTGCACCACAACATTTATCTTAAGAAGTGTTTATGTCTATTGATTATGCTAGTTATAATTTCCCTCAAACAGCTAAAATAAATCATACTTTTTACCCCCTTTTGCACATATATCCAGCAGTGAATCAGCAGGGATATTGTGGCCCAGAATTATCTGTTTGAGTATCAGCTGCTGAGTAACACAGCATGTACCATCAATTCATCTAAATGTGTTACAGCGGATCAATACTGAATCTGTAAAGCCATTTGTTCTTTGACTCTACATGGCAAAAATCATCGCCTTAAGAATAACTCAATTTTCTTCATCTCTCCACTAAATGGAACATCAACACTATAAAAGTAAACAAGCAGCACTAGCCGCAGAATATTTAACAATATTTCTGCCTGCAGGCCATGGCAAGCAAATGAATATTTTTCTTTTAGATATCCCTTCCTTGTCTTATTCAGAGAACCAATTTTCACCTATGATTATGGAGGAAACCAAGTACATAGACAAAACTGTTTATATTTGACAGTAAAGCAAGTTGATCTGCCACAGAGTCATTGGAGAAGGCAAGTCCTAACCTTTCTGAACAGAGCAATGTGTCACAATATGTATATAATAAAGTGTTCTGTTATTATGGCAAAATGTCAAGGTATCTTATTCAAGAAACTTTTAGCCACTGTGCACAGCTGTAAAATTATTATCAAATAAGGTAATGCTGTGCCTTTTTTTTATGTCCATTCAACCGAGTATCATTTTCAGAAACTGATTGGACAAATCCTTGCAGTTTTCTTAGCAAGGTTTCTCAGAAGTAGTTTGCCATTGCCTGTTTCCTAGGGCTGAGAGAAAGTGACAGGCTCAAAGTCAGTCCAGTTGGCTTTGTGCCCAAGGCAGGATTAGAAACTCACGTTCTCCTGATTTCCAGCATGATGCCTTGACCATTGCATCAAACTGGTTCTATATATAATAACTGGATGTGCCTTATGGAACACCAATTCTTCTTTCTTGTCCTAATGATTTTTTCCAGGAAGATTATTTTTACTGCCTTATTTCCCCTGTTTGCATGCATACCCAGATTCCTGCACAGAAACTTTGCAATAAAGTCTAAGTGCATCTAACAAGTAATATTGTAATATTTCTGGCAAGAATTATTTATAGCTGGTGACAATAATGAATTAGTGAAAAGCTGGATTTAATTAGCTGACCATTTCTATTAATGATTCAAATGGAGGGTCTGATCAGCAATGGTTTGTGAGATCACTGCATGCAGCTTTTTTTAAACTTTCTGTAATTAAATATTACATTTAAAAAGATTTGCATCATAGGCAGAATTTGCTGCCTTCAGAAAGTGCAATATCAAATGCACCTATCAAACACACACACACACACAAACACACTTCATGAGTATTGCACCCAAAACCAACAATTTCTATGGAAAATTCTAGTTAATAAGATCACACCAAAAATATCCCTTTAGGCAAAACATTACTGAAATATCACATTCATTTATGCTAAATATACAGTTCTGGGAACTCACTCAATAGTCAACAGAGATTTGATGTTTACTTCATAGAACTACATGAAGCAGACATTTGTTTAAATACACCATGACCTCTAATTCTCTCAGGTTCCTCCTTAGTAATACTAGGACAAGGCTGTCTGGCATTTCAAATACCAGACAAAGCAGAAGAAGAAAGTTTGAACAATAAACTAAAGGTGTGTTTATGTATGTATGCAATACAATTATTGTATAATTGTATTATAATAGTAATACAAAACAACTTTTTTGTCAATTTGGTTTTGTAGAGTTCTAGTGCATTCAAAGAGGGATGTGGTGGCTCAGTGGCTAAGATGCTGAGCTTGTCAATCAGAAAGGTCAGAAGTTTGGCAGTTTGAATCCCTAGCTCTGCGTAACGGAGTGAGCTCCTGTTACTTGTCCCAGCTTCTGCCAACCTAGCAGTTCGAAAGCATGTAAAAATGCAAGTAGAAAAATCGGGACCACTTTGGTGGGAAGGTAACAGCATTCCATGCGCCTTCGGCATTTAGTCATGCCGGCCACATGACTACAGAGATGTCTTCGGACAGTGCTGGCTCTTTGGCTTAACTGGAAATGACTAGCACAAATGTGCAAGGGGAACCTTTACCTTTAGTGCATTCAAAAATGGGAATGGAACAGAACAAAACCATGATTGTTCTTCCAAAATTGTGGAAGAAGGAAGAAGTGATGCTTATTGGCCAATGTCAGTATTATCATTTGACTCAAGTAAAGACTTCTTTTAGCTGAAGTTTGTCCACCAACTAAATCTATTTCCCTAAATTGTTTCATTTGTGGGTGAAAGACACCCTGTACTCTATTACTATGCAGTGTGCTGTACAGCCAGAAACGACAACCAATCCAGAATATGGCAAACTATTTATTCACTAAAATTATGCAATGAGAGTCTTTGTGAAAACCCCTAGCTGAAACAGCTGCACAGGTTTCTAATCTGCCTGTCTCTATGCTCAGAAATGATTCTGGCAAAAATAAAAGCTCCCAAGTATTATCTGCAGAAAGCTATTGTGCAACTACTGCCATTTCTACTAATTAGTAAATGCTTCTCTTTCACAAAAAGAGAGACAGAAATATTTGTACATAGAAATATTCACAGTATATGTACGTAGACATACATAACACACACACACACCACACACAAGGGCAATTCATAACATTCTTAGAATAAGTCAAGCCAGGTACACAATAAAAGCCTTGTCTTAAGTGCCCCACAATTTAAAATGCTGAAGGACAACCATTAAAATATCTGAAATGTTACTGCTGTGGAAATTGTATTGATTGTTCTCTTCCATTGTCTTTGTTCTGTAATTTCATAAGAATATACAGAAGACAACATTGAGATTATCCTAAGGCATTTTTTTCTTGATAAAGAATAGCAAATGTCTTTTCTGGGCACTTATGAAATCAAGATCCATTGTATTGATAGCTGAGAGAGAAAATTCCTACTCTTCAGGAAATTATCTAGCCATTTCAGTTTGGTTCTTGCAAACTGATTATTCAATCATTTATTTCCTCTGAGGAAGAAACAGGACTAATATTCCCAAACTGTTGGTCTTCAGGTTAATAGCTCCATGTTCTTACTACCTTGCCCCTTGTTGGTGGTACACACTCCTGTAGCCAAATTCCCCCCTAAGTAAAATTATGTACAAGAGTCCAATGGATTGACCAAGAGGAAGAAGTGGAACAGACCTGAATGATGCCTAATTTAGTGTATGTTCCTGGAAGTCTGTGTAACAAAACATAGCATAACATAGCAGGTCAACAATTTGCAGATCATCAAAACACAGAAAACAATCTAGTAATGGCTGTTGTGTATCTTGTTTAATAAATGGGTTTTTTTTCAATTGATATTTTAATCATCTTGTATGTTTTACATTAAAACTCTGGTCATCTATTAAGATGTTGTGGATTTAGGACTTAATCATTGATAGAAAAAGTGGCAAACTTACAAACAGAATTCTTGTGATTGTTGTCTTTGTTGGGCAACATCTTGACGCCTCTCGATTTCAGTTCAATTGCCTTTTTCACTGTAAAACAAAACAAAACAGTCACACTCAGACTCTGGCACATTTTTTTTCATATGGAAAGAAATATTGAACTCAAGTTAATATGGAAAGATATAAATGCAACATGTCTTAAGCAAGTAGCTCAGTGATTGCATGGAGCTTAAGAGACACATTAACCAAATGAAGCCCATATCTCAGCAATCCCTTTTCTGTAGGAAAAAAAAAATTCTCAATGGAGAGGGAAAGATGATGAACTAACCCAATATAAGATAAAGTTACTTAAGTTTTTCTCCTATTTTCTGTGTTTCATGTTGTGCCCAAGTTTTTCTCTTTAAATATTCCAAACTTACAATATTTACTTAAGCTTTTTTATCCTGCTGTTCAGCCAGAAATGCTTTTAGGGTTAGCGTGTAGATCAATAAACAATATACTTAACCATCTAAAAGATACTTCACAAAAAGAACATGGGAGCCAGAAGGGAAGAGGGAAACAGGTTAACATGTTAACTCAACAACCATTCTTGAGAATCCTTTCAATGCCTCCAGGGGACTAGATACAAGATGCTCCCAGTAATAATTTGAATATCTGTAAGAAGGAGTTGCTTGTTGGAAACAGTGAACTGAACATATTCATCCCTCTCTATAGTTCTCTATTTCCAAATACTACATTTTAGAATTGCTTTTTCTATGGAGAAAAAAGGCAATTAAATTGTAGTTATAATCATCAACAATTGGAATCTATACTTGGGGATAGCTTTTGATCCAGCAGATTTTAGAAGCCAGATTTCTCTTGCTTCTAAAGATTTCTCTCAGATGCTGACTTTTTGCTCTAAGCTCTAAGCAATTGCTCTAAGCAATGTTCTGCTCGAAAGAACAGTTAGTTGCCTTCACCATTCTAAGCCATGAACCATGTTCCTATTTGTCCATTCAGTATGTATTAATTAATTATAGAATACTTTTTTTCCTTTTCTTGTTCCTGCTTAAAGAGATAATGTTATAGCAACTTCTAAAATAGTAGTCCAAATGTATACATTCCATATCTGCAATAGATGAAAGTGAGCTAGCAAACATATAGATTTCAAATGGCTGCATGGTATTGTGATGATAAAGTTTCTCCCCACACACAAATATGTAACCTGCATTCAATACCAAACCTATGAGATTCCCCCACACAATGTGAATTAGGAACCAGTAGCCCAAGTAGCCACTGACCATATCTCAGTGATAGCATGGCTAGCATGCTGATCTAGTAGGAAGGGATAAATAACAGTTAAGGTTACTCACTCAGATGGATTTCTCTAAAACATTTTAACCCCCAGTTGTAATCTACACTGTCTGCCTATTTCCTTTGTTTTATCTTTGCAATGTAGTAGGTCAAAAGTATATATGCTGTGGTTCTACTTTTGATCACACTATGTGTGTGTGTGTGTATGTGTGTGTGTATATACAGACATATACATATATATCTATATGCATATCTATCTATCTATCTATCTATCTATCTATCTATCTATCTATCTATCTATCTATCTATCTATCCACACAAACACCCAAACATGCACACATACACACACAAATATATTGAGACAGACAGACAGACAGATAGACAGACAGACAGACAAACAGACAGAGACTTATTGATCACTTGTAAATAAAATTATGTTGTACCTTCAAAGTGATTTGATTACTTTAGGTGAGCCAGATTTTGGTCACAATGGTGTAGTGGAAATAATACTATGGTCCAAAATATTTTTTGCCATAAATTTCTTCCAGTAGAGACTTAAAGTAATTCACCCCTCAAAGATAGATAGTGCAGCTCTTATCTTCACTGTGGTGTCCAAATTGGGTCATTATATTGAAAGCTACACAACTCCCCACCACACACACACACAAAAGTATACCAAGTCACACCAAGAAGTGGTATGTCTTTGAAAATAACTTTCAGGATCATTTATGAAAGCAGCACTGTAAACATCTTCTGATATCTTAGTTGTAATTAATCTGGCCTAGGAACTTGTTTTGAATATGTTGCTGCTCGTAAGCCATTTTCTAAAGTAGTTTCTAGATGTTGGTTGGTGTATTATTAGTGATATTGGGGTCCTTTTGTAAAAGTTTCTTTCTACCAGGTTTTCAAAATAGCAAACCTCAGTAAACCTTTTCAAATGAATGAAGGACCCAGGAATGTTGCATTAAAAAGCCTTTGAAATCAGAGAACTCTATTCTTTGGGGGTGGCGAAGAGGAGAATGTAAAGCTGACAATTTCTTTCAATGTGCTTGAAAGTCCCAAATGGCTATTAATGATCTCATTATTGAATTTCATAGGAGATATAAAAGCATTGTTGTTTTTTTTAGATAGCTCTTTCTAAGTGAGGTACAGAGAGTGATAAATTACCTTTAACACATTCCCTACCATCCCAATTGCCTGGTTGTCTGTTACCTATTGAAAGGGTCATTCTTAATTGTTAAATTGTTAAATAATACCTTTTCAGCCTTGTTTCCTGCCTTGGCTGACTATCAGTATCAAAAACTGATACTAATGACAATCTGCTTCAGCATTGTGATGGGCTGATAATGCTATACAACAGCCTTCTCCGAATGGAGTGCCCTACAGCTTTGATAGAATAAAAAGTCCATCATCCCCAACTCGTTTGTGACCACACTAGATGGGGATTCTTCAGCATTAACCTACCTACTTGTAGAGGACCAGGTATGGAAGGCTGCTCTATAGCATCACCACCATTTTATCTCACATCTTACCGTATAAAAATAGTAGTTATAATTACTGCAGAGATACTGTATATAGGTAGCCCTCGACTTACAATTTATTTAGTGAATGTTCAAAGTTACAACGGCATTGAAAAAAGCAATTTATGACAGTTTTTCATCATTATGACCACTGCAGCATCCCCATGATCATGTGATTAAAATCCAGACGCTTGGCAACTGACTTGTATTTATGACCGTTGCAATGTCAGTCTTGCCACCTTCTGACAAGCAAAATCAACTGGGAAGCCAGATTCATTTAACAACCATGTTACTAATTTAACAACTGCAGTGATTCACTCAACAACTATGGCAAGAAAGATTGTAAAATGGGGCAAAATTCACTTAACAAATGTATTACTTAGCAAAAAAAAAAAAACTGGGCTCAATTGTGTCTGCAAGTTGAAGACTTCCTGTATATGTATCGGGCTGCCCTCCAAGAAAATTGTTCAAGGATAAACAGAATATTATTATCTGCTTCAAAAGCTATGTTACTGCATTCCTTTTCAAAAAAGCCATCAAACAATTTTGAGTGACACTAACTGTCACCTTCATAAACTTGAACACCAGACAAAACAATTTTATCAAGCATTCTACAGGGCAGTCCCTATCAATGTACAGTATATAATATGCCATCATTGTTTTTTGTCTGTTTTTCCCCTTTGTCCGACTGCTATTATTATATTAAAAAGAGAGAGCCCAAAATCCAGTTGCCTCTTGAAAAAGCACCCTTGGGACAACCATGACACGGATGACTGAGAATCGCCATAGACATTTAAAAAGGAAGAACTATGTTTCCTTTCTGTTGTTTGGTTGCTTCTAGATCAACATGTATGTTCCTTTGCTCAGGTCACACATGACACCATATGAAAATTGATATAGTCCTTTTGGGGGGGGAAATTCAAACAGCTGAGTGAACTAACATGTCTTCTTTTGTGCTGGGAGATATTTGGTTCCCCACATGTGACATTTTTGCTTGATTCAGCACTAGCATCATATCAGTATTTCCAAAACCTCACTCTCCTTAGGCAGTGAAGCTGATCATTTTTTGGCTGAGCTAGGGCACAGACTTTCTCTCTTGTCTTGCTGAAATTCCCAGTTCATGGAAGCTTTGCCTCCGAACATTGCTTTCAGAATTTATGAGCAGATTTCAAGTACAACCTTATCGACAGATCCAGCTTTAAACCCTCTAGTCAATTTCTAGTTTGCTACACTATCTCTATTTTTCTTTTTTTTTAAATGTCCAGCTTGTTCCCATTTAAGTATGCAGCATGCACTAAAAACTGCTGCCTTCTTCTACCTCTCGGTCCCTGGATTCAAAGAAGGCACATTTCCCTACAGACTCATACACAGGTTCACCACCGTATCATAAAACCATGATTACATTAGTGGAGAAAGACACTTGCTGTGAAATGCTATGTCGTGTCATTATCCCAGGTAATGGAGACAGCAGAAGAAAAGAGAAAGAACTGGAGAAGATAACAAAATACAAAGACCTGCCAATAGAAACAGAATGACTGTGGCCAAAGAAGACAAAGGTTGTACCAACAGTCGTGGGGGCCTTGGGTGCAATCCCAAAATGTCTGGAGCATAGTTTGAACACCATCAGCGTTGGCAAAATCACCATCAGTCAGTTACAAAAGGCAGTTTTGCTCAAAACAGTTTATATCCTACAACAACCTTTTATATTATTTAAACAATAACACATGAGAATGAAGGCAAACATTACACAACCTGCCGGGATTATGTTTCAGGATGCAATCTGGGTCATCCATCGGGACCACAGGTTTAGTCTTCTGAGCTTTCAGACTTGTGCTGGAGCCCATTCTCAAAGAACTTCTCTCTCACCAGAATATGTCTTTCTCATCATCTTCTGGTGAGACAAAAGTTGCGCTCCAGCATGAGTCTGAAAGACTAAATCTCTGGTCTCGGTGACTGACCTAGATTGGATCTTGCAATAACATCTGCCTATCCCAGGTCCTTGGGAAGGATTTGATAAGGGGATAAGAATGCCAAATCCAGTCTAAACACCTGGCTAAGCAATCATAATATATTCAATGTTGCTTGATTTCCAGCAATCCTGGACACTTATCTAGGTTCAGAAATTTAGGTTCAGAAAGAATGATGTCTTGATAACCAGACAGCTATCAATTTATACTAATAGCTCAGATCATTTGGAAAAAGATCAAACACACATAGCAGATCCTGAAAATTTGAGGGGAGAGGGGCAAAGCCATTCATTCTGCATGGAATGGAGACAAAGGTATTCTGGTTGTTCCAAAAAGCTGCTGAAATTCAACCGATATGGCACTGAACAAATGACAAATGGTTACCCTTTCTAATTGTTCCCTGCAAAGAATACTGAGTGGCATTTGCTTCTTCTCAGCAGTCCAATGTTAGCTGAAGTAAAAGCCATCACATTGCTACTTCAAAAATGCTTTGCAAAGATTGGGGAATGAAAATAGTGTTGCCACTAAAAATTAGTTGTTCATACTACCTTATCCCATCCTCAGTATAACATTTTGCCTTTCCTCGCTACGGTGCAGAGACTGCTAAAAAAGGAATAGTTGATATTGAAGGGTATGAGCTATTACAGGGGTCTTGAAGTAACAGGATGAATGCCTGGGTTAAGATATAAGCATAATGCATGAACTCTCTATAACCCACACATTTTAATAGTATCAAGTAATCTTTGGGGTCCTAAGGATATATTAGACACAAGATAAAGCATTTTTCTTCACACACATGCACATTTATTGTGCACAAACACAATCACTCCTCAAACACACCCACTCAACTATATAAAATATCATTATGCAATTCTCCTAACTTCACCTTCATTGCTGAGGGTTACATGGATGTCTTTGTATGTGTATGCAAGCCTCATGATTTATAGTTTCATCCCAGAAAACTACTAATGGCTAATTTCTTCTCACTTGCCTTTGTTTCCTACATCCCACCGAAAACAAAGAAATATGGCATATTAAAATGCTGAATAATCTTGTTGCACTGAAAATAGCAAAGACCAAGAAACATTAATAAAATTGTGACAGAAAAATACACACACATAAACACTTTTATTTATGTAAAATATTAATTAAAATAAAGTGCAATTTAGAGACGGGAGGGAGGGAGGAGGAAGGGAGGGGGAGAGAAAGAGAGGGGGAGAGAGACAGAGAGGGAGGGAGAGAGAGAGACAGAGAGAGAGAGAGAAACTGAGAGAGAAACACAGAGAGAGAGAGAGAGAGAGAGAGAGAGAGAGAGAAGTTTTAAAGGGTGTTTTAAGGATGTTTCCTTGCCTGTATCATAAGCAATACTGGCAATTAATCCCTTTGTGTGGAATTTATTATTTTATCCATGGCCAATCAAGTCTGCAAACTGCCTGACTCTTTAATATCCAAACACTGCTTCTATCAAATGTTGGTTGACTCAGAATAATGAACCAGAAAGTCTTTCAAAAGGGCACAGAATGCTCAGATGCTCTTGCATGAATACAAGGATTTTCCATAAGGTCTCAATAGGAGTGTTAGTTCAGTGGAAACTTCTGATTGCAGAAATGAGAAGCCTCTCTGAAGATTTCCTATTCCTCTTCTGCATGACTTGCCACTGTCCCAGATCTAAAGAGCACATTTGTGGGAAATGCTGGGAGGGAGATGACTCAGATAGTACTGTCTCCCCTTCCTTGAGCAGACATGAAAGTCCTTTTTCCCAGCCTGTGGTTCCAAAAGAATCCTTCAACCTAATCAGACGTGACTGCACTAAGCAGGCAGCAGGAATACAGGATTCAGAAAACCTTGGACAGAAAACTTCCTAGAGAGGGTTGGAGAACAGCCTAAGAGAAAGAGAAAGCTGAACCAAGCCTACAATTCTAGAAAAGGAAATAGGAATAATGATATAATATGTGTCTGGAGCAGCGGTCGCCAACCGGTGGGCCGCAGCCCACTGGTGGGCCGTGAGAAAATTTTGGTGGGCCGTAGAGAAATCTCACCCTAGAGCACCCCCCCCAAAGCAATTAATCCAGGTTGCGCAGAAACACAATGCTGCGCCGCCCACATGGCCCACAGGAATCCTCCCCGCCCACTCACTCCTTACCTGATAAACTTGCCTGCTAAATTGCTATTTTTCCTTTTTCCAACCATCATTTGTTCTGCTGTGCCGGGAGATTTAGATTAGCTAGGAAGCAGGAAATGGTTGGATTGCTTGCTTTCTAGCTAGTCTTTAGATTTTCGGCTCTGCTTTTAAGTACAGCCAAACCTCCCTTAGGACTGAAGGTTTGCTTGCAAGCAAATTCAGTGCAGACTCATGGCAAGCAAATTTGAGAGACTGAGCTAGCCGATGGCAGATATAGTAGATAGATCACTGAAAGATTCTGTGAGCAACTCAATCTGCCTGCCTGCTTTGCCTGATTTTGGGTAAAAGTTGATCTTTTTTAAAAATAAAAAATCCAATATTTATATGCATGGTGTGTTGTGAGTTAATTTTGTGAGTTTACTTGCTAGCAAATTTTATGAGTTTGCTTGCAAGCAAATTTTATGTGACAGATTGAGCTAGCCAATGGCAGATAGATAGATCTCTGAATGAATCTGTGATTCTGTGAGCAACTCAATCTGCCTGCCTGCTTTGCCTGATTTTGGGTAAAAGTTGATCTTTTTTATAAAAAATTCAATATTAATATAAATATTTATAATATTTACATACAAGCCAGTCACATGACCACCAAGCCACACCCACAAATTAGGCCACACCCACAGAACCAGTTACTGGTCCCTGGGATCCAAAATTATGAGTTTGGTGGTCCCTGAGATCCAAAAGGCTGGCGACCCCTAGTCTGGAGGGTTTGGGGTATTCTTTTCCCTTGGCGCGGCATTGAACAAAGAAAGGGCTATACAGGTAGTCCTTGACTTACAACAACTCATTTCATGACCATTCAAAGTTACAATGGCTCTGAAAATGCATCCCCTCATTGGATATGTTTTGACCCTCACATGATCAAAATTCAAATCCTTGGCAACTTGTTCACATTTATGATGGTTGCCAATATCCTGTGGTGATGTGAACACCTTTTTTGATCTTTGGACAAGCAAAGTCAATGGAGAAGTCAAATTAATTTAACTACCATATCAAAAAAAATACAATGCTACAGTAAACAAATACCACTAGATTAATAGATCATTAAGAAGATATTGGACTGTGCAAAAATGGATAGACTTATATTGAAGATCAAACGAAAGAAGATACGGAATACTATCAAACATGGAACTTATTTTATCAATGGCTGGAAAAAAGGGTTAAAGATTATGAATATAATTTGTATTGTTAAGCAAATAAACTAACTGAGAGAACACGATGTTTATTAAGCACTAATTAAATGTAATAGTAGAAAATTAATAAAACTTAAATTTAAAAAACATATTAATTTAACAACTACGGTGAATCACTTAACAACTACGACAAGAAAGATAATAAAATACGGCAAAATGTCTCTCTTAACAACATAAATGTTGGATTCCATTGTGATTGTAAGTCAAGAACTACTTGTATTTGATTGTTGTCCTCCTACAGGTAGTCCTCTACTTACAACCATCCATTCAGTGACCATTTGCTGTGAAAAGAGCATTGGAAAAAGTAACTTATGGCCATTTTTCCACACCTATTATTGTTGTAGCATTCTTATGATCACATAACCAAAATTTCAACACCTGGCAACTAGCAAGTATTCATGACAGTTGCACTCTTCTAGGGTCATGAAACTACCATTTTTGTAACCTTGCCAGTTGGCTCCGACAAGCAACATCCATGGGGGAAGCCAGATTGACTGAATGATTGCAGTGATTTCCTTAATAACTGTGACAAGAAAAGTCTTAAAAGGGAGCCAAACCCACTTAACAACTGTCTTGCTTAGCAATGGAAATATTGGGCATAATTGTGGTTCGTAAGTTGCAGACTACCTATATTTCTTCACAGACTTCAACAGATAATTAGAACTGCAAAAAAGACAATTGCTACCAACTTTCTTCTCCAAACCCCAAAAACTTTAACCTTAGACTATCTATTATTGACCTCACCCCTTTCCTAAGAGGTCTGTAGGGGGCGTGCATGAGTGCACCAACGTGGCTACCATCCCTGTCCTATTGTTTCTTTTATTTTTCTTATATGTACCCATTTCATATATTCATAACCTTGTATATACTTATACCTATTATCTTGTAAGCAATTGACAAGTCAAATAAATAAATAAACCTGACTTCCACTGAAGACCTGTATACTGCACAAGCCAGAGAAAGGGCTGTGAAAATATCTACAGACCCCTCACAGCCTGGACATAAATTGTTTCAATTTCTACCCTCAAAACAATGCTATAGGGCACTGCACACCAGAACAACTAGACACAAGGACAGTTCCCCCCCACCCCATGCCCTCACTCTGCTAAACAACTAATCCCCATAACACTTTCAAACTATATCTAAAAAGACAGTATTACTGTCATTATTCTCATCTTCCCTATTGCCTGCTGGAAGGAAGATTTCACAGCAGGCTTCTTTAAAATAAATTTGCAAAGGCTGGGAGATCTCATGAGAGATAAACTCCCTGCAACTCAGGACCAGCTTCTGTGTTACAGCAATTGCTACGCTGGTTATATAATCATATATTGAGTAACAATAACATTTTAAAAAAAAACAGCATGAACTTGCTTCTTGCTTTTGATTGTCTCTGAAAAAGTTAAACATATTTGGACAACTAATTTGATTTCACCCACACCTGATCACACAAAGCTATAGTGAATGGCCTTGTAGTGAATGACTCATAAGAAAGTTGCTCTGATCTAGTAGATGATATTACAAAAAAGAATACATACATTTATTGAAATGCATGGATTGTGCCCTCCAGCTAAAATGAATGGGGAGACTAAGTACAAGCTCTGATCACAGGATTTAATTTCCCTTTTGTACACAGCCTTTTCTTACTGAAGAGTTTCAGTAAATATATATGTAATACAACTTTGTTTATATGTAGCCATGGTGGCGTAGTGGTTAGAGTGCAGTACTGCAGACTACTTCTGCTGACTGCCAGCTGCCTGCAATTTGGCAGTTCAAATCGCACCAGGCTCAAGATTGACTCAGCCTTCCATCCTTCCGAGGACGGTAAAATGAGGACCCAGATTGTTGGGGTGGGGGGAATGCTGACTCTGTAGACGACTTAGAGAGGGCTGTAAAGCACTGTAAAGCAATATATGTCTCCTGAATTTGTCAAAGTAATAATAATAATAATATTTATGTATATACCGCTTCGCTCCCGAAGGACTCGGAGCGGTGCACAGCCATACAATTAAAACAATAAATATATAAAAGTTAAAACTAAATTAAACTAAAGGCCCTGATTGAAAACAATTAAAACTCCTCCCTAAAACCCTAAAATTTAATATAAAAATTTTAAAAAGTAGTCAAACAGAGGAGGAAGATAACAGCTGATGTATAATGATTTAAACATTGTAATCGGCAACAGTGAATACAACTCAAAAAGGAAACGTTTAGTGTTTTATAGTCTAGTAATAACTAATTCTAGACTTTTGGGTGTCCTTGATCAAGGACCACAAATAACCCCCAAATTTCTGTTGCTAAACAAGGCTTAGTAAGTGAGCTACTTTCCATTTATGACCTTCTTTGCAACAGTTGTTAAATGAATCACTGCATTGTTAAGGGAATCATGTGATCATTAAGCAAATCCGACTTTGCTTGTCGGAAGCTGGCTGGGAATGCTACATGATCCTGGGAAAGTGCAACTGTCATAAATTATATGCCAGTTGCCAAGTACCTGAATTCTGATCACGTGACCATAGAAATGCTGCAAAGGTCACAAGGGCTAAGTCATAAGTCACTTCTTTGATGCTGTTGTAGCTTCCAAATGTCACTGAACTAACAGTTGTAAGTTGAGGACTATCTGTAATTGCTGTGACATTGGAGTGTATTTACAATCTGTGGGAAATAATTGGGGGTGCCTATCTTCACTGGCTAGGCTGAAAGCAAAGTAAGTGAATTACTATCATTTATATGCACACATAAACACTAGTACTGCTATATACTGCTTTGGTAAGACCATACTTGGAATTCTGTGTTGGTTTTGGTCACCATGGTACAAAAAAGATGTTGAGACTCTAGAAAAGAGTGCGCAGAGAGGACTAGGGGGCTGAAGGCTAAAATGTATGAAGAACAGTTGCAAGAACTGGGTATGACTAGTCCAGGGGTGTCAAACTCGATTTCATTGAGGACCACATCAGGATTGTGTTTGATCTTGGGGGGCCAGAGTGGGTGTAACTAGGATGGACATGGCCAGCTTGAAATCACTCATGTTGGGGATGCCTTTGATGGCCAGAGTGCTCTGCCAGTGAAAATGGGCTCCCAATATCCATTTTCGGTTGCAACTCCAACCCTCTGCCAGCAAAAACAGAGCATGCAGCCGTTGTGAGCTCTGTTTTTGGCCGGGATGGCCTCCTGCAACCCTCTGTTAGCTAAGCTCCACTTTCACTGGCAGAGGCACCATGGGCTGGTCCTTCGTTGTTTCCAGGGTCAGATCTAAGCACCCCGTTGGCCGTATCCAGCCTGTGGCTCTTGAGTTTGACACCTCTGATACAGGATCTCTTGCTTGAGCAGGGGTTTGGACTAGAAGACCTCCAAAGTCCCCTCCAAGTCTTGTTATTCTGTATTAGAGGCTGTTAATATTGAAACAAATATAATATGATAAAAAACAGTTAAAAGAACAAGGAGCCAAACTTGGCAAATAAAGCTGCAATTAGTTTCCCATTGGCCAAATATAAACAATAACTAAAGAGCTGATGGCCTGCTAAGAAGACTTGGATTGCATCTAAGGTGAAGAAAGTAGGGAAAAATATCTATTTATTTATTTATTTTATTTTATCATATTTTTATACCGCTCCCTCTCCCAAAAAGGGACTCGGGGCGGTGTACAGCCTACTAAAAACACACAATAAATACATTATAAATAGAATTAAAAATATATTAAACGCAGTTGTTCCGGCTGTATCCCATCAAAATTAAATTTAACAATGTAAAATCAGGGATCTAATTAAAAATTTAAAAATTAATTATTAAAACCAAATGAAGTTTAAAACCAGAACCTGATTACTGGGCCAGGCCGGCCTGTCTAAAAAATAGGGTTTTAACTGCGCGCCGGAAGGTCAGAATATCCGTCATGGCCCGTGTCTCCAGGGGGAGATCATTCCATAGGGAGGGAGCTCCCACAGAGAAAGCCCGAACTCTCGGGGCCGTCAGCCGACAACGGCCGGGCGGCGGTACCCCAAGGAGGGCAACCCTGTGGGAGCGTACTGGGCGGCGGGAGGTTGACGATGGCAGTAGGCGGTCCCGTAGATACCCAGGTCCCGAGCCATGGAGCACTTTAAATACCATCAGTACCACCTTGAATCGAATCCGGAAGGCCACAGGAAGCCAGTGCAGCCTGCGGAGAAGCGGTGTAACATGGGAGCTCCGAGGGGCACCCACGATCACCCGCGTGGCTGCATTCTGGACCAACTGTAACCTCCGGAGACTCTTCAAGGGGAGCCCCATCTAGTCGGATTCTCACTTTTATAGCATAAAAAGCAGAAGCCATTATAGATACATTTGAAGCATTCTGCTCTGAAGTGATTTGTGGCTGGACCAGAGTCTGCCCATTTAAGCAAAAGTTAATCCATTTTAACTTTTATGTAAACCTCTGCAGAATATTTATATACATACAGGAAAGTTGATCTCTCTTGTTACATCAAAAAAAAAAAAAATGTTCTGAGAAGGAATGTAAAACTCCATGATAAGTGTATTGACTCCAAGGAAGCCAATTGGAACCAATGGGAAACTAGGTTGAAAACTGATAAGTAAACATAATGCAGGAAATATTTGAGTTTCTCAAGCCATGAAACAGAGACTACTGTAACACAAATGCCATGGCAAAAATGGTTGCATCATCTTGTTATCATCTATGGTGGACATGTGATAAAGCAAAACAAAAATTGGAGTATGATTAATACATTTTTTTTTTTTTGAAAACAGAGATAAAAATGAAACCAGAAGTTTTCCTTTTTGGTTTAACGGAAAAAGAACTAGAGAAAAAAAATGGAACTTTGTTATTGTGTATGTTGACAGCAGCAAGACTATTGTGTGCACAAAAATGGAAGGACACTTTGATTCCTACTATGGACGAATGGTTGCAGAAGTTGATGGAGTTGGCTGAAATGGCAAAACTAACCACTTTGATTAAAGAAAAGTACAGTACTTTTGTTTCCACATGGAGACCGCTTCTGAACTTCATGCTGAATAACGAAACTTTGATTGTCGGTTTTTACTGATTAGATTGATAAATCTTCATAGAAATGGCTTGTTCATATTAATATGAAAAAGCAAAAAGCTGTGATTTGATGTTATTTTACTCTAACAGAGAGAGTTGGAAGTCAATGTTTCTTTTTCTTTCTTATCTTTCCTCACGTCTCCTTCCCCTTCCCCCTTACTATTTTTCTATTTACTTTGTACTTTGCATTTTATAATACTCTATAACTCAATAAAAATGTTAATGGAGAAAAATTGTGCTCGTAAACAGATTTTTATCACGATTTTGTGTATTTTAACAAAGGGGACAAAGGTCTCCCTTTTTTTTCTTCATTTCTACAGGCACTAGAACATTGACTGGGAAGATAGAATTATAGGAATTAAATTAGCAAATTAAAAATAAATAAATGCATATGACCTTCTACTGACAATTATTCTTCCGAAGGAATTTCTAGAACTGAGAATACATACAGCAATATAGCTCAGTATCAGGATATTGGATTATGAAAACAAGACTCAAATGATTAGATGGAATTTACTTGATTAAAAAAAAAGTAATATGTACTGCAAATAAAGGTGTTTAATATTGCTGTTAAAAAGGTCAAGAACCTAGGAATTTACTTAGCACAAAGCAACAAAGATTTGTTTAAGAATAATTATTCTTAATACTTGGAAAAATATAATGGCAGATATTTTAAGTTAGAGAAACTTTTGTTAACAAGAATTGCAGCAGAAAAAAGATTGATTACCTTCCTATGTCAAATGATTTCAATAGGAAGTAAAATGAGCAGCAGAGATGAGCAACTGAGTTAATTCTCCGGGTTAAGATTTGAGAAATCTCCAGGTTAAGATTTAGATTTTATAAAATCTGAAAGAAAGAAGATGGATTGGCAGTACCAACTTTCAAACTGTATTATCAAACCAACTACTTAATTTGGGTGACAAAGTGGGTTATATTATTTTATGGCTTGACTATGTCTATTGAAGAAGTGAGATTCCCAGATGGTTTGCAGAAAAGTCTTTGGTTCAGCACATGCATGCAATACGTAAAGAGATCATAATTTTAAGCAGAACAGTGGGGAATAAAAGTGGGGGGAGGATTAGTTCATATTTGTCCTTTTTGCTTCAATATTAAATATTATATTCAAGAAAGTATAAAAAGATTTGACCAATGGAGATCTGAATGAATCTGCAAGATTCAGAAAAAGATAAAATCTTTTACAATCATGGTATTACCTAGCATGGTAATATAATGTCTGCAAGAAAACCACCAAACTCAGAAGGTATTAAGGACTCCACGCTTCAACCCGGTGTTACAAATATTCTCTTCTATTTAGCATGGTATAAATTTGATTAATAAATAAATAATAATTATACCTGCCACTAATTGTTAATTACTGCTTATTGTCTTGATTTTAATAAGTTCTCAATCTGTAGTTTAATATGCTGTAATAATCTAGTGTTAAGTCTAAAGTTCTTATTGAGACATCATATGCTTTTAAATCTTTTCAGTTTTTGATCTTAAATTCAATTTTTCTTTTTGATTGTTTTTGCATTTCTACTAAAATGAAATCACTAGATTCTTTAAAAGAAACAGAAATTCCTGTCCAATATTTATGCTCAATGTTGACGCTATAGCTTCGTTTGCCAAAAGATATTAAATAGAATAAATTATTCTGAATATTCAATTTTCCTGAAAGGGTGTCGGGCTTAATATAAGATTGTAGGTTGATACGCTAGCTTGAATGCCAATATCTATCGTCGTGTTAGCTTCACTGAATACGGAAAAAAGGTTTTGACGTGGTTCAATTCATTTTAATTCAAGTATTGAAGAATATTGTTCCCTGTAGACTGCTTTATTTGGATTATGATTTTTATTTTCTGTTAATATACATACTAATTCAATGATTTCACCAGAAATGAAAATGTAGTGTGAAACATATCAAGAATGTCCTTTTAATTTTGGCATGCCGAATGAGATAAACTCATGAAATTAACATAATTTATTTGACTTAACTTGAAAATATGCAATAATCATTAAAAATGATTATTAATAAATTTTATCTAAATGTATAAAACTGACACAGTTATTTGCTAAATATTTTATTCATACAATAAATTGGGGTAATTCAAATATTATGTCAACCGGAAATAAGTTTCTGATGGTTGTAGAGAAAGGAAGGTGTTTAATAGAATCAGGTCATTATACAGAATTTAAAATATCCAGTTTAGTGGTCAAAATGTTCAAAATGTATTACTCAAAAAATATAAAAAGGTAGCTCAAGATACCCTTTGTTAATGTACATTGAGAGCTTATGCATCAAAGACAAATTCCTTATGTCCTTTATTGGCCAAGTGTGTCAAATCATACTTGGCCGATAAAGAAATTCTATTCTGTTCTGTTCTTTCTTTCTGTTGTGTTCTGTTTGGTTGTTCTGTTCTGAAAATGAATTTTGTATCAAGATTCATATACTATATATTATGATATATTTGTATTTGTTTCACTTAAAAAAACCTATAAAGCAAAGGAAAATGTTCAAAATGTATTACTCAAAAAATATAAAAAGGTAACTGAAGATACCCTTCATTAATGTACATTGAGAGCTTATGCATCAAAGACAAATTCCTTATGTCCTTTATTGGCCAAGTGTGTCAAATCACATTTGGCCAATAAAGAATTCTATTCTGTTCTTTCTTTCCGTTGTGTTCTGTTTGGTTGTTCTGTTCTGAAAACGAATTTTGTATCAAGATTCATATACTGTTAATGACTGAATTGCAGGTCCCAACTTTGGTCACTAACAAGGGCTATCTGTACATTTTGCTCTATATGTTACAGATAACCTTATGTAAATCCTTGTACATTAGATATTATTACTAAGGAGAACCCACAGGATTTATTTGCTATAATGTACCTGCTCCTTCTTTACTTATCTCTGGGTACTGGATAAAAATATTATTTTGGGAAGGCAATTATTTGTGGATTTATGGATTCCTGATTGGATAGATTAATTATTTTATTTTATTTTAATGTTGAGATTATTTTAAGCTACAGTTATTGAGGAGTCATCCCAGGAGAAATAGATAAGTTGTTCCCTAACAAAAGCAGAGACAAATCTGATTTCAGGAGGGAATTTTTGTCAAAGATTCCTCTTTCCATGTATTAATTTTGGCAGCCCTTACTTCACTACTGTCAGAGATTCAATATCAGAAGGTAAAAGGAAAAAGGAAAAACAAAAGTTGGTGAGATGCAAATCAGGAGTCGCTGAGATGCTTCAGTATAAATCACAAAGACAAACCGGATGAAATGCATGTCATAACTCACAACCCAAATTCCCAATCTTTCAAATTTGCCTACTGACTTGAGTCATGTAATTAATATATGCCTCATTATCTGCAGGAGGAGGTACATGCAAACTATACTTCTTACATTTCTTAATTATTTCCTGTAAATTGAATTCCCTGCTATTGTAAATGAATTATTTCCTATTGACCTGAATGTAAGTCAATATATACTGTAAGCTAAAAGCAAAACATTGAAAGGAAAATAATGTAGCATTGGTTTGTTTTCCTTTTATTGTCCTCAATTTATTGTCCTCAATTTTATTGTCCTCAATTCTCAGAGATTCTTAACGTTAAGACAGGTAAGCGTAAACTTTATCTATAGTAAAATATTTAGTAGATAATATTTTTCAACCAAGGTGTGTGGGTGAGTATGCCCATCTGGGATTGTTAATATGTTTCCATTGAATCTTATCAATCAATCAATTCATTCATTCATTCGTTTGTTCGTTCATTCATTCATTCATTCATATCCCACCTTATTTTTACAAATAAGGCAGCAAACATACCTTTCTCCTCCCATTTTACCCACAACAACTCTGTGCAGTGTGTTGGGTTGAGAGAGTGAGTGGCACAAAGTCACCCAGCTGGCTTTCATGCCTAAGATTGAACCAGAGGTGGTATTCAGCAGGTTCTGACCAGTTCTGAAGAACCGGTAGCAGAAATTTTGAGTAGTTCAGAGAACTGGCAAATATCACCTCTGACTGGCCCCACTTCCATCTTTTCTCTGCCTCCCGAGTCCCAGCTGATTGGCTGGGTCTTCTTTTGTTGCCCTGCACAGGAGAACAGAGCTGGAAAGCAGGTTAGTGAGGTTGGGAGGGAATGGATATTTTACAGTATCCTTCCCCTGCCACACCCACCAAGCCACACCAACCCACACCATGCCCACCAAATGACACCCTCAGAACCAGTAGTAAAAAAAAATGAATCCCACCACTGGATGGGACTTGAACTTCCCCTTTCCATGGGACTTTTACACTGATGCACAATGTAAAACAAACAAACAAACAAAAAAACTTAAATATGGTTATAAAGTCAAACCACTTGTACAGACGATGGGAATTTGCACGCAGAATTTAACCAGATAAAAATTTCTGGTTTGGAAAAGCATGGAAAACTGGAAATAAAACCACAGCAGGGCTTCTGATATAAAATTTGTCAGTTATAGTGAGGAGAAGGATATATCTAAGAGAGAACGGTTTATATCAGGGGTCACCAACCTTTTGGACTTCAGGGACCACCAAACTCATAATTTTAGATCCCAGGGACCACTAACCGGTTCTATGGGTGTGGCCTAATTTGTGGGTGTGGCTTGGTGGTCATGTGACTGGCTGGGCATGCTTGTATGTAAATATTATAAATATTTATATAAATATTGATTTTTTTATAAAAAAAGAGCAACTTTTACCCGAATTCAGGCAAAGCAGGCAGGCAGATTGAGTTACTCACAGAATCACAGATTCATTCAGAGATCTATCTATCTGCCATTGGCTAGCTCAGTCTGTCACATAAAATTTCCTTGCAAGCCAAGTCATAAAATTTGCTAGCAAGCAAACTCACAAAATTAACTCACAAGACACCATGTATGTAAATATTGAATTTTTTATAAAAAAAGAGCAACTTTTACCAAAATCAGACAAAGCAGGTGGATTGAGTTGCTCACAGAATCATTCAGTGATCTATCTATCTGCCAGCTAAGTCTCTCAAATTTTCTTGCCATGAGTCTGCACTGAATTTGCTTGCAAGTAAGGGAAGTTCAGCTGTGCTTAAAAGCAGAGCCGAAGATCTAAAGACTAGCTAGAAAGCAAGAAATCCAACCATTTTCTGCTTCCTAGCTGATTTAAATCTCCCGGCAGAGCAGAACAGATGATGTCAGAAAACGGAAAAATAGCAATTTAGTAGGCAAGTTTGTTGGGTAGGGAGTGAATGGGCAAGGAGGATTCCTGCAGGCCATGTGGGCGACACAGCCCTGTATTTCTGCGCAGCCTGGATTAATTGCTTTGGGGGGATGCCCTGGGGGTGAGATTTCTCTGCGGCCCACCAAAATTTTCTCACGGCCCACCGGTCAGCGACCGCTGGTCTATATTGTCTAGTAATAATTATGGAAGCTTAACTGAAAATCTGGGCCCTATAAAATATTTGTATGCATCTTCTGTTTAAAGCTATGTAACAGCTTCTTAATATGAGAGATCATTTGAAAATATTCAAGAAGTTATTGCTGTGACTATGCTTTTGCTCATAGATCTTCTAATGATATTGTCCTATCTCAGTCTTGAAATCTTCTGATTCTGTCTCCTCAACAACCAACTTTCTCCCAAAGTTGTAAAAACAATGCTTCTCAACAAAGCAAAAAATCACAACTGACTGCCAAATATTACCATTGATTATTATCATGTGTTTGTGTGTCTAAGAAAGGGTACAAACTCAACAAATAACGCCCAGGCAAATCAGTTTTATTTTGAATAACCTGTTTCAAATGAAAGCTGAAATTTGTGTCTTGAGAGTAACCAACAATAGGCATCATTTCACTTTCAATTAGCTCCAGAGCTATTGCATGTGAGAAGCAACGTTGTATAAAAGATAAATTCTCAATATTACAACTTTCACTGGCAAGTGTGGCCTACAAAAGCACAGCCAGAACGGTAGCTTAAATCTCTTTTAATCAATCTTTCAAACATCTGAAACTAAATTAATTCTGAACAGCCAGTTTAGATCAGATGGCTTGCTTAGGACTATTAGCCCTACAATTTGCTACAGTATGCTTGTTTTCCCATAAAGAAATAATGATGCTTGGTTCATCAAATAGTAATACAAAGATTGCCATCTATCTAAAGAGAAATTGCACAGTTATAATCATCTCAAATCCGGCTCATTCATAGCTTTTTATTTTATTTTTTTATTTTCCTAAAAAATCCAGCTGAAAAATCTGCACAAAAGGTTGATTCCGTTCCACTGAATTTAACAAACTCAACAAGATTAACCTTTGCACAGGACTGCATATATCACTGGATATAATTTAATGAATTTCAATAATTTGGCGAACACTGGCAAACATTAAACTAATTTGAAAAATAGCAATATTACCTAGGACCTGGATAATATAATCTCCAAAAAGTAATTCAGAACATGAGGAAGCATGTTCTCAGCAACCTCTTAATGCAAGTATGGAAACTAGGGGAAAAGGTTTATAGTGCTGCAAACAGATGTCGTGTTTGCTTATTGGAGTCCGAATTGAAAATGCTGCACAGCATCAATATTTATATTTTGTTTTGCTTTGACTATGACATATGATTATGTCCTCAAAGACTTATGGCCTCCCAAGAAAAATGTCACGGCAACAGCAAGACCAGCCTTGCCCTGACACCATCCAGAAAAGAAACAGCTCTGTCCTTCCAAGATGCTGCACTATTGACAAGTTGCTCTACATTAGAGAGCCGAGAGGAATGCATTCTGGCCTCATCCATCAGGAAACACCAATTGCTATTCCATAAGCACCGCACCAAGGGATGGCAGCCAAGCTAGAGCTGCCAAACGCTAGCTTATAGATGACCACTGCATTCTGGCCTTAGAGAAGTCTCTCCTTCATTCCCTTCTCCCCATGCTTCTAATTTTTATGGTGTTTTTTTTTAAATCATTTTTAACTTCTGCTATTTTAATTGCTGTGTGCCATTTTAGGAGAAAATTATTATCTGAAATGTAGGATTTAAAAAAAAGACATAAGACAAATGGGTTATCAATATGAGAGAGACTGGTATCTTGGATCACGCATTAGATCAGGGATGTCAAACTCGATTAATTAAGGGCAGCATCAGGGTTGTGTTTGACCTTGAGGGGTCGGGATGGTGGTGGGCATGGGCAGGGGGATGACTAGATTGGGTGTGGCCAGCTCGACATCACTTATCAAAGCTCCTTTTTTGGCCACGATGGCCTCCTGCAGCCTTCTACCAGTGAAAATGGAGCTCAAGGAGGCTGTGTGCAGCCCGCCCAGGCTCCATTTTCACTGGCAGAGGGCTTCAGGAGGCCATTGCAGCTGAAAACAGAGCCCGAGCAGACTACATGTGGCCCTCCAGAGCTCCATTTTTGCTGACAGAGGACCGCAGACCACTTCTTTGCTGTTTTCAGGGTGGCCTGTGAGTCAGATCTCAGCGGACTGGATCTGGCTCCTGGGTCTTGAGATTGACACCCGTGCATTAGATGAACAAACTATTGGGATCCTCATATTGAATTGAAAACTTGGCCAAGTGTGATTAGACACACAAAGTATTTGTCTTCGGTGAAGAAGCTCTCAAAGTGTTAGAACTACATACTTCATGTGCAATCAAAACTCAAACATCACATTCAGAGTCCTTTACCTGAATAAAACAATCTAGCTGAGATCTACACATTTGAGTCTGACTGGGGTAAATTGTAGGGGTGATATTGTATTCCTTATTTATCTCTTTTTATTTAATTTGTTTTTGTACTTCCCTTTTACATGTAGTTCTATTGTGGCATGTTTTATGTTTTATTCTGAATATTTTATTTTGTATTTTGGTATGGCCTATATGCTAATCAGTAACAAAAAAGGAAAGGGTTATCAATATATCTCCTAGATGGGGGATTGTTTAATTATGTCATTTCAGTGACTTGGTCCACCTGTTTTTCAGTACTTATAAACATGCCATGCCTTCCATTTTAGATATTTGTCATCTCATAAAATCTAAATCTCTAGCAAGAATAAGCTTTACGAAGAAGCCCTTCATGTGGTTTCAGATAATTTTAACCATGTGACTTCAAGGAAACCAACAGTCCATAGAGTTCGCTAAACACTTCAGACTAATGGCTTACACAAAGTGAATTTGTTATTATAGATAATCAACAGGACTATCAGTCAGAGGTGCTACTTCAATATATAAAAATTCATTAAGATGCCCATAAAAATTAATTGGAAATGTTCTATTTCCTTCAATCATCATTTTAATCTTATCCATTTTAATGGTTCCACCTTAGGTCTGCTCCCTGGGAGATAAATGTCATTTTTTTTACAGTGATGTGAAAGTAGTTTAATGTACTGTATACTCATGTGTAATCTATAAATAAATATAATTTATAATCTATCAGATTATAAGGGAGTCAGTTTGGTATAATTTTATAATCTATAAATCCTGAAAAAAGAGTTAGTTTGGTGTAGTGGCTATGGTGCTCAGCTAGAAACCAGGAGACTGTGAGTTCTAGTCCTGTTTTAGCCATGAAAGTCAATTGGGTAACTTTGAGCCAGTCACTCTCCCTCAGCCCAACTCACCCGACAGGGTTGTTGTTGAGAGGCAAGTAGGAGGGAACATCAAGTATGTATACTGTAAACTAAAAATGAAAAAAAAAATGGGATAAAAATTTAATGAATAGTAATCAGTGATGTCATCAAAGGAAATAAACAAAACTCATGTAGTGCAGATTTATGTATTTATTCAATTTCTATAGCTGCCCATCTCAGTCAATGACTCTGGACATCTGACAATTAAATATACATACAGCATATTTCAGATGTCACTAGATCACAAACCCTATTGGACATAACATGTTATTAGATTATTTCCCCAGGAAAGGCTTCTTGTCAGGCCTAAAGTGAATGATTAACATAATCTTCTACTTGTTTATATCTGGTAACCCTGTATTGAAAATGAATATTTTTTTTTGGGGGGGGGGAACCCTCTATTTTGACTACATTTGAAATACATGAAGTCAGGGGTGCAATTCAACCAATATAACAACCGGTTTGGTGAGCACACGCTTTCCTTAATTTTATTTTACTTTGCCTTATTTTAGAAACTGCAAAGCCTCAAAATATTAACATGACAGTGATTCTGAAAGACAATATGATAAAAATCCTCCATCATTGTCTAATAGGTTATCCATGTGACCATGAAGAAGCTGGTGGGTTCATTGAAACAGCTCATTAAATGCTTCTGCTGTAGATTTTCCAGACTCCAGGCCCTTTAGATCAACATAAATATTTTTACGGCAAGCTGGGTAAATTATGGCTCAGAGAAAATACTTGTATTGAAATGACAGGCTTCATATGTTGAGGAGGGCACTAATTCATTTTTAGCATTGAGGCTTTAATTGCCTGGTAGTTGAAAAGGAAGAAAAGTCAAACTGTTAGTCTGATCGGCTACAGGAAGATGTTGATCTTCTCATATTGAATTTTAAAATATTATTTTTCTTCCTGGCTTTTTCCTACAAATGTAAGGGGCTTTTTTTTTTCTTTTTTTTTGATCAACTGATTGTTGATCAGTTGTGACGGGAATTGACCAACTGGTCACTTCACTATTGCAGTATCTGAATTATCTCTGCCCAGCTGCAGACCTATAATTAAATCTTATACACCCAGGAATTTAAAGGTTTTATTTTTTTTAACTAGATTTTGTCTTTTTTCAGGAAAAAAAAAACACTGTGCTCACTCACTTATGATTTTTTTTTTCATTGCTTATTAGAAAGGTTATGTGTGAGTTTCCAATTAAAGTGTAAAAAACATGAGATGAATTTAAATTTCAAAGAAAAAAGTATGCATCAAAAGTTTTGGAAGAAAATGCGTTTTTAACTTTCAGTAAAACACGACTGTGGTTTTTAAAAAGGTCTTTTTTCCTGCATTTAAGTTATTGATTTCAGAAAAAAACAAGACAGGTTAAATGTTCTTCTGTTTCGAGCATAAAGTCCAGGAGCTATTTCCTATGTAAACAAAACTGGAATCTTCTATTTAAAAAAGTTGACTTTTTTTTTTAAAAAAAGTTGGAATTATAGACATTTTGAAACTATCTATGGAAGCATTTGGTTTGTTTCTAATTTTCTCACTAAATTAATCACAAAAGTTGATTCCGAGGAATAAATTTCTCTGTTGAGGAAAATCCATAAAACTTCTGTTTGCATACTGTAGATCTATACAAAGAGCAAAAGTATTGAACTCATATTCCCCAATATAATGAAAAGTTTTATTTATTATTTCGATTTGTATACCGCCCCCTCTCCCAAAAAGGGACTCGTGGCGGTGAACAGCCACAATAAAAACATACAATCAGAAAAGTTAAAAAAGAGTTTAAAAATTAATTAAATAGATAGCTAAGACCAATAAAACCCATAAAAAATTAAAATCAAATTACAAACCCTACTCATAACGTTACGCCAGACTGGCCTGTTGGAAAAGGTGGGTCTTAAGTGCTCGTCGGAAGGCCCGTAGGTCAGTAATTGCTCGCATCTCTGCCGGTAGCTCATTCCACAGGGAGGGTGCTCCCACAGAGAAGGCCCACACCCTCGGGGCCGCCAACCAACATGCGGCACCCCAAGGAGGTCAACCCTGTGGGAGTGTACCGGCCGGCGGGAGGCCGATGGTGGCAGCAGGCGGTCCCGCAAGTACCCGGGTCCCAAGCCACGGAGCGCTTTAAAGATGGTCACTAGCACCTTGAAACTTAATTAAGTTACTGTAATTACAGGTAGTCCTCAATTTACAACTATTCATTTAGTGACCGTTTGAAATTATGATGATACTGGAAAAAATGCCACGAACGTTTTTCATTCTTTTATCCACTGCGGCAACTGCATGGTCACATCACCAAAATTCAGAAGCAATCTCATATTTATGACAGTTGCAGTGTTCCAGGGTCATGCAATTAACTTTTGCGACTTTCTCAGAAGCAATGTCAATGGGAAAGCCAGATTCACTTAACAACTGTGTCACTAACTTAACAACTGCAGTGATTCACTTAACAATTGTGGAAAGAAAGGATGTAAAATGGGGCAAAACTGACTTAACAACCGTCTCAAATAGCAACAGAAATTTTGAGTTCAATTGTGATTGTAAATTGAGGATTACCTATATTTGGTTTGGTTGGTTTCTGCATCATGATATGTGGCTTGTTCCTTTTACATTGATCCATTATTCAGATCTTACATATTGTCAACCATGGTTTAGGACATTATTGTGTATGAAGCCACCCAACTGCAGTCTATTCAATAAATCTTGTGTCAACTAAAAAAATCTTCTTTGGTCTTTTTAGTTGCCAGCTATGTATTTAGTTGCCAGTATGATTGATGACTCTTGGCTATGGATGTGTCTCATTGGAGAATATACATTCAGGTGGTGGAGGGAAAGCCAGGGTCAAGGGTGAAATGAATGATGTATCAGAGTCAGCTGCAACCGGGAAATGCCGACATGTCAGCTCCTAATAAATCAATCTTTTTTACTCTGAGAGATGCGGCTAGAGGCTTATGATTTGAATGGGGGTGCATGTCGGAGTCCTGACATCTTGCTTAAGCCATGGTTTTAGTAAGATGCATAAACCTGTTCATTATATAAAATATGTAGCATATTTTTTAAAAAATCCAAATAATTGGTTGTCCCAAATCCTCTTACTCAGGCCATTTTCACATTTCAATATCTGTTCCAGCTTCCTCGTTGTCAGTTCTCAAGCCTCCAAATCAATTATTTTGATGCCAACTACTAGCTTTTCTACATTTTTTAAAAAAAATAATTTTTAGAATAGTAGTTTGAAATACCACGTAATTCATGGGAAATTATCTAATTCCTTTCTCTAACCACACTGAAATCAATTTATTTTGGTATATAAAGCGAGGATCTATATTTTTCAGTTTAATACCTTGCTTGATCTGCTGTTGTGCTGTCGTCTACATGCATTTGAAAGTCTTTCACATAAATGGTATGGAATTTGTCATTTTATACCAGTCTTCATAAACATTCTTTCCAAAATACGCTACATTTTATTAAGTTTATTTCGTATTTCAGCAGAGATAAATGGAATAAAGAAATCAAAAGCACCAAGTCATTGTACTATTGACTGTGTTCAGATTCACAATTCTTTTTCATGTAGAGGGAACAAATACAAACAAACATTATTCTTGCTGTCAAGAATAAGGAGGAGATTTGGAAAAATAAGAAATAATGTTTTATCTGAAGAGACTTCGTTCTAACCATTTCTGCCTTGTACGTCTGTGATCTGGCAAGAGGTTTGCAAGCTGCACACAAAAAGGGCAAAAAAAAGGATATAATGGTTATGTCACAGGGATTAATTTTTAAAAGAAATACTGCAGAAATCCCAGGTGTCTTAAACAAATCTGAACTGGATTCCACTTTTGGAGTGAGAATGGTTGTTGGTCCACGTTTGCAAGGATCTGTTTATTTCCCAGGTGGATAAGTACAAAGGAGAGCACTTCAGTCTCAACATTTATTTTATCAGGTTTAGAAAAACAGATTCTTTCTCCTGATAGAGTTCTATATAATTCTTACCTTGGAACTGAGCGTTAAATCCTTTCCGTCTGTGATTACTGTCAGAAGTGAAATGGAGCCGTAACCAGTTTTTACTGCTGATAACAGGTGAAGGTAGATTCATGCCAGTCAACCTACAAAAAAAATGTGTTCACTTGAAAATAGTAAAGCAACTACCAATTTTGTTTGATTATTTTGATAAAGCACAGTTTAGAAAGTAATACATGTTCAGCATGAATACGTATGGCATTCAATACTATATTCTCAACATCTATGCATTATTCTGGACTATTCTGACCAGAGGTGGTATTTAGCAGGTTCTGACCAGTTCTGGAGAAACGGTAGAGGAAAGTTTGTGTAGTTCGGAGAACTGGCAAATACCACTTCTTTCTGGCCCCGCCCCCATCTATTCTCTGTCTCCTGAGTCTTAGCTGATTGGCTGGGTCTTCTTTTGTTGCCCTGCACAGGAGAACAGAGCTGGAAAGCAGGTTAGTGGGGTGGGGAGGGAATGGGATTTTGCAGTAATCTTCCCCCAGAAGTGGGGAGGGAAAGGGGATTTTACAGTATCCTTCCCCTGTCACGCCCACCAAGCCACACCCACCATGCCACGCCCATAGAACCAGTAGTAAAATCCACCACTGATCTTGGCACTATTTATTGTACTTTTAATTATATATTTAATGAAAAAGAAAACATCATATTTACACAAGTGGATTATAGAAAGTATACTCACATTCTACCAAATTTTGAATTTCTAGTTCTCAAAAGGAGACTTTAATCCACAAACAATTTAACTTTACAGAACACTTTATATCTCTTGTTGAAAGAATTGATTGATATTGATAATACGTATTAAAGAGTTACACATATCATTACAAAATTTGGCCCACAATTGTTGGCTATACTGGTTTGATTCATGAAAGCGAAAGTTACTTTGCATTCAATAAAAACTATGGAGGTAAATGTGTCTAGCAATCCTGAAAAATATTAAAACCACATTTTGAAGAAAACATTTTATTTTAGCTTTAAAAAAGCAGCACTTTTATATTGGATCCAAAGAACTGTCTCCATGAAATAACTCCATCAAAAGAATCACAGTTGACTCTTTGTGTATATAGACATATTTAACAAGAAAAAATATTGAAAAAAACCCGAATGTGATAATATATTAATCCAAACAAGACAACCATTCAGAGACACAAAAATGCTAAATCTTTGCTATCATATATTAGTTGTCTTATTAAAATCCAGAGTTTATTTATTTACTGGCTGTTTTTCATGAAGCAAAGGTTAAAATCTTAAAGTGCATGAATATAAAGATTTACAATATAAAACCAAGAACAAAATAGAACAATGAAAACATAATTTTCCCATGGAAATTTGGACTTCTTTGTATATCTTTTTAAGCCTGAAAACTAGCAGTAGTTTCTTTTGCTTTACGTAAATCTAAAAATAAATGATTCACATGGTTAAATTAAAGTTTGATCTTGAGGATATAATTTTATGTCTAATATTGAACTATTTTTTAAATACAACCTTTATTGCAATAAGGGGATCCTATTTAAAGAATGGTATCCCCATATAATATTATTTCTTAATGCTATATGACAGTTATCCTTGACTGGCTCTTAAATATTTACATTCAACCATTTTGTATATAGCTTTATTTACAAGGGACAAGATAGCAAATTGTCAAAATTGCTTTGCATTGTAGCTTGTGTTTCTCTCTCTCTCTCTCTCTCTCTCTCTGTGTGTGTGTGCGTGTGTGTGTATTCAGTATGACTCTCCTTCACCACCAGCTGTAAGATAGACAAATAACTTCACAAATTCATAATACAAAGAATGCCAATGATGCACAATAGTGGTAATGCAATAAACTGCACACCTGTGAGCTCTTTATTTCCACATATGGTCTCCCAATACAAAGCTATGTTTCATTGCTCAAAATGGTTGCTAGTTGAGAGTAAAGAGCCCTTCAGGGAAGTTGTTGCCAAAGATCGAGCCAAGCATAAAATTTAGCATAGAATTGAGAAATGCAACCAAGATGATTAGGGGACTGGAGGATAAAACATATGATGAATGGTTGCAGGAACTGGGCATGGCTAGTCTAGTGAAGAGAAGGACCAGGGGAGACATGATAGCAGTGTTCCGATACTTGAGGGCTGCTACAGAGAGGAGGGGGGGTCAAGCTATTTTTCAGAGTACCTGAAGCTCCAATCATAATTTGCTAATCACAACTGTTGAGTTCCTACAATATACCAAGCCAAAATCAGACAAATCACATGATTTTGTATTATATGTGAAAACAGCCATACTCTACTTTTGTATGAATATGTTATCCTAAGTGTTGCTGGATTGTATCACTTTTGATTTTTGGGAGAGAAATGGAAGAGAAGATATATGAACTTTTATTCATTAAAAAAAGATGTTTAATAATTTGCTTGTAAAAATTCCATCAAAATTAGAACGTGAGAAAGAACTTTAGACTGGAAAGTTTCTTCCTAACATGCATCTTAGTATTAGATTTTTATTTTCCTAATGTGAGAGAGTGGAGAGTGAGCATTGATCATTGGGATCAATTAAACAAAACCAAAGAGGTTACTACAAGCCTGACAGATGAGAGTTTGCATATTCCTGGGTGTATTTGAAAACATTTTTCTTTAGGGCATCAGCGATAATAGAAGAACTAAAACTCTCTAGTGGAACTCAAGGTTTGAGTAGAAATGTTCTTAGGTCCTGACATTTACACCCAGGAGACTATTTGCTTAATCACACAGATTGATAATGAGAAATGGTTCTTGCGAAGGGCTGAAATTAGTGGCAATTTAATTGTTCTTTTTTGATGTTGTCAAAACTAAGAAGCTTGAGATCTCAGTTGGGGGAAGGAGTAAAACTGATCAATTATTTCATGAATGCTTTGTTCTTCAAAAGCAGAATTAGAACTTTCTGTATTTTACCCAGTGATATCAAACCTATATTTGTCATCACATTGGTTGTGATTTTCCAGCAGAGTCAAATTAGGCATTTTTGGAATGTTTCACAAAAGGTTTGGCCTCCCTGATCTAACCTTTTGTTTAGATGTAGGCAGCTTTAGCAACTTTCATAGTGAATTGTTGAGTGGTCTAATTTTTATTCTAAGGGAACTGCCTGCCATGTATGGTAACTTAAAATTCTATAATATATTTAATCTAAAATAATAATCATTTAATTATAAATAAATACATAATAAATGAATATCAATAATAGTTCTGTGTAATAAAATATCTCCTGAAATGATTCTGTTGTTCTAGATCAGGGGTGTTAAACTCAAGGCCCGCGGGGTGCTTAAATCTGGCCTGCAACCCCAGCCTGGAAATGTCAAAGGATCAGCCCATGGTGCCTCTGTCAGTCAAAACGGGCCATGTGAAGGCTCCCGCAGCCCATTTTTGGCCTCCACAGCCTCCTGCAGCACTCTGATGGCCAAAAATGGGCTGCCCGGATGCCCTGCGAGGCCCCGGTGTGAGCCATTTATTTGCCTCTCTGGCTTCCAGCAGCACTCTGCTGGCCAAAAACAGCCCCCACAGAGGCCCCCATGAGTCCCTGCATGGCCCATTTTGGCTGGCAGGGTGCTGCAGGAGGTGTCCGTCCCATCTCCCCCCACCCCCCCCGCCGGCCAATGGAGAATTACAATGCTGATTTGACCCTTGAAGAAATCCAGTTTGACACCCCTGTTCTAGAAAGTCCTTGAAACAAGATTGATATCCAGAATACTCATGAAACTCATGAAATTCACAATTCCTAATTTGAAGTTGGATTTTCCCAATTTTAATTAATACACTAAATATTTGTGTACAGTGGATATTACAGATCTAAACCTTTGTTGATGCATTTCATCTATTGTCTATTGAAAGTGGAACATTGAGCTTGAGGATATAACAAATTGATTATTTATTTATTTTATTGTTCCAAGAAAAGATATTAGCTTCAGGCTCTTAAGATGAAGCTACATGCGGCTTTGCATGATTTTTTAGTTTGTTTGGACAAGAATATGTGTAATGTTCTATAAAGGTGGAAAGTGCCCATAAATTTAAACACACTGAAGAACACAGACAGTTAAATCTTCATTTCTTACTATTAGACAGTAAGTATAACTAAGGAGGAGTGCCTTCAGGCCAATGTTTTAAAAAGACTGCTCAACTTGAAGATCTTGATAGGTAAGAATATTTTAGCAAAACACAAAACACCACTGCTATTTCTTCCAGATCTGTTATTTGGATGAAATCCAGAAATAAAGAACTTAAAGTATCAGGCAATACTGGACAGCGGAACAGACATAATACCAACAGATTTTTTTTCTATCTTGCAGAAAGAGGCAAAATGTTACATAATTTTGGATGTACACAGTGCAAATTGGGTAAATATTGAATAGTAATAAGATAAGAGATGGAAGTGAAATAGGTCAGTACAACTAAACATCAATGCAAATCAGATCCCACTTCTTGCTGAATCAAAAAACAAAACAACAACAACAACAAAAACAAAGCTAAGACAATCTTACGATTATCAACCATTTGTATTCCCATCCTATAGCTCATCAAATCCTGGATAGCTGAGATCTTACAATTTATTTACCAATATAACATTTATCACTCACAATGCTTAAAGTTGCCATCATCATCATTATCATCATTGTTCATTACACTAATACAATAGCAATGAACTTACATCATTATCTTTTCAATTATTTATATGAATATATTTATGTTAACAAAGTCAACCTTTTTGGTTTACTTGTTTCATGTTACTCTTTAATTCCTTCTTCATTCTATTTTTTCTTGGCAGACTATCTAAAGGAAAAGAGGTGGTGTATGCGTTTAAAAAAAAAAAAAACTTGTTATAAATAGGGAACAGTCCTAACTTCTTTGTGAAAGAATCATTTTGTGATCTGGTTTCCTTAGGGTTTTTTTTAGCTCCTTTTGTTGTTGCTTCTTGATCTGTTCCATGGCTTTTATATAATAGAGAGTTTGGAGAGCATGCAGGCTAACAAAGTAATTTGGACATTTTGATGGCTATAACTAAAATGTTACTTAACTGGCTTTTTCAAGTATTTGTTGTTGTTTTTTTCAATTTTATTTAGCAAAATTTGAAAGGAAAAGTAGGGTGTTAAAATACTACTATAATCCATAAAGTTCACCGCATTTCATACTACAAATATGAAACTTGTAGTAACAGTGTGGGAGAAAGGTGTGGCATAAAAAGAAAACATTCTTATCAAAGTTATAACTAATTTGCCAACAGAATAGTGTCACAAAATTTGACATGATATACATTACACTAGCGACAAATGTCACAATTCACCAGTTTAACTCATCCTAATTTCTTTTGGACAACTACAGTTGGTATAAACTAACATGTTGCTTCCACTGCCAGTTCTATTAAAACCATACCTTCCCAAATATTTTTGCATGTACACACATATACACACACCAAAAGATATCAAACACTCTAGTAAGTAATTGTAGCATATTTGGTTTTAATAGTTGAAGAATGTGATAACAATGATTCCTATCACAGAGTCGGAAAAGGCAGACAAACCAACCAAAACCAATGATTTCCTGTCTTCTTAAAGATCTGTTAAATAAGCTGGTACACCTGTTGATCCAGATCAACTTAGAAATGCATTCACTACTGCAAAACCTTCTATCACCACCAAACACTAAAACTGAAAGTCAGGGTTATAAAGAGCTTTCTCCCACCAGCACTGTTTTGTTTGATTGTAGCTTATTTTCTGAAGGTCACTACTCAATACAGGTAACTCTTTCAGTTGCACCAATGAGCTTGCCTTACAACGGCAAGACTTGTCATCCTCTTCTTTTGGCTCCACAACATTGCAGCTAGTTACAGATGCCCGTGATCTTCTGTCCCTATGTCCTGTGGTTAGAGGAGACTTTGCACACGAAGTTGCCAGAATACAGCATAAGGAAGTTCCCAATTTCCTCAGAGCCACCTTCCTTTAGATGTCCTGAGAGAATCTCATCTCTGAAACCCTAATGCATTTCCATTTTCAGTCACGCAGTCAGACAATGGTGCTTTCCCTTCCAAAATCTGCAACTGTTCTGGCCATTATCAAGAGTCAGCAAATCAATTTAAATACATACATATTTTTACTTTTCATTTTTATGCTTTTGCCATTTTCCTCTAGATGGCTAATTTTCTAATTATACCCTATGAAAATTATAGTACCTATGTTTTCAGTTACTGCCATCCAGGGGAAAAAAAGCTTTTAAAAATTAACCTTGCACTAAATAAATAAATGTCTGTGTGCGTATGTATATGTATATTTATTTTCTTAAGAAAACAAATTGCTACTGAAATAGAGATGGCGCTAAATATTCAAATATTAATCCTTGCAAATTATTTATCGTTATCTTCTTTTAATGTGAGCCTCTTACAAAGATTCCCACTTAATTGACAGCCTGCGTTATTTATCCGCATGACAGGGAAAATTGAGATATGGACCTCACAGCTGTGCTTTTCAGAATGAGGTTGCTTTTTCCTCTTTTTTTTTAAAAAAAAATGGCTTTATTATATTTACAATAATGATATCAATGATAACAGCACAGCTGTAAGTCTCTTTGTAGGGTTGCCCCCAGAATAGGAGGCTTTGTGGTGAAAAGACTAGAAAAGAAGAATCCTGATTACAAAGATGAAAATAGCTAATTAAACTACATGTGTGTATTTCAGAAAATCTTTTATGTCTGACATAAAAATTTAACACCTGCCCGGGCATCTGCTATTTTGAAGTTAGATTGTTAGGAGGCTGAGAGTACTTCTTTTCATGCTAGTTTTATTAGTCACTGAGAAACCCAAAGGTATTTGTAATTACTTGCACAAAAACTTTAAATGTTTGCAAGATACATTTTTGCAAATACAGTAGCAATCATCCTGCAGCCCCTACTGACTCTTTTCATCCTGATATCTGCGAGTTATGTGGAAATACACTGATATTGGTATAATAGGTAAGTCACTGTAAAAGAAAAGGCACAGGAACCTGACCTAATATATCTATTTCCAGCAATATAAAGAAAAAGAACAATAGGAATTAATAAAAGCACTCTTCCCTATATTTGTCACTCTTTGAATGCCTGTTGTGCCTGACTATTTCTTTATTCCTTCCAATGCGCATTTCTGATGAAAGAAAGATAGGCAGCGGGAATTGTGAATTGATAAGAAGACCCAAGTAAACATTCTCTATAACCCAATCATTAAATATAACTTGATATTAATGTTTACTAACTAGATTCCCCCTAGGATTGAATTAGAAAACTGAAGTGGTCCTGGACTGGCATCAGAAATCTTAGCTAAAGAGGAATTAATAAAAGGGGGAATTCTATAGAAATTTTTCAAAATGATTTAAGATTACTGTAATTGCTATTATGCATGCAGACGATGATAAAGTGCTATGATATGACTAATAGTTTGTTAAATAAGATCAACTCAACCGGATAAAAATAATTCAAACTATTGCAAAATATTCTTGCGAATGCACAAAAACTCAGGGGCTTTGCTTAGCTGAGATGTGAATTCGAAAAAGTAAACAGCTCCCCCATTAGGAAACTTCAGTCTGTACAAACGTCAAAGTGGTGCTTTACTTCAATAAAGCTTCCAGTACAGCACCTCTATTCTACCAATGAAGTCATTTGTTCCCCTTGCTTATACAGGAAGTCCTCACTTACCAGCTGACTTGTTCAGTAGCCATTTAAAATTGCACAATGGTGGAAGAAAGCACAAAACCTTGCAACCCATCTTCACATCTGCAGCCATCACAGCATGCCATGGTAACATGATTGCCATTTGTGCAAGTCATAACCGGTTTACATTTAAGATTGTCATAGCAATCCATGATTACGTGATCTCCATTTGCCCACTTCTGACTTTTGACAAACAGAGTTGATAATACAAAGGGAAGTAGCCCTTGCAGGATTTCTCGGCTTAATGACCACATTTCTTTATTTAACAACTGAAGGCGACAAATAAGCTTGTCAACGGTCATGTGGTTTTTCTCTTAGCAGCCACAACACTTAGCAGCCAAGTTGCTGATCCTAATTTATTATTTTTATTCTTATTCGATTTTGACAATTTCTATACAGGTTGTCCTCAACTTACAACCACAATTAAGCCCCAAATTTATGCTGCTAAGTGAGAAATTTGTTAGGTGAATTTTGCCCCCTTTTACAACTTTTTGCATCACATTGGCTAAGTGAATCACAACAATTTGTTAAATTAATAACACAGTTGTTAAGTGAATCTGACTTTGCTTCTCAGAACGTTGCATGATAACATGACTCGGGACACTGCAACCGTCATAAATGTGAGCCAGTTGCCAAGTGTCCTAATTTTGATCATGTGACCATAGGGATGCTGCAAAGTAAGTGTTAAACACGGTCGTCTTTTTTCAATGCTATTGTAACATTGAAACTAAGTGAACTGTTGTAAGTTGAGGACTACCTGTAATTGCAGTTGCTAAGCTAGGACAATCTGTAAGAAGAAAAACAATCAGCAATGTTGCTTTGTCACTTTGCTTTATTGCCCTGCACTTCTCGTCTGGCCCTGGCAATTCTAGTAGAGATTCATAAGGGTTTGCAAAGCAACCTTCTCCTCCATATCTTCTTCTCAACCTTTTCTGATAAAAAACCAGGAGGTGGCAGAGAAGACTTCATCAGCAAATAGCTTTGCTCCTCCACCTCTAACCCTAACCTTAACCTTTGCTGAAATGTTTCACTGAGGCAAAGAAAAGCTACTTTGCATAGGTCTAACAAAATCAGTATAACTGCCATTACCTTTCACTTAAACAGAAATCAGAGCAAAGTACCTGGGAAAATATGGCAAATTGAATAGTTTTAGCTAAATAAGTGAAATCCCTTGGATGTTTCTCCTATTGATATAAGTAAACTGTCATTAAATATTATCTGAAAAAAAAAAGGAAACAAAGGAAGAAAACTATCACTGAAAAGCAAAGGAAGTCTGATATGATTCTTTAAAAAAGAACATTATGCTGCCCCCTTGTATTGGATAACAATGCACTACAACATTTACAGCAGAAATTATTTATAAAAAACAACAACAATGATATCCATCTATATTAGATTTTCTACTCATAAAGCACCCAAGTAGCTACTGTAGTAGGGCAGAGTGATGGATAATCATGCGGGAAAAGTCTGGGTTAATTGAGTATTTCTTCCATGTGTCGCATTATTTCAGGGGTGTCAAGCTCACATTGTCACGGAGGCATCACGTGGCATATCAGGACTTTTTTACCCTTCACTAAACTGGGCGTGGGTGTGGCCAGCGTGTGACGCATCTAGCCCGGGGCCCGGGAATTTGACAGCCCTGCATTACTACTATTCATTCAATTAATAGCCATGGTGGCATAGTGGTTAGAAAGCAATATGCAGGCTACCTCTGCTCAGCTGCCAGCAGTTTGGCAGTTTGGGTTTTACTGGCTCAGGGTTGACTCAACCTTCCATCCTTCTGAGGTTGGTAAAATGAGGATCCAGATTATTGGGGGCAATAGGCTGACTATGTAAACCATTTAGAGAGGGCTGTAAAGCACTGTGAAGCGGGATATGAGTCTAAGTGTTTTTGCTAATCCATACCTGTTTCAAAGGATTAAATCCTGAAATGCATTAACTGTGAGGGGAAGAAGGGTTACTAATCTTAAAGTGGTTTGGTGGTGGTGGTGGTTATGAAAAGTGAAGAAAATTCTTCAGAATATGCTCTTTTCTCGGGGAGTCAAAGGAATGATGAATCACCTTACCTATTGCTAGCCAACTCTTTTAAATGACAACAAAGGGAACATAGAATGGTGATATATGTGCAGGGGCTTCTCACATAAAACAGATTTAATCTCTTCCAGTGACATTCTTATGGACAGATCAGTCTAGAACAAAGTAATTCAATCAACTTGCCCAGTATTTTGCCACAGAACAATTTCCTCAATCATTGTTCTGGTTATTGGATATCTGAAGATTTGCAGAGTGTGAAAAAAGCATGAGGAATGCTGCAGAATTTGAATAATAGAGAATAAAACAGAGATATAGATTTAGCATATCAGTTTTGTGTATGTGTGTGTGCTTTTTTTAAAAAAATACATTCATTTATTTTTTTAAACCATAATTTAAGATTTCAACTTACAGTCAATTACAGTTGGAAAAGATGACATAATTAGTTTGTCCAATTCATTATCTAAATAATTTTACACTCTCTGCTCTTACCATTTAAACAGGAAAGAAAAAATATTGAAATCCAATTTTGCAATAATGTTACTTCAAAAGTTAGAATTATTTCTTCTCATAAAAGAGGTTTCCTATTTAATTTGTTTTATCTTTATTTGGATAACTGTGTAATTAAATACTTTCTTTTTACATATTTAATGTAACACACATTATGTACCAAATATGCAGACTCATGAATCACAAAGTGAAAAGGTGCTAATTTCATTCATGTTATTATTTTTCTCTTTGTTTCTCCATTTATGCTACAGAGATTGTTGATTATACCTATACTTATCATGATATTCACAGAAACTAAGTACCATAAAATGTTCTGATGATTCTATAACTTTTTTTTCCCTCTAGATTCCTGGGACATGTGGCCATTGGCTTAATTTCTAGAGATTTTGCATAATTGCACATATTACTTGGACCAATTTTGGAAATCTCCTGCAAGATGGGCTTCAAAATAGTTATATATCCTTTCTCCATAGCAGTGTTTCTCAAACTTGGCAGAGATGAGTGGACTTTAAGATGAGTGGACTTCTAAATTCTGGCTGGCTGGGAAATACTGGGAGGTGAGATCTACACTTTAGTTGTCAAGGTTAAGAAACACTGCTCTATAGCCTGCCCCATAACAAAAGGAGAAGAAGGTGTCAGACAAAAGGTTAAAAATGGAAGGTATAGAAAGAGTAGGTCTCTGGTCTTAGGCTAGGTTCACCAAGCTAATTTCAACAGAAACTAAAATATAGCTTCAGACAAATCTCAATGCCTCTCTAAAGTTGAAGTTGACACACAAACTCATATGATCTTCTTGACAGCGACAAAGGAATAGTTTGCCTTGAGTTCTTTGGAGATTTTTCCTCCCAATTTTTTTTCAATTTCCCTTGCTAATCCTAGCATTTGTTGCAGATCTTCCATCTATGAACCAACATGTATCACCCCACTTTATTTGTTTGTTTGAGGGGTTCTTGGTGCTCTCTGAGTCTGCTTGTTTTCTTACAGACATTTCATTACCTACACTAGGTAACATCATTGCAGTGGTGTGTGGCCTAGAGGTGGAGCTTTCGCTTCACAATCAGGGGGCTGTGAGTTTGATCCTAGGTAAAGGCAGATATTTCTTTCTCTGGGCACAATGAAAATATATCTACTGAACAAAAACTCTGCATTGACAACTAGAAAGGCATCCGGCCATTAAACATTCTGCTAGCTCCATTCAGTTGCCCAGACTCCACCCCGCAAGGTATTATGGGGTCCAGAGATGGTATTCAGCAAATTCTGACCAGTTCTGCAGAACCAGTAGTGGAAATTTTAAGTAGTTCAGAGAACTGGCAAATACCACCTCTGACTGACCCCTCCCCATCTATTCTCAGCCTCCTCAGTCCCAGCTGATCAGCTGGGTCTTCTTTTGTTGCTCTGCATAGGAGAACGGAGCTGGAAAGCAGGTTAGTAGGTGGGGAGAGAATGGGATTTTGCAGTATCCTTCACCTGGAGTGGGGTGGAATATAGTATTCTTCCCCTGCCACACCCACCAAGCCACACCCACCAAGCCACACCCACAGAACTGGTAGTAAATATTTTTGAATCCCACCACTGATGGGGTCATTAAAAGATGATGGTAACTAGGTAACATCATCAGTGCTAGTCTTAGCACTGATGATGTTACCTAGTTTGGGTAATGAAATGTCTGTAAGAAAACAAGCAAGCTCAGATAACACCAAGGAGCCTTCTTGTCAATTCTGAGCTACAAATATTGATTATCCTTTGTTTGTTTGAGACCAACCAAGATAGGCTGGAATGCCGCTGTTTCTATGAGGCCAAAAAGTTAGTTGCCCACCCTATTTTGAATAAAGGCATCATCTTATGAGATTTATATTTGTCTAAATAGTTTATAAACAAACCAATTCACTTTAATGATTGTTTGATTGTTGCTTACATTGCAAAACCTGGAAAATGTAGTTACTGCAGAAAAAAATGGGTACAGTGCATATATAATTCTGATTGAGAGCTTGTAAAAATGCTAGTGAAAGCATAAAAGTTTATTGGAACATTTCTATACTGGGGAAGTTCTGGATATTTTGGAACGTACCATGAATATCTGCAAGTGTATTTGACAATTGATCTAGTAGGTCAATTAATTAGGTGACACAGGACAATTTTCAATTTGGTTCTTAAATTAAAGCTATTTGGTATAATTCTTGATGATAACTGAACCCAACAGCTTTAATATCTCAATGTAATCACTAGATGCATTGTCTTAATCTCAATTGTTTTTTCACATCTACTGTAAACTCTATACATCACTAATAGAAGATCTGCTCAGGTGTCATATTTAACAGACAGATCAACATTTCTTATGTTAGGGAGTACATTGGTGTTTCCTGAAAAACGTGAGCCAAGATTTTCAAATGAAAATACATTCAGAATATTGCTGTCCTTTCTTTTAACATTATCTTTGTGCAAATGGAAGAGTTAGCATTTTCTAAAAGTAAAACCACCTATTGAAACAAATGAAAGGCCCCAAAATCTAAGAGAAAGTAAAAGAGAAAGTGAAAACAAAGGTTTTTTCCTATGGTCCCCATTACTGAGATTTTAATAACTCTCTGTGTTACTTTTAATTTCTTTCAGGTATAGCAGAACATTTATAAAACTTTGTATCTGTCACAAAATGAAAACAAACAAACAAGCAAAATCTGAGGATCTCTACATGTACAAATTTTAATAAACCTGTCAGCTTCTTTCCAAATTCTTGAGATACTTTATTGCAGCAATCGACATTTGTTTATTGTTTAGCAGAAAGCACAAAGGCATAGCCCCCTCTCCCTCAAGAAATGTTCCCCATTCCTAACTTTCTTTTTCTGAACTAGTTATTTTGTTTTAGTCTAAATACTATGGCAACCTCACTAGAGGACATCTTTTGCTGCTGCCACTTGTTAGGGGAATACTTTACTAGTGTAATTAGAAATTGATATAAAGTCGAATTGCACCGAAGCTAAAATAACACTGGAACGTGGACTGATAGAAATTGCAAAGAAGCTCAGGGATGGAAGAACTGATAAAGCAAGCGTACACTGAAGAGTAATTATGCCATATTGTGGATGATGTTATGGAGCAAAGTAATCATACTAATGAAGATTTAAGCTTTTCTTGTTTAAAGCAGGGCAAAACCAGTAAAAGAAAACAGAAAATATCTTGACAGTTAAAATAATGTGCAAGCTTCCTTTTGTGTTTTCATCCTGCTTAATCATTACTTCTTAGTTAAGTCAACTGCATTATGAGATTTAAAAGAAAGAGAAAATACTGGGCTTTATAAGTACAATTGGATTTCAAACTTTGAAGTAAGTGAGTGATATAGATATATAGGATTATCCCTGTATATCCCTATACAGTGTGTTTGTGTGTACATGCATATGTGTGTGTGTGTGTGTATGGATGGATGGATGATAGATAGATAGATAGATAGATAGATAGATAGATAGATAGATAGATAGATAGATAGATAGATAGATAGATAGATTGATAGAGTAGTCACTCGGATTAGGGTAGTTTACATTTAAGATAATTTACATTTGCAAAGCAATCTGAGTACCTACTATATGATAAATACTGAAAATGGGAACTCATGAGATGAAACATTAGACAGAGTATAATCTAAACAGCAAAGTCTTACCTCCAGCTACAGAGAGGTAATTTCCTCTAATTGTAATTAGTCTTATTCCCAGGCCGCTATGTATATAGGGCAACAAATTCAATCTGAAGCACTTGTGAGAAAGCCCACAAGAAACAACAGGTAACTTGGAAAGTTGGTAAATTCTTGACAAAGAAAATTTAACTTTATTGAATCACCAGTTTTTAATTACATTCCTTATAATAAACAAGGTCAAGAATACTTCATTTTATCCATAGTTGTTACATTTTAATAAGTGTTTCTCATTATTTCACAATGTCAGGATCAAACTTTATAACATTTGCATATTATATTGGCTTTCTGTAAGGTAAGAATTTGTACCTGAGCTAGTTCTTTTTTCATAATGCAATGTAATAACAAATAATATGGTACAAGACACAGATTTAAATTAACAATTTATTAGATTAGGAGCACCCTTTATCACATTACACATAGCTAAGAAATGGAACGTGCTAAAATTAGGTGAAACAATAACTACTACACTAGATTTTACAATTGGATTATAAAATTCATGAGAACAAAGTCCAACTACAGGTAGTCCTTGATTTACGTCTGGTTGCTTAAGAAAGTTCAAAGTTATGGCAGACTTCAAAAAAGCTTGTAGGGTGGAGTCTGGGCAACTGAATGAAACTGAGTATTTACTAGTTGGATGTCCTTCCTGTCACCAAGTATTTTTTAGCTGATATATTCTCAGTGTGCCCAGAGAGAAATATCTGCTCTACCTTGGATCGAACTCACAGCCTCCTGATTGTGAGGTTAGAGTTCCACCTCTAGAAGGTGGCTTACTTCATGACTATTGTAAAAACAATTTTAAAATCAAGTCAGGTCACATTGTGACCTGCTTAAAGACCATAATGACTTACAACCAAAATTACAGGATCAATTATGGTCATAAATTGAGGACTGCATGAGGTCACAACAATAATATGTTTTTGCCAGGATTTAGAGCTGGAATGTATGAACACAGGTTGCTGGGCAACTGCAATAGCAAAACCCCTTTAAAATTTAATTCTACTTCTGGATTTCTCAAAGGTATCAAGTTGGCTATTGTGGATAGATAAATGCTGAATTAGAGAGACTTTTGACCTGATCCAACATGAATCTCTTTGTGTTACACATAGGAGGCATGCCATGCCAGAGAAACAGTCCAGGAATTTTTTTTTTAAAAAAACCAATATTATTATGGGGTTTTTTTTAAAAAAAATCTATGTACTATATGTTTGCTACTGTTAATATTTATAATAGTTTTATTAACTCAGCCAAACTCTTCCTTTAGAAATAAAAGCAATGCCATTTCTCTTTTTTGAATATATCTCCTATGCAAAATTTATTGAAAATAATTAATTTCGGGCACAACTCAAAACTGCAGCTTACTTTCATGATGGAACTAGAAATGTCAGAGAATAATTTGTTTTGTTAAGTAAACTCACATTTCCTAAACTAAATTGCAGATCCCATAGTTATTGCCTAAGTTCTTACAAGAGTTTAAAGGCAGAATGTAAATCTTGTAGCCACATAAATAAATGTGTTGTTAGGAATTACACTTCCCTCAATTTCACAAAGGAATTCATAGTTCATCTATTCTGAATTTTAGGGAAAGTGAATTTATTTAAATGCAGACATTTTAAAGAGCAATTGTCAGCACAACTGCTGGGCTCCAGGGCATGTACACACAACATTGAAATATACCTACCAATCCTAAGGCTAAACCAGCATTTTGATGAATTATTTTTATTGAGTGATGTTTTGCAGTGCACATATGTCTGAATTATCACTGTTGCAGAATCGCATTGCTATCTCTCTAAAGAATGGAGCCAGTTGAGAGTCTATGAAGTCCCATATGAGCAGATAGAAAACCATGATCGTTGTTCTATTTCAAAGTACCTTGTTAGGTGGAATTCTTCTTTGATAAGACAAGCCATGGTTTAATATTATCTCTCAACTATCTGTTTATTTTGTAGACAAAAGAAACATGAATGTACTGTCAAGATATGCAAAATATAGGAGTAGAAAAGATGACCTCTCCATGAACTTCTCAGATAACTATACAGGTAATCCTTGATTGGCTCAAGGTTGACTCAGCCTTCCATCCTTCTGAGGTCAATAAAAACCCAGATTGTTGGGGGAAATATGGTGACTCTGTAAGTCACTTAGAGAAGGCTGTAAACCACTGTGAAGCAGTATATAAGTCTTAAGTGCTATTGCTATTAATAACCATTTGCTCAGTGATCATTCAAAATTATGATGGTGCTGAAAAGATGGACTTATGACCCGCACTCAAAATTATCCATTGTAATAGCATCCTGGCAATCAGATGGTTAAAATTCAGGTGCTTGGCAGCCCACTGGCACATGAAACCACAGGGGTATTGCAATTAACCCTACCCACCATTCTTCCCCCTCCCAATCTATGCCCTTAGATGCCTGGCAAGCTACCATGGTGTGGTGCAAAAGTTCCTTCACTCCATGAACGGTCACATTAACCAAGAAACCAGATCAGAGTGCAAAGCAGCTGCCCTGCAGGAAATGGCAAATGCTGGTAGGTTCCTATGGCACTGCACATCCTGAAGTAGCCACCATACACCTCCACCCTCACAGCCCAGCACTCTGACATGCTGATCCTTCACAGTGTTCTCTCTGCCACTGCTTACAAGAAATGTCCAGACTGTCCCTTTGTGGAAGGAGCAAAAGAAATGCCAAAGGCAGCCCCTCAACTGTAAAGTCCTAAAATGCCCCTTTTTGCCACATTTCTGGGTAACCAAGGTCTTCCTATAATAAAAGACACTCTGATACCTGAAATAGCACATTGCCTAAAGTTTTTCTTATAAAAATGAGAATTTACTATCAAATAACAAATCCAACTTTTTAAAAATTTGTTGTATTGTTTATAATTTAGTATTTGCATTGCAAATGAGATCACTACTTGGTTATGGTTAGAAAGAGTTATATTCCCTGTAACTGTAGTTAGTGAAATATAATAATATTTATATAACAATTAGAACTAGTGAAACTTGAAACAAATATATTAGTCCTCATAAAATATTTTACTCTGTGTGCATAATAGAAACTATAAAATTGGCAGTCAAATGCTTGTGAAATTTACATTATATTTATTGCTTTGTACATCTGTTTAAATGTTATTTGGCAAAATCAAATAATAAAATAAAATGCCAACTTAAAATATCCAGCATGATATAAATCCTTCAATAAGTTTTTTAAATTATCATATCTATTTTTTGCTTATATGCAACTGCTCTGCTTCTTGACTGGCATGATTTTTTAATGTTTATTATATTATTATATTATCAGTCGAAAAGTCTTGCAATTGTAACAATTGGAACCTATAGAGATTCACATGGCTATCTACCATTTCACAAGTCTTGTACAAAATCTCAAGTAAACATTAGCTCAATTGTTCCTTAATGATAATTATCATCCATCCATTCATCACATTCATCCATCCATATTTGTCTAAACATTGCTGCTAACTTTTTATAATAGCATTATACAAAATACAGACAGGGATTAAGCCAAAGCAATTAAAGTCATGGAATTAAAAGAAAAAAGACAAGAATTGTAAGTGAAATCAGTTTGCATAAATACCATACATTGCCTCATACCTCTGTACCTTTGCAACTTTATGCTAGCTTCCAAACATTCATAGATTGTTTCATGTAGTTTTTCTTTTAAAACTTTAAACTTTTTATTGACTGTTTTTGAGGATCTGAGCAATTCTATCCCACCACAATATTTTTTAGTTCTCCTCTTCTCCAACAATTTATCTTCATATGTTTGCTTTGCAATTCAAGCCTGAATCATTTTTTTTTCTATTTTCTTTATATGATCAAACAACCTCAGTTTACTTCTTTTATATTGTTACTCACACTTTTATTCAATCTATATTCATTCAGAAGCTACAGATTCTACTCCTTATCTAATTTTTTTCACTGCAAATACCCCATAGGTATCCCATTTCCACACTACTCAGTCAATACTTTATTTGACATATCTTACTCATCTCCACACAAAAAAGTGGACAGAAACACATATTTATACCCCACCATTTTTGCTCATTCTTTGCAACACATCATATCCTACCATTAGATTCTAGCAACACTTGCATAACTTAAAAAAATATTTTCTCTGTTTAAAAACTTTTAATAAATATTCCATTGCAGTACACAGAATTGTCTACTTGCTGTCATTTTTTTTACCAACTCTGTGTAATTGGCAACTATTTACTTTTATTTTTCTTATCAAACATAACAACTTTGGTCTTTGATACATTAATTTTCAGATCCATACTCCTTAATGAATTATGCAATCCATCTGTCTAATCTCAATTACTTAGCATGCTTAGGCAGCCCTCCTTTTCAAGGGACAGGTATCCAGCCACATTAATATAAAAGTCTAGAGGAAAACAGATTTTATGAACTCAGACATTTCTTCACAAAATGATTACGTTACATTGATGATATCTGTTTATCACTCTGGAGAAATAAAACCATCAAGTGTAACGTATGGAATCCTCCTCAGATCCTGAAACCTTTTCATCAGCCAGAACAGCTTATAATTTATCAATTGGAATATATTCTGATGAGTTATTGGGCCTCCTTTCCCCGAAATATGATTTGAGAGAGAAGACAGAATAAGAACAAGGGACAATAGTCATTAACTTTCCTTTTTGGGTCTTCTTTCATTTGAAATATCTATGTCTGCAAAGGTTTTCCTAGAGACGACCTGAGTGATTATAACATGTGTGTAAAACTGTCACCCAATTTCAACAGAATGTTTAACTCACACCGTTTATTATTGAGTAAGAATGCAATATTTGTTTCTGAAATTTCAGAATCCTTATTATTGAAGAGTTGTCAAAGTACCAAACTCAAGTTGTATTTCTAAATATAGAAAGGAAATGGAAACTTTTCAGTGGCCATTAACTAAGGAATTATAAAAAGACAAAGTGGCATAATATGAACATGACCCTTTAAAAAGCAACTGCTTGCTATCTCAGGAAGTTCTGTAGAATGCCACACCTGATGATTGCTAATTAGTCATGAATCTATCAACGATAGTCTTGGAGTTAGTTTTCTTTCTTGGAGCTTAAAAAGTTTTGTTTTAAAAGCATTTATTTCAACACTTGGCAAATTAACCATTGAAGAGCAACTTAATGGCATGCCAATTCTTCAGTTCCCATCGTAATGTGTTTTGTCCTCTCTGATAACATCAAGTATCTATCAGCATAAACAGAAAAGGCAGCACAATTTCTTGGAAGGAAATTCTGATTTAACTCTTGTGTTATTTAATGGGTTTTCTAGTACTGAAAGAAAACATGCTTTTGTACAGTCACTTTAAGCTGTAAATAAATCTGGGATATTTTCAGCTTTTTAACTGATTCAGCAATGGATTAAATTTAAAGTTATAAAAAATGGAGTTATACATTTTAAAACAGGAATTTCATAGTTTACAATTTTATCCGTACGTTGTAAAGAGATAAAAAAGAAAGTTGAATGGCAAAAGAATTAGGAGCCCAACTCTTAAATAACATAGTATTAATATAAATCAGAATTAAAATTATTTGAAGTTATATAAAGGTAATCCTAGACCACAATTGAGCTCAAAATTCCTGTTGCTAAGTGAGTTTATTTGTTAAGTGAGTTTTGCCCCATTTTATGACTTTTCTTGCCACAGTTGTTAAGTCAATCACTGCAATTGTTGAGTTAGTTACACAGTTCTTAAGTGAATCTGGTTTCCCCACTGACTTTGCTTATCAGAAGGCCGCAAAAAGTGACCACATGACCCAGAACACTGCAACCGCCATAATTATGAGTCAGTTACCAAGCATCTGAATTTTGATCACATGACCATGGGGATGCTGCAACAGTCATAAGGGTGAAAAACGGTCATAAGTTACTTTTTTTCAGTGCTGTTGTAATTTTGAACGGGCACTAAACAAATTATTGTAAGTCAATACTATCTGTATTAAGTATGTATGTGCATTACATTACATTTTGCAGTGCATACCCAAAGAGAATGAAATCAATATCCTTGCATTTTCTTCTTATGCTGGTGCCAACTCTTGTCTCAAGAACTACCCTATCTCTAAAGGCTTCATAAAGTTTCTCAGCCACTGCTATGAGCTTAAAACCACCAGGTACAAAAATGCCAGTAAGTTTCTATGTGGGAGCAGTCAGCACTTTGTCCTAGGCATGAAGTAGCAACTTTCTACTTCGGCAGTCCAGTTTGCAAACCTCTATGTAAACGATAACTAAATAAAACCTCTGGTAACCAAACTACATTTTAAGATTGTAAGCCACCTAGATGGGGTGGCCAATAAATTTTAAAAATCAATCAATAAATATACAACATTATCATTAGGTCTCCCCAATTTTTTTAAGAAGTATTTTTCTCCCACCTTTCCAAAATTGTACCTTTCCCCAGGAGGTGAGGCAGTGTAATGGTTCCACAGTTAAGATGATGGGCTTGTTGATTGGAAAGCCCAGATTTGAGACCCAAGTGCCACTTGAGTGAGCTCCCATTTTCACTCCAACTCCTGCCACCTAGCAGTTCAAAAGCATGCAAATACAAGCAGTAAATAGGTATCACTTCAATGTGAAGGTAAATGTCTTCAGACAACTCTGACTCAATGGCCTTGAAATGGAGATGAGTGTCGTCCCTATAAGTCAGTAACAACTAGGGGAGTAAAATCCACAGAGATCCCTTTTTTTACCAGAGGTGTGAACTTAGTCCCCACCCCCCCCCCCAAAAAAAAAATAACTGGTGTCTTTTTTGTTGAAAAAAAATATAAGACAGGGTCTTATTTTTGGGAAAACATGGTATCCAACCTGGCTGAAACAAAGGTCTTATGAAATTTTAAAATTGGAATGGGCAATAAATATATGGCTAGTGAAAGCAAGTGATAAATAATGGGACGTGACACCTTACTTAGTCTTGTTTGGAAATATCTAACCCAGATTTGTTGCTTAAGAACAGTTCTAGCAAAGCCTAAAATGCACAAACTTTCCATAGAGCATCTGAATTTTATCCAATAACCATTCCTAACAGAAAACTAAATATTATGGAGAAGAATTTAGTGCTTATCTCACGTACAAAACATATTTTGTAGCCAACGTCTTTTAGCCAATGAAGGCTCCCAGAATGGTTTACAAACATCAGTAATAAGATCCATGGAGGTGAGGTTGAGTAAAGCAGCCTTTTTTAATACTTGCCTTTCACTTCAATTTACCAACATTTGCACTCACTTCAGAAATTGCCATAGTCCACTGTGTTTGATTTGAAGTTCACAGCCACAAACAATACACAATCTTATATAATGCATTCATCCACAAAGACATTTGCAAATGGATGCTTTAAATTAAGGTAATTGGGAATTTGAAAAGAAGTACATTTTAAGGTGACTATTGACCTTCATCAGTAAAAGTGATGGAAGTATTAAAGAAGCACGCAGACAAGACATTCCAACAACCTTTTCTCTTACAAAGCACACACACAGAAACATTGAGTTGTATTTCAGCTTTTCCTTCTTGATGTATGCAGGCAAATGTTTTTGACATTTTCATGCTGTAATAATGTCATAGAAAAACAGAGCAGATTATTATGAAATAGGAAAGGTCTTACAGGGTTCATTTTGAAGGATTTAATTTCGAAGCACTTTCTATCAAGGAATTCATCAAAGTAAATTCAATGCTGGGATGAAGTTAGTTTGGGGGGAAAAAAGAGAGCAACTAATCTTTTTCTTTCTTTTTTCCCCCTTTTGTTCTAGATTTCAACAATGGGCTAATTTATACAAGGGCTGTTGTACTGAATCAATAACCTGCAAAGACAAGCATAGTTTTCTTTGTTTTAGCCCAATGTTTGTAATACAAATTCTCACTTTTTTGTCTGTGTGAATAGTTCCTGCACCATTAGGGAACTTGGTTTGAGTTAATTTAGCAGCACTAAATAGGCTATACTTTTCCTGCATAGTTTTCCAGAAAAGTATGGAATTGAAAAAGACCATTTAGGCCGGGGTTATCAAACTCACATCATCATGGCATCATCACAATTCCCCCCCCATAAACCAGGCGTGGGCATGGCCAGCGTGTGATACATCCAGCCCAAAGATTGTGAGTTTTACAGCCCTGATTTAGGCCAATCCGATATTCAGTATAGGAATCCAAATGAAAATATCCTGGGCAAATAACACTCATCTCCATTTGAATATGGAGACTAGATCTCCTCACCGCTCAGGATAATCTCTTCTACTGCAATCTGTTCTTACTTTTAGAAAGTTCTGCTGACATTTCAACCAGAACCTGCCTTCTTCCTGTAATTTAAATACCTGTCCTGTTCTTGTAATTTAAATGCATTATTCCATGTACTGCACTTTAGAGCAAGACAGAAGGAGTTTTGGCTTTCTTTAAGATGACATCCTTGAAGACATTTGAAAATGTCATCACACATTTTCCCATCAAATACTTCAATCTCACGTCATAATCTATTAGATGTATAAAATGGAAGATGGTTTCTCAGCCTGATATCTTCCAGAGGTTCTGGATTTTTATTCCCACAAGCCCCAATTAGCATGTTTTTAAATGAAGTCTTTTTATTTCTGTTTAGACATTTTCTGCCAAAACCAAATGGCTATGGTCTGTGATATTATTTTTCAAAAAAAATCATAGCTAAATAATCAGAAATTACTACCAACATTGGAAAGGGCCTTTAAGGCAAATGAAGCATGAATCTATAGCCACTTTAAAATCTTTTGCTGTTCAATATATAGGCCAGATTGTAGATATATGCTTCTGCTGCAGTACTATATCATCGTATCTGAGATTACTGCAACACATATCTTACCCTTTCTTTGAACTTTTCAGAGTCTCAAATTTAAAATGGGTTACAATTCCAGAGTTGTAAATTAGACCGAGAAGTCAAAGAAATTCCCCAGAAGAAAGCAAGGGCAAGTCACATGCTTTCTGTGGCCAAGAAAACTAAATAAGGACATCCTTTCCATCACTTCCTAATAATCCCCACCAAAGATAATATAAACAATTAAAGAAATATCTCATCAGAGACAATATGTAATAGTAGGTGGGATGATCTCAGGAGATGGAGGTAAGAGATCCTAGCTAGAGAACTACTACTACTCCAGTCATATTGGGAGCACTAGAGTACTTCTGGGTTGAAAGGATTGAATGGTGACATCACGTTGCCTGGGGGATGCCCAATTGGGGGCTTCTTTCATAGCCCTATTAAGTTGCCCACTGAAGTGGTACCCATTTATCTATTCATGGTTACTTGCTTTTGAACTGCTGGGTCATTAGAAACTAGGGTATGTGACTGGAATCCACCCCATCCCACAGCAACAATCAAATCTTGAATGTGAACCTGCCAATCATCTGCCCAGCATCTTAATCTCATGAGCCACCACACTCCTACCTAGTGGAACAATCAGATAAGAGAAGGCATAGCCCACAACTGCCTAACGGGAAGAGAAAGAAACTCAGAAAGGATCCACCATAACTTATCAAGCAGTAAAAGAGATATTGGAAGATTTGTACTTTCAGACTTGCAGGATTTTTTAAATGTAGATTTACAGTGAAATAGAATTAGCTCATCTGGTTGTGTGTTTCCTGTCTGGACTATTTGGGAAGGCTGACAGAGTATAAAGAAATCTTAGATGTGCATTCTGCTCAAACATAGGTTTAGATACGCTCACGAACAACCTCCTCTGGTATTGCTCAGATTCCCTGAACTCTAACATTAATTAGATTATTTAATTAAAAGAATAAATAAAAGGGAAAGCAGCCTGCAGCAACAACAACAGAAATGTCATCCTCATCTTTATTTACAAGAAGAAAGAGACTGAAGTGAGCAAGCCAAGGAATTGGCAAGGCAGAGCCAATGAATCTGATTCCATCATCTAGCCACTGACACATCTTCATTTATTAAGTAAAAATCAAGAGCCCAAACAATGAACATGTAATGGAATAGAACTAGCAATAAATAAATAAAATAGATAAATAAAATAAAGAGGTAAACAGTTACTATCATTTTTTTTCTGAACACAACCCTACAATTATCTTAATTGTATTACTCTTTTTCCTTCTTACTTTGTTAACAGTTTAGATTACACATACTTAAAAAGGATATATAATAAAATGTTTGCTTTTATTTTAACTGGCATCAAGCTTGAGCAAAAATGATACTATGAAAATGCATTACTGTACCACCCAATCATTAGCACAGCCCATTTTATTTTTATTATACATTTCTGTATAATAACATTTTGTGAAGATTGAATCTCATTCTGATCCGCTTGTCTTTTAGTCACTGGGGTTTAATGGTATAAGATTCTAGACTATGCCCTATTACTTTATGACTAAACAATAGTTTCTACTTGAATTATATTAGGGATAGAGTCTTTCTTACTCAAAGGCTTCATTCCGAAACTCAATGTTTCCTTCCATCTAGGCTATCTGAATGGTACTGTGAATCTGTACATTCACACATGAATTCTCCCTGTACCAGTGATGGTATGCTATTGCTTCGGACCAGTTTGGCCGAACCGGTAGTAAAAAAACCCTACAATCAGCTGAGAGGAGGAAAAAAATCCTGGACAATCAGCTGAGAGGAAAAAGAAGAGAAAAGCGCAAAGATCGGCCTTCCCATCCGCCCCTGCACTTTTCTCTTATTTATCCTCTCAGATGATTGGTGCTGCAAGTCTCAGTTGGTGTGGGGAAAGCTGCGTGCCGATGTTAGGCAAAGCATGTCCACCAAGCCACACCCACCGAACCAGTGGTAAAATCATTTGAATCCCACATTGCCCTGTCCTGTTGATTTCTGTTCATAAAGAGTTCCAAGCTGTATGTTAAAGGATGGAAAACATATGGCCTTCCAGGTCTTAGTAGATTCCAATTCCTATCACACTTTACCTTTCCATATATAGAGATGATGAAAGCTATTATATAGTCCTGTATCATCTGATTGTTCACATATCTTATCCTTGAGATGCTTTGTAGATGTGATTAAAAGTAGAAATCAGGGGAAGATGTTCTACAGGGAGTAGAGTTTGGATCTAAAAAAATCCCACTCTGTATATTCATGGATTTATCTGTTATCTCCTCTGAAAGATATCTCAGGGCCCCCAGTTGTAAGCAGGAGTTTGAATTGAATTTCTCTGCAACTATGCATAATTAAACATTACACTCGCTCCAAAGGTGTTATTTTTAAAAAGACAACTGGACTTTTTTTTTCCTCTGAAAATGTTTCACTTCTCATCGAAGAAGCTTCTTCAGTGCTGAATAAGAAGAACTGAAAAAGAATTGAAGAAACTTCTTGGATGAGAAGTGAAATGCCTTTAAAGCAAAAACAAACAAATGAAGTCCAATTGCCTTGGGGGGTGGGGGGATACCTTTAGGACAACCATGACCTGGATGACTGAGAATCTCCATAGACATTAAACATTACACTACTAATGCAATTGTTGCTAAAGATAGGATACTTCTTCTATCAATTATAGTATACCTTTACACCAGAAATGGAGACAAGCTATAAATACAAGAAAAATCACTCCTCTGTTAATTACTCCTGTCGCATGAAAAATTATGGAAAGGTTGTCATCTTTCAAGCTAACTTAATATTAGGTTTCTCTGCATAATTTTGTGAGGCTGTTTTGTCATTTCATGTCAAGTATGTTTTGAGAGGGATGGAGCAAATGTAATGCAATTCACAGACGAATAGCATGCCAAAATCCCACTGCAGAAGAAGAAATAATGATGTTAAAAAACAGCGAAGGATTAACACAGCCCTCCAATGATATTAAGTTTCTGAGTGGAAAATCTCTTCCAAGAATACATAACTTCTGTTGGACATAAAGCTAGAGGTCTCCAAGATATTACATAGCACTCTTAATGGTTTTTCATAGGATTAATTTCTTTAATTTTCTAAGTATTATAGATGGATATGCTACTGGGATTTATGTATTATTCATTTACGTATGATTTGATTGTTTATAGTAACCTATGACTATTACTAAGTGTTGTATCTTATGATTCTTGATGAATGTATTTTTTTATTCTTATGTACAATGAAAGCATTTTCACCAAAGACATATTCCTTGTGTCACACTTGGCCAATATAGAATTCTATTCTATTCTGATTTAAGTTTTATTTTATATGTAGTTTGTCATAGAAATCATATTTGATAATAAATTATTGCTTAGGTATTATAGAAACATATACGGGTAGAGATACTGTATGTACAAGGTAAATAACAACCCAGTAGATTAGTAACCTGGATAATGTGTTTCAAAGGGGAACAGTGTGAAGAAGTGGTGATTTGTTTTGCTATAAAATTGTGCAGGATTAGAATCAGAATACAGTAGTTAGTAAAGTAAATGAAGTTACAATAAGCCACCAGTATGATGACAAGGTCCTGAGATTTAGATAACAAACAAGATAACATTTGGGAGAAAAATCCCAGGGGAACGCAGTGGTAAATTAACTTTATATTCCACAGAAAACTACTTGGATGTGACTGAAGTCAACAGGACCTGATCTCAACTCAAGAGTCTTGATTTTATCTTTTATGTAGAATTGTCCCTAACGTTGTATCTTAAGCCACTATTTTTTCCTCTTATCGTTTTTCCTTTGAATACCGCACAGATTTTGCTTTTGCTATTTAATAGTAAATATCATATTAATTATTTGAGCTGCTCTAAAAGCTTATGACTAAAACAAAAACAAATGCTTTGATGAATAAATGAAGTATTGCAGATGTTTGTTTTTTTTCTCCTTTACACATATTCTTGAGTACAGAATGATTGTCAGCTGCAAACCTGGATCTATTTATATGCATATGAAAATTCCAGGAAAAATATCTATTTTTCACCCCTACCAACTGTTTCAAGAGAAGTAATATGTTGCCTACAACTATGGTCTAACCAAAATGCATTTCTGACTCAAGCCTAAAACTGTGAGATGGCTGGCACGTAAATTTGATAACAATAATAATATAATAATTTCTTCTGCAGTCATTCTCTTTATATGTTTAGGCATAGAGAAATGTATACCATGTTCTGAATATTCATTATTAAGTGCAGATTAAGTTGTATGAGAAATTACCTCATAAGAAGGAAGCAATATAGCCATGTGGAAGTAGTGCTGGATTACTGTAATTAATGGCAACATCTCAAGGAAGACAAATGTCTAAATTTGCTAAATTTGGTATTCTTTGGGCAGCTTGAATGAGTGAGGAATGGCAGATCAATCTCACATGCACAGATAGCCACATACATACAGTATATATTCATGTGTGGGTGTTTGTGATGATGAGGTACAACATCACTCTGATCTGGCCAGCAATGTTCCTTCTTTTTCACTTATTTAGGGTTAGGATCGGCTTATTACTGTTGGGAAGCAACCAGCCAGGCTGGAAGGAAGGATAAATCAGGGAATTGGCTTTGAATCCTTGCACAGCAAGAAGAGGCATAAACCTGACACGCACATACCCTTCAAAAAGCCATGAAAACTTACCTGCTTGTTCCCAAGGGAAGGCAAGCAGGCCAGGGGACTCTTATAATATAGATTGAAGTCAATAAAGTGGCTGACCTAAGTTATTCACAAGTGACTGACTTGTGCCTGACAATTTGAGATAACGAATATTGGAGTTCTCATCACAATGCAGAGAGATTGTAAAACCTCACTTTGCTACCACCTAGTGATTCCATGGATTCTTGCAGGACAAATATGGCAAATGTGTCCTAGGTAAACTTTCCCAGGAAAAATCTTTCTCCCTCTTTTACAATGTTATTCTGGACCTCACAAATAAGGAAAGGAACAGAACAGTATAAAAGAGAGGTGTAATAAATACAAGTCCTGAGAAAAGCTGAATGCTTTCTCTGATTTCACTTTCTAAACAGGGAGTATGAAACAGACCTAGGAAAAGAACAGTGGAGCCATTTCTGCTGCTACCCAAAACAGTAAGAATGGGGCCAGGGGTGCAATTCAACCGGTATAACAACTGGTTCGGTGAGCATGCACTTTGCACACGCATGCACCAAACACTCCACACGCGTGCTCCACATTTAAAAAAGTTAAGATTTACCTTCAATTGCCGCTGAAGAAAACAGCTGAGTCATGGCAAATTGCTCTGCTGCACAAATCAGCTGTGCTCTAGCAAAAAGACATAAAGCACAGGAAAGAGCAGGGGCGGGCGGGCAGGCCCACATGCTTGTCAGAGTGAACCAGTTCAGAGCCAGCTGATCATCGGAACAAGGGGTTTACCCGAACTAGTCCAAACTGGGAGAATCCCACCCTTGAATGGGGTCCAGTTAGAAACATTAATGCCATCGAAAGGATTTAAAAATAAATCAATAAATCTTCTAATGCCTCTGCATAACCCTGAAGGAAAAACAGGATCACTCCCCCTAGTCCTTCCCCAATGATCATAGTTAACCAATCAAATTAGAAATAAAATTTTCATAATATTTCTTTTAAGATGACCTACAAGGTCCCTTCCAACTCTGTTAATCTAATCTAACCTAAGAATGTCTCTCTGTGTGTGTTTCCCCCTTTGCTTCAAAAATAATGAGGAGTAACCTTTAACATTTTCATTTCTACTTTAGTTTAATTCTGAAATGGATTGGAGGGAAATAGAAGCAATTAATTATATCTACAATTTACAAGGGCAATGACTGGATCTCTTTTGGCAATGTAAATTTCCAGGTCTAGGATCTCCACTCTGATTTTCTGGGTAAAACACTCTCTTTCAGGCTGTTCCTAAGTGGATGAATAGGGTAGCAGATATTTCTAGATGCTGATACATATAACGTGGTTTCATGGAAAAAGAAGGGCATGGTTGTTCACATGTAAGAATGCTGGGTTGACAATGTGCAAGCCCTCATTCGAGACCTGAATGCTGCTATGTGTCAAGGTAAGCTTCTGTCATTCACTCCAATCCTGCCGACCTAGCAGTTCAAAAGAATGCAAACACAAGCAGATAATAGAAGAAGGTACCACTTCGGTGGGTTCATTAATAGGAACATGAAAGGACCCTCTAACTGGGCATCCCCCAGGCAATGGTGATGTCACCAGCTGATCAGTGGTGAGATTCAATTTTTTTTACTACCGGTTCTGTGGATGTGGCTTGGTGGGCATGGCAGGGGAAGGATACTGTAAAATCTCCAGTCAGAGGTAGTTTTTGCCGATTCTCTGAACTACTTAAAATTTCCGCTACCAGTTCTCCAGAAATGGTCAGAACCTGCTGAATACCACTTCTGCAGCTGATCTTTTCACTAAATGCCTCAGTGCTTAGTGAAGTATAGTATGATAGAGGTGGGGGATAAACAAAGTCCTGCTCTGATTTTAACTGGTTGGCCACTAAGACTCCAAGATTCCTCTCACAGTTACTGTTATTAAGCTGGTTTCACCCAGTCTCTATGTGTATTTCTGGATTTTCTTGCCTAAGTGTAAGACTTTGCTTTTCTCTTTGTTGAATTTCATTTTGTTAGATAGCGCTCAGTGTTCAAATCTACCAAAATCCATCTGGATCTTGAGCCTATCTTCTAGGATGTTAGATATTCCTGCCAGATTAGTATCATCTGCAAATTTCGTATTTATCCTTCTATTCCTTCATCTAAGTCATTTATGAAGATATTGAAGAGTACTGGGCCTAAGACGGAACCTTGTGGTACCCAACAGCTTACTTCCCTCTATGTAGACATACAGTAGATTTGTTAAGGACTACTCATTGAGCAAGTTTGTCAGCCAGTTATGAATCCATCTGGTGGTGATGCTATCTATTCTACTTTTTTCTAGCTTATCAAGAAGTAGGTTGTGGTCTACTTTGTCAAATGCCTTGCTGAAGTCTAAGTATATTATGTCCACAGTATTCTTAATTGACTATATCTTTAAATTAATGTGTAGTCTGCCCAAAGAATAATCTTCTGCTCTCTAGGATGACTCTTTGGCACGATGCTGGCTGAGGCTTTATTCTTATTACCAACTTTCCAGCATAAACAGGAGTAATGAAAACAGTGAACATAAAAGGAATGATCTGTGCAAGTACTCGCATAGAAGGATAAAGCAGAGAACTTTGATTTCAACTTGTTTTTAAAAGATGATTTTTTTTTCTTTTTGGTGGAAATAAAACATTCTCAAATGTGAAAACTAAAAGTCTCTATTTGCCTGTGAAATTTCCTATATACATTATGTCAGATTTGATGTCTCTCATGTCTAACGTAATTCATCTGTGTTATTCCATCCAAATAATATCTGTCCTCAAAAGACTTTTTATTTATATCTGGGATCAATAAAGTTAGAACTGTATGAACAAACCTGAAAAAAACCCACTGAGTTATTAAAGCAATGAGGTTATTAGCCACTTGATTTATAGACGTGGGGGACATAATTTCAAACTTAGAAATGAACTCATTAAATGATGATTTCAACAGCTCATAAAAAAAGGCAATTTATCTAATTAAATGATATTGGCTAGTAATTTTTTTTTTTTTTTTGGTAGCTTGTATTCCCTGAGTCACTTTCATCTTTCTGAGTTTCTGCCACTCCCTCTAGTGAATCAAAGAGCAATATAAAGGTGAAATTTCTTCAATAAAATGAACTATTCAAATCCAATTCATCTTTTAAAAGCCATCTTCAAACAAAATGTGTTTTTGAAGCGGGTCGTAAAGTTCAGTACATGATATTTGATATGAAAAACGGTCATATTTGGGACTATTTACATAATTGGCTTTCTCCTTTACATTATAATTAACATTAGAATGATGATATGAAAAGAATAAGCAACATATGGTGGCAGTAGCATGGGGATTTTTTTCAGGTTTTATGACTTTTTTTTTTTTTTGAAGAGCACACTTTGATCAAATGGACAAAGTCTGGGCAGATTATCCTTTTCAAAAGAAAATAATAAAAGAAGGTGATTTAAAACTAGGAGGGAGGTCTAGGAAGTTAGAAGGGGCAGGAAGTGAAGAAGGAGAGAAGGAAGTCAGAAATGGGGAACCTTATAATTCTATTGCAAGACTAGAGAGAGAAGAAAAATGCCAATCTTTATTTCTCACATGTTTAACTTAGTTCTTTTGGGTATTATTTCTGAGAACTTTAACCTATACATTTGGATTTTTTTTACTTTTCAATGTAACAATACATTCATTGACCTACGCATATACACTATAAAAATACTCAGGGAGATTTTCTGTAATCTGATAGCTATCAGTGAATGCAATAAGGCATAGTCTGGCGAAGCTGAATTTTCCTCTCCCCTCTCCCTTTTACTGCAAATCTCTGAAGCACAGCCATCCCCAGGAAGATTGTTATCAAAAGTTTCCAGCAATAACTTTATGTGACTAATGGGTTTAAGTAATTGCTTAGAAATTTTAGAGATCTAATCAATATTATTCATGTTGGAAAAAGTACTGAGGTAATTTGCACTATAGTTTCCATGTGACGTAATCCCAGCCAAACCCTATGTCCAAATCTCAGCAAGCAAAATTATTAAGCAGTGGCAAATATCAGAAATAATCAGCTGGCAAAGACAGGATGCATGGCAAGCAAAACAATTTCTACATCACAGAGACTTCAGGGCTATTGAAACTATATTGTACCCCATTTAGTATCAAAAGCTTCCATGGGAAAGGTCTTTGGATATACCATTCTTAACCCTTGTATGTACATAATCATAGAAGCACAGCAATGGAAAATGGACACCAGATGATCCCTCCTCATTTCTGCACTTGGAAGAAAACAAGTTGAAAGAGGAAGGATTGTTGAGTCAAGCTGTATAATAAAATTTTAGAACACTGATTACCTATCATTCCTACATTTAAATGGATTAAGCTACAGGAAGTTCCATTTCCATAAATTATGCAAAATGATATTTGCAATTCTTATGGCAAAGGATGAACAATTTCTATCCAAGACCTTTAGAAATAAATCAGACCTAGCAAGATGGCTGCACCATGCATCTCTTTCTTTCTGTGCTTTTGTTTTCAAATAACTCAACTTGTATCATTTTTATTTATCAGAACAGGAGCAAAAAAATTATTAGCCACACCAAATGATACTGATTTATTTGGTAAATTTATATAGCCCTCTGTCTCACATTTGTGACTGAATGGCTTACAGAGTTAAAAACTCAAAAAATAGAACAAATTATCCAAAACCATAACAACCAAAAACATTAAAACAATAAGAAAGTTAATTGAAAGCTTCACTGCAGGAATAGAAATCGGCTTGGATAATGTTGGATGCAACCCAGTGAAAACTGTAATAATCTCAGTTCAAGAGAATTGTGTTCTCTGTAACTATAAAAGCAGCACATGCAGTGGTGGGATGCTGCCAGTGTAACAACCGGTTCGCTAATCGCGCACATGCTCTTTGGGCATGCAGCTTTTGAAATTACTTACCTTTAATGTTACTTCAGGGAAGTAACACAGCTGAGGCGCAGCAATCCACTCTGCTGCACAAATCAGCTGAACAGATATAGGTGAGTACAGTGCAGAGGCGGGCAGGTGGGCCCACATAATCATTGGAGCTAACCAGTTCGGAACTAGCTGATCACCAAAGCTAGGGGTTCACCTGAACTGTTCCAAACCAGCAGAATCCCACCCCTGAGCACATGCGTATTTCTATTGTCATGAAGATGAGAAATAATTTGAAATGCTATATTATAAAGTAAAAAACCAGGTTAGATAGTAGATAAACAATTTTGAGAAGTAGTAATTGACTCTAGGTGACAGGAAATGGAGAAAAAAATTAAGTATTTTAGGGAAAAGAAAGCAAGTTGAGCTTGGGAAAAAGGTGGCAGCCAATAATTTATGTTAAAGATTCTAGTATCTTTTCAAACTTCTTCTAGCAATCTGTTAAAACTCCTCAGATTTCATGGAGTTTTTTTCCTACCAGTTTGAGTTGATATTTAATATTTTAATAATATACATTGGTTGCTACCCTGGTCATTCACCAGCAAATGCTGGTGCTGTAATTATGGGGTCTCCAAACTTGGCAATATTAAGACTTGTGGACTTCATCTCCTAGAATTCCTCAGTTCTGCTGGCTGGAGAATTCTGGGAGTTGAAGTCCACAAGTCTTAAAGTTGCCAAGTTTAGAGACCTGTGCTATAATGCAATAAAGCAATCCCACATCTGGGGCTATCCTAAATAAGCAGTGTGAGCTCTTTAGGAAGGAGATCACCAGGCTTAGCTTGAGGGATGGGTCAAATATGCCATCAGTTATGAATCCCTGCACACCTGCAAGAGATCTAAGTCCAGCCCACCTTGAATGTCTTCTTAATTCCCACTCATTTTCTTTGACTGCTAGTAGCTCAGATTCTTGTAAAGAACTTAAGCTTGAAATATATGTTTGGTAGGTGACTTTAATGTGATAATGAATCAAGAAAAAGACTATAAGAGTATGGATTAAAAAAAGGAAAACATTACCAAAAATATTCTATCGAATGACAAATGAATTAGGATTACAATTAGGTAAAGAATAAGAAAGTATATAAACACTTATATCTAAATCCATATCTATCTACTGTATATTTATTTATATATTAAGTTGAAATTTTATAATGAAAGAAATGTGTATATAGAAAGATAAGGAAATGTAAAAGATGTCTTGATATTGATATAATGATGCATAAAGTTTTATTTTATGTTTTTAAAATTTTGAAAACTAAATAAAATTTAATGAAAGTTAAAAAAAGAAATAAATAAATCTTTATATTCATTTGAATTGCCTGGATCTCCTGATTTCTCCCACGCTTGAAATAGGAAAGATGAAAAGCATGGTTTTGCTATCCAACTTCTACACTGATATATTCTTAGAAATAAACGAAGTGAGTGATATCTTTCTTCTATATGCATTACTTTCTCCTACAAGCATATTTCCATTAGATGTAATTCTGCCAAAGGTGATATACTTTTAGAGCTAACAATTTTATTGTGAGAATTAAACATGAGTTTAACTATCTCCCTTGATTAAAATTGCTTAACTGCGGTTATGCTTCCCACTTCTCTGTAGGAAAAAAGCAGGCAGATCTTGGGGCAGAATTAAATGTGTCATCAGCTTATAGTTGTTGCATTCCCACAAGTGTTCCAAGTCCAACCCCTCCTAAATTCTATTGGCTCTTATCTGGCATCAATTTAGTGTTAAACTTTAGTTGACCAGATTCTTGTGTATAGGCATAAATAAATCTTCTATGCTGCAAACTAACAATGGTCCTGATTCTTTGTGCCTGATATTCCCTTGCTCTCTCCTAATGAGTGTAATTTAGACAAGGGCTACTTATTTCTCAAATATCATAAAAAGCAAAACTTTTTGTTCCATCATTTTTTTTAAAGGAAGTAGATGATGCCAATATCAATACTTTTTTTAAAAAAAATGACACTCTTTGCAACATAAAGATTTTTACTCATCAGAATTTCTCATTCTTTTCCCCCAGTTGCCTTGTAAATTAAATAGGAGATCTGGGAGATCAATTTTTCCCCTATCAAGTTAAATTTTTACATTGTTCTCTTTAGGCCCAGATTCAACAGTTAGAGGAGAATCAAGTACCTTTCTAAAGAGCAACGCTGATCAATGCCTCTGCGTTTCTCCACATTGCTTAGCATTAATTTCCCTTTTAACTTGAATACATTTAAGCTGTAAGAATGAATGAGAGACACAACAAGCCAGTTGAGAAAATGCCCTTAGAATATCACAACATGCCAACTCGCCAACGCCAAAGTTAGACAAAGGTCTCTGTTAAAAAGCAAGGTAATGAAAAATGTCAATCTGTGTGTCACAACATTGCTACGCAACCCTCCCTGGTCTTTTGTACTTGTGTCCTGAGGTCAGACAGGATTATTTAAGTCAAGGGGGCTAGAGGGGGGGTTGTCAAAAACAAAATCTGCCATTCCTCAAACTCTCTGCAGATTTCTATTAAGTTGGAACGAGAAACCTATATTTATTTAGCTATTTGAATCTTGCAGAAGTTTCTAAATATATCTGTCTCTTTGCAATAGCATAGTGTAGCAAGTTATTTATTGCATGAACTTCCCTAATCTTCACCTATGAAACTTATGTACTATTACATTTCCCTTTTTAAGTGGTCCCAAATTAGCTGAAATTTCCTAGATATTGAACATTAAAGATTCCATTTTCAATAAAGAATCTTGATTATATGGAAGACATTTCAAAATGTTGATTTCTCTGGAACCGAGTTAAAATGAGTTCTTACCTATATCCCTTTTAAGTTTCCTCTTGGTGATTTTTTCCCTCTGGGTACTCTCCTACATCTACATGGGAACAATGTTTTCCATTTTTCATACAGAGTTCTAGGATGTGGTTCATTATTAATATTTTCAGTATCACTGCCTTGCAAAACTCTAGTTCCCTCATCTAACCCAGGGGTGGGCTTCTGGGGGTTCACAGGGGTTCAGGAGAACCCCTAGCTAAGATTCTGTGCAGTTCGGAGAACCCCGAAATCCCACTCCTGGCTGGCCCTGCCCACCTCACCCCTCCCAGGAGTCCTCACGTGGCCCATTTTGGATGCAGGCAAGTGCAGGGTGCATGCGGAGACTCATGGAGGGCCAACAATGTGCTCCTGGAAGTTCAGGAAAGCCGGAAATTGGCCCATTTGTTGCTTCCAGAGAGCCTCCAGAGCTGGGTAGGCTGTTTTTGCCCTCCCAGAGGCTCAAAGGAAGCCTCTGGAGCCTAGGGAGGGCAATCCCCTCTCCCTGCTATGGTGCATGAGGATGGGCAGAGAACCCTTTGCTAAAATATTTGAAGTCACCCCTGATCTAACCATCCATATGGCTACCACCCTCACAAAGAATGAGTGTGTATGCCTGTGTGTGAGAAAGAGAGAGAGAGGTGGGGGGGGGAGAATAATGCATGTTAGAAGTGCAAACTCCACTATTACCACCAGAGTCTTTTAGTCCGCCCAAATGACAACTCTATGGCTACCAAAAATGATTTAAATATTTTTTTTCTCCCTCATTCATTATGAGATGCAAAAATATTTGCAAGCTCACAGCTGTGTTTCAATGGCAATTGGTCAAAATGTGAAGGAGACTCTTCTGCAATGTAAGGAAGAAGATGGCCAATAACGCAGGTTTGTTTTCTAACGCCAATGAAAATCCTAAATTATTTCTCCATGGCATTATTGAAAGCTCCTGATGTGAAATGTTTTAAAGGGCTCTGAGAGGATTTTAACAAGCAAAGCATGATTGAGATATAAGCTGTTAGGTGGAATAATCACTTATTATTCTGTCATTAAATCGCCACTGTGGGCTCCAGTCAATTCCTGACCATATTATGAAGCTTCCGAATTGATGACACACATAAAACGCATCGCAATAATTTGAACTAGATAGTCTTATAACATTAAAATGTGACAAGGTTCTTTATAGAAAGAACAGTTGATATGCTAATGAATCCATTTTAAAGGTGCATATACTAGATGTAATCCTCACTTAATGACCAGCAACTATTCAAAGTTATGGAGCCGCTGTAGAATGGTACATACACCTGGTCCCCAAAGTTAGGGCTATTGCAGTGTCCTCACAGTGAAGTGATCAAAATTTGGGTGCTTGGCAACCTATCCACACTTATCACTGCAGACATGCTTCAATTCCTCCATCTGCCTGTCTTCCTCCACCTCTGCACAGCCCTCAGACTTTGATCAATTTGGAAGTAGAATGGACTTATGGAAAGCTACAAAATATCAATACTGAATGGAACCTGCAGAGGAGCTGGCAACCTGGCCACAAAGAAAACTGGGAAGCTTGGAAGTTGCTAAGTAGACTGTGCACAGGTATAAGATCAAGATATACCTTGATTCAATGGAGATGCTTGGTGACTTCTGCCTACTGTGAGCGTGGAGATCTGCAGACTTCCACACACATGTACACTTGCCCTCCTCCCCCCCAATGCCCTGCCCAATATACTCTTGAGGACCTTATGAACGTGCAACAGAATGCAATTGATATTGCACGTTTCTGGGCAAGCACTGCCTAAATTAGGATTTTAAATGTTATGGTCTTATGTTTGTACTTGGAATGCACATGTGCAAGATGGCGGTCGAATGCGAAAAGACGAGCTCCGTCGGCCGTTCCGCGTTCTAGGTTGGGCTTTCATCCTCCCCGGGGGCCTGGCAAGGTGAGAGTGACTGGACCCCTGGAGGAGGCTGGCCCAACCATAATGATGCAGGAACGGTCAGCGGGGTTGCCCGGACGGCCACGTAGGCAGCCCGGGCGGCGGGCAGGGATGACTTTTGTGCCTCCCCGTCACGCCTCGTACGAAGTTGGTACCGGAATTCCTGATTCGGCCTAGATTTATGACGGCCTGAGTCAGCAGTTGGCCGGCCCTATCCTCCTCCTCCTCACCTCGGTTCCCTGAGGTCCGATGGCTTGGTTTTGTGTCCCAGCGCCACCGGCGGTAACGCTGGTGGTGCTGGCAATGGTGTGACCTGACCAGGGGCTGGTATTTCCAATATTTCCAGCTTCGATTACCCTGGCTGGGGGTGGCGATTTGGGGATAATCAGGAGGATTGGTTCTAGCCACAACCGGACCTGTGGTTTAGATTTGGGTGTGGACAGCGATGGCGACGGTGGTGGTGGCCAAGACCAATGATGGCTGCGCTGCCTGGCGTTTCAGAGCTACCAACCTCGGGGATGGGACCTCAGGCCTGGAGGGCCCTGGCAATGGCCCCAGCGATGACAGCGGCCCCGAGGATGTTGTGGAAGGCTCGGTGGTCACGATGCCGTCCTGAGTGGCAAGAGCGGGGGTACGGCCTGGTGGTGACTGCTCCGGGGACGTGGACTCCGATGGCTGTGGCAGAAGTGGCCCCGACTGGATTGCTCCCTCCGAGGATGATGGAGATGGCGGTGGCCCAAATGTTTCACTGCCGGCAGCGTCGACGTCGGTGGAGGCCTGACCCTGCATCGTCGAGTTCGGTGAGGGGAGTATCTGGTCAGAGGGTAGAGATGGTCTCGATGACGAGGGCTCCGGTTTCGTTGGCTCCGGTGGTAGTGCCGGGGCCAGACTTATGCCGATCCTGTCCCCGCCGATACCGATGATGCCGGCATCGATGAGGACAGAGACTACAAGTACAATTATCAGATAGTGGGGCCCGGGTGAGCTGGCCCCAATTGTCTGGGCCTTCCCATCCCTATTTTTGATCTGGGACATCGAGACCACGACTGGCTGGTCGTCAGAGGACAGGACGGATTGTTTACAATTCAGCAGAGTTATGGGCCCTCAGGGGAAGCTCATGGTGACTTTGGGCCCATTGCTTCCTCTTAGACCAACTGAGCTTATAGGATTGTTGGAGAAAACAAGATGGAGGAGATAGCCCTAAAAATACCCCCTTGAGCTATTGATGAAAAGCAGAATAAATTAAATGGATAAATAACACAAGCTACCATGGAACCAAGCTGAATACTGTAACCACTGTCCTAGTAGAGTGTTTCCTCCTAGACACAGTTAGGCTTCTAACTCCCCCTTCAAGCAGTTATAGAATAAGAATATCATTGATTTATGATTGATTGGTTCAGAGAATTAGTTTCTCAGAGCAAACTATAGACATAGTTTAGAGAGTTCTGAATCCAAATTTAAGCAAGAAGTGAATTAAGGCATGATGATTTTCATTATCATCTAAAATATTCATAAATATATAGTTGATTTCTAGAAAACTGTCTTTATACCATCAAAGTTTAGATTATATGGGTTTTCTGAGAAAACTCCCAAAATCTAAACTGGGATTAATTTACATAAATGTGTGGTGAAGATTCATCTACATATTTTCATATTAAAAATGAATTATTCAATCCAGCACCATGGGGAATCCATCCTTTCTTTCTCTCACCATTTCTTTACCCCTCCATACACACCCCCTTTTTTTTTGGCAGTGCAACTTGCAAAAATATAGAAGATATCCTAACTCCATCAGAAACACCACATTTTGTCATGCTAAACAAGTCCATTCTAGACCCTTTCAAGTGGAAACAATGCTATGCCAATTATACGTAAGAAATGTGAAGGCAGAGTGCCTGGCTCTCCACTGACATTTTGAGGTTGCTATGGCAATTACTCATCTGTAATTCAAAGGAGAGAAACAGAATTCAGCATTTCTTCATGTATGAGAAATAAATGTGTTTTAAAATTGAGCTGACAAAATTTGGCACACCATTTTTTATGAAGCTGAAGCATGACTATTTTTTTGTAGACACACTTATATAGTTTATTACTCATTTACACAAGTGGGAAATGTGAGAGGTAATTATTAATATGCTATTAGGATCTCATCTATACCTGGCAAAATAATGAAATTCATTATTTGAAATTGACCTTAATTTATCTTGGGTAATCCGTTACCCATATATTCTGAAAGCCATAAGACCCATTCAAAGAATTCCATCAGATGCTCACTTTTCATGATTGTTGACTGAGAAGCACCCAGAGTTTCATATACAATGCGTGGTTCCCAATCCTTTATAAATGTTTTAAGTAAATTGAATAAATAAATACACGACTATTTGTATAGGCCTTTCTTTACAAAGTGCGTCCACCTCATCATCAAGAATCAAGCCTAGCTCAAGGAAAAAAATAACTTTTCAACAAAATGGTTCTTTTTCTGTTTGGTTTACTGGATCATAAGGAGCTGAGTTCTAATCTGTCATAAACACAAAAAGTAACTTGCTGATTGAAAAAAAAAGACTGTTGAATAGTTTGGCGAAGGGACAAAATGCAATTCAAACCTACTAAAAGAATATTTTGAATACTGAATATTTTCCTTTAAAAAAAAAATCACAATCGCATACAGATAAATAAAAATTCCTAATTTTGTTTCTGAATGGGGGACAACTAAAATTAGGAAACATTGGAGAAAAAAAAAACACACCCTGGCATTTAGAATCAAACTATTCTTAGATCTCCCTAAAATAGTTTTATTACCTTAACAGAGGCTGAGTCAAAGTGGATGGAAACAATCAGTGAATGGAAAAACAATGCTCCTCAAGGCAGTTTTAACTCTGGCTGCATATTAGGAACATCATTTATTTATTTATTTATTTATTTATTTGATTTATATACCGCCCCCTCTCCCCGAAGGGACTCGGGGCGGTGAACAGCCAATAAAAACACATATACAATATACAAAGTATGAGACAACATGATATATTAAAATTTAAAAACTGAAATCCAATATGGCTCTAATAAAATATAAACAAGTATTAAAAAGATTAAAACCCAATTAAAATTTAAAAACCCCTAGGCCAGTCCGGCCTGCCGAAATAAATGCGTTTTGAGCAACCGACGGAAGGCCATGAGATCGGGGGCGGCCCTTATCTCCGGGGGTAATTCGTTCCAGAGAGGGGGTGCTCCCAATGAGAAGGCCCGCACCCTCGGGGTCGCCAGCCGTCCAGCCGGCGGCACCCCGAGGAGGCCCACCCTATGGGAGCGTACCGGTCGGTGGGAAGCCGATGGTGGCAGGAGGCGGTCTCGCAAGTAACCTGGTCCCGAGCCATGGAGCGCTTTAAAGATAGTGACCAAGACCTTGAAGCGCACCCGGAGGGCCACCGGGAGCCAATGCAGCCCGCGTAGAAGTGGCATAACATGGGAGCCCCTAGGTGCCCCCATTACCACCCTCGCGGCTGCATTCTGCACCAACTGGAGCCTCCGGATGCTCTTCAAGGGCAGCCCCATGTAGAGAGCATTGGCATAGTCTAGGCGGGAGATCACCAGGGCGGAAGTGACCGTGCGAAGCGCATCCCGATCCATGCCACATAAACCATGATGCCCTTATGGATGTTCAAATCAGAAACTGTGGCATCTAAGCTGTAAGAAAGTTGATGGGAAGTGAATATGTGAATCACTCATGGAAGAGATATGATGATACATTGCTTCTTCCCGAAAAAGATTTTTTGTTTGTTTCCAAAGTGACAACGGCCTAACAGTTGGGGCAGATTTTATTAACCTTTTGTAAGAATTAAATGATGTATCTCAGGTGATCCTGGCATGTTCGGCAGGAGGCGGTCCCGTAGATATGGGGTATCTACGGGACCGCCTCCTGTCACCATCGGCCTCCCGCCAGCCAATACGCTCCCATAGAGTGGGTCTCCTCGGGGTGCCGCCGGCTGGATGGCTGGCGACCCCGAGGGTGCAGGCCTTCTCGTTGTGGGCACCCTCCCTCTGGAACGAATTACCCCCAGAGATGAGGACCATCCCTGATCTCCTGACCTTCCAGCGGGCGGTGAAAACTCATCTATTTCGCCAAGCCGGTCTGGCCTAGGGTTCTTTTAGGGTTTTTAATCTGGTTCTATCTGGTTTTTAGTCTTTTTAATTCCTTTTTATATGTTTTTACCTTTCAGCCATTATATTTGATCTTTTAATTGATTTTAATTTTGTATTATTGTTGCATTTTTATCGGCTGTACACCGCCCTGAGTCCTGTCAGGGAAAGAGGGCGGTATATAAATTTAATTAAATAAATAAATACTCTAAGTCTGCCCTCTGAAAAGTAACTTGTTTGAGATGTCAATGATCCATGCAGATCCTGTGTCAATTATTTAAAAGAACTCTTTAGATTGCAGAAAGGATTACTGGGCAATCAGCAAACAGAAGGACTTGCTTTAGACCAGGGGTCTCCAACATTGGCCACTTTAAGACTTGCGGACTTCAACTCCCATAATTCCTCAGTCTGAATTCCACAAGTCTTAGTGGCCAAAGTTGGAGACCCTTGCTTTAGACAGAGGGACTCTCAGATTTATTTAAGGTGGTAGGTGTTCTGACCAAGGTGGTAGGTGTTCTGACCAAGGTGGTAGGTGTTCTGACCAAGGCTTCCAAGACCAAGAGCACACACTTATTTTAAAAACAAGTCTTGGTTTATTGCAATACTGGGAATTATTTTCATTCCCAGCCATTAATGAATCTCAAACAGTCCCTTAAGATAAGCACCCACCTTTCTTTCCTGTGAAGTGCTGCCAATAATAGAAGTGTCAAATGAACTAGAACAAAAACCAACTAAAGTACAAAGAGTTTCAAGAATGAATTTGAACCGAATGGATGACTTTGCTTCCTGCAAAGGTTTCATCATCTTTGCCTGTCCTTTATATCTTATGGGAGGGGCAATCACCTCCCAGCCTTTCTTCTGAGTTGCCCCTTTTGTTTCAGCTGCTTTCACCTTCCAGCAGCTTTGTGCAGATGCACACTGGGAACAGGCTTCCCTGGATCCTCTGTTTCGCTGCTGCCAGACTCCGAAGGCTCCAGAGGCAGCACCCCACTCCCAGATGGTCCTGGCCCCATCTCTGCATCAGATGCATAGTCCTGAACTGATCCCCTTTCTTCCCCACTGTTTGATTCCGTTGCCATCTGCAAAGGCTGCTGGTGAACCACAACAGTAGGGTAAGTTCCCAAGAATGGACAGAGAAATAAGGCAGGAAATCTTCCCCCATGAGTATAGGAAGAATAGGGGAGGTTCTTTACAAACAACCATTTGAGACATTTAGTAAGACTTTTTTTCCCTCATCAGGCAGTCTGTTAAGAGCAGGAGTATCAAACTGGCAGCCTGTGGGCTGCATGCATCATGTGCAAGCCACACTTATCCCAGCTGGGAAGGGAAAAATGTTGTGATACATCACGTGATGGCAACGTGATGCCATGAGTTTGACACCCATGGTTAAGAGGGAAGAGAGATAAGAAAATATTTCTTTTTATCTCTAACCATTACTGTCACTGATTTTGAAAACTATAATTGAAAAATTATTGTTGAGTTTTATCATAAAATTATTATTATTGTTATTGTTATACTTTTATTCATTAAACATGATATATGCCTATACATCTACATTAGTATTAGTATTAGTATTGTTGTTTTGTTGTTGTTGTTATTGATATTATTATTATTCCCCTAAAAGAGTCAACATTATTTCCATTTGTTGTGTTTAAAAAGGACTGAGCTACTTTTAGCCATTAACAAGCTAGATGCTAGGTAAGCTAAAGCCAAGCTTGCCTATGAAAAAAAAAAAAAAACTTTCTCAATGCTGAACTGAGATTGATTTAAAAATGCAAACAAACAGATGTTGCAATTAATTGCCAAAAATAACTAGGACTCTTTAAATAACAAAATGGCTTCAATTAGCAATAGCAATAGCACTTAGATTTATATACCACTTTACAGTGCTTTACAGCCTTCTCTAAGTGGACTACAGAGTCAGCATACTGCGCCCAACAATTTGGGTCTTTATTTTACCCACCTTGGAAGGATGGAAGGCTGAATCAACCTTGAGCCTGGTGACATTTGAACTGCCAAATTGCAGTCAGTCAGCAGAAGTAGCCTGCAGTACTGCACTCTAACCACTGTGCCACCAGACTCATTAACAGAAATTTGGTATGAGAACACAGAAAGCTAGTTCCAGGAAATTTTTATTTGCAATTCCATATATAAAGGTAATACATTCTTCTAAATCCATCGGGTTCATAGCTGACTCAGGCAGAATAAAAACAGCTCAGGAGGAATGGTTTCCTTCCCTTCCTAAAATATGTAAATATCACAATTTTTATCACCAGAATCCCATAATCACTCCACACTGTAAGATAAGAATCAGAAATGACCCATATGTTATTTTTTTTAAAAAGGAATATAAAAACCGGGTGCAAAAAATATTTATGTAAATTTCTGGTTTGCAGGCATTTCAATGAAACCTTAATTCTAATCAAATCAGATCAAATGCAGTTATTAGGATGGCACTTTTTTAGAGATTTTCATTAGAAGACAATTGTTCTTTCCAACCCTTGAGATGATGCCTGGTATGCTGGGCCTGCTGGCGGTTTCTGTATCTCATAAGACCAGCAAAAAAGAGCTTGCTTAACACAATGGCAATTATATTTTCCTATTTTATTGTTTATATTATAAACTATAAGCATCCCTTCAATCCCGAAATCTCTTACAAAATGGTATCACAGAATAAAACAAATCACAAAACAAAGCAAATTCAGCAAAATAAATAAATAAAATGTTTAAACACACACACACAGACATAAACACACACACAGCTGAATAGGTGAGAGGGGGTTGTGATATGTGCAAGAGAGAAGCATATGCATATAGGAAAATTGATTAATTTTATGAATAGGCATCTTACTTTACAGGGAATTCATTTTGATTCATTGTTATTAATCTAATTATTACTATTATTATCATCCTGATTCTTGCTTGAATTTGGCTTCTAGGTGAAGTGTGAATGCATTGATATAAGTCTACATGTACACTTATTATATGCTCAGACTGATTAGTTGGCAAATATTTACATAATTGACTGCAGCTGGAATTGGCAACTTAATTAAAATGTGGGGACCCTGGCCATTACACATTAATTTGATTTGTGTGTATAATTTGTTTTCTATTTTAATATGCTGGATAAGGAGAGGTTTTTATTCAGGGCCATCTTCCATTCAGGTATAGATACTGGTTTTTTAACTCTGATCATCAACTCTGGTGTTGCTTCGGGCAGATCGTCTAAGGAACCAAAGAACACACAACATGCTCAATCTTGTGCAATATGTTTAGTATTAGAAATGAAAGTCGTCTGCATCTATAGAATTCTACAAATATTCTCTGGGTAGTGCTAAATGGGTGATAGCGATCAAATGCAGCCATACTGCCCTTCTTATGGGACCTCACGGTCATGAGAAACAGAAGAGTATACAAAACACCCTCAACAGTAAAGGAACAAGACTTCAAGAAATACACTGTAGACTAGCCCATGGGAGAGAAGCTCTGCAGATCCTTTGAAAGATACTCAAATACCATGAATTGTCTGTACCTACAAGATCAGAATGGTGCAAGCCATGGTAGTCTCTCTATACCAGGAGTGTCAAACTCAATTTTATTGAGGGCTGCATCAGGGTTGTGTTTGACCTCAGGGGCTGGGGTGGGTGTGGCCAGGGTGGGTGTTGCCAGGTCGACATCACTCGTGTCAAGTGCTCTGCCAATGAAAACGGACTCCCGAGCTCCGTTTTTGGCTTCAATGGCTTCCTGCAACCGTCTGCCAGCAAAAACGGAGCTTGAGAAGGATGCACGTGGCTCTCGTGAGCTCCATTTTCACTGGCAGAGTCACCACAGGTGGTCCTTTGCTGTTTCCAGGGTGGCCCTGAGGGCCAGATCTAAGCACCCCATGGCTGGATCCGGCCCACGGACCTTCAGTTTGACACCCCTGCTCTACACTCATTTAATTCAAAATTGGACTTTAAAGAAGCAGGATAGGAAGAGTATCGAGATTTAAATTTTGGTGTCCAAAAAGGGAATAGACAGTAACAAAAAAACAAACAAACAAACAAACAGATCATTGAAAAATCAACCTTGAATTCTCACTTGAAGAAGTAAACTTATACACATAATCCACTATCCACTTGAGAATTCCCTGACTGGGCTTCAATTATCCTCCTTCAGACATATTATGTGAAAATCCAACATTCTCAAGAAGACTGTAATGCTGGGAAAAATGGAAGGAAAGAGGAGTACCAACAGCAAAGCCCATTAATTTTACCAACTATTCCTTCACAGTGGGTAGTATATTCCCTCCCCTCCATTCTGTGCATATAATAATCCTGCTGTAATAATAATGTATTGAAGTAATCTTCCCTGGCTTTTTTCTGTGAATCCATTAGTCCCAAAAGGAGAAAAAAATCAAGCTTCAATTGAATATTGATGTCTGTATCAAATAATTCAGTATGGATCTGAATCCATTTTTTTTAGCTTTGTTACATGTCCACCGAGCATGATAAAATGTCCCTTCATGTTGTTCATGTTTCCAACATATGTTTGAAGCACCTTTAAAAATTATAGAGAATTTTTATGGCATTATGTACCAGTGATACATAATTTTATAAAAATTATCTTTGAGATCATACCAGAATGTAAATTTCAATCCTTTAAACTGCATATTTTCCAGCTGTACATTATAGCCAAAATTCTTATCTCACATTATCATACATTCTTTAATCTTTTCTTCCTCTGCTTTAAATTTCAACAAAAGTTTATACTTGTGGTAATTACATATTCATCACCAGTACACAATTTCAAATTCTGCCTTGATTTCTTTCACAATGTAACTTTTTCTTTGCTTCATACCATAAGCTGATGCACTATAAAAGAGTTAAAGGATCAATTAAAGGACAGATCATCTTGGAGAAAAATCTCTCTATGTAATATTCTAAGTGTTAATATCAATTTGAGAATACATTTATAAAGCAAGACAGTACTCTGTCTTTCATTGGGCCATAGCTTTGTCCTAAAAGAATTCCCATATTTCAAGAGAGTAGTTGCTGTATTTGCAAAGAGTATATAGTTTATCAATACTTTAAAAATAGAATGCAAAGCTGCAATAAAACTTATGTACCATTTTATTTTCTGCAGCATTTGTACCCCCAAGAGAGCTAAATTTCTACTGATTTGTGTGCTTTTACGCACTGTAAACATGCCTGCCTGTAAAAAGCACCTGCTTTGTGCACCTGTGAATATCAATGGCCTTACCTTCTGCAATTTTTAATGCACATTTTTAAGTAAGTGAAGAAGTCCAGGTGCCAGGATACAACTGCTTCCAATACTTCTTTCATTGGACCTATAAAATCAGTATCTTAGAGTTTGCAGTATCTGCAAAAACTCTTAACCTTTAATGGAATTCATGGGAGCAAACATGATAGCTGAGAAAGACTGAAAATTGATGATCTGAGGGTTTTAGAGAGGCAGATAAATGAGCATTATTATTTATGGTTGACATTTTGACATTATTAATTTCTTTTCTAGCTTGCCTATTTTTCTATCTCAAGCTATTGAATTGACTGCATATGCTACTTAGATTAAAAGCTGAACCTAGTTATTTGCAACCCAGTTCCAAAGTCCTGATGATGTCATTTGGATAGGTGTAGCAAGTATATTGTGTAATCTCATACAAATCTACTCAGAAGTAAGTCTTATTGCTTTTATTAAATTTTACTTTAAAATACGTGCAATCACCTTCTGCAAAAGTTTAAATATCTGGCTCTGCCAGTGGGCTTGGGCCCCAAAAAGAGAGACTTCACATTGGAGGTGGTTCACAGATTAATAACAGATCCCACTCCCCCCTCTCATATCCTTCTCCCCCGCTCCCCATATTTTAGCTAGGGCTATGTATTGTATTTTGTATTTTTATAATACTTTATTTATATACTTTTGTCTTTTTAATATTGTAAACCACGTAGAGTTACCCTGTGGTAAGATGGGTGGCCAATGAATTTAATCTATCTATCTATCTATCTATCTATCTATCTATCTATCTATCTATCTATCTATCTATCTATCTATCTATCTATCTATCTAATATATAAAAATATAAAATAAATAAAACAATTGGGGGCAGGAACAATATTTTATTTTGATGTACAAGTGTCAATCAGTACATTTGATAGATTTTAGTGGTGTTAGGCTGATTATTTTTGCTCAGAAAAATGTTAACCTCGTGATGTTAATGTCCAAAGTCACTTGATGAATTAAAGTTATGTTTTTGTAAGGCACAGACAAGATTCTGGTAGACAGTTCATTAAAGAGTTGAAGTCAAAAAAAGATAAAGAATCAAGGAAGAGAGTACAGAAATCAATGAGAAAGAGAATGCCAATGAAAGAACAAGAAGTTGTATAAATATTGTACATGAAATTGACTTATCCAAAGAGTTTAAAATATTTTCCATTCTAACTGGGCCACTTTGGAAGAGTTTTGCAACAGGGTATTCTTCATATACTGAACTAGATTCAGTTCCACAGATTGAAACTACCTAGAGTTTACTTTCTACAATTCCGTTCCAGACAGCCTTGTATTAGTTCCAGGCCAAGTTAATTAGACTTCCTGAAATCAATAGATGAGAAACTGTTAAAAAGTTGCCTCATTAACTTCAATGGAACCCAACTGCTGCTCGCTTAGTTTGGATCAAACCTATAACATTTGAAAGATAATGAGTATGTGGCATGAATATTCATCTCCATGTTGATTCACATAAAACTATTTTAAGACTGAAGATGAACTCTTCACTTTATTCAAAGTAATTGCTACAAAATATCCTTTGGATATTCTTTAGCATTTTCCATCACCTTTGAAAGATATATATCAAGCAAAAATAAATACATTCCATGCATTATCAGGATTTTTTTTAATTTTTTTTTTTTGCAAATATAAAAATGAGCCAAATGCTTCAGGTTGCTTTAGTTTGGCATACAAAAATCTTGTTCTATGTTCAAATGTCAAATCCAAATCTTGGGTCATAGATTGCAGAATATCATTGTAGAACATTAGCACACTGTACTGCCTATATCAGCCTAAAAAATAAATATCAGTTGTAAATTAAAAGTTATGTGCATGCCATCATTGATAAATATTTTAATCTCAATGTTCATATGATTTAATTGGCTATTTTATTTAATCAAATCTGCCTATTCTTCAGAATTTAAAGAATTATGAATATAGTGAGCAGCTGAAAGTGAAAAATGAAAGGCTGTAAAAGTTGCAATTTTTGAGATGTGTTATATTGATAAGATTGAATTAATATAATGCTAGATATTTTAAAGGATGGTTATATAGTATGTACTCTATGTAGCTTTTCTAACAGGAGAAAATTTGCCTAAAAAGATGCAATGTTAGGAAATGTTAGGATGTAGAGCCCGATATCATGCCTACAAAACATTACTATACAAATTTGATAGCTAGCTATAGCTATCAGATAGATAGATAGATAGATAGATAGATAGATAGATAGATAGATAGATAGATAGATAGATAGATAGATAGATAGATAGATAGATAGATAGATAGATAGATACAGAGAGATAGAGACTGAAAGACAGAAAGAGATATAGATTGATAGATAGAATAGGCAGTTAAAAAAAACAGTAATACAAAATATGAGATTTTATTTGATTTCACTTTCAAAAAAGGACAGACACCAACCATTAGTTTGAATGTATGTATCAGTCAGTATAACACTATCTTCTTTAAAGATGATTTTAATTTAGAAAATCCAGTTCATGAATAAATAGAAGCTAATTAAGAATACTGGAATATTCTTATATGCAATTTATTTATTTATTTGATTTGTCAATTGCTCACCAGGTAATAGATATAAATATATATGTAGTTATGAAATGGGTACATATAAGAAAAATAAAAGAAACAATAGGACAGAGACGGTAGGCATGTTGGTGTGCTTATGCACGCCCCCTACAGACCTCTTAGGAAAGGGGTGAGGTCAATAGTAGACAGTCTAAGGTTAAAGTTTTTGGGGTTTGGGGAAGAAACCACAGTCAGGTAGAGTATTCCAGACATTGACCACTCTGTTGCTGAAGCTGTATTTCCTGCAATCAAGTTTGGTGAGGTTAAACTTGAGTTTGAATCTATTGTTTGCTCTTGTGTTGTTATGGTTGAAGCTGAAGTATTCATTGACAGGTAAGTCATTGCAATGTATGATTTTATATACCATACTTAGATCAGACCGAAGACAGCATAATTCAAGGTTTTCTAGATCTAGAATTTCAAGTCTGGTGGCATAAGGTATTCTACAACAAGTAGAGGAGTGGAGAACTCTTCTTGTGAAATATTTCTGGACTTTCTCAACTGTGCTAATATCAGATACATAATGTGGGTTCCAGACTGATGAGCTGTATTCAAGAATTGGTCTAGCAAATGTTTTGTATGCTCTAGTTATTAGTGTAATATTACCAGAGAAAAAGCTACGTAAGATTAAGTTAACAACTCTTAATGCCTTTTTGGCTATGTAGTTACAGTGGGCTCTAGCACTTAGATCATTAGAGATGAGTATTCCAAGATCCTTTACAGAGCTTGGACCATCAACAAGGTCTTGACTATTCAGCTTGTATTTTATTTTCTCATTTTTTTTGCCAATATGTAAGGCAGAGCATTTATTTGTTGAGATTTGAAGTTGCCATTTATTTGACCATTCTGATACATAGTCAAGATCTTTTTGAAGGGTAGCAATATTGTCTGTGGTATTGAAGAGCTTTACATCATCAGTGAAGAGAACACAGTTGCTCTTAATATAATCACAGAGGTCATTTATGTAGAGTATGAAGAGAGTTGGTCCTAGAACACTGCCTTGGGGTTCACCACTATTGACAAGTATAGAATTTGATAGGAGACTCCCAATTTTGACCATTTGTTGTCTGTTTGACAGGAATGCTTCTATCCAGTTATGCAGTTGTCCAGAGATACCATAAGATTTTAGTTTTAGGAGTAGTTTGTCGTGTACCACTGAATCAAAGGCTTTACAGAAGTCTATGTAGATTGCCTCTATTGTTTTGCCCTGATTGAGTTGTTTTTGCAGTATAAGAGTTGCAAATTACAGGATAGTTTTTTTCTGAAACCAAATTGTTTATTAGAGAGTAGGTTGTTTGTCTCCAAGTGGAGGATAATGGATTGGTTAATAACTGATTTCATGACTTTACAGGTGACACAGCATAAGGAGATTGGTCTGTAATTTTCAACTAGGCTCGGGTTTCCCTTTTTGAAGATAGGGATGACCGTGGCTTGTGACCATAGATTAGGCAAGGAGCTGGTCCTGAAAGATTTTTAAAAGATTATGCTTAGAGGTTCTGCTATGGCAGTGGACAGCTTTTTTAAGAAGTAGGCACATATTCCGTCCGGTCCAATAGATAAAGATGGTTTTACATTGCGTGGTGCTTTTTCAACAGTAAAATCAATATGTATTAGATCATTGTAGTTTTCTGTGGTTTGGCTAGGAAATACTGGGCATGATCCATTGCTGTTTACAAATACTGAGCCAAAGAATGTGTTAAAGAGGTTGGCTTTAATGGTGTCATCGTTGCAGTCTTTATATTAGGTCCTATCAGGGGTGGGATGGACCTTGAGTCTTTTAGTTTGTTGTTTACAACATTATAAAAAGCATGGGTGGAATTGGTGCATAGAAGGTTTTCCTCTTGTTTAATGTGATAATTAGTGCTTTCAGTCTTTATCTGGTGGCATAAATTTTTGTATCAGCTTTTGAAGTTGGCAAAGTGACCAGATTTGTTTTTCCGCCAGAGCAATCTCTTTTTGGATTGAAGTTTCCTTATTGTTATGGGTAATCTGGTTTTTTTTTGTTTTTTTTTTGGGGGGGGGGAGTTGTTAATGGTACATATAGTTTGATGTCACTTTTTTGACTTCAAGTAAAAATATGTTGTAATGGTCTTCAACAATATTGCAACCAGTGAATAGAAATTGCCAATCAAGGGATGAGAGATCATTGTCTATAAGATCATAGTTGCCTGCCTTTCTTTCTTTCTTTCTTTCTTTCTTTCTTTCTTTCTTTCTTTCTTTCTTTCTTTCTTTCTTTCTTTCTTTCTTTCTTTCTTTCTAGTGTTCTAGTGTTTTTATAAGAGATACTGTGTAATATTATAGTAAGGCAGTCATATATTAGAAAGCCGACTAATTAAAAAAATAAATACCGAACTGCTGAAACACACTACAGTACCATCTATCATTACTGAAATTCTGAAGAAATTATAAATAAATTAAGAGATGAGTGAGGCTTGCCATTCATAATTGCCAAATTCAAGGAATTAAGAACAATACAGGTTTCAGTAAGGGTTGGTTTTTTTTTTTCATTCTAATCAGGGTAAATATAAAATATGGAAAATTGTAATACAAATTTCTCAGCCTAAACAATAGTAAAGTAATTAAATTAGAATCTATTTGCTACCATTTTCCCCAAATTGCTCTACACCTGGACTGTCTTTTTTGAGATTCACATTCCTCTGATTATCAATAGCTTTCCCACAATAGCTCAAAACAGGGAGGGATCCAAAGGCAATATGAGACTAAGTGTTCAATAAATTATACAATTATTACTATTCCTTTCAAAGATGATTCTGGAGACCCAGAATCTTTCACAGCAAAGTTTTATGGGATGGAGGGTAAGGGGTGCAGACAAAAGAAAATTCCTTCTAAATGCACATAGGATCACTTGGCTGAACAAACTGAACAAACATTTAAATATACACTGTAGCAATGCTAGACAAGGTTATAATACTGAGATTGTGGAGTACGCCTTTGAAACATTCCTGTCTAACTGGAGGCCTCATTATGCAAGTTCAATTATGTCAGTTCACTGTTTCAGGGGACAAGGTCACTTATTTTAATGGATGTTTATGGATTGCAAAGGCAGTTTGCTGTTGATATGGATAAATATGCAGCACAATTGCTTTAAATGAAATAAAACATACATCTTGAGAGCAGCAATTATAGAAATCAGTTAAGTATATAATTCCAGGTGCATGTGCGTGTTTTTTTAGAAATCTTTATATGCAGAGTGAAAATATCAATTAAGAAATGTCAAATGTTTTGTGATTTTGTTTTTATTTTTTAAAAAATGGGTGTATTATTGAAATCATTCATCATCTCCATCAATGGTAGGATTCAAATTTTTTTACTACCGGTTCTTTGGGCATGGCTTGGTGGGTGTGGCAGGGGAAGGATACTGGAAAATCTCCAGCCAGAGTTGGTATTTGCCGGTTCTCCAAACTAGTCAAAACTTCCGCTACTGGTTCTCCAGAACTGGTCAGATCCTGTTGAATACTGCCTCTGATCTCCATCATGTCTGGTAAGACAACACTGTAGCCAATGAAATGAAGAGGAGGAGGAGGAGAGGAGGAGGAGGAGGAGGAGGAGGAGAAGGAGAAGAAGAAGAAGAAGAAGAAGAAGAAGAAGAAGAAGAAGAAGAAGAAGAAGAAGAGAAGAAGAAGAAGAAAGAAGAAGAAGAAGAAGAAGAAGAAGAAGAAGAAGAAGAAGAAGAAGAAGAAGAAGAAGAAGAAGAAGAAGAAGAAGAAGAAGAAGAAGAAGAAGAAGAAGAAGAAGAAGAAGTTGTTTTTCCTCATATATGTAACCTGCCCCAAAAATATTATTATTCCAAAACCACAATTCTGTGCGGTGGATTGGACTGAGAGAGTGTGACTGGCTTGCTGGCTTGCTCTTTGCTCACAGGCTGAGTAGCCACTGTGTCCATTGGGAAATTCCTTCCTAACAGGACTGTGGACATGTACCTTAAACAGTCTCTAGCATGTTTCCGGGCAAGTCTGGTATTTTTTTTTTTTTTTGCCATGGAGCAATTTAGTTACTTGCTCTGTCAGGGCTTGCTTGCTGAGTGCTAGAATAGTACAGCACATTCTTGTACAGAAGTAATAATCTCATTACGACTTAAATTATGCTTCATGTACACACAAATAGATGCCAACTTTCCATCCCTTAGCATATGCCTTAAAAACAAGAATATCATTTTCTCAATCTGTATAACCCAATAGGACATAATCACAAAAGGTAATTTTCAGTTGTGATTGATGATCTCTCTTTTGCTGTAGTTATCAGCCTTGTATTTTTAGAAAGCCTTCAATATTTTCCTTTAGGAATGGCTTTTAATTCTAATTCTCAGAAGCTTCCTTCATGTTGTATACTGACATTTTTGGCTTAAATGAGAAGAAGATGTTCCAAATGTCAAAGTGATAACTGGTAAAAGTTTTCCAGGTCCCTTTCTATGGGTTGTTGTCCTGAAAATACATAATTTTTAACCATCTTGCAGGACTAAATAGATGTGATGTTTGCAGCCACTAGGGAACTGAGGGGTGCTGTTGGGTTTTGTAAAGTTCCTAATTTTATTATTTGTATCTCTGCCAGAGTTCATCTAAAGTTGTTTTTGTTTATAATTGGACGGCTGTCTAAACATGAATGTTGGAGCTGTTTTTTGCCCAGCTGAAATCACTTTGCTCAGCAGAGTACAGGAAATTTTGCACTGCAGAAAACAGGAGGATAAAACTGATAACATGATAGATGGAAGGAAAGTAGTGTACTCGACAAGAGTATTTAGAAGTGTGAAGACATGAAGAAGATCGTTACAAAAAGCTGGAAGCAGAAGGAAAGGGAAGATCCAGAGGTCACACAGAGGCACATATGTGGAAGCACATACGTGGAGGCCCAAATGTGGAGAAGAAAGGAGGAATGGAAGGTGGAGAAGAATGGGAAGGATGACAAGGAAATAATAAAATTGATCAGGAGCTGAGACTCATAATGGAGAACAGTGGAGGGATTCAATTTTTTTTACTACCGGTTCTGTGGGCATGTCTTAATGGGCATGGCAGGGGAAGGATACTGTAAAATTTCCAGTATTTGCGGGTTCTCCAAACTACTCAAAATTTCTGCTACCAGCTACTCTCCAAAACTTGTCAGAACCTGCTGAATACCACCTCTGATGCAGAGCCAACTCTAGTGACTTATGTCTCTGCAGGGAACAAAGGCTGACAGTTCTCTCTTGTCAATGCAAGTATAGGAGATACCACTAAGGTACAGCTTGAGGCAATCAGATTGCAAAACAGTACAGGACACTATTGTTACCCCACAGTAGTCCTTCCAGGAGATTAACATAACCACCAAAGGATCTGTTGACAATTTTGTCAGAAACAGGACCAATTCAAAGGGATCCCTGCTTCCAAGGCCAAGTTGATCTTCCCGGTTTTTGAAAACTGATGTTACCCAGGGTGGTGTCATTTTACTGCAATGCTTATTACTGTTTACTTTTTGATGTGAGATATTTATATTGTACCTTTTAAACTTTGCATGTTGTCCTTTTATCGCTGTATAAACTGTCAGGTATCCTGTGATTTTTATCACTTTGTCATTGTATAAATGAAAATCAATCAATCAATAACAGCACTCTATAACAGGGGTCGCCAACCTTTTGGACTTCAAGGACCACCAAACTAATGATTTTAAATCCTGCGGACCACTAGTATGAATTTTGACTGACAATGGTTGCAGGAAAAAAAGTCTGCAGGAAAATTCCCCACCCCATTTTCCTACTGATCAATCATCCTTTATTTGGGATCACAGGATACCCTTTCCAGCTCTGTTCTCAGGGAGGGAGGGAGGGAGAGAGAGAGAGAGAGGGAGGGAGGGAGGGAGAGAGAGAGAGAGAGAGAGACTTTTGGCTTCATGCAAGAGAAGCAGCAGAAGTCTTTCTTTCTTCCCCCCAAACTCCACCAGAAATGAGTCTTTTCTGGCCAGCCTCTTGGAGCAAGATGCTTTGCAGGATCCCAAAGACTCCTTTCTGGTGGACTTTAAGGTAGAGAAAGAAAGACTTTTGCCGGTTTCCTTGTGTGCAGCCAAAAGCAGAAGAAGAAAGAAGCAAAAAGAAGCAGCCCAGTGGCCAGGCCAGGCATGTGGGGCAAGTTTCCCCCTCCACTCTTTCACCCCTCCCCTCACTACCTCTTGTTATTCGCAATGCAAGTGATGCAAGCCTTGTGTTCCTGTAGGTGATGTGGGCGGCACAGACTTGTGTTCCCAAGCAGCCTGGATTAATTGCTTTTGGGGGAGTGCTTTTGGGGTGACATTTTTCTGCAGACCACCAAAATTTTCTCACAAACCACCAGTGGTCCCCAGCCCACTGGTTGGCGACCACTGCTCTATAACATTTAAAATACAGTTCAAATGCAAACAAAAGAAATGGCTGCTCATTTCATTTAAATGTTTTTAAGCTATTATTTGGAATTAACAGCTACCTCTACATAATAATTCTTATGTCCTTATTTTCTAGCCAATGCCATGTTACATTATTTGGCAGTATTATTTATTGGCATTTATTTTTCTTGGCATAACAGGGTATGAAGCGTATGGCATTTCACTTTGTATATTTCTCATTAGGGATTACTGAATATCCGAGTTTAAAAAAAATCCTCAAAGGTTGCAAGAGTGTTAAAGTATTATTAGCTTTTTTCCAGTTCCATCACTTAACATTACCACTTGGGGGAGTGGGTGGAATAATGGCACATCAGGGTTTATTTGGGATTCATTTTCCTATTTGGATAGGTTGTGAAAAATCGGTGTTCATTTTTTGTATGAATTATACTAAAATATTGATTGCCACTTGTACATCTATCACCTATGTGGCACTTAAGGATTTCCAGCCCATAAAAAATGTCTAGTCTGAGAAAGGGGTGGTACGAGAAGAAGTAATGGTAACTAAAAAGCCAAATTTATTTTAAAGTCTTTTTCAAACATTGATGTAATTCTCTGTGATTCACTCCCATTGGTAGTTTAGCAACAAGAGGAAGGCAGGAATAAACAATAGGAAAATATGGATTTTAAGCTTCTGTTAAGCCTCTTAAGGAAGAGGCTAACAAACTGTGGTCTGCATGTTTTTTATATTAAAAGCCTGGTTCCAGACTTGATAATGAAGATTGAACTTTCACAAAATACTGCTGGAATCACTGACTGCTTAGCTTTCTTCTCCTGAATGAAATGTGGGTTATAAATCAGTTCAATCAACAAACATGCAGGTACGCAGGACTATGAAATGTTTAGTAAACACATTCTGCTAATATTTGATCCAATAAGAACGATAACCACAATACATTTTCAAGCACGATTCATAAATATTAATGACAAGGTACATGAACATAGCCTGATTTGCAGCAGCTGAAAGTTCTTTCAGAGAGTTTTTGTCGAATCACCCACTAAGTTAACTAAGTTAACTTAATTCATTAAATTAACTAAAACTCTTGGGAAACACTTAAGCTAGAAATTAAAGAAATAACAGAAATAACACTACATGAAATGTTGACTAGCGCAATGTAATTAATACCTCTCTTTTCAACATTACTTTTGGTATGTTCTTATCCTCATTATATATTCTTTTGTTCATTTGATTGTATTTCTACTTTGAAAATAAATTGATATGGTTGCTTTTATGTGATAAACATATGAAAACAATTTTTCTCTGTAATATCCTTTTGTGGAAGAGTTTCAATAAATCCTAGTAATATCCTGGCAGTACTAACAACATTTCCAGTAATAAGAGCTATTTTTTTTTAAAAAGGAGCAAGCTAATCTAATTGTTACTAGAAATGTTCATATATGATCCCTCGGTGGCTCTTTTGCTCAATAGCTGCACAAAATATGAACAGGAGATGGACATGCAAGTAAGATTTGCAGTAGAGAGATGCTGGGGAGTGCAGATCGGCTATTGCATTGTAGATTGTCCACTGTGTGTTCATAGCAGTGGTAGGATTTATCCAGTTCTCACCAGTTTGGGAGAACCAGTTGTTAACTTTCTGAGCAGTTTGGTGAACTGTTGTTGGAAGAAATCATTAGGGCAAAGAACTGGTTGTTAAATTATTTGAATCCCACAGACACAATACTCACCTCTCTTACATGTTGGCCTGATTTGTTATGGGAACCACATATAATGATGTCCGTCATAACATGATCAGGAAAAAAAAATATTAAGAGAGATCATTGAACTAAATAAAAATCAGATAAATATGCCTAGCAGCAAATTGGTAACTTGAAAAAAAGTCCTGTGCATACATTGGTTTTGGAATATTCATGAATTACTTACATAATTTTGCAATGTTCCAATCTAGCAAAGAAGATGAACATTGAGAAGCTATTTCATATCAACCCTATAACATTTAATAATCATAATGAAAAACTAATGCTGGACTGCAAGGCTGTTTTGAAGCCTATCTAATTTTAATAGACCTTTTGTACTCTGGCATGCACTTAGTGTGAGTACTTTCTGACAGCTCTTCAGGAAAATTATTATTTTAACTCCTGGCCTTTAAATTTCTGTAGATCATTTATATATGTATTTAATACTTCTATTTGTGTTATAACATTGAGAAAACAATTCATTGACCTCAGTGCTACAATGAACATATGAAGCTACCTGATGGTTCAGGAAAGGATTTTTAAAAATACAGCTAAAATATTGTATATATCTACCTTGTTGACATGCTAAAACACCTAAATTAGACTGTAGAAATGTATTTATATTATGCTTGTCCTTTTTTATAGATGAGGAAGACTAAACCTTTTAGATTAGGAGGGTCATTGTTGCAGATCCTAGACCCCATCAACATCAAACCTGACTTTGGCAATCAGAAATCTTGTAATGAAACCTTCTCAAATGGAGGCCATACTCACAGAGCTTGATTAGGAAACTGACTCACAAGCAGTTGCCTCAGCCACACATCTATCATACCAGAAGCTGACAGTAAATGATAGCTTTCCATACCTTATTTCTTTATTCAACATATGGCTTGAATTGGCAGAAAACTCTCAGTCAGACTTCTTGAAAACAAGAATGATTATGCAACAGTTGACTTTCCACTGCTAAAAAAAAAATCAGAGACTCCCTCTCTCCCTCCCTCTCTCTCTCTCATTCTCTCTCTCTCACTCTCACTCTTTCTCTCTGTACACACTTGCAAATTCCTAGTTTCCCCCCCTCACACCTATCCAACTTACAGATACTTAGCAATTTATTTGGAGGCCTTGTGCAACTGGCAGGTTTACAAAATGGTAGCACACAATTTTTTGGTTCACATCTGCACAATTTCTCCAATTTTGGTTCATGAACACAATATCAGCACAAGAACTGAGGAATACCTGCTAGATTAAGAGCATATTGGCTATCCCTTTTGCTATTTTTAAAGAGGTTGTATGTGTTATCATGGAAGAAGCAGTTTATCCCAAAATTCAGATGAGGTCCAATTGGTGTTATGTAAAATCCTGAAACTCAACTCTAATTTCTCTTTTGCACATGCAAATCAGATAAACTGAATCTAGTCATTTTATAAAATATCAATAGCATCTTTGTGTTACCTGCTGAAAAACCATTTATAATTAAAATAGAATAACTATAGAATAGAATAAAATAAAATTGCTGGATTTCTGACCAAAAATGTATCTAATTCAAAAAACAACCAATATTTCATGGGTGGTGCTTGCCAAATCAGATACAAAATGCTGAAAGACTACTCTCTTTGAATAAAATTGATTACAGTGCTTATGCTATCTAGAAAAACATGTGCATGATTTTGACCTTAAGAGGAGACTAAATTATTCATTAATATTGCTTTATATTGCATATAAAACATGTGCTATTTTTAAAGTGGGTACTGAAATAGCTACATATAGATAATTGGAATGACAGCAAAAATTCCTTATAAAGTTATGTATTATTTACTTTTTAAATAGCATTCATATCCTGAGCTGCTCCAAACCCCCAAGCAGTTAACTACACATAATCAGAATATAAAACTGACAACAACAATAAGAGAGACAGTTTGGTTTAGTGGTTATGACACCAGATTAGAAACCAGGAAACTGGGAGTTCTAGTCCCACTTTAGCCATGAAAGCCAGCTGGGTTACCTTGAGCCAGTCATCCCCTTTCAGCCTAACTTGTTTCACAGGATTGTTGTAGGGAAAATAAGAGGAGGAAGATATGTTGGATATATTCAAAACTTGAGCTATTTATAATAAAGGAGAGATATAAATAAAAATAAATAAATAACAGTAATACTCAGAACTACAGTAATGAAAAAAAAATTTCAAATAGCATTTGAAACATTAAGCACATGGATCTGAATGTTTCAAATTAATTTAAGAACAGAAAATTTTAAATCTTTTCAGGTGATTTATAAAATACTTAGACAAGTGGGTTTTCCCAGACTTTTCATTCTCTTTTTTCTTTAAAAGATTGTCTTCTTTAATCTACATGGGTAAACAAAATTGCCCTACAATCCCTCAATAGTTGAAACCCTTGTTTTTTGTAAAGGCTTTTTTTCTGAATTGCACATCTGTTTTCACATGATTCCTAAAACTCTATAGTGAAAAGTGATTAACTGAGCCATTATATTTCAATTAACTGTACATTTTTTGTCAAGTGTGTTGCTCTGTCTTTGCTCTCTGGTTCAGTTTTTCAACCAATCAAAATACACATTATATATACTACTTGAATAATCACAGCAAGACTATCTACAATATGATGTGCTTGGTTTGGCTTAATACAATGTGCAAATCTAGTGATTACTGCTTTCGTGAAACAGTTAAATTCCACTCTGGAAATTATTTAACAACTTATGGTTAACAAAATCTTTATGGAGCAAGATTTTGAACCAAAATACTGAGAAACACACTGTTAAAAAAAAAACGTAATATAATATCAAGTGGACAAAGTTCTTATTTAAAAAAAAAACACCTTCATGAAGAACAATAAAACATACAAAGGATAAAAGTAATATAAATCTATACTTGAATCCTCTGGAGAACATGTTGAATTGTGAGAACATATTGTTGGCAAAATGAATCCCATTTAAGAAACATAGATTTTCCAAAATGATATCACCAGTATTTTTATGATCTTTTTTTCCCAACATATAGTAACAATTCCAAACAAAATATTAGGTGGAATTATTATTTTCTAAAAAGTTGAAGGGAACCATTTGAGCAGCAGAGATAATGATAATCTTGAGAATTTGTCTTTTTTGTGTGTAATATATTTTTTATTAAATTTATAGAAAAAATAAAATATTAAGAAAGAAAAAGATATAGAGGAAACGTCCAAAAGAATAAAAAAAAGGAAGAAGAATTTCCATTTTTTGATACAATTACAATTGTAAAATATGTTAATCTTTTGATTTAAAATTCAACAATATATAGTCTTTCTATAGTCATAATAATTTCTAATGGACAAATCCAAAGTGAAGCTAGCTTTTATATTTTGAGAATTGGTCTTTTATTTTACACCTCTCCATTCCCAACCTGCCTCTCATTATCATTTATATTTCTTGCAGACAGCCTGTTATTTACATTCTTTTACCACTTGGAGATTCGTCTGTGTTCTCAGAGTCACCTGAGTAGTGCAAATGGGTGTGAAAAAGCTGAAGAAGCTTCTTGGATGAAAAGTGAAAGTCTTCAAAAGAAAAACAAGAAAACCCAGTTGCCTCTTGAAAAAGCACCTTTGGGACAATCTGGATGACTGAGAATCTCCACAGACATGATGGTCCTCAGAAGCTTCAGTATAAATCCATTTTCCCACATACAGTATTTAATATATATGAGAGCTCCCTATATATTTTAGGCATCTTAAGAAGAAAAACAGAGTGACATGAAGGATTTGAATTCTTCCTTTTAATATTGGGAAAGGGCTACAGATTTATGAGAATGGAAGAAGTTACTGGAAACAGCCTTTGAACAAGAAAATATCACACTGAAATACTACCCTGGGGTATATTTCTGGTAGCAGAGGAATGGATGGATACCAATTTGTCTGTCAGAAATTTTGAAGGTGATGGGAGTACAGAATTTAAAACTAGTTTACCTGAGCTCTAGTCAAATGATTCTTACTTGCAGGAGAATTCTCGATAGAAATATCCACTTTAAGAAAATAATGATGGAAGAGGGTGATAATAATTACAGGCAGGAGTACCTCTCTGCTACTGATCACCATTACTCAAACAATTTCTCCTAGTAGCAACTGCCATCAGGCTACATCCATATCACTTCAGGAGCTCATCAAAGTTGTCAGATTTGGAAAACATATCCAAGATTCTGTTAGTATATGGATTTCTCACCACATCAGTCTCAGTTTTATGAGGACTGGCTCTTCCACAGAATGGAAATATGAGTTTACATAGGAACATTTCAAGGTTTACACAGGCACAGCAAATCTTTGTGAGAGGAAGACTATTTTAAAGGTGAAAAGAGACCAGGGAAATTGCTCAGGGGATGTTGGAAGGTGCCTCCTGGAAAAGGAGCAGAAGGATATCATGCCTCAGACAGTGGTGGGATTCATTTTTTTTTACTACTGGTTCTGTGGGCATGGCTTGGTGGGCATGGCAGAGGAAGGATACTGTAAAATCTCCAGTCAGAGGTGATATTTCCCGGTTTTCCAAACTACTCAAAATTTCCACTACCAGTTCTCCAGAACTGGTCAGAACTGCTGAATATCACCTCTGGCCTCAGACTTGGCTACTATTTCAGTGTTCTGGGCTGTATCCACTCAGGAAAGTCAGAGCTAAGTGGGCAGATATTTTATTTTATTATTTATTTTGCAGAAGGAAGGAACATAGTCTTATTGAAGCATTAAAGCCTTCAAACTGAATAGGAAGACAGAGTAGAAACACAAAGTCACTCTGGAAGGCAAAATGGGTGGCATACACAATTAATAAATAAGATTTTTTTTAAAAAAAAAAACCCATTTTGTTTCTTTTAACATGTCTTCATTGATTAGTACTGCTGCTCTTCATATGATGAGGAAAAAAGGGGATTTTGGACAAGGAATGCCATACATATCAGGTTGTGCACAGATAGTCCTCAACTTATAATCATACCTTTAGTGACTATTGAAAGTTATGACGGTACTGAAAACAGTGACTTTTGACTGTTTTACAAAATTGCTATTGTTGCAGCATCCCTATGGTCATGTAATCAAAACCCAGACACTTGGCAACTGGCGTGCATTTATGACATTTGCAGTGTCCCAGGTGTCACGTTCCAGTATCCTGCATGAATAAGACCAGCAACACAGGTTGATGCAATAAGGTTTACTGGCAAAACATGGACCCATCACTAAGCAACCATCCATCAAAGAGTTAACGTTTGTTCTACCATGATTACTACACCAATCCCTTACATCGTGCTCTGCCCCACCCTTGTTCCAAACCCCTTTACACTGGCAGCCAGTCCGATGTCTACAGCCTAGCCACATCCAGCCCTTTGCAGTTCCATACCTCTGCAGCATCTCCAACAGTCAGCTTTGGCTTCCCCAAGAATCAGCTGTTCTCTGACAATCAGCTGCTAACTTCTGCGCCTCTCAGCTTGAATTCAGGAGCTGCTCTAGTTCCTGGTAGGCACGACAGACAATCTCATTGGATTCCAGCATGGCAAGCAATGTGCCTGAGCACTGTTGTTGCAGCTGATGCTCTTACCCAACCTGAATGGCAGCCCCGGGCCATCTGGTGGTCCGGGGCTGACACCAGGGTTATGTGATCCACCTTTTGCAACCTTTTGACAAATAAAGTAAACAGGAAAGTCATTTGGTTACTGTGAAAGAAGTAACACAACACAGAAGTCAATAAGATCAAAACTTCTGCAATTAAGTATTATAAACAGAACCCAGTAGCAAGCAAAATACTCAGCCTTAAAAAAAAAAACAATGGGAGGACAAAGGTAGCAAATAATCCCATTGTGTTTACAGCCTTACAACCAAAGTCAGGTTTCATTTAAAAGTTTCCAGAAGTTAGTAGATTAATTAAAAATGGTATTAAAACAGAAAAGAATACTGAAGGCATATTAAGTATGTTAACAATATTCTCAGTTGTAATGATTTACTGTATTTGGGTATTATATTCATAAATATTTACACGTGTGGAAATCATAATCCCTTTTATATTGCAAATTAAATCAATTGGGTATTATAAAGTCATTTTAATTGATTACATTTTAAAGATGTGCCTGTCTGTTAGTATTGGGCTTTTTTATTATAGGAAAATATCATAACATGCTTACCCATGAGTGAAAAGAAATATTTTTAACTTAGCTTTTTAAAATTACAATTATTAAATTACAAATGGGAGATAATCTTTTTTTTTAAAATATAGAACCATGTTTGTTTGGAATTAGTTTTAAATATAATGCCCCATAATGCTTACTAATGCACCACTTAATTCATTGCACAATTGGAAAGCAGAAATTAAAGCACAAAAGAAATTAAAGAAATTGATGTTTTATATATATATATATATATATATATATATATATATATATATATATATAATTATAAATATAGAATTGTGTAGCTAATATATGGGCATATATATCACATCTACCACTACCATATAGAACATGCCCATATATTAACTACACAATTCTTTTAGTTTCTTCTGATTAGACAAATGTGCAAATAACAATTTTGGGAGCATGTAAAGGTGACATAGAGGACATTGTCTATGGAGATTCTCAGTTATCCAGGTCATGGTTGTCTCAAAGGTGCTTTTTCAAAGAGGACTCCTGATTTAAAAGAAGGGTCAAAGAGGCCAGCTATGTTAAAATTGAACAGCCCTCTCTCAACAGAGGAGGAGGGATATGATACTATCTATCTCCTGTTCACAATGCAGTCCTTTTTAGCAGTTCCAAAAAAGGTTCCACATCCATTTGCATTATTCGGGTGACCCTGTGCACCCCAAGTGACCTCAGCAATTCTCACTGAGAATCCTAATGAGCAGATGACTGCAAGGAATATAAATCCTTCCATTCTCCACCATTCAAAAGAAGCTTCTTGGATGAGAAGCACAATGTCTTCAAGGAAAAAACAAGAAAGTCCAGTTGCCTTTTGGAAAAAAATAAAAAAGCACCTTTGGGATAGAGTACTTTATTGTATCTTATTGCTTTGGTTTATGTAAAGGAAGCCATAGAGGTTGATACATCAGGAACCTGCATGTGTCAACCTACAGCTTTACATAGGGTTATTAACATCTGCCCGAAATTGGTTGACAAAATTAAGGTGTTCATACATTCAGGAGTTACTCAGTCAGACTGCATACTTGTTCAGCAAAGGACCATGATAGGGCCTAAAGGCATTAGTTCTGCAGTTCTGCAAAATTAGTCAAGAATCTGTCCTGGAACTATTGAATTTCACAGGTGTAACATTCAGCTACCAAAAATTCTTCAAGTTAAGGTGACAAGTTTCTAATTTCTAATTGAATTTCAGTATCAGATCTTTATGTTATAAAGCATAAGTAAATAATACATAAGTAAGAATGAGAGAAAATGTTATTTAGCATGATACAATTAATAAATAACCACTATTGGTAGACTGAATTTATTTTGGAAACAAAGTGGATATGGCAACTTAGACAAACAAGAAGAAGAAGAAGAGTTCGAAGTTCAAAGTGCAGGGATGATAGCTATAAAGAAAAAAAAAAGGGATTTGGTCGTATCTTCTGTGCAGGATCTTGTTTAAAGGAGCCTTTGGGGAAATCAAATAGTTTTTCCTTAACTTCTTTTGTTTCTGTGTATCTTTGACCTTGCCCTTCTTGCTTCTTTTATTTTCCTTTATCTTCCTTCCACCCTTTTCTCTTTTTTCTTCAATTCTCCACTTCAGAGGGACAACTGAAGAGTCCCTTCAACAGTTGGATGGAGGGCATATACATTTAATAAGTAAGCTGCTGTCTTTCTAAGCCTTCTCCGCATTTGTGGGGTGCCTCAGGGGTCAGTCCTCTCCCCTCTCTTGTTCAACATTTATGTGAAGCCGCTGGGGGAGATCATCCGTGGTTTTGGGGTAAAGTGTCATCTTTATGCAGATGACACTCAGCTCTACATCTCTACCTCAAACCACCCCAACGATGCTGTGGAGGTTATGTCCCGGTGCCTGGAGGCCGTGCAAAATTGGATGGGCGAGAACAGGCTTCGACTCAACCATTCCAAGACTGAGTGGCTGTGGTTTCCGGCGTCCCGATATAGTCAGCTGACTCCATCGCTTGCTATTGGGGGTGAGATCTTAGCCCCCACAGAGAGGGCTTGCAATCTAGGCGTCCTCCTGGATGTACGGCTGTCATTGGAAGATCATATCACGGCCGTCTCCAGGGGGGCTTTTCATCAGGTTCGCCTGATGCACCAGTTGCGGCCCTTTCTCAATCGGGACGCCTTACGCATGGTCACTCATGCCCTGGTCACCTCCCGCCTGGATTACTGTAATGCCCTCTACATGGGGCTCCCTCTGGGGAGCACCTGGAGGCTGCAACTGGTACAAAATGCGGCCACAAGGGTGGTTATGGGGGCGTCTAGAAGCTCTCATGTGATGCCTCTCCTAAGCGAGCTGCATTGGTTGCTGGCGGCCTTCCGAGTACGCTTTAAGGTTCTGGTTTTGATCTTTAAAGTGCTCCATGGCATCAGACCAGGCTATTTGCAAGACCGCGTTCTGCCGGTAGTCTTCCACCGACCTGTGCGTTCCCACAGGGAGGGCCTCCTTCAGGTCCCGGCAGCCTCTATGTGCCGCCTAGTGACCCCGAGGAATAGGGCCTTTTCTGTGGGGGCACCCACTCTCTGGAATGGGCTCCCTCCTGAATTGAGAACGACCACCGACCTGAGGGTGTTCAGGCATGATTTGAAGACCTGGCTCTTTGAGCAGGCCAGCCTGGGCTGATCTTAAATTGATTTTAAATGGGGTTTTAATTATGGTTTTAATGTTCAGGTTTTAGATTTGGAAGCAGCCCAGATTTAATTTTATTTTAACTTTTGTATATGTGTTGTTTTAGTTGGCTGTGCACCGCCCTGAGTCCTTCGGGAGAAGGGTGGTATATAAATTGAATAAAATAAATAAATAAATAAATCCATGCCCATGCCATGCCTGCTATGTTTCTGAATCTCTAAATATTCTCCTTGGAGAATGCCACCATTTACTCCTTAGGACTGGAACTTTCTCCTTTAATTTAGGACTTTTTTTTTTTTTTACTGTTGCTCAAGAAAATGCCCCTGAATTATTTTTACTTTTAAAAGAGGTTTCACTGACTGAAAAACAGAGTTTCTGAAGTCGGCAGATAGTATCTGGTCAGCAAAACTGATCAGAGATTAGGAGGAAACCAGAAGGTTGTTGTGAAAAAAAAAAAAGTTATTCCTAGAAAAACAAATGGTTCCCACTATTTGAAAATCTCTTTTAAATTTTCCTATTTCAGCTAAATCTCAGGCTATCTATATCAGACATATCTAACTTGATCTCTATCAAAGTTCAGGAATATAAATAAAAACAAAATTTTATTGTAGGAGCCATAGGAGTTTCAGGAACTGAAAGCAAAAAAACCACTTCCACTTTTTAATACAGCATATAGAAATGCTATTATGTCTAAGCTTTTGCAATGCACAAAAATCCAATGCTGCCTGCCATTTCTCCTAATGTAATGAAAATGCTCTTAATTTCACACTTTAGATCTGCATGGAAAACAAGTTATGTACTTGTTTATGATTCTCCATTTGATTTTGTTTGTTGTTTTGTTTTTTAAAAACAGTACTTCATTGTTGTCAGATAGCATTTGCTCTCTGTCTTTCTTAGTAAGTATGCTGTAAAATTTAACACATAATTTATTAGGTCCATTAAACATCATGAATCATCTTCAGAAACACAACAAGCATATTTTTTCCACCATCGCAGCTGTGTGGGTTAACATACCATTTCAGTTTTTTAAGGAATTGTAAATTATAAACAACATATAATAAACTGGGGTGTTCTGGTTTAAAATTAAATTGAGTTATTTTTGTGACAGTTAATCTTCAAAGAATATAAAGCTTCCGTAAAGCTCTGGTTTCATAGGGCTTAGGGGTGGGATGAAGGCTGTGGCTTTGTGCTCTGATTTCTTTCATTTTGCTATATCACTTTTCTAAATATTTCCCAGAAAATCAGTTTTGTCAAACTTCAGACAGAACTAGGGGAAAAAATCAGTTAGTTATCTGCTTTGTATTCATAGCCATTTCAGCTCAAAGTTTCTTTTCCTTTACAAGTAGTCCTTAACTTAACGACCATTTATTTAGTGACTATGTTACAAGTTACAATGGCACTGAAAAAAGTGACTTAAGACCGTTTTCACACTTAAAACCACAGCAGCATCCATGTGGTCACATGATTAAAATTGGAACACTTGGGAACTGGCATGTATTTATGTCCGTTGTAGTTTCCCAAGGTCATGTGATCACCTATTATGCACTTCTGACAAGCAAAATCAATGGGGAAGCCAGATTCACTTAACAGTTGTGTTATTAATTTAATAACTGTAGTGATTCACTTAACAACTGATTAACTTGTTATTAACTTATCAACAAAAATTTTGGGCTCAATTTTGGTTATATGTCAAGGATTACCTGTACTGCTTATCTTATAGGCTGAATTTATGTAGTATAATAAATCATAATGTCATATTGACTCTTTAACGTCAATGTGGTTTAGTGTCATAAGGAATCAAAACCCATGAATGATGTTTGGCATGTTTTATGGCAGTAATTACAGCCATGTGTTGCTGCTGCATTAAACCATTCATTTGAATTTTATTTTATTTTCTTTTTTTCCACTCAAGTTATTTACCAATCTGAAAAGGTACAAATAAAGAACTCTAAAGCGATGATAAAAAAAATAAACAGACAAAAAAATAAATAAACCAGGAATTGGCCAAAGATGCTACGGTTACTTTTCACTACTGGCTCTGGTTTGTTTTTTCCTTATTCAACGAACTATAGTAAAAATGAACCAACTTTGTATGTTATGTGAAGCCTGGTCTACAGCTGCTATATCACTTTTGCTTTCTAGCCTCTTAGTGGATCAAGAATACAAGAAGAAAATTCTGCACCAGAGAGGGGCTTCAAAGGAGCCTACCTGTCAGGTGCAGAAGATCAGGTCCACACATGAAGGTCCAATTAAACCGATTTATCAGTAAACAGCCTATGCATAGGAACCTTGTCAGTCAATGGTTAGTACTTGATTGGAGTAAATAAGGATCAACTGAACTGAGGGGAAGTTGAATTTAGTCTGCTTGTGACTATGTAAGGATTCTAGCCTGATTCCTCTTTAAACCCCACTCCTAGGTTCTGCCACTCCTTCTCCTAGAGTCCTACATGCAACAGCATTTGAACGGACTGATGCAGCTTCAGTCATCCATATTTCTATATTTCCATGGCATTGTCCTTTTGTTCCCCTCCACACCCCCAAATAGCCATTTTTCTTTCCATTCAGCTACATTGAAAACAGAGGTGGTATTCAGCAGGTCCTGACCAGTTCTGGAGAACCAGTAGTGGAAATTTTGAGTAGTTTGGAGTACCACCTCTGACTGGCCTTGCCCCCATTTTTTCTCTACCTCCTCCTGAGTCCCAGCAGATTGGCTGGGTCTTCCTTGGTTGCCCTGCTCAGGAGAATGGAGCTGGAAAGCAGGTTAGTAGGGTGGGGAGGGGATTTTGCAGTAACCTTCCCCTGCCATGCCCACCAAGCCACACCCACCAAGCCATGCCCACAGAATCGGTAGTAAAAAAATTTGAATCCCATCACTGATTGAAAAGCATACTGGAAGCATTGCTCTTAATAGCTATGCAAGAAATCACAATGGACCTTTTTATATCCACTTGGGGCCACTTGTTTCATCTTGTTTTCCTCTGTCTGAGCTGAAATAGATTTCAAAGGCAACTTTATCCAACTTTATGTCTTCTAATCACTTTCTAGCCAATGTCATATTCTTTTTTTTTAAAATATACACACACACAACACACACATTTGGTTTAATAATCCCAAACGCTTGCAGCAATAGAGAAAAAACAGTGACATAAACTCTATGGTTATGCTATTGTCACAGCTTTCAGGAGGAAAAAACTCATACCTTAAAAACCAGATAATGTATTCTTGTACCCAAAACTGACATTTTGGGGGAGGGGAAATAACTAAGACACAATGCATATACTGAAAATGTGGAAGAAACAAATGATGCATAATTATGTCTCCCCCTCATTGCTTGGTTGGGGGGAACACTGACAGGCTCATGCATAAAAGAGATATATGTTTTCCTAAGAGAGAAATATTATTTTTCTTACATTCAGATGAAAGCGATAGATTCATAGGATCAAAAGAAATATAAAGATATTCCCCAAGTGCGAAAAATGGAACAACTTTTCACTCAGCTCCCTTTTCTTCCTTTCATTTAAAGTGAAGATGCATTCAGCTGAACTCAACACTTGTTTACACAATCAAACATTAACATTAAATTAAATAAACACATAGACACATACACCAGAACAATATAAAGCATCCTTAGAAAAACAAAAAAGTTAAGAAACTGAAACATGAAAAACATGAAAAAAATTATGAGTTGTTTATCTTTGATACACACATAATGTTGCTCATCTTTAACTTTGTGGAGGCTCCTAATACCTAAAACAGAGACAGATTTCCATTTGTAATCCCTACTTCTTTTTATAGCACCTTGTCAAGATACGTATTATATTACAATTTTTCACAATCTGTCATTTTCATATTGACTTTAGAGGCCTTAGTTAAGGCCTAGCTTACTGACTTTTGTTTTACATTCTAAGGCATGGATCTCTAAACTTGGAACTTTAAGATTTGGGGACTTCAACTCCCAGAATTCCTCAGCCAGCATATCTGAGGAATTTTGGGAGTTGAAGTCCCCAAGTCTTAAAGTTGCCAACTTTGGAGTTCTAGGATACTCAAAGAACTTGATGAAAAACTGACCAAACGCCAGTTCATTATATTTGAGAAAACCCTGAAGAATGGATAAAATGCCAGATAACTGGGAGACATTGTTCTTAGCTGCAAAAAAGATGAAAGATCCAAGATATTCTAGACCAGTCAATATAATGCTAATACTTTGAAATATTCTAGAGCAGAATCTAGATAAATCAATTCACCTCAACATGGTTTGAAAACAATACAGTGACAATTTACTTATTTTATTTATTTGGTTAATTTATAGGCTACCCATTTCACATGCAAACTCTGAATTACTAGAATTCAGCATGTAAGAAGGAACCATAACTTTGTGACTTTTTTATTTAGTAGATAGTAAGAATCTGCAGACATAATATATCTTGATTTTAGCAGAGAATTTGATAATGAACCCCACATTGTTCTGAATATAAGACTGATAATATAAGGGTCAGCTTGATAGCATATCTCTGTTAGTGAAAGGTGCCTTTGTATTCAGGAATGAATGTGTGTGTTCTCTGCTCTATAACCCATTCACAAATCTATCTTTGGACTAAAATGCTCAGAAACATGAATCTTGAAGAATGATAACTCTAAAAACTGAAAGTAATAAATCTTGAAGAATGACAGCTCTAGAAACTGAAAGTAATAAAGTAACAATGCCTTGATCAATAGATCCTGAAAATATAGAAGCTGCATAGATAAATAATAAGATCATCGCTTCCTTTATCCATTGTAGTGTGCTTTGTCTCTCTCTGATTTCTGTTTACCTCCCAAGAAATAACGGATGTCACTGTGTAGGACCTAAGCAAGAAGGATTGGAAGAGCTTTGGTGATAACCTGTTTTGATGTTTTTTTAAAAAAAAAATATTTTAATTGTTTTCATAGTTTTAGAATTGTAAGCTGCCTAGAGTCACTTGGTTGAGTTGGACGGCTATAGAAATTGAATAAAAAATAATATGCTGATAACATCTGCCGAAGAGGCCCTGTGGAATGATCTGCCCTGCGATTGCATCTGGTTCGCACTTCTGGGTTTAATGATAATTATGCCTGCATGCAAAATATATATTGTACCAGAGAGAATGGGGGAAGGGAGGGAGGGAGGGAGGGAGGGAGAGAGGGTGGGGGAAACAAATATAAAGACAGTGATGCATTAGGATGTGTGCACAATTTATCAGGAGCAATGCTGAGTATGTAAGAAACAACTGTGTAAGCATATGGAAACTTGAAAAGGTTCAGTCACTTGTTATAGCTGCATAATGCAAAGCAGTTAATGTTGAATTTTGAGATTGTTTACGCCAGTAAGACATAGGGACAAAACACTGAGATACAACATTTATTGATTAATATAACCACCGGTACAGGACGCAGAATAACAAACTCAGTTAATGAGCAACATATCAATTCTTTTGCATTGCAACTTTAATTAATTTTTATTAGTTTATCAAAATATAAAATACAAAGATAAATTAAAAAAAAAGTAATTGAAAACTAGGAGGAGAGAGAGGGAAAAATAAATGGTGTAAAGAGGGAAATGGAAAGAAAGAGGCACCGACTTTCAATTCTCTTTAGCACAGTGGAAAATAACATTACAACCTTGTCTTTTTATTTTTACACAACAGTATATACTAGCCATTTCTATAACAACAAACCTATCAAATCAGCAAAAACAAAATCAAATTTCAATTTTTTTTCATTGCAAGCACAAAATCCGGAAGCAATTTCCAAATAAAAAATAAAGTTAAATATATTCTGTTCTTTGGATAAAATAATCAATTTGATCATCTGTTTATTCTTGCTGTGGGGAATAATATATGCTTCTGTTTACTCATTGATCTTTATTATCATTTATATTAAGGGAATTAATTGATTGATATGCATTTGGGAGAAACATAAATCAGACTTTGTAACCTAGCTCTGTCGTAAGGAATCAGAATGGGAGAGCTTTTGACTTTTTATTTTATTTTATTTTGGGTGGACAGAGGTGTTGGTAAGTTCTTTGCAAGTTTAAAGCATTCATTTTATCTCCTACAATTTCTCCACCCATGTCAAATTTCAGTTTTGTTCATTCCATGGAGTAGAGATATATCTAGAATGCTGCGGCCACCTATGATGCAGATTGCCAGCCCTGACTTAAATATTTTACATTAATTTCTCACTGTAATTTAAATTGGTCCTTGTCCTGGAAAAGTAATGTACAGATTTTGTGTTTTTAGACCATATACTGCCTGAATTCTGACGTTATTGCTTCCAGAAAAGTTGGGCTAACTAAGACATTGCTCTTGATTTATTCTCATTAAGGGTTAAGGTGGTTTTTTTTTTACACAAAGGAAATGAAAATAAATAATAATAATGAGATGTTGGTACTGTATAGCAATCTGGGGAAAAAAATCTGTTCCAACACAGAAAAAATCAGCTACTGCGTGTCTCTTCTGGAAGCTCCACTATTTTATACAAGCCTGAAAATTTCTGCATTTGTGTACTGATAAAGAGAATTTCCTTCAATTTTGCTTATTCCCAGGTATGAGGTCCAGAATGGTAGCACATACTTTATTTTAATCTACATTACCAAAAGCCGAACTTATTTATTTTAAACAGATCTTGCACCTAAAGTCATTACTCTAAGACATTTATCGGAGTTATGGAACTGATCTGATCTTTTCAGGTGTCTGTCAGCCTTTCTAGCTGTGCTGGTGACATTTCTAAGGTTAAATGAAAATACTAATGACTGATGCTGCCAATGTAAGAATTAAATGGACATCATCTGATTGTGAAATCATGATTGCATATATCCAGGTGACGAACTCCTACCACATCTTATCCAATTCTTATTTTCCAGAGCAGAAAATTGCCCTTGTATAAGTACAATCTGACATGTATATGTTATGCTTAATATTATTAACCTAAATCAAGAAGCTTCTTCCACAATGTCTTTTCACCAATGGCCTCGAAAACTCTGTTTTTCAAGGCCTTTACAATTTTATACATATTGCTATTAAGATTTTTTTTCCTCTGGAGTTGTTAGGTGCCTGTGAATGCTTTATTTTAGGACAATTGCAAGAGGGCTAAAGATGAATGAACCACCTCTTAAATAGAGGTAGTCCTCGACAGAAGTGGTATTCAGCAAGTTCTGACTAGTTCTGGAGAACTGGTAGCGGAAATTTTGAGTAGTTAGGAACACCACCTCTGACCGGCCCCGCCCCGATCTATTCTTTGCCTCCCGAGTCCCAGCTATTGGCTGGGTCTTCTTTTGTTGCCCTGCACAGGAGAACGGAGCTGGAAAGCAGGTTAGTGGGGTGGGGAAGGAATGGGGATTTTACAGTATCCTTCCCCTGCCATGCCCACCAAGCCATGCCCACAGAACCAGTAGTAACAAATTGAATCCCACCATTGGTCCTCTACTTACAACAGTCTGTTTAGTGATCATTCAAAGATACCATGGCACTGAAACAACGTGATTTATTACTGTTTTTCACAGTTATGATATTTCCAACATACCTATGATCACATGATCAAAATTCAGATGCTTGACATCAGATTGTTGCTGTGCCCCAGGGTAATATGATCCCCTTTTGTGACTTTCTGACAGGCAATGTCAATGGGGAAGTCAGATTCACTTAACAACCAGGTTACTAACTTATCAACTGCAGTGGTTCATTTAACAACTGTGGCAAGGAATGTTGTAAAATAGGACAAAATTCTCACTTAACAACACAAATTCTGGGCTCAATTGTGATCCTAAATCAAGAACTACCTGTATAGGAAAATAAGATGCCTTGCCTTTATGCTACCAATCAAAGTATTCAATTTATTTATACACTAGGTTCATCATCACTTCATTTTGACAGAACTATCTGCTGCACAAGTCCTCACATGGGCAGGAAGTTGTGGAAAACAAGAAAAACGGTCCCTTTGATACGATCTCCTGCTGTGGCATTTAGAAGTAGGAAGCTAGGAAGCTTTAAGTCTACTTTTAAGTAGAGAGATACTAAGTCCCTGGAAAGATGATTCCTTGAAATCTTGATAGAAGAGCAGCACCCTTTTCCACAGCTTGGGAGTTTTTTACGCATAGTGAGCTTTAATTCATAAATTGTGAGTAAACAGGAAATAATGTAACTATTAATTCACAATACATGTTTAGGTAGAGAAATAGTTTGGGTTTGATTCAGTGTTTCATCATTGCTTTGAAAACGAACATTCAGCATTATCAGTGAGACATTTCAGTCATGCATTTCTGTCTGAAAGTGCAGGATCCTAATGTGTGTTTATTTAAAAGTAATCTCCATTCCTTTCCTTGGAATTGATTGGGCCACATAGTTCAATCGCCACAAAATGTGTCCCACTCTTCAAAGCATTCAAGCAGTCTAGAATGCTGAAATATTATGGAAAGCTATGGTTTCCTTAAGTGTGCTTTATCCTGTAGAAAGTTAGCACCCACCCCTCTCCTAGAAGAATGAAATATTCTAGGAAATATTAAAAAGGCAGAATATTATATTTCCTTGGATGAGAAAAGGAGAAACATGTTTTAAAGACAAAGCAGCTTCCTGTAGCTCCCTGACCCCCGCTTCAGCTCCAGAGTGATGGGATTAAGACATGGCCCTCAGGAAATGATAGGATTACCCATCTCACCACATGGCACCTGTGAAGATTGCATCAGCCAGAACTCAGGTGAAGCCATGTAGTCCAGAGAAAGTCTACAAACTTAGCTAAGATCCCTGCCCCATGGAGTCTGACAGCCAAAGGGATATATTTCTTACACAGGAACAGGAAACACTAAGGTGGGGCCCAACAAAGGGTATTAAACCAAGGATTCTCATCATCTCTTTCCTTTTTTGCCCAGGAGCTCCAAGGCATGTGGTCCTGTCCACCATTAAACTTTCTTTCTAAGCAACTTCTATGAATCCAGTGTCTTTTTCCCCCCTTGGAACTGAATCCAGAAAGATATTTCTTCCAACAATCCAATGATACACAATTAGTTATGTCACAAACTGTGATTTATATATCATAATACTGAAGTTTACAGTATTTAACAAATAAATTTATTTGTTTATTTGTAATAAATGTAATAAATAATAATAAAATTTAGAATTGCAACTATAAAACATGGCTATGGATTTTTTTCATATTGCTAATCTTCGTATAGCAACTGCCTTGGATAGCAACTGTTTGCAAATACAATAGTAATAAATGCCATTGAAATTAATTTTTCTGACCAATGTACACATTAAATAACAACAAAAACCTTCTGGATGAAACTGATTAAAATCTGGTCAGTTTCAGGGAGCAGATTCCAGCCGGCAGAAAAAGTCTAATCAGCTAATTAATATTCACATTTTAGAGACATGCTGTGATACAGAAAAAAGTAACTAAGGAAGAGATAGCTGGTTTAAGCAATCCACACTGAAAGGGGGGGAAAGGAGAGAAAAACGCAGTCAGCCATAGGACAGCCTATGACAGAACTTTATTTGAATGAGATGGTAGCCACCACTGATCTTTGCAGTCTCTCCCCCTGCCTCTCTCCCCCTCTCTCTCATATTCATATAGCAACAACTATGCTTAATGACTAAGTCTTTGAAAGCAACTGCAGTCACCTAAATGAGGACTGCCAGCATTTCTATTCACAAATGTTAAATCTTACGGCTCAGGAAAGAATTACATAGGTTCTCTGAAATCAGTTATAAAAATTTGACCCTCATGCATGACGATCTAGATGCACATTTTTAAAAATCTACAGACAAATGCTTTCTGGGAAAGAATTGGGAACATTTGCCTTGGCTCTTAAGAAACTAGAAGCTTAACTTTAAAAAAAATAAATGCTCAGTTCAGCTCTTTTTTTAAAAAAAAAACCTATTTTGCTTTGCTTCTCCCATATCAATTATGCGTGGTTTAGAAATATTTTTCAACACCCACATATTATTTGTCCTGCTGATTAAATAATATCCTGTGATTAACAAATTGTTCATGCTCCTAGGTAAATCATAAAGAAACAACAGGGAGGGGTATTTATTCCTACACTCTCTGCAGGAATCACAAACAAAAGCACCTGTATCCACAACAGATTTTTGTTCTTGCCAGCCTGGGTCAATAAAGTACCATTTCAGTTCCATTAGACATCTAGTTTCTCTTAATTTGCTACTTCTCCATTATTTATCATAAAAAATCCTCTAACAAAGGATCCTAAAATAATTACTGGTGTAGTCAACATGCAAGAAAAACAAATGAAAAATAATAATAATAATAATCCAGCACTCAATTTATCAAAACTTCAAGCCACTGCTTGCTGGCTAGGATCCATACCCTTCTTCTTTATTAATCCATCATAGTTTATTGTTACAATCATAAGTTACAATACTGCCAGGAATTATTACATGAAAGAAAATATTCATATAATATCACTAAATCTTCTTTAGTGGTTGGGCTGCTTGTGAGATTACAAGAAAAAGTAGCAAGATTTTGCCATTGCCCATACTAATTAGGGGAATCACTAATTGCTCCTTTCACTGAGAACATTCTTTGGATCGTGTCAAGGACTGTCCCTCCAACTTCAAGAGGTCTACCATGGTATAACTGGAATTCTACATACAAGTCTGGTTTAACAAAGAGAAGGACATGATAGCAGTCTTTCAATATCTGAGGGGCTGCCACAAAGAAGAAGCATAACCTATTCTCCAAAGCACCTTAGGGCGGGAGAAGAAGCAATGTGTGGAAACTAATCAAGGAGAGAACCAGCCTAGAACACTAAGGAGAAATTTATTGACAGTTAAAACAATTAATCAGTGGAATGGCTTGCTTGCTTCCAGACGTTATAGGAGCTCCATCACTGGAGATTTTAAGAAAAGATAGAACAGCCATGTGTCTGGAATGATCTAGAGTGAGGGTGTCAAACTCATGTTGTCACGGCAGAATCACGTGACATATTGGGACTTTTCCCCCCTTCGCTAAACCGGGCATGAGCGTGGCCAGCGTGTGATGCATCCAGACCATGGACTGGGAATTTGACAGCCCTGATCTAGAGTCTCCTGACTGAGCAGGGAGTTGGACTAGAAGACCTCCAAGCTCCCATCCAACTCTGTTATTCTGTTAAGCACGAAAGAATCTATTCAGTGACCTTTGAAGACAATATGTGCTTAACAGCTATGATAGATTGAGTTCCAGTATTACAGAATGGAGGAGAACATCAACACTGCAGACATTATATTATATTATATTACAGAATCTAGCATTTTTGAAATGGAACAGAAGCTTTTGAAAATGTGATGGCAAGCAGCAGGAAAAACTGTTCAGAAGTCAGTCGGCCTACATCATATCTTTCTTTCTGATTATAGAGCAATTGAACTTTATGACTCATGCAGTGGGTTTGCACTAGCTAACTAGAGTGTCTGACTATGCTAAGGAAAAAAAGTTGACTTCCATGCCATTTCCCAAAAGGTACTTGAAATATACCGCCATTTCAAAGGCTGTTTATGATCAGGCAACCAAACCGGCTTTATGAGAATAGGTCTAAAGCCTCATGGAGTTCTTAGGAGTAATTTCACAGTTCTTTGGACCCAGCTTGTATATATGGCCTCTTCTTATGAAATGTGGAAGTTAGTAATGGCCTTGGATAGTACAGAGAAAAGCAGCAGCAGGTCATTTCCTCATTTAAGGAGTTAATGGGATTTGGCAAACATGATAGGGATATGTCAAATAAATCAGTAAATACAATCAACCTTTAAATTATATGATTTAAAGGCAGTGGACTTCGGTGGGGAAGCATTCAGGTCACCATTCCTGATTCAGTTCTGTTATGAGAGTCATTCTGGATATTGCAACCACCTTATTTGGACACACCTTGCTCCCAATCCATTTTCACCAAAAGGTAGCATCCAAAGCTCATTGTATCCAGAAACAACCTTTTTCAGCCTTTCTAACCTATTCTGACAATGTTAACATCTGTGATGGATAGGCCCAGTTCAATGTCATGATTTGGAGAATACTCTCAGAAAGGCTGAGTTGGTGAGAAATTGAAAAGAGATGGATTTCTTTTCTTCTAGAATCTCAGTGGAAAGATGGAGAAGAATGGCCCAGGGTGCCAGTTCAAAAAGTATATCAAAAGTGACAACAGGAATGGAAAGTGACCAATGTTTTGTAGTTTGGAATGGAACAGAAGACTCCATACAAATTGAATGTTAGCTGGAGTAAGAAATGCTCCCAACATACTAGCGATGGAAATAATCCAGATCTTTAGACATATCCTGATATTTTATATATTGCTGTCCACTAATGATAAAAGTTTAGAGAACTCCTATATTGATCTGCATTTCATGGAATAATGTGCTAATTCAAACTTAGATATCTTGTGACTTTTGCACATTCTATAAATTGCAAAATATATTCTGGCTTAAACAAATTTCATTGAAAAATGAACAAACAAATAAATTGGTTTTGCTTTTCCCAAACAAATCTGGCTTGAACAACTGTAGAAAGAAAGAAAAAACCTGTCAAAGTAAGAAATATACTTTCAAACTTTATACATACAGTATATTTAAAATATCTGCAAATATAAGCAAAAACATTCTGGCATAAAATGTAAATCAATGCTGAAACAGGATAGAATGGACTTCTAAGTGAGAAGATATAAAAGCAACATGGACCAAGAAAATATTCTGTCTTCTGAATTTTCAGTACAACAAATGTGCAGAACAAATTTTGTGCAGAGACTCACTGAGAAAAAAAAGTGAGTTTGGAATCACCTCTGATGTTTAAACATCTTATTTTGAATAAATCTGAAAACTTCAGAAGCAAGTCACTCCCAATATTTCTGATTCTTGGATGTCTAAGAAAATTGGATTAAATTTAGTAAACTACTCTTCTTTAGGAGGAAGATAATGTGATTTGTTTGGTGAGTTCTTTTCTCTGGTGTGTGTGTTTGGGGGGGGGGCTGCACATGTGTGTGTGGCTGTGTGGTCTCTATGTGTGTTTATGTGCTTTATTTGCGCAAAGTTAATTTATGATGCATTTTACACCAAAGGAATGCTTTAACCCAGAGGTGTCAAACTCATGTTGTTACGGTGCCGTCATGTGACTTATCAAGACTATTTTCCCCTTTGCTAAACCAGGCGTGGGCGTGGCCAGCACATGACGCATCCAGCCTAAAAGCTGAGAGTTTGACAGCCTTGCTTTAACCTAACTTCTTTAAGAGTTTTTGTGTGTAAAGGCAATACAGTGAAGATTTTTTGTGTTTCTCAGGATGAGATCTCTCACATGGACAGACTCCTTGATTGTCTTACTTTTCTTAATGTTCTCATTCCACCAGGCAGAAAATGAGACTTCCAACTGGCCAGCCCTAGGCTATTTGTTCCTTTTCCTGAAAAAAAAATTGCTGCTATAGAGGTGAAACCTATTCCCTAAGTATTGGGTGGGAGACCTTCCATGTTCCTGACGGTCTGCAAGGCTTAAGTAACCTACAAGAAGAGGCCAACCAAAATCTGTTTGAAAGAAAACTCAGTTGTGTCAGTGGAGGGACTGGAGGACTTCTCAGCCAAGCTCACCTCCTCTTGAGGAAGTGATTGGTTTGAAAGAAATGTGGAGGAGATGACGTTCTGTGCTCTTTTTAAAAGAGCATACTATCTAATCTAATCTTTCCTTACTTTTCTTTTTTCAATTAGCATAGCCTTAAGGCGAAGGATCATAAAATCATCCCTTTGGAAGGGCCTATCTAGGCCATTCAATCCACCCTCCTTTTTAAGTAAGGATCCTATTTAAAACATCACCAACAGATGGCTGTCTAACCTTTCTTTCAACATTTTCAAAGGAGAATCTAACACATTTCTGATTCTATTGTCAAACTCCCATTATCATTTAAAACATTTATTTCTATCTTTTTAACTAACATTAATAGGAAGATTTTTTTTTTAACAATTGGAAATACATCATTGCCTTCTTCCATGTCTCATCCTTTCAAGTATTCGAAGATGCTATTGTATCCTCCCTCAATCTTCCTGCCTCAAGATTAAACATGACCATCTCCTTCAATTTTTGTTCATAGGATCTAGGTTAGTGCTAAATAACCCACTAACCACGACTTCGAGATGTAAAGTATCCTACTTTACAATCTGCATCCTTATGCAGGGGAACGGAGATTATATGCCTGCCAAAACAGGCTGATAGGAACACAGTTGATCACAAGAGAAGTTAAACCAGGGCTATTAAACTTGCAACCCACGGGCTGGATGCGTCATGTACTGGCCCCACCCACTCCCCATTTGGCAAAGGGGGAAAAATCATAACACATCAAGTGACGTCGCTGTGACACTGTGAGTTTGACATCCCTGAGTTAAACCAACAACATTAGTTTACTTTAAAATTAGAATTAGAATGGTTAAGTTCAAACTGGGGATGAGACAAAGGTCCCATCATGAAGACAAATCCTTTAAAAATGGTTAGATGTTTGAGAAGCGAAAATGGTTAGGATGTATCTCCAAATAGTAATTAGTGGGTTGAATCATGGGGTGCAGGAAAAAATGACCCACCTAATTTTTGAGATATATAAACCTAACATTCATTTCCATTTACTGTCACATCGAAACCTGTTATCTATACAGATCTGATTTTAGTAGGTATAGCAATAGCATTTAGACTTATATTCTGTTTCACAGTGCTTTACAGCCCCCTCTAAGCAGTTTACAGAGTCAGTATATTTCTCACAGTAATCTGGATCCTCATTTTCCTGACATCAGAAGGATGGAAGGCTGAGTCAATGTTGAGTTGGTGAGAATTGAACTGCTAAATTGCAGGCAGTTGACAGTCAGCAGAATTAGCTTGTAGTACTGCATTCTAACCACTGTACCACCACAGTATACAGGTAGTCCTCAACTTACAACAGTTCATTTAGTGATCATTCAAAGTTACAACACACTAAAAAAAATAACTTGTGACCATTTTTCACTTACAACCGTTACATCATCCTCATGTCACATGATCAAAATTCAGACACTTAGCAACTGACTCATATTTATGACTGTTGCAGTGTACTGGGATTATGTGATCCCCTATTGTGACCTTCTGACAAGCAAAGTCAATGGGAAAACCAGATTGACTTAACAACTGTATTACTAACTTAACAGCTGTGGTGATTCACTTAACAACTGGGGCAAGAAAAGTTGTAACATGGAACAAAACTCACTTAACAAATGTTTCGCTTAACAGTGATCCTAAGTGGAGGACTACCTGTACATGTATCACAGTGTCTGACTATTATTTTCAAGGCCTTCAACTATATGATACTTAGAAGGCCTTCTACTCTATGATACTGTACATGCTACTCTATGTATACTCTGACTATTCCCAATCAGAGGACATTTCAAATATTTCAAGGTTGTTGGGCTTTGTTTGTTGTTACTGTTAAAGTTCAAATCATGCTATTTTGAGTTTTGTCTTATTGCAATGGAACCAGCTTGTGACATTCCAATGGAATCTTTTGCGTGGACTTCTCTGTTCTGAGCTTGCAACAAAGCACTTTGTTTTGTGTGCAAACGTTTGCTGTGCACGTATGTGCATAAGAGGCATATGGCCATTTAATAGAACTGTGACTATTGCAAAGTTTCTGCTTTGACACAACAGGGCCAGCTGACTCATCCACTAAATTGAACCCATGCTGAGAAGTTCAAATAATTGTAATTCATGTGTTATTTTTCCCATAAAGCCTCTCTCATATAATCCAATTCATAGAATTGGAGAAAGCTAATAAGTGCATCTAGCATTAGCTACATGGCCATTAGAAAAGCAATATTCTAATTTGCTGGTGGCACTGATGACATCAGAAATCGAGTATGTGGCTTGATGGCCAAAAGAATAATCATTCTCCCAAAGGGTGCAAGTTCGCTTAACCTCTATTGTACATTTTATAAAACTGAAGACATGATTCCAGGGAAGAAGAGGGAAAACACGCAGAGGAGAAGCAAGGAAAGCCCAAATGTACAATATTCAAGCCATTGTTCACATGATATTTTTCTAGGTATCCTTTCTGCAATGAATTCTACACATATGTGGAAGCCCAGGATTTAATTTAAGCAGATAATAGATATTAACTGAGCTGAGCTGACTGATTATCCTGTTCTTTTTCCTCTGGATTTGATTATTGCCTGCATTACTATAGATACTACAATTCTGCATTACTTTTTTTTTCAATTTATTTTGATAACTAAAAATTTGGCTTCATTGGTTTATAATGGGAATTTCTCCTTAGAACCTTCCTAACATATAACATTGCATGATTTTGGAACTGGCACAAAGTTTGTTAAGTCTGATCTACAGCATCTTCCTTTCTGTTTTCCTAATGGAAGGCTTAAGTGAGAAAACATTGCTGTAAGGATTAAAAACACCACAGCTTGGAGAGAGAGAGAGAGAGATATGGATAAGCCAAGAATGGTAGGTTCCAAAGTACATCCCCAAAATTGGGTTCAGCTTATCTGCAGACTAGAGCTCAGGTTTTTTTTAAAAAAAGCCCATCAAGGCATTAAAATTGCAGTTTTATAAATGATGACAAAACAGTTTTCAGTTTTCCATCTGTCGCTACAGTGAAACATTCAAGGGTCAGATTATCCATGGAGGAAATATTTTTTCATGGGTTTTGATTGAAATTTCAAGGGTAAGTTTTTTTGTGGATAAACTTATACACAATTATATACAATAATTAATTGTTAAGAGGGAACTGGAAAAAAATGAGTGAAATTTGAGTTTCTCCCCCTTCCTATTTGAAACAGCAGAAGCATTCAGTGTTTGCGAATATTCTGAATTTTCAGTCATAGCACATTACATCAAGTCTTCATCGGCAGAACTTTTGAAGATTAGCTTATATTCTGTTTCATCTAAGTACAAAATGTTCTAACTAATTCAGTGGTTAGTACAAAGGTTTCCCTAATTGGAAAGGAGCATTGGGACTTTAATCTTGAATAACTACCCATCTAAGTCTATGTGAGCCAAGTAGGAGAGATTACATTTCCATTTACAATCTTGCAAATGCAATAGTCTGAAACAGGGAGTGGGAGACATATATGTTAAAAAAAAATGAATTTTAGGAAGCATGAAATGTACGTACATAGGGCCTAGTGGTTAAGACACTGTGCTATTAACCAGGAGACTGTGAGTTCTAGTCCCGCTTTAGACATGAAAGGTGCTGGGTGATTTTGGGCCAATCACTCTCTCTCCTCTAAACCCACCTCACACGTTGTTGTGAGAGGAGGAAGAAGATGTGTTGATATGTTTGCTGCCTCGAGTTATATAAATAATAATATATATATACAGGTCTACCTATAAATAATAAATATAAAGGTCTACATTTTAGAGAGTTTTAAGAATAAAATTAAAGGTAATGTGCAATTTAAAAAACAACTACTACAAAGGCTAACATGAGAATAGGGCTGAAGAACTAGCACAGACAAGAAATGGCCCAAACCATCCCTTCTTAGCCAGCCTTTTAACTGTCTATCAATTAATTCTAACTGTCAGAAAGCAATACATTTTTTCTGGCATGCATTTCAAAGACCAGATACCTGTGGCTACAGATGAATCACATTTACATTAGATGGAGAATTGGGATAATAATGGTAGTACACTAAGCAATTATTTGCTTTCAAATAAAGTTGATATACATTGGACATCAGAACTGTATTTTCTGTGCCTGATTTAAAACTCTAATTTATTCTTTCTCTCTCCAGCACTGAAGCACCAAGAAAACAGGAGATAAATCCCTAAAGATTATGTTTTCAAACAAAAGTGTTGCCAAAAAATATATATAACTGCTGCAGCAGAAACCTCTTCTCAGTACACATTTTTAAAGTATTGTCTCATCATTCAACAAGGAACCCCAAAAGAAACTTAAATTATTTTCTGCATTTCCACATTGATTTGTTGCCAGAGTTATATTGTTTACAGGAAAATAAATGCTCACTGCTGGAGCTAAAATAAATGTTTAGCATTAATACTAACAAGAGAGAATAATTGAAGAAGGGGAAAAATAATAATAAAAAAGCTTACATTGATCTTCTCCTGATGCTCAGCTATACAAATTACCTTTTTGATTAACAACTAGAATTACCAAGGCCATATGTTCTACATCAATATGTCAGATTAAAAATTGTATAACTTTAAACAGAATAAATGTGACATTTGAAATATGCTGACTTTACTGTCTAAACAGATTATATTCTATCATTCACAATAACAGAATTCTAGAGGATCCAAACAAAATCTTAAAGAGTTTACAGAACAACATGATTTTTTTTTCATTTTCTATGAATTAGAGATGCTGATTAGTTTAGAAATTTCCCCTTTTTAGACTTGGAACTAGTTTGTTTAAAGGCAAAAGTTATATAGCCTTTAAAAGCCCTCCCAGTATTCTACCTATATAGTATAGTTAGATTGTGGAAGTAAGTATTTTTATATATTTTATAGCCATGTTATAAATGGGACAGAGCTCCATGCTACAAATTTTCCCTAAACGTCTGATGTCATTCTAGAACTCAACCATTTCTGATCTGGCAAGCAAAACCAGCAACAGTTTTATGATCGGTCATGGTTAATTTCAATCTCTGAATTCCCAATTCCCAAAAACTGATTATGTGCTCAGCCCTAAAGCAGAATTTTGCAACTCACATGAGAGAAAGCTTAAATAGTGGAGAGGAAAGGATGAATCCTCCAATGAATGCCGGATTAATATTGATCAATGTAAGAATTCAAAAGAACAATAACATCATTTTTACCTGCCATCTTCTCTCTTCCCTGAAACTTTCTCTGAATCTTTCCTCAATACCATCCAACCTCACTACCAAGACTGTCCTTGGGGGAAACGACTGAAGTAGAAATCAGAAGTCTATGGAGATTCTCAGTCACCCAGACCATGGTTGTCCCAAAGGTGCTTTTTCAAAAGGCAACTGGACTTTCTGGTTTTTTTTGAAGACATTTCATTTCTCATCCAAGAAACTTCTTCAGGAAAAATGAAGTCCAGTTGCCTTTTGAAAAAGCACATTTGGGATAGAAATCAGAAGATACTTTCCATTGACCTAAGAGAGTTTTGTTGAAGTTCTGCTTTATGAAAATTAGGCACTGGGTTTTATTTCCTTATGAGGAACACAGGGCTTTTATTCAGCAATATGTTACAAGAAATACCATTCACTTCTGGCTAAATATTGTAGAATATTGTAGTTGCTTGCTGATGGAGCCCATTATTTCTGTTCAAGAATATTGCTCCAGTTGTTTCAGACTTTCAAAATCAAAATAAACCAGAAACATTTTCAACCACCAGTAAAATTCACAATCCAATCTCTTTGCAGGTAGGCACAAAATTTGAAACTGGAATAATTAACAATGTTAGCTCAGGATTAACTTCACCAAGGCATACTGTAGGTTCCAGGTCAGTTGCCAGAGATATTTTCTTATCAGCCATCTGCAGTGTGATGTCCCTTGTGGATATTTAGATGTTTCCAAGGAGCTATTTTGTGCTAATGGTACATACATCAGATGGGCCTATTTCCCAGGACAGCTAAATTGGAGTCGAGTCCAAAAATGCGATCTCAACTATCCCACCTTTTCTTCTGGTGATATTAACACATTATTTATAATGCACATTATATGTCTACTTGTACTTCTCATGAATTCCAAGTCTAAAATGTAACCTCATAATTCAATTCAACTCAACACACTATTGGTTAATGAGTCTGTTTTTGGCTGCCCTATCCTTTAAGTGCAAGGATATGAGGTCAGTCACTTACTAAATGAACATTTGAAACAGGCATGGGCCAGATTTGACAGAGAGTTTAGATAGAATACAGGAAGCTATAAATGTTAATAAGGTTCAGCACTTACACTACAGTAAATATGCAACAGGCATACATATTTAATACTTAATATATTAGAACATCTGCTTGAGGATCTCCCCAAACATCCTTGAACAGATTTGGAAAGTGCTTAGGCTATTGGAAAAGAGAGGATGAATCAACTCTGACAGGAACAGCTGTTCCCTTAGCAGCCAGATAGAATCCAATACAACAATAAGTTCAAAATGAAACGGTACTGCTATAATTTGTAATAGAAGGATCTTAAACACTGAATTAATTTTACTTCACACACTTTTGCTTACGCACTTATAGACATTTAAAAATACATTCATCAAGAAACATACAGAAAGCAGAAATTGAGAAGTTATTCCCAAGTAGTGTTTTTACTAAGCATCATTTGTATTTTTATATATTTTTATGCAATAACATTTTGGATCAAATATATATACAATGTGTATCTATTATAACCGGTAAGAAAACAGCTAATGTTGCTAGGGATGTCATTGGTCAGTCTTTCTCTTCTATTTTTCTTATGTAATCTAGTATTTTGTGTTGTTTTCCCTCTGAATGATGAAATCAATAAAAACAAATCGGTTGCACTCCACAAATACAATATTTGTCTACAGAAAATGTCATCCTCCATATAGAGAAATACACTATATTTCTAAAAATATAATATAAAAATGTACATAAAATATAAGAAACATATCTAAAAGTGAATATATGGCACAAGCCTGTAAGTCATTCTTTAGGTTAGATGTACTGTCAACCTTCTCCAGGTAGACAAGAATCTAAGTACTTCTGGTAAATTTATTGTTGGGACACTAAAAAAAACAGCACAAATTGCTCTGTATGGAATTCTATTTACAGTTGTATTCATATTATTATTCATGTACAATTTCTTATATCTCTTTTTGCCACCGTGTGATGCAAAGGACTGGCTATGACTCAGTTTTGGCAACAAGAAAAAAAAATATTGCTTTTTCCGCATCAGACTTGTTTTTAGACTGTTTGCTTGCCACTGAATATCTGAGAACTTATTACCACAAGTATCGAAAAGCTACAGCAACTCAATCATTAGTGTGCAGTGTTGGCACACTGCAGACAAAATGGTGCTGCTTGCCACGATCAGCTGAGATTGGAAATCTAATGGATCAGCCGGAGATCAAATTCTTGGTGAATTAAAACTGAATTGTCTAGAATAAGGATTTCTGGATTTACCTCATTAGTCATTATAACATTCTGTATTTTCTTTTCCTGAGCTGAGATGAGTGACTATTTATAAGCATGAATAAGAAGCAAGTGCACATAGCCCTCAAATTACAACCATTTTTAGTGACCGTTTGAAGTTAACAACAGCACTGAAAAAAATGACTAATCTTCGCACTTATGACTGTCACAGCATCTCTGTTGTTGTATATTCAAAATTTGGGGGCTTGACAATCCATGGTGGTACAGTGGTTAGAATGCAGTAGTGCAGGCTACTGCTGACTGCTGGCTGCCCAGAAGTTTGGCAGTTCGAATCTAACTGGCTCATGGTTGACTCAACCTTCCATCCTTCCCAGATGGGTAAAATGAGGACCCAGATTGTTTGGCGGGGGGGCAATATGCTGACTCTGTAAACCGCTTTGTGTAAAGCACTGTGAAGTGGTATATAAGTCTAAGTGCTGTTGCTATTTATTTGCTACAACAGTTGCAGTCTCCTGGTGTTGTGAGATCACCATTTGCGAGCTTCTCAGCCAGCTTCCAACAGCAAAATCAACAGGAGGCTGGATTCACTTAACAAGCATGTCGTTCATTTAATAACTGCAGTGATTTCCTGAACAACTAAAAAAAAAGTTTATAAAATTAGGCACAACTCACTTAACAACTGCTTAAACTCAACTGCGGTTATAACTTGAAAGCTACCGATCTGTAACCAGTGAGAAAATTTGAAACAAACCCTCACAATTATTGATAGTACAGGTAGTCCTCAACTTACAACAGTTCATTTGGTGGCCCTTCAAAGTTACAATGGCACCAAAAAAAGTGAGTTATGTCTGTTTTTCACACTTACGACCTTTGCAAGAATGCCCATGACCATGTGATCAAAATTCAGATGCTTGGCAACTGGTTCATATTTATGACCATTGAGTGTCCCTGGGGTCATGTGATCACCTTTTGAGATCTTCTGACGAGCAAAATCAAGGGGATAGGCAGATTCACTTAACAACTTGGTTAGTAACTTATCAACAGCAGTGATTCACTTAACAACAGGAGCAAGAAAGGACATAAAATGGGGCAAAACTCACTTAGCAAATGTTTCACTTAACAAAAGAAATTTTGGTCTGAATTGTGGTCATAAGTCAAGGACTACCTGTAGTTAAGAAGCTTGAATTTAAAATATTGATATATTTAATCTTTAAAAAGAGGTTTCATTCACACAGCCACATACACATACATATTTTGGAAAGAATAGTTTCATTATTGCCTTCAGATACATATTCATGGGCGTGAAATGCTTTGCTAATTACCTGACAACAATTCAGAGAGTCCTTTAGGCATATATGGTCTTGGATCGCTCCATTTCCTCTGTTCAAATATTATTTGTTCTGTGCTACAAAGGGCTTTTTGGAAATCCCCCGAGCTTCAGAAATACTTTTCAAACAATAACAGAAGACTGCTGGTTGAAATACGTTTGGAAGCCTCATAATGCATGCAGAAATCACTTCAAAGTTACTTAGGACATAACCCACAGCACTGTGGGTAATCAGAGCAATATTTTCAAGACGTGAAGTTGATAGAGGAATAATTACTGCTTTGAGAGGCCTCCATACCTCTTGAACATTGCAGGGAACATCAGGAGTACATTATGAAGGGAGCAACAAGCTTAGTGCTCCCGGTCATTCTGCCCAGAAGATGGACCTCCTCTAAGGACCACTTCACAGGAAGTGATCCAAGTAAGTTCTTGACCCAAAATGTTTTCCCCACCTTTGTGCTAGCGGAACCTCTATAGATGCCTACATGCATTTGCACAACACAATCTACAAGCAAGACATATTAAACAAACTTGCTTACGTCTGCCAACTTCTTCCCTGAAGTTGTGAAACCTGGAATTGTTGTTTTGGAGGACCCAGATGGTTGGGGGAAATATGCTGACTTTGTAAACCACTCAGAGAGTGCTATAGACCAGATGTGTCACATGCTGGCCACGCCCACACTTGGTTTAGCGAAGGGGGGAAAAAGTCCTGATACGTCACATGACAACATGAGTATGACACCCCTGGTTTAAGTGCTATTGCTATTTCAGCATTCTGGATACATTAAAACATGGGATAGTTTATCGTATGTTGTGAATATTTGTTTAATATGTTCAAGCTTCCCTTTTAAAAATATATATATCTCAAAGCAACATACATATGTTTTTGAGTCCTCATCATTAAATATAAAAACAAAAGAGACTTCAGAGTGCTTGTATTTACAAGCACTGTGCAGTTAATATATGCATACATTGGAAACCAATCATCATCTGTTATTTGCTAACTGCACCACCTGGTGAAATGGAAGAGAGGAAGTGAGTGAAAGCGGGTGTTTGCCTTAGGTCTACCACTGGAAAAAGCAGAAATGTATTTTTGATATAAACAATAGCATATTTCATAATAAATGCAAATTCATAGGAACTTTGGATGGAAGGAAAAAAAATAATGTCCCTACTGAGTATGTATCATGATGGATATAATTTTGCATTCTTATCTGAGATAAGCTAATTAACTCCAATGGTATTTAAGCAGAGCTACTGTACATGTGAGGCTGAACTAATCTAACTGTGGGAATTTTGCAAACCCAAATTAGGCAGTGAACTTGGCTTGCAAACACCTGAATGCTAATTATGGATTCCTTTTGAGCATCTGACTAAGAGTCCTATCAGGAACGTTCTCTCCATTTTGGGAACATGCAGTATGTTCATACAAGTATGTCAATGCCATCTGCAATTCGAATCTCTGTGAGTAATTGCCAAGAGTCGGGATGCCAATTATTTCGTTTATTACAAGAAAATAAGACCAACTTGCAAAGTTTGTCTATCTAACCAACACCGCAGACATTTTATTGTGTGATCTGTCCTTTATTTGAGTTATGCAGTCTGAGGGGTCTTTATAGTTCCACGCCCACTCCATATTCAAAATGAGGAATGAAATATATGCCTGTATGTGTATATGGTATATAGGTGCATCGAGTATGCTTTATTTTAATCTGCTGCAGGTTGTTATTTTCCAAATAACAGCTTCAGATGATATACATTTAGTTTTTCATTTTCTCCAGAGCTGAAGTGACAGATCTTTTAATTTTGGACTTCAGAGAAGAAAATACAAATTCGCATGAAATTAACTCTTTCATTGGTGTTTCTTTAAAGGTTGTAATGGATATGATTTATTTTCCATTAAAGTCACAGTGCAAACTCTAGCATTCCAGAATCTTATTTGGACATCATTGTGCAAAACAGCATCAAAGTAGACTTGTGATTTAATTCATCAGTTGCTTCTGTCTCTTTGTGACATAATGACAACAATGTAGCAACTGTTCGTTTGAATTCCTGTACTCTGTTCAGGGATGTCTCCAAAGTTCCTTGATTCAGCAATAGGTACCCAAATTATTTAATCTTTAATTTTATTATTACTGTTTCCCTTGAACTCTTGTGCTCTTATTTTATTTTATGTGGAACAAAATAATTTGCACTTGTATCTCTTCTCCAGCACTACAGTTGGATAATATTGTTTCTTTCCCCTTTGTCCAACCTATCTGATGAGCAACTTTATGGATTCTAGCTCAATAATCACATCATTCACAACCAGATATTATGACTCTAGTTTTGAGAACAGGAACCATTTTAGGAACATCTAGATTAGACATAGTTTTTTTCTCTAAAGAAGCAAATATTTCTTTGTAGTCATGAAATAAAAATGGTGAATTTTTAAGAAGACAAAGATATAGCCTGTTATTACATACACTGTTACTTCCTCTAATACATTGGATTGGCACTACTAGCTGACCATTTTCTTTCAACATTAAATATCACACTGACTTTTGCTCCCTTATGTTTTATCTTTCTTTAACAGATGATTCCTTAACTGTTTTCACTTTCAGCCAACAAAGTAGTATCCTCAACATATTTGAGGTTGTTAATTCCCCCCACCCAGAAATATTAATACTAACCTCTTTTCTCTACTGCAGCATTTCTCATGGTAAGCTCTACATATAAGTAAAATAAATGGAATGAAATTGTGCAACCCTCTGCACTCCCTTCCCACAAGCGAACCAATTATTTGCATTGTGTACTAGAAATCTAGACAAACTGTTGCTTTCTGCGATCAATACACAGTTTTTAATCTGTGGGTGATATATTTCAGTACATTTACATTTTTAAAGATTGGCCATAATTGTAATCTGTACAGTTTAAAACTAGTATAAGTAAGAAAGCAAAACCAAATGCCCATAGACTAAATGTCCATAGAACATCCATAGACAAAGCTAAATGTCTATTTGAAACTATCCTGCCATTCTCATTAGCTGCATTAGTGTCATCTCAGGGGCTTCACTGTCTTTGGAAACCAGGTTGTACATTTGGAAGGTATCAATCCATAGTAGAAGACATTGCAGACATTACACTAAACATTATGGAGGACATTGAAGTTGAAGTCTACTTGTGAAAGACATTGTAGATGTTGTTGAAGTCGAATTGCAGAATCTTACACATTATCTTAATAATGTGTGATAGAAGAGCAATTCAGTTCAGTAGTTGAAGGATTTTATAGCACTGCTTTTTTCATATTGGATTAGTTGGATGTTTTCCAATCTTTAGGCCACTATTTTTCCCAACATATGCTTACAAACTTTAAGCAGCATTTAAATAGCAAGATTTTGCAAGATTTTAAAGCGCTCACCTGGTATTTTATCAATTCCTGCAAGTCTTCTGTTAGCAATATTTTCTAGCACCCATTAAATGTCAGTTTCCAAAACATTTGATGCTAGCTCAGTAATAATATCTTTGTAAGTACTGTAATGGTGAGTTGGGGGGGTCCTTCTTTTTAATTTTAATTGTTCCATGTACTTCCGCCATTTTTTCTTTTATGTTTCTTTCTGTGACATTTTTGTCTCGTATCATTCCATCTGTCCATAAAGTTTTATTTGATCCCTCTAATTTTCTGAAATACAAATCTTGTCCTCCATTTCTGTGCAAATCGGACATCAACGGGCACTGAGAGATAAACAATATCTACATACTATCAAAAAAGACAACGCAAAAGCTAAAGAGGAAACAAAAAATGCAAAACATCAACTCACCAGAAATCAACACCCAGATAAGTGGAGACTAACACAAAAATTAACACTAGAGCAACAATTAAACATAAAGAACAACCCAATCAAGCAACCACCAAGACTATTCCCATCAACATTGACAGGGCAAGCCACTAGTATATAAAAATAAAAGCAAATCCCAATCCCTACTAGCACTGATGGTACTAGCACTAGGTTACCTAGTTTGGTAATGAAACATCTGCAAGAAAACCACCAAACTCAGAGGGCTCCAAGGACTCCATGGTAGCTACTTTAACATTTCTTTGCTTGCAATAGAAGACCTGATGCTTCTTTGATTTGCAATAATCCATTCCAGGCCATTTTATTTTCCTGGTTTTCAGATTGCCCATCTTCAGACTTGACATTTTGGTCTAACTGCATCAAGCCTGCCTTAGTTCGTGGTTCTGACATTCCACACACAGATTTCCAGCATTAAACTTTCCTTTCACCTTTGGACATATCAGCAACTAGATATCCATTCAGCTTTAATTCAGCACATGGTTTTTTTATATTTGCTCCTGGACATTTGTGAATAACAGACGCCACCTCTGCCTCCTACTTAGTCAGCTAAAACAAGTTTTCACTCATTTTTCAACATATAAGAAATTCCAGAGAACAAAAAGCAGCACTTTGTAGATTCAGTTAGCTGTGTTACATGCAGAACTGCTGCAGTTAGCATGCTGAATTTTGTGAAAAGAAATCTGGTGAGAGGATTATCAAGGGAAAAAAAATCCTTCATAATTTTAAAATGTTAACTACCTTTACCTTTCTGAACATTTTCTCTCTGCACCAGAAATGATATTTTGTCTAATTTCGCCATTTATATACCAGGGTTTTAATCACCTAATTAAGATAGATCCAGAGTGCTTCTCCTAACATTAAAAAGTGACATTTAGCTTAAAATTCTGCTCTTAAATTTTAATACTCTTCCTGGTGCTCCTTTGAAATACTTCCTGGGGTTTTCTTTCAGTTCTGATATTTAGCCTTAGATTTTTTTAAAGCTTATATTCCACAATTGTCACAGCAAGTTGTAAAAAATGATATTATTGGCAGCTCCCCTTTAAATTTATTTTAGAAGACAAATATCCAAAAATTCCCATATCCAAAAGTTATGGAAATATTTGATAGCCAATTGCTTCACTCAGAATTGTTACTGCAGTTTTTAATTCAATAATAATGTATTTACCATTATTTTTCAATGAAGTACACATTGTCCCCTCTCCAAGGAAAATTTCATAAAACTTTGTGTAGTGAAGCATTCCACTTGAATATATCCATCACTGGAAAGAGAAGTTTTCTCTTATTACCATTATTGAAGGGAAGAGTAAGAGGAAAGGATGACAAAATATGCATTGTGACATTGTGATGCAGACTCCACCCCTTTCGACTTCCCTAGTGACCTCACAACAAGTACTTAAGAGGCAGAAACAACAGATGTTTTGTTTTGTTTTTTTCATTTTGATGAGATCTCTGGTTTCTGCAGATAGACACTTCATAAGATTTGGATGTAGAGCACAACACTTTCCAATAGATCAGCTTTAACATGCCTAAAATTTGGGCTGAGTTAGGAAACAAATACCAACCCTTCTTGTGGCATCTTTAACCCATGCAGTTTGGAGATTTATTTTCAGTCTTAGATTAAGGGTAATATATTTTACTGCAAAGTACAATTCTATATACAATTCAAATACTTTCTATGCTGGAATGCAATTGCAGTGCTTTCTGACACTGAAAGTAAGAGAGTGTGGTCTTTAACATCCAGCAATAAATTTGCTAAAATAGAGAGATTGAAATTATGAATTCAAATGGCTGAAATGAGTCAGGAATAGAGAAGTCACAGCCATGGCTGCAGGGGATTAAGGAAGAGCATTCTATCCTCTTCCTCTTTTTGATGGGGTGCCATGTGAACAGAATGTGTGTCTGCTGTGAAAATCTCCTGAATCTATAGAGGTTCTCCATTCACATGAAGGCACTGGAAATTCAGTACTGAACTAGAAGTCCCAAATGTAGACTTCTAGAGTAAGAAGCATTCTCCTACGAGCTGCTCGGAGCATCCAAATGAGTGGGTTGGTTCAGTCTTCGTTCTGATAGCTGAAACTTCGGAACGCTCCTCCTCCTCATGGGACTCCTCCCCAGCATTCCCCAGTTTTAACTCAGCCTCGTCTGAATAGGTTGTGTTAGAGTTTACTCTGGTCGAAGCAGGTGATTTCTGTATTTCCCCCAATTCTCATTATATCCTTTTCTTATTTCTTCAGTGTCCTTTCTTTTAATCTTTGGGGTTTCTCTTTTTCCATTTTTTTCCATTTTGATTTGCCTTCGTTTATAGTATTATTTAATTGGGCACAGAGAGCACGATCCCTCAGTTCTCCCTTTAGGGAGATCCGGGATTTTTTCCTTAAATTGGGGAGCGCCTGCTGCGCCCCCTTATTAAGCAGGGGTCCCTGGGAATGTCATTTTCCAGCCGCCTCCTCACCCACCGCTCCCCTCCACCGTTCGTTCGCGCCATGCTTTTACCACGTGGCAAGCCGATTGACTTAAACGGTTCCCCCGAACACCGTTCTTCTCATAGAGGGAGTGGAGCGCAATCATTCTCCCTCCCATTTTCTTCCTTGTTGTTGTTGTCTCAAGGAATTACGGTCCTCCATTAAAGGACCATTGCTGCTGGTGGCGCGCGCACACCAAAATTCCATTTTAAGTGCTGGAGTCCACATGGCCACGTTGCCTTTAATAGTGCCCTAAGTTATTGACTGTGTGGAGTAAATTGTGCTCTCTAGGGATTCCCTGCAAGGCAGGAGTCCCAAACCTGTAGATTTCCTTTTAAAAAAAAATAATAATACTATCTGTTGGCTAACACTCACAGTCCTTCCCAGTAGCACAACGGCCTACACAACGGCGAGCACCTAGGGCCTGAGTTAGCCTGTGCAGTATCACTGTTGCAGGCTCTTCCTTTCCACAAGGCCCGGACGGCGTTCTTAATCTGGCTGATTAGTGATTCCATAGTTTCATTGACAATCTCAATTAACAGTTAAGCATCTCCTAAAAATTGATTAAACAAGGGGAATATACTATAATCAGGGCTCCCTTCCCTTGCTGGGCCAGGTCTCTGGGCGTGCCAACCGCTATGTTTGCCTAGATATCAACAATTGTATTTATCCATCTGTATTTTACTATATCATACAGACTTATTATGGCAGGGGGTAAAAATGTGGGTATTTCCAAAGCTTCTGAACGTGATGCAAGAAAGCGCCATAGGGCCTTAGAGAAGCAAATAGATAAATGTACACGAGAAGTACAAAGGCCTTCTCAGCAACCCTCTCCACCTACTCCAAGGCCCTCCACAACTGTATGTCCCCCCCCCAGATGTTTCTCTCTCTCCTGGCATAGCTGTGGTTCAGTGGGACAACAGACTCAGCCATCTGACTTGCCAACCTCTAGGCAACCTCCTGAGGCCACCTTTACTCCGACTGCAGCGGGGCTTCGCCAGGAATCCTCCTTACCTGAGGAGATCCCTGCTCAAATGCAATCATGGATGGAGGTGGCGATCAGGCAGGGGATCGCTGCTGGCTTACAGCATGCGATCATAACCTGGCATCAACCTGCCCCTGTTGACCCTGAGACCCAGTCGCTTCAGTCTCTGGTCAGGTCAGAATCAGGTCGGAACACCACGCTGATCAGGTAATCCCTTCTCAGGATACTCCTATGCAGGATACACAGGGGGGGGATCTGGACATGGAGGCTGAGGAACTGTTTCAAATGCAACATTTCGAACACAGTGATCTAGAATCCCTCCATGATGCCGAACATTCGCTATCTGAACCGGATCTTTTAGAGGGAGGGATGTCTGAAGATGAGGGGCTCTCCCCTGATCAACCTGTATTTACTGACCTGTTTCAGCCACAACTATTTAAATCTCTCCTGTTTAAGGCAAAGAACACGGCAGGCATTGACACTGCAGTTCCCTCTGTGTCTTCTGCAGAGGAGGGCCCTCAATATTTCTTTTTTAATCAGCCCATGGTTCAAGCTGAAGTGATACCTGTCCTTCACATGTTTATGGACCTAGTTCAGAAACAGTTCCGTTCCCCTGCAACATGCCCGGCTCCTATGAGTTATGATAGGAGGTTCTTTAACATGGCTCCGGAATGCCTTAATTTGTTAAATACCCCGGAGGTCGATGATCCCATAGTTGGGCTCGCCTCTTCTTCTTCGATTCCCAGTGAGTCGCTTGAAGCCTTAAGGCCTGAGGATAAAAGGGCTGAAATAGCCCTACGCAAAGCCCATCACTCTGATGCCTGGGCCATCAGAGCAGCCACAGCAGCTTCCTTTTTTAACCAGGCTTCACTTAGATGGCTAAAGCAGCTTTGAGAACACATCCCTGCCTCTAATCTTAGGGCCCACCAGGACATAGCTAAGCTTACGGCGGCTGCAGAATTCTCATTTCATTCGGTCAAGTTCTCCACCAGGGCCATAGCATCCCATTTCTCAGCAAGACGTCTTCTTTGGCTCAAACATTGGCAGGCAGACATCAAACACAAATCCAAACTCGCTTCAGCTCCTCTCCAGAGTGATAAATTTTTTGGTCCCTCCTTAGATCCGCTTCTCATTGAGACCCGGAATAAGAAAAAGATACTACCTTCTCTTTTTCGTAAATCTGGCCCAAGGTACCTCCAGTCCTTTTGGAGGAGCTCCTTTCGCCCATATTTCCAGAGCTCCTTTCTGTCTCAAGCGCACAAATCCCAATTTTTCTGCCCGGGACAGACCTCAGATAGGTCAGATCCCGGGGATAGATACCGGAGGGGCGGCCAAACCAGAAGGTCCTTCCAAACCTCTGGCAGTAGATCTTTCCGGCACCCATGCTAGCCATGTGGAGCCTCAGCCCATAGGGGGCCATCTCAAGTTTTATGCGGATAGCTGGGACGTTTCCACGTCTGATGCCTGGGTCCGAGACACTGTAAGGTTTGGCTTAACACTAGAATTTCAATTTGCCCCATCCGATTTTTTCATGGTATCTCCTGTCTCCAAAAATTCGGTCAAGCATGGCCTTATGGAGGCAGCTATCCAACATCTTTTAAGAATACGGGCCATTCAACCGGTCGCCGCAGACCAAAAGGGGCACGGTTTTTATTCTCTTCTCTTTTTAGTCCAGAAAAGTTCTGGAGGGTGGAGAGCGATCTTGGACCTGAAACGCCTCAATAAATTTTTAGTCTACCGCAGATTCAAAATGCACACCTTACAATCCATTCCTGCCAGCATCAGGGAGGGTGACTTTCTCACCTCTGTTGATCTCACGGAGGCTTATTTGCATATTCCGATCAGACCATCACATCGTAAGTTTTTAAGGTTCTGCTATAATAATCAACATTTTGAATATTGGGCCCTTCCCTTTGGATTAGCTTCTGTTCCCCGTGTTTTCACCAAGGTCCTCGCTGCTCTGGCTGCTCATATCCGTGCTGTTCCAATCAGACTACATTGTTACCTAGACGACATTCTAATTTTGTCAGCACCCTCTACACAAGCTGTCCGCGATACCCAGACAACTCTATGTATTTTGCGGGCACATGGCTTTTCAATTAACCAGGATAAAAGCCACTTAACCCCTTCTACTAGATTGTTACACTTAGGGACCATCATTGACACACGGGCAAGCAAGGTTTACCTTTCAAATGAAAGACATAAAAGTATACAACAACTAGTACAGCAGATCAGGTCGCAAAATAAAGTTTCTCTTGCGGATCTTTCTACTCTTCTCGGTAAAATGATCTCATGTATTTCTATTATTCCTTGGGCTCGTCTTCATTCCAGATCCCTTCAGTGGTTCCTTCTGCCTTTCCAACGTTCCGGTCTAAGCAACTCCTGTCACAAGGTCAAGTTTCCATTGCAGGTACTCACCTTACTTCTCTGGTGGTCCAGGCCAACAACAAACAAGGGTTGTCTCTTCAAGGAGCCCCACAGACTCACCATCACCACTGACGCCAGACTGCTGGGATGGGGTGCTCATCTTCAATTATCCACAGCTCAGGGTTGCTGGTCACCAAGAGAACAGTCTCACAATATCAGTTGGCTGGAACTTCAGGCTATCCACCTGGCCCTTCATTCTTTTCTACCGCAGATATGCAACCAGCATTTCTTAGTTCTCACAGACAATACAGCCGTCAAGGCACACATAAACAAACAAGGGGGCACCCAGTCACAACCTCTCATGAAGGAGGCGGAACGTCTCTGTCGTTGGGCAGAGACCAATTTACTCTCCATCAGGGCAGAACACATCTCAGCAATCTGCAAACACAGGCAGATTGGCTCAGCCAGGCCACAGTAGATCAGACGGAGTGGCGTCTTCATTCGTCGCTCTTTCAGGAGGCAGTCATGAAGTTTGGTCTTCCGGTGGTCGATCTCTTCGCATCCCCTCTCAACGCCCAACTTCTGTGGTTCGTGTCCAGATACCCCTCTCAGGGGGCGGAGAATTTCAACCTCTTCACTGCCCGTGGCCCCCAGGGCTCTTGTACGCATTTCCCCCTCTTCCTTTGATTCCTCGGGTCATACGGAAGATGCTAGAGGAACAGGCGGAACTGATTCTGGTGGCTCCCTACTGGCCCCGACGGCCTTGGTTCGCGGACCTTTGTTGTCTGTCGGTGTTCAAACCATGGAGGATTCCTCCAGACAGGATTGTGTTAACGCAGGGTCCTCTACAACACCCCAACCCTCAATGGTTCCAATTGACCGTCTGGAGGTTGAGCGGTTGCGTTTAATCAGCAAGAAACTGTCCAATAGAGTTATTTCTACCATCCAAGCTGCGAGGTGTCCCTCAACCACTCGCATTTATAACCCCACTTGGTCCATATTTGCAAAATGATGTTCTAAATTTCATATTGAACCACGATCTCCTTCGATTGCTCAAATCTTAGATTTTTTGCAAGATGGCCTCGATAGGGGGCTTTCACCAAATACTCTGAAGAGACAAGTTTCCGCCTTGTGTTCTGTTATTGATCATGATGTTTTTCCATCTCTCTCTCATCATCCACTTATTCACGCCTTTCTTAGGGGTGCCACTAATTTACGACTTCCTCTGGTTCATCGTTATCCTACCTGGGATTTGAATAAAGTGCTTTTGGCTCTTACCAAGCCTCCTTTTGAGCCAATACGTTCCACATCCCTACTATTCCTTACATATAAGGTAGTTTTCTTAGTGGCCATAACTTCAGCTCGGCACATTTCTGAGTTGGCTTCCCTGTTGGTCAGGTCAGACCTTTGTGTTTTTCATGCAGATAGGGTTGTTCTCCGACCAGATCCTACGTTCATTCCAAAGATTAATTCTGCCTTTCATAGGGCACAGGAGTTAGTGTTGTCTGATTTCTGTCCTCACCCTTCCCGAGGTTTGGAACATCAGCGGCATAAGCTGGATGTCCAACGTGCTTTAAAAGTCTACATCCATCGCACGGCTTCCTTTAGAAGGACCGAAGCCTTGTTTGTTGTTTTTCTGCCTCACAGTCAGGGTACTAAAGCATTGGTCATTGGTTGCGAGTGACCATTGCCAAAGCTTATCAAGCCCAGGCCCTAGCAGTACCCAGGGGCATCACAGCTCACTCAACACGCAGTGCAGCTACCACAGTGGCTTGGGCCACTCAAGCTCCCATCATGGACATTTGTCGGCCGCTACATGGGCGTCTCCCTCTCCCTTTATCAGACATTATAAGATTGATGCCTTTGCATCTGCGGATGCTGCCTTTGGTAGAAGGGTGCTACAGGGAGTTGTACAGGACAGGGACAGACTCCAGGTCCAGACAGCATCCCACCCGTAGTGCAGGCCAAACTTTGGTATGTCCCACTCATTTGGATGCTCCGAGCAGCTCGTAGGCATTGGTTCTTACCTGATACGCCGGTTCTCTCTGAGCTGCTAGGAGCATCCAACCCCACCCTGCTTTGTTATTGCTGTCTGTTTTCCTTTTCCTTCCATCTGGGGGTGTCCTGTTTTTTGACCAAGAGGATGTAGTAGTTCTTCGGAAGCGTCACCTGCTTTCTACTGCGATCTTCGCCAAAACTGTGGAACGCTGGGGAGGAGTCCCATGGAGGAGGAGAAGCGTTCCGAAGTTTCAGCTCAGCCTATCAGAACGAAGACTGAACCAACCCACTCATTTGGATGCTCCTAGCAGCTCGGAGAGAACCAGCGTATCAGGTAAGAACCAACACCTATTTCATTCAATGGAACTTAATGTAGGGTAAGTACACATATGTTGTCTTGTGCTTGCAACCCAGTGCAGAGACAATCAAGGCACCTTTTTTTTGCAGAGAAAAAGATCCTACAGAAAAGAGCAAAACATCAATCCAAAAGGATGAAACAACACAGATTCCCAAGAAATCTTTCCCAAGATATTCCCACAGAATGTTTTATAGTCTCTTGGTCAGCCTAGAGTTAAACAGCTCTATATCTAACATAGCAACAATGTTTATATTTATTTTTTATTTTTTTTATTTTTTGATGATGATGATGATGATGATGAAAGCCTTATAGAGTCACCCATATCATAAAATAACCCTGGGTGATGCACAAAACAGCACCCTCGCCAAAACAATAAAAATAAAAAGTCAATAAAAATGGAAGTTAATGGGAGCTCATAGAGGGCCCAAGACAATACTATTCCATATATCCACATACCCTCTTAGATATGTTTCTATACATTTTTTTTTCTTTTTGAAATAATTGTCTTCAAAATCATTTTCTGGGTAAACAAATGATTTCTGAGAAGCCAAGATACAAAGTTGTACCCAATCACCACCAAATTAATTTAGTTCGTACTAACACTATTGAACCAGTATTTATTATACTGAAAAAAAAAGATCAATAATAATAATAATCTTTCCCTTCTGTAGTTCTCACCAGCTTCAAGCTTCAAGCTCCAAGTGCTACCCATATTATAATACAACCCACCTTTAAAAAGAGGTTTGAACCTTATATTCTATGAGGGGAAGGCTGATTATATGGCGGGTCCCTCGGCTTTCACCACTCTGTGATCTGGGAAGATGTATGTAGCTACCTAAGATATGCCAATATATTTCCTTCTGATCCATAGCAAAACTGAAGTCAGATTTTTGAAGTAATATCCTTCAATCATGGTTTACAATGAGCATCACGTTGGGGCTAGGTCCTTACCGATGCAGAGTATTCCCCCAATATGTTAAGATGTTTTCCTTTCAAATATCTGGCCACATTAAGGTAGAAATGCCATAGGACAATTTTGAAAACAGGTAAAGTAAAATGACTTTGAAAAGATACATAAATACTCCCTTGACTAGGCATGCCACATATTTCTTAGCAGCACTATGGAAGCAGCAACAACCCAACACTTTTGGCATGTGAATTGAATACTTTTAAGAAGCAGGAAAAAAATACCATTATTCTGGGTTTTTTTTTTTTTAATTTATAACATATGCAAAAGATATTGACATTTGTGATGGTATTTATTTTCTGTTGCTAATCTTAAGCCTGACAATAAGACTCTGATACGTATGAACTTAATGCTAAGTATATTGGGAAGTGACAGATGTTAACCTTATTAAAATCAACCCATTCATACAGTTAAAGTACTGCTGATTGCAGGGTGATTAGCACTGAGCATAGCTTCTCATGTCTGCACATGTTGTCATTCTTTTCAATGAACTGACATTTAGCAGGTTGCTTCAAAGCCAGAAATAGTCCACACAATGGTGTTAGTGAGCTCACTGTTGTCACAGATAACAAGATGTTACATACTAGTGATCACAAACACCACTTTCCTCTCCATCTGCAAGGCTTAGAAGACCAAGTAAAATTGAGGCCATATTGGACAAGTGGATCCAGTCTGCTTGTACTAGGAAGGGAAATTCAGTCATTTCTAAGAAAAAGCAGGCACACACAGTTTATATTTGCAGGGTTTTTGTTTTGCTTTGTTTTGTTTTTTGAGGGAGAGCAAAACAATCATTTTTCATCTATATTATAGATTGATGGGTCCTTGGTGCTCTCTGAGCTTGAGTTTTTTTTCCCCAGACACACATTACTCAAACTAGCTTGAATTGATCCTGACTTATCTGTATTTTCTGAATATGTTCAAGGGAAAAATACAACAACAACAAACAGCAACAACAAAATTTTAGCCTATCCTTCTTCCCACAGAGTTCTTATTTTAGAATTAAATGTGTAGATCTACACATTGAGAGTCACTAATCCAACTTGAGTAATTAGTATTAGCATTAGGTCCTCCCATGCTATGTAGCATATTGGCCAACAAAGGATCTCCAGCATTTTTGGTCTTGGGCAAGCACTTCATCATCTTCCCAGGGGATGTTTAGAAGCTTTAAATCTTCCATGAATGTTCTTTGCCATGTATTTCGAGGGTGTCCTCTTGTTCGTTTGCATTGGGGCAGGGGAGTCCACATCATTGCCATATTGGGGATTTGATTGTTCTCCATAAGGAGAATATGAGCTGCAAATTGGAGTCTTCTGCATGCAACAATATTATGTAATTTACAGGAGAAACTCTTTTGGAGCACTTCTTCATTAGAATTATGGTCAAAATAGTGAATCTTTAGGATTCAGGGAAGACATCTTTGTTGGAAGATTGAGTCTCTTGTTAATTAACTCAGTGTTCCAAAATTCCAGGGGCTGCCACAAAGAAGAGGGAGTCAAGCTATTCTCCAAGGCACCTAAGGGCAGGACACGAAGCAATAGGTGGAAACTAATCAAGGAGAGAAACAACCTAGAACTAAGGAGAAATTTCCTGACAGTTAGAACAATAAATCAGTGGAACAATTTGCCTCCAGAAGTTGTGAATACTCCAACACTGGAAACTTTTAAGATTGGATAACCATTTGTCTGAAGTGGTGTAGGGTTTCCTGCCTAGGAAGGGAGTTGGACTAGAAGACTTCCAAGGTCCTTTCCAACTCTATTATTCTATTCTATTCTACTCACTGACACCTCATTGAAATAAATGCCTGTCAGGATCATATAGTGGCAAATAAACAAGAGTTTAAGTTTCACTAATATAGATGATGAAGACCAGTTTTTATTCAACTTCTGGAAAACAGCTGTTACTTTTCCAATATTTCCATTTTGGGTGATTACACTAACCAAATAGGAAAACCTTTCTACTCCTCAAGTTGCTGTGATCCGAATGTGATTCTCTGTATCTGTATAGTGGAGCTCACATACAATATCTTTGATTTCCTGGCAGTTATCCTGAAGCAATTTGGTTGCTTTTTCATCTACCAAAATTGGCCTCAGGTTAAGTGCTGAAAAATCAAAGATCATGTATGAGATTGAGTGCTTAGCTGGTAAAAAACCTGGTTTGAATCTCAATGTACTCCTATTTGTGGCAGGCATGTGATGTCCTCTTTTGCTATCCTCATACAATAAAGTTAAGTGAAGAAGTTTCCAAAGTTTTCACTTATCTTTAGATGCATTAATCCCATGGTAGCTATATATATTATTCTCCTGGATCACTGTTGTACCATCCCTTAAATATCAACTGCCAAGGTGCAATAGCTATAGTGAGTTATTGCAGTCCGGTGACTACATCGAACTGCAGTTAGCATGCAATACGGAATGTTGGGTTACATGAACCTTTGACCTAATCTAATAAAGCTCTGAATCATACATAGCATTGCATCTATGTATATTTTCAAAAATAGTCCTTAAATAAAATAGCATAGGAACAATATAGTTGGTCCAAAAAATATATAGTTTTTCAAAGTCCCAGTGTATAAATAAAAACCATCTTGGCTACACTGAAATAGCTGTCTTGATTGGCTTATAACTTTTGCCCCAAACATCAAGCAAAATTATATAAAATATATAATAGCAGTGAGGAATGTCTATCAACCAGTCCTATCTATACTTCCATCTGTTAAATAGCAGCCACAATACAAAGACAGAACAAAGCAAAGATAACTCTTAACTAAGGATGCAGACCTAATTCAGAAGGCCAGCAGCTTTTTAAAATGCAGCAATAAATAGACAGTATAGGAGAAATGAACATCTAGATAATAAGGAAAATGAAAAAAAAAATCTAAAAATGAAAGATTTTTTATTGATAAAAAGAATAACTTTTTATGTGTTTATAATACAAGTCTTGAGAAAAGACATTTAACAGATTGCAACAAATGACATAGTAATTGTCCTCCATCTTTGATTCCGAAAACAAGATATGCAGAAGATATTCTGCATCAAATGCCTATGGAGATTCTCTGTCAGGGGTCTGTCAGGGGTCACCAACCTTAGCAATTTTAAGACTTGTGGACTTCAACATGTTGAGGTCCACAAGTCTTAAAGTTGTCAAGATTGGAGACCCCCTGATAGATCACGGTTGTCCCGTAGATAATTTTTCAAGAGGTAACTGGACTTTCTTTGTTTTTCCTTAGTTCAGTTCAGTTTGCCTTTTGAAAAGGCACCTTTGGGACATTTTGCATCAGACTGTGAAATTCTAAAAAAAAAAAACCTAAGGTTAGATGAATAAAATCCTGCTGTAATTTAGTTATGCCTCTCAAGCAATGTATTAAATATACATATAATTGTGGATCTGTCTGAATAATGAATCCAACCTCTCTGAACATATCTGGACCCATTCTTTTTTCTCTCTCATTTTGAACTAGTCAAGTTTGATGCAGTTATATTGCTTTCCTTTAACACTGATTTGCTGCAAACTACCAATTAGCTAAAACAGTTTGGATTTACTACTTTCTTCATAGGTTATTGAAACATATCCTGCTCACTACCTAAAATGGTGTTCAGGAAGAAGAGAAGAAAGAGAGAGATCACATCTAAAAGTGTTTCCCCCCAAATTTACCCTCTTTTTCATAGAAAAAAGAGGGTTGGGAGATAGAAAGATAAAGAACCAGACAACAATAAAATAATTATTCTCCTAATCTAAACATTGATATGATTAGGAAAAGTTGCAACAGTTGTAAAACTGGGCAAAGATCCAATGAGGTGAGCATGCAATAAACGCCTCTTTAAAATATAGCAAAAGCACTTAGACTTATATACTGCTTCATGGTACTTTACAGCCCTCTCTAAGCAGTTTACAAACTCTGCATATTGTTTCCAACAATCTGGTTCTTCATTTTTATGATCTTGGAAAGATGGAAGGCTGAATCGACCTTGAGATGATTAGGATTGAACTCCTGGTTGTGGGCAAAGTTTGCCTGCAATATGAATTTTAGCCATTGCACTAACGCTGCTCTATCTCCTTCGTTCAAGGGCTGAAATCCAATTTCCCTTTCCCTAAAGAAACTGTACTCTATGTAAGAGACAGACACTGAATAAGTAAATTAATTTATCTAGGATTTGGTCATAGGGAACTAAATTAGATTTATAATCTTCCGTAAAGTGGTAGCCTTCAATTCAGTTGGGTATTTTTTTTCCCCAGTAGGAAAATGTTCTAAGTGGGTGACTATCTCATTTATGTGCTTTCTCCAAACCCAGTTTTGGAGAATAACAATAGAAGATACACACATTTGAGAGAGTGCATATGAAAGCTGGTCACTGCACCAAAACAAGTGAAGGATGAAAGCTTGACGGTAATTAATCTGAATTCCAGCTGCAGTACACTGCAGGTTTAGCATAACTGGAACTTCATTTGTTTTCTTGCTTGGCCTATTACTCTTTCTAAATAAATAGATATTGCTTTAATCAAGTAATTAATTTCACAAGACGAGAGAAAGGACTCTGCTTCATGAAATAAAGAAAGAATAGCCTGTTCATTCATCTGTATGCTGCACAACAGATGTGCAAACAAAGCAGCTAAGTGGAAGTCAGACAGTTCTTTTTGAAAGGGAAGGCTGAAAAGCTAAATGCTTACTTTAATGAAATTAGTTCAGCTCATTGATACAACAGATTAGAAAGGCAATTTTAGACAGCAGAGTACACAGAAAGGTTTCTTCATCTTAATAGGCATGTAAAGTAATTGCTCATTTTAATAAATATTATATTGTAATGTCTGCAATAATTAGCATGTGGCTTGCCAAAGAAGCATTAAAACCAGCTAATAAAAGGCACATACTTTTTATGTTTGTTTGAAATAATGAGTATTAAGAGGGTGATTCTTTTCCCAGATCCCAAATAGCTATAGCAAATCTCTTATGTTATTGCCACCCTTGCATTATTCTCATCCTTCAACTACCCTGTTCTGTAAGTTAACCTGGCAGTAATATTTAGAACTGGAATTTTTCACATGCAAAGCTAACACTTTTAGGGTAACCTAAAGGTTTTTTTTAAATAGCCATGCTGAGGAATTTGAGGTATGTGAAAACTATTGAAAAATACTTTCTCTTTTGTCTTGCATCTAATTAATATAAGTAGCTGTTATCCAAATAGCAGGGTTGGGTTCTACCACTTTGTGCCTATTCGCTAGAACCAGTTGTTAACATTCTAAGCAATTCAGAGAACCGGTTGTTAGAAGAAATTACTAGCCTAATCCTGTAAGGAAGGCAGGAAGGAAACATTCTGGTGTTGCTTAGAGATACTGCCTCTCCATTAACCCTTATTACATTCTTGGCAGGACTAGACTTCCTGTCTCAGGAACTTCTCTGGAGTTTTTTTTCCCCTCCTTTATTGGTACTTTGCTTGTGTGGAGTGACCACTCAAAGTTACAATGGTACTGAAAAAAGTGACTTATGATCATTTTTCACACTTACAACTGTTGCAGCATCCCCACAGTCATGAGAGGCCAGGCAAGGAGATGTGTGTCTCAATGTGAGTGATATTGAGTTGGCCACATCCAGCTAATAACATGACCACCAAGCCATGTCCACCCAGTCACATGATCACCAAGCCACACCCACAGAACCAGTTGTTAAAATTTTTGAATCCTACCCCTGACAAATAGTCTAGTTTCTCTTCAGAGACTTCCCTTTTTTCTTATCTTTTTCAGAATTTATGTGAAATAGTTCCAACTAAATTAGAGTATGCTGATAATCATCTCATGAACAAATGTCCCATCACATTTTTCAGCTTTATAAGTTAAGTTTGAATCCTTTGGATAAAAGGGTATATTGAACTGACTGTCTTGATTTCTTTGCAAAATGTGAATAAGAAAAGTCTATAATTTACAGTATAATACTTGTATATCAATGAAACTGAATGCACTTGAGAGGGAATTGCCTTGAAGATCACATGTATTATGGACTGTCTACCCTATGCTGGCATCTTCTGGATATTTTGACTACAACTCCCAGAATTCCTTATTGGCAGAACTAATGGCCTTGCTAGCTGAACAACATATTAAGAGAACACCAAACTAGAGAAAAAACCCCTATGGATGCAATAAAGAAATGTGGCATGGAGCAAAATTGTTTAATATAATCTGTTTAAACAAATGAATTAAATAGAAGAGTATGTCTCTACAGTAATGTCCTCTTGACTGACATACTCAGAGCTAAACAGCATGGCTCACTAAATGTGCAGAATGCAGCTGTTCTATAAAACAAGGTGTGCATGATCCATCAAAAATCAGTTTGGTATGGAGGGTAGATTAAAATCCCCTTGAACCTTGCTTGGAAATCTAAACCAGAATCATCTCTACCTGGTTTAATAAACAGGAATTTTAAATTGACATTTTAAATGCATGTTGTAATTTTGCCATCCATTCTGACAAGCAACTTAATATATTTCTATGCTGGCTAAAACTCAGAGTTGTGAAATATCTGGAGGATACCGAATTGAAAATACCTGCCATGATTAAGAGTAGAACCAAAATGTTTGTACCTACAGTATCAGAAGCCTCTGGTGGATACTTCACCAAAGTTCACTAATATAGAGTTTCAAAGATAAATATTAACTCTCTGCCTAAACCAAAGAGGATCTGCTCTAGATTAGATCTTCTGAACACAAAAAAGTACTTTTCATACTTGATATTTTCATTGTGGGACCTCTACATCCGGTGTTCTGGCCTCAACGCTTGAAGGACTGTGGTCTTATCCAGGCAACCAAATATAGATACAACTCACACTTAAAAAAAAAAAAAAAAGCAAAAATGTAGGCCAAATTCTAGAATTGTAGCTCAAACATGTAATAGTTCTAAATTAGATAACCTTGCAATTGAATAGCTGTCAAACTATGAAACAAGAAATGTGGAGATAAGTCTCCTCTTTCATCCATCACAGCAACAGGCAATGCAGGCAATATGGAAAGAGTTGAGAAGAGCTTCCAAAGTAGCTGGCAAATCTGAAAAAAAAATCTGATGGTATGGTGGGATTTTCGTCCAGAATTGGGGGGGGGGAGGTGTGAAGAGGGTGCTGAGCTTAGAGACCTTGCACAATAGAAAGTAGTTCAGGCCTTAGCTCCCTGATTCCCTGAAGCCTTATCTGACCTTTTCCAAGAGAATGCAGCCAGTTTGGTGAGATTCTTGTAAAAAGGCATTGCAACAATAAAAAAATATATATCTCTGAATAACTCACAATCCTGTCTTTGTTCCTTGTGCCTAACAGGTGGCAGTAGTTATTTGAAAATAGATGTTTTGGAGCACTTCCTCAAAGAATTTGCACAATCATAATAGTTATGAATAACTCAGCAATTTGGGTTTATGGTGCTACCAAACTAACTTTCTCATCTTTTAAACTAGGATCATGGAGAACTTCATTGTCACTCTGTGAATATCTTGTGAGCACAATATCTTATAGAAAATACTAATCACATAACCCTAACATGGGTGAAACAGAGGCTTTTCTTCTAAAGTAGAACTGCCTTAAATTGACTTAAACATCCATCCTACTCATTCAAGCAACAATCAATCCCTATGTGACAGCAGTTAATACAGCCTGAACATTTGATAAGAGATTGTTAAATTTCTGTAAACTGCTTAGAAAGGGTGGTAAAATACTGTGAAGTGGTATATTAGTCTAAGTGCTATTGCTAAGGAGCATCGGTGAGCAAGCTATCTTGGTCGAGGAATGTGTGTAATTGGTGCATATGGTGAATTTGTGAAAGGCCCGTCCCCCAGTAACCTCAGTTATGGCTTCCATTTGCTCTTTTAGCTGGAGCTGCAAGTCCAACAAGACCCCACTAATTGTCCACTATGCCTTGTCTGGGACAATGGTCCCCCATCCAGAGTCAATGATGTTAAAACTCTTAGAGAGGGCCAAAATCCTTTAGGGATTTTAAGTAGGTGGTTCCTCCCCATCTAGGCTCTTACTTAGTATTGTCATGGATGTGTGTGTGTGTGTGTATTATTTTAAAATCTGGGTAGTCTCTCAGAGTCACAATAGTGAGATGGGTGGCCCTATGAATTTAAATAAGTAAATAAACAAGAAAACAAACAAATAATCCACAAATACTGCCCAAACAGGGTTAGAGACAGTGGTGGGATTCAAAGATTTTTACTACCGGTTCTGTGGCCATTGCTTGGTGGATGTGGCAGGGGAAGGATATTGTAAAATCTCCAATCAGAGGTGGTATTTGCCAGTTCTCTGGATTACTTAAAATTTCCGCTACCGGTTCTCCAGAACTGGTCTGAACCTTCTGAATACCACCTTTGGTTAGGGATATAAAAATTCTCAAAGACCAGACTAGCAATATCCTGAGACACAATGCAATCAAATAAAGCTATAGACCAAGACAATTGTGGTGTTTTCTCTGAAACAGCCTGTTCCGATCTTATATCAGGAACTCTCTCAAGTGCAAATAAGAGGCAAGAGTGACTCAGGAAGTAGTGAGGACACTCTATTTCTTAAAGATGTACTAGGCCAACAAAGACTTTTGTGGGTCCAGGGCAGACATCTCCTCTCTTGTCTCTGTTGTGTAGACTTTATGAAATGGCCCCAATACCACCGCCAGTAGAAATAACTTTATTTGAGGAAAAAACAAGCAACATTCTCAAATGTCTATAGAGATTTTCAATCATCCAGGTCATGGTTGTTCGAAAAGTGCTTTTCCAAAAGGCTGGTTTTGGAAAAAGAATAGATGAAGCTTCTTGGCTGAGAAGCAAAATGTTTTCAAGGAAAAAATAAACAAGAAAGTCCAACTGCCTTTTGAAAAAGTGCCTTTGGGCCAACATTCTCAAACCCTTCTCTAGGAGTGGAGGGGAAAAAACAATCCAGGGTGTAGGTGCTATTAGGGCTTGTAATACAAGTCTGAGGATTCATTATGAATGAAACTGACAAGAGAAGTGCAAAAGGCTAAAATAACCAAGGACACCCACCCAGGCAGGGCCAGACAAGACTGCTGCTGAAATGTCACACACATACACATTGTGATGGGATATAGCAATTAATTAAAGAGCTCCCAATCTGTTGTCCTTTCATGACACAATCTGCTGCTGTTTCATTCTGTCCAACGGGAAGAAGAGCCGCGATCCCAAGAGAAAGGAGAATCAGTATGGCTGCTGCCAATCAAAACTTTTCAGAACAGTCAGCAAGCTTTTGAAGAACTCTGCCGAATCTAACAAAGCAATTGTGTTCTTTGAGGCAAGGGAGACAGGGAAAGAGAGAGAGAGAGAAAGAGAGAGGGAAAAAAAACCTTGTTTGGGCCATTGGGGTATGGAGGAAAAAATTCACAAAACACACAGAAGCTCTCCTTTTAGGATTCTTGCACTTTTGAGGCTATTGCAGCTGTGTTTCAGATTAAACAACTTATCTCCATAAAATAATTCATCAGCCCTGGAGACTATCATACATTTTGAAGATAGCATGACTGATCCCTGATCCCTGCTGTCAAAACTGGCTTCTCACTGGGCTGGTGTAGGTGTATAAATCTTTGCACAAAGCAGCACATAGACAAATCTCCTTGTGTGTGCAATTTACTATGATATGAATGAAGTCAGGAGATCGGTTTTTCTATATTCTTTCTTATATTCTTAAGAATTTAAGCCAGGAGATTTGGTAAGGCAAAAAGCAAAGTTTTCCTTTTAAGTCAAAGTAGGAAAGGCTTTTTTTTTTTTTTTTGACTGAAGGTAAACTTTGTACAGCCCATATTTTTCATACCTGAATTGCTAGAGCGTTTAAGACTTGTTTTCCTTGCAAACCCCCACAAAACCTCTGGATTTAAAGAACTGTTGGAAGAAATATCCTTCTGGGTTCAGTTCCAAGTTGGGAAAAAGACACTGGAATCATGGAAGTTGCTTGGAAAGAAGGTTTAATGGTGGACAGGACCACATGGCTTGGAGCTCCTGAATGAACAAAGGGTGATCGCATGCTTCAAGATGTGGAGTGAAGAAGAAAAAAAAGCTGAGATGCTGACAGTGCCTGAGTTTTATACCCTCTGTTGGGCCCCACCTTAGTGTTTCCTTGTTCCTGTGTAAGAAATATTTCCCATTGGTTGTCAGACTCCCAGGGGGCGGTGGTCTTAACTAATTTTGTAGGCTTTGTCTGAGTGCTGGCTGATGTAATTTTCCCTGGCCATGTGGTGAGATGGCTATTTCCAGCAAAATGGAGAAATGAAATTTAAGAAGTTGTTTTCATGTAATAGCAATCAAAATAATAAAATATTGTGGGATTTCCAAATATAAAGTCTTGGGTCATAACACGACACAACAAGTATACTATGGTTGAAAAGTGAGGTCAATTCATATAAGCAATACCAAAAATAGTAGAATTGAAGATAAAGATTTGGAGAACATTATAAAGTATCTTCATTGAAAATCAAAGTTGATCGTTTATGGCATAAACAAGCTTCAGTGGTCCAAGTGGTTACTGGCATACTGGATATCATTTTTGGATGGTACTTAGAAAATTTGCACATTGCCAAAATTTCCATCTTTCAATTACAAAAAGACATAATGCTTGGATCCGCACATATACTAGATGGATACATTACAACATCTAGGTTATTGGGAATAATGCAGTGCATATGAAGGGCTACACCAGCTAAAGAAACTGGCTATTGTGATTTCCCATTGTTGTGAACTGATAATAATAAGGTGGAGGGTAGTAGAAATCAGAAAGGAAGCTGAGTAGAATAAAAACAATTTATAGATATTTAACTCTGGTTTCTGATAAATTAATCTTTTTTCTACATCATCATCATCTTCATTTTCATTCGCCAAATTCATAATTCTTTCTGATTTCTTTACAAAGTCTCAATGGTATCCCTTGAAAATTTAATTCCTCATCTTGCAAAGAAAGTTTACAATGTAGTTAGACATTTACAATGAATTACAACCAAATTATAGGCAGCATTCTTCTCTTCTTTCTGCTACTTCTGGTTTCTGTTCCAAAACAAGGAGATGAAACCATTAAGGCATGAAACTTTAGTTTTTGTTATCAAACTAACCCATTTTTTAGGAAAGGAAACATAGTTGGTGACATTTCTGAAGGACACCAATTTTTTTAATTGAGAGCAGCTATTTATGCAATGTTGTGCTCTTATGTCTGGGAAATTCAGTCTTTTTCAGGCTGAAGGCAATACTTGATCTTTGAATTGCATGTCATGGGTTGCATTTCCAAAAGGTCATACAACCAGGACAAAAACTAAATTTGATTTCATTAAATTTCAATTTAATTAAATTGTATTCTTATTACATATAGCTAATATTCCCTATGCATTTAATATTTTCCCCTTCACCCAAGGCTTTGCAGAGATACAAGAGGCCATAGGTTTGTCTCAGCTTCATTATGGAGGTATTGATGATTTGATTTAGTTTTAATGGGAAAATGGTTTGAGAGACTTATTTAGAACTTCCTATATTATTTTTCTCTAATCCCAGGATCCCTCTAATATTTCAACAATAGATACCCCCTCAACTTTCATTCAAGTGTCTCATAGGACTCCAAAAGTTGAAGTTTACCTTGTATTTTCGTGTTTGCAAATCTCTTGTTTCTACTCCCAAATTATTCCTCTGAAATAAATAGGCTGGAAGCATGTGGAGCTTCTCAAACATGAATAAAAAAGCACCATACCTTCCAGTCAATGAAAAAAGGCCAGGTCTGAAAATAGGGATGAGTAAGATAGATAACAGTGAACAAATGATCCTTTGCTTGCCTTAAATAACTTATCTTGATTTATCTTAGGCAGGGAATGCTTTAGAGATAAAAGGCTGTTTTGTGTAAGATAGATGGAAAGAGAAGAGATAAAGAGGATTTCCCTTCTACAAACACCCACATTTTTCTATAAAACCCAGAAAGAAAAGGGATGGGAATTTATCAACATTTCTGGGAGGAAGTAAAATGAATCCCTTACTATCTGGTCCCTATCATGCCATCCATTGTTTTCAAATATGTCAGAAAGATGACCCACAATCATCTTCTCTGCTGCCAACCTTGAACTCTTGAGAACACAATCATCTAATTGTAGAAAATTGCACACTTCCCCCAAATGGCATCTTCTAATAAGGCTTTGCAAAGCATTCAAAGAGGACACTCTACTCTGTAGCTCTTCTTAAAGCACTGAGATTGTCCCACCCCCTAGAACAGTGTTTCTCATCCTTAGCTGCTAAAAAAGGAATGGATCACCTCTTCCAGATTCCTTAGACATCCTACTGACCATCCTATTCACATATTTCAGAACAGAACAGAACAGAATAACAGAGTTGGAAGGGACCTTGGAGGTCTTTTAGTCCAACCCCCTACTCAAGCAGGAAACCCTACCCTACACCAGGAATGTTAAACTTGTGGCCCACAGGCTGGATGTGTCAGGCAATGGCCACGCCCACACATAGTTTAACAAAGGGGGGGAAGTCCCAATATGTCACCTGACACCACTGTGACAATGCAAGTTTGACACTCCTGCCCTACACTATTTCAGACAAAATATTGTCCAATCGTTTCTTAAAAACCTCTAGTGTTGGAGCACCCACAACTTCTATTCGGCTTCCTTGCTACAATACAGGACAATTCACTGTCTATGTTTGAGCACTTATTCACACACCCCTACCTATATCACTGTGCCTTTTGTAGCAGAGACAACCCAAGGATGGCATAAGTTGTCATATCCTAGAAGTAATGTTTTCCCCTCAAATATCCTGCCTTTCAATATTTTGACCATCAGTGTAAGGGCTGACATGATATGTTCTATGCTTCTGGATCCAAATGATATTCTGGTTTCCTGCAAGAGTATTCCCTTCAGTCTAACCACTGACCTTTTTGCCCACCTCCAAGTCCTTTTTTGAATGCAAGGGAAACCACAACTCTAGATGTTACTGCCAATATTTCTTTTCTATATAGATGGATCAACCCATTTAATTTGAACTGGTCAGCAATACAATGGGAAAGAAAAAAAAAACAATATATGGAATAACTAGAGCATCAGAGAAGAATTTTCATTGGATAGGGATGGAGCTTCAGCTGACACAATCAACAAACATGGCCTTTAGAACCTTCCACATTAAACCTTATATTTAGCAGCAGTTTATTTCAGACCATTCTTGGTGTAAGGCATGGATGTGCTATGGGATTTATAGTGCTATCCCACCTGGAATGGGAGGAAGTAGAGTAGAGCAGTTGTATGGATGGGATTTACAGAATGTAAATATATAAGGATGTATTCAGAACTAAACACAGAAACAGGGAAACATTCAATAGTTAAGGTTTTCTTTTCAGTGATCTGAGAACGGTGTCTAGATCCTATTCATTCTCATACTATAGCTATTTGCTCCAGTGAAATACTTACAGTATATACAGCTCCCACCAATCCAAAGCACATTTTACCAAATCTTTGTTTTGAGAACAAAGAATCTTTTCATTTATGGTTGTGTATGTCATATTACTGTCAGTGAAAAGTGTCAGATTCACCAGTGCTCAAAATAAATCAATCTGTGACTTGTGATTATGGGTCTCAGCAATTTCATAATAGTGGGTCAGCCATGAAAAGTCTATGAACCAAGGCTGCTGGGGAAAAAATGAATCATTTGTTGTTTTCTACCTATGAACATGATAACTCTTCCAGTGTAAGTGTATATCTTCACTTGATGAAGATGTACAGTATGAGGAAAGGATTCTCACTGGATATCACTGTAGGTAAGACAAGTGTTAAATTTTGTGAATCAACATATAAACCAAAAGTGAAAGCATCAGAAGTGAAGTATAGACATGAATTGAATCCAAAATCTGTTGTAACACCAGCTTTCTATAAACCTCCCACAAAGAGTACTGTAGGAAGTTGTAAAATACTGCAGGCAAAGTTTTGTCCTTAGAATCTAGTCAGTGAACTCAACTGCATACATATTCAGATATTTCTTTAAAAAAAAAAGCGGGGGGTGCATTTGAGCTGATTAAACCATTAAGAAATAAGCTGTTATGGATATACCCTGATTTTTGTGAATGGTGAGATCTTTCAAGTAAGTTTAAGCTATTTTGTTGATATCCATGCTTATTTACTAATATGTAAGTGGAGTTGTCATACACTAAATAACTAAATAAAATGGAGTGAAGGTTCATCCTAAAATAGAGGTATTCAGCAGGTTCTGACCAGTTCTGGAGAACCGGTAGCAGAAATTTTGAGTAGTTCGGATAACCAGCAAATACCACCTCTGATTGGAGATTTTAAAGTATCCTTCCCCTGCCATGCCCACCAAGCCATGCCCACAGAATTGGTAGTAAAAATGTTTGAATCACACCACTGTCCTAAAGGGAGAATAAATGGAAGCTGGTAAAATCTAATATCAGAAGTTTGAAACATGCCAAGAAAGTGGACTGTTGTTATTCTATAGCAGCAATCCTTTTTCATCAAAAAAATATTCAGTGTATGTATGTATGTATGTATGTATACACACACACACATGTGTGTGTGTGTGTTTTTGTAGATTTTCACAGGTACAGGTATGCATGTCTTGGCATGTTCAGGTTTTTTGAGACTATCTTGGCAATGTTTCAATGAGATCTCACTCGCCATCTTCAGGCTGGTGTTTTCGGCTTTGTGCTTGTGTGAGCAAGCCGAAAACACCAGCCTGAACATGGCAAGTGAGATCTCGTCGAAACATTGCCAAGATAGTCTCAACCTTACATTGGAAAAGACCCGAACATGCCAAGACCTGCATACCTGAACCCGTGAAAATCTACGAAAACAAATATCGTACCTCTACGGGGAGGAAACCTTCCAGCTGACCAGGACCTACAAGAAACTCAAAGTCTGAAGAGCCACCATCTTATGTGACCTCACATTCCTACGCAATTGCTGAGACAAAGAAGTGCTCCCCACATGTTTCCAACTCAAATTCCATTTCAAAATCTCAGACACTGAAAGGATCCTGAAAAGAACGGAATTAGCCCTGATCAGAAATGAACTCCACAGGAAAACATTCCTACTAGACCAAACCAACAGAGACCTACTTACTCTCCACCTCAAATTCAGCAACAAAATCCACCCAGCACTTTGGGACAAATCCAAACAACTAGCCCTCTGGAGAGCTGAAACAGAAACCTCCCCCAAGACAGACACACACACCAGCAAACTCCACAGACTAGAGAAACACCAGAAGCCCAACCCCCACACAGAACAACGCATGAAAAAAACAGTACACAACATATCAGACAGAACCCTCACCAGAGCAGAAACCAATGTCCTTTCCAAGGGATTCAACTTTGCAGTCGCCCCCAAACGTATCCCCACCGAAAACATTATATGCGGAGTTGAAGCTAGACTAACCAAAATTAATCCAGATGTAACCAATAAAATCAGACTTGAAGTCACCAACATCCTCTGCTCCAGCAGTCCACCCAGAAGCAACTTACACAGAGAAGAACAAAAAGCACTCACCAACTTGAGGAAAGACAACAACATAAACATTCTCCCAGCAGACAAAGGCAACGCCACGGTCATGATGAACACATTGGACTACCAATTCAAACTATCCAACCTACTCCAAGACTCCATTTACAAACCTCTAAATACTGACCCCACCACCTACCTGGAAAGAACCACCAAATCCAAAATAAAACCCTCCCCCATCAGTGAAGAGATCCAGCAAAGAATCATCCCCAGAGAAAAATCATCCAGATGCCCTAAACTCTATGGCCTCCCCAAGATACACAAAGAAGGAACACCACTCAGAGCCATAGTCAGCTCCATAGGCTCACCTCTACAGAATCTTGCCAAATTTCTCGCCAAACAACTCCAGCCCTACACAGAATCCATCACCTCACATGTGCAAAACTCTTTCCACTTCATAGAAACAATAAAGAAACAAAACCTACAACCCAGCGACCTACTCGTGAGCTTCGATGTCATATCCCTCTTCACCCAAGTACCTATTAAAGAAGTCTTGACAGCCATCGAAAACAAATACAACCCCCCCCCCCAGCACATCCTGGATCTGACCAATCACTGCCTAATCAACACATATTTCATCCACAATGGACAAAGATACACACAGATAGAAGGAGCACCTATGGGATCACCCCTCTCACCCATCATCGCTAACCTATACATGGAACAACCAATGCTCTAGACAAATCTGAACACAAACCCAAACTCTGGCTTAGATATGTAGATGACACTTTCGTAATTTGGCCACACGGGAAAGAAAAACTGGACAACTTCCTCACGTATCTCAACAGCCTACACCCCAAAATACAATTTACCATGGAAACAGAAGCCAACAACCAACTTTCCTTCCTGAACATCCTAATTTACAAAAAACTCAATGGCTCCCTAGGACATACCATCCACTGGAAGAAAACACACACCAACCGCTTCTTAAACGCACAATCCCATCACCATCCTGCACAGATCAACTCCATAGCCAAGACCCTCATCTCCAGAACCAAACGCCTAGCTAACAAAGACCACCTGAGAACAGAATTACACACTCTCACTAACATATTAATTTCCAATGGATTCCAAAGAGACACAATTACCAACCTAATCCTAAAGGAGACACCCCGCCAGAAACAGAGACACAGAACAGGACAACGGTATCGCCCTCCTCCCCTACATCAAAGGCACCACAGATAAAATCAGCAAAATTCTTCACAATATCAGGACAGCCTTCAGCACTGCCCAAAAAATAGCCTAAGAAACCTAAGAAACCCCAAAGACAAGATCCAGCTAGAAAACCAAGGAGTTTATGAAATACCATGCAACAATTACCCAGCCACATACATTGGACAAACCAACAGGAAAATAAATGCACACATCACAGCATACAAGAATGCAGTCAGAAAAGAAGAAAATTCTTCCTCCCTTTTCGAGCACCTTAAAGCTATAGGACATGAAATTAATTTTGAGGGAACCAAATTAATTTCCAATACTGATCACTTCAACAAGAGAATAATCATGGAAGCCATCGAAATAGAGAAACACCCCCATAACATGAAATAACAACAACAACAACAACAACAACAACAACAACAACAACAATAATAATAATAATAATAATAATAATAAAAATATTTATTTATATACCGCTCCTCTCCCAAAGGACTCGGAGCGGTGCACAGCCATATAATTAAAACAATAAATATGTGAAAAATTAAAACTAAACTAAACTAAGGCCCTGGCTGTAATCAATTTAAAACCCCTCCCTAAAACCCTAAAATTTAATATAAAAAGTAAAACACCCAAATCTAAAATCAGCCCAAGCCAGCCTGGTCAAAGAGCCAGGTTTTCAAGGCACGCCTGAAGGTCCCCAGGTCCGTGGCTGTCCGTAACTCCGGGGGCAACCCATTCCAGAGGGCAGACGCCCCCACAGAGAAGGCCCTATTCCTCGGGGTCACCAGCCGGCACATAGATGCCGATGGGACCCACAGGAGACCCTCCCTGTGGGAGTGCACCGGACGGTGAGAGGAAAATGGCAGAATGCGGTCTTGTAAATATCCTGGTCCGATGCCATGGAGCGCTTTAAAAGTTAACACTAAAATCTTAAAGCGCACCCGAGAGGCCACTGGCAACCAATGCAGCTCGTGTAGGAGGGGCGTCACATGAGAGAACCTTGACGCCCCCAGAACCACCCACGCGGCCGCATTCTGTACCAGTTGAAGCCTCTGGATGCTCCCATTCGGGAGCCCCATGTAGAGGGCATTACAGTAGTCCAGTCGGGAGGTGACCAGGACATGAGTGACCGTGTGTAAGGCATCCCGATCCAGAAAGGGATGGGATGATGCCTCCCATCTACCAGACATTTGGAAACTAGCCTTTATCAACAAACGAGTCCCAGCCACGAAAACCAACACTGGACCCAAAACAACACATGAAGCCACCACCAATCTCCCTCAGCAGACTCAAACCGAAACCCACCCCATAGACCAAAGGCAACCTCCATCCAGAAACCAGACCACAGCTGCATCACCAGCTGCCACACACCTCAACCCCCAAACCAAGCAGACTGACACACACCATGAACACAGAGCCAGGCCTCAAACTCGGAGCCAAACCAAAACCCAGAACGTCACATCACAGCCACCCGCTCAGGATATCACATCACAGAACTCAGGAGGCTACACTACAGAACCTCAGGATGTTGCAACACAGCCAACGACCCAGAAGATTACAATACAAGACCCAGGATGTCACAAGATTAAAACTCAGAAGGTCATCACACAGCCCATTACCCAGGTCATTATGACCCAGGAGATTACAGCACAAGACCCAGGATGTCAAAACAATAGAACTCAGAAGGTCATCACGCAGCCCATTTCCCAAGTCGTTACAACACAGGAGGCTCATAGACACACAGCCAATACCTCAGCCACACATGTTCTTAAGAAAAAGCCAGCCAATCTACAAACATCAACTCCATCAACCAATCAAGAAATGACAACACAGCCAACCTCCCCACCAGTATATATAGGGAGACAGCAACTCAGATCACGCTTTGCTCGCACAAGCACAAAGCCGAAAACACCAGCCTGAAGATGACGAGTGAGCTCTTGTTGAAATGTTGCCAAGATAGTCTCAATCTTACATAGGAAAAGACCCGAACACGCCAAGAGCTGCATACCTGTACTGGTGAAAATCTACGAAAATATATATATATATATAAATATATAAAAATTTATATATATAAAATATATAAATTTATATATATATATATAAAACCAACCGATATAAGAAATCTGCAATTCTAAACTGAGAAGGGCATATTGCAATAAGCAAAAAAAAAAAATGTATCCCCTTTCCTTTTTTGCAATAACAATTGTATGTCTGGCAACAAATCTCTGACTATGCTGCTCATCTTACTTAAAAAAATAAAAATGCTAGAGCTACCTTTAAGTATTCCACCCCCAGGCATTCTTAGGAGTTGTTGGATGATGCCAAAAGTACCAGTGAAAGATTTCTTTAAAAGTATGGATTAAAAAATGATGAACACTCATTAAATGTTCATTCAGCTTCTCTCTTCTTCATTCTAAACCATAGGCTTTGAAGAGTTTATTAAACAAGTCCAATTTGATACCCCCTGCAAATCTGGGTGGCAAGCCTAGTTTTTCTAGAAACAAGTTGCCTTCACCTTGAAGCATCAAAAACAGGGGTGGGATTCAAATTTTTTAACAACCGGTTCTGTGGGCATGGCTTAGTTGGTGGTCATGGCTTGGTGGTCATGTTATTGGCTGGGCATGGCCAACTCAATATCATTCACATCGAGGCACACATCTCCTCTCCTGGTCTTTCATGATTGTGGGGATGCTGCAACAGTCATAAGTGTGAAAAATGGTCATGTCACTTTTTTCAGTGCCATTGTAACTTTAAATGATCAACTCCACACAAGCAAAGTACCAGCAAAGGAGGGGGGGAAAACTCCAGAGATGTTCCTGAGACAGGAAGTCTAGTCCTGCCAAGAATATAATAAGGGTTAACGGAGAGGCAGTTTCTGTAAACAATACCAGAATGTTTCCTTCCTGCCTTCCTTACAGGATTAGGCCAGTAATTTCTTCTAACAACCGGTTCTCCTAACTGCTTAGAATGTTAACAACTGGTTCTAGCGAATAGGTGTGAACTGGTAGAAACCCACCTCTGATCAAATATCAAGGAAATATCAAGAACTCGGAGCTGAGCAGACTCTCAAAGAAATTCAGATAGAATTGACACTGTCCACTTATACTTGATTCTGGTCTGGAGATCCTTTTTAACCTGTTGCATTCAATACAATCTAGAAATCCAAAGCTCCTTCTATTCACAAATGCTATTGTTGGTCAAAGAAGTATAGCAAATTTCTTCTTCCTCCCTACTTCCATCATCAATATTTCTAAATTGTCCTGAGGTCTCACAACCTCCCAATGATATTTTCAATGATATGGGTTTTCAGGATGACTTTCAAATATTTCCTTTGTTTTTCATTTGCAGAAGTATCTAGTTAACCATCTGGCTCCAAACCAATTATACACATTACCCATTAATTACTATATATTGAATTATATGGGGGTTTTTTTGTTTTAAGAATAGAACTCCTTTTTCCAGCTGGATTCATATCAAAGTATGCATTCAGTTATATCATAAAGAGGAGTAAATTATTTAGGAACAGTTAAGAAAACTTTGTTACATGTACAAATCAATTTCAAATTGTTCCATATCTCTTTTACGAAGAAATAGATGTGAATGTTTAAACTCAGTGGTTTTGGCATAATGGAAAGATGAAGGAAACAAATACATGAGCATTTGTGAAATGTTTATTTTTCAGACATCGGTCAAGACCATTAATTGCCCCGGTCTTTGAAAATCAGATATATATTGATAATTGTCATCCATCTTCTGAAAATTATGTTAAAAATCTTAAGAAATCATTTTTGACAGAAAGTCTAAGTAATTAGAGAAGGAGTTTGCTTATATAGCGATCTCTTGAGGGTTCAGGATGGGTTTGGCCTTGCTTTTCTTTTCCTTTTCTAAATTCAAGAGGAATTACAAACCTCCATTCCACCATGTACACTGAGGAATTATGTCAAGTTTAACTGTACTCCCTCCCATCAGTATAGTTTGCCCCTGAATGAAAAGGAAAGCCAATTATGAATTGCCAAAGGAAATTGACTGTCAGCTTTCTATAAATATATCTCATATTTTAGAAACCAACTAGCTTTTATATAATTTATTGTTCACTAGCAAATTACATCATAGGTCATATACAAGTTATAAAAGCATATGCTCAGTCTGGTATTCCTGACAGATTCAGCTGTGGGATGATGAATATGAATTGTGCTTTTGTATTTTGCTAACACAGGAGGCAGTAAATTAGCAGGTGCCTAAGAAGTGCTAATGCTCTATAAATTAAGCATCAATTTACTTTTCCTTCTTTTCCGTTCTTCCTGTGCACTGAACACATTTTGATCTTAGTGATGACTAGTTTCTAAGTAAGAACTATATATTAGAGTATGAGAGATAATTAATTGTGCTACTCTATTGATACCATTAATAGCTTTACTAGCATTTGCTTTCAGAGCTGTTTTAGTGGTAGAATCGTCATAAATTCAGCATACTTTGGTATGTTAGCAACATTAGCATCAGCGCATATCCAGCAGAGAAAATAATAACTGCTCTCAATCCTTTCAGCCATCCTTTCCATTTCCAAATGCTTAAGAAAATCAACTACACACAGATTGTACTGTGTCAATTGATGAATAGATTTGTTTAGATCATTGATCATCCACAAATGGTTTAGAAAGGTCCCTGACATTTCATTGACAATTCCAAAGAAATTTCATATTTTTATACCGATTTTTGTTCACATGTAAATATTTAAGAAATAGAATAAGAGGTATCTTCCTGTTATAACTTTCTGCAAGATTGTTTCTGTAGATATCTATCCATCAGTGAAATAGAAACCCTGGCACAACAAATTCCATTTAGGTGGCCTTTTTCCATGCAGAACACTACTACTGAGTCTGCCAGCAAGGCAAAGTAGCTGTGTGTACAGATCCACATTCAGGCAGCCAGGAAAAAAAAAAAAACCTTTGAAAGAGGCCAATTTTTCCAGAGAATACTTTGGCTGTAACACTTTGAAGAAGGGCCTTCAATCACACCAAAGCTCTTGGCAAAGCTTCTCTTTTGACTGTTCTGCACAGTTCTAATAAACCACTAAACCTCAATACTACTTTTTTTTTTAGTGCCACCATTTCTAGTCAAGCTTGTCACCTTGCATCCAGATTTGGGTCCATAGGGATATGTGGTTATCTGGACATATCACAAACCAGTTAGCAATTGTCACATCTGAGACACTGAGATACAACAGACACAGATATGTGTGTTATCTGGACATATCACAAACCAGTTAGCAATTGTCACATCTGAGACCTATGAGCAAACATGTGGTTAAGAACCAGATTGGTCTAGTGGTTAAGGTACCAGGTTAGAAACCAGAAGACTGTGGATTCTAGTCCCGCCTTAGAGAAGAAAGCCAGCTGGGTGATTTTGGGACACTTATTCCCTCTCATCCAAGACCACTTCACACGGTTGGTGTCGAAAATAGGTGGAGGAAGGAGAATTAGGTACAATTGCTGCCTCAAGTTTTTTATAAAAATAAATAAATAAATAAATGAAAATATATGTTTTCAAAGCTGACAAATTTCCACAGATATTCACTTACTCACACCAGTATTATTTGTGTGTTAATAAACAATAATGATGTCAGTCTTAACTTCATTATTCTTCATTATTCTTCCATATTCAAGTTTTTTTTAGTAAGGGTTTAGTTCATCAATTCAAAAACAATATCAGGCTATTAAAAAGATGATGGCTTATGACAGAGATTAGGTAAAAATGTGGGTGTTGTTTTGGTTCACATTTTAAAGCAAACATACCTAATTCACATTTACTGAATTATTTGCAAATCAGAATGCATTTATCAACATTTTCTTTTAAATAAAGCCAATTTGGAAGAAAAAGGAAAAGAAAGTGGAAAAGAACTTCCTTTCATTTGTCTCTTTCAGATATGCCATTAAAAATCTAACCATCTGTAAATAGACCACGAAGAATAGCAATGAACCAAAGAGTACATTTGATTATGCACTCTACAATTATCCTTTGGTAAAGAATACTTTCAGCTCAACGAAATGCATAATTTATATGTATGTTTCCCAATCACAACAGCTAAGAAAAGGAAGAACTGTAAGTATCAACCTATTACATTCTTTAAAATGCTATGACCTGGTCCACAATCTTGAGCTGCTATTCAGTGCAGATTGGGGAAATGTAGATTTGTTTTCTAAAATAAGGTATCATGTTTGAATGTAACTACTCCTACACTGGCTGACCTGATCTAATCAAATAATAGAATTATTAAGGAGTTACGTTGCTGACTATTTATGGTTATTTTTCAGGCTAATTCTCCCTTTTCCTATTATAGATGGATGGATGGATGGATGGATGGATGGATGGATGGATGGATGGATGGATGGATGGATGGATAGACGGATAGATAGATAGATAGATAGATAGATAGATAGATAGATAGATAGATAGATAGATAGATAGATGTGTTTGTGTGTGTGTTTTAAATCACCCCAGATTGTTTCCCTCTGTTACTCACCATTTCTTCCAGAATAAAAATAATAATAAAAAGACTCAATAACAAAGTCAAGGTTAATTATTAGAATAACTAATTTATTGTAGAAAAGTAGGAATTTGCTTTCAAGTACAGTCACAGAAATCAACACAGATGATTGGGTTTTAATTATGTAGCAGCATCTCCTATTAAATTGAATAGATACATGACACCCATGCATATCAAATCAGAACATAAATAGTCATGTTGAACAGCTATGCAACTTATTTAATAATTAACTTTAATTAAATTGCACTAAACATAGCTATTATTCTTGTGTTTTATATGTTTATATGTCAGGTCTGTACTCAATTAGAGGAACTAAAAACTGGCTTTCAAAACAAAACATAAAAATAACATAAAGACATAATTATGTATGTTTCAACATTCCAATAGCACCTATTACTTTGAAAGTAGAACTCATTTAGTAAAAAAAAATTGGTATTCTTAAAAGCAAATATATATATATATATAAAATCTTCTATGCAGGCAACAACTTAAGGTCATTAATCAACATCTGCTTCAGTTCTCTCACAATTTACAATATGTTCCTATAGGATTACACAGAAGTTTGTGGTAAATAGGTTAAAATTAGCTTTGCTACTTAAAAAAAAAAGTTAATTGGCATCAGATTTGCTCCTTTCTTATACTAATATCCCATTTAACCCCTTCTAAATAAATAAAATATTTGAAAAAAACAAACATTTTATCAGAATGGGGTAAAAATTGTTAGAACATTAGAACAATTTAAATGCAAGAAACATGCTGTATTTCATAGAAATCAGGGGTATTTGAACAATGCAGATTGTAATGTTGTTTGATTTGTGAAAGAATGCAATAACACGAACAATAACAGAGACATTTAATAGTGAGATGTACATAAATAAAATTTTAAAAAATAAACATTTGCTGTAAAACTGGATATTACAGTGGAAATAATGTGTGAAAAATTCCGAACTGCCCAGTTTATGAGGTTTTGTGGAAAGAGGAGAGGGTGGCCAAAAGTAATGATGCCCTTTGTGAAAAAGTTGGAAGTGACTTTGAGTGACAAAAGCATATAAACTAACTCCCTTGTCTTTTCCAAAAAGAAAATACAGTTCTTAAATCAATCAAATAAAGACAATAGCTTCAATATTGCTCAAATTATCAACCAATTTCAAAGAATCATTCTGATTTGAGGGCAGAGCAATCAGTCACCGAATCTAATCCTTCCACTTTCTCTTCTTTTTATCAAGGCATTTTAATAAAGTAGTAACCATCAAGTTCTATCTGTGAGTATATATTTTCATCCGTCAGTCAATGCCTTCCTTTCCATTCCAGCACAACAAGCTCTTCAAATTGGAGAATAACTTTTGTGGAGAACTTGGAACAAGTGACAAAGATGAACCTACAAACATTCCATTCTGAGTAATTTCAAGAAAACACAATGAATTCCTTAATATTCCTCTCTGGATTGCTATGGCAAGTATGCTTATGTAAGTATGTGCTTACAAGACTCCAAAAACCAAGAAGGACACACACTGTGATTCTTCCCAGCAAATGTCTTTATTGTTCCTCACCCATAGACAAAATCTTGCCAAACTAAAGTATGCTATATGAACTGAATTGTCTCTTGCTCCTCTGGAATGCAGCCCCCTCTCTCCTGGGAACCTGGCTATCACAATATGCAATTTTTCCCCCCAGTGAAAAATCCCTGGGTGAGCGCTGGATATCAACAAAACAAAAATGTAGTTTTTGTGCAGAGAGAATGTGGGTGGAATGGAAAATTTACACAAAGATAATGCCCACACATAGCACTAAAGAAAAGGCACTGCTACTTCTTTTGTAAGGATAAATAAACGTAACATTTTGCTAAAATACTCTACACCTCATTACATTAACCATAGAAAAATACTTCTATTTCTGGAGTGACCCTTACTGCAACACCATGATATTTGAGAACAACTAAATGAAGTAACTGGAATAAAAGCACTTGCTGTCACTTTTACTATTTTCAGGTAAGCTGTTGCAGTTTTCATATTAAACAAATTCACATGCAGCCAATCTAATTTTAGTCCTGTTATATTATGCAATATATTTAGGGTATACCTGCTATAGTATGGTAACCATTCATAATTAAACTTAATTACACATAAAAAGTCAGTTAAACTTATTATTGATATTAAATGCTACTGGTAGCATAAATTATCTAATTATTAGAACATGAACTGTAAAAATATGCATAATACAAACATGTAATTCTTTGTAGAAATTCCACCAGCTGTAAAAAAAAAATTGCTTAACCCTTCAATATATTCCTCAATAACAGCTGCTAATTCTTCACCATGTTGAACTTCATGCTGGCAGCAGTACAATCACAACGAATCCCTGCATTACAGCGGAATCTGTTCTCTGTCTTTTGTGTTCTCTTTTATCAAAATAAGCAACTCATTCCATTATAACGATACTTTTGAAGTGCAATCCATTAAAAAGTTAAGATGTCTCACAATGGAATATTTTTATCCATCCATTAGAGGGCACTATCCTACCATTTCATCATATTTAGCATTTTTTAACAAGGTTCCCCTTTTCCCCCTACTTTAATTTTCATATTTTTCCCCCAAATAAGACACAGTGGAACATAATGTTTCCTCCAGCAGCAGAAATTTAGCACACTTTTGATTAAAGAAATAGAATAATTGATTATGCTTTTTTTAGAGTAAGCAGCAACTGTGATGCATATATCTATCTCTATATCATCTATCTATCTATCTATCTATCTATCTATCTATCTATCTATCTATCTATCTATCTATCTATCTATCTATCTATCTATCTATCTATCATCTAGCTAGCTAGTTAGCTAGCTAGCTATACATTCTATAAAGCAGTGAGACTGCTTGCTCTTGTGTTAACTTACCATATGGATGGGGCTTCTGTGCCACTGATCTCTAAGAAATCATAGCCTTCTTCCAGTTGGAAATCTGTGAAAACCAGAGCAATGGTGTCTCCTGGCTCTGCAAGAATGGTCCACGTGCAGTCTGCATTATTGTCATATTCTGAAGGAAAGTGAGGACTTGAAATAATTCCACTGGTCCCACGGAGGGTACCTCCACAAGCACCTTCAGCTGATTTTATTTTTTTAGGAAAAGGAGGGAGAGGAGAAAGAAGAACATAATAGTTTAGTTATTTATTTTATTATGATCAGAGATATCTGCAGGTTTCATTAAAAGGATAATGGCAATACAGCAACAAGTACCAGTAGATATAGGTAGATAAGTAGACAGGTAGACAGACAGATGATAGATGATAGATGATAGAGAAAGATAGCAAGAGAAAGATAATATAGATAGAGATAATAAAGTGAGAAAGAGAATAGATGATAGAGAGAGAGAACAGATGATTGATGATAGATATATAGATTGTAGATAGATAGATAGATAGATAGATAGATAGATAGATAGATAGATAGATAGATAGATAGATAGATAGATAGATAGATAGATAGATAGTTGAAGATGATGGATAAGATAGATACATTTAGGAAACCAGTAATCTTTTTTTCCTCTTTGTTTTTTTGTTATCTTTCCTTCTTAAAAGCAAAAGGCAGATGCGTCATTGTACTGCAAACTACTTCTTTAATATGGGTATGATTACTCTCTCTTTGACTTTCTCCACACACAGTCCTTGCTATGATATCATCAAATACAAAATAAGCAAATGTAAAGAAGCTCCACATAATCACTTATCTGTGAGAAATATCTGGCATTTTTGAACATCTTTCAGATGTTTGTGCACATATAAGAACATGAAAAATGTTTTCGGAGTTTTCTGTAGCTCAAGTGAAAACTGAATTCCACAGCGCAACCAAATAGTGAAAAACCTCTATGGTGAAATATCAGTAATTGATATGACTGCAATTACTGCAAACATATATTTATTTCTTTTTAGGAACCTGGAGGAAGAGAAGCTGAAACTTTCTTTTCAGGAAAGAAGGGCTGCTGCTGTGCTGAAAGTAGGAGGAGGGGGAAGAGAGAGGAGAGGAGAGGAGAGGAGGAAGGAGGAGGAGGAAGATGGAGATTCAAAGGAGAGACTTCTGGGAAAGAAAGAAAAAATGATGACTGGTCTCCTAAAAATGGTCTCTGTTGTTTTGAACTTCAAATTGTTTTGAAGATAAGTTGGCTCCAAAGTGGGCTTAAGAGATCATGAAAAAGAGTTGCAGTTCTAGATGGCCCACAGACCATCAATAGGAGACAACATCAAGGGGCTTTTCTAACAGATGCAGGTGGCTTCTTCAGAAGCTAAAAGAGTGAAAGATCATGTCCTGCCAGCTCCTGCATAATTGTCCCTCTTCCTTAACTCTAAGTAGGAGGCTGGAAAAGCAATCATCACATTTAATCAATGCAGTAAGCTGAATGCTTTACCCAGGAGAGAGAGTGTTAACTTTAAAATGCTTGGACAGACACACATGAATCAAGCCTTTGGTTCACTGTTTGATTGCTACTTCATTATCGCTTATCAGAAAAGCCAGAGGGGGTAGGAGAGCAGAGAAAAGGAAGCCAGCTTGTTTAGTTACTATAATAAATACAGCCTAAATTGCTTTGCATTTCTGAAAATGAACCTAGTAACTTGCCTTATTTGCTAATAAAAAGAGGCAAGAAGTGTTTACAAGTAGATGGTGGGGGCTATTCGTGGTATCACTCTAAATCCCCAAAGTCCTTGTGAGACACACACCCTTGCTTCTGGGTGCAATTCAAGGTATTCATGTTCAACTTTGAAGCCCTTCATGGGATGGGTCCAAGTAACTTGAGAGATGTCTCATCCCACTGAAATTGGCCCATACTACTTGTGCCAGCAGAGTAGGCATCTGTGGGTTCTGTCAGCCCAATTATTCCAGTGGGCGAAGTCCAGGAGGAGGGTCTCTGCTGTTCCTCCAGCCCTCTGAAACATCTTGCCCCCCCAATGTGAGGTTGGCCCTAACTCTCCTATCTTTTCATAAGGGCCTAAAGACATGACTGTGCCAGTCAGCTTAGGGCCCCATTGGGGGATCAGCACAATGGAAGTGGTTGATTGAGTAATAATAGATCCCATGTCCCCTTCACTCTACCCTCTTCCTCCTCATATGTCCTTGGTCTTAATGTCTGATTTTAATTATTAATGTTTTAACTGTAAATGCAACTGTACACCACCCAGAGTTACCCTATGGTAAGGTGGATGGCAAATAAATAAATAAATAAACAAACAAACAAACAAAAAATATGAATGATACATGTTGTAGACTGCATTTGGAATATAATTTTAATAGGCATTCCTTTGGCTACTTTTTTTTCTCACAGATTAGAGACAGTTCTAAATTCAATAAGGTAAAGGTTCCCCTCGCACATATATGCTAGTCATTTCCAGCTCTAAGGGGCGGTGCTCAACTCAGTTTCAAAGCCGAAGAGCCAGTGCTGTCCAAAGACGTTTCTGTGTCATGTGGCCAGCATGCTGAAGGCGCATGGAACACTGTTACCTTCCCACCAAAGTGGTCCCTATTTTTCTACTTGTATTTGTATGTTTTCAAACTGCTAGGTTGGCAGAAGCTCGGTGTTAGGGATTTGAACCGCCGAATTGCTGACCTTTTTGATTGACAAGCTCAGTGTCTTATCCACTGAGCCACCTACTAAACTCAATAGAAAGGCTCAAATTTCATATGTAGAAAAACCTGTATTTTATCTTACTGACCATTAAAAAAAATAATCACATAATAGGGAATGAACAAATATTTTTGAAGGTATATAGGAGCAAAACCAAATTAGAAGATGGAGGAGAGAATTTACAGAACAAGGAATCATCCCAGAACAGAACATGGCTGAGGGATCTGACCTCTCCTATGTTACATGGAGGATACTGAATAGGCTGAAAGTAGGAGTGCCTAAGTGTAAGATCAATATGCTCAAGTGGGAGTTGCTGGTGGATAACAACACACTGTGTGATTGTGGACAGATGGAGAATCTGGCCCATTGGTTGGTGTGTCAATTACTACCAGTAGAATGCACCAAAAGTGATCTCTTTTTGGCCAATAAAAAAACCAAAATGGTGGCCTCATTATAGCAGTTTAAGGTTTCACTTGGATACACACACACAAAAAAAAAAAAAAAACCAGGCAATTTTACAAATCATGGGAATCAGATCAGTAGTCCAAAAAGAACTACTGGAGATTTCATTTAGATTCATAGAAGTGTCAAAGGCTAAGGGTTGTGTAGCTGGAAAGATAATGGAAAGAAAAATGACACAAAAGCTGGTAGCACCAAGGAAAAGTGAATGACACAGATTCCATGAATGTACCTTAGTGCTGTTCTGGGGCAAACAGAGAAAGTCAGAATCTATAATAGGAATTTCCTAGCTTCCTTTCTATTGTGTTAATTAAGGCAGAATTGCTTTGAAATGCTTTGCCCAGATGTTTCTCCACCTGGGCTGAGTTACCATTTAAGAGATAATTTGTCCCTTGGTGCAGCCACTGCTCACCTAGATTCACCACAATCTCTCATCATGGGTTAGGAATAGGTAAATTTGGGAGAGAGGGGTTAATCAGAATAATTTGTAATAATTCCAAGTTGAAATATTTGGAGTCGTTTCTACATGCTGTAAAATGAATACAGTAGATTCGATGTTGACAGATTGGGGTGCCTGCTGTTACAAAATGGCTGCAAAATGGTAGAATGTGTGCTTTAATAAAATGATTGCCTTCGAGTTTCATCCAGCCATAAAATATCCATTTACTAGCTTCCTGTCATTTGGGTTACTTTTGTCATTTTCCCCCCATGGACAATAGGACAGTTTTATAAACATAGCACTGGATTGTATCTTCCCAGCAATTTTATTTTCTAGGAATGTTTATGAACCTTATGGGAGCTCAGAGGCACTATTGGAAATAAATATGGTGCCTGGGAATAGTGCTTTGCTTTGCACGTGTTAGCTTCTACTTTAAAAAAATAATAATAATAATCTTTTTGAAAAATTAGACAGCTGAGGATGAGACTCTGATGTCTACCAAGTAATGTGGATTAATAGAAATAAATACAGCTATAATTGCTTTAGCTAAAAATATAGCTACATAAGCAGAAAAAATAGATATGTTTGAGAAAGCAGATTTATATAAAAGCCATTACAAAGTTTTCATAGCTTAAGTGAGAAGATTAAAGTTTAGCATTTTAGCTAACAGGAATTGTATGTAGTTGCAAAACAGCACATAAAAATGTAGAACAGCAGACTTAGCACTAGGCTTAATACAGGCAACTGAAAGCCTTAAGAAAATAATGATCATATGGGGAGCAAATGATATGTATGTGAAACCTTTCCCTCCATTTCTGTTTTTGAGTTGTTTGATTTAAAAAGTAAAAGGCTACATGAGCTAAAATTAAAACAAAAAGACTAAATAATGTTTCTGCATTAATGGAACCAATGTGTGTTAGAGATCTCATCAACTCTTCTTTCATTAGATCATCTCTTTTCATGTTATGTACAGATGAATCTGCCTGTCTAGCTATATGTGTGTGTGTGTATGTGTATATATATATATATATATATATATATATATATATATATATATATATATATATATATATATACTTGTGTTATATATATATAACTGATATATTAGATTCATAGTTAGTGCTTAGCCGACGAACAACACCTAAAAACCAAACTACACACTCTCACTAACGTACTAACAGCCAATGGATTCCAAAGAAAGAAGATTACTCACCTAATCCAAAAAGAAACCCCAACCAAAATCCAAGACAGAGAACAAGAAAACGGCAGCCCTCCTCCCATATATAAAAGGCACTACAGACAAAATCAGCAAGATCCTCCAAAAACACAACATTAAAACAACATTCTGCACAAATATCCACCATCCTAAGAAACCCTAAAGACAAAATTGAGTTAGAAAACCAAGGAGTATACGAAATCCCGTGCACCTCCTGCCCCACCACATATATCGGACAAACTAACAGAAGAATAAGTGTACGCATTGAAGAACACAAGAATTCAATCAAAAAAGAAGAACCGACCTCTTCCCTGGTCCAACATCTCAAAGCCACAGGACATAAGATTGACTTTAAAAATACCAGAACTATTGCCAAAACCGAACACTTCAACAACAGAATAATCAGAGAAGCCATAGAGATAGAAAAACGCCCACACAGCATGAATAAACGAGATGACACCTCCCGCCTACCAGCCATTTGGAAACCCGCCCTCATTAACAAACGAGTATCTAACATGAAGAAGGACACCAGACCCACACCCACGAGGGCCACACAAGAAGCTGCCACCACACTTCTACATAGAAAGAAGACTCACACTCACACAGAAGATGAGACACGACCATGGACCAGAAGCTGCACCGCAGCTGCATCACTACTTGCTTGCCCCCAACCCATACATGAAGCGAACTGACACCACCATGAAGATGTGGCACGACCACAAACGCGAAGCCAAACAACAGGATCACAGCTCACCAGCTCAAATCCCCCCGCAACTAAGACTAACCTGAGTACAACCAAACCCCCACCGGAACAGAACACACCCTCAGGCAATCAGAACATAGCCAACCGCCCAACCAATCAGAACACAACCAAACCCCAACCAATGAGAACACACCCCCACCCAATCAGAACACGGTCAAGCCCCCACCCAATCAAGTCACACCCCCACTAGCAGTTAAAAGGAAGAAGCAGCTGCAAGCTCATATTACTCTGAGAAGCACAAGGCCGAAGACACAAGCCTGAAGATGATGAATGAGATTTCATCGAAACGTTGCCTAGATACTTCCAATTCTACGTGGGAGAAAACCCGAAGAACCAAAGATCCATATATATAATATATATATGAATGATTACTGTCTAGTAATCATATATATATATATATACATACATACATACATTTATATATATATAAAATCTACATAATCTACATATACATATACAGACATATATCAGTCTACCAAACTTGACAGAGTCCCTGGCTCAAAGATCCTTTCAGTTAATGAAGATGTGTCAAGTATAAAACAATTAAGGGATTAGATTTGAGTGCCAGAAACAAGTACTGTAGGTGCTTGTGATCAAAGTTGTGACAGAGAAATCAATTTCTGCAAGCACAATTTGAAAGTAGAGAAAGTACCTTGCCTTGTATAAACAGAAAACACACCTTGCACACAGAAAGCCCCAGAGAGGTTCAGGAAAGATGGTTACAGAAGAAAAAGTAACAGATGTTAGATCAAAAGCAACTAGAACAGGGCTGTCAAATTCCCGGCCTGGATGCATCACGTGCTGGCCACATCCATGCCGGTTTAGCGAAGGGGAGAAAAGTCTCGATATGTCATGTGATGCCACTGTGACAACGTGAGTTTGACACCCCTGAACTAGAAATTCCTTTTCTTTAGAAAACTATTTGAGAATCCTAATGCTGATTTCTATTGGCTGAAAATTGGCATGTGACATCAACAATACAGATGGTCCTCATTTAGCAACCACAATTGGGACTGGCAACTTGATCACTAAGTGATGGTTGCCAAGTGTAAAATCATATGCCCTTTGGAATGCTCTGAGATAATTAGGAAGAAGGAAATTAATGTTTGTATTTATATTCATTGAAGAGGAGTAGATTACAAGAGACTAATTGGGCACAAAGTGGGGAATGCACATTGAAAGGAATAATCTAATACCAGCTGTTTGCCTAATATGCTTGCCCAAGCATACAGGCATACTAGGCATGCTAATCCTAGCACATTTTCTTTCAATCTACATTTCCTATTTTGTGTCTGTTTGCTCTTTCATACTCCCTTTTTCTCCAATCTTTCTGTTCTGCGAGGGGAAGGGGAAAAAAACAGGTCAGGCACACAAAAGATTGTGCAATCTCTTCCTCAGCTGCTTTTCTCTTCAGCACAAGGTTTTCCCAAAAGGTGCTAACCACAACTTAATAAACCTAACTGTAACCTTAGTCAGGTGGTAGCTGCTGCCTATAACTGACAAGACTTTAATCACTTTCACACCTGTGGCTTTTGTTTAGCTCCTATGTGGCTCAGGGCTTGGAGCTGTGAATGTGCTAGGCAAACAGCTGAAGCTGGCAAATTACTTGCCATGTATAATCCTCATAGGTTCAAACAATCCATCTCGTGTAGTATAATTATTAAACTATTGAACTAGGCTCAAGTTTATGTCTGTCCTTAGTCATAGAATCTCACTATGGAATTTCGAACCATTCTCTCTCTCCATTCCTTCCTCCCTCCCTCTCCCCAATCTACCTATCTCAGAGGGTTCTTGTTATAGCAAAATATAGAAGGCAAGAGTACTAGATGCCTTAAACTCCTGAATATAACAAATAAATTATGGAACCTGAACAATGATGGAAATGGTGAAGATGCAGACAACTAAATGCAGACAAATGTGAACAGCTCAGCTGAAACTGCTGCAGTTGGTGCTGGTGAGGAAGAAAATATGTTTTTATGTTTGCAGAAGAAAGCTTTCTCTCAGGCTATATTCTGCAGCTTTCCTTCCCATTATCTTCCCAGCAGGAGGAATATATGGTCAATTCCCTGTCTTGCTGAAGGATTTTCCCTCACTGAGCTGCCATCAGTTCTTCAGTGTCCATCAACTGCTTTTTGCACTTCATCAGTTGATAGGTACTGGTAGTCAGGAACAGCACATAAATACTCACTGATAGTGACATGGAAAGGGGTGCATGATGAAGTGGTTGGAATCACTTTGCCACATGGTACCCCACTACCACTACTGGTCGACAGATGGAAACAGCTGAGTGATAGGAGTTGGGAAGGTTACATGCTATAGTAGGTGGTTCCTCTTCACCACATCATCCACCTGCTACTCACCATTTGCTAGACCATAGATAACAGTGGATGGGTGGTAACATGTGGGGGTATGCACAGTTATCCTCATACCCAGTGCCCATGCACTGCTATTTGAGTCTCTTTGGAACAAGAGTGATACTTTTCTAAAATAACAATACAACCATGTTCAGAATGAGTTTGAATAAATAACTGAGCAGGGCAGGTTGTTTGGTTCTTTGTTTGTCATGTCATATTGCAGTCCCTCCTTGTAAATGCTTGACACATCTTAGTTAACCTCATTTTAAACACACACACAACTTGCATGCATCCAGTCTAGCCACCTGTCAGTCCAGCTGAGTTCTTCATATTAATCTCCTCCAAACCAAACCCTATTCACATTAAGGAGAGCAACTGATAGATGATTTTTTGCCAGATGGTCGCATTTAATAGGACAGAAGGGAATTCACCGGTTCCTTTTCTAAACATGTCCTGCACATAATATACCGTATAAAGACAGCAAGGACCATTTTGTGGTCCTGTGCCTGTGGCAGATAGAGACTGAAGTGGAGGGAGCACTTTTTACTTCAAAATAGTTTTGTGATGACTGAAGGGTTGGTGGAAAAGATTTTAAGTCAAAGGGGTTTGCTATCCATACTGTTTTTAGTTAGCAAAACATCTGATAAGTGTAATATGTAACCTTTGATTGAAGTGATTTATAAAAACACTGAAGATCACTGGGCATAGAACAGAGTCCTACTGTTAATGTACTACTTAATGCTTCTTTGCAGCTTGCTTTTGGGTGGGTACATTTTTCAACCGCTTCTATATGTGAGCAATGGTAGCATTCTCCAACTCATGTTTTGCCATCTTCTTTATCAGAATCTTATGAGAAACTCTACAGAATGGTTTACTGAAATCACGGTATATGTCCTCTATACTTCTATGGCCAACTAAATTAATCATCCTATCAAAGAGAGAGATTGAAAGAGATCAAGTAGTTGGACATTATATATTCTTGATGAATCCACACTTGTTCTGCACAGCAATACATTATTACCTAAAGGCTCACAAACCACCTGCTTAGAAATCAGATTTTTGCCTAGTATCAATATCAAGCGGACTTGCCTGAGCTTGCCTAGCCCTGCTTTTCTCCCTTTTTAATAGTAGCAACAGCATTTCTCCTTCATAAACCCTCAGAGTGCACCTGTCCACCTTGATTACTTAACAGTCATAGAAATGGACTCAGAAATCACATCTAGAAGCTCCTTTGGGACTCTCAGTTGTCAGTGGCCTTGTCCTGTGATGTAAACTCCTTCCTGGCAACCAGGTCCTCCCTAACCATCTGTTCACTTATCTTGAGCTGCCATTGTCTCAATTTTTTTCAATTATTCTTTTCAATTCCATTTCAATATACTTCTTTTCTGGGGAGAAGACCAAGACAAAGGTCTTCTAGAATTCTCTTCTTCCTTTCTAATGTTCTATGTCTTCTCAGGACAGTAGATGAAATCCTTCTCTTTCTTGCTTTTCCTAATGATATGGCCCTCATATCATTATGAGGCCTTGTTTTTTTATCTTCCTTTCAGGATAAGTAAAGAAAGGGGGTAAAAACCAACGTTTCTCAATCTTGACAACTTTAAGAGCTGTGGGCTTCAACTCCCAGAATTTTCCAGCCAAACATACTGTACACGGTGTCATATACATATATCATATATACTTACATATGACAGCATGTCTGCTGGCTGAGGAATTCTGGGAGTTGAAGTCCACACCTCTTAAAGTTGCCAAAGTTGAGAAACACTGATTTAAAACCAGCCATAATTAAGGACACTCACAATATACCATCCACAACTGACCATCCACAACTAAGGACACTCACAATATACCATCTGTATTGTGTGGTACTGCCTTTTACTGTTCCATTGACAAGGATAATTCAGGTGGAAAATATACTTTTTAAATTTCAGATACTACCATTGATTTTACCTTCTGCTTCAGCAAAGAAAATATATTCATAAATGACATGCAGTATTTCACCACACAAAACTAATGCGGAGATAATTGATTTCCAGTGGAATTAACATGAATATTAGATTTGGACTAAATCATAGACGACCTTGGAAGTGGGGAAAAAAAAGATTTTCTAACATGTTTACCTGTTTACTGCTTTAGTGCTGCCAATCTTAAAAAGCACAGAAAATGCAAGCAGTAAAGTAAACAATATATAATGATATATACCATGCAGCAGTTTTGATGACTAATGGGCTTCAAGTGCTTCAGATTAATTTCACCCCTTCAATTTTCTGGGTTTTTTTCCCCAGGATGCTCTCAATAATTTTGTCCTATTTTGTTACTGCATTGATTTGCTATTCACTTACTCTCAAAATGACTCTCCATACTGATTTCATTCATCTTTCAATGTGCTATTTTTCTCAAATTATTTAGTGATGGGTGAACATTACTGCTATTTCAACATTTTTACTTGATGAGTTTTAATCCACTTCAAGTATGATTTGATCCCTAAATGTTTTTTTTTTTAAGTAAATTGGAGAGGAATGTCCTATTCAACCACCCCTTTCTTTAATTTATAAATGCTTTAGGTTGTGCATGGGTGACATAAGCTCTGGCTATTGTTAAATTTATTTTCTGACTGTCTCTGGAAAAAAGACGTTAGTCTTTGGTGGCAAGAGAGGGGGAGACTAAACAGAGTTTAAGATTCCAGAATCCATATATATGCAGGACTTTTTGCATAGTAAAATACAATAGTCCTTGACTTACAACAGTTTGCTTAGTGACTGTTCAAAATTACAACACCACTGAAAAAGCGACTTATGACCATTTTTCACACAACCGTTGCAACATTCCCATGGTCATGTGATGAAAATTGAGGTGATTGGCAATTGGTTCATATCTATGATAGTTGCAGTGTCGTGGAGTCATGTGATCACTTTTGAGAGCTTCTGACAAGCAAAGTCAATGGAGAAGCCAGATTCACTCAACAATCGTGATTTAACATCTGCAATGATTCACTTAACAACTGTGGAAAGGAAGGTTGTAAAATGGGACAAAACTCACTTAACATATGTCTCATTTAGCAACTTAAAATTTGGACTCAATTGTGTTCGTAAACCAAGGACCACACCAGTATTGTATTTATTTATTTATTTATTTATTTATTTATTTATAACATTTATATACCGCCCTTCTCCCTAGGGACTCAGGGCGGTGTACAGCCGAATCAGACCCAAAACAATACAAAAATTAAAAAGAAATTAAATAATGGCTGTTTAAACTAAAACAACCCTCCCCCAAAAAATTTAAAACCCAGGTTAAAACCGAATTAAGGAGACAATTAAAACTATCTCAGCCCAGGCCAGCCTGCTCAAAGAGCCAGGTCTTCAACGTGCGTCTGAAGGCCCTCAGGTCCGTGCTGGTGCGTATCTCAGGTGGCAGAGTATTCCAGAGGGCAGGGGCCCCCACAGAAAAGGCCCTACTCCTGGGGGCCGCCAGACGACACATAGAAGCTGACGGCACCCGGAGAAGGCCCTCCCTGTGGGAACGCACCGGTCTGCTGGAGATCACCGGCAGAATGAGGTCCTGCAGATAACCTGGCCCAATGCCATGGATCGCCTTAAAGGTCAAAACTAGAACCTTAAAGCGAACCCGGAAAGCCACTGGCAACCAATGCAGCTCGCGCAGGAGAGGCGTCACATGGGAGCTACGCGACGCCCCCATAATCACCTGCGTGGCCGCATTTTGTACCAGTTGGAGTCTCCGGGTGCTCCCCACAGGGAGCCCCATGTAGAGAGCATTACAATAATCCAGGCGAGAGGTGACAAGGGCGTGAGTGACCGTGCGCAGGGCGTCCCGATCCAGGAAGGGCCGCAACCGGTAAATCAGGCGAACCTGATAAAACGCCCCCCTGGAGACGGCCGCAATATGATGTTCTAAGGACAGCCGTACATCCAGGAGGATTGCGAGCCCTCTCTGTGGGGGGCAAGATCTCCCCCCCAATAGCCAGCGAAGGTGTCAGCTGGCTATATCGGGGTACCAGGAACCACAGCCACTCGGTCTTGGATGGGTTGAGCCAGAGCCTGTTCCCACCCATCCAATTCCGCACGGCCTCCAGGCACCGGGACATAGCCTCCACAGCATCGTTGGGGTGGTCTGGGGTGGAGATGTATAGTTGGGTGTCATCTGCGTACAGGTGACACCGCACCCCAAGACCACGGATGATCTCGCCCAACGGCTTCACATAAATGTTGAACAAGAGAGGGGAGAGGACCAACCCCTGAGGCACCCCACAGACCAGGGGCCTAGAGGTGGACCTCTCCCCTCCCGCCAACACAAATTGCGAACGGTCGGAGAGGAAGGAGGAGAACCATCGAAGGACAGTTCCCCCAATCCCCAACCCCTCCAACCGTCGCAATAGGATACTATGGTCGATAGTATCAAAAGCCGCCGAGAGATCTAATAGGACCAGGACAGAGGAAAACCCTCTGTCACGGGCCCTCCAGAGATCATCGACCAACGCGACCAATGCTGTTTCGGTACTATGCCCAGGCCTGAAGCCCGATTGGAATGGATCGAGGTAAGTAGCTTCCTCCAGGTACTGAGGGAGCTGACGTGCCACCACACTCTCAACAACCTTCGCTATAAAAGGAAGGTTGGAGACTGGACGATAGTTGTTTAAAACAGCTGGGTCCAGGGAAGGCTTCTTGAGGAGGGCCGCACCACCACCATTTTCAAGGTGGTAGGAAACGACCCCTCTCTCAAGGAAGCGTTGGTAATCCCCTGGAGCCAGTCTCGTGTCGTCTCCCTGGCGGCCGAAACCAACCAGGAAGGACACGGGTCCAACAAACAGGTGGTGGCATTCAGGCCCCCCAGCAATCTGTCCACGCCCTCAGCGGTCACAGGATCAAACTCCCCCCAGATAACACTCTCAAGACCTGCCCCAGACACCTCCCCCGGGATCACCCAATTGGAGTCCAGTCCGTCCCGAATCTGAGCGATTTTGTTGTGCAGAAATCGGGAAAACTCCTCTACCCTACCCTGCAAGAGGTCATCCCGCGCTCTCGGTTCAAGCAGAGAGCGGGTCACTCTAAACAGGACAGCAGGCCGATTTTCTGCCGACGCAATAAGGGCGGAGAAATGTGAACTCTTCGCCGCCTCTATCGCCACAAGGTAGATCTTAATATAAGATCTTACCTGTGTCCGGTCAGACTCAGAACGGCTCGCCCTCCAAATGCTCTCTAGACGTCTTTTCCAGCACTTCATCTCCCGTAGCTCCTCCGTATACCACGGAGCCAAGTGGGACCTGTGCCGGGTCAGAGGTCGCAGAGGCGCAACTCGATCCAGAGCCCCGGCGGCCAGCCTATCCCAGGTGGCCGCCAGGTCTCCAGGCGAGTTGTGAGCCAGAGACTCAGGAAATGGCCCAAGCTCCCTCTGGAACTGCTCCGGGTCCATCAGGTGCCTGCGGCGGAACAATCTGCGTGACTCCGCCTCCCTGCGGTGGGGGGTGGCGGAACAGAAGTCCAGTCTAAGAAGGGAATGATCTGTCCATGACAAGAGTGTAATAACTAAGTCCCCGAAATTACAGTCATTCAATCACTGACCCGAGACAAAAATCAGGTCCAGCATGTGTCCTCCTATGTGAGTGGGGGCAGAAACTAATTGGGTCAGGTCCATGGCCATCATGGAAGCCATGAACTCCCAGGCAATCCCCGAGGTTTCACCGAGCGATGGCAGGTTGAAATCCTCCATGACCAAAAGCCTAGGGGTCTCAACCGCCAGCCCGGCTATCGCCTCAAGGAGTCCGGGCAGGGCCGATGAGATGTGGCAGGGAGCCAGGTCCAGCAAAAAGCCCATCTGAACCCCTTGTCCCCACGTCACAAAAAGAGACTCACAGCCAGCCGTCTGAGGGACAGTGGCCTCCCAAGGACAAAGGACCTCTTTAATAAGCCACCCCACCACCCCTTCCCTGAGACCTAGGCTGATGAAATGCAAGGAAACCTGGTGGGCACATCTCTACCAGAGGGACACCGCCCTCTGGGCCCAACCAGGTTTCGGTAATACCTACCAGGTCCGCGGTCTCCTCCTGCACCAGATCACAAATCAGGGGAGCCTTGTTAACCACGGACCTGGCATTGCACAGCAACAGCCGGGTATTCAGGGCCTGAGGCTCCGGACAGCCAGGACTGCAGGTTGGGTAAGGAGGGTCGGAGCGCGCTACCGCTTGAAGATATTGTCCTGATATATTTTCCCCCTTATGGCTGAATGGCTTTACTTTAGTTTTGGAGGTTTTGAAAGATTTGTTATTGCACCTTCCCCACATGTCCTTTATACTAAAGATGCATCTTTTGAATTTGATAGTAGGTTTAAGGCCCTGAAGAAGGAACACCAGAATTTTATGTGCCGAAACTAGACAATGCAGAAAAAGAATGAGTTATGTGTTTTATCCCTGCTAGCAAAATACAAATTACTTTTCATGGTTCACTTGGAACCTTTTGACTTAAGAACAAGAGGTACCATTGAGAAGCTGCCTAAGCAAATATTATAACAGGTGGAATTGGGTGGAAACAATCAGTTGTTTAGAGATGCATTGTTCGTCAAGGGCATTTGTATCTAGTGGTTAGGGAAGTGTGTCTATTCAGAGTCTGCTTGGAGTCTTATTCCCATAAAAGTGAAGAGAGGGCAAAGCGAAGCTAAGTGGATCTGACTGTGTAGAGACATCACAGCAGGTGAGTTGCAGGGAAAAAAAAAAGGTTTCACAGATTATACTCCAATATCTTGCCTTTTTGAGATATAGATGGGAATTGAAAATTCTTTTATTATCACCTTAAATTGAAGGGTTTTTTTAAAAAAGAAAGCTATTGGCTTTACATGCTTTGTGCAGCAACAGTATATCAATACAGTTGAAATGGAATTTTTCAAATATATCATGAGCCTTCAGCTCACCCATTACAGAAAGAATGCAACCTTTAGAAGATCTCACGTCATCATATCCTCTTGAATTCTGCCCAGACAGGCAGACATTCAGCCAAAATAATAATAATTGCCACAAGACAGAAAGCAAAAAACATGCTACGTGCCATCACGCAAAGTGGAAAATATTTATTGGCCTAATCCAAGCATCCTAATCCTATAAACAAAACAGTAGTCATTCTTTAAAAGATGATTGAGCAGACCCTTGTCTTTTCACTGCTTGGGTGGTGCTTTTCCAACTTTGGATGAAGGTCAGGAGGATGCAGGAAATTCTCAACGAAATAGCTAGCTATGAGAGTCAGCATGAGAAAAATGTATGGTCTACTCTCCAGAACCTTTGAATTTGTAGAACAGGTATACCTTGGCCACTTTGGGAGAGCTGGTTGAGATGACATATTCCAGTTTGGATGGTAGCAAAAAGGTGCCCCCCAAAATATATCTGTTCATATAGACTGTTTCTCCTCTGAATAAGCCAAACACCCTTATGCCAACATATTTGATATACTGCCCTTTGTCTTGTGGGAACTATTTTAATTGAACATCTGCCTGTTTAGGCAGAAACCAAGAGAGTACAGGAAAGGAGAGGTCTTTGCAAATACTGTATATACTTTCTTTCTGAAATGAGTGAGCTGAAGTCACTTCCTTTGCTTTTGCATCTATTGTTGGAGCACACACTTGGATAACCATTGCATTAAAAAGATTGTGCATAAAGCACCTCCTTCTCTTGTCAATATCAGCCAAACCAGTTAGATCTATCAGGGGATAATTGCTTTTAAACCCTATACCTTGTGGAATTTGGGGTACTGAGGTGAGGAGAGGCTGTTTTTGTGTCATGCAAAAAGCCTCCCTGTGGAGATCAGGCTACCTCCCCTCTTTGCTAGTCATTTGGAAGTTCTTGAAAGCTAAGATATTTTGGAGAATCTTTTCCTGATTTGATGTTGCTATCTTTCTTTCTTGTTTCTTTTTCTCTGAAATTGTTATGCTGTTCTTATGTTTTATCTTTAACGCTGCGTATTTTAAGTCATATACAATATTTTCTGTGTTACGAAGTTTGTATTAATTGCACCAACCTAGATATATCTTGAATAAATACATAAAGAAAATTATTCACTGGTTTGTATAGAATCTTTGCTATATAGCCTTGCTAGCTATGAAAGTTAATACTGTTCTTTCTTCGCTTTTCGGGTTCTGGGTAGTAAATAGTATGAGTTTCTGACTGCAAGTATCCTGTTTAGATTCAACAACACCTAAGATGTCAATCTATAGTCAATATATTTTACTTTTCATTGAATTGTGCTTTCCTATTCATGCATCTTACATTCCATGTTTCCATTATAGTTTTTTCTTTTCAGCTCTGGATAGATTTTCCCTGCGTGACAACATCAGCAACTGAATATCCCAAACACTTTAATCTATTTCAGAAATACTGAACAGTACTGAACCATCCAGAGCAATTCTCCAGTAGCAGGTTAAATGACATTCCAACTGAGGAGACCATCATGTGACACTATCTCCGCCACCATTTTATATTTTCTGTTTGCAAGAGTAGTTTACCATTATTATTATTTCCTGTACAATGTGAAATGATGATTCTGCCACTAAAGTGATCCTCCTCCTCCCACAACTTCTTACTGTCCATTATAAATGCCTGCTTGTTTTAGCAGTAGCACTTAGACATATACCAATTAATAATGCTTACAGCTCTATCTAAGTGGTCTACAGAGTCAGTATATTACTCCCAACAATCTGGCTCCTCATTTTACCAACCTCGAATAGATGGGAGGCTGAGAACCTTGATCAGGATTGAACTGCTGGCAGTGGACAAAGTCAACCTGCAATACATGGCTCATAGCTTTAGCTGGGAGAGTGGGATGATCTCTAGCTCTAAGGTGGCCCTGCTATTGATAAACAGTCTTGGCATTTGCTCCCAATGTTCTTCACTCATCCCTTCCAGGAATACACTATATATGAAGCATCACAGCAGTGCCTGAGGTAAAAGCCTGAGCCTTTACATATAAAATAGAGCTTCTTACAAGAATGGGTGTTTATTTGCTTATTCAAGTAGCAATCACAGATGTAACCCTGCATTTATTGTGCAGTCTGGTTTTAAACAAATCAATAGATGAAACAGGGCAAGCAATTAAGCAGTCATTTTTATTTTACTGGGAACCAGACATTGTTCCATTCCATTTCCATGCCCAGCAACGGACCAAATTTAATAAATGGCTTAAGATTCCTTTTACTTCATTATACCACCGTGTAACTGATAGAAACACCATTATATTTTAAACATTATAGACTACAGAGTCAATAATTAGATAGACCTGATGTTTCTTCCAATCCTGTCACTCTTTTCTTTGAAGATTTTATTTTTCTTTACCACTCCTAGCTAACAATAGAAAAGATGCAATTAAAAACTTGAGTGTCGTATTAGAAAGCTCTGCCAAGTGACATATTGTCGTTTCCAGTCACATTATGTAAGGCTTATCAATTAAAGAAAATTGCAGCTTTAGACAGCTCCAAATGAAATATAAACATACATTATTTAGTAACTCGTATTGAAAGTATCTGCAAAATAGCTAATGGACTTTTATTAGAAGACATCTTATTCTAGAAATCTTTGGAAAAAAGTTTATAAATTAGAGAATTTCTTTGCTCAGCAAGATCTAAAAGGAAAACAATCATGGACACTTCAAAATATCTTGATGGTGCATTGTTTGTATTTGATTAGCCACTTATTGAAATTATGCTCTGCACTGACATTTTAAAGCATCCCATTACAGTCATTAAATTATATTTGATAGTGCCAAACTGACAATTTATTCAAGTCACAACATTTAGAAACAAGACATTGACTTATGCATCCAGGTAACAGTGCAACTTCAGGAAACTTACCCAGAACAATAATAACAATGTTCAATGTTTCTTTTTAAAATGGAAGGAAAAATATTCACAGTGATCTGTAGGGAGAGGATTGGGAAATTGTGGTAGGGAATGACATAAGTACAAAAAGTTTTAATTCAAATAATGCAACTAGCATCAGATATTATGACAGAAATACCAAATTATACTTTTAGCAATGGAATCATGATACATGTGTCATAATTTTAATGTCACCATGGCTTAGTATAGATACTGCTGAAAGGTTATGTATTATTAGCTTAAACAAAGGTTCAGCTTAAAAAATGTTTACCATTCCATGGTTCTTTTGTACCATTTTTCACTAATAGTGCATTACTGTATTGATCTAAGCCTTTGGTTTAGTAGGTTGTGCAAATCCAACCTGTTCCAAGGCAACCTAAGCTATTGTGGCTTTACTTAATAATCATGTTTAAACAGGCCACAGCTTAGCATGACACAGCTGGTCCCTGACTTATATCTACAATCGGGACAATATCCATTGCTAAGCAAGCCGATTGTTACGTGAATCGTGCCTGATTTTATGACATTTTTTACAATGATTGCAAAGTGAATTACTGCAGTTGTTAAGTGAACCAATGATCGTTAAGTGAATCTGGCTTCCCCATTGATTTTGCTTGTTGGAAGCCAGCTGGTGAAGTTGCAAATGGTAATCACATGACCCTGGGATGCTGCAGCTATCATAAATACATGTGTTGGTTGCCAAGTGCCCAAATTTTGATCAGATGACTATGGGGATGCTACAATGTTTGTAAGTGCGAGGACTGGTTATAAGTCACTTTTTTCAGTACTGTTGTAACTTCAAAAGATTGCTAAATGAATAGTTGAGGACTACCGCATGTAAATAATGTATGTAAAGGCATAAAAAATATACTGAGAGTGCTATTGATAAGTGACCTAGAACAGTGGTGCTACTATGACAACATATCCACTAAATAGCTGCAAATCAGGGAGAAGGAATACAGCACAGTTTTCCCTCCTATCTTCATACAACTCTTCATACAAGATCCAAATATCTCTGTGAAGAATAGAAGAAGCAAGCACCAACAAACAGAGTGGCATAAACAATCCACCCATTGCTGGACATGGGAGGAACAACCAAATTCAATTTACAGTGATTTGTAAGCCTGCCTATGAAATTTAAAATGGAAATGGAAATTCAGGAACATCAAGCAATAATTGGTGGCTGATTTGTCACCAACATGAGGGGCAACAAATTGTTGCATATTGTGGTGGAATGTAGTCTGGATTCCCAGGAGGGAGGGGCTACTTTCCCAAGGGCAAAGAGAAAGGAGAGCTTGGAAAGCCTGGATAACAGGAAGAGAGTGAAAAAAGATCCTCTCTAGCGATTCCCAGAGTATGTTGTTATGTATTATTTAGCTGAAAATGATTTCTCAAAATAATTTCTCTTTAAAATGAAAGATCACCTTAAATTCTTTGAGAACATGATAAAGGAGATAAGTTACATTTTTAGTCTAATTTTAGCAGGGAGATCAGTTTAAATTCTAGGGATTTGGTTATATAAATAAGTATAATAAGTAACAATGGACTGCATAACATAGACTGAACACACTAGAGAGGAACATAGGGAGAATGTTGTAAAAACTCACATAAAAGTCAACATGAATAAGGAATGATGGCGGGTATTTTTGACACAAAAGTGAAGATATATGTGCTTGTTACTCTGATAGGTTTTTTTTTTCCTTACTTGTATATGTTTCAGGTGGAAAATGTCAGAAATTCAGATTCCCATGATGGATACCTTCATTTTTCATTATAATTAGAGCCACAAATGAATCAACTATAAACCAACATGTGTGTTTAGTTTATGGTTCAATGTGTGAACCCAGAAACAGTATTAATCAAATAAAGTCTCAGTTTTATTAACCTAGATTGTGAGAAAAGCTCAATCTCATTTATTTTCTCTTTTTCTCTCTTTTAAACACAGATACACATACTCAATACTTACAGTAGGTCAACTTCTGAGGGCCAAGAGTTTTGGAAACAGCTTTTCTCAGTTTTGATATTTTAACTCATATTTCTGTCTTGCAAATTCTATGTAAGTGCTTCACAAGAAGAAATATTTCGGGAGCATTAAGCAAAATTATAGCAAAATTAGCAATTTTCTAATCTTCATAAAATTATCTTGTTTATGTTTATTAAATTTCTATACCACCCCCTCTCCCAAAAAAGGGACTCGGGGCGGTGTACAGCCAGCTAAAACAGAAACAGTATATACAATTAAAAACAATTTAAAATGATTAAATTGGAGGCCGAATATAAAATTAACAGATATAAAACTGATAAAAAATTTAAAAATACCAAATTTAAAACCTCACAAATCGTTACTGGGCCAGGCCGGCCTGTTGAAAAAACAGGGTCTTTACTGTGCGCCAGAAGGTCTGAATGTCGGTAATGGCCCGTATCTCTGGGGGCAAATCATTCCAAAGGGAGGGAGCCACCGCAGAGAAGGCCCGCACCCTCGGGGCCGCCAACTGGCAACGCCCAGCTGGCGGAACCCCGAGGAGGCCAACCCTGTGGAGCGCACTGGGTGCTTGATTCTTAACAGTCAGCAAAATTAGAGGAAAGTGCAATAGTCTGTTGCCCAGAGCATAAGGAAGTATACTGGACAAGAGGTGCTTTTAAATGAAATGAAACGAGTTGAATCCAATTACTTGAGTTTTTCAATGATATTGGTTGAACTTTAGGCTTCAGTTCTGAGCACACTATTTGTTTAGTTTTGGTTAAAGATAATTATGTGGCACAAATCTAGAATTTTGACTTGATTGTTAATTTGATTCTTGCATTATTATTTCGAAATTTACACTGTTTTCAGTCTAACCTCACATTTTTCCATTCAAACATATATGCTCAGCATATCCACTCAGAAAATAAGTATCTGAGTTTATCATCATTGCAAAAATAAAAATGAAAGAATATTGTATTTAAACAATGTGGCTTTGTTTCCAACTTTTATGATTAAATGAACTTGCTCATAACTAGAGCCACAGAGTTTGCTAAACTCCGTTCTTCATTATTAACAACAATCTTATCATTCAAATTAAACACTAGAACTAAATTTATTTTTTGTAAATTATTTTTGGAAGGAAAAGCATAATAGTGATTAAGGACTTTAAGTTCCTATTTAACGATGAACTCCTGTAGGAATTGTATAGTGGTGCTGTGGGGGCTGAGTTCATATGCTTCACGGCAGATGCCTCAAATGTCTTAATAGTGTACAAAATTAGAATTGTTTTCTTTCATGTTTTTCAGATGTTTTAAGCTTCTGTGGATTGAAAGCTTTGCCATCTCCTTAAGCATCTTCAGACCACCAAGCAATACCCATACATTGTGACTTGTTGGACAGTAGTTTTTTTTTTTTTTAAATTCTCACTATGAAAAAGAATCACAACAGGGGGAAAAAAGGAAGATGGAGGTGTTTGTTTGCCAAAGTGATATGCTGCTTATCTCACTGTCTCAAGTGAGTCAGGGCATAAATCTCAAAAGATTAAAAACATTAAAATTAAGATTAGCAATACTTAAATAAAAGGGTAAAACAATGACCACAGACAGTCAGGAGATGGACTTTTGTCTATCACTCAATCAACCACCTCCAGCATAGCATGCCCCCATCAGGGTCCCTAGTCAATTGGCAGAGCCAGGTTTTAAGGCCCTTCCAAAAACCAGAAGGGGAGGGACAGTTCTCATCTCTAGAGGCAAGATATTCCAAAGGATAGGGATCATAGCAGAGAAGGCTCTTCTCCTTGGCCTCACTAACCAAATTTCCTTGGCTAATGTAGTCCAAAGAAGGTCTCTTCTGCCAATGCAAGTGGGGCAAACCAATCCCATTGAGGCAAGATGGTACCCAAGATATCCTGGTCTCATGCTATGAAGGACTTTAAAGGCACTAAACAGCACCTTGTATTGGGCACAGAAACAAACTGGCAACCAATGCAGTTTTGTGGTGTTATGTGTGCCAACCCCAGTATCTCTGGATCTGTCCATGCATGGTTATCAGGCAGATGTTGTTTTAGTTATTTGCCTACTGACCAACTGGAGAGAGAAAAGAGCCATTGCTCTGCATCTTGGGAACTCAGGATTGGGGTATCCATATGTGCAAATCCAACAGCCATATAGAGGAAATCAAAGTATTTATGTGGAGTAGCATTGGAATGGGGGAAAATATTGAGATGGCTGCTCATTCCCCCTCCCCCACAACCAGTAAGACACTATTGGGCTCCATAAGGGCTTTCTTGTGACATATAGGTAGCCCTCTTTTGCATTAGTGCTCACCTATTTCTATCTCTGAGGATGATGGGGGAATTGGGAGAAATAGGGAACTGCATTGCCTTTCTCATATCTATTCAATTATGATTACATATTATTGTGTTTCATTTTCTGAAATGTTCACATTCCTTAAGTTCACTGCAAAACATTCAGTCATTGAGACAAAAAGACCCAGCTACTTGAAGATAATTTGGGATTCAAATCAGAACCACTAGAGAACAAGACCCCAGAAGAATGCATGCCCACTTATTAGCAGGGCCATGAATATTATTTTCCCAGTGAAAGGATCAATCATTTGTCTCATAGCTGGCCATATAAAATATAATGTCCAAACTCTTCTCTGTTTTTGTTCCTTTTCCTGTTGCCTGTTCTTCCAACTCTATTTATACTATATTTTCATTTACTTTCCTTATGCTGAACACCCATAACTGTTCAAAATTGGAATTGATTCCCGTATAAATGAGTTGGTTTAGATTGGGAAGTGGATACTTCCATTAAAAGAGTAACATCTGTTCTAAAAGCACAACATTTTGTGTTTTATTCAAGAGAGATTATCACAAGCACCTGGTTCTGGCTGTGCTTATTTATGGTAGGAACACCATATGGGCATGTATTTGTCCTGGCTCAGTGTATGCTAGCTCAGTGACAATGAAGGGATGTCAGCCTAGTTGTTTATTATGTCCTTGATCCACATCTCCATGACAAGGTTTGTGCTATTTTTAAAGTCTTACCTCTGCAAAATGGCACTGGGAAATCCCATGATGCTCCATTTCCAGGACTCATGAAACATGTCAGCACAGCATGGCCTTCCAGGATATAGCCTGCAATGCAACTGTAACGAATTTTATCTCCAATATTGAATCTTGTGCCGTGAAGAATGCCTTTAGGTATTTCCCCAGGGTTGCCACAGGTATGGCTGGGTAACACTGTTAGGAAGAGAGAGAAAGAGAGAGAGAGAAGGAGATTTAGTACAATAGAATGTTCCCAATAAATTTTCATTGACAAGGATTTCTTGTATAAGTCTTTTTTTGTCTTTGCTTCTCTGCTTTTATTCAGAGCAAATAAATTTCAATTAAAATGTCAAAAAATCTCATGCCAGATCTAAATCTGTGATATATAGTTTTCCTGAATTTTATACTTGAGAAAGTATTTTAGTTGTTTCAGCTATTTAATTTACCACCTTTGTATTGCAGCATGTATACAATTGATGCATTCTATAAAAAATCAATTGGAGTTTGGCCATTTGCTTCAATCTGATAGGGCCAGGGTACAATGCTATTTATCTTACTATGTAACAGTTAATAAAGTAGTTTGCAAACAGAATTGCCTAAGAAGATTGACTGGCATATGATGCCAAGTAAGAGATCAGCCTGAAGCAAAAATCACCATCAACCATTTAAGTTTCCCCCATATAAACTATAGTGAAATGATAGGGATTTGAGAAGGCAGAGGTTTAATTTGAAACTATTTACATGGAAGCCTCAGAGGATTATAGTACTTGGCTAACTTGTTCAGACCAACAAACTAAGCAGGATTTGGAAGTGTGTATATATGGAAAAAAAAACAAAAACATCAAGACAGTTGTTGGCTAGACTATGATATCTTATAGGCCAAATTATAAAATAATTTTGTTATCAGACTTTCTATGGTGATCTGGAACACAATCATGTCCACATTTAATTATGGTTGTTCTATATCGCAGCAGAAGTGGACCTGATTTTCTTATATATCATGGGTTGCAGTTGGAGAATGATATTTTTGTTAGGGCAAATCCTATAAAACTGAAGACCTTACAGGATTTGCTGTAACAATAATTGGGTTTTCCTTGTTCAGAATCAGAAGTTTTGTTCTCTTCCCATCTCCATTTGAATGGAAAGTGACCCAGGAAAAGGGTGGTGTCATCTGATATTAGTTAAAACCAAAGCACATTAATCAGACTGTGTATTTCCACGTACTATGCAAATAATTCTATCAAGGAGCCATGAATATTCGGCATACTCATTTATTGGTTTCCATAAAGCATCTCAGTGATAAATTCAGCTTCCACATGGTTAATACCAACTCAACAGTAGATTCAGATGATTAGGAAAGAAATTTTCCTCAAAAATGCTTAGATGTAACAAGATGTAAAGAGTGTTTGGCAATCTTAATTTTTTTCTTTCTCTAACCCATTTGTTTGCTAATCCTGGTTACCAAATGCACCCAACACTTTACTACCCTCTAATCAACCAAACCTACTAAGTCAGTCCTCTGTCCTATTACAGGCTGGTTGGTTTGCTTTAAATTCCAAACTTCTGCATTACCCTTGAAAGACTGCAAAGATTGGAATGAATTTGCATTATTCTATATAAAAGCAAAGGCTGGATGCACATTTCAAGTTTTGCATAATAACAGTAGTCCATAACTGTCAGAAAAATGATATAAATTACTTGCATCACTGTCTATGTAATAATGATTTACCTTTAAATTACAAATGAATCAGCCAATTTTGATTTAACAAGATTTTGATACATCTTTCAAATACCACTTTCAGGTTTGCTATCAAAATCCCACCTGAAATGCACATTAACTTACAACAAGAAAAGAGATATCTAGCAACATTGTACAACCAAACCATAAAATTGGGAGAGAAAAAAACCCACATTGGCTTGAAATATACAATACAGTGAAATTGGTGGCAGCATCTTTTGCCTATATTTCATATCTTATTAGGAAAGCCTAATCTAAAGAGACAATTTTGAATGCACTCTGAATTTAAAAAAAAATCAAGCAAAAATGCCATTATGCCATATCCAGGGGTGGGATTCTACCAATTTGCACCTATTCACTAGAACCGGTTGTTAACATCCTAAGCAGTTCGGAGAACCAGTTGTTAGAAGAAATTACTGGCCTAATCCTGTAAGGAAGGCAGGAAGGAAACATTCTGGTGCTGCTTACAGAAACTGCTTCTCCGTTAACCCTTATTACATTCTTGGCACAACTAGACTTCCTGTCTCAGGAACATCTCTGGAGTTTTTTCCCCTCCTTTGCTGGTACTTTGCTTGTGTGGAGTGACCATTCAAAGTTACAATGGCACTGAAAAAAAGTGACTGATGACCATTTTTCACACTTACGACTGTTGCAGCATCCCCACAGTCATGAGAGGCCAGGCATGGAGATGCATGCCTCGATGTGAATGATATTGAGTTGGCCACACCCAGCCGGTCACATGACCACCAAGCCATGTCCACCTGGTCACATGACTACAAAGCCACGCCCACCACCTAAACCACACCCACAGAATTTTTAACAGTTGTTAAAAATTTTGAATCCCACCCCTGGCCATATCATAATGCAGTTTTATCATAAAGTTGCTTCTGCAACTACTGTTGGTACAAGTCAGCTCCCAATACTTTTTTGCATTCAGCATAATATAAGCAGAATTCATTAATAAAAGGAGTCAGGCTTTTCTATCAATGAAACAACTTAGTTTTAACTATTACATGAATTTTTATAAAACTACCAAACATGTAAAAATGTTGTCTTTGGACAAAACTTGTTATAACTGCATCTTAAGCTGACCATTCAATCTATATGGATCATTTTTGTTCAAACTTGACAATTTTAAGAGGCATGCTTTTTAAAGAATGAATTCTGGAAATTGAAGTCCACACATCTTTAAATTGCCAAGATTGAAAAACACTGGTACAGAACGTATCACTTTAGCATTCATGCCTATAATATTGGCCTCTTGTTACTGCTGCAAATGGTTACTCTCATTAATAATAGGAACTATTATTTCATATCAGTATCATATGTTTCCTACAGGATATTTCCAATAAACTGTAAGCCGAGCCCACTCTGGTTTTCTATCCATTGCCTTTTCACCTTCTTTTTATCCTTGTTGTATTTCCATCAGTCTTCTCCTCACTTCCTGTGCACCATATTTGGTCAAGAGTTACCACCTTCTCAATTCCCTTCCCTTCTCTTGTTCTCCCTAAATGGTGTTCCCCATGCTTTTTTCTTCATGTATGCAAAGACCATTACAAACATGATCTTTTAAATATTGTAATTCAAGAAAAGGAAGACTGGGAAATTCTTCAGATCCAGTTTTAACAACATCTCCATCTTTAGCCTCCATTAGAGATAATTCTTCTCATTAAGAGGAGCCAAAGGAAATCCTCATCCCATTTCTGTAGCAGATAGTTCATGCTGTCTTTACAGGCCATTTGTCCTCAATCTCCCTCAGATTCACAAAAAAACTTTAACCCGAGAGAAATATACTTCTGATGTTTCAGGGCGCTTCCGGACCCGTAACCTATTGGGGAATTGCACAGCAGCTATTCAAATGTACTTAGAGATACTGACATGAACTTGTAGTTTTATATAAATAAATATATTTTACACACACATACACACACACACACACACACCAAACTAGATAGCAAACAAGAGCATCATGAGGTAAAACATACAGTACATAGGGCACACAGAAAAAAAAAAAGGGAGGAGAAAAGGGAAACTCCCTCTCTACACCCAGAACAACCAATCACAGTGCAGATTGCCTCAGGCAGGAGTCAGCAGTCTGGTAACGATCAACTACAATTTATTTATTATTTATTTAATTAAACTTTTATACCGCTCCCTCTCCCAAAAAGGGACAATCAACCACAAGTGTGTGTTTTGGCTCATTGCACAACCCCACTGCTCCAGCTACTAAATTTAAATATTATCCTCCTCCTCCTCCTCATCATCATCTAGGATCATACCTTTAACATCATCAAACATCAAAATCTGCCAATACTAGATTTTTGGGAAAGTTTTGAAAATGGATAAAAATGCCAGATCCATTCTAAACAACTGGCAGACTGTGAGACCAACCACAACAATAATAAACTATCTCCTTTCAACACTCACTATCTCACTTTAAATCATCTATCTCATACTTTTTTTTTTTTTAGATTCTTTACAAGAGAAAAGAAGAGTAATAAAATGATGGATATTCTACTGTTATCCCTGGCTGATTGTTCCCATATGAACACAGCTGTTGACAGAGAAAAAAAATATCTCTATCTGACAAAATTTAAAGCTAGACAGCATGAGAGATTTTAAGTTTAATTTCAAAAAATGGAATTGTTCACATGATACAATTACCTGTCAAGATCAAACATGATTAGTTTATTTAACTACTTTTCAGAAAACATTGAAACAATATTTAAGTTGGCATGCAGGACCAGCTGTGCAATCTCAGATTTGAAATAAAAATGTATTATGATGGACATATCATACAGCTGTACAGCACAGGCAAATATTTTATTACCCAAGCCACATCTGATTCATGGCATAAGTACATTTCAATAGATGTAACTCAACTGAATTTCAGTAAAATTTTAGGAGTATGCAACATAGGTTGAGATTTATTAAATAATAATAAAGATTTTTGAAGAACTTTGGAGATTTATTGCAAGCACAGACCTTACCTGTCCTTATTTAATCATGCAATTTCTTTAGAAGAATCTATGATTTATTCATTCTTCTGAATGAAATGAAAGCATTTTATGGCAGTGATTTTCTGCTGTGAAATAAGTTGTTTAATGGTGCTTTCTCTTTATTATCTTCAATGCAGCATTTATCTTTAAAATCCCGAATTAAAAAGGTAATTTGAATTAATCAAGATGATATCATAAAAATGGTTAAGCCAAAGTAAGAAAGGAATCCTATATAAAAATACTGTATATTTGAAAAGAATGAATAGTCCAAGCAAGTAATATTTTAATCCGTAATGTGCTTTACTGGTTCTTCTGTAATTATAGCTTCCAAGATCCCAACTAACTGGACTTGGAAACATGCAGATCCTCAACCTGACAGTTTTTTTTTTTTTCTTTTAACGATCCTGTAATTCAGGGATGGGATTCTACCGGTTCAGACAAACCTCTTGCTCCAACAATCAGCTGGCAGCAAACCGATTCTCTGCAACTATCATGTGGGCCCACCCATCCACTAGCCCCTGAGCTTTATTTTTATTTTATTTATTTATTTCTCAATTTGTCAATTGCTTACAAGATAATAGGTATAAGTAAAAACATAGTTGTGAATATATGGATACATATAAGAAAAATTAAAAAAAAATAAAGAAACAATAGGACAGGGACGATAAGCACGTTGGTGTGCTTATGCACACCCCCTATAGACCTCTTAGGAAAGGGGTAAAGTCAACAGTAGACAGTCTAAGGTTAAAGTTTTTGGGGTTTGGGGAAGAAACCACAGAGTCAGGTAGAGTATTCCAGACATTGACCACTCTGTTGCTGAAGTCGTATTTCCTGCAATCAAGTTTGGTGCAATTAACCTTGAGTTTGTATCTATTGTTTGCTCTTGTGTTGTTATGGTTGAAGCTAAAGTATTCATTGACAGGTAGGACATTGCAATGTATGATTTTATATACTATACTTAGATCGGACCGAAGATGGCATAGTTCTAGGTTTTCTAGGTCTAGAATTTCGAGTCTGGTAGTATAAGGTATTCTGCAAAAAGTAGAGGAGTTGAGAACTCTTCTTGTGAAATATTTCTGGACTTTCTCAACTGTGTTAATATCAGATACGTAATGTGGATTCCAGACTGATGAGCTGTATTTGAGTATTAGACTAGCAAATGTTTTGTATGCTCTAGTTATTAGTGTAATATTACCAGAGAGAAAGCTACGTAAGATTAGGTTAACAACTCTTAATGCCTTTTTGGCTATGTAGTTACAGTGGACTCTAGCACTTAGATCATTAGAGATGAGTACTCCAAGATCCTTGACAGAGTTTGGATCATCAACAAGGTCTTGACTATTCAACCTGTATTTTATTTTCTGATTTTTTTTTGCCTATATGTAGAACAGAGCATTTATTTGTTGAGATTTGAAGTTGCCATTTGTTTGACCATTCTGGTACATAGTCAAGGTCTATTTTAAGGGTAGCGTATTGTCTGTGGTGTTGAATAGCATTACATTATCAGCGAAGAGAATGCAGTTGCTCTTAATATGATCACAGAGGTCATTTATATAGAGTATGAAAAGAGTTGGTCCTAGAACACTGCCTTGGGGGACACCACTGTTGACAGGTACATAATTTGATAGAACACTCCCAATTTTGACCATTTGTTGTCTGTTTGACAGGAATGCTTCTATCTAGTTATGCAGGTGTCCAGAGATACCATAAGATTTTAGTTTTAGGAGTAGTTTGTCGTGTACCACTGAATCAAAGGCTTTACAGAAGTCTATGTAGATTGTGTCTATTCCTTTGCCCTGATCGAGTTGTGTAGTCCATATGTTTTTGCGCTGTAAGAGTTGCAGATTACATGATAGTTTTTTCCTGAAACCAAATTGTTTATTAGAGAGTAGGTTGTTTGTTTCTAAGTGGAAGATGATGGATTGGTTAATAATTGATTCCATGACTTTACAGGTGATGCAGCATAAAGAAATTGGTCTGTAATTTTCAACTAGAATGGGGTCTTCTTTTTTGAAGATGGGGATGACCGTGGCTTATGACCATAGTTTTGGCAAGGACCTCCCTATATTGTCTCAGCTGATTAGCAAGGCACAACAGATTGCTGCTTTTCAGCTGTGTTACTTGAGTGCTGTGCACAGCAAAGTGCACAATCACCGAACCAGTTGTTAAACCTAGAGAATCCTTTTTTGGGGGGTGAAGTGAGGGTAACTGAATTGAGCTCAAGTGTTTTACAGGCCTGGTGCCTTTCTTGAAGCCTGTGTGGAGTTTGCAGCAGACAATTACTCATTAATTAATCCACCATCTATAATTGAACCCATAGCCTCCTGATTATGAGGCGAGAGCTCCACTTCTAGGCTACAATGCAGCTCCCATCCCCAACCTGACAGTAACCTTGAGATTTCAAGATAATAATCTTTTATGGATCTGTCCATAGATTTATTCAATCCACTTTTATTATGGGAATTGCTTAGAAAAATCTAAGTTAGTGGACATCACCTCCTCTTGCAATAACTAGCTAACTATGGATGCTATGAAGTACTTTTGCTTGTTTGTTCCAAATCTGCATCCCAACAACTTCACTTCTATAAAGAAACTGGATATTACTGAATAATGCTTGCTCCTCTATGTGCTTCATTTAAACTATCATCTCTTAGCTGCAAACATCTGGCACTGGATGGCAGTAAAGGGCTGTCCAATCTCTTAATTTCCTGGATCTCCACAATCCCTTTTAAAAAAAAAAATGGTATCACATTGGCTACCATCCAGTCCTTTGGCACTGAGCCCAACCTGAGAGACAAGTGTCATATTTTTGCTAGAGGTCAATAATCTTACACTTGAGATCTTTAAGAACTCTCCAGTGGATGGCATCAGGTGGATGGCAAAGATGTCCTGGAATATTTCCCCTCATTTGCTTGACAGTCTTTTTACCAATTCACTCCCTGAGAAGTCACTACAGGTTCGGGAATCTTCCTTACAGGTTAGGCAGGAAATAAGAGAGGCAGATAATTCCTTCCATTTCTCTGCAAACTCTATTTCTCCTCCTTTATTATATCTCTTTTGTTCCTTTGTTTTTAATGCCCCAAGTACTTTCTTTAATTGGTTTTCTTCTTTTAACTTGCTCAGGTAAATTCTTTATATTTGAGGGGGTCCTTGGAGCTCTCTGAGCTTGATTGGTTTTTTTGCAGATGTTTCACTATCCAAATGAGGTAAAATCATTTTTAAAAAGTAAGGTTTCCCTGTCAGTTGTGTCTGACTCTAGGATGCTATGCTTATATCCATTTCTTGGCCAAGGAAACCAGCATTGTCCAAAGACAATTTCTGTATTCATGTGGACAGCAACGCTATATGCCAAAGATACATGCTGTTACCTTCCTACAAAAGTGGTACCTATTTATCTACTCACATTTGCATGTTTTCAAACTGCTAGATGGGCAGAAGACAAAAGCAAAGGAGATGTCAAAAGAGAAAGTGTGGATGCTAACGGAAGGATAGAAGTTCTTAACTTCTCTTTTACATCTGTTTTATCTCAGAAGGGAAATGAAGCTAAAAGAGACTGTAACTACAGGTAATCCTTAATTTACAAGCATTCCTTTAGTAACTATTTAAAGTTACAAAGGCACTAAAAATGTGACTTACAGCTGTTTTTCACATTTACAACCATTACAGCATCCCCATGGTCAAGTGATCAAGATTCAGACACTTGGCAACTGACTCATATTTATGATGGAGTTACGTGATCACCTTTTGCAACCTTCTGACAAAGTTAATAAAGAAGCCAGATTCACTTAACAACTATGTTACTAACATAACAACTACAGAGATTAACTTAAGAACTGTGATTAGAAAGGTCACAAAATGGGGCGAAATTCAACCGTCTTTCTTAGCAACAGAAATTGTGGGCTCAATTGTGGTCATTTGTCGACCACCACCAGTATGTTAAACTAATCCAGGTCTCCAGGGCAAGATGGTAACATGCCAGGTTAGTGAAGAAAATAGTAGAGATGATGACAGAACTGTCCTCAAGAATAATGAGAAGTCCTGGCCAAATGCTAGAAAACTGGAGACAATAACATGAGCTACAGATAGGTTAGCTTGACATCTGCATTGAACATGGCCTTCAAACAGATTATCAAGGACCATGTTTGTGAGCATTTGAATAAACATTCTACAATCCAAAGGCACCAGGACAAGGTGGCCACAAACAAATCATGCCAAACTAACCTTCTATTCTTTGAGAGCGCTATGGGCCAAATAGATAGGGCATGGACAATGTATTTTCGCCTTCACCAATGTCTTTCATAGAAAAAATTATTTATTTATTTATTTAAATTTGTATACCACCCCCTCTCCCAGAGGGACTCGGGGCGGTGAACAGCCAAATAAAATATACATATAAATACACGTACATTACTTAAAATGAATTAAAATAATTAAATAATCAAAAGATTAAAAAATCAGGAGATTAAGAAAGCTAAAACTGAATTAAAAACTTTAAAAACCCCTAGGCCAGACCGGCTTGCTGAAATAAACAGGTTTTCAACGCGCGCCGGAAGGTCATGAGATCAGGGATGGCCCTCATCTCCGGGGGTAATTCATTCCAGAAGGAGAGTGCCCCCAACGAGAAGGCCCACACCCTCGGGGTCACCATCCATCCAGCCGGCGGCACCCTGAGGAGGCCGACTCTATGGGAGTGTATTGGTCGACGGGAGGCCGATAATAGTAGGAGGTGGTCCCGCAAATATCCTGGTCCCAAGCCATGGAGCGCTTTAAAGATGGTAACTAAAACCTTGAAGCGCACCCAGAGGACCACCGGGAGCCAATGCAGAGCGGTGTAACATGGGAGCCCTGAGGAGTCCCCAGCACCACCCACGCGGCTGCATTCTGCACCAGCTGGAGCCTCCGGGTGCTCTTCAAGGGAAGCCCCATGTAGAGAGCGTTGGCATAGTCTAGGCAGGAGATTACGAGGGCAGAGGTGACCGTGCGAAGCGCATCCCGATCCAGAAAGGGCCGCAACTGGTAGATCCTATGGACCTGACCAAAAGCCCCCCTGGCGACGGCCGCCACATGGTCCTCCAATGACAGCCGCACATCCAGGAGGACACCCAGATTGCAAGCCCTCTCTGTGGGGGTAAGAATTTCCCCCCCCACAGCCAGCGATGGAACCAGCTGGCTGTATCGGGGTGCCGGGAAGCACAGCCACTCAGTCTTAGATGGGTTGAGCTGAAGCCTGTTCTGCCCCATCCAACACCGCACAGCCTCCAGGCACTGGGCCATCAATTCAATGGCTTCATCGGGGTGGCCTGGGGTAGAAATGTACAGCTGAGTATCGTCAGCGTACTGATGGAATTCTACCCCAAAGCCACGGATGATCTCACCCAGCAGCTTCATATAGATGCTGAACAGAAGGGGCGAGAGCACTGACCCCTGAAGCACCCCGCAAACCAGGGGCCTCGGGGCCGATCTCTGCCCCCCCGCCAACATGAATTGCGAACGGCCAGATAGGAAGGAGGAGAACCACCGCATAACAGTGCCCCCCACCCCCAACCCGTCCAGCTGTCACAATAAGATACTGTGGTCGACAGTATCAAAAGCCACTGAGAGATCTAGTAGGACCAGGATAGAGGAATGACCTCTGTCACAGGCCGTCCAGAGATCATCCACCAATGCGACCAATGCCGTTTCCGTGCTGTGCCCGGGCCTGAAGCCCAATTGGTGTGGATCCAAATAGACAGCTTCATCCAGGTGCTGGGGGAGATGTCGTGCCACCACACTCTCAACAACCTTCGCCACAAAGCGAAGGTTGGAGATGGGACGATAATTAGATAACAAAGTTGGATCCAGGGACGGTTTCTTGAGGAGAGGTCTCACCACTGCCTCTTTCAAGGTGGCGGGCAGATATCTCTCACTCAAGGAAGCATTAATAATACCCTGGAACCAACCTCGTGTCACCTCCCAAGTGGCCAACACCAGCCAGGAGGGGCACGGGTCCAACAAACATGTGGTAGCATTCAGCCCCCGCAGCAACCTGTCCACGTCTTCAGGGGTCACAGGGTCAAACTCCTCCCAAATGACTTCTCCAAATTCTGGCCCCAACCCTGCGCCCAGAGTTACCCATTCAGAGTCCAACCTGTCCTGGATCCGAGTGATTTTATCCAGCAGGAAATTCGAAAAGTCCTCAGCCCGTCCCTGTAAGGGGTCCTCCCGCGCTCCCCCTTCCAGGAGGGAGCGGGTCACTCTAAACAGGGCGGCTGGGCAGTTTCCTGTGGACGCAATAAGTGCGGAAAAGTGAGAACGCTTTGCCACCCTTATCGCCACTAAATAGGTCTTAATATAAGACCGTAATAGTGTTCGGATACAAAATAGAATGATATTACTATTTAGAGGAATAGAGGCTGAATCAGTGCACCTGAGGAATATCACTAGACTAGAGGGAAGCCCTAGAATGACACAAGGATCTATCTTGGGTCTGGTGCTTTTCACCATGGGTAGCAATCATTTGAGCCAAGGAATAATGGCCGTGTTTAGTCTGTAGAGCACATAAAGCTGGGAAGTATGGGTAATACTTTAGAAGAGAGAAAGGACTCAAAAAGATCTACAATGGGCTGAAATCAATATGAATGGTAGATTGGAATAGGACAGAATTGAGACTGCCATATATAGGAAAGAGTGCTTAATCCTTCTCTAAATTAGTTAAACATTGATCAGTTAAATATATTAATCTTCTATATCCACAGGGGGTACTCTAAACAAGAGACCTGAATGCGCAGGGACTAAATTGTCCCACTATAAGTACTGATTATAATTCAGAGAAGGTTACTGTGTATTAACTCTAGGGTAAAAGGCACATTATATTATATAAGGCAATTACACATTACACATTGATTAGATTGTACAATATGCAAACTAATTTCAATGCAACCAAGCAAATATAGCCTAAGCCATTTCAGGGCCCAAGGCATAAAATTCTGAAGCAGAGTATGAAGCCAAGAAGAAATGAAATTAAAAGAACAATAGTACTTTACAGAGGTTGTTTGGTTGCTGCAGTGCTGCTATAAAATTCTAATACAGGTAGTCCTCAGAGCCCAGAATTCCATTACTAAGCAAGGCATTTGTTAAGTGGGTTTTGGTCCACTTAATGACCTTTTTTGCCACAGTTGTTAAGTGAATCACATAGTCATTAAGTGAATCTAACTTCCATCATTGACTTTACTTGTTGCAAGCCATCTGGGTAAGTTACCTATGGGGATCACATGACTCTGGAACAGTACAACTATCATAAATACATGATGGTTACCAAGTGGCCAACATTTTGATCACATGGACCATGGAGATGCTGCTATAGTTGTAAGTATGGAAACTGGTCATAAGTCAATTTTTTCAGTGCTGTTACAACTTCAAGTGGCCATTAAACAAATGATTACACATAGGTACTGATGCATGTAACAGTGCAAGCTCAAATGTGCATCTGCCATTCAAAAATCTTAACTGGTGAAGGTTTTTTCAGAAATAAACAATAGACTGGCTAGTCCTACATCTCAGATATTTTGTTCACAAACAATGGAATCCGGAATGAACACATTTTAATTTTTATCACATCAATAGCCTAAGAAGTATTTGCATCGTTCAACTATTCTGACACTTGCAGTCACCATCAACATATACTTCGTTTGCAGAATTACAGATCTTTTTCTTTCTCTTCCCAGTCACAAAATAAAGTCTCTTTATTTTTTTTTTGCCCATTTTGTCAATGCTTCAATGTGAACAAATACTGGGAAATCTTAAAAGAAGAACACTGCCTTGACTTTTATTATTTTAAGGACTATGGTTCATGAGTTCTGTTCTTTTCCAGTTCTTTCATCTATATAATTACCCTTTCAGTCCCACCCCATGCAATTTCCCCATCTATATTCTTAGCTTCATTGCATTGTGAGGATTTTAGCCCACCTACACCTTTTTTGTGTGTGATAGTTCACAAATGAGGGCTTTGGGAAGCTTTCCTTGGATATAATAAAACTGCTGTGCAGGTGTTGGCTTTTTATGCGAGCTATCTCCTGGGCCCTCTCTGCCTCTCTTTTCATCGCTGTACAGTTCTCCAGAGATAGAAGTTGATCAGAAGAGTTGAGCAAAAGTACACAAAAAGTTTCTGCCTGTCGTTGGAAAGCAATTTCAATTTCCTTATTCAAATCAAGGAATTGCAAGGGCATGAGACACTGTAAGAACAGATGTTTTCGAAAGGCAGTTTGGATTTCATGTTGACCTACAGCAGAAGAAACTGTGAACTTCTCCACAGTGCAAGAATTATAGATACAAGCAGAGGTGGGATTCTACCAGTTCGCACCTATTCGCTAGAACCAGTTGTTAACATTCTAAGCAGTTCGGAGAACCGGTGATTAGAAGAAATTACTGGCCTAATCCTGTAAGGAAAGCAGGAAGGAAACATTCTGGTGTTGCTTACAGAAACTGCCTCTCTGTTAATCCTTATTACGTTCTTGGCAGGCCTAGACTTCCTATCTCAGGAACTTCTCTGGAGTTTTTCCCCCCTCCTTTGCTGATACTTTGTTTGTGTGGAGTGACCATTCAAAGTTAAAATGGCACTGAAAAATGACTTATGACCATTTTTCACACTTACAATTGTTGCAGCATCCCCACAGTCATGAGAGGCCAGGCAAGGAGATGCGTGCCTTGATATGAATGATATTAAGTTTGCTACACCCAGCCAACAACATGACCACCAAGCCATGTCCACCCAGTCACATGACTACCAAGCCACACCCACCATCTAAACCACACCCACAGAACCGGTTGTTAAAAATTTTGAATCCCACCCTTGGATACAAGGGATACAGCAGAAGAAACTGAGAACTTCTTCTAAGCAGAAGGGTTTTACTGAACCCCTTTGGATATTCAACAAGCTAATCCCACCCTTCAAAGGAACCAGATGTTGCCTCACATCTCTTGGTGAAAATTCAAAGACAGAAGCTCTGCACTCACTCATTCCAGGTCGATGTTCTATGCAATGAGCAAAGCTAACCCTTCTGGCTGTTGGCATTCTTTTAACAGATGGAAAAGTATGCAATACTTGGTTCTCTTTCTGGCATTTAGACAGAAAAGATAATTTTCATTTAATAATGTTTTCTTTGGGAAGGAGCAGCACAATCTGGAATGAATCTCCACATTCATTCAAAATGTGGAGCTTTGCTGATCTGTAATGATCATCTGTCTCCTTTGTGTAAGGCCACTTAGAACTGTTTCATCTTGTCTCTACTTTCTTATCTATCTTGACCTTGACTTACAACCACAACTGAGGCCTAAATTTCCATTGCTGAGTGAGACAGTTGTTAAGTGGATTTTGCCCTTTTTTACCATCTTTCCTGCCACAGTTGTTAAGGGAATCATTGCAGTTGTTAAGTTAGGAAAATGGTTATTAAGTGAATCTGGCTTCCCCATTGACTTTGCTTGTTAAATGGCCACAAAAGGTTATCCAATGGCCCTGCAATATTACAATTGTCATAAATACATTCCAGTTGCCAAGAGTCCAAATTCTGATCACTTGAGTATGGAGATGCTACAACGCTCATAAGTCTTTTTTTCCAGCGCTGTTTGAAATTTGAACAGTCACAAAACAAATGGTTGTTAGTCGAGGACTACATGTATATGAATTGTATGCTTTCAGGGATAGTAGAAGTCAAAATGCTTAATTCCTACCCCTCCTCTTCTTTGACAGTTGCTGCACAGAAAACATGATACAGGTTGCAGGATTCAACACAGATCCTATCATTGTCAGAAAGGCAAATGAAAGAGAGCCAACTCGTAGATCGCCAATTAATCTACAACCAACCTAGAACCAATGAACTGAAAACAATTTGCTCCCAAATAACAATGAGATGTGTCTTTTGTATTCCCATTGAATTCCCTTTTGAATTCTCAAGACTTATGAGAACAATTAAAAAAAAACACCTTTATCTGATATAGATATTATAGAGTTTGAAGACATAAAGGACAACAAAATTGAGACACCAAAATGGGAATACAAAAGATATTTTAAAAAAAGGATCTGGACATGGAATAACTGCCATAAGAAATTCTGATGGTGCCTGTTTATTTATTACAAAGTAGGCTGGTAAAAGATCAAATCCCTAAATGTCATAGGAAAGATTTAATTTTAAAAGTCAAGGTTGTGCAGAGCAAAAAAGAAGGATGTAAAGCTGGACTATTTGACCAGAGTTAAAATATTTGTTTGATATTTCTGTTAAATCCTAAGGGGCTTTTTGCTGAACCAAGATTGAAAAGATGATGATTTCTGGATAGCGTATACATAAAAATTAGCCTATGGGAAGAAGAATAACTTATTATTATTTGCAACTTCAAAAGAGGCTGAAAAGTTAGTATATTGGTTTATGTTTGGTGTGATGAAATTTGGAAACCACCTATTTTTTATTGTCTTTGTTGACTTGTTCTTCTCTTTATTTTTATTTACTTTTTTCTTTTTCTTTTTTCTGCACTTTCTTTTTTTTTAGTTTTGTTTCTATTAATTTTTACTGTTTATCAAAATTTTGTATGCAATTATTTTTTTAAAAAAAACATATTTATTCAAAGATTAGTTCCCCCGCACCAAATAATTGCATCTGAATTAAGCAGATGGTCATATCCTTGTCATCTTATCGCTTGTAAGAATTGAAGATGTTGAAAAGAAGGGAAGGTAATGGATGTGACAATGACTGCAAACTTCCTTGCTGAAAAGCATGAATTTCTGAAGATAAACCAAGGTTTGGGGAAGATTACTTGCCTGGAGAATTCTGTTTGTTTGAATGCTTACTCCAGGTTGCTTTCTTTTATTTTTGATCTTTTCCAGATTATCTCTCCCTTCCTCTTATTTTCATTCAGTTTTCATCTCGCCTTTTTCTTTATCTTCCCTTCCCTATCTCATTTTCTGTTTTCTTCCTCACTCCTGGATATAGGAGAAAATTTATTTGTGTGGTATATATTTGCATATTTCTCTGTGTGAGGGAAATTGGTTGAGGTATGAGTGATATAATGTTAAGAAATAGGGTAGCTTTACAAGATATGCTCACGCAAACACATACATATGTGCCAACAGTTGCATGCTGAAGATAAGGTACTCCCAGTCAAATGATATATTTCAATGTATTTGTGAGTGAACAAAAGCCGAGCCAAATTTCATGGCATAATTTAGTACAGCATCTTTCTGCAAGTCTGAATATGCACTTAGTATTCATGTCTAGTTGTTCATCGACTTCTGTGAACAACAATTTCAGATCTAGCTATAATGTGGACTCTCCTCTCTCCTTTATCTACCCCAGTTACACATTTTCAGTTATATGGTACTTTGCAAGCTATTCCAATTCAATTTAAAGCCCATTTGATCTTTACAGAAATCGGGACTTTACCACTTTACATGCAGATCCCCCCACCCTCTCTCTACTGCCCAGCAACAGTATCAATCTGCAAGGGTCAATGGTCTATCCAATGTTGTTCTTGTTGTTGTTCATAGTACTATTAAAGTCATACCCATTATTTGGGTATTGATAAGACATGTGAAACTTTGGGTATCCTGCTCTAGTGAATGCCTACACAGGTCCTTCTTGGCAGCCACTCTATGATGGTGCTTACTATGATAATGTTCCTTTGTCATGATGCTAAAATGGGAAACTGGGACATGGGCCAACTGTAATCTATACCAATGGGACTCCAGCACTCTGGTGCAAAAAGCTCATTGATCATTGGGAAACCTACAACAGGAAGGAAAAAAAGAGAGGAAAAAGAAGGTAGGTAGGTAGGTAGGTAGGTAGGTAGGTAGGAAGGAAGGAAGGAAGGAAGGAAGGAAGGAAGGAAGGAAGGAAGGAAGGAAGGAAGGAAGGAAGGAAGGAAGGGTAGGCCAAAGAATTGTTAAGACATCATCTGATGAACAAGATGAATCTTGGTCTCCTGCAAAATATAATTTCTATCCAGAAGTTTTCATTGACTATGAACAAAAGCTTTATTGATTTAATCACCTGACAATATCTTATGGTCTGATGATTAAATCAATAAACTTTGAATTAATAAACTGATAAAAATCTACAAGCAAATACAAAGAAAACAGGAGGACATATTTACAATGTTACCCCTATTATTAACTCCAATCTGCTTTGGACAGTCTGCTCACTTGAAAAAGACCTTTGATATAGAGTACAGTCTTACTGATGATGAATTTTGTTCCCTGCAAAAGGTAGGTCAGTTTCTCCTGGATGCCCCAATATTTTTTATTTTTTCAATATTAGTAAACAATCCATTTCACAGAACACAGTTTACAATCAAAGAAGATGCACTATGTAAAATATCTTCAACAGTTGATGCACCAAAGATGCACAATTCTTCTGCAAATGGAACACCATGAAAACTTTCATACCTTACAAAGGAATCTTGTTGCTCAAAATGAGCTCTGAAAAAAAAAAAAACTCTTTTAAGAAATCAAGTCATATAAATACTTTTCTAACTGGGAAGTTGATTTGTGCTGAGTCAGCACAGAGTGATGCAATTATCACATATATCAAATTTGGAAACCACCCATCTCGATCACAGAGCAATTCTTGTGAGATGGCACTTGAAAGTTAGGCAGCCCAAGAGTGAGGAGGCCTATTATGCTACTGCTCTTCAGAACAAAGCTTTAATATCTATTTGGGTCCATAGATATGTTCAGCCAATAATTGAATACTATAATTTCTCCATGACTTTGAATAGGTGTTATAGTCAATTCTGACCTTATTGTTGGAGTTGATGTAGACTTATTCAACCCCCAATATGCATTTCAATAAAGTGAACTGTATCTGTTCAGTCACCAGAGGCCAAGGTGTGGTAAGGAAGTATCACTAGAATAAACAGGTAGTAATTTCTTCTAATCTAAGTATCATACTAACTTAACACTAATTTATCAGCTCAATACAAGAAAGAAATTATTGAATAGAGTGATTCATGATATTAGGATCTGCACATCAATCTCTACTTCACTTTCAAGAAAAAAAGAGAAAGAAAAAAATTATGCCCTTTATTTGTTTTACACTATTATGGATGCAAACAATGTAACCAATGCTTTATTGATCATATTTTATATTTCTAAATAATTTTAATTTGGAACAATCAATTTTGTTATTTTAGATTCCAGATTGTTTTTAATCAATCTACATTCTTGAAACATTAACTTATAGATTTAAAAAAAAATATTAATTTTCAACACAAATAGAATGTTTTGTGAAGCACAGCAGGTTCTTTATCAGCTTATCTTTGAACTCCTATCACATTACAACTTGCAGTAAAAACTGCTAGGCCATGGGGTTATTTCAAGCAAACATGACACTTGATTTCACAACTGCTTTGACAAGTATTGATTTTAAGGTTTACCTTCATCTTCAATATAATACTTAGAGTTGTAGAGACAGGCTGCAAGTGGCTTGAAAATTCCTCCTTGAATAATTAAAGCTTACCCTACAAAATGTCACAACATTTTTTGTTCATCTTGACATGCCTTTAAACCTTCATATTTCTAAATTTAACAATCATTTCTGTAAGTGAATTATTTACTTTGGTTGGAATTGAATCCTGCATGCTACGTTTCTTGATGTATTTTGTTAAAACTAGACATAAAAGGTGTCCTTAATATCTGGAGGTTATAGGTAAAAGATCAAAGACAGAGGTATACTGTTGTTGTTCTTTGGTTACTGGATCTTTTGGTTTGCTTAAGGTGTTTTCAAATGATTGTTTTTGTTGTGTATTACAACGATGTCAAATGTCTGTAGTAGTTTGTTGTTACAGATATGTTTTTGATGTATGGGATTACAATATCACATTTTGGGAAGGTTTGCAATAACCAAGCACGCATAGCACATAAGAGTGCTAAGAGTTTTCTAAGTGATATATTCAGTATTTTGTTTTGAGGTTTCCATCAAAACTTCACCAGAATTTTAAGTTGATTCCCTAAAGAAATATAATGCCAGCTATATCAAACTTTTGAAAGGCAATGAAACTTTCAATGCATTAAACAAAATCAAAGAAGAGCACTCTGCACTCGCTTTCTAGAACAAAAGATCCTATAAATAAATTATCTCAGAAGATGGATATGTGTTATCATAGAACATAAAAGTTGGAGAATTCTTATTAGATGTCCAGTTTTTCAAAGAGAATTTTAATGTCAGGAAATGATTGCACAATATAATTATATGAAATCACCAATCAAAGTCATCTTTGACAATACCTAAATGGGTTTTCCTTTAAAATATTTAGCAAACAGTTTGATTTGTATTACATTTCTGTACCTTTATTGCTTTATATTTTCTAGATATAAATATGTAGATTGATTTTATAGACTGAGAAGTGGCTAGAGGAATCCACCTAAGCATTATTGTTTCAACTGTCTATGAAAAATAGATGCTAATGTCTCATAAGCCCTAGCAGGAATGCAACTCTGCTTTTTATATTAATTTGCATAATGTTACCCATGTTGCTTTATAATATTATTCTTATTAGTATTACCCTTGGCTGTCACTCCAACCTAATTTAATTATTCTTCCTCTTACATGCTGACACATTCTTTTTAAAGATAAAGTAAATCAGAATTATGGAGGCATACACACACATTTTTCTAGAATGTTGCACAAAGTCATGTGGTGTAGAATACCTTCCTATTTATTTTAGTCTAAAGTATTTTTTACAACATTCAACTAGCCATAAATAGATCAGATTACAAAACTGGAAGTTTTATACCATGTGGCATAAGTAAATGAATATTTTTTGAATATTTACTCAGAAAGCATACTCTAAGAATGATTTTCTGAACTGTATTTTACCAGCACATCATTAAACTCCTTAAACAACCCTGCTTGAAGAAGGAATTGTGAGAACGGAGAATTATTTCATTAAATGTATCACGTAATCAACTGTTTCATTAATTTAAATCTCAGGTGTCTGGACCATTCCTCTTGCAACAAAACAAGCAAAGGACTTGACAAAATCTTGACAAAAGATTTCAACATTTACAGAATGTAACAGTAACACTGTTCAGGAAGGTATTCATTATAATATCTTAGAACACAGGCTTCTTGTAGGTGGTATCACTTATGTCATGACAGAAACTATACAATTTGTATCCATTGCATTGTGATGTCACAATGCCAGTGACATATATTATTCAGATTTGCATGTTCTCCATGGGCACCCATGTCTCAGAAAGTAGCAATATTGTTCAAATATTTTACATAGTGATCTAGTTCATAAATGGTGATAAATCATGGTTTATTTAACCGCTGTTTGGTAAATGATATATAATTGATAGGATATTGGCATACTGCTGAGCTTTAAAATTTACTACAGTTGGCAAACTACAATACAAAAATGTTTGTTATGTTCAGAAACAGGAAAGAGAAAAGCATCTCTTTACAAATGAAAGATGTTTAATTTTATTCTTGTTTCACTTGCTTACCATATATCTTGGAACAGGGAAGTATCTAAGCTGAAGGGAAACTTGGTCTCATACTGATGACTGACTAAAGTTGGTCTCAGAACTGAAGAAGCTTCTGGGATGAGAAGCAAAATGTTTTCAAAGGAAAAAAAAGAAGAAAATTTGGATGTGTCATGCGCTGGCCATGCCCACCCGTTTTAGTAAAGGGGAAGAAAGTTGAAATATGTCATGTGATGACAATGTTACGCTGCAAGTTTGACACCCCTAACCTAGATGACGAAGAATTTCCATAAACATATTGATGATACCTATTTGTGTATTTTCTCATGGGAGCTTGCTTTCCCAAACAGCATTATGTAAGATTCCTGCATTTACTCAACCTGTCTTTTCCACATTTCCAAAGGAGGAGAACACAAAGTTTTGTCTCAGTCAGCATGGTCAGCTGCAAAAAAAAGGTGGGAAGTATAGTTCAGCAATCATCAGAATGGGTCTCCAACCTTGGCAACTTTAAGACTTGTGGACTTCAACTCCCAGAATTCCTCAGCCAGAAGGCTGAGGAACTTTGGGAGTTGAAGTCCACAAGTCTTAAAGTTGCCAAGGTTGGAGACCCCTGCTCTAGAAGACTACACCACATCTCCACATTGGTATAACCATTTGGTTTTCACTGGCTTGGAGTGGCTTAGAGCTACAAATAGTTTTGGTGCACTGGGAGAAAGTGTTGGGGAAATGAAGGCCCTGCTTTGATTCTCCCACCAGCAGATCAATAATACCAGAAGAAGGAGAGAAACATGTACATTGAACAAGGACGCTGCAGAAATGGCAATAATGTCCAACAGTTAAATCAATCTACTTTTCTGACACTCAGAAGGATTAGACAACAGGCATGGACATTTTGGCGGAAGGACTATGAGATCAATTCAATTTGCTATTCAGGGCATATTGATTGATTGATTGATTAAATTTATATACTACTCCTCTCACAGTTCGAGGCTTCGGGTGGCATTCTTGTCAAAAAGTTGTTCAAGTTTGCTTATGGCTTCATTCAATAAATGGGATCTCCTGAACTGCATAGAATCTGAAGCCCACCTACCTCAGCACTAAGTAACCATCTGTGATCATTGATGGCCTTCAGGATTTATCTCATCGAATATTATTAAGTTGCTATTAGACCCTTCGGTACAGATAATCCTTGACTTACAAGCATTCATTTAGTGACCTTTCAAAGTTACAACAGCACTGAAAAAATGTGATTTAGACTTATGACTCTTTTTCTCACTCATGGCCATTGCAGCATCCCTATAGTCACGTGATCAAAATCCAGACACTTGGCAACCGATTCATATTTATGACAGTTGCAGAGTCCCAGAGTCATGTGATAACCTTAAACCAGAGTCACTTAACAACTCTGTTACTAACTGAACACCTGCAGTGATTCACTTAACAACTGTGGCAAGACAGATTGTAAAATGGGGAAAAACTCACTTAACAACTGTTTCACTTAACCATAGAAACTTTGGCTCAATTGTAGTCGTATGTTGAGAACTACCTATAATAATACGTTGTAGCAAAATACCTATTGCATAATAAATAATATCTCAAACAACATTAAATTTAAGAATGTAATCATTACATGACAGATATTAATACAATCGAGAAAGTCCAGAAATATTTCACAAGAAGAGTTCTCCACTCCTCTATTTGTAGCAGATTACCTTATGCCACCAGACTTGAAATTTTAAACCTAGATAACCTAGAACTATGCCGCCTTCCGTCCAATCTAAGTATAGTACATAAAATTATCTACTGCAATGTCCTACCTGTCAATGAATACTTCAGCTTCAACCATAACAATACAATACAACAATACAACAATAGATACAAACTCAAGGTAAACCACACCAAACTTGATTGCAGGAAATACGATTTCAGCAACACAGTGGTCAATGTCTGGAATACTCTACCTGACTCTGTGGTTTCTTCCCCAAATCCCAAAAACTTTAACCTTAGACTGTCTACTATTGACCTCACCGCTTTCCTAAGAGGTCTATAGGGGGCGTGCATAAGTGCACCAATGTGCCTACTGTCCCTGTTCTAATGTTTCTTTTTTATTTGTATCCATTTCATGTATTCATAACCATGCTTATACTTATAGCTGTTATCTAATACTTGCTTGACAGATAAATAAAATAAATAAAATAAAATAATGCCAATAAAGAAAACAGCCTCAATGGAAATAACTTCTGTCACCTGTTGATGAACTCAGCTGCAACAACATTTCCAAACTCTCTCCATCTTTTAATTGGGGGAACATAATTCTAGCCCTGCAATAATAGGAACTATTACTTTTACTTCAGAATAATCATAAAATGTATCTCAAGAGCCATGAAAAAGGAACACAAACTTCAGATAAGCCATTAATGATGTGTTTCCTACACTTCATAGAAGCTATTTTTAAAGCTATAAATTAACTTTACTTAAACTGAAGTAGAGTAGGAGGATTGTTTTTCCTCTCAAAAAGAACATTATTTAGAAAAGCAATATTCTATTCTTTAATAAAAGACTGTGGCTCAGATTTTTACAAGATCTTGTTGCTTTTGGTATATTAAAAATTAAAATATCGGGGGTTTTTAAAAATCCTAGTATACAGCAATCTCTTTCCAAAGTGAGCTATTTTCCTTTTGATGCCTGAGAAAAATTGTTTTATTCTTTAAATTCTACTTAACCATTCCTTTTAAATGTTTCATCATTTGTATTATGCACCTTATAAATACACTTAAACATATGTTTTCTACAAATTATACATGTCAGGTATCTGTATACACAACCACATAAATGTTATCTCAAGGCATATATATATATATATATATATATATATATATATATATATATATATATATATATAGAGAGAGAGAGAGAGAGAGAGAGAGAGAGAGAGAGAGAGAGAGAGAGAGAGAGCATGTGCACATTGTTGTTGAAACCTTTTGTTGAAGAGTGTCATAAATATATTTCAAGTAAGAAAATTTCCCTTAAGATTGGGAGGTAATATTCCGGGACAAAAATTCCAATGCTTTTAAACATTTGGAATCCCACAGTCTATAAAATGGGCATCTCCACATGAATGACATGGACTACAAGGGCTTTTGAAAATAAAGAAAAGATCTCTCAGTTAGATGCTGATTATGAGGAAGAGGACGAATAGCCAACAGGGAGTGGAAGTGTGGTTCCAGAGGTGGTGAAGGAGGCTGGGGAAGAGCAGAGGCCAGCTGAGCAATCAGAGGAGGATCCAGGCCCATCCCGTATCCATCCTAGGGCAGGGAGGAGAGGATCAGGGAAAAGCAAGGTCTACTCAGGAGGAGATTACCATGATCCTCTTTGTAGCTTGCAGCTGGGAGCTATGTATATAAGTTTGTAACTGCGTAGTCAGAATTGCTGGAGTCAAATTTTGTGTTTCCTTTGAAAGAGGTTTATCTTTATTGGCGTTCTTCCCATGGACTCTCCTCGGCTATCTTCCTGGAATGTATGATTAATTATCTTGGCTTGCTTCAGAATTCTCGTCAATGCAGTTTGTTTTTGGTTTCCTTTTGCCTCATTATTTACTTTTGTGACTTTAAACTATGCCTAATAAAACAATGAAGATAAGTTGAAGGCATTACCGGACTTTAATGTATGTTTTGGGTTTTGGGTTATTTTGAGACACATGGACTTAATGGAGCATCCAGGTTTTACATCTCTTTCAACAGAAGAGGTATAATAATTGAAAAGTCAATATTATGCAAAAACAAAGTAAGCATTGGGGTTAAACTCATGGGATTGCCAAACTACTTTATACTATTCTATAAACATAGATTACAACAATTAAATAAAGCCTAATCATAAAAGAGAAAGTACAATTTCTACTTTGGATGCTTTATGATTTACCGGGAATGGAGCTGAGTAAAACTATCTGTCCTAGACAAATCATCTTTAGGAAATATATATAGTGATCAAAAACTCATTTCATCTTCCATTTCAGAAGATGTCTTAAAATGCCCCAAAAGTGGACATTTCAGTATTACTTTTTATTCAGGAACACAAGTGTATAGTCCACAGACTATATGACATAACAAGTGTATGCTATGATACACTCTTTTTAAGCTGAATGTTGCACAACCCCCTGTATACGTTGTGGTTATTTCCTAGAGGGCTCTGGAAAAATAAGTTAAATAATATGCACTACACGGATATTAATAAGCTGAGAAATGAAACAGGAGGACTTTCTATTTATCCCCCTTCCAAATTATTCTGTTAAAAGAAAAAGAAGATTTTCAAGGAGATGAACAAGAAACCCTTGAAGCTCTGAACTTCATTGACAGAGAACCAGAGAAATTATAGAATGAAATTAAAGGATAAGTCAAAATAATCAAATATTCCAAATCAATGCTACAGCATTGATTTGGAACAGTGGGGATGCATTTGGCAGGTAAGTAATAAGCTAACATTGTTGGTCTCCTACAAAGAGAACTTATATAAAATGTTTTACCGTTGACATCTCCCCCAGTGAGAATAGCTAAAATGTTCCCAAATATGATAGCCAAAGGCTGGAGATGTAACCATAGTCAGGGAACGTATTTTCACATGTGGTGGACACATGTGAAAATACGATACTGGCTTAAAATTACTGGCTTAAAATTAAGATACTGGCTTAAAATTAAATCCTGGTTAGAGGAGCTAACAGAACAGAGAATCAAATTCAAACCTGTTCAAATCTTCCTGTTAGGCATGTTAGAGCAGAGTCTGAACAAAAAACATCAATATCTAATGCTCCATATTATAACTGCTGCTAGAATTTCCTTTGCCCAAAATTGGAAACAGGCTACGACCCCCTCAGAAACTGCAATAATTAATAAGATATACAAATGCACTGAGATGGATAGATTGACAAAGCTACTGAAAAATAAGGAAGAAGGAGAATACTATAAGATTGGTACAAATGAATAAAGAAAAGACGCAAAAGCGTCAAATGATATTATATGAGGAAACATAAAGTAATAAGGTTTATGTGTAAATAAATTTATATATGTATAAATGTATATATGTATAAAATGTTTAGAATGAAGAATTAATTATAAAGATGGATAACACAGTAATAGAGGATATTTACAAATGTAACATTGCTATAGTATCGTTGCAAAATGTGGAAATTTGTTTTTAATTATTGAAACATTGAATAAACAAATTTATTAAACAAAATAATCAAATATTTTATCCTATTAAAGTTTTCTCCACATTGAAATAACCTGAGCAGTAAACTGCTAAGAGCCCTGTCTATTTGCTTTATAAAACAGTCCCTTTTTTGTCAATATCTGTTAAATTTCTTTTCCATTGCTGAGGAAATGGAGTTAGAAAACTTGTGTTTCCATAGTCTCTACCTGCAGAGTGAGATCCATCTTTCATTCTTGATGGGTTGGGATGTTTGCATTTATGCACCCATAAGTCACTGAAGCTACAATACTTGCAAAATATTATTTTTTCAATTCTGCACCTTCCCTGCTTTACAAATATTTATCCAACTGTAACTGTCAGTCTCTCTAAGGATGTATGAAATTGGATTGGTTTGCACTGTCATCAAAACCATTGGCAGAAGGAAAGCAACCGGTTTCACATTTTAGCACATTTCCTTCCTTTTGACAGATATTTCAATTTAGACCCATGCACAAATAATCAAGGACAATTGATTTTTTAAAAAATGTATATTTTTATGAAGTGGATAACTAATATCTAGCCTCAGGCTGGGAACTATAAATGTCAACATTGAACAAATATAATCCTGAGAATGTTCAAGTGTAAAACATTGTGAGGTTAAGGCAAAAACCTTTCTGCCTTCGCTTCATCTAATTGCTTTCAAATATTTCAGGCTTCTGCTATGTTCTACTTTAGAAATACATTTATAAAAGAAGAAGAAAAGCTGAAGTCTTGTCTCATCCTATCTAGGAATAAACCTGATTTAATGTAATTGGTCTTACTTCTGAGGGAATATTTATAGAACTTTGAAGTGAATAAAGATAGAAAATGGCCGACTGAGATCAGCCACAATTTCTTGTGGCTTATTCTTGTGGTCTGTATTGAAAAGGATGATTTTCCTTAGAAGGTGATGGATTAAAGCAAGGGTTTTCAAACTTGGCAAGTTTAAGACTTGTGGACTTCAGTTCCCAGAATTCCTGAGCTAACATGATTGGAAGAGGAATTTTGAGAGTTGAAGTCCACAAGTCTTAAAGCTGCAATGGTTGGAGACCCCTGGGTTAAAATATATCATGCCATAGCTATATTAATTAATCTATAGGTTAAATCAATTTGCTTTTGTCATTGTTGCAGGCATTTTTTATTATTATAAATTTCCTTGAATCATTGAAGAGATAGTCAGTTGACCCCAGCTGTTCTTTAGAAAAACTAAAAAAAAAAAAAAAAGGCTCCTTGGTTTTTCAAACAGACCAGAAGCCAGGACATTTGAGCAATGATAGATGGCTGGAATTTTCTTATTTGTGTATTTCCCAATGCTTTGGAAATTTCTGTGTTGGGATATTTGTTCGATTCATTTCTTTAACTCTTCTTGAGACTCTTGGCTCATTTGACAGTTTTTTGAATATAATAAATGATGATGATGATGATGATGATGATGATGATGATGATTTTATCATCAGCTGCAGCAACAGCAGCCATTAAGACTTAGCTTAAGTTGCTTTTCTCTTAATTTTTAATTATGCTCACCGCAGTGGTTGTATCAAACATAGGGCTAAGATGTTCTGGGTGAACCCAGTAGTTTATTTCAAAACAGCACGAAGCAAACTGCACTGGCTGCACAATATGCAAAGTCTAAAAACAAGCAAACAAACAAAACATATTTTTGTGTGATGTGTGATATGTGAAACAGGCTGAAGTCTGTTCTAGAGACAAGTAATGCAAATGCAAAATCTAAGCATTATAGTTGAATTTCAACATTACTGTTTTCTTCATCTGAGGCATTCTGTTATAAATGAAATTAAAGTAAGATGTTATTTTTATCTAAAATTGTGATTGTTTTTCCAATAATGCTCCTATTTCAAAGAAAATTCAAAAACTGACACCATTCTACAAATCTGTTGCTAAGTTAAATTTGACTTTGAGCTCTGAAAACAAAGGTAACATCTCTTTTTGCCAGTAATAATTATTCTCAGCACTGGGATCATGGGTAATAAAACATTATATTTTAAGCATTAGTGAAACATTAATCATTTAAACACTGTTAACATGAGTGTTTTTTTTTTAAATGGGGGGAGGTTAGTTACGCATTCAGTCATGAATTAAACTGATTTTGAGAGAACAAGACAGTTAATTTGTATTTATTATTTGCTTCGAAAGATAAACTTTTTATAACTATTTGCACACTAGGAGGTATAATCCATTCATGTATACTAATATACTAATGCTTTTGCATTACCAAGCTGTTTCCAGAAATGCAAATTAGAGTTTAACACATTTGGGTACATTAAAAAAGAAGAATGCAGAATATAGTCATAAAAGTTTGCTAGGAAAATATGCAGAAATGTGCAAATACTTGAAATAATTATATCAGAAAGGATGCAGTTCCTGCTGAACTACTAAATGGGGATGAAACAAAGTGGCACTGAATATTGAGGACATATACACTACTATGCTGATTTTATTTTAGAAAAAAAATGAAATATTGAAAGTGAGACAAGAATGAATCATGTACATATCAGAATAGGGTTTTGCTCTAGGTCTAAGACAACATTTGAGATACTCAGACAGCAGTATATTTAGGAAGAGTTAATACATACAATAAAGAGTTTGGGATCCCTAAGGCATTAAAAAATCTACTTTGTCAAGTACCTGACAACTGTTGTGGGAGGAGAGAGAGGAGAGAAGGGAAAAGGAAAAATGATGAAAAAGAATGATACTGTAATGGATAGAAACTCAAAAAATAACAGCAGTTGATGTGACACAGAAATGCTATTATTAAATTGGTGCTTAAGACCGAAACTTAATTTCTGTTCTATGTATAAGAAATGATAATACATTTCCTGATGAGTTCTACCTCAATTGAGTTTTGGACTTCAATTCCCAGAATTCCGCAGCCAGGATGGCTGGCTGGGGAAATCTCGAAGTCCACAGGCCTTAAAGTTGCCAAGGTTGGATATCCCTGCTCTAAAGTGTTACAACTAGTATATTTGGACCTCTCCGCAACACCCTAACTTCCACTCCTCTTAAACCCTAGTGACCATCGGGAACAAATTACATCATTTGCAGATGACATATCAGAACTCTTATTCCAAACATTCTCATATCTGGTCAATCTGTTAATATCACAATGATCCAGAGCAAGCACGGAATTAGTACAACATCCATATATGGAAGTTAGTTTTGTCATATTTGCTACTTAAGTCACTCCTTTGGAAATTGATTTGTTGAAATAAAAGCACTGTAGATTTTTTTCCTATAGTTTTAAAAATGCCACAACATAAGCACATCTTTAAATCAATTCACACATAGGACTGTATGTTTAGATTGGAATAGAGATATATGCTAACTTTCATCCAAAAGTCATTTAAACCCTAAAAACAAAACCTGCAAATTGATTCTTACATCTCAGAATTAATTAATTAATCAAATTTATATAACCCATCTCACATGATGTGACTGGGTGGTGTATAATAATCAACTTATCCACTAAATTTGCTTCACTGGCTCAGTGATTTTTGTCAAGAACCCTAATTATAGTGCAGCTATCATAATTATGTTATGTTGGATAGTAATTCTTTTATAATGTTCTTTGGGTAATCAAATAAGCTTGCAACATTTATAGTTATCAGTTCTCCAAGTAGCCTGTGAAGCAGAAGAAAGGCACTTCCCATTCCTCTCGATATTGTCACAGACATGACAGCCAAAATTAATTATCACAGTTATCGGGGGGGGGGGGGGGGAGAGGGGATTAAATCATCTGTGAAATCAATGCCAATCATGACGTCTCATTCACTAGTACTCTACTTTGTCAACAGGGAAATAAATGTGGCTGTGACAAGCCATCATTAAACCCAAGAGAGTGCTTGCTAGTTATCAACACAATGATATGCAGCACATAGGTGGAATGGCTTGCTTTCAGAAGTTGTGGGTGCTCCAACAGTAAAAAGAGATTGCACAATCATTTGTCCGGAAAGGCATATTGGTTCCTGCCTGGTCTAGGGATTGGACTAGAAAATCTCCAAGTTCCCTTCCAAACACACAATTTTGTGTTCTGTAACTATACCTTACAATAGACCAATCTCTCCCATGTTTATACACAATTTTCAGATTTAAATAAGAATCAGCCATTGAAATATCTATAAATTTTAATATAATATCTATAAATATTAATTATATTAAAACAGGTTATTTCTGCCATCTACTCCATGACGAAGAAACCTGGACTTTCAAACACTTCAACCGTCTGCCTGTTGCTGATGTTGTGAATGTGATTTTTATGCAGTCTTTTCAAATCTGAATTTTATAATCTGACCTTAATAATCAGTTGTATTGTTCACATCCATAGCACATTTTTCATATATTTGAACAACAACATAGATTTAAGAAAGCCAGTTTCCCCCTTTTTTTAAGTCAGTTCCACCATTTTTGTAAAACAAGTGATTCCCCCCACACACACACACTAATACATACTATATGCTAAAGCCAAATATGGAATTTGATGTCTAGAAAATGCAACTGGACCAGAGATGGTATTCAGTAGGTTGTGTCCAGTTCTGGAGAACCAGTAGCAGAAATTTTGTGTAGTTTGGAGAACCGGCAAATACCACTTCTGACTGGATATTTTACAGTATCCTTCCCCTGCCATGCCAACAAAGCCATGCACACAGAACCAGTAGTAAAAAAATAATGATAATCCCACCACTGAACTGGACCTCAAACTAGTTTACAATGAGTTACATTTAATTGAGAAGAAAGTTGTCCTTTGTCTTGATATCATTGAATCAACTTATTAATACTTATTGTACCCTATGACTATCATTAAATGTTGTACCTATGGTTCTTGACTCTTGACAAATGTATCTTTTCTTTTATACACTGCTCAAAAAAATAAAGGGAACACTTAAACAACACAATGTAACTCCAAGTCAATCACACTTCTGTGAAATCAAACTGTCCACTTAGGTAGCAACACTGATTGACGAGCAATTGCACATGCTGTTGTGCAAATGGAATAGACAACAGGTGGAAAGCATAGGCAGTTAGCAAGACATCCCCAGTAAAGGAGTGGTTCTGCAGGTGGTGACCACAGACCACTTCTCAGTTCCTATGATTTCTGGCTGATGGTTTGGTCACTTTTGAATGTTGGTGGTGCTTTCACTCTAGTGGTAGCACAAGACAGAGTCTACAACCCACACAAGTGGCTCAGGTAGTGCAGCTCATCCAGGATGGCACATCAATGAGAACTGTGGCAAGAAGGTTTGCTGTGTCTGTCAGCGTAGTGTCCAGTGCATGGAGGCACTACCAGGAGACAGGCCAGTACATCAGGAGACATGGAGGAGGTTGTAGGAGGGCAACAACCCAGCATCAGGACCGCTACCTCCACCTTTGTGCAAGGAGGGACAGAAGGAGCACTGCCAGAGCCCTGCAAAATGACCTCCAGCAGGCCACAAATGTGCATGTGGCTGCTCAAATGGTCAGCAACAGATTCCATGAGGGTAGTATGAGGGCCTGATGTCCACAGGTGGGGGTTGTGCTTACAGCCCAACACTGTGCAGGATGTTTGGCATTTGGCAGAGAACACCAAGATTAGCAAATTCACCACTGGCGCCCTGTGCTCTTCACAGATGAAAGCAGGTTCACACTGAGCACATGTGACAGACCTGACAGGGTCTAGAGACGCTGTGGAGAATGTTCTGCTGCCTGCAACATCCTCCACCATGACCAGTTTGGCAGTGGGTCAGTAATGGTGTGGGGTGGCATTTCTTTAGGGGGCCGCACAGCCCTCCATGTGCTCGCCAGAGGTAGCCTGACTGCCATTAGGTACCGAGATGAGATCCTCAGACCCCTTGTGAGACCATATGCTGGTGCGGTTGGCCCTGGGTTCCTCCTAATTCAAGACAATGCTAGACCTCATGTGGCTAGAGTGTGTCAGCAATTCCTGCAAGACGAAGGCATTGATGCTATGGACTGGCCCGCCCGTTCCCCAGATCTGAATCAAATTGACGCATCTGGGACATCATGTCTTGCTCCATCCACCAATGCCACATTGCACCACAGATTGTCCAGGAGTTGGGGAATGCTTTAGTCCAGGTGTGGGAGGAGATCCCTCAGGAGACCATCTGCCACCTCATCAGGAGCATGCCCAGGCATTGTAGGGAGATCATATAGGCACGTGGAGGCCACACATATTACTGAGCCTCATTTTAACTTGTTTTAAGGACATTACATCAAAGTTGGATCAGCCTGTAGTGTTTTTTTCCACTTTAATTTTGAGTATAACTCCAAATCCAGACCTCCATGGGTTGCTAAATTTGATTTCCATTGATAATTTTTGTGTGATTTTGTTGTCAGCACATTCAACTATGTAATGAACGAAGTATTTAATAAGAATATTTCATTCATTCAGATCTAGGATGTCTTCTTTTTGTGTTCCCTTTATTTTTTTGAGCAGTGTATATATATATATATACAAAGAGTATTTGCACCAAGACAAATTCCTTGTGTGTCCAGTCTCACTTGGCCAATAAAGAATTCTATTCTATTCTATTCATTGAATCAACACTTGTTTTTTTCAAGGCTCTTTTCAAGATCTTTTAAAAAGGGCAATGTTAAAAAAATCAATACTATATCTTTTCCTCTGTTATCTTGTGTCAGTACAAACAATTAACATATAATGAAAAAGATCAGAAACCTATTTAGGTAATTAATATGTTTAATCTGCTATCAAGAACAGTAAAAGCATTGCTGCAGAATGCATTAGTAGAAATCCTGGAGGAGAGTCCCAGAAATTGTTTGAAATGTTGGACCAACCACTCTAAGGCCATAATACTAAAAAACAAAAACAAAACTTCCCTTATTTTCTTCTACAGTATTAAAGTATGATTTGTATTTTAAAAAAAAATACTTGTGTTCACATACAGGCAAATGTCTAGCATTTTATTAGCTAAAGCTAAGATTTCTTTTCCTGAGTGGCAACGTTAAAAGAATTAGGTGGGCACTTGTGATTTTCTTACGAGGATGAACCTTAAGGATCTTTTAAAAAGTGCATCATGTCTTGGGAAATTGTTCATATATATTTTAATCATGGTTCAAAGTCTAGCTACAAGATCAAAATGCAACCTTTGGAAAGTGGAACATCAGGAGAACCGAAGACCTATTATAGGCTAGCCAAGGGCAATACAATGATTGATTTGCTCTATTGCTTGATTGATCTGACTTTCATATCTTCATAATCTAAATTTTTTAAAACAGATTGTTGCTACCTTCCTCGGTATAATTTATCATTTAGGCAATTGCCCAACTGATAACCTTTTGTCCCTTTCTCAAGGGCAAGAGCACATTCATTTCCCACCATTTTGCTTGCTAGTAATGGGAATTGGACCTCTGCGTTGGCACATTACAGCCTGATATACATCTAGACTATCATTCCATATTGGGGCCCAGGGAATTCTCTGCTGCCATTCTGTGCAATATAAAAATGTTTAACAGAAAGCATTTTCTACATCTGTCTGAAAATGTCAACCGAAGAAGTTGTCTCCCAGAAAAGTAGTTTGCAATCTGCCAACAATGACATGACAGATAAGTGAAAGCTTTATGTTCGTTCAGCAATCACAGCAGCCTCTTATGGCCAAACAGGCAATCAAGTTATAATGGAGGTTGTCTAAATGAGGTGTAGAATCTCAAGACAGTAACATGCTATAGATCGATTATTCATCCATTTATTCAAATAAAGCACAGGGCCAGGTGGATCATAGTTCTATTGTAAAGGAGACTTTCTCTTCTCCCTTTGGAGATACTATTGGACCAATCAAATTTTTACTTGGGTTCCTTCACTTTCACCTAGTGGTAACTATTATAAGGATTCTGGTAGCAATCACGTTATAGTAGGAACCCACCACAATCAAGAGAGGGAAATTTTAATGACTTTCTTTCTGCTTCCAGGAAAAGAAATCAGTTACTGATATCTGCCCTTTATTCTAATGAAATATATTTAGGATATTACTGTAAAGCCTGCAGTTTTTCCCCCCAAAAAAGAAACCGTAAGTATCAAGGAACTAACAGAAAGAAATGAACTAATCTACACTACACTAAATTACATCATACTAATACTCATCACTTTGTATTTTTTTTATCACATACTTTAATTTTAACTGCTTGTTGTTTCATGTGATGCATGACTTCTCGTTGCTTAAGATTACCACCTCTGTTCAGAAAAGCTTTTATTAATTCAAGGTTTTGAATGGTCACTTCATTTTTATCTCTTGCACTTCAAACCCTCACATGTTCAATGGGGCATGCTCTTAGGAAAGTGTAAATAGGGATTAAACTCTTATCTCCATCTTGAATACAATGTAGGGAAAGAGCAGACAGAGCTGCCACAAATGATCTAAGTCCAGTTCCCCACCCCCTTAAATTCCATTGATCCTCATCTAGCTCCAATTTATATTGGACTTTAGTTGATTAGATTCCTGTAGATAGGGTTGAACAGGTAGTCTGTGCTACAACTTAATTTATGGTCCAGATCTTTTGCGCTTGACACACAACCATCTGTGTTCAGGTGATATGTTCCTTGGTGAAAGCCAAAGGCAAGAAGTAATGAGCACCTGGCACAGTCTCTACAGAACTCATCTTTACACATATTGTATTCCAGTTGATGAGAATATGAGAATTCATATATTCATCATTTCCTTGCTGCAAATAATTACATGGTCTCATGGACAACTAGCTAGTCTCAGATGTCAAAGCTTGACTTATGGAGCAGAGAGGTTGCTATCATTTTATGGCTGCTGAATTCTACACATATGGGGAATCTATCACCTGAACATGAGGATGATTACTTCTGAATCAACATAAACAGGATTGCATGGCTAAAATTTCTTTCCTGAACTTTTCAGAAAGTTTTTCAGTTCAGAAAAGCTTTTATTAATTCAAGGACTACCAAACATGCAGAATTCATAGAGGAAACAGGAAGTGTTATCTGAAACTCTACTAGACAAGGAGAAGCAATTCATTATTTTTTTCTTTCCTCAAGGAGAGCTCAGATTGTGTCCCAATCCAGTTTTGCTTCTTCGTGAAAGTGACACATTGTTTTGTTTAAATGCTCCCATTTACAGATGCAAAGATGGATCCATTGGGAGAGATGAGACCTGATTCCAGGAAGCAGTGAGTTAGCTTGGTCCACTTTGGAGTCAATAAAAAGCATCTGAGGGGAAGTAAAATTGCCCCTACTTCTAGAAATGCAGAACAGGGTATTTCAATGTATTATCAATATTGTCCACACTTGTCTAAATGTCCATGGAGATTCTCAATCATCTAGGTCATGGTTGTCCCACCGGTGCTTTTTCCAAAAGGCAACTGGACTTTCTTATTTTTTTAAAAAAAAATTCTCTGAAAAAGTTTCACTTCTCATCCGAGAAGCTTCTTCAAAACTTGGATCAAAAACAAAATGTTTTCAAAGAAAACAAATCAAGAAAGTCCAGCTGCCTTTTGGAAAAATCACTTTTGGGATTACAGTTGTCTACTTCAGCTATGCTTTGTATCTGCACCCACCAAAAGACTGAATTGATACCCCATGAATGCAGAAAAGGATCAAATGGAAAACTCGGTAAGAAACAAGAGCAAGGCGTATGGAAAGAAAGCAGATGGGCAGAAGCCCCAATTAGAATAGGTGAAATGCATGCCAATGCCTTCCTCCATGGGATTGCTCTGTGCATAGAATTAGAAGATATACTTAGGTATATCTTAAAATATTCTTAATGGCTAGGTGCATAACTCTCAGAGAAGATAATTATACTAAATTAATAATTCAAATTCAGAAGGATCTAGAAAGATGGAAGAACCTACAACTTTCTCTAATGGGCAGGATAGCTGTTATAAAAATGAATATATTACCAAAAATACTTTTTTTTAATTTCAAAATATTCCTATTAAACTAGAGAAAGACTTCTTCAAGAATCTAAACCAACTAATGTCAAAATTTATATGGCAGGTTAAGTTCCAAGAATGAAAGTGATACAAAACACTAAAGAAAAAGGAGGATTTGACTTGCCTGAATGGGAATTATATTATTATGCAGCAACTCTAACATGGATAAAAGAATGGATTACATTGAGGAATAAAAGATTGTTAAAACTAGAAGGTCATGATATTCAAATAGGCTGGCATGCCTTCTTATAATTATTTTCAGATATACTATTTAAGACAGGCACTGTTAACAGTTTGGGAACATGAAAATACCTATTTGGCTTTCCATACTAGAAGCATTTATACATTCAAACTTGATAAATATGGAGAAAATAGTAACTTATAGAGATATACTGAATGAACTAGGAGTACTGAAAACTAGATTAGAATTAGTAGCACAAGGGGTAAATGTATAGAATGGTGGTCTTATTTACAAATACAATCAAGATACACACAAGACAGAAAAACATGGGGTATTAATAATAAGCTATTGTTAGAAACAGATGATAAATTAATAAAAATATTGTATAGATATTTATTAGAATACAAACTTGAGGAAGAACATGTTAAAGAAACAATGATGGCATAGGCAAAAAAAAAAAAATGGTTATAATATTGAATTGGCTAAATGGCAAAAACTTTTGACCACAAATAAGAAAATAACATTGGAAATCTTTGTAAGATGTTTTACAGGTGGCATCTTCCGCCAGCAAGACTTTCTAAAATGTTTAAAAATGTATCTCCAAATTGTTGGAAGTGTAAAGATGTACCAGGTACATTTTTTCACAAGTGGTAGACTTGAAATGCTGCAAAAAAATATTGGAGACTGATTCAAACATGGATAGAACAAATGGTGGGAGAGTATATTCCATTTAAACTGGAATTTTTTTTCTTCTTGGAATAATATTAGAAAAATTTAAGAAGGAAATAATGTATCTAATAGTACATGTTTTGATGGTGGCTAGAATATTATGTGCACAATATTGTAAAAGTGAAATCATACCTCCAGAAACAGAAATGATTAAAAAAAAATATGGCATGTGCAGAATCAGATAGGTTAACTGTAGAAATAAAAGACAAAGGAGAGTCTAAATATTATAAAACATGAAATAAATTTTATCAACTGTTGTATAGTAGAAGACAAGGTCAAAATATTAATAGTTATTAGATTAATTAGTAATCATGATATTAAATAAGGAGATTATTTATTATTTATTTATTTATTAACAAATTTATATACCGCCCTTCTCCCGAAGGATTCAGGGTGATGTACAGCCAACCATAAAACATTCTACAATTATAAAAGTATATTAATGATGAAATTATATATGTATGTATGTATGTATATGTATAACAAGGATAAGTTGGATTTATTGTGTTGTATTCTCGTAATTAAAATTTAAAATAAATTTAAAAAAAGAATTAGAAGAGTCCTTACCAGGCAGATGCTACTTTGAGTGTTCAAGGGAAACGATGGGAGATACACACAATACATAAATAACATCTAGGAGAAATAGAATCCTAAAAGAAATTTGATTTATAAAGACCAGGAAGGATCTCCACCCCACCTCACCCTAAAAAACCACCCCACTCTTGTTTCAAAGTGCATCTCAGGAATTCTTCTGATTATAACTGGATTAAGATTACAGGAAGAGTAAAGCAAAATGAACTGGACACTTACAAAATGAAGGTTCAGCATGTATCTTTTCAAATGTTATGTTTGGCAACTTACTAAGGGGTGGGGCTGTAATTCTTTTTTGCTTCTGGAAAAAAATACAAATGTTTGTCCAAGAAAAGATTATTATATATGTTATCTTGATTTAGTTGACAAAAATCTCAAACTAAATTTGTGGAAATGTTTAGATGGGAATTCATCTAAATAAATTTTAAGGTTCAGGCAGCTCTTTCTCCAACACACATTTATTTATATCAAAATAATCTATTTAAAATATATATGCCCACGTTCATATATTTAAGATAACTTCTGATCATTAGACAGATTGCAATGGGAGATTCGAATGAGGAAGAATCCTGTTGTGACTATGGATATTATCCATGTCCCATAATTGTAGAAACATGTTTGAGAAGGATCAAGGGGAAAAAAAAGAGTTACCTTTGAAAGCTCAGTACAATAAATATTGCCAATGATATTCATGCAACAACCTATTTTAAACTAGATTTCTCTGAATACTACCTGAATGTTATGCCCTATATTTGGCACCTGCGAGGCACAATACAGTTGAATGAAACTGTTACATTGATTTCTATGGAACCAAAAAAAGCCTGTCAAAAGTTTGTGATGCTTTTATTTTTTATTTATTAGATGAAAATATTATTTTTCCAAAATACTGATACAGCAAACGAATTATGTGGCTCTACATAATATACAATTCATAATGGCAGTTGACAGCCGAAAGATAAGGTTGACATACCTTAATTTGAAACTATGGATTTTACTCCAAAGGCTACTGTATATGAAGCAGTCATAGTTTTATAGATCAAAATATTAAATTTGTTCTGTAGGGCTCCTCCCTAAAGAGAATTTGTAATCCATCACATATGGATTAAGGGTAAATTTTACAGCTGCGTTAAGACACTATTACACATTTATATTTAATGGATTAGCTTCAGAAGAATAAACACAAAAATGATGGAACTTTGTCTGCAGCTCATTTTTCAAATATTCTCCCCCTCTCCCTTCTACTTCAGTGCCTGTACCCCAATCATTTCAATAAAACAAAGTGTTTTAACTGAGAAGATGCTTTTTAAGATTGAGACAATAAAGGTTTGGAAATTCTGCCATTCTTCTGTTGTGTAAATTATTAAGAACTTCAGTCAAAGAATACAAGCGTAATAAATTTCAACACAATTCAAAACGTACTTATACATACATGAAAAACAAAGACGGTGTCTGTTAGATGCAAGAGAATTTGTAAGCACACACATAAGGTCTGATTAGAAGCCATCAGGCAAACAGAGTTGTAATGTAAAATATACTGTGATTCTACTTATCCTGTGTGTATACTGTATTGTAAAATCTATATTTAAGATAAATGAGAATAAAATGTATCAAACGGGAACTATGGTTGATATATTAAACAGCATTTCTAAACATTATAATTGAATCAATATTTTGGTTCTAAACCCAACTTAATTGCTTATTCTTTTTTCAGTACTGGGAAGCAGACAATGAAAAACCTTGCCAAGAAATCTGCAGGGACTTGTCCAGGTATTCTTCAAGAATCAGATGTGATTGAATGGAAGGGGAGGGGCAGGGGAGGAATCTATCCTAAATCAGTAACTAACCAGCAACAGCAGATCATTAACCCGTAGCAACCAGAAACAAAACACTGTTCTTGTGGAAGATGAAGATCTCACTACTGCCCAGCATCTTCATGGACAATGAGATCACAGATTTAATTTTATTGCCCACAACATTAGAGGGTTTGGTGACCTCCCAATGTAGCCCATGGCATCATCTCTCAGCAATGCCCCCGCTATATTTTGTATATAGCTCCCCCCTCTCTCCCTCTCTCTCTCCATTCACACGTTATTCAAAAGGTTTTCAAGGTATTCATAAGCGGCCACTGGATGCTTATTCGTATTAGTTTTTATCTCACTGCTGAAATGTATTTTTTTTTCCATTTTTGGTTTTGATTTATTAAATTGACTTATTGATTAGTCTTGTGTTGTTATTTTAGTTTATTGATGCCCTCGTGAGTCACTGGAGGTGCGACAGCAGAAAAGTATGATAGATAAATGCATAGATATCGGGATAAACATCTGACCTTGGAAATAGCATGGTGGAAACAGTTCGGCATTTCAGTACAATGAAGTAAAAACATATTTAACAAAAGGAGTCACCAAACTAATTTCATCCTCAAACTTGTTGAACTCCAGGGACAGGAGAAATGGTAAAACACATTTTTTAATGGATTAAACAAAGACCAGGATTTCTTATCACATTGCTCGAATGTCTGTATCTCACCTAATTTCAGCTTTGTCACAAATCAGTATAGGTAATTCTCACCATCTTTCACCCCAGCTTTTATCATTTCCTCTCACCCTGCTTTCCCAGCTTCCATCAAGAGTTACCTATACGTGCATTATTTCTTTTCACAGAGGACTGCACTCTGTGCATCGGGTGAAATGTGGTGCACAACTGTGCTTGCAATAATAAATTAACATTTCCTACTTTTTATAGTACTATAAGCCCTCATGATTTCTACTGCAAGATTAACGCAGACATTCCTCTTGAAAATGTCCAAAGGTTATTTTATCCTCCTCCTCCTCCTCCTCCTCCTCCTCAGAGATCAGTTTCCCACGGAATGAAACCAATTTTAAAAAGTGGACAAAATTACTGCACAGCACCATTGGCTGGTTCCAAGTTAACATCCAGATGCATGTGATTGCAAAAATCTCCCAGCTCAAAGAAGCATGTCCAAGCCACAGCCAATGGGCTGCATGCCACCTTAGATGCATTTTCCTGGGATTTAACTGAACTTAATCTGAAGGGTGTACAGAGTACCAGAGTGATGATGTGCAGGCATTCCACCCCCAAAAAGGGCAGAAACATTACATTCCAAACATTAGAATTTATCTAAGATTCTTTCCTTCCTTCTTGGGAAATACTTTTCATAAATTTGAGATGCAATAAATGAATGCAAACCTCCCCTCCCCCCCTTTTTATTTTATTTCGTACTCTTGAAAGTTCAACTTGACTAATTATCATCTGACACACTGTGAAGACATAAAAACTTCTAGTGGAATTTTTTATTCCTCCATCTTCTAAAACAATTGCTTTCTCGCTTAAAACTAGCACACATTTATCACAAAACCTTTCCTTCCATAAATTTACAGGATTTGGGATTAAAGCATTAAACTAATACCTATTGAAAATTATTAAGCATCCTGTGTTATCATTTGAGTTAATCAAGAACCTTTCTAAGTATATAAGCTCTTCAGACAAAATAATCTGAAAAGCGATTTCTTTATGGCAGACTACTGAAACCCTCCAGTTATTTTCTACAGAATCAGATAAATGTATCTGCTTGAAAAAAAAAAGATGTCATTTATGAAATTATGTGAAGCTCACTCAAATGTTTTTCATATTTTTAAAAAATGCAATTAGCCTTAGCTTATTAGGTACTGGCCAAGGAGACTACAACAGTAGATATAATTCAACCAAATATTGTTTTGTTATTGTTTTGTTTAGAAATTCAAAACTGAGGAAATGCCTTTTCTTCTAAAGATCAAATTATAAAAAGAATTTTATGAAGACTTTGACTCCAGATAGAACAAATGAATTATGCCCAAACTGCTATAAAATAGGCAACATGATGAATGCAAGTTTTACAGAATGATGTGTTATGGATCAATGGATAATGTAATAAACACATTAAAAACCATAATATGGTGTTAATTCTACTGGAAAGCATGTTTTAATTGCATACCTTCTTTCCTAACACCTGCTTTGGAATTGCACATTCTTACAGCAGATGTGGAGCTACATATGTAATGACTTTATGGTATTAGTCCAGATTGTGAATACATTCTGAATGTTGTAAGTCCAGAGGGAAGAGAACTAACTACAACATTCTTTGTATTCAGGCTGTAGTATCAACTTTTAGCATATTTTCTGGCTATACTATATTGTATATACTTCAACCTGGCAACTTTAAGATGGGTGGAGTTCAAATTCCAGAAATTCTGAGATTTTCAGTCCCCCCTTCTTAAACATGCCAAGATTTGGAACCCTTACTCTAGGCAATGTTAGTTTCCTATTGATGAATTACAAAAGAATGAATGCCAATCATATATCTGATTCGTCTCAACTGAAGGCAGACTTCATCCAGATCTTACAATACTTTTTTTAGCTGTCATTCAAAAAGTACGATGAAAACTCTCATGTTTCACTGAACTCAAGCATACTTTCATTTTGTTATGTACAGACTTGTAACCTTCAAATGAGGAGGCTGCACATGATGTCAGTGTTCCAATTATACTCTCCATGTGATTCAGAAGTCTGAGACAAAGTCCATCAAAGTAAGAATTTATTAGAAAAGTCATGTTGGCACATCTGGGGAAAACTCAAATCTGAATTCCTGCATTTTCCCCCTTCCACACTAAAACTCACACCCTTCCCCAATTTATGACTCCCCGGTCATATTGGCCAATCCACCTCATTTCTGAAATACTGCCAATTCCAGTCAATCCCCTCCAAAGTCCAGCAACTTGTCCTTGATCTCTGGCAAAATAATGTTGTTGTGGCTATACTCCCTTCATCACTCTCCTATTCCCACAGCTTGCCCATCCCCCATTGTGGCTGCCCTGAATCTGAATCAAGATGGATCTCGGGCTGACACATGAGTAACAAACTAAATTTGACTTCTTTGATTATCCAATTCCTGGAACTAGGACCCAGTTGTAAATCTCTGACTTTACACAACTTGACCAGGCTCCAAAATATCAGAAAGGAGTGGAATTTTTGTTCCCTGTTGATCAACATGAGGCAGTGTATGTATGAACCAGAGATGGTATTCAGCCGGTTTGGACCAGTTCTGGTAAACCAGTAGCGAAAATTATGACCAGTTCAGAGAACCAGCAAACATCACCTCTGACTGGCCCCACTCACCCACCCCCGCCCCTTCCAGGAGTCCTCACATGGGCACTCAATTGATCTATTGCTGCCTCCCAGCTTCCCAGCTGATTGGCTGGATCTTCTTCTGTTCCCCTGCATAGGAGAACGGAGCTGGAAAGCTGGTTAGTGAGGTGGGGAGGGAATTGGGATTTTGCAATATCCTTCCCCTGGAGTGGGGAGGGAATGGGGATTTTGCAGTATCCTTCCCCTGTCACGCCCACCAAGCCATGCCCATTAAGCCACATCCCCAGAACCGGTCATTAAAAAAATTTGAATCCCACCACTGGTATGGAATTCCATCTCACTCAGCCCTTCTCCAGCAAGGAAACAGAAGAATCATGGAAGATCTCATCTGAGGACATGACATATCTGCATGTATTTCTCTAGTCAAAAGCTTAAAAATAAAAACCTTACTGAAATCTTTTAGATGTTCAAACTGATGCAGCTAGAAAAGAATCTTTAGGGAAGTTTGCCAGAAGCCATATTCAATCTTTTGATTGCCCTATGAGAGGTTTTATGTTCACAGCAGCAAAAAGCAGTTGTTTCTTCTTTTACCTCTTCCCACAAGAATGCACCCCATGGTCTGGAAGCAGAGTGGCTGAAGATTGGGAATGTCACCAATATCTCTGTGCAGAAAAGCCCTGCATCTGGGTTTTTCTCCTTGGTGTTTGAGCAAATAATATAAAATGCAATATTTTTGCTTCTGCTTTTTTTTTTTCCCCAGCTGAATCCTGGTGAGCCAGGTATTGACAATTTTTCAACCACTGCAAAATGAATATGCCAGCCAGAATGGCCAACTGCAGGCATCTTTTACTATACATATGAAATAATTTAAATACATATTAATATTTCAAAATCTACAAACTACAGCATTTGAAAAAAAAAAACCTTATTTTTAATCAGCTATGCAGTCTCCATGGCTATTTTTCATCCATTTGGAGACATGGAAGGGTCATTTCCAAAATATAGCCTTCCTGTCATTTGATATTTATATTTTGATTAATATAGTAGATATGTCTAGTAAAACACAGCTTTGCACTAAAAAAAAGGCTCAGACTTTGTTCAATTTATCCTTTTCCTTATTTCAAGTAGCACAGCTGGTATCTGTGAGAATGAAAAACAGAAAACCACTTTCCAACAAACTAGTGACTTGAGAACACAGGAGATGAAGCCAGAATGAAAATTGTCAACAAATTGATAAAGCTGAAATGTCAGGCCTGCCCTGCAAAGCCTGGTCATGAGAATTAATGCAGTTGAGTGTTCATCGTGACTTCGACACTCTGCAAAGCCAACAGATTAAAAGGCTGAAATAGCTCATGTAATGGAGTCAAGGAAAGCACCCAATAGCAATAGCACTTAGACTTATGTATTGCTTCACATGTTTTAATAAAGCAGAATAGGCAAAAGGACAATGGATATTTTGATGGATATAAAACCTGTGCATATCCCAGTATGTATTTAACTCTCAGCATAATTTAAAGTCAATAAGTTTAGCTCAAGATAACTAAGAAATGTAATTTCAATACAGGTAGTCCTCGACTTACAATGGCAATTGAGCCCAGAATTTCTGTTGTGAAACATTTGTTAAATTATTTTTCCTTCATTTTACTACCTTCCTTGCCCCAGTTGTTAAGTGAATCACTGGAGTTATTAAGTAAGTAACATGATTGTTAAGTGAATCATTTTTTTTTTCTGCTTCCACCATGGCGACCAGAGGCTGTTCGGTTGATGTCCTCCCCCGAGATGATCCAATGTTGTGACGAACCCCCCTCCCCCGGGTCCTCACCCATGACAATGGTGTCAAAGGGACCCTGGGGGAGGGTGGGCAGCCTCGGGGAGACCACCGGTGCCTTAGGGGAGCCTCGGGGCGGCGTTAGATCCTTTTGGCCTCCCCGGCTGGTCGACCGTTATCAGGGCCATGCCTGGAGCTGTCCTCGCGACCGGCAATGGCCTACCTCGGCAGCTGATCTCTCTTGGACGATGGCTGATCTCGGGGAGAGGACCAGGATCGCTGCCGCCTGTCCCACCTGTCCGTGGTTTGGGCCCAGACTGTTGACACCTTCAGGAGCTTTGCTGCCCCCAGGTCGACTGCCGCGGCCTCGCAGGGGCCCTCGGGCGGCGCCGGATCCGGTTGCTCCGGTGTCTATACGACCGTTTCCGAGGCCTTGCCCGAGGTTGTCCTCGTGGCTCCCGCCGCCACCGCCACCGCAGCGAGTGCTTTTTGATCGGCGGCGAGGCCCGGAGTCAGGACTGAGATTCCCGATCGACCATCGGCTTCCCCCGTGGCCATGGCCGCCGCCACCTCCGCTGTTCCAGCAGGCATCTTCCGGGCGGCGTCGAGGCCTGGGGGCGGTGCCGGGACCGGGTCCGGTTGCCCCGGTGCCTTCACGACCGTTACCGCCACCACCACAACGAGTGCCGTTCGATCGGCGGCGAGGCCCGGAGGCAGGACCGAGACTCCTGATCGGCCATCGGCTGCCCTTGTGGCCATGGCCGCTGCCGCCGCCGCCATCGCAGCAAACATCTTGCGGACGGTGGCGAGGCCTAGGGGCGGAGCCGAGACCGGGTCTGGTTGCCCCGGTGCGTTCACGACCGTTACCGGGACCATGGCTGCGGCCGCGGCCGCGGCCGCCATCCCAACAAACATCTTGCGGCCGGCGGCGAGGCCTGGGGGCGGAGTGGTCTGGTTGCCCCGTTGCCTGCACGACCATTGCCGGGGCCTTGTCCGGGGCTGCCCTCATGGCTCCCACCGCCCCCGCCTCCACGGCGATCGCTCTTCGATCGGCGGCGGGGCATGGTGATGGGGCCGAGACTTCCGATCGATCATCGACTGCCCTCATGGCCACGGCCGCCGCCGCCACCGCTGACATCTTGCGGACGGCGGCGAGGCCTGAGGGCAGAACCGGGACCGCCGCACGGCCATATTCTTTCCTCGTGGCCTACACCACCGCCATTACGGCAAAGAATTTACAGACAGCGTCGAGGCCTGGGGACGGAGCCGGGACCTCTGCACGGCTATATTCTATCCTCGTGGCCGCCGCCTCCACCACAGCAGAGGCCTTACAGACGGGAGCCGGGACCGCCGTATGACCATACCCTGCCCTCTTGGCTGCCGCCGCCGTCATCACATCGGATGCCGCTCGGATGGCGACGAGGCCTGGTGACGGAACCAACTCCACCAGCCAGCCATCGACCATCTCCCCTACTGCAGCAGAGTTCTTTGGGATGGCTGGGGAGCCCGGGGGCGGGGCCGAGATTGTCCCCTTCCTCAACTTCTCTATGGAGGCCAATCCCAGAGGCGGGGACGAGATCTCCGCCTTTCTTGTCAACTACCTGGAGGCCTGACCATGAACTCTGCCTACTTTCTGAACATCCTCCAAACCCTCCCGCACAATATTATTTGGACTATACAGACCCCTAACTCTGACTCTAAGTCCATTACCATACAGCCCAACATCATCACCGGACTCCCCACCTCAATTACCACTTCCAATTCCACCATCACAACTTGCTCTCTCTCGCCCATTTCATTCTTTATCTGACTATTGGCAACTTGGGAGGCCACATCCTGAAATACTTAAATATTCCTCAACAGAACTACGGGCCTTGAGATATGTCCCCCTATCTCAGAATTGGCCCCCTTATCTCTCCAAATCCCATCTCAAGGACAGATCTTGGGATCCGGAGAGATGGTGGGGTCGTCGGAAGCGTGGGAGGGAGGGTTACTTAAAATTTTTAATCAATTTTTTACACAAATTAGGGTTAACCATGTGGGAACTGGGGGACAACCCACCTGGGGCTCCGACCTGGTCACAGTTTGAACATAGCCGGAGTGGTTGGGACTCTGACATGGCTCGATTGAAGATGGGGGATTGTTCAAATGAGGGTGTCATTAATTCTATTAAAACGGTGAGTGGGAGAGGCAGATTTGGCGTTTATAAGGGGCCACATTCTGTTTCGGGAGCGCGCCCCCGCTACCTATCTGCTGTGGCGCGCTCCGACCCCATTATCACTTCCCGTTCTCCAGGTGGTCTGAGTGATCGGGCCCTGGGCCTTCGGCTGATGTTGTGTAACGCCAGGTCCGTCATGAACAAGGCCCCTCTCATTCATGATTTGATCCTTGAGGGGGGGGCGGACCTGGTGGGTATTACCGAAACTTGGCTGGGCCCAGAGGGGGGTGTCCCTCTGGTTGATATGTGCCCGGCTGGGTTTTGAGTTTTTCATCGGCCGAGGACCCAGGGAAGGGGTGGAGGTGTTGCGTTAGTTATCAAGGAAGATCTATGTCCGAGGGAGTCCACTGTTTCTCAGACATCCGGATGTGAATCTCTTTTCGTGAAGTTTGGTCCCAAGGTTCAGATGGGCTTATTGATTGCTTACCTGGCTCCCTGCTATGCATCATCTGCCCTGCTTGAGCTTCTTGAGGTTATTGCTGGCATGACGGTTGAAACCCCTAGGCTTATAGTCATGGGGGATTTCAACCTTCCCTCCGCCGGCGGTACCTCGGGAGTTGCTCAAGAGTTCATGGCTTCCATGACAGCCATGGGCCTAACCCAGTTAATCCGGGACCCCACTCACATTGGAGGTCATACCCTGGATTTAGTTTTTGTCTCTGATCAGTGGCAAAGTGATCTGGGTATAGGGAATATAGTCATAGAACCCCTGTCATGGTCAGATCACTCACTCCTAAAGCTTGACTTCCGTTCCACACCTCTTAACCGCAGGGAGGCGGGACCATTAAAATGGTACCGTCCCAGGCGCCTGATGGATCCAGATCGGTTCCTGATGGAGCTTGGGCCATTTCCCGAAACTCACACACACAACTCGGTTGAAAACCTAGTTGCCGCCTGGAATACGGAGGCTGCTGGAGCGCTTGACCGGGTTGTGCCCTTGCGGCCTCTGACCCGGCGCCGCTCCCAAGTAGCTCCCTGGTTCTCCGAGGAGCTTAGGGAGATGAAACGCCGGAAAAGACGCCTAGAGAGTAGTTGGTGGACCAGCCGTTCTGAGTCTGACCGAACACTACTACGTTCTTATATTAAGACGTATTTAGCGGTGATAAGGATGGCGAGGAGAACTTACCTCTCCACCCTTATTGCGTCCGCAGAAAACCGCCCAGCCGCCCTGTTTAAGGTGACCCGCTCCCTCTTGAATGTGGAGTCGCGAGAGGACCCTTTGCAGGGTCGAGCTGAGGAATTTTCTATATTTCTCCAGGACAAAATCGCTCAGATTCGGAACGAACTGGACTCCGACTGGTCATCTCCGGGCGAGAGGGCGACGTCAGATATCGGTGAGGTCATCTGGGCTGAGTTCGACTCTGTTACAAAAGAACACGTTGACAGAATACTGGGGGGACTGAACGCTACCACTTGTTTATTAGACCCGTGTCCCTCCTGGCTGGTCTTAGCCACTCGGGAAGTAACACGAGGCTGGCTCCAAGGCATTATTAACGCTTCCTTGAGAGAGGGGTTTCTACCCGCCACTTTGAAAGAAGCGGTGGTTCGACCCCTCCTCAAGAAACCGTCCTTGGATCCAACATTGCTATCCAATTATCGTCCTGTCTCCAACCTTCACTTTGTAGCGAAGGTCATAGAGACTGTGGTGGCACGTCAGTTCCCACAGTACCTGGATGAAGCGGATTATCTCGACCCCCTCCAATCGGGCTTCAGGCCCGGGCACAGCACTGAGACGGCGTTGGTCGCGTTGATGGATGATCTCTGGAGGGCACGGGACAGAGGCTATTCCTCTGTTCTGGTCCTTTTGGATCTATCAGCGGCTTTTGATACTGTCGACCACAGTATCCTATTGCATCGGTTGGAGGGGTTAGGGATTGGAGGCACCGTTCTTCGATGGTTCTCCTCCTTCCTCTCCGACCGTTCGCAATTTGTGTTGATGGGGGGACAGAGATCGACCCCAAGGCCCCTACTTTGTGGGGTACCTCAGGGATCGGTGCTCTCTCCCCTACTCTTCAACATTTATATGAAGCCGCTAGGTGAGATCATCCGTGGCTTTGGGGTGGAATTCCACCAGTACACTGATGATACTCAGCTGTACATCTCCACCCCTGACCACCCCAACGAAGCCGTCTTAGTGCTGACCCGGTGCCTGGAGGCCGTACGGAGTTGGATGGGTCATAACAGACTTCGTCTCAACCCGACCAAAACCGAGTGGCTGTGGTTTCCTGCCCCCAGATTCAGTCAGCTTATTCCATCGCTGACCATAGGAGGAGAGACATTATCCCCTGTGGAAAGGGCACGCAACTTGGGTGTACTCCTGGACGTGCGGCTATCCTTGGATGATCATATTGCGGCCGCCACCAGGAGTGCTTTTTATCAAATTCGTCTTATCTACCAATTGCGACCCTTCCTGGATCTGGACGCACTTCGCACAGTCACCTCTGCCCTCGTCATCTCCCGCTTGGACTACTGTAATGCTCTCTACATGGGGCTCCCCTTGAAAAGTCTCCGAAGGTTACAGTTAGTTCAGAATGCAGCCGCACGGATGATCTTGGGCGCCCCTCGGAACGCCCACATAACACCTCTTCTCCGCTGCCTGCACTGGCTTCCTGTGGCCTTCCGGATTCGTTTCAAGGTGGTACTTACAGTTTTCAAAGTGCTCCATGGCTCGGGACCTGGATACTTACGGGATTGCCTGCTGCCACCAACAACCTCCCGCCGCCCAGTACGCTCCCACAGAGTTGCCTTGCTCGGGGTACCACCACTGGATCGCTGTCGTCTAGCAGCCCCGAGACTACGCGCTTTCTCTGTGGGAGCCCCATCCCTCTGGAATTGTCTCCCCCCGGATATACGAGCCATGTCAGACATCCTAACCTTCCGGCGCGCAGTTAAGACCTTGCTGTTCAAACAAGCCGGTCTAGCCAAATAGGATCATTGGGGTTTATATTTTGTAATTTTATAGGGGTGATTCTTGGCCATCTTGATTATTTACCTGTTTTCGCTTCTGTTTTCTGTATTACCTTGTTTGTTGAGTGTACACCGCCTTGAGTCCCTTTTTGGGAGAGGGAGCGGTATAGAAGTACGAATAAATAAATAAATAAATAAATCAGGCTTCCCCATTGACTTTGCTTGGGAGAAGGTCACAAAAGGTGATCACATGACCAACGGCAAACTGCAACCATCATACATGTGAATCAATTTGCCAAACATTTGAATTTTGATCAAGTGACCACAGGGATGCTGGAATGGTTGTAGGTGTGAAAAACAGTCATAAGGCAAGGCACTTTTTTTCAGTGCCATTGTAACTTTGAATGGTCACTAAATGAATTGTTGAAAATTGAGGACCAACTCTACTCTTTCACACAGGCATTCCCAGTGAGTTTCTTGCAAAGTCTACCCCAAAAAATGAAAGTGTAAAAGATAATTTTCTCAAAAAAGGAATTCTCATGTCCTCCCTTGCATTGATATGAAGAAATGTATGGGTTTTAAATTCTCTAATCTAAAGCAACATTTTGAATCAAATATTTATTATTATTGTTGTTGTTGTTGCAGCTGCTGCTGCTGCTGTTGTTGTTATTGTTATCTTTATTGTCAGTGTACAACATGTGTACAATGAAATTGGTTCAGCTTCCCTTCGTGCCCTCCCACAACACAACTCACAGTGAGGACAGAAGTCCCTAACCCAGTCCCAATCTTATTACACTATGTGACCTTGTTACACAATGCGCCGGCCCTGCAAGTCTATCATACTATGTTGACATGAAGTTATTTTCCCTTCAGAAGTCTGACAGCCCACGGGTAGAAACTGTTCTTCAGCCTGTTGGTGCAGCTGGTTATGTTTCTATATCTCTTACCCGATGGTAGGAAAGTGAAGAAGTGCCGACTGGGATGTGAGTCGTCCCTGAGAATTTTCCTCACTCTTCTAAGACAGCGAGCCCTAGCGATGTCATCTAGTGGTATCAGGGAACAGCCCACAATGTTTTGTGCTGTGCTCACCACCCTCTGTAATATCTTTCTATCTGCGGCTGTCAAGCCAGCATACCACACCGTAATGCAATATGAGAGGACACTTTATATTGTGGACCGGTAAAAGGAGGTCATCAGTTGTTGTTCCACTTTATTCTTTGGAAAGACCCTAAGGAAATGGGGTCTCTGTTGGACCTTTCTGGACACCTGGTAATTTCATAAACACACCCATTTTTTTCTCTTTTGACAACAGTGAGAAAGTAGTTTGCCATTGGCTCTGTGTGTGTGTGTGTGTGTGTGTATGCGTGCGTGCGCATGTGCGAATATAAGCCAATCGGGTGATAATCATGGTATATGGAATATTGTGACTCTGACTTGCAATAAATAGGACATAATATGAATTAATTAATTAATGGAATGAAAATTAAGAAAGCAAAATATGAATGAATAGACAGAATGAAAAAAACATAGCCTTAAATTAAGGCTTTGCTAAAAAAATTAAATGTGAGGATTTGGACCTGGCCTACAAAAATTCCATGCAATCACTAGAGGCATATAAATGAAGAATTAAGGATCACCCTAACTCTGTGCTATCTTGTACGTATGAACTGTTTTGCAGCATTGATATTGAAGCAACAATTTTCAGATTCTTTGCTCCAAAGTGGTGACATAAAGTTTTATTAGGAGGATACCATATTAAAAAAGCAGGACCATTGCTATGTCCTCATCTAGACTTCACTTTGTTCCTCCATTTTGCTCCTTCCCAGATGTATGATTGCTATGATAAGTCAGGAAGAGCGTTAATGAACATTTAAAGATCCTCCACGTGTCACTGCCTCTCTGCAAGTCCAACTCTGCTACCCCTATGCAGTTTGCCCTCCTTCTGTGTGATGCTCAGTACTTCATTTAATCTGATTCTTGCTCAGCTGACTTTGAAATGGAAAACAGAGAGCAAAACAACCTATCTGGAATCTCTTTAGAGTGTTTGCTGCAGTAAAAATAATATAGTCATATAACCAAATTAGGAGGAAGCATGTTTTTCAGTGGTGGGAAATTCTTTTTATGTGCCATTTGATGAAAAACTTGCTAATTTGCTAATATGAATGCCTAAGAACTATTAGAAGCGAGCCACTTATTCATCAAACCAAGGACCAGAGGGAAAAAGAAGAGAAGGGAAAATGCAGCATACGCTAATGATGAAAGAATGCTTTTGCTCAGCGCAGCAATCTTAAAGTTCACGGCGTGAGAAACACCACCTTGCTATATATAAATCTGAATTGTTTCTGGAAATGCATTTTTAATTAAAACTGTCATCTTTTTTTTTTTTTCCTACCAAGCTGGCAGCAGACACCAGCTTGTGTCCACATCCTTGTGTCTCTGATAAGCAGGAAATACGCTATCTAAAGCAAAGCAATAGAGATATTTATATCTCAACAGGGAAAAAAAGAAGTCTTCACACTCTGCTTGATTCTTTGCACACATGGACAGTTGAGTCCATGGCAATTCCATCTCCAAACTCTGCCTGCTCTTGCTAGGAGATTGTGAGATGCAGTTGGGGAAACACTAAGCTGTTAGAGATGTTACCGTTTTGTGAAAACAAAGGTGTGATATTCAAAGTTATGCAGAATCTATGAAACATGAACAATCTAAAGCCAGTGCACTAATTTTACATTAAATTAAGTTCCTTTTAATTTTTGGTTATCTTTTCTTATGGAAAGTAAATTTAAATTTAATGACAACCCCCGTAAATACAGGAAAACCTGAACATCTTAGAGCAGCATTTACACCAGCAAGATTTGAGCAGCTGGACACAGTTGGCTAAATATAGAAGATTTAACCAAGTCCCTTATAATGAACACACTTTTATATGTGGCGTTCCAGAGATAGAAGATAGAACACATGCATCATTTGATTGTCAGTTGTATTAGAGAAAGAAAGAGAGAGTGTGAGAGAGACAGACAGACAGAGAGAGGGAGGGAGAGGGAGAGGGAGAGAGAGAGGCTATGCTTCAGATGAACAACCTACTGGGATCTTAAAATAAAAACAACATTTTTTCATGTACAGTCACAATCAAAAAATCATATACATCATGGCCCTTTATTTAAATAAAACAGTTCAGTTAAAATCTGCACATATGGGTCTGATCAGAATAAATTATAGTAATGAGAAAGACACACACACACACACAAAATGTATTCCTTATTTTATTCTTTTGATCTAATCTGTTTCATAACATTTTCACACCTGGTTTTATTAATGCTTTGTGTTTTAGTTTGTATTTTGATATGGAATGTGGGCTAAATAAAAAAGTTCCACAACCCCCATAAGAAGGGCCACAGCGAGCTGGGGCAATAAACGTATTTGTGTATATGAGTAAACTTCCCAGGTCACTCTGGGTAATACCTGGCTATCTTACTTTGGCATAGCAAGTTATCATCTATAATATAGCCAATTTTTGCCTGGCTATAGATAGATCCAATAATAGGTAGTACAAGAAACATATCAGAAAAACTCCTCATGCAGCTCTTTCCATTTGTGGTACACAATCCATTGCTGCTTGTAGGTGATCCTGTGTTTTATTATATATTTCTTTCAGTTTGTGTAGAGAATTTTAGGTTGCTGTGGCTTTTGAATATGCTTAAGATTTTCATCTAGTAGTAGCACTAATTTATTACATTTGGACTCTTTTTTTCTGCAAAATTTGAACAGATACTTCTGCACATTACTCTCACTGTATCAGTATTGTTCTACATTTCTTCAACTTTTTTTTATCTAAAAATACTTCACTACTAAATCAAGAAATCACATTTGTTAATTACTGTATATCAACAAGTTTCTAGTGCAGAACAACAATGACCTCATGGCCCCCAAGCTATAGAAAATTCAAGACCCAATAATAAAACATTCAAAGCAAGATAACAGCCTAAACATAATCGAAAAGTCCAATTTAAATAGAACGTCTTCACTCGTTTTCTAAAAACGGAAAGCCAGGGCTGGTTTGAATGACATAAGAGAACATTCCTCTCCATGTTTCTGTCAAGGAGATTTCCACAAGTGCTCATGTCTTTAAAGTGACCATTCAGGTCTTTCACGATCAGACAAGACAATGAAAGTGATAGAAGCTGTAGACTTTCAAAAAGGCAATACTCTACATCTGCAGAGGGTTTGGCAGTCATGTCCAAATATCAATAGATAGTGATAGTTAAAGTCATACCTAACAGCCATGAGTGCCTCCAGTTACAAGTCTAATTAGGCTATCAAGGCAGCTTACAGAGGTTGATCAATGCCCCACCCCTTCCTGAAACCCATTTCTGCCAACTGCAGGAAGAGCTACTCTTTGTGGGTCCCATGATCTGAAGCATCTAAAACGGGAGCCTCCAAACTTGGCAACTTTAAGATTTGCGGATTTCAACTTCCAGAATTCCTGGGCCAGCCATGCTAGCAGGGGGAACTCTGGGAGTTGAAATCCGCAAGTCTTAAAGTTATCAAGTTTGGAGACCCCTGATCTAAAACATGGTTGTGGGTTGATCACGACTTTGCCTGTACATACATACATACATACATTTCTGGCTCTGGCTTTCTGTTTCAGAAAACAAATGAAGACACTCCATTTAAATTGGACTTTTCAATTATGTTTAGGCTTTTATCTTTTTTTTAATGTTTTATTATTAGGTCTTGAATTTTCTATAGCTTGGGGGCCATGGGGTCATTGTAGTGAATCCCATGAAGGTTCTACCCTATAAACTTGCTGTTGTTTGTATGTATGTATGTATGTATGTATGTATGTATGTATGTATGTATATAAAAATAAAGATAAAGATTCACTTCGCACATACGTGCTAGATGTTTCCAGCTCTAGGGGGTGGTGCTCATCTCCGTTACAAAGCTGAAGAGCCAGTGCTGTCCAAAGACATTTCCGTGGTCATGTGGCTGGCATGACTAAATGCTGAAGGTGCATGGAACACTGTTACCTTCCCATCAAAGTGGTCCCTATTTTTCTACTTGCATTTTTACTTGCTTTCGAACTGCTAGTTTGGCAGAAGCTGGGAAATAACGGGAGCTTACTCCGTTACGTGGTGCTAAGGATTCGAACCGCTGAACTGCTGACATTTCTGATTGACAAGCTCAACGTCTTAGCCACTGAGGCCCTGTGTCCCTTTATGTATGCATGTACACATACACGTTAGACTCAGCTAACAAGTTAAATATTCATTAGGGTTCATTTGATATACACGTCATCATCTGACAGATTTTGAACGCTGCTGTGAAAAACCTGGCAACACTATATGTTGTAGCCAGATCACTGTCTGCAAGTAGCTGGCAGGTATACAATTTTTCTGGACAACCTGGATATTTATACAGAATTGGTCATATGAAGCTAATACAACTGTCTCTCTAGTCATGATGGCAAATCTATGGCACGCGTGCCACAGGTGGCACACAGAGCCATTTGTGCCGGCGCGCAAGTTGCAGGCAAACTTACCTCGCTGTGCATGCCTGTGCCTCACAGCTGATTTTCGGCTGGTTTAAGACCTTTTTCGGCCTCCCAGAGGCTTCAGGAAGGCTTCTGCAGGCTTTTCAATTAGGGCTGTTTTGTCACTTCCTGTTTTTCTGGAGATACAGGAAGTGACAAAACGGACCTAGTTTTTGGCCTGAAAAGACTGCCGAAGCCTTCCTGAAGCCCCTGGGAGGCCGTAAAGGGCCTCAAACTGGCCAAAAATTAGGTGTGAGGCGCAGTGCAGGTAAGGAGGTAGTGGTGGGGATTGCACACACATGCATAGGGGGCATGGGCATGTGCATTGCCTTTTGGGTGCTGGCACATGAGTGTGAGCGTGCAAGTGTGCGCACAATTTTTGGCACAGGAGTCCAAAAAAGTTAGCCACCACTGCTCTATATAGTATAGACACCGGAGGAACAAAAATTCTGTTGTTTATGTGTGACGCCATAGTCACAGAGACATTACCTCTCGTATCTTGCCCTTTAATCACTTTGAAGATGCTCCAGGTAGAATAATGAAGCAACAGCATGAGGCTTCTCAACTCATTCTGCATGGGACATTGTTCTCTATGCGCAAGGGGACATCCTAAAGGCTTTTGCTAATATGGCCTGTTTCTTCCAAGCAGGGGTGTTTTGTGAATCTGCTATCTGTTCTGGATCCATTGTTTCTGTCCAACTGATACAAGTATAACTGATTTGGAAGGGACCTTGGAGGTCTTCTAGTCCCACCCTCCCTGCTCGAACAGGAGACCTTACACCACCCTGCACAAATGGTTGTCCAATCTCTTCTTAAAAATCTCCAGTGATGGAGCACCCAGAACATCTGGAGACAAGCCAGTCCACTAATTAATTGTTCTCACTGTCAAGAAATTTCTCCTTAGTTCCACGTTCGCATATAAATATAAAGAAGCCCATTTCTCCATTCACCACCCTATTTCACCATTCACAACAGGTCATCGGAAACAAGATATATAGCACACTGTTTAATTCAATATGTGTATTCTTAGGAAACAAATGCAATGCTTATCCCCATCAGATTTCCAATTATACTATTAGAAAAAAAATACATCAATCAACTGATCAATATATAATACATATTAATGGTTCAAGGTTCAAGGAAAAGCTGGAACATTTCATTCTTTTTAAACTCTTTTGGAGAGGGAGAATATATAAGGAGACTTCTTCAGAATAGAGACCAAAAATGTTCACCTAGATAGTTTTGTCCATTGGAAGTTGATTCAGAAGAAGTTAATTATTATTCCTCACTTCTAAAGAGAGCTGAGGTAATAAATTTCTGAAGGTTTTTTTGTTTAAAAAAATGGTGGCTAAACTTATACTTGCAGCATTTAATACCTTCCAACCCTTCGCTGCCATCTAGTGGTCATTTGTACTGCTGCAGTTCAAAACTTGCAGCATTCCCGCCTTCTAATACCAAGACAATAGCAACAATAGAGAAAGGAGTGATATTGCCTTAATTGTCTGCTTATGGAAATAAGATTTTGAATTTTGTGAATCATTAATATGAACCAGCTGAACTGCTATTATGTTCTACGTGCATACTCATTTATTCTGATTAGAAGGGGGGGGATGGTTGGGGACAGCATTATGTTTTCTCCTGTTTTCAAAGTAAAATGATTTGTCTGCTGCATGAACTTAAACTCCAACATAAGTAATTTGGGGTCTGTGCTAACTTGCTGTAGCTAGTTCAGATTGCTTCTGTCATAATATATTTAAAGAGCTACTTGCTCAATTTCAGACTTATTTGAAAACTGTCAGTCAGGAGTCCTCTTCTTTTGTCGAACAGATGAGTGACACTTTGAAAAGCCCTAGAACTACTAAAAAAAAATGTCAGCTCATCATTGGAAGTTGATGTGAAATGCCCACTAAGAATATAAATCCATTTCACTTTTATATTACATTTTATTTTTGCAGAAGATCCAGGAGGGAAAAAGAGAGAGAGAAAAATCTCATTCCAGGATTGCAGATAATAGTGCCTTGTTTTAATATTGATTAAATCATGTGTGTCTTGCACACCCACATTAACCTTAGATGGGAATATTTGGTATGATGCATTGGAGTAAAGTAAAAGTGATCCAACTGACAGGGGTATCAGATGTCACTCAGCTTTGCATTTTGAAATGGCAAATAATATTCTCCCATGCGTATGTTATCGAATCTAAGGACAATGCAGCTTGTTTAGTGGACTAATTTATAATGCCTTTTGCTGTTTTGAAAGGAAGATCTTTCTAGTTCCTACTGTCTTCCCAAATACTGTTACCTTATCTTCCCAGAGAGACCTACCATATTTCCAGAAAGCCATTGACTAAAGGTGAAGAGAAGAACACAATACAAGTAGTCCTTGACTAACAACCATAATGGAGCCCAAAATTTCTGTTGCTAAGCGAGACATTTTAAGTGAGTTTTGCCCCAACTTTTCTTGTCACAATTGTTAAGTGAATTCCTGCAGTTGTTAAGTTAGCAACACAGTTGTTAAGTGAGTCAAAAGGGGATCACATGACCCCAGGAACACTGCAACTATCACAGATATGAATCACTTGCCAAGCATTTGAATTTTGATCACAGGACCATGGCCAGGGGTGTGATTCAACTGATATAACAACTGGTTTGGTGAGCGCATGTTTCGTGCCAGCACATGCGTACTCCGTGTTTAAAAAAGCTGAAACTTACCTTCAACTGCAGCTGAATAAAACAGCTGAGGCATGGCAAACCGCGTGAATCAGCTGTGCTCTAACAAAAAGACATAAAGCACAGGAAAGAGCAGGTGGGTCCACATGCTTGTCGGGGTGAACCGGTTTGGAGCCAGCTGGTTGTTGGAACAAGGGGTTCACCCAAACTAGTCCGAACCAGGAGAATCCCACCCTTGACCATGAGGGTAATGCAATGATTATAAGTCTGAAAAACAATCATATGTGCTGTTGTAACTTTGAACGGTCACTAAACGGATTGTTGTAAATCAAGCACTACTTCTACATGAAATTGAGGCGCTCAGTCCACATTCAACAGCAACAAAAAACCACCTTTCTTCCCAGATTTGGCAGAGTGAAATAACCTTTTATCATTAGAGTATAAATAGGGACTAGAATGATATTTAATCTGATTTCAATGTTTTACTGGTCTTATATGCTAGGTCCAATGCATTCTGGGAAAGTACCTGAAAAGCACTGTAAGAGCTAAGGGATACTTCCACTATCATTTTACTTTACTTTTCAGTCCTGTTTATTACAGGGATTACAGAGAAGAGAGGAAATCTCTTTGGTTACCATGCAAGTAGTTCTAGACTTATGACCGGTCACTTGGTGATTGGCTGAGCAGACCCAATGATTCCCAGCTGACCCTTTCCTTCAGGATGGCTAGATTTGCAATGGTCCATTATCAAGACAAAACCATCTGTCAGAAGCATCCTAATAATAAGACTTTTTTTGTGAGTGAGAAATGTATGTATTAGAAGATGGCATAATAATGTATGCATTTTATAGACATTTCTTTTAGCAAAGTAAAAAAGAAAAGCATCTGCACAGATACATTATGGAGAACACAAGGTTCATTTGGCCTAACTTCATTTCCCTTTTAAAAAACACAAATATATACTTATTTTCAATGCTTTCTTCCTTGCTTTTAACTTTCTTTAAAAAAAAAACTGGATGGAAAACTTTCAGATCTTGGTGTTTAGCTTATGAGTCATGCTGAGCATGACGTTTTTCTTTTTAGCTCTTATTATTATTATTTATGGCTCTTATTAGCTACCCAGAATCACACAGTAAGTGTGGAACCATATAAATTGAATTAATAGATGAATGAATTTTAGAGAGAGAAGGGGGTGGGAGGGAGGGAGGGAGGGAGAGAGAGAAGAGGGGTTGAGAGACCATCTTTACCAGATTGGTAAAATTGTTACGTGCTGACAATGAAGAGGTTTTTCATACTGTAGTACATTTAATTGAATTATATTTTCAATCACAAATTTCATTGGAGGGGCTGTTGTGTGCCAAATACCCCCCTAAGCAAAATATTTCAATGATAAGGTATCATCTCCATAAAAAGAAATTGTTCTCTTGCTCCTGAAAACTATTGCAAGAATAAATACTTTAGCATGCACTCTCATGTACAGTTTGTGTGTGTATGTACACTGTAGATATGTGTGCGGGCGCGCGCGCGCGCGCACGCACACACACACACACACACACAGATTGTTCTACCCAATTCTTTGCATTAAACAGACACTCATGCTTTGAAAGCATTCTTTAGTCAGTGCAGTGAATTGTACATTTGAAATTAAGAATTTATATTCAATTGCTGATGTGTCATATATCATTCAGTAATTATCCCAAAGATATTGTTCCATACTTGTACACTTGATGATATAAATAGCCCTATTCAACGACTATTTTCCAAACTACCATTTTTATTCAATATCTTACAGGAGAAAGTCTCATAACATATCTCCCAACAGGACACTGCAGAAGTTCTTTTCTCCACAACTCTATTTGGGCTTCAAATACATATTTTGTTTATATTTCTTAAATGAAAGTTATGCATCACCCATTGAATACTGAGAGCAAACACACCATCACAGTTCACTCAGGCCACAGATAAAGATGAAGCAACCCTGACAAAAACAGGAACTAGAAATAAACTATTACAGAAAAATGGTCAAGCATGAAATTGGGAGCATGAGAACTGGAGACTTCAGGCACGGGAAAACTATGTTCAGTATAACAGAGTTGGAAGGGACATTGGAGGTCTTCTAGACCAGCGGTCACCAACCTTTTAAACCTCAGAGACCACCCAACTCATAATTTTAAATCCCGTGGACCACTGATATGAATTTTGACTGACGGTGGCTTGCTGACATTGGTGGGAAAGTTGGTTCCATATTCCAGAGCTGCAGTAGTCACTAGACAGGATGACCAAAGGACTAGTCCTGTGACTACTGCAGCTTTGGAATATGGGACCGACTTCCCCACCAACATCAACAAGCCACTCTGGGGTGGATTTCCCTCCCCTGCTATTGGTATTACCTTCTACCATGTTTCTTAGAAAATAAGGCAGGGCCTTATTTTCTTTTGACTCCCGAAAAAACAGATAGGCCGTCTTTTCGAGGGGGGTCCTACTTTTTTCCCTCCACGTGCCTCTCCTGACCCCCCCCCCCGGCTGCTTCTTTCACAGCCAAAAAGAGCGAGGGACGTACCTCGCCTGGCTCCTCACCAGCCAAGCACTGAAGCTCCACCACTGCCACTAGGGGAGGGAGGGAGGGAGGGAGGGAGGGAAAGAGGTCTGATCTAACCTTGGCTGGCTGGCAGTGATGTTCTCATTCCCTCTCTCCCTCTCTCTTCTCTCTCACACACACACAAACACACACACACATACACACACACAGAGGTCCTTCACACACACATACCCCTCCAAGACACCCACATTCCTTCACTAACCTGCTTTTCAGCTCCGTTCTAAGGGGGAGAGAGAGAGAGAGAGAAAGAGAGAGAGAGAGAGAGTATCCTATGATCCCAAATAAAGAATGATCGATCAGTAGGAAAACAGGGTGTGGGATTTTCCTGCAGACTTTTTGGGGGGATTTTCCAGGGGTCTCTGCTGCTTCTGCTTTTGGCTGCATGCAAGGAAAGCAGCAGAAGTCTTTTTTTCTCTCCCCCAAACTCCATCAGAAATGAGTCTTTGGGATCCTGCAAGGCATCCAAGAGGCTGCTCTGGCACGACAAGTCTCACAAAGATTCATTTCTCGCGGAGTTTGGGGAGAGAAAGAAAGACTTCTGCTGCTTTGCTTGCATGATGCCAAAATTATATATCTCTCTCCTCCTGAGAATGGAGCTGGAGATGGTATCCTGCAATCCCAAATAAAGAATGATCAATCAATAGGAAAATGGGGTGGATAATTTTCCTGCAGACTTTTTGGGGGGATTTTCCCAGGGTCTCTGCAGAAAAAGCAGAAGCAGCAGAGCAGCCTGGATTATTTGCTTTGGGGGGTGCTTTGGGGGTGACATTTCCCTGCGGACCACCAAAATTTTCTCGTGGACCACCAGTGGTCCCCAGCCCACTGGTTGGCAACCATTGCCCTAAATCATCTTTGTTTGATCTTCTCTGCTCATTGGGTGACTTTTTCTCCCTCTCTCAGCCCGGGTTGATCATTGTAAAGGAAAATAAGAGGCCCAACACTTCTTGGGCTATCATAAACTTCTGAATGAGAGGAGAGTTAAAAATCAGATACTGTAAATAAATCTATCCCAAATAGCTCTTTCTTGCACAATGGCTATTTCTTGCTGTAACGTTTCCAATATCTTTCCTGCACAGGAGAACTACAGCAAAATCACGTTCTAAAAAAAAGCGGCAGATCAGCCGACTGGGCCTCTTCTTATCTCAAATGGAAGGTTTCATATTGTCAGCAATGTGATAGTTTTAATAAATGATGCATATGCATGGGTATAAATCATCTGCACCCGACTGTCTCTCCTGGCAGCCCATTCCAATTGTTGTAAAGGGTGACAGCTAGCTAGTGGCATTTTTAGTTGTTGACCCCTTTCCGTGTTTCCAAGATCAGTGTTGGGTTGTTTTTCTCTAGCACACACTTCTTTATTTTTCAATTGCCGGAGCTCTTCCAATCTTCTAAGACAAGGCAACTTTATCCTTCTTGAGTCATGACATTGTCTGGGCTTGTAAGGGTCAAGGAGCAGAGGCTGTCTAATGCAACTTAGTAAAGAGAGCTTACAGGAAGGAAGCCAGGCAAAATGGAGGAAGCCAGGTTGCAGCAGAATTGCAGTAAGCAAGCTGTGTTTGGGCTACATCTTTCAGATTGGGAAAAAAGAAAAGAAAGGAAACTAATCTTCGCCTGTAATGGAAATGCACATGGCATTAATGCTGGGCAGCTCAAGGTCAGAGTTCTATAGCGGCTTTCTGACAATATGCTTAAATAAATTTCAGAGCTTTCTCACATCCCCTGATTACCTCTGACAGGACATTAAAGTGAGATCAGCGAGTCACTCTCCATTGTTAACACATTTCTAATAATGCTCTGATGTCATGGTGTATTTATTAAACTGTTTCCGCCTGGTTTCCAATCTGCTTGGAGCACAGCAATATATTCCTAGGAGAATGGATGACACGTGATGCGGCAAAGTGTGACTTCACAGCTTGGTGAAAATGCTATTTTGTTACCTGAGATCACACTGTTTGATAATTATTTGTCAAGGCCTTTCTTTTTCTTTCTCATATATATGCTTGCACATATAAATCTAAAATACTTTGATATACACACTCATGTGTATTTTACATATACTGATTTTTATACTTATACGTTTTATTGAAACACTTCACTTTTATTGAAAAATTATTTACATTGTTTTATTGTGTTCATCATCATTTTTAATGACCTCATAATCCCTTGCAGGATGATATCTGGGCAACTGAATGGAGCTGAGTGATTATTGGCCAGATGCCCTTCCTGTCACCAATGTGGAGTTATATTCAACAAATATATATTCTCATCGTGCCCAGAGAGAGAAATATCTCCCTTTACCTAGGAACTCACAGCCTCCTGAACATGTCGAAAGCTCCACCTCTAGGCCACCACATCACTCCATATTGTTTTATTGTGTTGATTACTACAAATTGCTGTTTTTACTGTAAGCTACAGAGATATTACTGCACAGAAAAGAATAGAGATAGAGGGATGGATGATGGATAGATAGGTAGGTAGGTAGATAAGTAGATAGGTAGGTAGATGAAGATATGGATAGGTAGGTAGGTATTAGATGGATGGATAGATAGATAGATAGATAGATAGATAGATAGATAGATAGATAGATAGATAGATAGATAGATAGATAGATAGATAAAATATATTAATACCTTTAAATGTGGTTTAGTTTTGGATTTAATAAAGCCCTAATACAATTTGAAAGTATTATTAAAAACAACATTTTTTAAAAAAAGTTTAGTTAAGTTTTATGAAATGTGGCCTCTTACATCAAAATATGTTAGCATCTTTAATGCTGTAGTTTATCATATAGGTTCATTGGATAGGATTCTCAGAATGCAATAGAATCTAATATCTAATCAATTCAATTTATTAAAAAATATTTGAGGATACCAGCACACAATAAAATCAAACAAGAGGAGCTGGCACTTTATGGGGGATTTAGCACAAACAATATTTGAGTTCCTGACTGCAACTGTTATTTTACCAGTAGTATTAAAGATAAAGGTAAAGCTTTCTTCTGTCTTGTCATGTCTGACTCTAGGACTTGGTGCTGATCTCCATTTCTTGGCTGAAGGAGCCAACGTTGTCCAAAGACATTTTCTGTAGTCATTTGGCCAAGCAAGGCTACACATCAAAGGCACACAGAACACTGTTACCTTCTCACTGAAGTGCTATCTATTTATCAACTAACATTTGCATGCTTTCAAACTGCTACTGGGCAGGACCTGGGACAAGAACGGGAACTCACCCACCATGCAGTGCTCAGGTCACAAACCTGGGCTGTCAGCTTTCCAGCTGACAAGCTCAATGTCTTTAACCACTGAGCCATCACACCCCCTACCAGTAATAGTTATACTACTCCCTCACACCCCAAGTCTTGCTATGGTACTGTAGTACTTGGTGACAGTAGTGATGAAGTCCGTCAGTAAAAGGTAAAGGTTCCCCTCGCACATATGTGCTAGTCATTTCCAGTTCTAGGGGTGGTGCGCATCTCCATTACAAAACCGAAGAGCCAGCGCTGTCCAAAGACATTTCCATGGTCATGTGGCCAGTATGACTAAATGCCGAAGGTGCACGGAACGCTGTTACCTTCCCACCAAAGTGGTCCCTATTTTTCTACTTGCATTTTTACATGCTTTTGAACTGCTAGGTTGGCAGAAGCTGGGATAAGTAACGGGAGCTCACTCCGTTACATGGTTCTAGGGATTCGAACCGTTGAACTGCTGATCTTTCTGATCGACAAGCTCAGTGTCTTAGCCATTGAGCCATCACGTCCCACCTGTAACACCACCAGTAGTGATGAAGTTCCTCAGTAGGATAAGCAAATAATGCCATGAGAGCTTGTTGAGAATATATACAATCCAAACAAGGTCACCAAGATATGAAGATGATCCTATCTATTTTAAACAAATAAGCACCTATTGGACAGTAGCGATATACAGTAGAACGATAATCATTTTGTAATGTATGGAAAACAGAACTGGTAAGCCATGCCTGTATTTAACAAGAAAACCCCAGAGACAGACAAGAGAAAGTGACTGACAATCCTGTGCTGATGATTGGGCCCTCAGGTCAAATGGCACTTAACATGCTACCAAGCACAAGCTGTGGATCTTGCAGAATGGTAATGATGTTTATGACAGGCTAGATTAAAGCCTTCGGGATATTTAGCTGCTGATGAGGCTACACAAGGAAAGAAAAACTGTATCTGCAAAGAAAGAAATTGGAATATGGGATATAAGAAATATGAAAAGCTCAACACAATAAAAAAATAAATAAAATAAAGTGGTTTGGCTACCCATTGGCACCCTAGGCATCAACAAATTGAAAAAGAGTGGAATTTAACACTTTCAATCAGAAAATCTTATTTACTGCTCATGAAAAACCAAAAAGGAACGGCATGGCTTTCAAAGCCCAGAAGGATGCAGCAAAAGACAATACTGGATGTAATGCAGTCAGTGACTGAATAATATTCGTTAGACTACTTGGACAATCCTTTAAAATAAGAAATATTTACATTTATGTTCCAACTGCTTATACAGAATACAAATTGAGGAGTGCTATGGTTAAATTCCATCTGAAATTAGGAGAATATGCGAGTAAAATGTTGGAGACTGGAACATCAACATTGAAAATAAGGAGAAAAATGTAGCTGGACTATATGGTCTAGCAGTTAGAGATGACAGTCTTGTAAAAAAGATTTCAGATGTCATGGCATGTCTAAACCTGCAAAGATCAGACTTGTTCAGGCAATGGTTTTCCATATGACACTCTGTCAAGGCAAATGTTGACTTTGAAAAAAGCAGAAGAAAAAGAGTGTTGATGTTTTTGAACTTTGATGTTGGGGAAGATTCCTAAGAATACTATGAATAGCCTAGAAAACCAACAAATATGGATTGTAAAATAAATTAGTCCAAATTTTTACTCAAGGCACAAATGACTAGGCTCAAATTATCTTATTTTGAAAACATTATGCAAGGCGTCACTGCCTTGAGAAATCTACAGTCTGTATGTGTGTGTGTGTGTGAGAGAGAGAGAGAGAGAAAGGGAGAGAGAGAGAATATAAAATTAGAGGGGGAAAAAGAGAGCCATGGTACAATAGTTATCAAGAATTATTTCAAATACTGTGATTTGGTCAATAGATACACATTTTAAATAATAAAACAGAGAGTTGGCATTTTTGAATCAAGGTGTATGTGTAACTCTGTACACTGATAGTTTGTCAAGGGAAAAAATATGAGGTACAACCAAGCGATCAGTGACATGTACTTCTCTCAAGATATAAATCATCACAATAAATATATTTTAAAATTGCCAAGTTGAAAAGCAATTTAGACAAGTATCATTTAGACTTGTCTAAACTGCTAAATTACTTATTTAGACAAGTATCCATTTATCCATTGGAGTTTCAAGCACTGGATCCGCATGTTAAATGGAACTTGGATTATTTTCAGTTACATTATTTTCAGTTACCTGTTGGAGTTTCTATTGTTTTCTAATCTGCTGTTGCCATTATACCAGATATATTGCCGTTCCAAATCTCAGAGGCATATGTAACATATCAAGTATCATAAATATTAGTAGAAGCATCCATTTGAGTCTGTTATTGGGAAGGAATGATAGCAACAATAATTTTTTTCCTATGGAGACCAAATTCAAGTACATCGGGGCATTCATCATTTGTCCTTTGCTGCAATATTTTTCTAGCTTTGTATTGTGTAACTTGCTTCTTCTTCTTAGAAACCATGAACAAATGGAAAAATAAAGAAGTGAATATTAACCTTGAATGATGAGAAGTTTGAAGTTACCCATAAATCTATGTGCAATTTAGATAATGTAGGTCTGACACTGACCTCAATTTAACTACATTCATTTCCAAGTTTTCTAAGTCATTGCTTTCCCACTCTTACTACCCTAATGTTTTAGAAGCTTATTTCACAATATTTCAAGTGATAAGTTGCTATACAAAATGTACTGTCTCTGTGGCCCTCTCTTCCACATTCCCTGAAGGCCAACAGTAAGGGCATATATCTATAAATCACCTCATGTCTATTTATTTTATTTGTTGCCACCATAATTTGTCATACTAAGATCACATCCCAAAGAATCTATAATGATTTTTTTCAAACAGGACTTAGTAGAACATCTGCTATTAAACTAAAAAGAGGAGAAATTCCAGAAATGTTGACTTAAGCTTGGATGCTAGGACCAAATATTGAGAAATTATCCAAAATCGTCACTGTCCTTTTTTAAAGGACATTGAGGTCAAGGTGGGGCTCTTCTGAGTCTCTTTCTCATACTTCCTATTTTTCTTGGGCTGTGCAACTATTTGCTTTCTCTCTCTTCTCTTTCTCAAGGCAGATTCACCCACATTTTAAAATTCCAAATGTACTGATATTAAATAGTCAGCAAGTAAGGGGTATTCCTTTCTCCCGTAGCCTAAGTGGTTTCAGGGAAGGATGAAAACAGTAGTAACATTCCATCATTAGAACAAAAGAAATCCTATCATTCCACTTCAGAGGTTGACAGGGAGACAGACAATCTACCTGCTGTGCAATGTGTCATTGGCTTCCATTTTTCCCAATCAGCCAATCAAATTGCTACATATTGCAGGGAATTGGCTTGGCTATTAAGATAGGTGTAGGAGAAGGACTGGCAATGCAGGGATCATGGTGGTGAAAAAGAAGGATCAGCCCACATAGCCACAAAGTAAGTAAGTCCATTCCCCCTTGATTTCCATTTACCCTTATCTAACTCTAACCAAGTGTTGCCTGTTAGTTCAGAGGATTCCTATCTGTAGGCTTTTAGCAATAAATCACTTAAATTGAAGAAAAAACACGTGGACAGTTCTTTTGCACCTGACTATGGCTTTTTTCTTGGCCATCTCATTGATTATAAAGTTTTGGATCTTTACAATTCTTCACAAACCTAACAACTATATTCCTGTCAAGTTTGTTGCAATTTCTTTAGTCTCCAATTGAGTTTTCTACAAAGCAATTTTATTTGGGATTATGACAAGTTTCCACCTATGTTTTTTACCATATTGTTTACATCATTTTACTGTGTATATCATCCTTCTTTGCCTATAGAAAATGTGTAATTATTATGTTTTATAATTATAATCAACAAAAATGGGCCTTTGTGACTAGCAGTTGAATACATAAATTTACTATTGAAACTGTGAAGAAATAATATTGTCTGTGTAAAATTTTATCCTTCCTCAAAATAGGAAAATAGTTCAGAATTTTTCAAACTCACTGGTCAGCCGAAAACCATTTTATCCTGATAGGGATCAAAACCTTCTTCCAATCATTGAGTTGGAAACTTCCTTTTCTCTTCTCCTGTACTCTTCCACCCACTAATATATCTTGATGCTCAGGAATAGATTCAGAAATAGTTGGAGATTCCCTTGATTTTTAACCATGAAATTTAATCTTTGGAAATTTGGAAATCTGGAAATTAGAAGCCAAGGCCTTCTCAAGACTCTAATAGTCTGATATACAGTACTCTGGATGCGATTCAATAATTGGTGGAAGAACTTTGTTGACTTGGAATCTAACTGCTTAGTTTTTCAGAGTTAATACTAGGAGTAAAAAAAAATATCCTCTTTTTATCTCCTTTGTTGCCAATTTAAATGTTTTATTTGACACACAAGTTTGGAACAATTGTGAGTGTATTTATCTTATCAAAAATACCTTTCTAAAAACCAGATTAGGAGGATAATCTTATCCCCATCCCCAGTTAAAGGACACAATAATTAGGGATGAATGATATTTGATACATTTTTAAAAGGAAGTGGTTAGGGTTTGTTTTTTTTTTAAGAAAAAGAACAGCAACTCTAAAACATGTTGAAATACACAGCAGTTCTTACATTTACGATAACCATGTTCATCATGGTTCATTGCAGTGCAACAATGGTTGAATATGCCTTGCCAAAAGTTATGTGATGGCTGAATGAGTATATTAAAACTTCAACCAGAACCAATATGGCAAGCAGTGCAAATGGATGATCTTGGCCCTTCCACAGCCATCTACAGCATTTTCAGCAAAATATTTGAATTAAAAATTCTTAGAGATGACAATGATATTCAAGGCCAACCATCAGGAAATGCAATGAAAAAAGAAATCATGATATTAGTCATATATCTCTGAACCAAAGATCTTAGAAAGTTCCCATGGAATCACTGCAAACCCTGTTTGAAACTAGCAGGAGTTTTCAGGAAAATATATATCAAAGAATAATGCTGACTCCTAAGTGTCACAAATACATCAGCTTTACTCTTGTGATTGGAAATGGATTGATTGTTGAATAGGCATAAAATTCCCCCAGAGGATTTCAGCCAATTGATTGTGCATCAGGAAAAATCCACATCAAACAATCCTTAATATGAAAATTATTGAAATAGGAACTAAACAATATAAACCACAAAAAGGAGGTTGAATGGAAATTATACTGCAGCTTCAATGGTTGCCATTTCTTTTCTTCTTAAGAAACACTATCAGCTTTCAACTTCTATCCTCCCAAGGGAGACAGTAAAGATCCACATCTTATTTTCATAATAACGGAATGTAAAATAAAACCCAACCTCTGTGAAATTTAAATTTCACGATTTTGATGTAAATCCCACATAGGGTAGCCAGGAAAGAATTTTGATAGGAAGGGATATTTTCAGAAAGACTTTCCTGCAGGATTTCACTACCTAGTTACGAAAGAAGTCCTTCAGCTAGGTAGGCTCTAAGCCAGTGGTATCCACTCTTGACAACTTTAAGACTTGTGGACTTCAATTCCCAGAATTCTCTAGCCAGGGTGGCTGGGGAATTCTGGGACTTGAAGTTCACAGATCTTAAAGTTGTCAATGTTGGACACCCCTGCTCTAAACCATTTAGGCCATCAGTTTGTTTTGTTATTTATATCCCACCATTATTATTTGTACAAATAACACAAGTTGGTGAACAGACATAATACTCCGCCCTCCTTCTGTTTTATCCACAACAACAACCATGTGAGGTGGCTGAGGGAGAGTAACTATCCCAAATCACCCAGTCAGTTTTCATGGTTAAGGTGGGATTAGAACTCTTTGCCTCCTGATTTCTAGCCTGGAGCCATAGCCATTAGACCAGGGAGTATCAAACTTGTAGCCCACGGGCTAGATGTGTCACATGCTGGTCATGTCCACTCATTTTAGTGAAGGGAAAAAAGTTGTGTAATGTCACATGATGACATGATGGTGCGAGTTTGACACCCCTGCATTAGACCGTACAGCACTTTCAATGGTCCTCGTAAATAACTAAAAACTAAATATTTCAAGAAAGGCATTGTATGATTCTGAAACTTTGTACTGGGTTGTAGTCTAACTTAATGAGAGCCCCACATAGGATGTATTGCAGTAGTTAAAATGGAGTACAGTCAAAGTATGGATAATTGTTGCCACATCCATCTGATTCAAGAACATTTCTACTTTGTGTGACAAATGTTTCAGAATTGTTACTTATAGACAGGACTTGTCTGGGATGATCCAAAGATTCCCCTGCTCTAAAATTAATAATACAATATTATTGTTGTAATAATATTCATGCAAGGAAAGCAGCAGAAGCAGCAGAAGTCTTTCTTTCTCTCCCCCAAATTCCACCAGAAATGAGTCTCTGTGAGACTTGTTGTGCAGGCACAGCCTCTTGGAGCAGGATGCCTTGCAGGGTCACAAAGACTCATTTCTGATAGAGTTTGGGGAAAACAAAGAATGCTTTCCTTGTATGCAGCCAAAAGCAGAAGAAGAAAGAAGTGGAAAGAAGCAGCTCAGTGCCCAGGCAAGGAGCATTGGGCACATGGGGCAAGTTCCCCCCTCCGCCCTTTCCCCCTCCCCTCACTACCTCATGTTGTTCACAATGCAAGCAACACAAGCCTTGTGTTCCCATGGGCCATGTGGGCGGCACAGCCCTGTGTTCCCACAGGATTAATTGCTTTGAGGGTGACATTTCTCTGCGGACCACCATAATTTTCTCATGGATCACCAGTGGTCCCCAGCCCATTGGTTGGCAGCCACTGCTTTGAAGGACTATTGCCTGGACTTTTCAGTGGATGAATGCAATTTACAAGAGGTAAATAAAGAGGGGTTTTCATGGTAAGGAGTTTGTTTTTCTGCTAAGGCTGGGTCAGAACAGCCTCAAAGTTTTTCCCCCAATTGGACTTGCTAACATCAGTTTCTTTTGCTCTACATAGCAGAAGAAATTTGTGAGAGAATGAGGAATTCCTTTCTCTATATCCTTGTGGATACCATTCGCTTAGTAGAACAGGTTTAATTGGATTCAGGCATGATCCTGTGCCGCCCCCCAAAAACACAATAAAAATGATAAACATTTTCATTCTTCCTTCACATGTAGAAAACCAGAATTCCACACAAAAATCATAGATCTGTGCTTATTTGATATAGTAACAGATAAACGAGTTTCAGCAGAATTGTAAACCTATATTTATGCTGTATTTTTTCTTTTCTCTTTTAATCCAACAATTCTGATAAGCTACAAATACTCAAAAATTCTGAAGCTATTAGATGCCCAAGTAACATGTCATCAAGTCGACCTGGTTAGTCTTAGAGAAGCTATAGCTGTCAACTTTGATAAGGTTATTTTTTTCCCCAGTTCAATGGAAAGATCATTTCATATATAGATTCTCTCCGAGAAATAAGCCTGAACAGTGATAGTTTCACAACTCCGGAACATATAATTGAAATCTGCAGATAGAATTGATAGAAATAGAAATATTTGTACCGGTGTTACTAGTTCCTTAAATTGAAGAGAATTTGATGACAGCCTTTGCTTTAAACCACACAAAACAGTGTTCACCAAAGGATATAATGAAACATTATGTTGACTGCAGTGGGATGTGAGAATAACTTTGGGAGACAGAAGGAAGAGACGCAGCCCAGATTAAAAATCTGAGGCCAAAGGAGGGATGGGGTGGAGAAAGCATATTAGAAGGAACCCTCCCTTGTTTCTGGAAAGTAAAGGCAGGGGAAGGTTGAGGACTTACTTACTTTTATTGTTACCTTACAATGAAAGCAGTATTTACACACATAGTTTTGGTTTCCTCTCTGACATTGAGAGTTCATAGATAAGATATAATGTACCGGTATTTTACAAAAGAAATATATGTCTGTCTGTCTGTCCGTCCGTCCGTCCGTCCATCCGTCCACCCTCCCTCCCTCCCTCCATCCATCCATTATCATCTGTCACTGAACAGCACTATTTGGAATGAAAGGGATGATAAAAATTCACATTTAGATATTCCAGAATGTATCCTGTTAGTAGCACTGTGCTGTTGTATCCTATGAAAAGGAACTAATATGTTGTAGTAGGTTTAATGTTAAATAGTCTTCAATAGGTGATAATATCTACTTAATTTCAGCTGAACCTGAGGAAACTCAGTTAGATGTCATTAGTTAAAATTGGTAAAAAGAATATGAGACCTTGGGCCTAATAATATGTGTTCAGCATGAACTGACTTTTTTTCTAGGCAACCACTTCAATATTTAAATAGGTGGTAAGTACAGTTTAATTGGAAAATGATAGAATACTTGCTAGTCAATATTTTTTTGCCTACTGAAAACACAGAATGCACCAGAGATGGGCCTAAGGATATCTAAGATTATAGGATAGGATAGGATAGGATAGGATAGGATAGGATGGGATGGGATGGGATGGGATGGGATGGGATGGGATGGGATGGGACGGGACGGGACAGGACAGGACAGGACAGCACAGGATTTTTTACCGAGTTCTTGTCCCTAACCTGCTCTTTCAAGTTTTCCAAGAATGCGCCCATCACCACAGTAACTGAGCCCATGAACTTCCCTGCTGGTTGTCCTCTTCTGCTCTTTCCTTCCCCTTTTCCAGCATTACAACCTTCCCCAAAGAGTTGGGTTTCGCAAAATAAGACTGAAGTAAGATAATCTGAACCTGGTCATTTGTGCATGTGTGAGAATTCTGGTTTGATTTGTTTGATGATCCATCAGTTTGTTTTCTTTGAATAGTCATGGCATTCTCAATAGTCAACTCCAAAGTTAAAGGCCTCAATACTCTTCCTACTCTGCTTATTCAAATCCAGCTTTCCCTTCTGCATATTGTCACAGTGAATACCATGGCTTGCATGAGCCTGACCTTTTTATAATTATACAGTATTATACTAATTACATATAACATTATACAATATTGTGCATAATAAAATGCTTTGTAATTATACATTATGTTTTTCATCGTGACTCAGATTATATTGTGGCTTGTATATATTCTTTTTGTGTGTATTTGTGAGCATTGTTTAGTTCTTATTTGTTGATTTTCTAATGTGCTTAAACAATTCCCTAATAGAGGTCACATTATAAATATATTTATAGTTTTATTTTAGTTCAGTTGGATAGTGCCTATTTTCATTGAATCATGTGCATATAAGAATATTAACCAATATTAAGGATAAAAGTTTAAACCTGAATTGAACTCATTGTTTAAAAATATTTTTTTAACATTTGTACTCTTGTGAGTTTTACCTCACAGAAACCTAGCACACACAGTAATTGTATAACTGCAACGTTTGCATCTTTGGCTCTAAGTTTCCCCAATTCTAAGCTTGGAGCTAATAGGAAAATTCCACAAAAACCTTTCTATACTTTCAAGACTGGATAGCTCACTGTCTATGTTTATTTCTTCTCAAGAGACTATGATTTCCTTTATAACTTGAAGGTAAATTAGATTACATACAAATTAGTGTAGTTGTGTAGGGACAACTGTTGCTGGCAGCTTTATATTTTCTGGATGGAACAACTAAATATAAGGGTCAGATGCAGAGGTGATTACAAAACTAGTGTCTATATGAACCGACAATATAGCTTACTTATTCACAGGGGTTTTTTATTTTATTTTCAGAAGTAACTTCAATCCAAGGTCAAAGAAGAGGACTTCTACAATGCAACAGAATTTCCCTTGTTCTTTTTTATTTCAGACTCTGTCCACCTTTGTTCTATCCCAGACCCCCTTGTAAGTCTCAAGCAGATTCAAGACATTCAGGAGACAGGAGCTCATATTTCGTAGTCTATTGACTGAAGTTTTCAACTGGTTAATGGTATTATAATTTGATTTTGGCCCTAATAAATAACATATCCTCTGCAAGACCAATAATGTGACAGAGAAAAAAGGAATAGCAATGTAAGAACAAAAGGTAAAAGCAGTTTGTACTCTCAAATGCTTCTAGAAATCAATTAAAATAGATTTTTCCTAGCATCTAAAAGAAAGTTATGAGGGGTTATTTGAATGGGGATGTCTCTCTTCAGTTTATGTGTCTTTTGTCCATGATGATCCATCTTCCTTATGCCATTGATTCAATATAGGCAGGTCAGTGTGGAAATCTACATTTAAACAGCTATAACATGATGACATCCAAAATGTTAACAATTCAAAGAGAAATAACAGGGACTTGCTATGCAGGTTGTCTTCAAATAACAAAAATCTTTTTACTTCCAAATTGTATCAAGAGTCAAACTATTGTTATTGTGGAAGAAAACCATCTGCTTGGGCTGAAAAATTAAACCAAATACATTACGTAAAGCTTTTTCTACTTTATTAACCCATTGAGACTAATAATTAATTGAACTATTAAGTAATTAATTGTTTCAGGATAAATTTGTCTCCTAAAAATTTACAGAGTTTATCTGAAGATGAATGATCTTGTTTAACAAGTTGTGAATATGGAAGCGGAGAAAGAATTAAGCAACAGTCATATTTTGGAAGATATATATATATATGAAAAGCCCCTTCAGACAAAAATAATGAGTCTTAGAATAAATCACAGTAATAAATACTGAATGCAATTCAGATTTACTATGCAAGAAGATGTACACACTTTCTCCATAATGAAATGTGTTTGTGTGTGTGTGTGTGTGTGTGTACGTGTGAACTCTGATCTTTAAAACAAATTATTGCTTTGATGATTCAGTTTTATTTATGGGAAGGCCAGTATAGAATGGGAATGCATAATAATATATATCAATGCAAACAGTGTGTAAATTGAATTTCATTAAATGCTGCTATAATTACATATTTTCAAAAACCAAAGAGTATGGAAATTTATATGAGTTTATGTCATATATTTTGTATATTTTTTTAAAAAATAATAGACACTTGATTGATCATTATAAATGATGATTAGAATGAAAAGAGGGTTTTTTATTCTATTCCTATTCTCACTGTTAAGAAAGGATTATTTATTTCCTTTTTGGTTTTGATGGAGACAGTGAAAATGATAATAGCTGGTAACCTTTCCTTATTGAATCAATTGCTTTGATGCGTAAAAAAGCAGGGTGCAGGGAAATATACAGAAAATAATGATCTATACAAAATAACTTCAAAATATTGACTATATTTTTTTCAAAAGTCTTCTTTCTAGTCCTTAGAAAAACAATCAACCAAACTTGCTATTAGCTTGATATTTTACAAACTTGATTTACAAGCTATCATACACAAAATGCTAACAGGAGTAGCAATAGAATAAGAGGAGTGGTACCCTCACAGATCGGCAACTACTTAAGCAGAAATGGAAAGTAGCAATAAATAGGCATTTTTCACATTGGTGAGATATATGAAATAAGATTATTATTATTATTATTAATCAGATTTCTATACCGCTCCCTCTCCCAAAAAGGGACTCGGGGCGGTGTACAGCCTACTAAAAACATACAGAATAAATACAATTTAAATACAGTTTAAAACTAGATTAAATAAGCAAATCCGGCTGCATCCCATCCAACTACAAATTCAGACATTTAGAATCCGGGATTAATTAAAAATTTAAAAAGTATAAAATTTAACAATTAAAACCCAAATTAAATTTAAAACCCATTGACTATTTACTGGGCCAGGCCGGCCTGCTTGAAAAATAGGGTCTTAATTGCGCGCCGGAAGGTCAGGCTGTCCGTCATGGCCCGTATCTCCGGGGGGAGATCATTCCACAGGGAGGGGGCTCCCACAGAGAAAGACCGCACCCTTGGGGCCGCCAGCCGACAACGATCAGGCGGTGGCACCCCAAGCAGGGCAACCCTGTGAGAGCGTACTGGGCGGCGGGAGGTTGTTGATGGCAGCAGGCAGTCCCGTAAGTACCCAGGTCCCGAGCCATGGATCCCCCAGGAATCCATGTGGTGACCAATGATTTTGAGCTTGTATATAAATAACCTTAATAAAGAATTGAAACTGAGTAGTGAGGTGAAGGGAGATCACTTTAAAAAAGGGATGAGGAGGAACAGACTAAACCCCCCCTTTACCATCCTGTAATTTCTATTTGGGTTATAGTCAGGGTTATTGGATCAAACTGAAAATTTACTGGTTGGATGCCCTTCCTGACACCTACACAAAGTTTGCCGCAGATATTTGTTATTGTTCATTGTGTTTTATTCCAAGCAAGGAGCTATTGATCTGCTTTATCATTTTATCCAGTTTTTATACAAACTTTTAATGTATTTATTGAAATTGATTCATTTTCTGTGTTAAAATTTCCACATCAAGAGATAGAGGAAAGAAATTCGATACTGATACATGACTTTTTATTCCATTTCTAGGAATTGAACAATATCTACACTGGAGTTTAATTCCTATGATTTTGACAACAAAAGTAGGGAAAAGGAAAATCAAATCCTTTGAACAAATAATCCTCATAAATAGTTTTCAATTGGTTACTTTGATTTTTTTTGAAAAATTATATATTCATTCTAGGATATTGACATTCTGTCCTATAGGCTTAAGACAATGACACCACATTGAGAATTTCCTCTACTTAGTAGCCATCTGTCTCACCTTACTTGGTGATGTACCTGGAGATAACTTCTCTAGACGTTCTTTGAAGGTAAGATAATTAATACGGAAAACACAAATAACCTCTCTGTAATTTTTGAATGGTGTAAAGGTTAATACCTGCACTTTGAATTGGCTCTAGACACTGAAATGAATTAGAGGCTAATTAAAATTACAAGCTACTGATGCAATCAAATACTGTTTGCTACGACTAGTTAGCAGTGTGTTCACCTGATTCTTGATAAAATACTCCAAGAGGTTTTGCAGTAAAATCATACCAGTAACAAAATAAAAGGATATAAAATTTCACCACATGAAGCCATTACAGACATGAATACCATCAGTTGCAAAACCCATCAATTGTTCACACTTTTTGGGCGATGACAGCAATCTTACAGTGAGTTGCTGCTCTATGATAAAACTATTCCTCACTTATTAAAATTGTTCTATTCAAAAGTACTAAAACAATATATACAGTATAAAATAAATTCGGTTAAATTAAATTAAAAATAAAATAATAAATAAAATAAAATTTAAAAATAATTAAAAAAACAAAATAAAATAAAATAAAAATGCTTGAATTGAAGTATAGTTTTTTTCTACTAGGAATTTTTCCAGATTTTTTTTTAATCACAATTTATCAAGATATATGCTGACAGCTGAAAGGACAAATTTAGCCCAACAATATCAGACTGGAGAACCAAACTAGGTGAATGTGTCACAGTGGCAAAATTTATAGCATAAATTCCTAAAAGAAGTTTATAATATTAATTTTTAGAGTCTTACAGTAATTTGCAATTAGATTTCAAGATGGTGTAACTCAATTTTTATACATTCCATGTATGGAGACCCCCAAACCCCAATTCTTAGATTAATATATATTATAATCAGATACAAAGTAAATAAAAACGAATTTATCTATTGTCACAGGCAGTCTTATATACCCTTTTGGTACAGGTAAAATGTACAGACCATTTTCAAAGTGAGTCGTCCTAGAACATCTTGCAATAAACCAAATGAAAAGTTACTAGAGCATGGATAAGCAATCTGTATCATCTTTGTTTACCACTGTGTATTGGCTTCAACAGTGTCTCCAAAGGATTAATCTTAAGGAGAATGAATCTCCTTTCTCAACAAGTTAAATAAATAAAATAATAGTATTTCTAATTATCTGTATTTTTTTTTACTTTCTTGGCCTTAGGTTCATAATTTTGCTGATATTTAGAAATCTTCCAATCTTGTTCTGTACTGAAAACAGAAAATCAGCTATTATTTATGCTTTGGATAGCTTGGTCAACAGGTAGACAACTTATAGCCTGTAAGGTCGTATTTGTTTTCAAGTACAACAAATAACCAAAAACCCATGTACTGAGATGCACCCGCTTGTATACCCTCCTTTAACATTTTGGGGACTTTAGATGAGGCCTTTGGGGATTTAAAGGTGGAAATGGGGTCACGATACTTCAGAGCACTCTTTCTTTCCTCAAAATTCACCAAAAAGGTAAAAATAGATCTTTCTTCTTTAAGGTCTCAGCCTAGGTCTCAGGGAAGGGGTGGTGGGGTGGCAGTGCTTATTAAAGAGGTCTTTTGTCCTAGGGAGGCCACTGTTTCTCAGATGGCTGGTTGTGAGTCTCTCTTTGTGAAGTGGGGGCAGGGGGTTCAGATGGGCCTTTTGATAGCGTACCTGGCTCCCTGCCACGTATCATTGGCCCTGCCTGGACTCCTCGAGGTGATAGCCGGGCTGGCGGTTGAGACCCCTAGGCTTTTAGTCATGGGGGGTTTCAACCTGCCTTCGCTTGGGGAAACCTCTGGGGTGTTTGGGAGTTCATGGTTTCCATGATGGCCATGGACCTGACCTAATTAGTTTCTGGCCCCACTCATATGGGGGGACACACGCTGGACCTGATTTTTGTTTCTGGTCCGTGGTTGAATGACTGTAGCTCTGGGGACTTAGTTATCAAACCCTTGTCATGGTCAGATCATTCTCTTCTTAGACTTGACTTCTGTACCACCACCCCCCACCGCAGGGAGGCGGAGCCGTGTAGATGGTTCCGCCCCAGGCGCCTGATGGACCCTGAGCGGAGTCTCATTTCCTGAGACTCTGGCTCATAACTCGTCTGGAGACTTGGTGGCCACCTGGGATAGGTTGGCTGCTGAGGCTCTGGACCGAGTTGTGCCTTTGCAACCTCTGACCCGGCACAGATCCCATCCAGCTCCGTGGTTTACGGAGGAGCTGAGGGAGATGAAGTGCCGGAAGAGATGTCTGGAGAGTGTTTGGAGGGCTAGCCGCACCGAGTCCAACTGAACACAGGTGAGGTCCTATATTAGGACCTACCTTGTGGCGATAGAGGCGGCGAAACGTTCGCATTTCGCCGCCCTTATTGCGTCGGCAGAAAATCGGCCTGCCGCTCTGTTTAGAGTGACCCGCTCCCTGCTTGAGCCGAGAGCGCAGGAGGATCTCTTGCAGGGCAAGGCAGAGGAGTTTTCCCGATATCTGTACGACAAAATCACTCGGATTCAGGGCGGGCTGGACTTCAATTGGGTGGTCCCGAGGGAGGTGTCCAGGGCAAGTCTTGAGACTATTATCTGGGAGGAATTTGACCCTGTGACCGCTGAGGGTGTGGACAGGTTGCTGGGGGGGCTGAACACCACCGTATGTTTGTTGGACCTGTGTCCCTCCTGGTTGGTTTCGACCGCCAGAGAGGTGACACGAGGCTGGCTCCAGGGGATTGTCAACACTTCGTTGAGAGAGGGGTCACTCCCTACTGCCTTGAAAATGGCGGTGGTGTGACCCCTCCTCAAGAAGCCTGCCCTGGACCCGGCTGTTTTAAATAACTATCATCCAGTCTCTAACCTTCCCTTTTTAGCGAAGGTTGTTGAGAGTGTGGTGGCATGTCAGCTCTCTCAGTACCTGGTGGAATCGACTTACCTTGATCCTTTCCAATCGGGATTCAGGCCCGGGCATAGTACCGAAACAGCATTGGTCGCATTGGTTGATGATTTCTGGAGGGCCCGTGACAGGAGGTATTCCTCTGTCCTGGTCCTGTTAGATCTCTCGGCGGCTTTTGATACTATCAACCATAGTATCTTATTGCGGCGGTTGGAGGGGTTGGGGATTGGGGGAACTGTCCTACGATGGTTCTCCTCCTTCCTTACAAGACCGCATTCTGCCATTTTCCTCCCACCGTCCGGTGCGCTCCCACAGGGAGGGTCTCCTGCGGGTCCTGTCGGCATCTATGTGCCAGCTGGTGACCCCGAGGAGTAGGGCCTTCTCTGTGGGGGCGTCTGCCCTCTGGAATGGGTTGCCCCCGGAGTTACGGACAGCCACGGACCTGGGGACCTTTAGGCGTGCTTTGAAAACCTGGCTTTTTGACCAGGCCGGCTTGGGCTGATTTTAGTTTTGGGGTGTTTTGTTTTTATTAAATTTTAGGGTTTTAGAATATGGTTTTAAATTTGTTTACAGCCAAGGTTGGGTTTAATTTAGTTTTATTGTTCCATATATTTATTGTTTTAATCTGTACGGTTGTGCACCGCTCCGAGTCCTTCGGGAGAGGAGCGGTATATAAATAAATTATTATTATTATTATTATTATTATTATTATTATTATTATTATTATTATTATTATTGTTGTTGTTGTTGTTGTTGTTGTTGTTGTTATTGTTATTATTATTATTCCTCTCCAACCGCTCACAATTTGTGTTGACGGGGGGAAGAGGTCCACCTCTAGGCCCCTCATTTGTGGGGTGCCTCAGGGGTCAGTCCTCTCTCCTCTTTTGTTCAACATTTATGTGAAGCCACTCGGGGAGATCATCCATGGTTTTGGGGTGCAGTGTCATCTGTATGCTGATGATACTCAGCTTTACATCTCCACCCCAAACCACCCCAACGATGCTGTGGAGGCTATGTCCCGGTGTCTGGAGGCTGTGCAGATTTGGATGGGCGGGAACAGGCTCCAGCTCAACCCTTCCAAGACTGAGTGGCTATGGTTTCCGGCACCCCGATATAGTCAGCTGACTCCATCGCTGGCTATTGGGGGAGAGATCTTACCCCCCACAGAGAGGGCTCGCAATTTGGGTGTCGTCCTGGATGTACGGCTGTCTTTAGAAGAACATATTAAGGCCATCTTCAGGGGGGCTTTTTATCAGGTTCGCCTGATTCACCAGTTGCGGCCCTTTCTGGATCGGGACGCCTTACGCACGGTCACTCATGCCCTTGTCACCTCTCGCCTGGACTACTGTAACACTCTCTACATGTGGCTCCCTGCGAGGAACACCCGGAGACTTCAGCTGGTACAAAATGCAGCCGCGCGGGTGGTTATGGGGGCATCACGAAACGCCCATGTGACGCCTCTCCTGCACGAGCTGCATTGGTTGCCGGTGGTTTTCCGGATTCGCTTTAAGGTGCTGGTTTTGACCTTTAAAGCAATCCATGGCATTGGACCAGGTTATCTGTATGACCGTGTTCTTCCGGTAATCTCCCACCGACCTGTGCGTTCCCACAGAGAGGGCCTTCTTTGGGTGCCGACGGCTTCCATGTGCCATCTGGCGACTCCTAGAGGTAGGGCCTTCTCTGTGGGGGCTCCCACCCTCTGGAACGGTCTGCCTCTGGAGTTACGCAATAACACCGACCTGAGAGCTTTCAGACGTGCATTAAAAACCTGGCTCTTTGAGCAGGCCGGCCTAGGCTTAAATGGCATTTTTAATTTAGTATTTGAGTTTTAAATTGGGATTTTAAAATTTGGGGTTTTATTAATTTATTGGGGGAGGGTATAATTTTAAGCAGCCTCAAGATATTTAATTCTCTTTTAACTTTTATAATTGTAAAATGTTTTATGGTTGGCTGTACACCGCCCTGAGTCCTTCGGGAGAAGGGCAGTATATAAATATATATATAAAAAATATTTAGCATCATTACATTGTCAGAATTACCACAGCCCTCTACCTGGTCAAGATAGCAAGGGAAGTCTTCCACCATAAAAAAATAATAATAAAACTTGCTAATCTTCAATATATCTTCCAGATAAGCTTATAAAGTAGAGTCTAATTACTGTTTGTGAAGAATATTTTGTTTTTAAATTTTCTTTCCTTAGGAATATAACATTTCCTTGATGCAAGTGGAAATTGTATTTATATGTTCCTATGATGAATTTCTTGTTTAATCAATTTCTACAGCCACCCTACTGAGCACCTGACTCCAGGCAGCTTTTGTCATCAATAATCAACAAAGAGCACATAATAAGACAAAGTATAAAATCTAGTCTAAAAAAACATAAAAAATACATTCATACATACATACATATATACATACATACATACATACATACATGTGTGTGTGAGTGTGTGTGTGTGTGTATGTAAGTCATCCATGGATCAAATCATTCTCAGATCTAATACCTGGGGAGAGACCTAATTTTTGGATGCCTTGCAGAAGATAGGCAGAATCTGGGCTTATTGAATCTCGGAGGGGATCTACTCCAAAGGACAGAAGTATAAACAAAGAAGTCATCTTTCTTGAGCTTGCCAGATGACATTGTCCAAATGAACTGAAGAATACCAAGCCTCTTAAATCTTACTGGATAGATAACTGTAAATTGGAAATAGATGGTCCTGCAATTACAAGATCTGGATTTATCGCTAAGAACCAGTATCTTCAATTCATGTTGTCACACACTGATAACCAATGCAGTTCGTAAAGCAGCCCTATGTCTTTGTCAAACACAAGAAATCAGGAGTCAAGGTAGTTCAGATGGACACAGGCATATTGTATGAACTGAATACTAACGGTCAAAGGAAGTTGGCAGTAGATAAGAGTCAATGGAATTCCAGGTGGGCAAGGTGGACTTAGATCTTTTGTGGGCACAAAGGGACTCAAGTCTGATGATGCTCTTGCCCCTCCCTCAGGCTCAGCTAGAGAAGTTGAAAAAGGGCAAAAATACAGTAATTTAAATAGATTATTTGTCAAGAATCTGAATAATTCACTTGTGTTATTCTTTTCCAAGTTTTGATACACTTTTTATGTTACAGCCTGGTTGTAATATTTAGTCATAATAATAAATACATGGATTTTGCTTCAGAGTGGAAAATCCGTAAGATGCACCCTGTCTATAATGATCTATGTTTAAATACATACATACAATGGCATAATTGTGCAATTGTGTGGAGTGAGTATTTAAATTTTATTTACACAATGATATGCATGCACACACACACACATGTATATAGGTTTAAAACAAACATCTGATGTGGGAATAATAAGAAATAATGGATTTGACTACTTTATCTTATAAAGAATGCTGTAAAAGTGAGGCTCCAGTGGTCATAGATTGTCTTCCAGCAATGCAATGAACCAATGTAATATACTGTAGAGGCATGCTTCACTTGCTGATTTCAGAAAGTCTGAATCGCAGTTCTCCACTTTGCTCTCCTTTTCCTTGTTAAATTGATGTATTGAAATTGAATTTAAAAATAATTTGCTTCAATCAAAATCCCACAGGAAATGACTGAAATGAAAGATAAACAACAAAGACAGGAATAATTGCAGAGCAAAGGAAATGTTGGCATATTCACAGGTTTCTAGAGACATAAAAGAGAGAAAGGGGGGAAAAAAACCAAGCCTATAATCTGCTTTAAAATGCTTGGATTTGCAAGAGAAAAAATGGTAACTCGAAAATACTTGAGAGATTTCCTAGAATAAAATATCTCCAGGATTCTCTCTGGCTGACTATTTAACAGATCTAATTATAACAACAGCAAAATTGGTCTGCCATTATTGCTGGTTATTTTATATAATAAAAGGGATATATTTTGGTATTATAAGGGAAATTATTTTTACTGATATTAATAACTATTAACTGTTATCTTCAACCAAAGAAATCATAAGGAAGGCATTTACAAAGCAATCACTTGCATATAAATGATCAACAAACTATTTCAAATTGCATTATAACAAAATTGATGTAATGAGGTTAGCACTGGGCCATATTAACCAAAGCTATTTAAATGGCGCTGCACTGGAGTGGTTATCAGATTGCATGATGGTAAGTCTAAAAATAATTGGGGTAATAATAGCAGTCACTTACTCTAATCTCAGTGTTTAAATCTCCAGTTTAAATGGAATATCTGCATCCATCACCTCTTTTGGTTAGACCAGGGAAGCTGGCAAATCCCCGATTTTGGATGAGAAATGTCTTCGTGCCCTTTAAAACTGTCGCCTTGGTACTTCTAAAGCCTCTTCAATGTGGGTGTTTGAAGACGCATGATAGCCCTCCCAAGCCTAATATGTGGAGGTCTGCTCAGTCACACCACCATGATAACTCCTCTTACTTGGATGTAGATTGGCATTCAGCTGATCCGGCGACAGCTGATCCGGGCCAAAGCCCTGACTGACCATACCTTTGACAGCCGCTCAGTTGGTAGACCGGGAGCCGGCTGTCATATTGATAGCATTCAGGATTGGTTTTGAGCTATAATTTGTCCTATTTTATGTCAAATTCATGGAACAATCTAAACACATTGTCCTAGTTGCTTGACTGAATCAATTCTGGGGGCTGTTCTCACAGATCAGACAGACTCAGTCCAATCAACTAGCAGCAACTGACTAACCAATCTTGGATGCTATCTCCACCACAGAGGAGAAGCAGTCACTTACTCTCATCTCAGTATTTACAATCTCCAGTTTAAACAGAGAATATCTGCATCCATCACTTCTTTTGATGCAATTTATCCTCTCCGCTCTTCAAAATAGCATGAACTGCAATTAATAATGAAAAACAAACTTACCTAGCTTTAAGTGATGCTGAAATTACAGAAGCTTTCATAACTATAAAGGATGCTTTTGAAAAGACTAGGGTTCATTTAAACGTGAATGGAGAATTGCAGGTCTGCAGGTCAGCAAGCAGGAAAACAGTTAACTCTTTAAGCTTGCCACATTTGGAAAGGGATTAGAGCTAAGCCTAAACAGAAGCCTTCCAAAGCTTTCATAAATCACACTGGAAAATAAAGGATAGGAACAAAACCAGGCTGCTATCATTAGGTTGTCTTGTAGATATTACAGACTGACCTTTGACCTAGACATTATCTTGTTCTTATTACTGTTCTTGTTACTTAAAATGAAAAATCAAAAGCTAATAAAATGGTGAAATTGCTCCTAAGGTCACACAATAGAGTTAGCTGGCAGGAACTCCAGCAAAAAAGCTGTTCAATTTTAGGAAGACAAAACTGGCTTGCCAGTAATTACCAGAAGACATGGTAGGTACTAAATTAAAAGACTTTTAAAAAGGAATTATGGAGATAATTATTATTTATTAGATTTGTTCAAGTTGCCTTAAGTCTTTTAGAACAATGGCTAATCATCATCATCATCAATCAATCAATCAACAAATTGAAGAAGGAAAAGGGAATAGAAAATTTCAGTGGGGTCACTAGTCTTATTATACCCTTGCTGGGGCCTGGTTGTTGGGAAAGGAAGAAAGGGTTCTGTTTTATGAAATCACAAACTATCATTTAGAAACTGGTAAACTGGCATTTGGAAACGTGAGATGCTGGTACAATCAAGGAGAGAAGCAACCTGGAATTAAAGAGAAACTTCCTAACAGTGAGGACAATTAATCAGTGGAACAGATTGTCTTCCTTTAGAAAGATCTTCCATTACAGGAGGTCTTTAAGAAGCGATTGAATAGCCACTTGTCTGAAATAGTATAGGGCAGGGCTGTCAAACCCATGACTTGGGGGCCGGATGTGTCACACGCTGGCCATGCCCATACCTGGTTTAGCGAAGGTGTGGGCAGGGCTCTGATGGCACAAGTTTGACACCCCTCGTATAGAGTCTCCTGCTTGAACATGAGTTAGACTAGAAGACCTCCAAAGTTCCTTCCAGCTCTTCTGATTAACTATTAATATACACTTTTTATTAAAAAAAAAACCTTGATGCATTTTTTTCAGTGTAACCATTTGACTTGTTTTTAGAATGGGTTTTGAGTATTTTTGTACAGTGTTTTTACATTTTGTTTTATTTTGTTTTCTATTTATTCTTTCTGGTAGCTGCTTTGATACCATTCTTGGGCAGAAGCACCAAATAAAGACACCAATCAATGACATCAGTCTATCCTATCGTTGTTCCACTTTACCTTTGTAAAAGTTTCAGGATAGTAATACATTCAGAAAGATGCACTGCAAATGGAAAGATCACAAAAATGTGATTCAGACTGAAGAACAATTCAAATGACTCATGTTATAAATATGTAATTTGTATTTACAGATATAAAAATGTGATCAGTATTTTTGAAGGCAACTTCCTTAAAAGCTCTAGGTCACAATCTCATTCAAAGTGAAGTACATTTCAGCCACAGAAATCAACATCTGAATGCTTTGTTTAATGAACATCGTTATATTCAAAGAAATTATGCTATGTTGGCAGATTTCATATTCTATAGGTATTTCATAACACTATGAATTTCTGAAATATGAATGTCATGTTGATACCTGTCTCATACAGGACACTGAGTTTGATGAAGCTTTTCTCTAAACATTATTGAAAATGGAGGGAAGAATTCCAGATTTTCAAATAAAAAGCAACCAATTAAATCTACACATTATTATCCTCATGCTAAATTACTCATGCTAAATTCTACTGGAGAAATCTAAGGATAAAGAATATTAGAGATCCTGAACAGTTAATACTTCCCTTAGGAAATGTTCTTGTAAAAATTATAACTGGAAACTGCTAGAGTCGCTGAAGGAAAATCTGTGAGGATTTCACTGAGATAAAGTTATCTAGAACAGGAATCGCCAACTTTATGGATGTCAGGGACCACCAAACTCATAATTTTAAATCCTAGGGATCACTAATATGAATTTTGACTGATGGTGGCTTGTTGACATTAGTGGGAGAGAGAGAGAGAGAGAGAGAGATCTGATCTAACCTCTCTCTCCCTTCCTCCCCCTCTCTCTCTCTCCCCCGTCTCTCTCTCTCTCTCACACACACACACACACACAAACACACAGAGGCAGGGATGGGATTCAAATTTCTTAACAACCAGTTCTTGGGTGTGGCCTAATTTATGGGTGTGGTTTGGTGGTCATGTGACTGGCTGGGCATGCTTCTATATAAATATTATGAATATTTATGTAAATATTGTATTTTTTATAAAAAAGAGCAACTTTTACCCAAAATCAGGCAAACCAGGCAGGCAAATTGAGTTGCTCACAGAATCACAGATTCAGAGATCTATCTTTCTGCCATTGGCTACCTGTGTTTGTCATATAAAATTTGCTTGCAAGCAAACTCATAAAATTTGCTAGCAAGCAAACTACAAAATTAACTCACAACACACAATGTATGTAAATATTGATTTTTTTTATAAAAAAAAGAGAGCAACTTTTACCCAAAATCAGGCAAAGCAGGCAGGCAGATTGAGTTGCTCACAGAATCACAGATTTACTTAGAGATCTGTGTTTCTGCCCTCGGCTATCTGAGTCTGCACTGTTTCAGTCCTAAGGGAGGTCTAAAGATTAGCTAGAAAGCAAGAAATCCAATGATTTCCTGCTTTCTAGCTTATCTAAATCTCCCAGCACAGCAGAACAGCTGATGGTTAAAAAAAAGGAAAAATAGCAACTTAGCAGGAAAGTTTGCCAGGTAAGGAGTGAGTGGGTGGAGAGGGTTCCCACGGGCCATGTGGGTGGCCTTGTGTTCCCATGCAGCCTGGATTAATTGCTTTGAGGGGTGCTCTGGGGGGTGACATTTCTCTGCGGACCACCAAAATTTTCTTGTGGACCACCATGGGCCCTGGCCCACCAGTTGCAACCATTGATCTAGAAAATGTTTAGGTCACTTTTTTTCTAGCTAATTCCATCTCTGCTCTATGCTGATTAAAAAAAAAAAAAAACCTTCTTCAGGAATAATTGCATATAGTCTGTTCAGCATAGCAACCTAGCATTTTGTAATATGCTGAACTACCATTAAGTTCTGTCTGTCTGTCTGTCTGTCTGTCTGTCTGTCTGTCTGTCTATCTATCTATCTATCTATCTATCTATCTATCTATCTATCTATCTATCTATCTATCTATCTAAATTTATATGCTGTCCATCTTACTGTAATAATGACTCTGGGCAGTGTACAGCATGATAAAAAGATAATATGAAACAAATAAAAATCAAGGGAGATTAAATAAAGACAAAATGCTAATGGAAAGTGTTGAATATCCATCCATTTGCAAAACAGCTGGGGAAGAACGCAGAAAGAAGAAGGTGATATGAACAAACATAGACTGTCTTCAAATCAGCCACTATAAACCTATCAATTAAAAGAATTCTTTTCATTGCTGGTCTATGATACGGTTGCTTTAAATTTGGTCTTCTGAAGAATGAAAATCACAAAAGAACAAATTATAAGTTAAATAGAATATGCTCCCAGTTGCTTCCTTATGATCAATATAAATACTGCCTTGTTTACTGAGACATTGTAAACTTATATTAATATTTATATTAATCAAAAATCAATTCACCTCCTAATCATACATCATACATTATGCCGTGAAGGAAAAGCAATAAATAGCCACACAGTAATGTCCTCAAAATAATATGAGCTATTTATCTCCTTCTACCAAAAAAAGAAAAATATTATGCAGTGGGAGCATTCCTTGCTACACAATTAAGTATCTAATTCAAACTCCTGGACAATAAACAAATTCATTTTTGCTATGTCTATGTGAAAGATAAATGAGTCCACATTAATCATTAAAACAGACTGTATAGTTCACTCTACTTGCTGCTGTTTGATGTTCATCATAAATCAGTAAGATTAATCTTATCCCCATACATTTAATGCCATTGAATGTAATTAATATAATATCAGAGTGTCTGATGGCCCCTGTTAGTAGTATTCTTCCAACAAAAACAGCATATACTATAAAGATAATGAAATTAATTTGCACATATTCTGTTGAAAATTAAGCAAGATACATCATTCTGTAGGCTTTAACAATGAAAAAAATAAAGGCCTAACCGAAATCCTAAGTATAAATTTAAAAGTCTATTTGAATCTAGGGTGGGATAATTGTGCTCCATTTTTTTTTTTGATTCATTTTAACTTCTGTTCTACACCAGGCTACATTGGGTTTCTTTTTTTTAATCTGCATGAACTGACAATTTCATGCACATTTTTCCTAATATGGTGATTGAGGTCAGGGTAGACAATAAGATGGGACTGGTAAAAGAATAACATAATAACACAGTTGGAAGGGACCTTGGAGAAGGGGTGGGATTCTACCTGGTCAGACTGGTTCTATAGAACTGTTTTTTTGCATTGTGCCTTAGCCTAATTTTTGGTAAGTTGCTATTTTTCCTTTTTTTTCCCCCCGACCATCAGCTGTTCCGACTATCAGCTGTGCCAGGAGATTTAGATTAGCTAGAAAGCAGGAAATTGTTGGATTTCTTGCTTTCTAGCTAATCTAAAAGCAGAGCTGAACCTTTTATTTTTCAGTGCAGACTCAGGTAGCAGATTGCAGAAAGATAGATCTCTGAGTGAATCTGTGATTCTGTGAGCAACTCAACCTGCCTGCCTGCTTTGCCTGATATTGGGTAAAAGTTGCTCTTTTTTATATTTAAAAAAAATCTATATTTACATAGATGGTGTGTTGTGAGTTAATTTTGTGAGTTTGCTTGCAAGCAAATTTTATGCGACAGGCTCAGGCAGCAGATTGCAGAAAGATAGATATCTGAGTGAATCTGTGATTTTGCAAGCAACTCAATCTGCCTCCCTGCTTTGTCTGATTTTAGGTAAAAGTTGCTCTTTTCTTTATAAAAAATTCAATATTTACATAAATATTTACAATATTTATGCACAAGCCACGCCCAGGCAATCACGTGACCACCAAACCACACCCACAAATTAGGCCATGCCCACAGAATCAGTTGTTAAGAAATTTGAATCCCACCCCTGCCTTGAAGGTCTTCTAGTCCAGTGGTCGCCAAGCAGTGGGCTGGGGACCACTGGTGGTTCACGAGAAAATTTTGGTGGTCCACAGAGAAATGTTACCCCCAAAGCACCCCCCAAAGCAATTAATCCAGGAACACAAGGCTGTGCCACCAACATGGCCCATGGGAACACAGGGCTTGCATCATTTGCATTGTAAACAACACAAGGTAGTGAGGGAGGGGGGAAGGGCAGAGGGGGGGAACTTGCCCCACTTGCTCTATGTGCCTCGCCTGGCCATCCAGCTGCTTCTTTCCGCTTCTTTCTTCTTCTGCTTTTAGTTGCACGCAAGGAAAGCAGCAAAAGTCTTTCTTTCTCTCCCCCAAACTCCGCCAGAAATGAGTCTTTGGGACCCAGCAAGGCATCCTGCTCCAAGAGGCTGTGCCGGCATGACAAGTCTCACAAAGACTCATTTCTTGTGGAGTTTGGGGGATAGAAAGAAAGAGTTCTGCTTCTTTGCTTGCATGAAGCCAAAACTCTCTCTCTCTCTCCCCCTGACAATGGAGATGGAGACAATATCATGCAATCCCAAATAAATAATGATTGATCAGTAGGAAAATAGGGTGGGAAATTTTATTCCAGACTTTTTTGGGGATTTTGCCAGGGTCTCTGGTCCATGGGATTTAAAATTATGAGTTTGGTGGTGCCTGAGGTCCAAAAGGTTGGTGAGCAGGGGTGGATTTCTACTGGTTCTGTCCACCTCTGTAGAACCGGTAGCTCTGAAGAGCACTAGACATAGAACCGGTTCTATGTCTGCTGATGGTTTTTGCCCACCTGCCCGCCTGGGCTGTTACCTGACCTTTATTTCCTGCTTTTTCAACTTCAGCTGCTGAGCGAGGCACAGCTGCAGTTTAAAAAGCAGGAAAAAAGTACTGTTTGAAAGGCTGCTTCTTGAAACGCAGCGCTGCTCAGCTGTCCAGGCACCAGGCTGATGACGATTTACAGGCGTGCATGCAGCATGCAGGGAAGCTCATCATAAATCACCGAACCTCATAAATCATCGAACCGGTAGTTAACCCTGTTGGATCTCACCCCTGTTGGTGACCCCTGTTCTAGTCCAACCCCCTGCTGAAGCATGAGACCTTACTCAACCAGAGTTGATTATGAGACTTTGTGTGAATCATGGGCTCTCAGGAAACCTACTTGATAAGATTATTGTATCAAAAATAAAATGAAGGAAACTTTCCATTGGCCATTTGTTTCTCGTTTGCATTTTCTCTTCATGTGCCTTTTTTCCTATACCCATTTAAAAATGTTTGGATATACGTTAACAAAGTTCAGAAAACTATTGATTTAAGGATCTATGTTTATTTTGGTATACTAACAAATTGAGCCCCTCTCCTAACTAGGGATTTATAAGCAGGGATGGGATTCAAATTTCTTAACAACCAGTTCTGTGGGCAGGGCCTAATTTGTGGGTGTGGCTTGATGGACATGCAACTGGGTGGGTGTGGCTTGCAGAATGGGTATGGCTTGGTGGTCACATGACTGTTTGGTTGTGGCTTGTATGTAAATATTATGTAAATATTGATTTTGTTATAAAGAAAAGAGCAACTTTTACCCAAAATCAGGCAAAGTAGGCAGGCAGATTGAGTTGCTTGCAGAATCACAGATTTACTGAGAGATCTATAGTTCTGCAATCTGCTGCCTGAGTCTGTCACATAAAATTTAATTGCAAGCAAACTCATAAAATGTGCTAGCAAGCAAACTCACTAATTAACTCACAACAAACCATGTATGTAAATATTGATTTTTTTTGTATAAAAAAAGAACAACTTTTACCCAAAATCAGGCAAAGAAGGCAGGCAAATTGAGTTGCTCACAGAATCACAAATTCACTCAGAGATCTATATTTCTGTAATCTGCTACCTGAATCTGCGCTGAAAAATAGAAGCTTCAGTACTAAGGAAGGTTCAGGTCTGCTTTTAGATTAGCTAGAAAGCAAGAAATCCAACTATTTCCTGCTTTTTAGCTAATCTAAATCTCCTGGAACAGCTTATAGTCAGAACAGCTGATGGCCTGGGGGAAAGGAAAAATAACAACTTACCATAAATTAGGCTAAGGCACAATGCAGGCAAGTTGGATGGCATGCATGCCAGGTAAGGAGTGAGTGGGTGGCGTTGGGGCCAGCCAGTGGCAAGATTTGCCAATTCTCTGAACTGCACAGAATCGTAACAACCAGTTCTATAGAACCAGTCCGACCAGATAGAACCCCACCCCTTTTTATAAGAGATTGGGTTTTTTTTAATGTGTTTTGAACCACACACTGTTAGCGCTCACAGGTTTGGGACTTTTTATGTAACACAACTCAAGTGCTAGCTTTTGTAGCTGTTATCATATGTGGATAAGGTAGATTAGAAATGAAATTCAATAAAACTTTTGTAGTTTCTATGCAGGGATTTCCTGAAACTTGAAAATTATTTCAAGGGTTCTTTCAGGTTGAAGTTTGTGAAAAGCTAACCTAAACAAATGTCTCTCCCATTCCTACTTAATCCAAAAATGCTTCTCGGCAAACTACACATTTAATCATATGCTATTTGATATCATACCATATCTGATACTTTCTTAATAAACTAGATAAGTTCTGTAGTTATTTAGGGTTTCCAGGTATAGGTCCTAAGTGTGCTCCTGGCATCTCTGAATTATAAAATCTTCACTAAACTCCAAATAAACAAAGAAAATCATATATTGCATTAAATATACAATGTATTAAATAGAATTACATATACAGTAAAAAGAAATTTCTTATTTCAAAACATGGATTTAAATGTAGTAAACTTAAAAAGTAGTCATGTCTTTTCCTTGAAATGTGTAGTTAAGGCTACCATCTTATACTTACATATAATGAGATGACAGTTTCAATGAAGTCTATATAATGTCAGCGTTCCAACGAAACATCCCATTTCATCCAGCACATAGAAACAAAGTTCATCCAAGTAAGAATTTATTAGAGAAATCATATTGGCACATCGGGAAAACCCAAATCTGAAAGTTCCATTTTTTTCCTCCCCAAAAGAAAATCAAAGACCCATCATCCATCACATGGTACAATCCACCATTATCCCAACTAGAACCATTCCTCCAGACATTCCTCTCCAGGGGCAGGATAACATATCTTTGATTTTATGTGAAATAATGTTGTTGACTCCAAACCTCAGCACTCCGTGAAATCCCCCCTCCCAAATACCCAGGCACTAAATGTGGCGGCCGAGCCTCTAAGTAAAATATGGCGTCCAAGGTTGACATGTGGTTTATCTTAGTGAACATTTACAGTACACAGTTAACTGTGTTAACAATGCATAATAACACAATATTGTTAACCTGTATTTTTTTTACAGAGCAAGTGACTGAGTATATTTCAATCTGTGTGAATTGCTAAAACTAAGTTACAACATTTGGCAACAAACCAAATCCAACAGACCTAAGGAGATTTGACTAATCTTTTCTTGCTTCCACAGCATTGTATACTAGTCTTCGCAGTTGCTCCTCAATCTACAGATTCACTATATCACAGTGTGAGAAACAAGCCAGAAGATGGTAGAACAATAGAAAGCACTTAAAATCACATCTTCATTTGTGTGCTTACAGTCACTATTGAATAAAGAAAAAATCCATCTATTACAGAGATGATCCAAATAGAATATGGAACAGGAAATTTGCCTTGCCTTCCAATAAGGATAAAAAGAAGGAAGGACAAGAGGGAAAGGAAACTAATTGCATGGTGACCATTTTCTGTGATCTCCCCTTTCATCTCGGTACCTTATTTATGCTTTCATCTTCCAACCATATTTTGTCCTTCTTGACTGTTATTCAAATAATTTATCTACAGTCCAAGAATGAATTACAAAACGCATTTTGATGCATTTTCCCAATCAGCTTATTCCACTGCATTTGAATGTCATTTTCTATCAGATCAATAACTTGATTGGAAGTTATAGTTTCAAATAATGTCAGAATGAATTGAACGATTGCTTATATTTCTTCCTTTCTTCTCAGTTCTTTTAATTTCTAAATTGCACTCCTTTACTTTTTTAGAGGAGGGTTGATTTAAACAAAACACATTGATGCCATTGATGCTTTCTATATATTTGGTGCTATGGATAGCAGAAACTTGGTCTTTGGAATCAACTGAGCTTCTTCAGAAGTCATTAAGAGAAGGATATTCAAAAGGTATTCAGATGCAGGAAATGGGTACATTTATTCTAACAGAGGGAAGGACTGAGGTGATATGGTAGTAGTTTTCCAATATATGAGGGGCTGCCACAAATAGAAGGGATCAACCTATTCTCCAAAGCACTTGAAAGCAGGCAAGAAGCAGCAATGGATGGAAAATAATCAAGGAGACAACCAACCTAGAACTACGAACAAATTTTCTGACAGTGAGAACAATTAATCAGGGAAGCAATTTACCTCCAGAAGTTGTGGGTGTTCCATCAGTGGAAGTTTTTAAAAAGAGACTGGACAACCATTTGCCTGAAATTTTATAGGGTTTCCTGTTTGAGCCGGTATTGGACTAGAAGACCTCTAAGGTCCCTTTCAACTCTGTAATTCAACATTAAAAAAATGGAAACAGGGATATACAACTAAAAAAGAATACAAGCAAAAAAAATAATTAGACTCTATATGGGAAGTAATGCAGTAGAGGAAATCTTTGAAAATGTGGAAGGAGTGATATGGTAGGGATTAGATGCAAAAGAGGAGTATGTTTTTCTGGTTGAAGGTGTGACCTCTAGCCACATTACTGTAGACATTTAATAGTAGTTTAGGGCCAAAAAAAAAAAGGGGGGGGACAAGCAAGTTAGTATGAAGCAGTGGAGGGATTCATTTTTTTTTTTTACTACTGGTTCTGTGGGTGTGGCTTGTTGGGCATGGCAGGGGAAGGATACTGCAAAATCCCCATTCCCTCCCCACTCCTGGGGGAAAGTTACTCCAAAATCCCTTTCCCTCCCCACCCCACTAACCTGCTTTCCAGCTCCGTTCTCCTGTGCAGGGCAACAAAAGAAGACCCAGCTGATCAGCTGGGACTCGAGAGGCAGAGAATAGATGGGGGTGGGGCCAGTCAGAGGTGGTATTTGCCGGTTCTCCAAATTACTCAAAATTTCTGCTACCAGTTTTCCAGAACTGGTCAGAACTTGCTGAATACCACCTCTGGTATTTATTTATTTTTATTTATTTATTTATAAAATTTTTATACCGCCCTTCTCCCTAGGGACTCAGGGCGGTGTACAGCCAATCCAAACCCCGACAATGATACAAAAGTTAAAAAGAAATTAAATTGAATATTTGGCCGAATATAAAAAACCCACCCCACCCCCTTAAAACCCCCAAATTAAAATTACTAAAAAGCAATGGAGACAAATTAAAACCCTCTCTCAGCCCAGGCCGGCCTGCTCGAAAAGCCAGGTCTTCAGCGCGCGCCTGAAGGACCTCAGGTCCATGCCGGTACGCAGTTCCGGTGGCAGAGTATTCCAGAGGGCAGGGGCCGCCACAGAGAAGGCCCTACCCCTCGGGACCGCCAGGCGACACATGGCAGCCGACGGAACCCGGAGAAGGCCCTCCCTGTGTGCACGCACTGGCCTGCTGGAGATCACCGGTAGGATGCGGTCCTGTAGGTAACCTGGCCCAATGCCATGGATCGCCCTAAAGGTCAGAACCAGAACCTTGAAGCGAACCCGGAGAGCCACCGGCAGCCAATGCAGCTCGCGCAGGAGAGGCGTCACGTGGGCGCTACGCGACGCCCCCATAATCACCCGCGTGGCCGCATTCTGCACCAGTTGGAGTCTCCGGGTGCTCCCCGCAGGGAGCCCCATGTAGAGGGCATTACAATAGTCCAGGCGAGAGGTGACAAGGGCCTGAGTGACCGTGCGCAGGGCGTCCCGATCCAGAAAGGGCCGCAACCGGTAGATCCGACGGATCTGATGAAATGCCCCCCTGGAGACGGCCGCGACATGGTGTTCAAGCGACAGCCGCACATCCAGGAGGACTCCCAGATTGCGAGCCCTCTCTGTGGGGGGCAAAATTTCCCCCCCAATAGCCAGCGACGGAGTCAACTGGCTATATCGGGGCGCCAGGAACCACAGCCACTCGGTCTTGGATGGGTTGAGCCGGAGCCTGTTCCCGCCCATCCAATCCCGCACGGCCTCCAGGCACCTGGACATAGCCCCCACAGCATCGTTGGGGTGGTCCGGGGTGGAGATGTATAACTGAGTGTCATCTGCATACAGATGACACTTCACCCCAAGACCATGGATGAGCGGTTTCATATAGATGTTGAACAAGAGAGGGGAGAGGACCGACCCCTGAGGCACCCCACAAACCAGGGGCCTAGAGGTGGACCTCTCCCCTCCCGCCAACACAAATTGCGAACGGTCGGAGAGGAAGGAGGAGAACCATCGAAAGACGGTTCCCCCAATTCCCAACCCCTCCAACCGTCGCAACAGGATACTATGGTCGATAGTATCGAAAGCCGCCGAGAGATCTAATAGGACCAAGACAGAGGAGAACCCTCTGTCATGAGCCCTCCAGAGATCATCAACCAACGCGACCAATGCCGTCTCAGTGCTATGCCCAGGCCTGAAGCCCGATTGGAACGGATCGAGGTAAGTTGTTTCCTCCAGGTACTGAGGAAGCTGACGTGCCACCACACTCTCAACAACCTTCGCCACAAAGGGAAGGTTGGAGACTGGACGGAAGTTATTTAAAACAGCTGGATCCAGGGAAGGCTTCTTGAGGAGGGGCCGCACCACCGCCATCTTCAGGGCGGTCGGAAGCGACCCCTCTCTCAGAGAAGCGTTGATAATCCCCTGGAGCCAGCCTCGTGTCGTCTCCCTGGCGGCCGAAACCAGCCAGGAAGGGCACGGGTCCAATAAACAGGTGGTGGCATTCAGACCCCCCAGCAACCTGTCCACACCCTCGGCGGTCACAGGATCGAACTCCCCCCAGATAACATTCACAAGACCTGCCCCGGGCACCTCCCCCGGGACCATCCAATTGGAGTTAAGCCCCTCCCGGATCTGAGCGATTTTGTCATGCAGGAATCGAGAAAACTCCTCTGCTCTACCCTGCAAGAGGTCATCCCGCGCTCTCGGTTCAAGTAGAGAGCGGGTCACTCTAAACAGGGCGGCAGGCCGATTTCCTGCCGACGCAATAAGGGCGGAGAAATACGAGGATTTCGCCGCCCCTATCGCCACAAGGTAAGTCTTAATATGAGATCTCACCTGTGTTCGGTCAGATTCAGAACGACTCGCCCTCCAAATGCCCTCTAGACGTCTTTTCCGGCACTTCATCTCCCGTAGCTCCTCCGTAAACCACGGAGCCAAATGGGATCTGTGCCGGGTCAGAGGTCGCAGAGGCACAACTCGGTCTAGAGCCCCGGCGGCCAACCCATCCCAGGTGGCCACCAGGTCTCCAGGCGAGCTGAGAGCCAGAGACTCAGGAAATGGCCCAAGCTCCCTCTGGAACCGCTCCGGGTCCATTAGGCGCCTGGGGCGGAACCATCTAAGTGGCTCCGCCTCCCTGCGGTGGGGGGTGGCAGAGCAGAAGTCCAGTCTAAGGAGGGAATGATCTGTCCATGACAAGGGAGTGATGACTAAATCCCCGCAATTACAGTCATTCAACCACTGCCCAGAGACAAAAATCAGGTCCAGCATGTGTCCTCCTATGTGAGTGGGAGCAGAAACTAACTGGGTCAGGTCCATGGCCGTCATGGAAGCCAAGAACTCCCGGACCAACCCCGAGGTTTCACCGAGCGATGGCAGGTTGAAATCCCCCATGACTAAAAGCCTGGGGGTCTCAACCGCCAGCCCGGCTATTACCTCTAGGAGTCCGGGCAGGGCTGATGAGACGTGGCAGGGAGCCAGGTACGTCAACAAAAGACCCATCTGAACCCCTTGCCCCCACTTCACAAAAAGAGATTCACAGCCAGCCGTCTGAGGGACAGTGGCCTCCCTAGGACAAAGGACTTCCTTTATAAGCACCGCCACCCCGCCACCCCTTCCCTGAGCCCTAGGCTGGTGAAATGCAAGGAAACCTGGTGGGCACATCTCAACCAGAGGGACGCCTCCCTCTGGGCCCAACCAGGTTTCGGTGACACCTACCAGGTCCGCGGCCTCCTCCTGAGCCAACTCAAAGAGCAGGGGAGCCTTATTAACCACGGACCTGGCATTGCACAACAGCAGCCGGGTATTCAGGGCCTGAGATTCCGGACAACCAGGACTACAGGATGGGTAAGGAGGGTCGGAGCGCGCTACCGCTTGTAAACATCGGGAGCGCGATCCCCTAACCGGATATGGCCCTCTACCCCCCGCATACCTACCTCTCCCAGTCACCGTGCTAATAGAATTGGCCCCCGGCTGCCCACCCCCTGTCCGCCACCCCGACACGGAAACCCCCGAGGCCTATGTGATAAAACATATGGCAGGCAGGAATGATAAGAGATTCACTTTCCATTCAAACCACAATATTTAAGATTATAGCAAGTGGATTAGAAGGTGCTTCTGTGAAACCCTAATCCTACTGATGAAATTTGAAGGAGTCCCTAAGTGCTATGTGCACCCCTTTGGAAAGCCCTTTTTGACCCAAAGATATAGGCTGCCAACACCTGGACTCAAAGGAACCTCACTTTAAATATTTTTAATGGAAACTTGGCTAAATATGGTTAAAAATAAATGGATAGGTGTTCTAATTAATTATAGGATGGATTTATATGTGTTTATCATAAATTGTTCACAAAGTAAAGTTCTAGCAATTATTTTCTATCAACAGCATTCATGTTTGGCCTCAAATTTTTGCTTGAATAGACTTAGACAGCCTGGAAAATGGATGCATTTGTGAATTAATCATTCAAATGCTCTTATAAAATTTCATTTTTGCCTGTTCAGAATTGCCCTAAATCAGAAATGCAAAGAAAATATAATTTGATGATCAGAACCTATATGTAAATTATTATTCAATTTCCCACTCCAAAATATAATTGAGTGCTATCTGGTTTGCAGTGATGATCTCTTAATACACAGATTTCTCTCTCTTTTAATTTATAAGGAAAGTTTCTATTAGTTTCACAGCTCAAATAGATATAAATATTTTTTTTACTATTATATTATTTTTATTATAAAAGTAATTTAGGAGTAAAAGTATTTTAATTTAATCAAAGTAGGAAGAAATAAAATGGAACCTTGAAAGTTGTTTTTCCTAAATAATATAAATGTTAAATCACTGCCAGCTTTGAACGCCACATTTTAAATGTCATAATAGCAAAATCTTTTAGGTAATAAAAATTAATTTGCAATTGTTCATAATACTGAGATTAATAAAGTATCCTTTTATTTTTTTTTCTTTCTTTTAACTATTATACAGTTGATTAGATCTGAAAAACAGATGTAGAATTATTTAAAAGTCATTACTGCAGTTTCCAATCAAGTTCTTATTAATACATATTTGTATGATAAATTACACTAAATTATTGCCTTGAAAAACAAAACCAGTGTTCGGTTGCTATGGGTGATACCAGATATTAAAATAGATTGTTAGATTTAATCTAGCATTCATTTTACCAGTTATGAAAAGGTTTTGAGAGGTAAGATACATAGATATAGCTTTGCATAATTTAATAAGTTTATTTTTAAGCAACTTGTGCAATATTCTCTTTGATTGTAATTACACAAAAATTTCAATAACCAAACGACTTAATCCCTCAGGTTAATCTTTTGATGAAGTCAAGATAGTTAAGGCTGGAGGTCAAATAAAACATGCAACCAGAATTTGTACTGAGTGGGACATCTGTTGATATATACTTGTTTATCACCTGCTTTTTTTCTACTCTGTTTTCCATTTTATACCCCTATTTTCTTAATCTTTCTGTTGGTCCTTTTCCTGTCTGATGAAATCCTTCTCTTACTCCTTCTTTTCCTGTCTGTTGACATCCTCCCATTGTCAATTAATCATTTTCCCTGCTTAGAAATTAGTAGAAAATGGGATACTGTGATTTCTAGTCCCAAATTAGGTGGGAATTAACTGGATTTCTCTCATCCTCTCTTAGTTCTAAGAAGGCAAAACACTTCCAAAATTATTGCTATGAATACTGCAAGCTCGAGTACAGGAAGCCTCCAGCAGTCAAGACTGACTTGAACGAACAACAACAACAAGAAGAACATCTTTAAACTGAAAGGTAAATACGAATTTTGGAGGGGGATGTCTCCTATTGAACTTCTAAACAAGTGCAATCTTGCTTAGCCTTTTGAGATCAATTGAAGTCATTAACTAATTTGTCAAAATTCTTAAGTAGTCAATGCTTACACATATTGAACTGCACGATACACTGTATATCAACAAATACACAACAAATAAACTAAGAGTAATCATAATGATTGCATCAGAACTTTTACTTGTTCAGCATTCCCCCACTCCACAACTGTTCAGGACAAAACTGATGCGGAAACAATGAAGTGGTAGAATAGTAAAACTTATGGTTCAGTTGCATCACTGCTACAAAGCAAGGAAAGGAGAAATTCTTATTTTTATCTTATTTTTTTAACTACATGTTGTTTATTTCCCAGATACTTGATTATTATCAATTGAAATGCATGTCAAAGACCAGACCTAGTTCTGCAGACCTGAAAGAGCTCTTTGGAATAAGGCGTAAAGAACTTGGAGCATTTCCAAAGTCTTTTACATCTGATTCAGGCTTTCAGAGGAGCATCATTATAAGCCAGAATATAAACTAACTTCCCAAATCAATGTGAAATCCATGTGTCAACATTCTGACTGATGAACCCAACCAAAGCAGGCACAGTCGAGATAATCGAATCTCTTATTGCAAAACTTTATTGAGTATATCATTTTGGCACTGATGAGGGCAAAAACCAGATCTAGCTAATTCCCATGCAAACCCACATACTTAAAGTATAGGATTCTCCCTCCCCCTATTAGAGCGGGTCACATTGTCCAATTGAGTCACATTGTATTGTTATGAGAAAAGTCTTTGGCTTTGGCAAACACCTGCTGAAGTATCCTTGGCTCTCACAGCTGTCTTCTTGATGTCTGGAGCTTACATTCCATCTTCCCTTTCCCTCACCCCTGGTTTGTTGGCAAGATGAAAAACGATAATGGTTGCAACAGCAAAAGCACACTTCAAACTTGATACCAAGTATGCCTGAGGTTTTCCATAGGTCCTCCCTTTTGAAGACAAAAATTGCTCCTATAAGGCTAAATTCAGCTGAAATTCAGATAGGTATCAACTATTTTACTGTTTCAGATTACCATCCTTTTATTTCATAGACAAAGCCAATTTCATAATGTAATATTTTGCCTATTTTGGTCATTGCAACTCCCTGCCTTATCGAAGTATAAAATTTAAAAATCTATTGGCCGCCGTGTGAATCAACTGATGGAGCCATATTTTGAATATGAAACTACTTCATCAGCTCAGGCAGAGAAACTGATGAACAGCAAAGATGAGTTTATAATTGTAATCTGTGGTAGTTTTAATGTTTTAATATTTTCATTATTTAGTTACTTATTTTAAAACAAGTAAGCCACCCAGAGTCACTTTAAAAGGGCAGCATAAACATTTATTAAGTAAATAAAATTAAAAAATGAATATATTCAGCACAAAATAGAAATACTCCAAAGCTGATACGCAAAGTGTAAACCTAGAGAGAGGGGAAGAAAGACAAAGAGAGGTCCTCTTGTGTACACTAGAATTGAGCAGCAGAGTATTTAGAAGGGCAGATCTGGGAGAAAACAATTGGCTCTGCCCTCTGGGGTGTTTTCTTAAACAATAATAAAAAGTGTTTATTGGCAATAAACCAGAGGGCAAGATATTACAACCAGATAGGAAAGAAATTAGAAAGTATTAAATTGCTGTTTTTGTTTGGCACACTGGCCCCATCCAGTCATATTTTCTTCTTTTCTTAGCTGGACTGATGGAAATTGACAATCAAACCACACTATTTCTCCAAATGGTATATTCATTTTTAAAGCAACATTAGTTCCTAAACACAGGACCATTAATATTAATCAATCCACTAATTGGATTGCATTTTCTTCATTCTCCTTCCCCAAATGCACCTTCCAGAGTGATCCGTGGCTACTTCTAGACTGGTAGAAATACACCACACAATTTATTTGGTTTGGGCATAACATAATGTGTGAATCCAACCGCTCTGGCATATTCAACAAACTGTAGTGCAGACTGCACCACCTTTCACACCCATCATACTAATCTTTCATGGATTCAGCAACAGCTTAACAACTACGAGTGACCTCACTTGTTCCTCAGATTTGCCTGACGAGCAAGTAACTACTTTCATAAAAGTTTATGAAGCACTTAAATACCCTTTGGAAATGTATTAAAATATTGCACCTTTTTTTTTATTCTCAGCAATTTACAGATGTACTTGAATGGGCACAGTAAGAATACTGATCTACCTGATAGAAGAAAGAAGAGAAAGTTCGTAACTTAGAGTAAGATAACACATGTTATCTTCTGTAAATTGAGAATAAACATATAATTACTGGCACAATTTATGATCTGTACTTTTACTGAATTAAAAGATTCTGGATACTTACAAAAATATTTGACTTCTCTCTCTTTTAATAGTATGTACAGAGAAGTAGATCACATTTTGTTTAATGACCCTCTGGGTTACTTTATATTCAACTGCAACTTAATTCTCCAAATGAAATCTATAATTTCTCAATTTTATAACATAATGTTGTAATGTTTAGGATATTTGATGTCTGCTATAGAAAAGTAAGTAAGGTAAAGTTACAATATAGGAGGGGAAGCAGTGGTGGGATACAAATAATTTAACAACCGGTTCGCCCAGGGACAGGTTGGCAGTCATGGGAAGTATGGCCCATCCCTTTCCTCCAGATCCACCACACATGCAGGACAAGCCTCCCGTGATGGCCAATGTGACCCTGGGTTGTTAAATTACGCCCCACCCATGCTATCAAAGTGGATCCTGAACACTGTACTGCACAGCAATGGAGAAACTGGCAACGCAGTGGCTGGCATCAGAGAAGAAGGAGGAGCAGGGGGAAGAAAGAGGGAAAGCAGCCTTCTCCTTCCCTCATGCTAGCCGCTCTGTTGCCCGTTTCTCCACTGCAGCACAGCACCTAGGATCCACTTTAATAGTGGGGGGGGGGGGTTAACAACTGGTTTGCCCAAACTGATGAAAACCAGCTGAATCCACCACTGAGTGGAGGCCTTTATAGAAGGAAATCCATATCAATACCAGCCATACAAAAAAAAAAAAAGACAAGAAATAAAAACAATTAATAGTTTTGATAGTATCACATTCCTAAATATCTAATAACAAATATCTGTTAATCTAAATTAAGATACAAAGTGAAGATATAAACAATGGCTTCCACTTTTTTTTCCTTTCTGAATTATAACATAGATGAATCTAAGACAAACAAAGAATGTAGGTTTCAAAGGTTATATCTTGAAGAATGTAGGTTACAAACCTTTTTAAAAAAACTAAAAGTCTATGTCTTGAATTTTGCTGTTTTATTGTTTACATTCTGTATTAATATTGTATATATAATGTATTTCAGTGGATTTGGTTTGCAGAAAATACAAATTATGTCACATTCCTTCTGTAGCTACATATCTATCCATCTATGCATGAACATATACATAAAAATACAAACAATATCTTCTACTTAAATTATAAAAAGTTCTGTTCTGTACAGAAATAATTTGATCAAAACTGTAAGCTGGGAAAGCTATGAATTTGAAGGAATTTTTTTTTTCTTCCCGACTTTGAAGTGGTATAATTGGCAATGTGGAAAAATATACACCTCCATAGTCCATGACAAGTTAAAAGAGAAAAGCCACAGAGCTTTTGACTTCTGTCTTCTTACTTTCTCTCAATCTTCTAAAGTTTAATCAATATGAATTTTTCTCTGGACCATTTTCCCCTAGAGTATATTTATATGAAGTTAGCTTTCAAGAGTTGATCAGTGATTTCCATTTTGCAGAAAGGTCATTATGGATTTTCTATTGATAGCTGCAAAGCCATTAAATTCTTTCCCAGAGGAATATATATGGATTTCTTGAGCCTTTGGGCTATGACTGTCTTTAAAGGCTGAAATTCAGAAAAGAATGGTAAACAATTAAAAAACAAATCTATTATGGTTTCTGGGCCCCATATCTGATAAGTAAATAATTTCTTAAAAGTATAATTGACAGTTGGGCCTACTGCAGTTTTTAGCAGCCAAAATAGTAGGAAAAAATGTAATTTATGGGGTTTCTTTAGATTATATATTGACAATCCCAAAATTTTTAACTGTATTCTTGAGGCTATACAAGATTCATATTGCAGTAAATACATTTTTAGTGAGCCACTGTGGCTCACCCTCTATGGCTCACCCTGGCTCAGTGGGAATTAGTCTCAGATTCATTTGTTCTTGATCGCAGTCTGAGAGAGACCTGAAATCACAGGTTATGTTTGGAAATAAGAGCATGAGAAATGCTTCTTGATTGTTTTGGAGATTTACCTGCCCTAAATGTATTTGCCCTGATTTCTTCTTTAACTAGGATTACATTCAAGATTAAATCTGGATTTAGAGCAAAAGCCCTGGGCTGCCCTTTTTATTTTACAGGACCATTTTCAAAAATCTAGACTGGTTTCTTTTAGATCCATTGTTCTCAGGGGTGGGATTCTACTGGTTCTGTCCACCTCTGCAGAACCAGGAGTTCTGAAGAGCAGCAGACAGGGAGCATACATAAAATCAGTTCTATGTCTGCTGCTGTTTTGGTTCACCTACCTGCCTGGGCTCTTACCTGACCTTTATTTCCTGCTTTTTCAACCTCAGCTGCTTTGCGCGACACAGCTGCGGTTGAAAAAGCAGGAAAAAGGGACTTTTTCAACAGCTGCGCACTTGCACGCAGCACTGCTCAGCTGTCCAGGCAGCTTAGCAGATTGTAAATTGCACTCACGCAACTCGCACGACTCGCATGCGCGCACACAAAGCACGCATGGGCACATGACACAGAGGAACAGAACCAGTAGTTATATTGGTCGGATCCCATCCCTGGTTATTCTCCTCATTTAATCAGAGAGTTCTCCCAGTCTAATCAAGAACTATGCTTGCCACTGATATATCACCAGAAAAGATAAAAGGGCATTCCTATTTTTTAAATGAAAGACTAAGAGAAAAGTCATGCCTCACATTTGCATTATCCAATTGATTTATGCATGTGCTCATGATGCAAACATAGCAGTAATCACTATAATTTAAATTGAATACAATTAACCATAATAACGATCACCGTGACAATGCAATTTCTTTGCCTGCTCAATTGGTAAACCAGGTAGGAATGGCTGAGGGGAGGCTTCAGAGCTTGTCCTTATCATGTTTTAATTCTTAAAGATCAGCTGCTTTTTAATACAGGTGGTTCTCCAGAAAGTTGGAATGAAAGGATCATCCTCTGCATTCAGTGAATGTATAACGTAAGTTGACATCCACTAGTGTACAGTCATTCACATATAACATTAAGTGTTATTGGACAAATAGCAATAAGAGCCTCGGTTAGAGTAGTTAAGAGTGCTGTACTGCAGGGCACTTCTACTGACTATCAGCTGCCTGCAATTTGGCAGTTCAAATCCCATCAGGTTCAAAGTTGACTCAGCCTTCCATCCTTCCGAGGTGGGTAAAATGAGGATCCAGATTGTTAGGGGCAATAGGCTGACTCAAAAAAACAGCTTAGAGAGGGCTGTAAAGCACTATAAAGTGGTATATAAGTCTAAGTGTTAAGTGCTAATAGCACTTAATCTTATATACCAGTCCATAGTGCTTTTACAAATCTCTCTGAACAGTTTATAGAATCAGCATATAGCCCCCAACAATCTGGGTCCTCATTTTACCGACCTCAGAAGGATGGAAGGCTAAGTCAATCCTGAGCCCCATTAAGATTGAAGTCCTGACTGTGGGCACAGTTTGCCTGCAATACTTCATTCTAATCATTGCATCAACAGATCATGAATGGTCAAAGGGTGATATACAGTCCCTTTGACTATCACTTTTCTTTTTTCACTGCCTGCTTCATAGGGCCCACTATGTCTCTCCTGACAAAAATCCATTATTTTAAATCCTTTTGCCCATCAAAGAATGTTGTCTCAATACAGTATTAATGAACTTTTTTTTTAAAAAAAAAACAATATTGAGTTGAAGATGTACAAATAGAAATTACTTGCTTATATAATTCATGCTACTTATTTTCTGATACATGTATGTTTATGGAGGGTTATCTGGGCTTAGATATTGTACACTGAAAAGTTATTAGCTCTGCCTAAAAAATTAAAGCTAACTGAATTGTATAATCTTATAAATAAATGAATAGATTCAGTGCTCTTCTTTATTCCTTCTTTTTTTAAATTAGTTCCAGTGAGCATATAAGTGAACTATCTGTCCTCCCCAAATTTCTCACTGACACACCTATTTCTAAAACATTATATGTCATTTTGTGAGAAGGTCATTAAGATCTTTTTGGGGTATCTTCAGGATGACTGGATGAAACTGAAAGTTTGCTAGTTGGATGCCCTTCCTGATGTCTACACGGAGTTTGCAGAAGATGTTTTTTCTTTGCATCATAGGAGAGAAACATCTGTTGCTACCTAGGATGGATCTCTACCTTCCAGGTGGGAGGTGAGCATCTTCACCACACCACTCTGGATGGATGGATGGATGAATGGACAGACAGACAGATGCAGCAGGCAAGCTGCAAGATAGACAGCTTCTATGGGAAGGAAAGTTCAGGCTGCTAATTGCTTTCTGCTATAGCTTGTCCTTAACATTGGCACATTGATTAAATACATGAATATTCAGGGTGTTTTCCTATAAACATAAGAAGCTGTGATGCTTACATTTTGAAAAAAAAAGTAATCAACTATAAATGCCTTACAAGAATAGTAAACAAATCCAAAACCTTTTTTTTTAATGATTAGCAGTATTCATATAATATTTGCAAAATTTTACAAGCCAAGAATCAACAACACAAAAGACTCCTAAGCAGCCTTAATGTTTCAGGGAAGATTTATTTTTTTGTCTGTGAAAATGAAAAGCAGAAGGATAATTATTCTGAGAATGATATAAGAGAATCGTGTGGCTGGAAAATTGTTAGAAATTCAGCTATCTAATACCTTTTCATAGACACTTGCCCTTTGTATGGTTCAGTGGCCACAGCATTGCTCAATTAAAGGAAAAAATGAAAAACCACATGAAAAAGCCATCAGGATGATTTTCCATTGCTGCTCGTTTTGGAAGAAAATATAATCTATTTTTATATTAAAAGGGCAAATATGCATATTGAAGTTTTCCAGGAGAATTTTCAAATTGTGCTAAAAAAGATTAAGACCAATAGAGAGATGAACCTAGACATGCCATATATCTCTATCTTTCCGCCTGAGTGACAAGCACTACAAGTTTTTTGTTGCAAAAAATACCAGAAGCTAATAAAAGGTTTGTTAGATTTTTGTAAGGTAAATGAAAATAGGAAGAGCAGTTGTTAGCCAAACCAGAAGAATGCACAAGTAATAGTATTGCAATGAGATAAAATTGGTTACTTTGCTGCATTTGTCTTTAGGTGGCTAAACAACAGTGTTTCAAAATCATAATGATTTTCAGTGTAAAACAAATTTAATTGGAGTAATCACAATGTCCTCATCCTAATTCATCAAGAGACAAGTGGTTTCAATTCTTTTTTCTTATTTTTAAGGGATTTCCTACTCAGTTAAAATTTGACCTGCTTCCAGAACACTCAAAAATGCAAAAAAAAAAAAAATGTTGTAGAATCTTGGTAATAATTTCTGGCATATTTTAGAGTTCTTGAAACTGGCAGGAGAAAAGGCCAGATAAATCATCTGAAGTGAGATATAGCAGTCTTGAGCTTGCTATTGGTAGGTAAGAAGTAGCGAAGTAGAAGATTTTTTCCTCTATCATGTTCCATGAAGCAAAATCAAATAGCTGTCAAATGCCAGTCTACTCAGCCTTATAAGGAGTCTTAAATTCATCTAAAATTCACTGGAAGAACAATTGATAAAGAAGCCTAGTCACCCACTTTCAAGTTAATATACAAGAGACCTTGTATATTAAAGGCACAGATCCTATTTAAAAGGTTTGTTCTCTCATCCTGTCAAATTGACTAAACAAAGCTATCTTTGGAATACTGAATGAACTCTCTTTCTCATGGATTGAAATGAAATCTTCCAACATGATTTCTGTAAGTTCTTGATATTTTTCTCAGATGACAAAATAATTAATGCTAGGATAAACTAATTAATGCTTCGCTATTCTGAAAACTCAAATAAACTTCTACAGTGGTCCTAGATATCAGTGAAGAACTCCAGACACATAAATTCTTATGTTAAAATGCTCATTTTAACAAAGGGGATCTCAACAATCTTAGGCTTGCCTACTCAGAAATAAGTCCAGTTGAATCCAGGGGATTTTAGGCTTAGCAAATCACTAATTGGCTGATTTCAATAAGAAAACTGAAATAGAAAATAGGAGATAGGAATCACTATAGACGTGATGGTGAATCAATGGCACATGTGCCAGAGGTGGCAAGCAGAGCCGTCTCTCTGGGCACACGAGCCATCGCCCCAGCTCAGCTCGGCTATGCATGTGCGTGCGCGCCTCCTGCTGGTCAGCTGGTCTTTGGGTCTCTGCCACACATGCAAAAGGGTGGGGGTAGGAGTCAGATTATACTACGCAAACACATTTGAAACAAAAATGATGTGCCTACAGAACAGTCAGAGAAAATGTTAATCACAGGATGATTTTGCTGAAAGAAAGTTGAAAGGCAATTGTAATCTATTTCACCTTTTTCCTACAAAATTCTAGGTAACATTTAAATATTTGTGAGGTTGGTAGAACTTTGGGAATATTTATGGGAAGGGGAAAGAATTAACTTTCATTTCTCCTATCAGAGAAAACTTTGGAAGAATTAAAGACCCTTCGGCTATGTCCAAACCAAAGAGGAACCTATAATATACTTCCAGATGTTACCAAACAGCAACTACTAGCAAATTTAAAGAATCATTTTTTTTTTGCACCATTGCCTTTACAAAAGAAAAAAAGTAGAAGACACATCCATTACATACCAATTACCTGAAAAAAATACATGATCTTAAAACATTAGCATGTAGATTATTTACATGCTAATGTAGAATCTCCTACTTTTATTGATATCTATATCCATATCTATTCTATCCTCTCCTACCTACAATGGTTACATTATTTTAGCAAACTTCAGCACAACCTTGCAATCATATCTATACCTCCAGTAAATTTGTAGAATTATCTAGTTGCTAAAATTAAAAACAAAAAGGTATTTGTAGTGAAAAAATGTTTTAAAACAGCCAAAATACAATTCTTGGAGAAATGTACTTTATTCTGGCTCCATCTGGTATCTTTAAAAGTGCACAAAATAACAACAACAAGAACAAAAAACAATACTTTGTGGAAGGACTTAGAGACAAGACCCTATTCTATCATAGCCAAGAAAGCCAAATGTAATTCTCTTTTAGTTCCACAGCTTTTTGCTGAAATGGCACAAGAAGTGCGAAGCCAGCAAAATAACAATGCTGGCTATTTCATGGAGTGAACAGAAGCTCAATTCCTTGGATGCAAACCTAGATTTGTGTTAGAGGATTTTGCACAGCAACCAAACAACCAAACCAAACAACAAAAGCAGAGGAACCTTGTATTAAAAGCATAATATTATAAGGAATTACAGACTAGATGGATCCTTCATTTTTCAAGTGGTTATTTGCAAAGCCTCTGAATGCAAATTGATGCTTACGGATTTCAAAATACAACTGACTTGAATTTATACAATAGAAAGTGCTAGCACTTGTTGATTCCAATTTAGCCATCATAATTCTTTTTGGACACAAAACATGTGTTAAGATTTATTAAATTTTCAATTAATTGGAAAATCTCTTTTTGTAACAGGACTGGCTGCATGGAGGCTTAATCATAGTAACCTATTTTCTGATTCCAACTAAAATAACTAGGAACCACTTCCAGGCAACTGGTGTGAGACTAGAATTCAATTATTTCAAACCATGCCTGTCCATAAATCCCACTGGTGTGGTACAAATGCTTGCTATTTAAAGAAAATAAAATAGGGACTTTTAAAGTATTCTCTGGATAACAACCAATTAAAAAACCTGTACTGCATGATTAATTTCCTATTCATTGGAAAGACAGAAGCTGCCACTAGATCTATTTCCCCCTTGCAAGGCGGCATGCAATGTGTTTTCAGAATGTAGGTATTAAGCTTTTTTTTTTAAATAAACAGATCATTTTAAGCCATTTTCAAACATAAAATAAAAATGAATAGTTTCCCATATCCTAAAACAACTTTATTCAATAAAATACAAACACACACACACACACACACACATTTATTTATTTAACTTGACCCTATTAGTCTTTTTTTTTAAAAAAACCCTGTCAATATTGTGCGAATCTGTCCAAGACTGTTTTCCAAAAACTCCAAAGGTAAGGGAAAGTAACATCACATTTTCGAATTAACAATATACATGTATGCATGTGTATGTGAATATATATATGTGTGTGTGTGTGTGTGTGTGTGTGTATCTTTGGTTCTTTGGGTTTTCTCCCGCGTAGAAATGGGGGTATCTAGGCGACGTTTCAATGAAGTCTCATTCATCATCTTCAGGCTTGTGTCTTCGGCCTCGTGCTTCTCGGAGTAATGTGAGCTTGCAGCTGCTTCTTCCTTTTAACTGTTAGTGGGGGTGTTACTTGATTGGGTGGGGGCTTGGCTGTGTTCTGATTGGGTGGGGGTGTGTTCTCATTGGTTGGGGGTTTGTCTGTGTTCTGATTGGTTGGGGGGGTGGCTGTGTTCTGATTGGTTGGGGGTGTGTTCTGTTCCGGTGGGGGTTTGGTTGTACTCAGGTTAGTCTTAGTTGCTGGGGGATTTGAGCTGGTGAGCTGTGATCCTGTTGTTTGGCTTCGTGCTCATGGTCGTGCCACATCTTCATGGTGGGCGTCAGTTCCCTTCATGTATCGGTTGGGGGGGTTTGAAGCAGGTAGTGATGCAGCTGTGGTATGGCTTCTGGTCCGTAGTCGTGTTTCATCTTCTGTGTGGATGTGAGTCTGCTTTCTACGTGGAAGTGTGGTGGTAGTTTCTTGTGTGGCCCTCGTGGGTGTGGGTCTGGTTTCCTTCTTCATGTTAGGTACTCATTTGTTAATGAGGGCAGGTTTCCAAATGGCTGGTAGACGGGAGGTGTCATCTCATTTATTCATGCTGTGTGGGCGTTTTTCTATCTCTATGGCTTCTCTGATTATTCTGTTGTTGAAGTGTTCGGTTTTGGTGAGAGTTCTGGTATTTTTAAAGTCAATCTTATGTCCTGTGGCTTTGAGGTATTGGACAAGGGAAGAGGTTGGTTCTTCTTTTTTGACTGAGTTCTTGTGTTCTTCAATGCCTGCACTTAGACCAATAGATCAATATTAGATCAATAGTCAGCTCCATAGGCTCACCTCTACAAAACCTAGCCAAATTTCTCGCCAAACAACTACAGCCCTATGCAGAATCCATCAACTCACATGTAAGAAACTCATTCCAGTTCATCGAGATCATAAAGAAACTAAACTTACAACCCAGCGACCTATTAGTGAGCTTCAATGTCATATCCCTCTTCACCCAAGTGCCTTTAAAAGAAGCCTTGACAGCCATCCAAAATAAATATAACCCCCCCTCCCCAAGCACATCCTAGATTTAACCAACCACTGCCTATCCAATACATACTTCACCTACAATGGACAAAAATACAAACAAATAGAAGGAGCACCCATGGGATCACCCCTCTCACATGTCATCGCAAACCTCTACATGGAACACTTTGAAACACAAGCTCTAGAAAAATATGATCACAAACCCAAACTCTGGCTCAGATACGTAGATGACACCTTCATAATCTGGCCACATGGGAAAGAAAAACTGAACAACTTCCTCACACACCTCAACAGCCTACACCCCAAAATACAATTCACCATAGAAACAGAAGCTAACAATCAACTTCCCTTCCTAGATGTCTTAGAATACAAAAAATCCAATGGCTCCCTAGGACACACCATCTACCAGAAGAAAACACATACAAATCGCTATCTACACGCACTCTCACACCCAGCATAGATCAATTCAGTAGCCTAGACACTCATCTCCAGAACAAAATGCTTAGCTGATGAACAACACCTAAAAACCGAACTACACACTCTCACTAACGTACTAACAGCCAATGGATTGCAAAGAAAGATGATTACTCACCTAATCCAAAAAGAAACTCCAACCAAAATCCAAGACAGAGAACAAGAAAATGGCAAAGCCCTCCTCTCATATATAAAAGGCACTACAGACAAAATCAGCAAGATCCTCCAAAAATACAACATTAAAACAGCATTCTGCACAAACAGAAAAATATCCACCATCCTAAGAAACCCTAAAGACAAAATTGAGTTAGAAAACCAAGGAATATACATAATCCCGTGCACCTCCTGCCCCACCACATACATTGGACAAACTAACAGAAGAATAAATGCACGCATTGAAGAACACAAGAACTCAGTCAAAAAAGAAGAACCGACCTCTTCCCTGGTCCAACACCTCAAAGCCACAGGACATAAGATTGACTTTAAAAATACCAGAACTATCGCCAAAACCGAACACTTCAACAACAGAATAATCAGAGAAGCCATAGAGATAGAAAAACGCCCACACAGCATGAATAAACGAGATGACACCTCCCGCCTACCAGCCATTTGGAAACCCACTCTCATTAACAAACGAGTACCTAACATGAAGAAGGACACCAGACCTACATCCACGAGGGCCACACAAGAAACTACCACCACACTTCCATGTAGAAAGCAGACTCACACCCACACAGAAGATGAAACATGACCACGGACCAAAAGCCATACCACAGCTGCATCACTACCTGTTTCAAACCCCCCCAACCGATACATGAAGGGAACTGATGCCCACCATGAAGATGTGGCACGACCACGAATGCGAAGCCAAACAACAGGATCACAGCTCATCAGCTCAAATCCCCCAACAACTAAGACTAACCTGAGTACAACCAAACCGCCACCGGAACAGAACACACCCCCAGCCAATCAGAACACAGCCAACCCCCAACCAATCAGAACACAGACAAACCCCCAACCAATGAGAACACACCCCCAGCCAATCAGAACACAGTCAAGCCCCCACCCAATCAAGTCACACCCCCATTAGCAGTTGAAAGAAAGAAGCAACTGCAAGCTCACATTACTCCGAGAAGCACGAGGCCGAAGACACAAGCCTGAAGATGATGAATGAGACTTCATCGAAACGTTGCCTAGATACTTCCAGTTCTATGCAGGAGAAAACCCGAAGAACCAAAGATCCACATACAAATACCCGCGAAAACCTCCGAAAACATATATATATATATATATATTAGATCAATTAGCTCTGAAATATAATCCTTGATATATGAAATTATATTTTATAGAATTATAGTTATAAATTATAAACATATAGTAATTATAGTACTTATAGTTATCAATCCTATATCTTTTTGTTGTTACTATACCACAAAAAGAATGCTATCTTTCTTCTGAACATGTTAAATTCCAAGTAATTGGTATATGATTCAGAACCTTGAAAAAAACCATATTTTTCTCAATCATTCTGTCATTATTTAAGTCAAAATTCCCTAACCTTTGTGGATCAAGGGGGAGGGAGAGGGAATGGTACCATGCTAGCAGCCAGCAAGCATGCACACAGTTCCATTTGTACACCCGCTGCTTGCACAAAAGGAGCAGAGGTGGTATTCAGCGGATTCTGACCATTCTGGAGAACCAGTAGCAGAAATTTTGAGTAGTTCGGAAAACCAGCAAATACCATCTCTGACTGGAGATTTTACAGTAACCTTCCCCTGCCACGCCCACCAAGCTACGCCCACAGAACTGATAGTAAAAAAAAATTGAATCCCACCATTGAAATGGAGCGCATGAGCACACACTGCTCGCACACGTCTGGGTGCACACATGCATGCACACTTGTACAGCCTGGTTATGAATGGCTCAAGGCCTAGTAGCTGGCAGCGGCTGGGGAGGTTAGGAGGCCCCGATTTAAGTCATAGGACATACATTCAGTGTTCTTCAAAATTTAAGTCCATTGGTTAAAAAAGGAACTGGTGATTCCAATTATTGATTTCTAACTTTTTGTATAGTAGTTATGGATATGTCCCTTTAGCTGCTGATCGAAAAAAAAGAGCTCTGGATTCTGAGGTAGAACATCAGATATTTTCAACTGAGTATATCTCAATTTTTGTATTGATGGTTAAAAAAAATACCGATGCTGCAGTTAACTGGAATTGTAAAAATCCCTTTGGATGCTTATAAAGAAGAAATTAAATTAATGCAGTTTGTGATTATAGGGAAAGAGACTGAGAAATAACATATGCCCATGCATACAGGTATGTAGATGTTACGGTAGGTAGGTAGGTAGGTAGGTAGATAGATAGTTAGAGATAGACAAAAATAGTATATATACATATGGTGTGTATATGTATGTGTGTTGTTTTCTGTATGTGTATCAATAATGTCTCTATGTCTCTTTCTCATCTTTCTCTTATCTCTTTCTATCTCTCTTTTTCTCAAGTAACCATAGGAAATGCACAATTGCACACAACTGTATTGTACCAATTGGTATTTATAAGGTCTATCCTTATGACATTTTTCTGAACAAGTGTGTGAAAGTTCCAGATACATCATCTGAATCTTTAGACATGTTTTGTGCAGCACCCTTGCTTCTAAATGCCAAGTATTTCTGTTGCTCTGCCTTGTCTTGCTTGTAAGGCCAATTCTATAGCCTCACTCACTCAATCAACATTCTATATCCATGGAATATGATGCACAGGATCTTGAAGAACTGTAGAGTACCATCTCCACCCGTCACTGCAGCAAACTGTGGATGCCTTGCACTCCTCTAGCATGTATGGTTGGGAAAGAATGACACACTGTCCATATTTCAGGCATTAAATGTAATTCAATAATTAATGCTGCATATATTGAACTTTGTTTGAATAATAAATACAATCACTGTATTAGACATTTTAACTAACCCATGTCAATGAGATCGAAGATCTTGGGAGAAAGAGGTTGAATCCTGTTTCTCCACCTTGTTTTCCCATTCTGATTGCAAGTGCATAGGCACTGACATTAATTGTTTTTCATGTTATCCAACACACCACTCAGGTTTCCCTTGAACGTTATTAAGCAAGTACTGCCATAAGGCTATACATTTTTAATTGCAAAGTTTATCACTCACTTGAATTCGAGATAGGTAAGGCAAAACTCATACCTATAATTCCCACTAGATGGTGCAAATTTAACAATAATCTAAATTCTTTTTTTTAAAACATATTTTAGATTTCTTGATGCTGGTTCTGGCCTCTGCTATTTGAGTATGCTTATAATTTCACTCTTTGGGGAAAGTACTATAGTTTCCAAACCAAATATATGAAGGTCATCCACTGTAGTTTTTTGTGGTGTTTGAAGTCTCTGAAGTGTTTCTTCCCAATAACTATTTGTGGCACTAAACTGCTTCATTACACCACCTTAGGAAGAATTATTGCTTTCAGATGACAAGTTGGAATATAGTTCTTACTTTCAATCAATGTTTCTTTACCATTAAATAAGGGAAATGCAAGGTGCCCAGTAGCATTTGCAGCAGCATTTGAAACACTTATTACATTATCCATTTTCACCGCTACTACATACCATTAAGCAGAATGCTGCAATCCTACATTACTGAGTGTCACTAATGAGTTATGACCACAAACACAATTTTTCAGGAAATCAAATTGAGCACCATAATCCCATTTTAAGGCTTGCTTGTTATGGCTTGGATCCAAAGTACTATGAATAGAAGAAAATGCCATCAGCATGTTCTATGGGCTTTGCCTAAGAGCTACTGAAAAACATTTTGCAGGGGAATGTCATAGTACTGTAGATCAGGAAAGGCAGCACCAAGTAAGAAGCAGTAAAATAAAGGCTGGTTTGTATAAAAGTAAAGCTGACATTAAAGAAAAGAAAGAAAGAAAAACTCAAGTGAACATACTTGTGTAAACACAACAGCTGACCGAATTGGAAAATCAAGATTTGAATTCACTTTCCCCGTGCAAAATTCTTCTGCCGAGTCAAAACAGTTTTTAGTTGTATAGAAGAAACTTCCCATTATTTTAGATATTTTGTCACCCTACAGCATCCAAACAACAGCAAAATCTCAAAAAGGTTTCTGTGTGAGTTTGGAGTAACTGAATGCACTGAATGAGCAAAGATTAACACCAAGATTAACAGTAGTAAACTGTTAGATGTCAGGGTTCCGGCAGTTACTCCAATTAAATCATGAGCCTTGAGCCACACTCCCAAAACTAAAGAGGATTTATTTGAAGGTAATATTCTAAGTCGGCACTAATCTGGGCGTAGCCAACTCTGAGATATATAATTCACTGTCACCCTTTATCCTGCTTTACCCCCACCCCCACCCCTCTGGGTGTATTATCCAATGAAAAAATGTCCATAGCCACAAGTCATCAATCATGCTCTCCAATTAGATTTTTTTCAGGGCAGAAGCTTCAGCTATCTAATCAGTCTTAGAAGAAAATATGAATGGAATGTACTTTCGATTTACCTCTGTTGCCTGCTCTTTGAAATTCCCCCCCCCTTTTTTTTTCTGTTGTCAACTATAAAACATGTATACAAAATGTTTTATGAGTTGACATTAGAAGTTTATAATTATTAAACAATACCCCAATCAAGGAATGACCAACTTGGGCAAATAAGAACTCCCTGCTAGCACTAATGATGTTACCTGGTTAGGTAATGAAATGTTGGCAAGAATACAACCAAGCTCAGAGAGCACCAAGAATAGTACAATTCAATATCCAGTGCCAGTGGTGGGATTCAAAATTTTTTACTACCGGTTCTGTGGGCATGACTTGGTGGGCGTGGCAGGGGAAGGATACCGTGAAATCTCTAGTCAGAGGTGGTATTTGCTAGTTCTCTGAACTACTCAAAATTTCCACTACCAGTTCTTCAGAACTAGTCAGAACCTGCTGAATACCAACTCTGATCCAATCCACATCAAAGTTCAGTTGGAAAAATGTTAGTTACCTGTTTAATTGACATGCAAACTCTTTTGCACTGCAAAGAGTTTGAGATTTGAAAAAAGAAGAGCAGAAATTCAATCTTTCCCCCTGCACATTATGTTGCCTGCTTCGAAAATGGGATGTAATCACCTAATAATAGCTGTTACTCTTTTGCGTATCCGTAGAAGCCTGGAAGGTTGAGCTGCCTGCTTTCTAGACTTTTTTTTTTTTTTTAAATCAAACAGCTTTCTGGAAAAAGATTGATTTCCCTAACTATTCATTCCATTACTTGAACATTTGTGAGCACTGCTAGAAATAACATTCAGATATCTGCACAAAAGTCAGAGAAGCTTACTGAGTATGGATATGCTTTCACTTAATGCCGTTTAAGAAATTAAAGCTGAGGAAAGGGTAAGAAAAAAAAGGAATAAAAGTAATGAGTGATTATGAAAAATCGAATCCAAATATGGTTACTACATATTTATTAGGCCTTATCAAAAGCATTCTAGATTATATGAAGGCTGATTTAAATAAAAAAAATGGATATTACTGCAGAATTTATACATTCATTACTTGATATGCTATTAAAATGAACATTTCTGGCAATTCTATCTCCAGCACATGTTGTTAATGTTAAGTAAGCACACGCATTCTAACTCTAAAACACATTCTAAATCACGCTGCATTTCAAAAAATTAACTACAGGTAGTCCTCGACTTACAGAAAGTTACAACAGCATGAAAAGGTGACTTACGACCATTTTTCACATTTAGAACTGTTGCTGCATCCTTATAAGTCATTTGATCAAAGTTTAGATGCTTGGCAATGGGTTCATATTTATATACGAATGCAAGAGCCATGGGGTCCCCCTTTTACCACCTTCTGACATGCAAAGTCAATGGGGAAGCTAAATTTGTTTAATAACCATATTACTAACTTAACAGCTACAGTGATCCATTTAACAACCATGGGAAGAAAGGTAATAAAATGGGGCAAATGCCACTTAACAACTGTCTTGTTTAGCAACAGAAATATGGTTGTAAATCAAATTACTTTCCCACTGAATATTGGCAATGGAGTGGAAAATTTTTATGGCTAACCCAGGTTGCCATTATACCCATCATAGATAGACATCTACTGTAACCTGCTTTTGGTAGAAAAATCTGGATTTTCCTACTCCCAAATTGAGCAGGAAATAATCTGATCCCTGCCAGTAGTGCAATAGCTGCAGGAAATTAGGATTTCTTTTTCTCATTGCTATTTCTGGTCATCTACTCATACTAATAGTTGGCCTGCAGAAAAGGGGACAAGATTTCCCACAGCTTTGTGGAGGGATACTTGTAGCTAGAGTCTGCAAGTAGCCCCTAGTTCACCACTTGGCAAGCTAAAGCTTAAAGGATACTTATGAAGTTTCCATACTTTGCTCTTACAAGCATAAATTGCTATGTATGACAAGAGAGTACCACCTTAAAATTGAACCAAAGGCAAACCAGGCATTTATTAGAGGCATTTCCTATCATCTCTTATTTATATGCTCAATATCAACTATAAGGTAAACCAGACTAAGAAATAGACATCATGTGAACATAAAGCCACTTTTATTAAAATAACTGTTATAATAAAATGTTGAAAATCTGGGGTAGGGAGGGGAGATCTGAAGCATTTTCAGTTTTAAAAAAGTCCAAGTACAATTCTAGAATTGTATGACTTCTAGAAACCAGAAGACCACAAATTTTAGCTTCAACTGAGGTAAAAAATCAGGCGAATGATCTTGGGCCAGTCACCCTCTCTCAGCCATAAAAAGGCAGCAATGGCAAACCACTTCTGAAATCTTGCCAAGAAAAGTGCAGTGATTTTTCTAGAGTGGCCAGGAGTCAATGCTGACTTGAAGGCATTAAAAAAAAAACCATCGAAAGTACACTGAAAAAAAAGATCAATTAGGGGAAAGATATACAAGAATTTAATGTTTGAAATGGGTCACTTGCAAAGCTTAAGGCATTGATTTTGCCCCTGCAAATTCCCCAAGTGCACAGAAAGATCCACATTTCAGACCCCATCAATTCTGAAAGGTTCTGGAAGTCATGAAAACCATGTCATATATATCCCTGGCACTATCCTTTTTTTCAGCCTTGATGTCCATGGCTAAGATTTGTGAATAGCCATTTCCTCTTCCATATGATTATTTAAGATCTTCCTCAGAGGTAATTTTCTTCTAGCTTCTGTAGTACAATGATGGATTGCTTTAAAGGGGGGATGGGACGGTATTTATTTATTATTTATTTAATGCATGTGCATCTTCCCAAAAGAGAAATACTTACATTTTTATTTCCCTTTATCAGAAACTCAAGGCAGTAAACATACCTAATACTCCTTCCTCTATTTTCCCCACAACAACTACAATCCTGTGGGGTGAGTTGGGCTGAGTTGGGCTGAGAGAGAGAGCGACTGGTTCAAAGTCAGCCAGCTGGCTTTCATGCTTAAAGTGGGACTAGGATTCAGTCTCCTGGTTTCTAGCTGCTAGTTTAACCACTGCACCAAACTATCTCTTTTTCTAGAGTCTGTGATTGATGCTGGCTGCAAAAAGCAAGCCACATTTCCTATTCCACTATATTCCACAGAAGCCATTAAGGCTTCTCCCCAGATCTCTGATACTTTCCTCAGTATTTGTTTAAGGCCCATAAATGTTCAAGCTGCCTCAGTTACAAAGGGCCAGATGTACTGGGAAAAAAAAAATTAAAATATCATCTCCCCAAATTCCCAGCTATTTTATTAGCATTGTCATTGTATGGGGGGATTGCCTATATTAAATACAGGTTAAATAACCGTAATAGTTCAGAATCTCTACTTTGTGCCATGCTCTCTGCTCGACAGGGTTGCTGATTGTCCAAATGAGACAGAAACTCATCTACAATGAAAATCAGAGGTCAAATTGAAATTCAGGCCCATTTTAATGTCCTTCTTTGAAAGGGTTTAGTGTCGCATTGTACTATGTCTATACGAAGCCGGGATTTATCTGTATAAAATTATAATCTGAAAGAATATTTACCATGGCCAAAAATCAGGCTTTTATGGAACTAGATTTTTTCATAGGAAATTATAAATATGCATGTTAAATATTAATACTTTAGGCACTGTTCCTTTCATCTGGCAGCTGCCAGTATAGCAATTCAAATGTGCCAAAAAGATTGGGCCAATGGCTGTTTTCTAGGTCTGCCAGGTCAGCTAGTGGAAAAACAACCACCACAACAAAAAATGCTGTGGGTGAGATTTATTATGATCTGAAAAATCTCCCAAAACTGGAACCTACCTTTTTCCTCATCTGATCACATGGTAGTCTCTGGCTGACCTTGTCTGGACTCAGAAGCTTAAGCAGTTAACATTTGGATGGTGAGGAATTAGAAGGTGACAGACTAGCTAGAAAAGCATATAGTTTCTCTGAAAAAGGGTGTTGGTACTTACTTGACATGCCCGTTCTCTTTGAGCTGTGAAGAGCATCCAGTAGTAGCGGGAGGTGCTTTAGTCTCTGTTTGTCTAGGCTGGGCTAATTTGTGGAATGCTCCTCCTCTTCCACAGGACTCCTCCCCAGCGTTCCCCAGTTTTGGTGAAGATGAGAGAATGACAAACTCGCCCTCAATGCCCTAACAATTTGTTGGCTGAAACAGGACCCCACCAGATGGAAAAAGGGGTGAGGCTGGATGCTCTTCATAGCTCAAAGAAAACGGGCGTGTCAGGTAAGTACCAACACCCTTTCTCCCATGAGCTGTTCAGAGCATCCAGTAGTGGGACATACCAAAGCTTGGCCTGTCCTATGGGAGGGACTTCGTCTGGCTTGGAATATCTTCTTGATCCCTGTGGACCCTTTGCAGAACCCTTCTGCCAAAGGGGGCCTCAGCTGATGCAAAAACGTCTATTTTATAATGCCTAATGAAGGGCGATGGAGAGGCCCAGGTTGCGGCTCGACAAATTTCAGTTATTGGTTCCTGCGTGGCCCATGCTACTGATGTTGTGGTGCTCCTTGTTGAATGAGCTATTATGCCCCTGGGCACCTGCAGTGATTGAGTCTGATATGTTTTTGCTAGTGCGGCCCGTAGCCAACAGCCTATTGTGGAAGATGAGGCCTTGCATCCCTGAGTGTTGGGCTGAAATGACACAAATTAGGTTTCTGTTTTTCTGAAAGTCGCTGTGCAGTGAATATATATTCGCAATGCTCTCCTCACGTCGAGCTGATGCCTTTGAAGTTCTAACCCTTGGGATGGCCTGGGACAAAAATTAGGAAGTATCAGCTCTTGTGCCCTATGAAAAGCTGAATTGATCTTGGGTATAAATGTAGGATCAGACGAAGGACCACTCGATCAGAATGAAAGATGCAAAGAACTTGTCTGATTGACAAAGCTGCCATTTTTGAAATACGATGAATGGAAGTGATCACTACAAGTAAAACTACTTTATATGTCAGAAATTGTAGGCTTGACGATTGCAAGGGTTCGAAAGTGCACTTAGTGGGTGCAAGAAGGACCTTGTTAAGGTCCTAAGTGGGATAACAATGAACTGCTGGCGGACGTAAGTTTGTGGCTCCTCAAAGGAAACTCCGTATATGTGGGTGATGGGAAAGAGATAGTAGACCTTCACAAGTGACAGATTGAAGCCGAAGCCTCCCGCCACTTCGGGGAATGAAATGGCACTGCCTGAAATACAAACAATCTCCGACGGCTAGATGGAGAGGGCTAATGTCAGGAGATCGTAGATGATTTTGAGGCTAAAGCCTGAAAAAAGAACCAACTGTTTTCAAACCTGCTGAATAATTCTCCTGTTTCAGCCAAGGAAGAACAAAAAGCACTGCCTATCCTCAACGAGGCTGAGCAAAAAAACTGGGGAACACTGGGGAGGAGTCCTGTGGAGGAGGAGGAGCATTCCGCAAATTTAGCCCAGGCTAGACAAGCAGAGACTGAAGCACCTCCCACTACTACTGGATGCTCTGAACAGCTCATGGTAGAAAGACATGGATGGTTTTCTAATAGCCAAGAAAATATAATTGCATTTATTTGGAAATCAGCAATAGATTTTAAATTTTTTTTAAAAAAAATCTCTCAGAATCAAATACATAGAAATATACTTCTATATTATAGTGCATTTAAGAATCAAATATATAAAGAGTTTATTTGACATTATTTTCATTGGCAAGTTTCTGATTTACATAAATATTTTATTTGTATACTGCATTCCTCTGTGAGGGAATTTATTTGATAAATAAATAAAATAAATACCTTCCCTTGTCACATTTTTTATCCAAGTAAAAGTCAGCATAAATGACTTCAGTGCTAATACTATTTTCACCATGCAATGTTTAATGTACAAAGTTACATTGGAACCTTACCAAAAAAACATCAGGAAGTTGTTGTGGCAGTCATCAAAATTGACTTAACACACATACACACAAAGAGAGAGAGGGAGGGAGGGAGAGAGTGGGGGAGGGAGGACTATCTGCGCTAAGATGTTGGGTCACAACCATGCACCCCAATTTTGAGTCCACCTTTCAAGATCACTGGATTACTTGGGGCCAGCTACTCCCTCTAAGGCCATCTTTCCCATAGGTTGTTGATATAATAAATTTTAAATGAAGTAGTATGCATCAGTATTTCCCATTTCCAGAGAGAAAAATAGGATACTGTATAACAAACAATAATAATTTGTTTTGCCTTTTCTAATTGGCAGGTGCAGTACACTGAGTGGTATTTCAATTGTTCTAAATAGTTCTAAGGCAAACCATCAACATAGGTAGTCCAGATATATTGTCCGACATTTTATCTACTGGATGTTTATCAGGACTTCCTATAAATTATAGACCCAGACTTAATGTTAACTAAATGTTTCAACTATATAATAAATTATCTATTTGATTCTCACACTATTCATACAGTACCATAATGCTACTGATTTATTCTTCATTTGCAAATAGTTAGGCTCATTACCAGGCCAATAATGAGATGAAAATTAAACAGATTTTTTTTAAAAAAATTCATTATTCTGATAGGCATAAATGAAGTATGTTCCATTTTCATAGCTTCAATGGTTTTGCCATTATCAGATTTAGATAGCATAAAAAATAAACACATGGTCAGCCTTTAGCTACACATTAATGTTATTTGAAGCTAAAATGCTTCAAATTACTGCACTTCCTTTAATAAAAGTAATTGTTAGCTATATTTCTATGGCTTCTAAACTGTTCTCTTTCTTTCTTTTTAGTTGAGGAAGGGAAGGCCTGTGACATACTGTTGCAGTTTTCTAAGAAATTAGTGATTTACTAATACATAATTAATATTATAATTAATATTAATATTTAATAATAATAATAATTAAAAATCAGGGTAGAGAAAAAATACCTTTATGAAGTATCTTCCAGCAATGACATACTAGAGAAAATTCATACAGACTACCACTACCTTAAAAACACCTGTTATCAATGGAAGTAAAGAGGCCACTCAGGAAATAAAATCTTATATAATGTATGACTAGTGATATTTTGCTTTCGGGAATAACTTTCTATCATTCATTCATTTATCCATCCATCCACTCACCACCCATCCATTATAAGAGAAAGAAAGACAGGGACAGAGATAGAGAGACAGAGAAATGCTATTTTCCTTCCCCCTGCCCCCAGGAACTCAAGATAATACGTATAGCACCTTCCAAATTTTTCCATAACGAAATTGTGGAATAAATTGGGAATAAAAAGAATAACAGGGCTCTTGAGTTTCAGTGGTTTGCATGGCTCAGAGTAGAGCTCAAAATGGATTACAGTAGACCTCGACAGTAGACTATAGACATGGAGCCTATCTATTATGGTCAGATGTAATAGTTGTAAAATGGGTCAGTCATGTGACCAAGCTGATTTTATGTCCCTTTTTGCACTGGTTGTTAAGCAAAAATACTGTGGTGGTTAAACAAAATAATGGTTCATTATGGGCATGGTTATCCTGAAAACTGTTAAGTTTTATATTTTTGCAGAACAATCATAAAATGCAGTCATGTAACCACAGGACACTGCAAATGGCTGTAAATTCAGCCATGTTGCCAAGTGCCCAAAGTTTGGTCATGTGACCACAGAAGGGACCTGACTGTCATAAGTTCAAATCTGATTGTACGTCCTCATTTTTGGTCAGTTGTAACTTCAAATGGTTGCTAAGTGACTGGTTATAAGTTTAAAATTATATATATTCTTTCTAATCTAACACTGTAATGGGCTGTACAAAACTGGTCTTCAAATTCTCATGAAATTTTTACATCCACCTTTCATTACAAGGATAGACTTTCATTGATAGATTTTCATTCATTTATGTGGAATTGATTACAGTCTTGACATACTTCTATTAAAATGTGGAGGAAGGTATTATTTTTGTGGAGGTTTATGATTATGAATCTCAGGAAGCCAGAGAGGCCACAGTGAGGTCACAGTGAGATCTAGACCACTTCACCAAGGGATGATCATAAATACCGCCAAAAGAAATGCATAGATCATTATAAATAGCCTTGAAAATCAGGACATCTCTATGGGGAAAATCTATTTGAAAATTGGTGGGAGGGCATATTTTAATATAATGCTACTTATCAGAGTACATTAAACTCTAATCGAAGTATACCTGAAATTGAAAAGATTGATGGTTTAACGTCTTCAGGATGTTTCAGGTATGCATTCTTTTAATTTCTTTCAAAACAAAATTAGCTGAATGAGTTAATTGATAAATTTTGGTATAACAAGAACTATCCTGTAACTGGCATTCCCAATCATGCCACTGAAAAAAAGTCTCCCCAATTAAGCAATAATTGCATTTCAAAATTACAAATTTCTGACCTCCTGCAGTGAAAACATTTAATATTTCAACATCTGGAACTCACAGTTGCCAAGATCTCTGCATGTGTTCCTTACATCTGGCATATCAGCTTTGCAAAAACTATAATCCTGTGCAGAAAGAATGCTAATAGCAGTGTGGAAAGATGAAACTCAGCAACAGTACAGACGGCATGTTGATGTCACAGACATAACTTCTCCTAAGGAAATCCAAGATATGTCATGACTTCTAAAGAAAAGCCAGCTGAAAAGCTTTAAATGCTTAAGGCAGCCACAGAGTGTCAGCATTTTAAAAATGGTTTGCTTTGAAATACAATACATATATACCGATGCTTCAGCAGAATCTCATTTGCCATCGTCAGGCTTGTGTATTGGGTTTGTCTGTGTGTCAGGCTTTCACAGCTGTTTCTGTTTTAAATTTGGTGCTAGCCTCGTGCTTTGTTAGAATTGTTTTTTCTTCATCTTGATTGGTTGGGAGACTTGGTCTGTGTTTATTGGTCTTGGAGTTTGCTGGGTTCTGCTTGATTGGTGTTTCTAATATCTTCTGTCTGTTTTGTAGTGTTTTTTTTTTTTGTCTTGATTAGCTGGCAACATTGTGTTTCGTGTATTGGGGACTTGGCTTTGGGTGAATGGCTGGCTATCGTTTATTAGGAAGCTAAGTTTCCTCTGGGTGGCCGGCTGGGGTATGTTTGGGCTGGAGGTATGGGGGGGGGGGGAGTTCTGTTTGTGCCCAGGTGTTTGTTTGGCTTCTGGTGTGGAAATTTTTTTGTTTGTGAGTAGAGGCTTCCAGATAATTGACAGTCTGGTGGAGTCATCTCTTCTATTCATGCTTTCAGGTCGTTTTTCAATCTCTGATAATTCTGTAGCTGCGGTTTTCTATAGCAGCTAGGGTTTTGGTGCCATTGAACTCAATGCTGTGACCTGTGGCTTTCATGTGTTGAACTAGTGAGGAAGTGTGTTCCAGCTTTTTTACTGCATTTTTGTGTTCATCAAAGCAGGTACTTACTCTTCTATTGGTCTGTCTGATGTATGTGGCAGGGCATGATGCGCAGGAGATTTCATATATGCCTTGGTTTTCCAGGTCAATTTTATCTTTGGGGTTTCTTAGGATGGCTACTATTTTTTTGCCTGTTTTGAAGAGTTTTGAAACTTAAGTTTTGAGAGTATATATATATATATATATATATATATATATATATATTTGTTTTCGGAGGTTTTCGCAGCTATTTATATGTGGATCTTTGGTTCCTCGGGTTTTCTCCCGCATATTCTTACGCGGGAGAAAACCCAAAGAACCAAAGATCCATATATATATATATATATATATATATATATATATATATATATATATATATATATATATGTGTGTGTGTGTAAGGTTTTTAAGCTGATAATTTTAAATAATAAATAAGGGAGACTAGTATAGATCTATTTCGAGCTAGTTAGCTCTCTTCAGCTAGCCATACCCTTACTGGGATTCGAACCAGGGAAGTATTACATGTGAGGCAGTAAAATTATCAGCTTAAAAACCTTACACACATGTAAACAAAAGGCAACGAAACAAATAGCTTTCTGTCGGTATGGTCTCTGGTGATGAGCCGAAAGACAGAAAAGAAAGCAGTATGCTTTCTCCCTTAATCGGGGCTTAACAGGGTGTTGTAATACAAAGTATATATATATATAGTCTCCCTTATTTATTATTTAAAAATTATCAGCTTAAAAAACCTTACACATATATATATATGTATATATATTCACACATACATGTGAGTGTGTATGTGTATAAATATGCACACAGAGATATATACATGCATGTATGTGTATGTGTATGCAGACACATTAAAATAAGGACACATACATACATACTTACATACATGCATACATACCAGTGGTGGGATTCAATTTTTTTTATTACCAGTTCTGTGGGCATGGCTTGGTGGGTGTGGCAGGGGAAGGACACTGTAAAATCTCCAGTCAGAGGTGGCATTTACCGGTTCTCCAAACTACTCAAAATTTTCACTACCGGTTCTCCATAACTGGTCAGAACCTGCTGAATAACACTTCTGATATGTACATACAGTTTTATGTTATTTCAGTGTTATTATAATTCTTTAAACTATGGTTTTAAGCCAATAACTCCAAATGTCTCCTTTTACAATTAGGCTATATATTGTCATGTTGTTTCAGTGTATATGACTCAGATTTATGTAATATAAATTCAGTATGCAAGCAAATCCTCTTTTCGCCATAATAGCTAACATTTCAACCAAATCATTTCCAGTTGGAAAGTATAAGAAATTATTTCAAAAGCTTTCTTTTATGTCACACAGTTTTGCTCTCCCAGGGTTTAGGGAATGAATAATCATTTGCTTTATCCGGGTTTGCATAACACACTGAAACTTTACTTCAGTTTGGAAACTATAATTGCTGTATTCATGCAACTTGCTGTGCCTGAATAAATCAATCTGATTGTAGTTTGATTTAACAGTAAATCACACAAACTACCCAATTGCTTTTACCCTATTTTAGAAGTGTTGTAAACTATGGGAAATAAAAATGAGATTAAAATACTCTATCTTCTTCTAAATACCTGTAAGAAATCACATACAGATAAGGGATTAGTTAAAGCTTTTGTTCCTTTAAGGCAGAGGTGTCAAACCTGCATCGTCACGGTGTTGTCACGTGATGTATCACAACTTTTTTTCTCTTTCACTAAACTGGGCATGGGCGTGGCCAGTGTGTGACACATACAGTCTGTGGGCCATGAGTTTGACACCTCTGTTCTAAGGCTTTCTATTGTTTTCTTTTGACTAAATTATTTTACCTTTTCCCCCAAAGTCAGGGAGTTAAACCTTAAAATAATCTATAAAGGAAGCCCAGATTCCTTCCCTAGCTGTTCCTCTGTAATCTTAACAGCCCTTCTACTCTCTTTTCCAGTATGTTCTTCCATTCACAAATATTCTCGCCATGCAGCAAGGGTACACCCTATGCTAAGGTCAGTCTGCCTTGAATATAATGTGTGAAAGTTAGGGTTGGTGCTAGACATGAACCAGGCCACTGGATCCATTCAAGTGTAATTTTCAGAAATCCCCCCCCCCCACTGTCTTCAGGAATTACCGAACTGGATTCTACAGCTCAATTTACTCCATGTTCTTAGTCATGATATGATTTGTGAGCCCAGGCACTGCACTCTGTAAAACATGATTTACAACTTAGCAGCAGATACAAACCTAATTCATTTGGCTTAGTGAACAAACCAAAATTAGATCATGATTTAGGACAGTTTGTGAACCCAGAATGGCTATAAGATGTACCCAAACACAAGGTAGTCCTCAACTTATGACCACAGTTGAGCCCAAAGTTTATCTTGTTAGGTGAGAAATTTATTAACTGAGTGCTGCTCCATTTTACAACTTTTTTGCCACATTTGTTAAGCAAATCACCACAGTTGTTAAATTAGTAACATGGTTGTTAAGTGAATCTGGCTTCTCCATTGATTTTACTCATCAAAAGGGGATCATATAACTCCCGGACACTGCAACTGTCATAAATGTGAGTCAGTTGTCAAGCATCTGAATATAAATCACCTGACTATGAGGATGCTACAATGGTCATGACTCACTTTTTTCAGCATCGTTGTAACTTCGAATGGTCACTAAATGAACTATTGTAAGTGAAGGACAATCTGTAATCTTAGAATCGTAAAGTTGGAAAGAGCCATTTAGGTTATTGAATCCAATCTGTTGATGCTGGAATGCAGTGTTAATACATTAATTTCTCTGAAACAGGCTGGCCTACTCTAATTGAGCTTTCAGAAACCTGGTCATTCAGCAATACCTCTTGGTATGACTCTATTGACATTATGGCCTACTTTAAACTGTAATGGTTGCAGCATTTTAGAAATGATTGACCCATTAGCTATATAATCAAAAAGTCAGAGGAAAGCACTGCCAGAGCTCTTTATAAAAACAACTCTGAAAAATATTGATTTGGTAGGAATTGGTAAAGAGTATATCACTTGAAAGCTCTATTAGGTATTTAACCATCTCATAATAATAGCCATGAATGAGAGCAAAATGCAGAAAGCCGAATTAATATTTGAACTGTTTGGGATTCTGCATTCAATCATCCTTTAAAAGGTTCATTTCAGAGGATTTCAGAGAGAGGGAAGGGGAAGGAAAGAAACTAAGACTGTAAATGCCACCATTTATACGATGTCCTCTTCTTTCTCTGCATTAATGGCTCTCGCACAATGTGGCCTTAATCACCGCTAAGCATTTTTCCTTAGATATCTCCCTTTAACCAAATGCCGCAGACCGCATTGATTAGACAGTGATAGCTCTTAAATCACTGCTAATCACAAGCATAATTATAGCAACTGGGGAATCGTACCAGGGACTGCAGGTGGTTCTGAAATGCTGTACTAATGAGCTGTTTTGCCAAATTTCCTGTGGCTAACGAGACACTTTTTTAAAGGAAAAAAAATAAAAATAAATGCCATAAATAATCTTGGTTATAAATGCCTAGACAGGCTTTTATAGATAGTTATATTATTTCATGTTAATAAAACTGCATTGCTAACGCTTCATTATATTAAAAGCCCATGCTTTCTTTTCTTTTGACAATATTTAATCTGAGACCAATTTTTATTTTTAAAAAAGCAAATTATTACATATTATTTGAGTCATGAGCCAATTGGGCTAGTGGTTAAGGTATCAGGCTAGCAACAGGGAGGCTGTGAGTTCTAATCCCACCTTAGCCATGAAAGCCAACTAGATGACCTTGAGTCAGTCACTCTCTCAGCCCAATCCACCTCACAGGGTTGTTCATGTCAGGAAAATAGGAGGAAGAAGGTAAAGTGATAGCACTTAGACTTATATACTGCCCCATAGTGCTTTATAGCGCTATGCATGTTGGATACATTTGCCACCTTGAGTAATTTGTAAAAATAATAAAGGCAGGGTACAAATAAATAAACTTGTTAGCCTAAAAAAGTTGTTAATTTTTCAAACAGAATTTATTTATTTATCTATTTGTTTTTCTAATAACAATCCAAAAATTGGATTTTTGGAGGTACCTTTGGAAATAAGGATTTTACAACATGTTTTCCAATTAGAACATCCCAGCCTGAACTGACATTCTAGATTCCCTATTTTGGTTGCCTTTAGTGGCTCTGTGCTATCCTACCTCTTATTAATATTGGTCTTACTCCACTTTCCTAAAATGCATAAACTCCAAGGCAAAGCACATAGCAACAGTAAGCAATAGCAGACAAAGTGATAGTCTAGTCCCTCAACTAAATTTTAGCGTATAGCAATAGCACTTATATACTGCTCAATAGTGCTTTATAGCACTTTCTCAATGCTTTACAATGTCAGCATATTGCCCCCAACAATCTGGGTCCTCACTTTACCAGCCTCAGATGGATGGAAAGCTGAGTCAACCTTTAGCCAATCAGTATCAACCTCCAGGATTATGGGCTGAGTTAATCTACAACATTGCATTCTAACCACTGCATCATTATATCTCTTATGTCCATAATTTTCATTCAAGACAACCAGTGTGATCTAGTGGTTAAGGTACTATGCAGAACCTAGGTAACTGTAAATTCTAGTCCCACCCTAAGTACGAAGCCAGCTGGGGGGCTTTGGGCCAGTCACACTCTCTCTCAGCCCTCAAAAGCAGACCATGGAAAACCATTCCAAAATCTTGAGAAGAAAACTCCAAGAACCACTTTAGGCAGTCAATCAACATGACTTGAAAGTGTGCATATGCGTGTACACACACACACACACACGTGCACACACACATGCACACATTCACACACACACACACACATTTCTCCAGATTAACTGTCTGGGCTTGACATATTCCTCAGAATGCAAATCCCTAATTTTCAAAGCATTGGTGATGTTGGTTTATTTAGTTAGTGAGAAGAGAAGGCACTATCACTAATCATGATGTGGGTTCGAAGTCAAACAGATTTGAAGACAGTCATGTTAAATTACCTCATTTGGTGTTCTACCGTAACTATCGGATCATGCCATGGTTTTTATTCTTAGTTCCTGTTAAAATGGAACTGAGAGATAGATGGTCTTTAATATTTCTTCCAGCAGTTCCAAGGGAAGCATTAAAACACAGATATATTAGTAGTATCCTTCACTTCCCCTCTCTACTACTTCCCATATAAAATACTGTATTAAATCTTCATGTCCCGTAGCAATCTAGTTTGCAGATCACTTGTTTCCTGCTGTTAGAAAGCCAGAATTCATGTTACACAAGGCTGCTTATATATAACTATAGTCCTCTCTCCCTATTGTGTGTTTCAGATTGGTAATTTCCCCAATTATGTCTTCCCTCCAACCAGCCAATCAAAGAGGTTGCCTATCTTTAGTACACTACATGGAAAAAAATGGATTTATTTTCCACATGTTTCAATTCTATCCTTTCTTAGCAACAATTGCTGAACCTCACATTCAGAAATTTTCTGGAATGAAAATCTGTTCTCTGTCCTATAAGGATATCTAGGTATAAATGAAAAGAAATACATACTAATTAGGAAAATATGGATCAGGCTATAAGTCATTTATGTTAATATATCGACATACAAGTTTTATTTTGTTTCATAAAAATTATATCAATTAAAGAAAACATCAAAACCAATATTTATTTTAATGCAAAATAAAAAATCTAAATGACTTTGACAGCATTCCTTTGTTTTTGATTATTACACACGCTCGTAGACATACCACAGAGAGACAGAAGGAAAAAAAAATACTCCGAAGCCTCTTACATAATTTACATGACACTGTCATATTTTGTGATGAATTACTGGCAAGGAGACCCACCTGATTAAAATGTCAGTAAAAAATTTAGGGCTGGGAATAGGGCTAATTCCCTAACTTTCCATAGCACTGATTCTCCCAGCAAGAAAAATAATGAGTGTTCCCCAACTAGCATCCTTTTGGGTAAATGAAATTTTTTTTACCAGTATTTCAATTTTAGATCACTTTTTAGTGGGCTGTCTTAAATATAGTGCGTTGCTTTAGCCTTCCATGGTTAATTTAGTAGCTCTTCTAGGAATTTCCAGGTTAAAATAAGATTTTAATAAGATTAAAAATGTGATCAAAAGTGATAAGAGTAACACACTCGGAATGACAGCCGTCCAGATGGATTGGGGAAATAAATCCTGTTTGCTTACATTTTATATTTCCAGCAGCCTTGATAGGCCTTATTTCTCTTTTGCTCATTAGCTTCAATATGATGATTCAAATATGATTGGTAACACAATCACTCCCTTTGTGTTATTTGAGCTAATACACAAGCCTCTGTTCTGAGATGGGTATGCTTTCTACTTACTATGTCTGACACAATGAACAGAAACAACAAAGTAGACATTTGTGTTCTGAAGTTGTGTAATGCTAAAGAATGTTCTAGAAAACTAAACCAGTCCTCCATAAAGAGGCAGCATTGAAAGGCATGTGATTCCACCAGAGGCTTTGCTCACCATTATATTGGTCATTAATTTTAGATCTTCATGAGAACTTTGTTAAATGTTCTAATTCCATTAGAACTTAAAATAATGGCTGCATTTTTGAAACAAAACTGTATATCTTGAAAAGCAGAATTATGTCGTAACCTCCAAATATACAGCACTTTTTTTCCTAACAAATTATTTTCAATAAACACTGTCTGAAAGACATATTGTTTCTTTATTAAAGTGATACCTTAGTTTAGAAGGAATATTACATATAGTTTTAATAACTCATACTTTGTGATGCTATATTAAATATTTTTTTTTAATTTGGGGTGATTTCCTGTTATAACAATTTGTAAGGTAAACCTATACAACAGGCAATATTAGAATGCATAAATTACACCACACTTGCATTAGCTGGTTTGTTGAATAATTCTTATACTGTAAGTATATAATTATATAATCCTTATAATAAGGAGAAACTTTCTGACAGTGAGAACAATCAACCAATGGAACAGCTTGCCCTCGGAAGTTGTAGGAGCATCATCACATGAGACTTTCAAGAAGAGATTGGACTACCATTTGTCAGAAATGGTGTAGGGTCTCCCGCTTGGGCGGGGGGTTGGACTAGATGACCTACAAGTACCTTCCAACTCTGATTATCTGTTATCTGTTATCTTAAGAGACAATGTCTATATACCACCTTAACCAGGAATGTACAAGCTGAATCCTTGATCTGAACATGATACCATTAAGCTTTAGGAGTGGCTTATATCCAAGGAAAAGTTGTTTTTAATAGGCAAGACCAGGAAAATTATTACATGCATACCAAATATTTCTATTAATAATTTACTTTCATTTAAATAGGATTTTGCTCTATGATTTTCTACTTTTTAAAATATGATCTCCTATGTGCTGAATAACATGGCCTAAAACAATAATTAAAGTTGAAATCCTGGGCAGTGTTATTGCTGTTATTTCAATATGCTGCTGCCTTTCTACTCTGTTAGGTATTTAAGGCTGATTTTAATTAAGCATGAGCTCCCCATCAGATTGCATTGTGAGAGTTTACTGTAGCAGGCAGCAATTAAGTTGACACAAAATTGTATTATTTTAGTTGAAAATAAAATGCAAACAATCTTCTTAGAAGCGTAAAACCCATCTCTTGATTTATTTTGCATTCCCTTTGACAGAATTCTAGTATCTCATGGTACACCTATTATTTCTTGTCTATAAAATACTTGTTGTGCTGAGTTGTTGATGTTTTGGGGCCCAACCTGATTTATATGTATTCCATATTTTCAATATATTACCTCTGTGATTTTTTTTAAAATCTACATTAATCGTGTTTTTATTTTTTATTTGTGAGTTTATTTTACCACAAACTTTACCACAAAAACCCATGTCATCCAAATCTCAGGCCATATTCTTCTAACTCCAAAAGTCTTTTATTTCTCAAAAACACACAAACCAAATAGCAAGCTGCAAAATACAGGAAGTCCTCGACATACAACAATGACATTTAGTGACCGTTTGAAGTTACAACAGCACTGTAAAAAGTGACTTGTGACTGTTTTTCACATGACCGTTGTAGTATCCCCATGGTCATGTAACAAAATTCAGATGCTTGGGAACTGATTCACATTTATGACCAATGCAATGGGGTCATGTGATCACCTTTTGTGACTTTATGATAACACAATGGGAAAATCAGATTCACTTATCAACCATGTTACTAATTTAACAACTGCAGTGATTCAGTTAACAACTATGGCAAGAAAGGTTGTAAAATGGGGCAAAGTTCAGTTAACAAATGTTTTTCACTTAGCAACAAAAATGCTGGCCTCAATTGTGGTCATAAGTCGAGGACTACTTGTACCATTTCAAAACAGGTAAAACAAATCTTTTTTTCCCCCTTTGCATCTTGTAACACTTTATATTCAATGTGTGGGTTCTTTTTCCCCCCTTTGGCATACAAACATGAAAAGCAAAAGATAAAAAAAAAAGAAATTGTGCGCATGGGATCCATTTACCACTTCCTTATTTGTCTTTTGCTGTTTAAATGTTCGTCTCTTTTTGAGAATCTTAACAATTCAATATACAATGACTATTTTTATCCTCCCCTTTCTTTCAGCCTGTTTTCTCTTCCACCCTTCCTAAGTATATAGGAAGTGTGTTAATGTACAGTATGTATGTATGTATGTATGTACAACCCACCCACCCAAAATTATGTTAAAAAATAATTTCCCATTCTATAAAAAATATAGATGACACGCAGTGTGGAATTCCTGTCTTCTTTCTTGAAAAAAGGGCAATGCTGTGAGAAAGCCTTGACTCTATTACACATTTACATCTCACACAGGTGTGTGTGTGGGGGGGGTGTTTCCACGCCAAAAACAGTCATCAACTGCAGTTGCTAATGATCATTATCAAATGGCACAGGTACAAATTGATTGCAAAAGGAAAATGTTAGTGAAGTAATTTTTATGCTACGCTCTTCCTGCTTCTTATGTTATACTTCAACTCTTTCCGACATCTGAGCAATTAGATTACTTCCCTGTGCATTACTAAAAAAATATATGAACATTTGCTCCAAGTTCTTCCTTGTTTCTTCTCAATGTCACTATGACAATTAGGGGGCAGAAATGTCCAAGGGTTCTAATTATTGAAAGGGTCTCTATTTGACAGATAGTCAAGGGGAAATTATATCATGTTCAAAGAGTCCAAACATATTTTGACTGGAAATATCTTGATATAATGTAGGGGCTTTATAATAACTAATTCTAATCCTTGATTTTAAAAAAACAATGCTTTTTTTGTTGGGTCGCAGTAGTATTTACTTTAAAATAAAACATAAAAAAACTTTCTTTTTAGCTTTTTGCACTATAATATAATTCAATACACGTGCTTAACATTCCATGTTATTACATCAATTGATTATGGAAGCAGCTGAAATGATTTAGACTGTAATGCTTTAGCTGAATTAGGAGCGTAAAACTGTTAATTATAGGGGTATGATTGTATATTAATTATAAGGATGTGGTTATACTCCCTGCTGAACATCAAGTTGGCAGCATTGTTGCTCTCTACTCCCAAAGAGCCTTCCTGTGTATTTCTGTAGCATACTAATTGTTGCTTTCTTGAGGACATGACTGTTTCCATAATACATATCTTTGGATATCTATTTAACATTGTCATAATACTCCAATCAAATAATACTTCCAAATTATAATTGGTTCTAGATTTTTAAGTCTTAGGTACTTAGTGGTACTTAAAGTCTAAGTCTTAGGTACTCAGAGGAGTTGAGTTTGACTTGAATATGTCCTCCCTGACTTCATCTAACCATACAATGGTGTGAAAATATAGGTATATGTGTGTGTGCATGGGCACACATGTATTTCTTCAAGTATTTTTTTTTTTACTCCTGGTAACTGCCTAAACTTGTCCTTGCAGATTTTTTGGCAAGGTTTATAAAAGTGTTTGTCATTGTCTCCTTTCTAGGGCTGAGAGAGAATGAGTGGCCCAAGATCATCCAGTTGGCTTTGTACTTAAGGTGGTACTAGAACTCATGTTCTCCCTGTTTCTAGCCTGGTGCCTTAACCTCTATTATATAACAAAGTGGCTTGCATAGGCAGTAATACTGATCTAATAATAGCCTTAACCTGCTGTGAAGCCAGGATTACCTGGATGAATTCTTTCTTTATACTGTCACTCTGCTTGAAGCTCTGGGACTTCTGAGCTCTGCCATTAAACTCCTGCTGTACTCAGGACAGGAGCTTTTCCAAATGTCCAGCTTAAAATGCCATCCAATTAGAACAAAGTTATGCAGGCACAAATTGTGCTTCTTCTATTGTTGATCCCTATTCTGCAATGTCAATGAGACGGGTAAAGGGTGATGTATTTATTATGGGTCAAGTTAATGAATGGGACTAGTAGATTTTTCTCTGATTTCTTTTCTCTTCCATCTGACAGCAGTCAAAGAGCCAGTGATCACTTTCCCTAAAATGGAGTTGGATAGGATCAGACAATTGGATATGAGGGCTTATAATGGCAGGCTTAACCACCTACCAAGTTGCCCGACCAAACATTGCAAGGAATCAAATTATTTCCTAGTGGGAAAGATAGTAGAATACACAATTGTCCTTGGCAGTAGTCACTGTGACACTTACAGCCGCCATAATTGCTACCATAATTGAATATACAAAATGTTGCCAACTCTATGTCACAAAAAAAGTGGAAATTCCTTGTCAGCAAAAGCAATAGAAAATTACCTCCACACATCTAGGAAAAGTTAATTCTCCTTCCTGCTTTAAATTGGTCTTCCATCTTTTAGGACAGATAAGACTTGTTTCACATGTTTACAATCAGTTGAGATAGAAGGATTTGGGCTACTTGGAAGCTATAAGTGAAATCTTTTTTATCTCAGCTGAGTTGAAAAATGCTGGAACAACAAACGCCTAAAGAAGTAGTAGTAGTAGCAGTAGCAGCAGCAGCAGCAGCAGCAGTAGTAGTAGTAGTAGTAGTAGTAGTAGTAGTAGTAATAGATATATATAAATGAGTCCCTGCAGATTTTATTCCACTATTTGTTGCTAACTATAGAGGTAGTGCTCATCTCCATTTCGAGGCCATTGAGTCAGCGCTGTCCAGAGATGTTTCTGCTGTCATCTGCTCAGCATGACATCACAGAGCACTGTTACCTTCCCATCACAGTGGTACTTATTTATCTGCTCACATCTGCACGCTTTCAAACTGCTAGGTTGGCTGGAGCTGGGACGAGATTGAGAACTCACCTCGTCTTGCAGTACTCGGGTCTTGAACCGGAACTAGCAGTTTTCCAGTTGACAAGTCCAGCATGCTGCCTCATATACTGTATATAGAGTCACAGAGAAGTATGAACCTCAGATCATTATTATTGCTGGTTTTCAAAATGGCAACCTTCCTATGCTAAGTCTAGATCATAGCTACTGTGCTGTTTCAGCATTGTTGTTAATGGAAAGCACAGAAATAATTAGAGTATATGATAAGCACTGGATCAATTGAAGAAACAGTTATTCCTCTGCATAATAACCAATCAACTGTTGTGGTTATCTTGCAACAAACTGAAATATCAAACTTATAAGCATTTGAGGTGACATACAAGGAAAAGTGTATTTTAAAAATGGAGCAATTAAACGTGCCTTGAAATCACCTTGAAGGTGAATGGAAATTAACAGAGTAAAATGTTATCCCTTTTTGCCATCCAGAAAGAGTTGACTGTCTCTTCTGGTGATGAGGCAATCAGACCATGTGGATAACCCTCAGAAAGCATTTTCTTTGTTTACTTCTAATAAAAAAGCATTTTGGTCTATCAATTGGTTTGGGACTGATTGGGAGGACCTTGTAGATATAATGTATTCCATGAGTTGAGTTTTATGTTTGTTAGTGTGTGTGTGTGTACCTTTGGAGGGTTTGGTTTATTTTGATATTGCTTGGAGTGTCTTGCAAACTACCTTAAAGATTGTTCAGTGAAAGGCAGAATGTAAATGTTCAAAATAACTAAGTAAAACAGAAATTCAGTATCATATCAAGGACATAGTTTGATACTTTTACTTGAGAAATATGTATTTTTATTGATTTTACATCCATCCATTCAGCGTGGAAGCCTAGTTATTGGGAAATGCCAAACTATGCCAAGAATGTCATGAGCAAGTGAGAAATATGGAGAAAGCAAGAAAATATAGCATCTATTCAATTTACTCATTACTTTTATATGCCATCTCACTACCCAAAGCAAATATAAGAATCTTTAGAATAACATGATTTTTTTTTGGGGGGGGGGGGTGAGGGCGGAAGAGAAGGATAGGAAATAGTGCTAGTTTTTCAGAAATATAATTATGAACTTTTCTAAAGGGAAAAAGTTTTCTTGATGTAAAAAGAATAAAATGTAATAACTGTAACTAAGATTTGTTGAAGTACATAGTTAAGGGCATTAGCTGTAAGCCCTATGGCTGAAAACCGAAAGTACATTTAAGTTGTGAGTTCTCTAGGTGCCTGGGTAATATTTTTTTTTTCCAGTTCCACCACTACCTAAAACATGTTAATAAAATAATAACAACATTTATTAAGGGCAACTATTATTGGTGCTATTGCAGTAAGGATTACTAAACTTTGAAATACTCTCTGAAAACATTTATAAGAATTTTAAATCATCATAATCAGTGTTTAAACAGAACGACAGATAAAAATGTAACATGCATTTTCATCTAACTTTGTGATTTTTCTATACAATGATTGTTTAATGATTTAGTTTAAGCACAAAGGACTCATAACTTAGGATAAAATCAGGAAGGAGGGAGGGAGGGAGGGAGGGAGGGAGGGAGGGAGGAAGGAAGGAAGGAAGGAAGGAAGGAAGGAAGGAAGGAAGGAAGGAAGGAAGGAAGGAAGGAAGGAAGGAAGGAAGGAAAAAATAAGAGAAGCACATCAGTTATTCAAGTAAGCTTCTGAAGTTAGATAATGGATCTGCTCACCTAAGCTACAGTATAAAGGATGTGATGAAAAGAGTTTAATAAGAAAGATAGGCTGACTTCCTAAATAAAAGAAGATGGTTGCACTATGAAGGCAACGGTGATGATTCAATAATGGCTTGATTCTCACTTCACAAGAGTCCTGGAAATGGGAATGTACATCTCAATATGAGAACCTTTGTACTAACATCACCTTGGGTGCTATCCCTTTCTTTGCTCATTGTTGTGAATAAAATAGAAGCAGATAATTGTAGTTGTGGTTCTCAATTGCCCGTACTCAAGCCGAGAGGTGAAGTAAATGCTTTTTCATGTTTGGATTTGGCGGAAAATATAGCAGGCACTAAGCAGAGAGAAAAGCCTTGTTTACTGCAGCATCTTCTGCTTCGCAAGCCAATTATTTCCTTTCGTAAGGTTACAGTTATGTTACAAGACTCCAGTTCCATGCTGTCAAATGCTTCCCAGATGAGGGGTAGGGCATGTTGCAACTGGTAGTACATTTTTTCATCTGAATAAAAAGGATAAACTTGTAAGAAGCCATTTCCAATGTTTTCCCATGGAGATTTTTTAAAGTATATAAACTAATCTTTCCCAGTTTTAGAAAATGAGTATTAGATGGAGTCAAGTATTTTAAAAGGCCAGATTGTTCATTTTTAAAAATTCAAACATGTTCAAAACAATATTGAAAACTATCATAGGTAGTGGTGTTCCATCATCATGACCATCATCCCCTGATGAGACAGTGCCTTAACATAATTGTGGGGCTTGGGTGCTCTGAGAAAGATTAGAGCTATGCCAGAGATTGAAACATACTGGACAAGTCTCATCAGAGGAATCAGACAAAGAGTGTCTCTCCCATAAAAAATATATGGTGAGACATAAATTACAGAAAGCCATATTGGCTCGGATGTCGTCTGGGTTAACAAGACTTGGACTAAACATTGGAGTTCCTGGACATCTGGTGAAAAATGGGCTACAGAAGTCAGGACCCTTGCCTGAACAATCAGAACCAGCAGCTGCATAACTACTGGAAGGAAAGGTGTTTACCCATCACAGATATCAGTGGTATGGACCATGTTTAATATGTAATTCAAAAGGGGATAATAAATTGCACATTATGTATCCTATATATTATATATACATGCATCCTTTGTGATATAAAGCAATATGTTTGTGAATGCATTCTGTCATTACAACAATATAGATTCCATATTGTTCTATTAGATGTAGATGTTTTCTTCACAGTAATATTAAATTTCTTCTTCTTGCCTGGATTAACAAGATCGGCACCAGATGTTAGAGTTCCTGGACATCTGGTGAAAAATGGGCTACAGGACTCAGGGCAGCTGGCTCAGCAACCAGGGGCAGCAACTGCAGAACTACTGGAAGGAAAGGTGTTTACCCATCACAAATACACAGTGATTGAAAACAAAGAAATAATGACCTGTTATTACAGAACAAGTCCAACAAGAAGATGGTATTTGACATGAATGCACCAGTTCTGGAAAGAATAACATCCACGATCAGAAATAACAGAACAGAGGCTAGCAGATCAATGTTCATTTATAATATAAAATAAAGTATTCACAAAGCAGAATTGGAGGAAATTACAAAGGTCTACCGAGAGCAGAGAAATCAAAGTTTTACAGAAGTAACCCAGAGGCTAACAAGGGAGAGTTGGTATTATAGAAATCCAGTCAAGATATAAAATTGTTTTCATTTGGAAATCAGGCACACTCTCCTCTGCCTCAGAAAGGACAAAAACCTGTAACTAAAGAAGAATTGAAACAAAAAATAACTGAGCAATGAGAAGAGCACAAAAACACAGAATAAGATTCCCTGTACTGAAGCTTGTTCTAAAGGGCAGCTGGCTCCTTTCACAGCCCACTTCTCCAAGAAGGCCAAATTGTTTCAATTAATAGCAAACTGATATGGATCATATTTAATATGGAACACAAAAGCTGTGGTAGTAAGAGGACAATAAACTACACATTATGTTTGGTATATATTATATATACATGTATTTTATGTGATATGAGGCAATGTGTTTGTGAATATATTATGTCGTTTCAACAATATAAATTCCATACTGTTCTATTAGATGTAGTCACAGCAATATTAAATATCTTGTTCTGTAGTGCTGGGACCAGTAAAAAACCATGCCAAAGTAAAAATCTGCCCGCATATCTGATCCATATTTGGCATATACTACAAAGCAAGCAGGGCTTCTGTCTGCATCAAAATAGGGTCAAAGGAGGGATGGGATGGGGAATGGATGATTTGGTGCCAGTTATTGTCAGCAGAAGACTCTGGAAGGGGAGAGAAGGCACTTCTCTGATCCCACAGAGATAAATTTCACATACCTTGTACGATTTATTTCACAGAAATATGAGGAAGATTCTAAAATTTATTTTTTTAATTAAACGTTTTAGAGAAAGGATATAAGCAAAGGGAGATAAAAAGACATGCAAAAATATAAAAGATTAAACTGCAAATAGGTAAACAAGGGATCTAGAATGTCCTGGAGATTCAAGTTTTCCAAAATATCATTAAGTATTTATGAATTATAAAATATATTTTATTCTATTTTATAAAAATAAGGATCACTATTCAGCTTTAAGCTGTGAACACATATTAAGAACCAGATTCAACACTGTAGAAATCACTAGCTGAAATTATGAGCTACAATATATGGGACTGTCGACCTTGAAGATGATATATCAGAGGTGGTATTCAGCAGGTTCTGACCAGTTCTGGAGAACCGGTAGCGGACATTTTGAGTAGTTTGGAGAACCAGCAAATACCAGCTCTGACTGGAGATTTTACAGTATCCTTCCCCTGCCATGCCCACCAAGCTATGCCCATAGAACTGGTAGTAAAACAATTTGAATCCCACCACTGTGATATATGTGTGGCCATATTTTATATTAGCCTTAGTATTTTTGGGGACATGTTATTTGAGGCTTGACATGGACCAATAGTGAGAATCTTCCCAAATTGGGATATCTCATGAAGTTAAAATATAGATTACATCCTTGGAAAACCCGAATTTTGGATGAGGCATACATCCATGTATCCAGTTACAATATAGTCCAAGGACAATTTCCAATGAGAACGGAATTTATACCTCAGATTTACTTGTAAGGTACAAAATTATTCTATACATCAAAACAAGCTTCCTCAACTTGATTAACCAAGGTGGGAAACAAAAAAAAAAAGACTTTCCAGTTAGAATATATAATATCCTTGCATGAAAAAATGACATCAAATTGATTTGCAAAATTTATGTTAGAATTGCATGAAAGCACAACCACAAATGCTAGTTCTATCTATGTTAGAGGTTATATTAAAAGAATCATGCAAGTCTGATAGTATTCTTCACTTTTACCCTCTCAAAAACTAGGGAGGGCAAAATAGCAAATACAACTATAAAAAACCACAATACTGAATATATATATAAAAAACAACAACAACTAGGAATCCCATAGTTGAAGGAAATAAAAATGTTTCCTTCAACAATGGAGCCAAGAGTTAGGTCTCTGACTCCAAGGGAACCTAGTGTTAGGCCCAAGACATGGCACAGCTGAGATCAATCTCAGATCTGAGATCAATCCTTTATTTGCTCATTATCTGACAAGCAAGGATAATGAGGAAGACAGAGTCACTTAACCATGTAACTAATTTAATAACTATTTCATATAACATATGTGGAAAGTCATAAAATGGGGCAAAACTCACTTAACAAAATTTCTCACTTAACAATATAAATTTTGGCTCAATTGTAATAATAAGTTGATGAATACCGACAGCTCAGGACAGAAAACAAAGGCCTCAATGGCTAAGTTCAATACTGTGTTTGTCTTGAAGTTTGGTGGAGCAAGAGTCATACTGCATGTTTTTTTTCTTCAGTGACACTAATTTTTCTGTTGCATTTTTCTTGTTGCTTCATCCTCTGATTCCACCAAATGCATCAGCAGGTTTTTGTATTTACTTTTCTACCAATATTGAAAAATAGATAAGACTTTGAGTAGCATTCATCCAGCTAATCAGTTTGTTATACTTTTCCTCTGTGAGGTCATGCCTCAAAATATTGCTGACAGGTGCATGAGCTTACAAAGAAGAAGTACATGAAACTTTTGGGTGGGCTGAATGAAAGCTATTCACCAGAGTTTTTAGGTCTGTGTGGGTGCTTTACTTAGTTACTGAGGATTGGTTGGTTAATTTGCTTTTGTTTTTATTTAACTGTATTTACATAGTTTAGGTTTGTTTTATTTTACAATATTTATTTGTTTGATTATTCAATATATTTACTTAATATTATACTTATTTACATATATTTTTATTTATTTATTTATTTATTTATCACATTTAATATATTTGTTTATTTAGTTAGATTAGTGTAGTTTAGTTTAGTTAGGGATTAATTTATTTCCATCATGGAGATGTCCCTCTATTATGCAGGGAAAGCCCCCTTTCAGGTAAGAAGCCTTTAATTTTATTTATGTGCTTATCAAATTGCATGTCTGATTCAAGGATTTAGAGTTCAAAAAGGTAACATAACAAATAACTTGACATAAGTAATGGAGTCTGGAAGGAACTATATTAAAATTGGATAATGAAGTAAAATAGGAATCAAAGGAGTTTATTAACAAGCAAAAGTTATTTGAGAATAATTTTTAGAATAACTTTTGAACCTGAATATTTTAAAAAAAATATTTGCACATCTTTCAGGCTCTTTCTTGGTGAATTGTATTAATAATGTCAATTTAAAGGTATCCACAGGACAGCTTTCTAGGAAGGCTGGGAAACATGGCTCTAGGGCTTTCCTCGGGTGCACAGAAAAGCATGCATTTGTGGAGCTAGTTGGAGCCCTCAAACCCCTCTTCCTAGTTAATTTTTAATGTTGCTTGCCTCTTTTAAATTTTATATAGGGTGTTTATGTTTTTAATATTTCATTTATATAGCTTCTTTAGTCCCTCTGGGAGGAAAATGGACAGTTCTTAAATATGAAAAGCAAACAAATAAATAGTGTGTACCAAAGTCTTCTATGATAATCAGCCCAGAATCATATCAGAGAAAAGGTGGATAGAAGCTGGCACAGACTGGCTGATTGAATAGTATTTTTGTACAACTGACTCCCTATGAATTCTTGACAATGTAAACAGCTGCCTAAAATCCACACAATTAATAGTCTGGAGGCCCAGAGTCACCTTATACTAAACTAGAGATGGGAGGATCTGAGTCTCTGGCCATGCAGTCATCAACACTATCTCGGAGACGCTGTCAATTCTTCCTACAGCAAGGTTGATATTGGAAGAAGAGGGCCATTATAACATCATTTTAACAGAAGAGCAACTAAAAGCAACTTCAGCTGTCCCTGCAGCTGGCTAGAGGCAAAATTCAGGTGATGTCATGAGGTTTGTTGCTTAACAGTGGTTAACAGTGGTTAGTGAGGGTCATCATGCTTTGGATAGAGGGATATGAGGATGAACCAGCCAATTAGATTCACTCTATCTAAATAAAATTAGCATATGGGATCCCATGCCACTAAATTTGACCACTAATTATGAAATAGGTTTTTATAGGAAAAAGAAAGATTATGAGACAATGTTTGGATTTCTACCCTAGAAATGTTTTGCAATCTTATTGGGCAGAAAAGAGGTTGCCTTTATTCATCTATCTTATTGACCATCTTAGACCAAGTCCAAAAATGCCAGAGAATTCCTGGAAGCCTGACACACTAACAAATTGGTGATCAATAGACACATAGACATAAACAACATCTACATACTGTGCAAAAGAGACAAACACAAGCCAAACAAAAGATAGAGATAGATAGATAGATAGATAGATAGATAGATAGATAGATAGATAGATAGATAGATAGATAGATAGATTCAGAATTCAAATCAAATTTTAATATAGTTCCATCCAGGTCCCAGTTTTGAGATAAAATAGTTTTTTAGAAAAAATATATGGATTATTTGCAATATTAATATTGTTTTCAAAACTTTATTTGGATTTAGAGGATTGCATTTTTATTCTTACAGACTTTTACAAACAGAGGGAAGGATAGCAAAATAATTATTCTCAACAGTTTCACTTGTAGTCAGCCTGTTTGCTGCTAAAAATCCAAATTCACCATATTTTGTCCCAATTACAAATATCAACATTTTGCTTAGAGAAGGCATATATACATTATTCTGAAAACTAGGATATGAAGATGCTACCATGTAAGACTGATAATGGCTTCTTGTAGTTACCTTCCTTTTCATAATTAATATTATTAAAATTAAATTAAATTAAAATAACATTTTACCAGAACTACCTCAAAGAGCTTTAGAACGAATGGTCAGAAAGCAGCGAAAGTGCATTGCAACTGGATATGATTCCAGCCAGAAATAAAACTCTCTCCATCATTATCAATCCCTGCAAAGTTCAATGAAGAAGTGTTAAAAATTGGGGAAATGTAGCTTGGAAAAAGATGAAGGGAAGTCAGAACAGCTTTCTGACTCTTGTAGTTCTTTCTTTAATAGCATTTTGATCTATACTTAAGAATGAGCTTAATTCACCTCTTTGTCTTGTTTTGGCAGTATTGTTTCCAAAAATACAAACAACATCAGAGAAACAAAGGTGAGTAACCAGCCATGTTGTTTGTTTGTGTACCTGTAGCAGGAGTGGGGATAGAAGGACATTCCTTCTTCCGCACCACAGAGGGGGGGGGGAAACCCTTCCTTTGAGAGTACTGTCTTTGGGAGAGGCTCTGAACTCTCTTTAAGTTATTGGGGGAAAGATGCAGAAAGATCTGTTTCCTGCAATAGCAGTTTAAATGGACTGTGCCATTTCTATTGACCAGTCTTAATTTGGTGGGTCATTGGTGGCTTAATATGCAATGTCTTTCATGAATATTGTGTAATAACACAAGTATTTTTCTATAAAAATATAGAACAAGAAGAGACAAAAGAAATAAGAGAAAAACACCAGAAGATGACTCAGAAAAATGCCACAATAAGAAAGGTAAGTAATTCACTTCCTTTACAAACCTGTTTTAAGCTGCTCTTTTTGTTTGCTTATTTGTATTCTATGATTGATGAATGTTTCTTGCAATTTCTGCATCTTAGCTGGAGGAGGAGAACAAGTTCTTGGGAAGCAAAGTCGCAAACCTTGAGAACAAAAACAAGTACCTGAAGGAAACTCCTTCAAAGTCAGGGAAGTGAGTATTATTTTAAGCTAACATCATTGTAATTATTTTCATTTTAAAAATGGAAGTGATTTATTTCTTTATAAGTTTAGCTTTACAGGTACTAGTTTTGTTTTGTTTTTTTCCAGGCCCTGCCCAAAAGGAAGAAGACCTTCCAAGTGAAAAACAACTGACTGGAAAAAAACCAAGGAAAACACAGATATGGTATATATAGTAAATAAGGATGTGTGTTTATATTACTAACTTAATTAGTGGAATAAATTAGTGGATCAAGGAAATGCTGTGGATATAGCATATATAGAGTTCAGTGAGACATTTGACAAAATAGACTACAGCCTATGTCTTCATAAGATAGAACAGTGCGAGATAGACAGTACCAACACCAGATGGATTCACACTTGGCTAACCAACCACACTCAGTATGGAGCCCTCAGTGAAACTACATTGGCCTGGAGGGAAGCATGCAGTACCTCAATATCTTTATCAATGAGCTAGATGATGGGATAGAAGGGGATCTCATATCAAGTAAAAATAAAATCAATTTTGCAACACAATGTTTATTGTTTTACAGCACCTTGATATCAGGAGCCACGAAGTATTACAACTCTGTTGGAAACAATGAACAAGGAATCCCAACCATGTGTGGAAGTGAAAGTGAATGATAGGTGATATTATGATATCATAATATTGATATTATAATATCATAATAATTATATTTACATAATATCATATCATATCATCATAATATCATAATATCATATGATCATAATATCATAATAACATAATATCATAATAATGATATTATGATAGGTTTTTATTTCACTCTGAATTAAGGTCTACATGTTACAAACCCCACCTTTTAATGAATTTGTCATGTTTGAGTATTTCATGGCTAACTTACACTTTGCTACATATCTGCATTTTTGCAACAGTGAGATCATCCATCATCAAAACACAACTCAACATGAAGATATGTTTCAAACAAATACCAACATTATTCCCAGGAGTTCCCAGGTATTCTTATTCAAAAATGTTTAACCAAATATAATATAGTCAAAGACGAAATGCCATGTTTATTGGACAAATGTGAAATTATGTGAAATATAATTTCACATATAAAAAGTGAAATTAGCATACTGAGAGGCCATTGTTTCATAGGAAATTCACATAGGTTTCATGAAAAAAAAAACCTCTGATTTTTTTGAAGTATTTTTTTGAGATTTTCAAATTGTGCAGAATTTTATATTGGGACACAGAAGAGCCATAGATGCTTCAATTATTGTCTATTTTAACATGAATAGTTTTGATTCGACAAAAATGCTATTTGATAAATAATTTAATGTGTTACTTTTTAACTGAAATACATATTTTTTTTCAAAAAAGGAACATACAGTTTGTCTTCAAATGCAGTCTTCAAATATAGATAGGATTGAACTAATGTGATTCTGTTCTAACTTACTTGTTTTTAATCTATTTCAGGGAATATATCAACTTCAAAGAAACTGTCATTCTTTTTTGGAACTCCCTCCCCTTCTTGCTTAACCCAGTCACGGACAACCAGAACTGGCTGGATTGCTGTGGCTAAGAAATGCAGTTGTATGACATCACACTTTATACCTCTTCACTTAACAACAGCAATGGCAATCAGCCCCAATTTGGTCCTAATTGAAGTCATAACATGATGTCAACCTTTATCATGAAATTGTGCATCAAATATGCTCCTGAAGGTCCTTCTATGACCAGGGCTTTGACGAGGTGAAGAGGCTCATGTGGGTAAATGAAATTATGGGCTGTGTCGTCAAACATGTATATGTCCAGAAGGTTCGCCCCAGATGAACAGGCCATGATGCATACCAAAAACTAACAACAATCTGCCAAACTGCATTGGACTAGCATGGCAGATTATAATCGATTCCTCAAACATGTCAATATAACATTAAAAATAGTTCTCATTCCTCAAAAGCCCTAACGAAACTATCCACGGCAGTAGGAAGACATGCCCGAAGGCAAAGGGTGCGTCTTGCTCATATGGAAATGGTCAATGAGATAATAGAGGCAATAGACTAGTAGATTTTGCTGAAGGACAGGAGCTTTATATCATGAACTCATTTTATAAGAAAAATGTTTGCAGAAAATGGACATGGAAGAGTCATCTGGATAGACAAGTGAAATTGACTACATCATGTCAAGTGATAAAAACATATTCTACAATTGTACTATCATAAATTGTTTTAACATTGGAAGTGACTGTAGAATGAAGAGATATTGTTGAAAATAGTGTATGAAAATGATAAAGATGTCATGAAAAATGAAAATAAAGAGCGATTAGCTATTAGAAAAGAGAAGTGATTTTGAGATTAATTTATGAAATCAGTTTGTTCTCTTGCAAGATTTGAAATAGATGAACATTATGGACCAAAATAAAGAAATAGCCCAAAACATCCTTGAATCTGCTATATCTATAGCACTACTGGAAAAACAGTTTGAACAATAAAAAAATATCTTTTGAAACTATTGATTTAATAAAAAAAGACTGACAATGAATACTGGAAGTTTCACTAATAAACTGGAGTAATTTGAACTTTGCAAGACTGTAAGAAAATATACTAAAGAAGAAATGCATCAGCAGTCAACATGTAGCTCATGGGAAAAAAAGGGATTTAATAGAGCAAAATGCAAGCTTACAAATATAAGAAAGAAGGTTTTTGCCTTAAAATGTGAAAATGGCTCTTGTGTAGAACAAGATAAGAAATATTAGAAATAATTGGAAAATACTATTCAGAGCTATACAAAGATCATTCAAAAGTAACAACACCCACAAAAGAGGAAATGACTGTTCAGTTGAAATCTTGAAAGCTGGTGGTCACAGTTTACACAAGATGCTAGCAAAACTATAATCAAGATGCCTTAGAGAAGAAAAAATACCTGATGCATGGAAAAAATGCCAAAGTGATTCTTATACACAAGAAAGAGGCCCAAGATTATTTTAAAAACTATTGCCAAATAAGCCTTCTTTAAGTCATCTACAAAATTTTCACCACGATAATATCAAAAAGAATACTGAGAACATTAAATGATGCAGAGTCAAAGGAGTAAGCAGAGTTCAAAAGTAGTTACAGCACAATGGATGACATCCAGGTTGTTCAGCAAGTCATTGAAAGGCACAGTGGACACACCATGCATTTGTGCATGGCTTTCATTGATTATGAAAAAGGTATTTGACTCAGTATTACAGCAAAAAATAATGAATGCATTGATCACCTATCATTTTCTCAACCTGCCTTGAAGAAGTATTTTGCAAACTAGACTGGGCAAAAGATGGAATATAACACCTATTTAAACCACTTAAGATTTGCAGATGATGTTATCTTCTCATAAGACCAGAAGAATTACAAAGACATATGCAAGAGTAGTACAAAGGAGGAGAACCATTTGGCCAATGAATCTCAATGGAAGGTGATGCAAAAAAGGAAATTTAACAGCTTGTTAAATGTGGTTGGCAGACATTCAGCATCCTAAGCATAATTTTCAAGAACAAACTGCCCCTATGTCTGAAGAATTTCCCCCCATGATCAGTGTGTCCTGCCTGTTCCAGTATATGTGCATAAGCTCACTAAAACGTGCCTAACGTCCCTGTCCTATTTCTTTTTTTTTTCTTATTTGTATCTACTTCATGTATTTATAACCATGTTTATACTTATACCTGTTATCTAATAATTGTTTGACAAAATAAATACATAAATAAATATGCCGGTGAAATGTAACCTCATAGTCAATGCAAAAGCTACAAGTGGCATATAGAGCCATAGAAAGATGCATGCTCGGCTTCACAAGACAAGATAGAAAGACCTGCACATGGATTAGAGAATAAACAAATATATACAGTATGATGCAATCAAAAGTGTAAAGGAATTGGAATGGAAATGGGCTGGTCATATAACAAGAATTGATAGCAGGTGGACTAAAGCAAGCATAGAATAGATTCATTAGATAAAAAACATCCACGAAAAAGACCTAAAATGAGATGGAACAATGACATCAACAAGTATTGCAGGCCCAATTAGCAAAGAAAACCTCAAGACTGTATTGGTTGGCAACATGCAGAAGAGGCCTTCATCCTGCAGTGGATAGACAATGGCTAGAATTATGATGACGATGCTCCTCCTGAAAAAATTGCTTTCAAAGTCGAAATGAGGAAAAGGCTTCCAACAATTTGAATGCCAGGCGGGATGGTCCAGGCAGGATGGTCATGCCCCCTCAAAAGTTGGGCTGTTAAGAAAGAAAACTTCAAGAATGCTCAGGAGGAAGAGCCAAGCTTTGCCGGCCAAGTTAATATGTCTCATCTTCCAACTGGGAACCACTGCCAGGAAATTTGCCTAGTTATTCAGCAAGATAGCAACAAATGAGAAAGGATTCCATAGATGGAAATCTTAAAGGGGAAAACAACTCACGAAACTAGAGGAACGCTGAAAAATGATATTATAAAAGACGAGTCTACCACAATACCACTGAGAAAGAAAAATAAAGAGACCCCAGATCAAACCAGCATGGTTGCATAAATAACTTTCTGAGAAATTGAGAGACTAAGACAAGTATCAAAAATCAAAATAGGGATTTATAATTAAAACAGAATATCAGCAAAAAGTTCAAATCTATGAAGCCAGGAAAGCTAAGGCTCAAAGTGAACTGAGCAAATGTCAAAAATAATTTTAAAAATTTATTTCAACGTTCAATAAACAAATCAAGGAGGGGAAAAAACAGTCCACTAATGGGAGAAGATGGCAAGGAGGTGACAGGTAGCAGCAAGAAAGTAGAACTGCTTAATTTTTTCTTTGCTTGCACACACACACACACACACACAGATAACAGATAATCAGAGTTGTAGGTCATCTAGTCCAACCCCCCACCCAAGCGGGAGACCCTATACCATTTCTGACAAATGGCAGTCCAATCTCTTCAAACCTATCGAAAGCAATATCAGAAAAACCAAAATAGGTAAGACAACATCAATCTACTCTAGATCTGTTTAGATCACAGCCAGATGAACAGTGTCTCTCCCATAAAAAATAATAATTGGTGAGGCATAATTTACAGAAACATATACCAGCTCAGTCATCACCAAAGTTACAAGGATGGTTACAAGATGTTGGAATTTCTGGACATTTGGTGAAAAATGGGCTTTAGGACTTAAATATACCAGCTGAGTAGCCAGGGCCATCAGCCTTGCCCAAAGTTAATCAAACTGTAAAGGCAAACCAGGGAATTGGCAATAGAAGAAGCCAGCACAATAGGAAGAGATGAATTTCAAGTAGATTCACTATCACCACTACTATTTGTTATTGTACTATTTCCTCTGTCAGCCATTCTATATAACTCAGGCCATATCTGTCAAACATCAAAACATCTGACAGACTATCCCACCTCCTTTACATGGATGATCTGAAGATGCATGGAAAAAAACCACCTGAAATAAAATTGCTGCTCAATACTGTCGATATATACAGCCAAGATACTGTAATGGAGTTTGGATTGGACAAATGTGCCACACTCACTATCAAACAACGAAAATTAGTGAAAACTGAAGGAGTCAAGATGCCCCTGAAAATAGCATTAAGTGTCCGAATGAGGATGATTACTACAAAGACCCTGATATCCTTCAAGCTGACAACATCAAGAACAATGAAGTCAAGAAAAAAAAATAGAGATCAGTACATCAAGAGAGTGAAGATCGTAAAGTCAAACTCAATGGAGAAAAATACCATCAAGGGAATCAACACCTAGGCAATTCCAGACATTAGATACACAGCTGGAATAGTGAATTGGACTCAAGTAGAACTAAAAGCAAAGGATAAGAAGACCAGAAAAATAATGATAAAGAATCATGCCCTTCATCCACACAGTGACATTGACAAACTCTACCTACCAAGGCAAATAGGTGGCCATGGAATGTTGCAAGTACATCAGATGGCTGAAGAAGAAAAAATAGCTTTGGACAAATATATGAAGGACAATGATGAAGATGCACTGAAGTTAGTATATCAGGAAGGCTTACTGACTACTGGAGAGACCAAACTTGCCTACAAGAAAGACCAAATGAAGAATAGAATAGAGGCATGGGAATACAAAGCACTACATGATCAGTACATTAAAAAAAAGCAGGAAAAGCAGATGATAATAACAAGACCTGGTAATGGCTAAGGTAGGAAAGTTGAAGAAAGAGACCAAGGGATTAATTCTGGCTGCGCAAGACCAAGCCTTAAGGATAAATGTATACAAAGCCAGAATTGAGAAGTCAGGAACAGACAGTAAATCAGAAGTGGTATTCAGCAGGTTCTGACCAGTTCTGGAGAACCAGTAGTGGAAATTTTGAGTAATTCAGAGAACTGACAAATACCACCTCTGACTGGAGATTTTACAATATCCTTCCCCTGCCACACCCACCAAACAACACCCACAGAACTGGTAGTAAAAAATTTGAATCCCAACACTGCAGTAAATGCCGCCTATGCAAAGAAGCTGAAGAAACAGTGGACCACCTGATAAGCTGCTGCAAGAAGATTGCACAGACTGACTACCAAGGGTAGCATGACAAAGTAGCAACAATGGTGCATTGGAAGATCTGCAAGAAATATCATTTGCCTGTAAGCAAGAACCGATGGGATCATAAAATATAGAAAGTTGTTCTGACCAAGACTTCTTGAGACTGTAATTAAGCACACACTTAGTCCAAACAACTCTCTTTTTATTTCAACAACTGGGAATCATGTTCATTCCCAGCCCATAATGAGTCCCAAACAGTCTCTTGAGATAAGCACCCACCTTTACCTCTTGTGAATTGCTGCCAACAACTAAAGTGCCAAATTAAATGTAAAAAACGAAACGGAGTAACAAAGTCCACACAGAGCTTCAAGGTTTAATCCGAACAGATCAAACGACATTGCTTCCTGCAAAGGTTCTGTCCCTTTGCTCCTCCTTTATATCTTATGGGAGGGGCAATCACCTCCAAGCCTTACTCCTGAGTTGCCCCTTTTGTCTTAACTGTTCTTGCTTTCTGCCAGCTCTGCACACACGCGCACTTGGGACCAGGCTCCCCTTGTTTCTCTGCCTTGCTGCTGTCAGATTCTGGAGGCTCTGGAGTCAGCACATAACTCCCAGCTGGCCCTGACTCCATTTCTATATCGGATGCAGAACCATTGTCCGAGTCCTCCCCAGACTCCCGGACTGGCCCATGTTCTTCCCCACTGTCCGAATCTGCTGCCATCTCTGCAGGCTGCTGGCGGACCACAACCACAGTCATAGAAAATGGAGAAGTTAACTTGCTCTGGGACTTTAGAATTCAAACAGACAGGCACCTGCAACATAACACCCCGGACTTAACAATAGTCGATAAAAAAGACAACTCTGGATAGTGGATCTGGCAGTGCCTGGAGACATAGGAGAGAATAGAAGAGAAAGAACTGAAAAAAAAAAAATGCAAACACCCGCAAATAGAAACAGAACGTCCCTGGCAAAGCAAAGCAAGGGCAGTACCAATAGTAAGTAATAGGCACCTTGGGTGCTTGTCCAAGGAGGGGGAAAAAATGACACTCAACCTGACTCCTTTTTTCTGACATGCTGTACTCTCTAATAATCTGGACAAAGTAATATGAATGTTCAATTAATTCAAAATGCTATATTTAGACTATTAATTGGTGCCATTTCTGAGCAACGTGGGACAGTTATGGGCCCATATTAAATTTGGTCATCAGAGGATTCACCATACCTATACCATTTTTCTGAATCCTGTTCAATGTGGAGTTCCTTGGTGCTCTCTGAGCTGTCTTTTTTTTTTTTTTTTTGCGTGCAGATATTTCATTACACAACTAAATAACATCACAGCTATAGTGTTAGTGGGACAAGCTATTCTATGTAAACTGGCAGCTAACCCCACATTCATCAACACTGATGATGTTCCTTAGCAGGGTAATGAAATGTCTGCAAGAAAACCAGGAAGCATTAAAGACTCCACAGTTCAATCCTGAGCTTTGCAAATTTTCCAAGTCTTCAGGAGAGCCCCTTCTCTTTGTTCTGCCTCTGTGGCTGGCATATTTGGGGAACAGTGAGATTCTGCTGCCAAATTCCACAATTCCATCAGGATAAATTATCCCCTTCTGCTGCTCATCTGAGAAGTCACACTCTGGATATTTTACTCCCTGCTGAAACTTATTTGAGATTCTACAATCCAAAAATTTGTACAAACTTTCTGTCACTATCATTTATCCCCCCCTCTCTCAAGCAATGCAACTACTCCTCTCTTCATACATAGGTTTTTGTTTTGTTTTTTGCTTTCTTCTCTGGAACTAGCTTCTTTAGAAGTGTTAGTTTGAATAAAAATAATTGTGGAGAAGCATGGAATTCTGGAAGCCGAAGTATGTTATCTTTTTTTTTTTTTTGAAAGGGAGAAAAGAAAAATGCAAATCATTATATTGCTTGTTGACCTTTATAAATAAAGCTATATGCATGTAGGAATGTTTGTCTTTCTCTGTTTGTGTTGTGTGTGTGTTTATTGAGAGCTGATATGGAGTAATAACTAAGACTACAAAATAAAAATATCCCTCCCCACAATCACATCAAGCCTTTTTTCCTTTGTGAACTCAGCAGGCCACCCATTATCTTTCAGTCTTCACTCAGCATTGTCTTACAGGATTTTTGTTAAGACTCTAAGAAAAAGAGACTTAGAAACATAGTTGTGAAAATGTTCTATTCCATTTGTTTTAAAGCAATCCCCATTCAATTTTAATACTGTATAGCTTAGCAATTCTACTTAAAGGACTAAAACTACTGTATCTATGGAAATCAACATTTGTTATCCATCACATATTTTAATGTAGTGTTTGTGTGCTCTTGTGCTGAATAAAGGATGGTGCCAGGCATGCCATTGTGTGTGTGTTTTTGATGATAAAAAGTCTGAATGCTTGCCAGTAGCAGCTTGCTGTCAGTAAAAATGCAACTGAAACAGATGCCAAGTGCGTCAACAGCTTGAGTGTGATAAATTTTTTATTTGTCAAAGGCACAAATCATAACAAAACTACATAGGTGCAAGTACACGAAGAAAAAGAAATGTCACTATTATATTCAAAACCCAAGTTCAGTAATGTTATCAAATCATACATTCTTCAGCTAGATTGTTAGCATCTTTTGTCTGAGATGAAATATCAAAGTGAATGTACAATTATTTATTCCGTTTACTGAAATTCATTGGCTGTTTTGATCCGGTATCAAAACTGAACTGAATATAAGTATAGAGGATAAGAAAGATGCCTCTGACAGATATAAGCTGCATTTGTGACTTATGGAACAAGAGCCCAAACATGGCTTAAGTCCAAAAGAAGAAGAAGGCATGCAGAAAAGTTTGAGGTACATACTTCCCCAATTCACGTAAGTAAAAGGTGAGGTGGGGTTTGTGGAATAAAGCACAGCCAGATTTGGAAGGTTTGGCTATTTAGTCAACATTCATAAAGTAGTTTTACCTTTCTTGAGGACCTGATTTCTTGGTTTGGGGATCTGATGGAGTTCTATCTGTAGACTCAAAGGAACTTTTGGTGAAATATGCTAGGTGAGATTCTTGCACTAAAGGTGAAAATAAGTGGTTCTCATCTCTTTCTACCATTTCTTCACTTCCCGTTAGGCCACTTCCCTCTCAGTATATATTCCATGAAGTTGACAAAATGGCCTCTGATGGATAAAAGCTTATGCAACAATAAATGTATTATTCTTAAAGGCCCCAAGACTTTTTGTTGTTTTTAAATTGGTATATAATGACCTCCTTGTTAGAAAATTAATGCAATTTTTTGCCACATAAATGTAATTCAACAAGAAAAAATTAAAAATCAGACTTCACAGGAATGAAATTAACACTGTTTATATTTACTAGTTGTCAGTATTATTATAATCAGCTGGGCTATACTAAACATCCAGAGGTGGTATTCAGCATGTTCTGACCAGTTCTGGAGAAATTTTGAGTAGTTCAGAGAACCAGAAAATACCACCTCTGGCTGGAGATTTTTCAGTATCCTTCCCCTGCCACGCCCACCAAGCCACGCCCACAGAACCAGCAGTAAAAATAATTGAATCCCACCACTGACGCTGACCTAACAGAAGAGATTTATGGGTGAATGTGGAGTTCTCTTATATTTCTCAATGTTCTTTTCTTTCATTTTCATTTTGTCAAATTTGATGCACAGGTCTATAGAATACATCATGTTCACCATCACACCAGATTGTGAAGCGATTGAATTTCAGTTGCATGACCCTCAAGCTGCAATGGTGGAAAGTGCTCAGATTGTAAGGTTATTTTTTTCAGTGCTATTATTTATTTAATTAATTAATTAGTTTATTTATTTATAAGTTGTCCATCTCATTCAGAAAAGCATCACTGGTTGGACATAATTTTAGATGATTGCTAATCAGGGGAGTCATTAAGCAAACTCTGCCTTTCTTGTAAAATAGGAACACCTATTACCTTTAATACCCTTTTTGTAAAAAAGATTAAGAACAGCATAACTGTCACCTTTTAAAAGCCCAGGTCCTCTTTTTAGATGCTTACTGATGAAAATTCTGGTCTCAATTACCACAGTTAACTGAGTACTACCTATAGCAGGATTTTAAACTTTATATTGGGATGGAAGAGGTGAGCTTCAATACATTTAAGAGTTCCATCATCTAAGAATGCAAGTATTGCTGGTTTTCATTTTCATATCAATACAGGTGATCCTTGACTTACAACCATTAGTAACGTAGTAACTGTTCAAAGTTACAACAGAACTGAAAAAAGTGATTTATGACCATTTTTCACACTTAAGACTCTTGCATCATTTATGTGATCACATGATCAAAATTGGGACACTTGGTAACTGGCATGTATTTATGACTGTTGCACTGTCCTGAGGTCATGTGATCCACTGTTGCAACTTTCTGACAAGCAAAGTCAATGGGGAAGCCAGATTCATTTAACAACCGTGTTACTAACTTAGCAACTACAGTGATTCACTTAATAATCGTGGCAAGAAAGCAGGGCAAAACTCACTTAACAACTGTCTTGTTTAGCAACAGGAATTTGGGGCTCAATTTTGGTCATAAGTCGAGGACTACCTGTTGTGTGGATGAGTCATGTCCGTATGGTATCTTTGCTTTTGAATGTAGCTTAGCAACTACAAAGAAAAAGAAAATGAAAACTTTTAAGGAAAATGTGATTTGAGAGTAAAAATGAGGATAGGAGGTTCAGGTGCCTCAAGACTCCACTTTTATGCATTAGGAAAGTAGGAATACCTTGATTATAGTGATGGGATTCAAATAATTTAACAACTGGTTCTCTAATCCCTAATAATTTCTTCCAACAACCAGTTCACCAAACTGCTCAGAAAGTTAACCACCGGTTCTCCCGAACTAGTACGAGCTGGCTGAATCCCACCACTGCTTGATTACAACTTATCCAGAAACAGCAGGGCCAGAGACCAGGTCTTTGATCCTGTCCTAACACACAGTTGATCCTATCTGTTTATTCAAGAATTTGCCAGAATCTCACAGCCAAATTGGCTACTGGAACTGCGAGCAGCAAAAAGGTCTGAAGCCCAGAAGTCAAACCTCTCTCTGATGAAAAACCCAGAGGTAATTTCCAAACTCAGTTCTTCTGCCAAGTCAGTACGCAAATGAATTTCAGCTGCTCTGTTATTCTTTTTTTTTTAATTAGAAATGTAACATTCAGATAGATTTTGCTGGCTTTATTTCATTTTATGACGTGAATTATTTAGCATTTATTAGAGGTCTATAAAACTAGCTGCTTAGGCATTATACAACCTTTTAAACATAGAGCATCATCACAATAAAATTTAGTAATAAATATAATACTTAAGTAAATAAAACACATGCCAGCGTAATAAAATGCAAATGAAAATATAGACTAAAAGCCAGTGTTAAAAGGCAGGAAGTGATATGCTGGGCCTGCCAGATATCAAATATTTAAAAGACTTGATAGAAACAAAAAGCACTGAAATAACATTAAATGACAACTGCAGAATTGTTATCAAATAAGTGGTTTTTATTGGGAGGAGGGGTGTTCAAACAATAAACAACAGCCTAATCAAGGAAGTACCAGAACGAAATGAACTGTCCCACCAACACTGAAAGGGGAAGTGACTATCTATCTATCTATCTATCTATCTATCTATCTATCTATCTATCTATCTATCTATCTATCTATCTATCTATAAAGAGAGCTATTCCCACTTCTAGCACTGATGATGCAATTAGAATATCTGGTGCTACGTCATACAAATTGAACAAGCTGTACCATTAGAATAGTTATAGGAGTAATTTTCAGGATGGTCAATCTTTTTTCTGATTAAAAATTTAAGCTATAATACATTAAGAGAAAAACTCTTAGAATGTCATAACATTGTGTTGTTTAGCAGGCATTAGAATTTCATTTTAATGTGTGCCATTGTATATACAGAAAAATGACAATAAGGGTTATCTTGTATCTTATCTTAATGGAAACTTGAGAATAGTGCAAGATAGGTATCACCTCTGATATCAGAACTCATATTTCTCTAATTTCTTGATGGGGCTTAGAAGGCACTCTAACTTTCTGCATCAAAATAATATTAATTCAGCTGAACTCTGACAGTTCTTGGCCAGTGGGCACACAACATGGATAACCACACAAAATGGCTGTTGTGAGAGACTTGTCCAGTCATAGAGCATTTATCTATCAGAACTCAGATTGATAAATTTGCCCTCTGGTACACTTTCTACTGATGCTTTTTACTACCTGAGCTTAACTTTATCCTTTTGTTTTTCCAAGTAGAAGCAAACTTTTCCATACAAAGGCCTACTATACTCCCTTAACATTATGTGTTGTCTAAGAATGTACCTGGAATCTATGAGAGGTCAAGAAGGATCTTTGGAAATATAGAGATTGATACTTTGTTTTGCGATATAATCACTTTTCATTTATTATTACATTATTTTAAAGGAATTACTTTGACTATCTCATCCTATTCCTCCATATAGTCTTAATATGTGAAACAACAACAGATACTTATATTTCATTCAGATTTTCACTATTTACCACTAAGATCTTTTCCTAATCTTCCACATCATTGGGATCCAACAATAAACAACAGCCTAATCAAGGAAGTACCAGGAACTGGTCCTCAATTTATTCCAGACTACAATTTCTATTGAACAAGCAGAAGTCTAGGGGAGAGTTGACTCCCATCCCCTGCCCATGAAATGGGGAGTCACTTCACCAGCATGGCATTATAAAAACTAAACCTACTATGCAATACCCAGAGACAAGAATTTGTTTAGCTTGTATAAGAACTAATCCAGCATAAGTAGACAAAGACTTTTCCTTTTTTGATGTTGATATAGAGTATTTGATATATGATTCTCAGCTACATGAGTGATTGTGCAATAAACCTCTTTGATTGGCCATCAAATTGGGTGCAAGTAAAGAAAGTAAAAGTAAAACTTGATGTCAGACCTTTGATGTGGTCCAGACAGAAAACCAAAACCAAAAATGTACTAAGTTGTAAGTAAAGAACAATATTACCTTTGTTGTAATCTTGCAGTAATCAAACCTTGCAAGTCTGATAGCACTTCTCCCTTTCTTTACTTTCCAGGGAATTAGGGAGGATCCCTTCTGAAACATGGTATTCCACGTCCATTCCTCCTCTGGGTTCTTATCGAGCTGTTGTCTAGGCTACGGCTCTTCCTTCTCTCTCCCAAGGTAATTCTCACATCCCATTACAAATTTCCAAACAGATTGTGCAGATGGGGAAAAGAGCATCCCTAATCATCAAAAGCTGCTTATAAATAGCAAAGGCTTTTTTGTGAGCAAAGGTCGCAAAAGCAAAGACTTTTTAGATTAGAAAAGGTAATTAATAAAAGACACAATAGAGGTAAACAAAGTTACAGTGGTGTGGAGAAAATGGAGAGGGAGAAATATCTTTTTCCTTTCTCTCTTGCTGAAAGTTGGTGCAGTGTTGGGGGTTTTCGGTTCAATGTGTGGAGTGTGAAGGAAGTGTGTTTGTGTTTATTTTCATGATCATGATGTGCATTGAAGATGGTGTTTGATTTTGTTGTACGAGGTGCAATGACAATAAAGTAAACTAATGTGTAAAGGACTGAAATTAATAAAAGTTTTGTTTCCCATAAATGGAAAAGCTTATAGACCTATTTTATTGGTTATAAAACATGATTTTGTTTGGCAAGACTGTAGTTTTTATATTCTTTTGGGGATTATATTTAGTATTTGATATTTCATTAGCCAAACACCAGAATAAAAAAAATAAAGTTTCAATCCATTCATCTCTGAATGAACATATATAGATCAAATAATATTTATTGCTATTTTATCCCATCTATGGGTTTTTAATTAATACCAATAGTATTGTTCAAGATTCGAAGTATGGTAAATACTCTACCTTCAAAAGTACAAACTTATACATCTCTACCACAAAGGTTTACACATCTTCTGCAAACATAGATTATTATCTTTCCAATCTGGCAACTTCAATATTTCAACCATTTTTCTTTTCTATGCTGAAGACAACGATGATGACATCTCTGATCATACAGTAAATTGGTTTGGCTCAGATCTGCATTGCATGGTTAGTTCTTGGGAATAGGAAACTAAACCTTGACAGTCAATAGAAATGTGGGATTCCTGTTGTTCCCAGCAAGCTTTTGTTTCAGGCAAAGAAAACAAGCAAACTCTAACCTGCTGGATTTTATTAGGATGGCCTTCACCCGCCTTGACATCAAGAGTGCTTAAAAATCTGTTATGTCATTTGCAGTAAACACATGAATCATATACAGGTTTCTGTGTATAGATAGATGCAGATTATTGAAAGAAAAAAAAAACTAGCATTAATATTAATTGCATGTATTAATTGTGACTGAGGAGAAAAATATCTACTTACTGTCTCCATCACTTTAGAATAGAATAGAATAGAATAGAATAGAATAGAATAGAATAGTTTATTGGCCAAGTGTGATTGGACACACAAGGAATTTGTCTTGGTGTAAATATTCTCAGTATACATAAAAAAAAAGATACATTCGTTAAGAATCAAGAATCAAATAGTTCTTCTCTAACAAGAATGCTGATAGTTATTTGGTGATTGTGTCAAAGAAAAGAAAGATTTGTTTTCATTTGTTTCATAAATAATGGGTGGTTGTATTCTTTCTAGTCCTTCAATTGGTGACCAGGTTCTACTTCTTAGATCGGAATCTCAAAATCAACAAATAATCAATATATAACCAAACCACTTTATTCGGTATAAATGAAATGATGTGATCCATGGAAAAGAAGCCTCTGGTAATATGACTGGGCACAATCAATGCTCACCAGTATCCATCTTAAAATATCCCTCAGCTCAATTAAATACATACGGAATAGGTATTTTTGGCAAAAAAAATATGTTAAAATATGTATCAGCTTATGTACCACCGTAAACCACCAAAAATGGGATATCTTGGTGACGGAGAAGGGCAGTTAAGAATACACACACACACAAACACACACACACACACGACTGGTATCAGCATTATGACATATCTATATTAGTTTTAATTCCAAATATGTAAGCAGGCGTATCAACAGGCAGTCCTGTGAAACAAAAGATTCACTATCACACACCAGATCCCATTCCAAAGAGGTGATTGTTATTCAGCGAACTCACAATTTCTTATTTTTTTTCAGGTTGTGCTAAGTTGTTCAAATTAAATTTGAGGTGCCACAGTATGTAATGCAGCTTTCTCCAACTTGAATGCTTTTCCAGATCTGTGGCCGCTGCTAAATATACTGGATGTTGAAGCCCACACTTCAGGAAAGCTGCCTTCTTCACCACCGGATCCTAACAGAAGCCACCCCTAAAAATGATTCCATCCCATAACCAGCCTGAAAGCCCACCTGCAAAGGATCCAGATAATCGATTTCTTTCATAAACCTCTGCAGCTCAGAAGTCTAACCACTTTCTCTAAAATCTTCCCTTTGAAAAAAAGGTTAAAGATTATGCCAACAATATCTAAGCACTGGATCTAGAGACAGGCTCGCTAAATAGAGGGCACCATTCCCTCCCTCAAAGTGGCCTTGGCCCTCTCCCCAAGCCAAATGCTTGTCCCACCTTGCACTGCCAGAAGAAGACAGTGGGGACAATAAGGTTCTCCACCCTGTAAAGAATCGTATTCACATGGTAGAAAAAACTCACCGTCAGAATCCACAATCCCAGTTCTTGATTCAGTAACATTTTAAGGACCGAGCTCATTCCATATTAATACTTTTTTAAAAAAAACCCCTCTACTTGTAGTTCACTTTAATCACTGTTGCATACTAATTTCTCCTTTGAATTTATAATCATGTTTTTTTTAATTGCATATTACTAATAGTGCAGGTAGTCCTTGACTTACAACAATTTGTTTACTGATCATTTGAAGTTACAATAGCACTGAAAAAATGACTTTAAAAAGTGAGCATTTTTCACCCTTAGGACCATTGCCGTGTCTTCATGATTCTGTGATCAAAATTCAGCCACTTGACAACTGATTCATACTTATGACGGTTGCAGTATCTGCAGGATCACGTGGTTACCTTTTGTGACCTTCTGACAATCAAAGTCAATGGGGAAGCCAGATTCACTAAACAACTGTGCTACTAACTTAACAACTGCAATGATTCACTTAACAACTGTGGCTAAGAAAGTTGTAAAATGGGGCAAAACTCATTTAACAACTGTCTCACTTAGCAACATAAATTTGGGGCTCAATTGTGGTTGTAAGTCAAGGACTATAGGTATTATTATTATCAGTAGAATGATATTTTAGTTATATTTTAGTTATATTTAAATATAATTTATAGAATTGTATATTTATAGAATTATATTTTAGTTGCTGTATTTCACCAAAGAGCAAGAGAAAGCAAGACAGAGAAATCTAGGAAGTCTTGCAGGCTAGACATGCACTACTTACTTCATACAGTCCTCACTACACACAATAAAAATCAGAATAACAAGAGTGATTTTATCCACAAAATGTTTAGGGAACCAGTCACAACAGCCTACAGGGAGATTTCCTGATCCATTTATCCCCAAATGGGGAAAGCTTCATTTCTTTTTCTGATCTGATGCCTTTCATTTCTTTAGCTTATGATTTCTTATTCCTTTCTGCATTTTGCATAATGTTGCTTATCCCAAAAGAACGTCATGTGTCCAGCATCTATGTATTTATGAATGCATTATTTCTGGAAAAAAACTAAGCCACTCACAGCAAGAGAATTTAATACCTACTATTTTCCCCTTCACACATAAATAAATGATATACTTATGGATGTTGCAATCAGTTCTGAGTTATACCCATGCAAGATCATCAAAGGTAACAAGATTGCAGAAATGTCAAAAGCAGGATTACTGGTTTAGTAGAATAGTTATTATAATTAATCACTCACAGGAATAACATAACAGGTCATAACTGGGAATTGTCCAATACCTTGCTTATAAACGTCTATCCCCCACAGCCTTGTAATCTCAAATGAATGGGTTAATGCAATCTTCTCCAGCTTTAGACGTGCTCCAGATGTGTAGGTTTCAGTCCTCAGAATTCAAATACGTTTTTATCAACTCATGATTTAACACATGTACGTGAATAACATATACAGATGTTTCATTTTGGTATTCTGAAATGTGCACAATTATCACAAGTGTGAATGTGCATCCTGAAACAACTGCTCTGTTTTAAAACATCTTTAACAGTAAAGGTGATTGGAATGTGTTTAATTCAGCTCACAGATTTTTTTTAAAGATTTTCTTAAGTCTGTTTGCAAATGTGACTATCTCATATGGTTTTTAATTTTTAAAATAGTAACTTACTGATAATTCACTATTAACTACATCATATCTACAGTGTAATAATTGTCTAAAAATGAAAATATATGTATCTAGTAAGATTGATTGACATGTTGAAATTTATGGCAGGGCAGATTTCTGTACACTGATGAAGTAAATATTTCATTTCATCAGACTGGAGAACAGATTGTGAATAATTTGCCATTAATAGAAAATTTACTGTATTTTCAGTTTGAATTAGAAATGTATCCAATGAAATCATAAAATAAACGATATGCACAAATAGCACAACAATATTCCTATTTATTGTAAGAAGAGCTGTAGGATTATAAACATAAAAATTATTAACAACTAGTAACCCTAGTTAAATGTGATTTGTATATTGCTGAATCCATAAATTCTACTAAGTTTGGATAGCTCAGTATGAACTATTTATTTATTCATTCATTCATGTGAATTATGTTCTACTTTTCTATCAAGAAGTAATCAAGGTGAACTGATATATTTATACAACACATGTTGATCTTGTCATTAAAGTTTTGAGAAATAAGAAATGATTTTAGAAGTCTCTTTCAACAAAACTATGCAGTTATAAAATAAGTGTAATTTCCTTATAATTCATAGATTTCCAGACTCTGTATCAAAACATAATTATCTGAAATTTACTTTCAAAACTACTATAATAGCATCAAAGTATAATTACACTTTGAAGTTTCAACAGAACTGAATAAATGTAAAAACATATGCTAAGATGTTTGTTTATAACAGCAATCAAAAATATTTTCAGGCCAAGGTCTATATCTTGTCTTTTGGATGGGGCCTGAACCACATTCTTCATAGTAGATGAGAACTTAAATTTGAGCCAATTTCATTTTAATTAAAATTAACTAGGAGATGTTATTTGTCCTCATTTTTCATCTAAGCATTGCCACTTGGTGGTGTTTGTTGCAGTGACTTTGGAACCACAATGCAGTCTTTACAGGCCACATGTGTACCTTCAATTTATATTCCATAAAATAGAAATTGATCAGATATGTAACATATTGTGTATATAGAGTTGGGGGACCTGGGACAAAGGAGAACAATGGCATCAAGCAGCAATCTAGTGCAATCTAGTGTTATTTTCAGACCTTAGCAATGTTTGAGCATGGTGCCTTCTCCTGGAATGCAATTTATTTTACACAATACTTGGGCAAATGCTGATAAATGTTGAGAAAGAGAGCCAGAAAGGGAGGAGGGGTCAAGTGAGGAAAAAGCCTTGAGTCCTTGCCCAGACAGAAAAGGTATAATATTATCACCACCACCACCACTACCACCACCTTGATCCATTAAATTTTATCTGTTTGTTCCCAAGGGAAGTCTCACAGTCTGGGAAGATTCTTGTAATACAGGTAGAACACAATAAAGCTGCTGACTTGGACCTTCCTGAGAGGATCTGGTTGCTTGTGCCTGATATAAAGGGTGATTGACAGCTCAATTAAAGCCATTTGGATCAGTGCAGGAAAATAATTATGAAAAACCACATGCTTCTAATCCTTTCATAACTGAAAGAAAAAACTGTATAAATAAAAATGAATAAATAACAAAATCAAGTATGTGGGGATACAAACAACTCAAACTTTCAGTGTTAATCATGTGGGTGGAAGGAGCAAAGGTTGGAGAGTCTGTCAAAAAACACTGAGCTTATTCTACAGATACATTTCTCTGAACACTCAGTTAGGTTGCATATGCACATGGACAATTCTTGATGAAGAGAATGTGTTTCTTTTTTCTTTTTTGGTCTGGAAGGACAGCAGTCTAAATTGGACATCTTTCTGCTTGCTCCACTAAATCAATGGAGCATTCTTTGGGGGTACATATATCCCAAATTGTAGCTTTAATCAAGGTAAACCAAAGACACCAACGAAGAACCAAAGGAGAAATTTCCTGTCAGAACAATTAATCAGTGGAATGGCTTGCCTCCAGAAGCTGTGAGTACTCCAACACTGGAGGTTTTTAATAAGAAATTGGACAATCATTGGGGGTTACATTAGAAAACCTTCAAAGTCCTTTCCAACTCATTTTGTCTGGTGTTCTAACACAAGTAACTTCAAGTAACCTTGAAATTGATATGCCAAATCACGTACAATCATAGTGGTTTACACTAATACTACAATATTATATTCAGGGAGTATCCAGACAGTTAAGGTTGTATCAGAAATAGCTAGCAAAGCATTGAAGGAGTTCATATTATTTTGAATAAGGAAATGTTTTCCTTGTCATTAAGCATCTTCTTTTTTTCCCCCCAGACTTTCAGATTGTTAATTAACACTTTCATTTTGGATATTATTTCAAAACAGTCCATGTTTTAAACACCTGAAGGTATGTGTTTCAGCAGCGCAATGTTACAAAACAAAAACTGAATCACACAGTATTTAATGAAGTTCTGCTGTTTTGGTTCCCACTATTATTATTATTATTTTCATTGTCTGCTAGCAATGCAAATATACTCTCCTGCTTCTCACATGTATACAGCAAAATGTTTTCTTATACTTTCCTTCACTGCTGTAACTCTGCCCTGAGAAAGCCTAATTTTATACATCTGAGTTATACAAGTTGAGAAATTCAAAGAGATAACAAAAGATTATAAAAAGATTGTTAGATTACTAAAATAATCATTCTAGGAACCTGAGCTCAATGTAATTTGAAATATCACAACTGTTAATTTTACTTTTCAAATCCACTTGTTTATTTTTCCATTCTAATTGGAATGTTGACCTGTCTTCTGATAAAATTTTAGATGAGGAAAAAAGAAGCGAACCAGAATGAAAATGACGAGTTGAGTAGAAAATTCCTTTCAGGATGCCTCGATATTTATTTCCATTCCATAAATTAATCTCAAGGATAAATATACTTTGGCCCAATAAAGAAAAATATTTTTATTTTTGTTGTTGTTTCTATATATCACACGTCTTCTTTTAATAATCTGGCATATAAAATGAATTTTAGTATAGCAGATATAGTATATAATTTGGGCCCAGAATTCAAAGCCTGGCTCAACTTTTTACTTTGATAGGTTACTCTGCCTTACTTCCAAGAGCTTCTAGTGACTTGATATGAGGGAGAATGAGCGGCAAAAAAATCATCCAGTTAGTTTATGGGAGCTGAGATTAGTTATAAAATTGATGTTCCTGGTCCAAGTCCAGCCCATTCATTTGGGTCATATCAGATTGACTTCAGAGGGTCTTAGTCTGACTTCAAAGATGATACTAAGACATGTTTTTATTCATGTTTTGTTGCTTCTGCCACAGTTGTTTGGGTTCACATATGTACAAAATAATTTACAACCAGTGTTGACATAATATCCTGATCTAAGACCCTCCAAAAAGTAACATTGGTTTAGTATAATATATAAATCCAATTATTTTGACAGCCTCACATATTTCATTGATGCAATATGAAGACAGAATGAGAAAATTACATAAAAACCCTTCTTTGCTCAAAGGTAGAGTGGAATTCCATCAGAAAGAGGATTCATTAAGGGATTCAATTCACAGACAACATATATGCTTTATTATTTTTGTTAAATTTATTTGCCACCTATCTTGCTATGGGACTATGCTAGGCGGCTTACAACAATAAAAAGAAGAAATGAAAAGAGTGTGAACAGAAAACAATGAAATAAACAATGAAAAAGAATACAATGAGAAATACAACTACTATATATGATTAGCAAAAAAACAGTGATGCTGCTTTGCCTGCTTCCTAGAAAGTGTGAGAAGCTCAAAGTTCAGCTTTATGCCAAAGGCAGGACTAGAATTCCTAGTTCCTGGTTTCTAGCTTAATGACTTAAACACTGCACCAAAATGGCTCTCCTTATATCTCTGCATTCTGAATTTGTCTTCAATGTAATCAGTGTGTTCAGAATGAAACAAAACTTCTGAAACTAGTTATGTTCATCATTTTAACCTACTCAGGCAAGAAGTATTACTTCACATGTCTTTAGGATTTCAAAAGATTGATAAAGCTTGGAAAGGGAAGACTTTAGAATTGAGGCATTGAAGTGTTTTGGGAGATCTTTAGACTATACTAAGCACTGCCTTGCACAGAGCTCATCAGATACTTCTGGTGAAATCCTACCATGAGATCTCATTTTGATCATTTAGATACGTTTTGTACAAATGATTTTGCATAATATGGTACCTTTCTAAAATATCAGCTCTATGGTGAAAGTCAGTGAGACATTGTATAGTTTAATAAGGGCTGAATGGGATAAATTTTAAAAGCATATTGGCAGGTTGGGCAGGGAGGCTGGAACAATAGTTTCATTTCATTAACTTTTAATAAATTGCTTATTCTGAGTCCAGAAACTTCCTGTTCTCAATTGAATTATTTTTCCTAGGTTAATGGAAATAGTATATGTGCATGATTGTGTGCTTTTTCAATCAATTAATATTACATTTTGCAGTGTACAACTTTCTTCAGACTGCAATGGCATAACAGAACCTTTATTGAGTAAAATAAAAGGACTTTGAGAAGTAAGTAAATTTAGTGGCTGTAGATAAAAGTGAAATTGCAAACCACAGTGCAATACTTAAACATTTAAATTTAGGTTAATTGATTAATTTTGAGAATGTTACTCAAAATGTCTAGAATTATGCATGTATGTTCAAAAATCTTACAGTTTTTATTGTTATAGTTATATCCAACTACTATTAGTTTCCAGGAACAAATTATGCTGAAGTACTTCATACCCAAGCATGCCTACATTCTGTTAAAATTTTCATAAAAGTATAATTAAGTCTTCCAGATACATTTTCTCAGACTAATAGTTTGGAATGGTAGCCATAGGATACATTTAGTGAAATTCAAATAATAAATACATGTTTCTAAATAATATTTTATCAGATCTAACTTAATATTTATTTTTTAAAAAATCTAAGGGATTTCTTGGGTTATAAAAACTTCCTGTAATTTTCTTCCAATTCTGCCCAGCAACAAGTCCACAATATGTTGTAAATCTCATTTTATGGAGGGTAGAAAGATATTTCTGTTTAAGGATTATGTGTTTAAAGCCATAGGTGACACACATATTTTTTTACATGGCACTCCAGAGGTTCCAGGCATCTCCTGGAAATCAAATGCATCAGTTATCTGAGGCAGACCAGCCAAATGGGTCCAATCTCCCTCAAGATGTTAATGTCACCAGTGAATTCCATGGACACCAGAGAATGATCTGACCATGAAAAGAAACTGATATTAAAGTTTCTCATTCTAAGGCCACATCTGAATTGTTCCAAGCTAGCATTTACATAGCATGTAACCTCTCACATGGATTTGGGTCCTAAGTTTAGGAAAAGGCCATAGTTCTCATGGATTCTGTGATTCACAATTTCCCCTGGTCTGGATTCAGAATTCAAAAACTATGATAATGTTCCAATGAGGGCCAGCAGCTTAAGCACAGGCAAAGCTTGAATAATGGGCCCTATCCAACAACATGAAATTTAATGTGGAGAAAAGCAAGGTTTTATACCTAGGCAGGAAAAACCAAAGGTACAAGTACAGATTAAGTGAAACTTGATTAAAAAAAAAAAAAACAGACCTTGGAGTCCTAGTGGACCATCGCTTAAACATGAGCCAACAATGTGTGGTAGCAGCCAAAACAGCAATACAGTCCTTGTGTTCTGATCCAGCTCCCCAAACAGGACAAACCCTCTGAAGTTAACTTAAAGGTTCCTTTATTAGGAGCACCAGCAGCCTCAACAAAAAGTTTCCGTCTCACCACAAGCTAAAAAGTCCATCTGGCAGGGAGATGAATAGTTGTCTGCCACATCTATTCATCTCCACCCCCTGTCTTTTATCCCCAGAGTTAAGGTGAAGGCTTTGGTAGCAGTGGTGGCTCTTCATTCCCAAGGATCAGCCCATGGGTTTCCACTGCTCTCCTCTCATCTGCCTTCTGTGTATCCACCTGTCAAGCACTGAACCAGCAGTTCCTCCTCTTCCTCGTCAGCCACCACCAGACCTAGGGCTATTGATTCTGTATCTGAGGGCCGACAGATGGCCCAGGCTCCACCTCTGTCTTTCTCTCTGCCAGCTCCATTCCCTATTCCCCCTCGGACCTCCCAGGTTGCCCTGATGTTGACCTTGACTCTCATGCCTCCTCCTCCTCCTCCTCTGATTCGGCTGCTGCCACAACACCCTGATTGTATAAACAGAGGCATAGAATCAAAACAACATGAAGTATTAGTACCGCTTTATAATGTAGTAAGACCACACCTGGGATACTGCATCCATTTTTGGTCACCACATTACAAAAAAAGATGTTGAGAGTTTGGGAAAAGTGCAAAGAAGAGCAACTAAGATGATTAAGGGCCTGGAGACAAAAACATATAAATAATGGTTGCAGGAATGGCCAGTCTAGAGAAAAGAAGGATTAGGGGTGAAATGATAGCAGTATTCCAGTATCTGAAGGGTTGTCACGAAGAAGAAAGAGGTCAACTGATTTTCCAAAGCACCAGAAGGCAAGACAAGAAACAATGGATGGAAACTAATCAAGGAGAAAAGCAACCTGGAATTAAGGAGAAACTTCCTAACAGTGAGGACAATTAATAAGTGAAACAGTTTGCATCCAAAAGTTGTAGATGCTTCATCACTGGGGTTTTTAAAGAAAAGACTGGACAGCCACCTATCTGAAATGGTATAAGGCCGTGATGACAAACCTATGCCACATGTGTCAGAAGTGGCATGCAGAGCCATCTCTCTGGACATCCCAGCCATCACCCATTGTTCTTCTGGGTTCCAGTGCATGCATGCTAACTGGCCAGCTGGTCTTTGCACTTGTATGCGCGTTAGAAACTGGAAGACCAGGTGGCTGGTGTGCATGCTCACGCCGGGAAGGTAAGCTTCCAGTTTCTGGTGTTCCCGCATGCATGTGTCGGGGAGCTGCTCTTCCAGGTTCTGGCACATGCACACACATGGATTCCTGTTTCAGCACGCAGTGCCAAAAAGGTTTGCCACCACAGGTATAAGGTCTCCTGCTTTTAGGTTGGACTAGAAGACCTACCAACCTCCAGCTCTATTCTGATTTTAATACTTCATAGACTGTAACAGACCATAAATAATATTCTCTAATGTGACTTCAACAGAAAAACAAAATAAGAAATAAGATAATTATCAATAAAATAGATGAGAACACTACTTATTACTCTATTACTTATTACTAATGTAATGGTGTGCAAAAATATATTTTCAATGAAGTAAATCTATTTATGTTACTTGGGCAAGAAAACCTCTGGAGTTCTTCAATCTCAGAAGGAACAAGTAGGCAGAAAATACATATGCTTGAACAAATATAATCTAAAATTAATAATCCTGTTTTCTCTCTCCTTTGATTTTTCTAAGAAAACATTTTAGTTCTCTATATATATAAAGCTCATGTGAAATGACTTTCATATAGATTATGAATTGATAAATGAAATATTATTATTATTGTTGTTGTTATTGTTATTATTATTACTATTATTATTATTACTATTATTATTACTATTATTATTATTACTATTATTATTATTATTATTATTTAGCTGTGGGTAGGATACTACATTGAATTATATATGTTAAATGGATCTATGATTTAAACCAACCAGAAGATTAGGATAGTTTCAATTTATCTGACGGGGGATTAAATTATCTATATAACTCCTGAGCAACATTTCATAGCATATTGTATATATTAATGTCAGATAAAAAAAAAAAAACCACTGTGAATAACCACAGGCTATAACTTTATTATCACCTATGTTAGAAGAATCTTATCAGACTGCTTGCTTTCCTCCAGGAATGACCAGATAAGGTTTCATGGGAAAGTTATACTTATGCCATTTGCAACTAGCAGGTGACTCCAAGCTAAGTCCTCGCTTGTTACCTCCTTCCATCCTAGCTGGCAATTCCCAAAAAATCAAGTCACTACAGGAGAGCATGATTTACAAGCAAGTACTTTAGATGGTGTTAGAAGATGGCAGTTTTCAATTACATATCAGAATATCCTGATGCTAGAAGCTGCTTGATAATGGAACAAGTGCCTTAGACTGCAGTAGTGTTTCTTTTCTTAACTGCTAGAATGTCTCCTAAAGTGCTTGGATTAGAAATATTTTGCAGTGTCCTCTACCTCTTACTTCTACCACACTAGAATTTCAAATAGAGGCAAGCACTGATGTTCTGAATTATAATCCAAACTCTGCATATATTATCAGGTATGGCATATTCTTTTCTAACTGGTAATTTGTATTTCAGAGAAGCTTATTACATGAGGATGGACACAGATGTTTCAAATGCTTAGAGAGAAGTGTGCCCCATAGATATACAATGTTGACTGAATAAACTGAAAGCTTTGAAGAAGAGCAAATGTTTCATTTTTAATATACTTTAATGTAATTGATTTTAGAAATTCCTCTGTGAAATAGACATTCATAAAGAATGAAAGAACATAAAAGGGCAGAGGGAGGGAAGGAAGGAAGTTGATCTTAGCTGAAGAAACATATTGTGTAGCAAGCAATTTTTGTGTGTGTGTGTGTGTATTTTTTTCCCGAAAGCCATCACTCTGCTAAACAAATAATTCCCTCAACACTGTTCAACTATTTACAAAGTGCGCACTACAATTACTGTTAATCTTCTCATTATTCCTTATCATCCATCCCCTCCCACTTGTGATTGTAGGACTGTAACTTTGTCCCTTGTATCCTTACGATTTATATTGACTGTTTCCTAGTATGATTTGATTGTTGATTGTACCCTATGACTATCATTAAGTGTTGTACATTATGATTCTTGATTCTTAACGAATGTATCTTTTCTTTATGTATACTGAGAGTATTTACACTGTGCACATACATTTTCACAGATTGGTCTTTCCCTTACATTTGGTACCAGCTCCTCTTGCACTGTTACAAAGGATCCTTCAACTTTCAGGAGGCAAGAAAAACAGTGAAACTGAATAGAAGAGGACAATCAGAAGCCTTCTCTGAAAAAAAAAAAGATCTGTGCATAAGAGACGAGATCTGAATCCAATGTAATAGAAAGAGCTCTGTTATCTTTTACTGATCGATTGTGTTGTTTACATAATTAAGTAAGAAACTTAAGAATAACAGAATAACAGTTGGTAATGACTTTGGAGATCTTCTAGTCCAATCCCCAATTCAAGCAGGAGACCCTGACTGTACCATTTCAGACAAAAGCCTCCAGGGTTGGAGCACCCACAACTTCTGGAGTCAAATTGTTCCACTGATTAATTGTTCTAATTGTCAAGAAACGTCTCCTTAGTTCTAGGTTTGATCTCTCCTTGATGAGTTCTATCCATTGTGTTGGTCCTGCTTTCAGGGGCTTTGGAGAGTAGGTTGACCCCTCTTCTTTCTGACAGACACTTAGATATTGGAACACTGCTATAATGTTACCCCCTACTCCTTCTTTTCATTAATCTATTAGACATACTCAATCTCTGCAACCATTCTTCATCTATTTTAGTCCTCTAATCCAGTGGTCTCCATCCTTGGCAACTTTAAGACTTGTGGACTTCAACTCCCAGAATTCTCCAGACAACAAAGCTGGCTGAGGAATTCTGGGAATTGAAGTCCGCAAGTCTTAAAGTTGCCAAGGTTGGAGACCACTTCATCTTTGTTGCTCTTTTCTGTACACTTTCCAGTGTCTCAACATCTTTTTATATCATAGCAACCAAAACTGGATGCAACATTCCAAGTAGGATTTTATCAGGGCATTATAAAGTGATACTAACACTTCACAGTTTATCCACGTTATCTCACTTGCTTCCTCTGGCCTCAAATTGCAATTGAAACTTTGACTTTGAATAGAGTCAGGAGCATTCAGCCAGAGAAAAAAAATGGGACAGCCATGCCTGAACCTTAACAAAACATTGTAAATTTTGCTTAGTGTATGGAAGATTACTTTGCTTGGAGGGCTAGCAGAATGTTCATCCAGGCTTGATGCCCTTAAGTGAATATAAAACCCATCTTTATATGTTGCTGCTCACTGAAACATCAGATATAAAACAGTTTTAGTGGTTCAGCAATATATTTTAGTTATATATGTGTAATCAAATAAAATGGAAACAGTGCTTCACATTTTAACAAAAAATATAAGGACCTCATTTATAGGTGGATAATGTAAAATACAAGAATAACTGATTAACGTCTGAGCTGGGAAATCAAGTATTTTAAAGAGACAGAGAACTAGTAATGTTTTTAAAAGAAATAAATCTTGGAAAAATTCATAATTTTAGAATGCAATGAATTATATACTGCTTTTGTCAAGAACTCCCTATGTTACAAATGAACATGCAGGGCACTTGAACCTGTAGATTTCCTTCTTAACTTCTGCATACTTTGAAATCAGGACAAATGTTTGGGAAAATCTTATTAAGAGAAGTAAAACAGAAGCACTATCTTTTAAAGCTATATCCCTGAATTTACTATTCCTAAAATTGTGGGGGATAATTGTAATAATTGAATTATTCTCTGAAATTGCTTTATAGAAAGACAAAAATATGGGGAAAGCCGGATAAAATATATTGCAAAAGAACACAATCAATTCTTCAAAAGTTTGAAATATCTTTCACTACATAGCCAAAGCTACAGTGTGTTTTAAAACGATTGATGAACCTGGTCTAAAAATATAAATAGTCTCTATTATTACCAAATGTCATAGATATATAGACCAAGATAGAAGGGATTCAAGCAGGGATGGGATTCAAGTTTCTTAACAATTGGTTCTGTGGGCGTAGCCTAATTTGTAGGTGTGGCTTGGTCGTCATGTGACTGGATAGGTGTGGCTTGCTGACTGGGTGTGGCTTGGTAGTCATGTGGCTGGATGGGCGTGTATGTAAATATTTGAAATATTTATGTAAATATTATTTTTTTTATTTTAAAAAGAGCAACTTTTACCCAAAGTCAGGCAAAGCAGGCAGGCAGACTGAGTTGCTTACAGAATCACAGATTCACTCACAGATCTACCTTTCTGGAATCTGCTGCCTGAGTCTGCACTGAAAAATAGGAGCTTCAGTCCTAAGGAAAGTTCAGCTCTGTTCTCAGGCCACTTCCTTCCATCCCACAACCCCCTGAATACTACCCCTGACTGGGCCTCAGGGAAGCTTCCTGGGAGAAGGCAAAGCTGTACAACAGTGATTTAGATTAGCTAGAAAGCAAGAAATCTGACGATTTCCTGCTTTCTAGCTAATCTAAATAGTGTGGCAGAGCTGATAGTTGGAACAGCTGATCGTTGGGGTTGAAAAAAAGGAAAAATAGCAACTTACCAAAAATTAGGCGAAGGCACAAGACAGGCAAGTTGGATGGCGGAGACAACCCAGGCAAGATGGATGGCATGCATGCGAGATAAGGAGTGACTGGGCGGGGAGGGGAGGGGCCAGCCAGTGGCGCAATTTGCTTGTTCTCCATACTGCGTGGAATAGTAACAAGCAGTTCTATAGAACCAACCCGAACTGGTAGAATCCCACCCCTGGATTCAATACTGACCTGCAACCTTCTGCATATCTTTTACTGATAGCCTTCCATAATGTTATCCCCGGCCTTTATACTAATAAAAAGCACTAGCAGCAAATGTATTTAGCCTTCCTCTTTTTGAACATGGGAATTAAAGATAAATCATCCTGAAGAAGAAAAAATGGGCATCATATTTATTGTATGGTTGCTTGCACACCAGCAAATCTATTCTTTAACCCCAAAGAAACAGTATACATCCATTCAACTACTAGAAAAAACATTCCCTTTACATGTCACAAGTCTTCTGATTTGGAGTAATATAATGGCTTGATTATTAAATCCACCGTTGCCTTTCTTTGTGAGCTTCAATTAATTATGGTTTATCTTCTTTACAGAAACACTGTCAAGAAAAAGGGGTATGTTTAGCAAGCTGCTTGAATACAGTTCTTGAATTGGGTACATTTAGGATTTACAGCAGCTTGATGGATGGTATATTGTCCTTCTTTTGTTACCACCTGGGCTTCTACTGTGAATATTCATTAGTAACTTTTGGCTTCTTAAATTATTTATTTATTTACAAGATTTATATACCGCCCCCTCTCCCTGCGGGACTTATGTGGAACACCAAGCAAAGCTCATTATCTGTGCAAGTCATCTCAGTTAAGACCTTCTCTCTCATATGTTGATATTTGTCCTGTTCAGCTGCTTCCAAATATCTGTGTTCTAATTAATATGATGTGAGGGTTTTTTGTATTCAACCATCTGGCTGATACAGGGTGTCCTTGCATAACAATGGTAATAGGGACCAATGATTGTGTTGCTAAGCCTCACAGTTATAAAGTGCAATGTGATGTGACCAGACCAACTTACAACATGAGCTGTAGAAGTCCCACTTGCTATTGTTGAGTGAATCCTGCCAATTGTAACCTCCTGCCAGCTTGACCATTGATGTTGCTTGTGCAAAGATAGCAGTGAAGGTCTCAAATGGTGAGCATGAGATCACAAGAGGCAGTGATGTTGCAATTACAAGCCAAGAGTCAGAATTCCAATCGTGTGACTGAAGGGACCCTGTGACAGCCTCAACAACGAGTACCCATTCAGGACCATCTAAATTTTGATGGTCACTGAACAAGTCTTCATTCAACAAGGACTACTTGTATTTTCCACTTTATCCTTGTATCCATTCCACCTTTCTCCCTCCCAAAATTTAAATTATAAATTATTTTCTGGAGACTTCTGCTTTTTCATCAGAAGACTTTCAGGAAGTTGCATATTAGCACTACATTAGAATGTGGTACAAAAGTAAAGGCTACTTTTAACAATATAAATAGAAGTTCTATAAAGTAACTATCATGAAGGAATGAATTGTGAATTTAAATCCCTCCCTCCCCCCTCACTCTCTTACACACACACACACACACACACACACACACAAACACACAATTCTCAGAACCTTAGCTGGGATAATAAATGATTATATTATAATTATATATTGTATAGTAGCATACACAATCTAATATAATGGCCTTTACTCCAATCATGCAATATTTCTTCCCTGCTAAATCCTGGGAATCTTACCTATATATTTCCATACTTTTTCTTTCTATATAAGAAAAATCAGCTACAACATATAGTAAATTTTCCATAGTTTGACAGTAGACAAATGGAGTTTCTGACTCTTAATAACTTAAACAGCACCACATTGGAGAAAACTTTATAATAGCTTTGTAATATGGCTCTGGATATAACGAATTAGATATATGTAATATTCTTCCATAAAACTAATTGAGGAAATGATTGTGCACTAAACCATTTTTTCATATTCAGCAACAAGATAGGAGGCAGCAAATGAGAAGACACACTTTGATGACATCTTTTGAATTTTTAAATTAATTCAATTACTGGTAGCTATTCATTGTAAGCATACAATGAATGTGAGTGTCCATTTGTACAACATACCAAGGCAAACATGACTTTGTCTTGACCATATGATGGGTATGAAGCTGAAACCCATCATATTATCCTGGCTACTGACTGTCTATGAGCCATTAAGTTAGTGTTGACCCTTGGTGACCACATTGATAGATTTTTCACAATCTGTTCGTAACTGGTCCTTCAATACACAACATCACTCCAAGTGCATCAATCCACCCTGAGAATAAAATGGAAAAGCAGAAGCCTCATTCAAAGAGGGAAGAAATCTTTTGAGAAATTACAAGGAAGATGAGTTGATACATCCATGTTTATCCATTGTACAGTATATTTGTTTGATTAACTTATATAACTGCCCACTTTTACATAAGTCAAGAGATATTACAAATAAAACTCACAAAATAAACAACATTAAAAACAAATAAAAAAAAAATATATAGCAGCTAGGTGTAATCTAACCTATCATTTATACCAACAGGAGACCGGATTGGGCTAAATTGATCTCAGGGAATATGATGTTCCAAAGGGTAGTGCTATAGGAGAAAAGTATCTCTTTCTGGGCCTTATCAGCTTATACTCCTTCACAAACAGTATCTGTAACATGCCCTTCCTGCCAGATGTGTTGAAACAATTGGGGAGAGAAGCTCTTTAAATAATACAGTAATCCATGAAGGGCTTTAGTAGAGACAATTAGTACCTTGAGTTAAGCACACCAGAAGGTAACACAGCTTGCAAAGCAATGGTGTCACATGAACCAAGTAATTTGCACTTCTTAACTTCCCACACTATTGCATTTTGCACCACTTGAAGCTTCTGAATATTCTTCAAGGCAGTCCCATGTAAAGAATGCATTGTGTTAGTCTAATTTGGAGGTCATAATGGCTTGAATGACTATGAGCAGGGTGCCCTGGTCCATGATTGGGGACAATTGCCATAAGCTGTGCAAATATTCTACTAGTTATGGCTGCCATCTGGCAGAAGCAGTGGGTACAGGAGGAACCCTAGATTGCACTTTGTGTCTATTTGGGGTAGTGCTATTCCATCAAAAACTAATATGAAAAGTCCTAGAACCAAGAGATTCAAAAACCCAGAGCCACTCCATCTTGAATTGAGCCTATTCATCCCATTCAGGTCTGCATTGTGTCAGAACATCCATGGTATCACTCAGGTGACCTTTTGTGATGGTATTAACCTGGTTATCATCAACATGCTGATGATCTTTCATCCAAAACTGTTAAATGATCTCATCCAGAAGCTTTGTGTAGCTGTTAAACTAGAGGGGGTAAAGTACCAAGACCTGCTGGCTGGATCTCTCCTACCACATCAACACCAACTGAAACCAACTCCAAAGAATGGAGGAAGGAGGAGACCCAACAGAATGCCAATCCCAACTCACAGAGCCAATCCAGAAGGATACCATGATTGATGGTATCCAAAGTTTACTGAAGGTCAAAAAAAAGCAAAGAAGGGATCACCACCAGGGATCTTCTATGAGTGTCATCAATGATATTTTGGTCCCATATCCCATCATGAACCCTAACTGAAAGAGGTCCAGGATTTCTTCCCAAATCCTATGAAGCTGTAACACACCCTCCTTACAACCTTCCATGAAAAATGACGGTTGGAAACTGGATGAAAATTGTACAAAATGATGAGGGTCTGGTGATGGCCCCTTAAGGATGAGGCAAACCACTACTTTAAGAGATGGTGGAATTAACCATTTCCTCAAAGAGGGATTAATCACTGCCAGAATCTGAACATACATCACTTCCAAGAGGCCTTAATTAGCCATGACAAAATTGGGTGAATAAGAGTAAATGGTGTTGTTGTTTTTAAATTTGAAGATTAGGGATCACAATGAAAGCACATATCAGAAATTGAACTTCCAAAATTCAAAAGCAAATGTATGAATGGTGAAAAGTTGTATGAGATACAGACCTAAGAACTTCTTTATCAATATTCGAGTCTAGCTTCGAGTATTGCAACATCACACTACTAGATAAAGTCAAACTTTATCAAACTCAACTTCTGAGTCCTATATCAACACACCCATGTAGTTTTCTTGACACTATTATGAAGTGGTTTGCCAATGTCTTCTTGTGAATTTTTCTTTTCAATTTCTTAATTTAGCATATTGCTCTGGGATTTCTTTCCAATCTTCCACCCAAACCCTATCAGTAGCCATCTAAAACTGGCATGCTTCCAAATCAGGGGTCTTCTTCAGACTTGACAGCTTTAAGACTTTTGGACTTCAACTCCCAGAATTCCTCCTCCAGTCATGTTAGCTCAGGAATTCAGGGAGTTGAAGTCCACAAGTCTTAAACATGACAGCATCATCCAAATGAAGCTGACTTTGATACATTAATTAGATCTTAAAAGAATAAGGAATTGTGTGAACAAGTTGTTCTCTTGCTGTATGTAGGCCCCTAAAATCTGTATTTTCCATTCCAGCAAAATCTTATTTGCATAATAGAGGCAACAATTTTTGGCAGGTGTGGTAATCCAAATAAAATAATTTGTTTCTCTAAGCAAAGGGGTGCCTTTCTGTCAATTCATTCTGGATTATTGTAAACAGAATTCCCACTGGTTACAGAGCATCAGCCACATCTAATAAGTCAGAGGCAAACAACACAAAACAGACTATTTGTATTTATAATAAATAATGTATGTCTACACAGCTCTAGACATCTCAGAGAGAAACAGATGCTGGAGCATCTGTAAATCAGTGGGCAGGTGAATAAAGCCTTATGGGGTATGCCCAAAGTCATTTAGCAAAAGGAACAGAACTGTGTAAGTTCCTAACTATGAACAGAAAGCAATAATTCCAGGAAATAAGAAACATAAGAAGGTTTAACTAGTAAAGTTCTGTCTGCGCATATACAAATATTTAATGCTTAGTAATTTGTAATTTGCTTAGTAAAATGTTTAGTAATTTGGAGAATTCAAAATGTGATGGAAGAAAAAAATCATCACAGCCTGCTGTTTCCAAGGAGACAGGGGGAAGAAAAGCTTCCAAAATCTTCTCATTTCTTTTTTGTCTTTTAGAACTTGCAGGCACGAAGCAAACCACTTCAGTTTGGTTAGAGCAGATTGGAAAGCAGTATTTCCTGAAACAGGAAGCCCTTTGATGGAGTGTTGAATTCAGGCTGAAAGTATTGAGCCAACACAAATTTAAAATCACACAAACTGAAGGAGCAATTATAGATGCATACAGGAAGACGGATAATATCATGTGATAGGCCAGCTAGAAACCACATGAAACTTTAAATTCAATGTGCCCCCTTCGTACATGTCTGCATTTTTTTTTTCTCCAAAGAAGAAATAAATGGAGGTGAAAGACTCACTGATGGCAAATTAAAGGTAATTTAGGCCCTAGTTTTCATTGCAGATACATTTTTCTGTCTGCCTGCAGCCTTCCTGGCTGCTAATTTCTTAATTAAACCTCAGGGGAAAGGTTCAGAGGGAGCATCTTAGAGGAACATTTCAGTCAGGGATGCCGTGGAAAGACCGCTGTGCAATAGAAATTCAGTATTTTCGCAAAAGAACAGGGACTATAGAAGCATCATCATAAAGAAGGAGGCTTCTGCAGGGAGGGGGATAAAAATAATAGACAAAATGATAGTCATAACCATGTTACTGAGAACTGCGCAGATTTGCTTTGGATAGAGAGGTGAGTAGCATAAATTTAACCAATTTAATTAATAATAAATATTAGAAAGTAATAAAGCCAAATATTAAAACCCTGCCTTTTTTTATATGTATTTTTAGAGGTAGCAAAAAGATGGAGCTTCACTGACACAATTCTAGATCCCATCTTGACTTATTAATTACCTCGTAGCAGACATTCCTGGTCCTAAAAAATAAAACATTAAAAAAAAAAAAGCTCATGAGGCAGAAAAAGGAAATCCCGTTTCAGATAAAATTGGGAAACTTTCAGAATAAAATTTAGCGGAATCTTTTCTGATACTTTCAGAGTAGCCTGTTTCATTCTCTGCTTTGGCAGGGGATCTTGTTGCAAATTTCCAGCTAAAGATACACAATGCATCATCAGATTTCATAAGAAAAGTACGATCAACATAAAACATTCCGTTTCTACTTAAAAATAAAAAAAGACACACTTGAAATAATTTTGACACCATATGCGGGCCTGTGTTGCCGCTTCTAATTAATTCAAACTATGTATTTAATTTTAACATATACACCTAACAACCCTGCTATTGCTTTCAAAATAAGCTCCTTTTTTGCAAAGCCCAGAACACAAGTGATAACAAGTAAGGAAATGAAACTGGGGTCAGGAAATAAGAAAACAGAAAAAGAGATATAACTACCGCCCCTTAATATTATCTCCATGCAAATTGAATTTCTTCCCACCCTATCCATCTACTGCTTCATACATTGCCTCTTGTTATAAAATTCTCATTGCTCTCTTTGTGGGGTTATCAGCTCCATTCAACCGCAACTTTCTTGATCTTGCCTTCTATTTCCAGGGAAGCATTTCATTCATGGAAGCGTACTGTGCCATCTTGACACAGCTAAGCACCAAACAAAGCACACCACTACACAAAGAGTCAAGGCAAGATAGATTAGCCTGCTACGGTTGTGGCTGCTCTACAACTCTACACTCATTGAAGCAAGAAAGCTACTTTGCTCTGTGGATATGCTTGAAGGACTACTGTGTTCAGGTAGCCAACACAAGAATCAACACACTTGAAGATCTTCATAGCCCTCCAGGAAATAATCTTTTCAAGAATCCCAAAGGTGCTTTTTCAAAAGATACCTAGACTTTTCTTGGATTTTTTTTTTCTTCCTTGAAAACATTTCGCTTCTCATCCAAGAATTTTCTTCAGTTCCCGAGTTCAGTTCCATCCAGATGAGTCATATAATTGAAACAAGGTATAAACTGAAGAAGCTTCTTGGATGAGAAATGAAATGTTTTCAAGGAAAAAAGAAACAAGAAAAGTCCAGTTGCCTTTTGAAAAAGCATATTTGGGACAACTATGACCTAGATGATTGAGAATGTCAATGGACATCCTTCCAAAAATCATGTCCCTAATGAACCATGTGAGCCATGTGAACAATAATGAAAAAAATGTGTTAAGTTAAATTAGCAAATTTTTGAGCACTGTATTATTTTCAGAAAGCAAGAATGAAAACATTTGAAAGCATATTGACTCACCCTAGTATACATACTGTATGAAAAGTTATCATTTATGGAAATATTTGCTGAAAGGAAAATAATTGGTGCATTACGTGAAGAGTCAGTCAAGTTTTACCTCACAAGTGTTTACAGCAGTGGAAAGATATATATATGTGTGAGGCTTACATTTTAAGTGGCTTTTACCCATCAAGACATTATTGAGAAATGAAAAGTCTGTGTTTTCTCCTCATCTTTTTTTCTCAGAAACAGAATTTTCCTGTAATTTATATCAGTGGTGTCAGAGCTGCAGGCCAGATGAATCACGTGCTGGCCACACTCAACCCCATTTTAGCAAAGGAGAAAAAAGTGATATGTCACACAATGACGTGTCATCAAGAGTTTGACACCCCTGATTTATATGTATGGTTAATTGAAATGAAGGCATCTCATTCAGTAGTAGTAATGTTCACAGCTAGCTATAATGACACGAAAGTGGCAATCCGGGCATAATGGCATCAGAGCACAAATCCTGTTCTTTATGCACTTTTTCCTCATGTCTGATGCAAGGGACAAGTTGAAGTATTTATGTCATCATGCTGTGATGCATTTTTATTCCCTAGTTCCATCTCCTTCACTACACAATGCACACCCATTTTTGCTAACCATTTCTAACTTACATTTATTCATGAATCAAAATACAAACAAATATTGATATAAGTAACTTGAAACACAGTATGATTATTCCATTTATGAAATTTATAATCCACTTCAATCTGAAGGTGTGGAAGGACATATCCACATTTAATCTTTAAGCTGTTCCTGTCCTGTGCTCACGCCAGCTTGGCCTCTAAGATGGTTTAAGAAAATACTGACTTGATTGAGATGCTTGCAAGACATTCATGCCAGATTGCAGGCTACCATATATATTTATATGGAGTTAAATTGAATTATATATGCAGAGTTAAAGCATCAAAATGTATAATCATGCATGTATTACAGTTAATTTTAAAAAATCCTTTCTTATTACAGTATTTCTTTTAAAGGCTTTTTATAGTTACTTTTCCACAAGGACAGAGCAACATAGATATTGTAAGTAAGAAGGCATTCAGTGTTTTAAAACATATACACCAGTGGTAGGATTCAATTTTTTTTACTACCGATTCTATGGGCATGGCAGGGGAAAGATATAGTAAAATCTCCAGTCAGAGGGGGTATTTGCTGGTTCTCTGAACTACTCAAAATTTCCACTACCGGTTCTCCAGAACTGGTCAGAACCTGCTGAATACCACCTCTGACATACCTCAGAGGCCATTGTTCTTTTCTTGCTTGTACACAGAAATATTCCTTCTCATTCCCTAGTACTGATGATGTTACCTAATTTAGATAATGAAAAGTCTGAAAGAAAACCACCAAGACCAGAGAGCACCAAGGACCCCACAAGGACCCCACATTTTAACCTTGAGCTACAAATATTCTCCTTTATCAGTACACAAATAGTCATCCAATTTCAGGATTATCTTTTGGAAAGACTTTGTCATGTCCTTGTTGGAGTCTGAATCTAAGGAGGAAGACAAACAGCTGACAGGGAGTGGGAGTGTGGCTCCATTGGCTGTGGAGGAAACGGGATGGGCAAAGTCCAGCTGGGCAGAGCAGGGCAGAGGTATAACAAGGAGAGGAAGTTCCGAGGAAGACCCAGGAAGAGGGGGTAGCCCTCTTCATCCTATGGCATGCAGGGAGGAACAGAGAAGAGAGCAATGTGGGTTGTGTTGCTTATGGGGGAGGAAAGGGCCCTGATTCCCTTCATTAGGCACACCTGGGAAAAGAGTTTAAAAGAGATGCAAGCTGAGTGCGGCATCTTCTGGGAACAAACGTGAGTTTGTCTTGTATTGACTTTGGTTATCTGCATTCTTGGCATCCTCCCAACTGGGTTGAATTACTGCTGTTCCTTCACATATGGAATTCCTTCTCTTGCCCTGCCAGACTAATTACCCCATCTTGCCTTGATTGGACTTATACAGTTTTTGTTGACCACATTTTGGATTTGATTCTCTGCAGCCAAAGGCTGTTCCTGGGAGAGTTCTTCTCCAGCCCAGAAGGTAACCAGGGCATTGTGGGCAAAGTTGGAGCTGATAAAGGGACTCCTACTGATTATCTGACTGTGTTGCCTTTGTGCCATGCCCCGGGTCATCACAGACTTTCCCAACTAAGGCATCCTCCAATTGTGTGGATTTCAATTCCCAGAATTCATAGCAGGGGTTATACTGGAGTTTCTTGGGAACTGAGATCGTCTGAGAACTGATGTCCTCAAATTTGGAAGGTGCTTGGATTGCAGAAAGCTGCTACTGGGTCCATACGGAACACTACTTTGAATATAGAAATGGCTGCTTTGGCCAGGACCTCAAGAAAGTCAATAATGCATATAAAAAGCACTGCTAGACCCTTAGATTCTGACTGTCTTGGCACTTACTTGAACATAATGGTCAGGTACTTAGGCTGTTTGCCTGAATCTCTATTGTAGATTTACTACCATGGATGCAGTACTCTTTTTATCTTGTGAGGTATCTCAAGGAGAAGGAGAAGGAGAGACTTCATGCATGCTAACTGCTTTCTGAATTACCATTTGCAATTCCTATAAATCCTAGGTGCTTTTTTCCCTCCTACTGCACACCCGAATGCTATTGATGAAGATTAAATTGCTCATCTAAACAAAGCATTATCAGCAGAAATCATAACAATCAAGGATGGCCAACCGCAATAAGTGAGTTTAGGAGCAACACTGTAGCCAGTCAGGCAGTGTTTTTCTCCATGGATCTTTTCTGTAATTAAATGCAATTAAACCTATTTTACACTTTAAAATGAGTATTATCTATTAAACTTGCATCTATAATGTTTGTCATTATTCAGAATTCAAAACAATTATACAGAATCAGGTTTTGCTGCTTAATCTGCAAGATTTAAAATAATTACAGCAGCACCTGCCTCCTTTTGCTGCTTCAAGTATTAACTTTATTTTAGAATGCATGTGGATTGAAGTTAATAGCAAGGCAATTAGTGTTGCCTTTGGAATTTCAGATTAAAAACAACATTCAAAGTGATTTTGGGGGTTCCATCTTAGATAAAATACCAGAAAAATGTCAAGGAGACTAGAAAGTGTTACAGGAAAACTTGGAACATTTCTTAGGAGTCATCATTTCTCATCATACAGCACTGCTGTTGGGAAAAGAAAACAGGGAAATGATCATCTATGCAGAACAGAATATTCTTTGTGGGCCAAGTGTGATTGAACACACAGGGAAAGTTGTCCCCAGTGCATAAGTTTTCAGTGTACATACAAACAACAAAATGATAAGTCATAGATCATCAATCATAAGATACAATCATCAGTCATAAGATACAAACAAGTGATAAATCATAAGATACCAATAGGGGAAGGCAGTAGGAAAGATGAGAAGGTGAGAAAGTTGAGAAGATGAGCTCTTGGAGAAAAGGCAGGATATACATGAAATAATCAACTACTAATGCTTAGAAATAAACTGCTAAATAAAAAAAAATCCAGATTTATAGCCCACTGTTTTACAGTGTTCCCAAGATCAAATTTATTCATGCAACATTAATCAGAAAGAAGTCAAAAAAAAATTTTATGACTGAAATTGTCACATTTAGTTTCTGTATATAATAGTACATGTGGGGTCAAGCACCCTCCAATAATTTATTTAGTGCCCCTGCCCCAACTATCATAATTCCTTTCTGTGAAAGGAATGCTATTTGCTTACAAATTAAGAGATCTTTCTCCTTCTGTCCTGACCACTTTTTACAGAGGCACAACTGAGAGCATTTTAACAAACTGCATAACTGTTTGGTTTGGTGGCAGCAAAGCCTCAGATAGGAAGTCCTTACAGAGAGTGGTAAGGACAGCCGAGAAGATTATAGGAAGCTCACTTCCTGTTATTCAGGATACTGTTTATAAGTGCTATGTGCCTAAAACTCAAAGTATTGTTAGATGACCCCACACAACCATTTTATGGTCTGTTTCTGTTGCTCTCCTCTGGGAGGAGGTTTTGAAGTATTTCTAGCAGGACTACCTGATTCTGTAATAGCTTTGGTCCTTATGCCATCCATTGGGTAAACTCGCAAGATATGTTTTTCTTGCCATGTAACATGTATATATCTGAACAAGACTATGTTGTTTCTCTGTGACATATATGTGGGTATGTGGGTATGTGCATATATTTGTTTATTTATTTATCATGTTTATGTAGTGGTGGTATTGGAGATGGTAACCCTTTGAGGGCTGTATTCAATGAAATTTAATTTTAATGTATGTCGATTAGTGTACATTTGAAGTGACAATAAAGTTATTCTATGTCTAAGATCCCACAACATGTGGACATCTACATTTATAAATGGACTCAGATGTGGAGTATTTTCTCATGTACAATTGAAATTATGGTTAGGTTATAGCAAGATTAATTTACATAACCTATCCTGCTCTCCTTATGCATCCTTACAAGGATTATATCAAGTCCCATGGACTTCTTAATTAATATATGAAATCTGGGAGCATCACAGCCATCTGCTATGTTTTTGAGGATCTTTTCACAAATAAACTCAATGTGGGAAATTAATAGAAGTGTTCTATTTCTTCTAATTCCTCTTTGGCAACAAGGCATTTAGCAATTGGCAAAGATGACCTTGGGATAATATAAGCAGCTGAGCTTGTATTGAAGAAAAAGAGAAAAATTGAAGGAGACCATTACATGACAGATAGAAGATAAAGCAGGATTTGATGTAAATGTTATTGATTTTAACCTCATATTAGTAAACATATGGGATGTTTGTAAAATATGCAGCTCATTTGTATGAATACGATTGCAAATACTTGCCCATAAGCTTTATTTAAGAAGTTTAAAAAAAAATGTTTCACATTATATTCTCCTAGCTTATAATGAATATTAGATTTTTATAAACTCAGAAAGTTTATCGATTTCTGATTATGTTATAATTTGGGGCATGATACATGTTAGCATTTCAGAATGATGACAAAATTTTAGAAAATCCTACATGATATGAGTATATTAAAAGCACAAATAGGTTAAATCCCTAAGGCAATGGCACAACCCCTAGATTCTTCGAAGAGTGGGTGATGATAATATGATTTTATTTTTGCTTGTGACACATTGGGGAGGCACAAGATTCAAAATTAGTGCCTTAAGGTTTGTAGAAGTTCAGAACATAGATGCTCATTTAGTTTGTTAGTGTGCTCCTTAGCATACAGTACAAATCTTGGTAAAACCTTAAAAATGAAAAGCATGCACCTTTAACACATATGAGATTAGAAGATTTTAGTCCCAATGTGTTAGTAGGGGATGTGTGTAGCCTTTTTCAGGAGGCGCGTGGAACAGACACTTAGATCAAATGGACAGTTGCAATTTTTGGCATATTGGAATCACATTCATATATACATGTACAGTATATACATACATACACCTGTACATTTTCTCCAATGTAGTTTATAACATTCAGCACAAGTTCAAGAAGGGTATCACAGTAGAGATAAACATTCTCTCTCCTCTCCTCTCTTCTCCTCTTTCTCTCTCTTTCACACACACAAATATTTCCCATTTTCTCTGAACAATAAAACCATTAGATGCTGTCAATTTTAAGCAGACTATAAAATTACACCTATTAATAGAAACACGGCGATAAAATCGGCAGAATTCTAGCATACAATTCAGAAATACAGACATTAAAAATAGAAGGATGTAAATCATGTGAAACAATCCATTTATATCACTCAATTAATTTTGCTACCCCAATAGCCACAGTGATATAATATTGCACCTTCTTATACATCTGCAATGCGTCCAGCCCACAGGGAGGGGGGAAAGGGGGGGAATAGAGAGGAACATTGTTGTCTTTTGGTATCTTATCACACTCTGTGTTACTGCAGTCATTTGATACTGAAATAAAAGTTGGTCTCTCACCTAGTGTTTGCCATGGAGCCTCTGAACAGCATAATTAGATGGCTAGTGTGCTTGGAAACAAGCCATTCTTTTATATTGGAATAAAACAGATTGAATTTGCCACTGTAATAATTGTGGTGGTCTTGCATACCTAATAGGACTGTTAAAAAGATGCTCACAATTTCCTCCTTTGGATAAAAGAAGAAACCCATTGGAAATCATTTAGGAAAAATATCAACCTGTTGTTAATTTTGGGCATATTTTGAAATACGTTTGACATAGGACAGTTTACAGGTCTTTTGACATATCACTACAATTAAGCCCAAAATTTCTGTTGCTAAGTGAGACATTTGTTAAGCGAGCTTTGCCCCATTTTTATGGCCTTACTTGCCACAGTTGTTAAGTGAATCACTGCGGTTGTTAAGTTAGTAACAAGGTTTTTAAGTGAATCTGGCTTCCTCATTGACTGCTTGTCAGAAGGTCACAAAAGGGGGACATCTGACCCCGAGACATTGCAACAGTCATCAATACAAGTCAGTTGCCAAGCGTCTGAATTTTGATCATGTGACCATGGGGATGCTGCAATGGTCATAAGAGTGAAAAATGACCATAAGTCGCTTTTTTTTTAGTGCTGCTGTAACTTCGAACAGTCAGTAAATGAACTTTTGTAAGTTGAGGAGTACCTGAGCATACCACAACGCCAGGAAAATGACATCAATACATCCACAAATTCTCCAAAGCAAAAATGTGCCTCCAATGATAATTTCCTTTACTGTAGTGTATAAACAGGTATTACTAATACAATGAAGTTTTAAGACCAGGTATAGTTTTAGTACAGTTAAATTCAATGTTTGTTTAAAATATGTTTTATTTTTTCAAATGCTGTAACACGGAGATTGCAGTGAAAAACTAAAATCATTGCACTTAAAACTGATCCCAGAGTCAGAATCAGAGGTGGTATTCAGCAGGTTCTGACCAGTTCTGGAGAACTGGTAGTGGAAATTTTGAATAGATTTGCTTCTATTCTCCTGAAATTATAGGAAGCTGTGGCTCAGTTCCCAGGCCTGGGGTTAATGTGTTTGTTGATGTATTTGCGGGTGGGCATTGTATTTATATAGTTTATTGTTCTGGTTGTTTTAGTCAGAGCTGCCTGATTATGTCTGTTTTTGTTGTTTTCTGGATTTTTGTGAGCCACCCAGATTCTAATGAAGTGGGCAGCTGTAACAAATCTGATAAATTTGAATTAAATTAAATCCTCATCAGTATTCACTTTCAATGAAATAAACTGGGCTCACCACTTAACAGCCAATTGGGCAAGACTAGAAAAAAAATTCTGATGAAAAAGCCAGGAAAAAGTTGCAGCATTAAAAACAGGTGGAACACTTTTTAGCCATATGGTTTTGGAGAGAGAAAAAAATTCCCTAGCTTTTTCTGCCCAGCAATTGTATCTTTTTACTTTCCCATGACTGCTGTTGTAAAACAACTTAAAGCTTGAAAAGTGCTCCGGGCTTCTGGAAAAGCTTAGACCATGTTTCACTAACTGAGGCTTGTCCAAAATTAACAACAAAAGAGGAGTAGACTATAACCTGTTACTTGGAAGAATCACAACAATCATTTTGTGTGTGTGAGATCACAGAAAAATGATAACAGTGGCTGAGCAAATCTCAGTAGAGTCAACCCACACAAACAAAAAAACTAAACTAATAAAGCTTAATAAAATAAACTCAGCCCACACAACTCCTACAATAAAATGACAGCCTCTAGCATCACATTTATTTACAGAAATGACCTAAGGAACATCAAGTCCCCAGTAGCATTTAACAAAAAACAAAAACATAATGAATGCTGAGCTGTAGTGACTCCTTTGGAATCCAGAAAAAGAAAGAGAAAAAATATATTGGCTTTGCCAGAAAAAAGTCATGGACATCTAGAAGAGAAGGAGCAATTACAACAAGTTCATTTTAGTAGGTATCTTTTGTGTGACTTCCATACTTCTCTGGTGGCAGTTCTTTTGTCAATGTATCTATATTTAGCGCTAGATATTGGACCTGTGCAAACTCAGAAAAGATTTGGGAAAATGATTCAGGTTTCACATGAGCAGGGCACCTTTTCAATTCAAGCAATCAGTCTTGAGCCTGGAAAAAAAAAAGTACAGTTCTTTTGATCACTAGCAGAGCCAAAGCACTCCTTCCAAACTCTTTTCAAAGTCCTACTAAATATATCACTGACTAAAGCTAAAAAAATGCAAACGATGCATTTATCTTTTATTGAAAACTCACGATGATCTTGCATTTTGGCCATTTAGATTTTTTGTAAGATGGGAGATAATCCTTCCATTAATGTGTACAGTCTTATCAGTGACAAATTGAAGGATTAAAACAAAGAATGCCTTCTGCTACTATATAGCCATCATTTCTATTCTTAGTACTAAATTCTATTCTTAGTTCTAAATATTGAACTGAATCTTCCTTTCCTCTCTTTATTGTGTGGTCTGGGAAGGATGATGTATCAGTATCAGATTCAACATTGCCTTAATAGTGCAAGTAACTCTACCTGATACCATTGCTTAGCAAATCTAAGTAGGATAGTGAACCAAACAGTGTATGCACCAATTGCTGGATTATTTTTTCCAACAATCTAAATAAATAACTTGTAGTAGTGTTCCCCTGCTTTGCCTCTTGTGAAGGGAAAAGATGAGTCAGATGGAGAAAAGCAGAAATCCTTTCTTCTTTTTGAGCACTATTTTAGAAAAAAAAAACTTTTCTGAGTCTTTTCAGACATGAAATTGTTTTAGATCAAGAGGCTATGACCCCTAACAGACATTAGAAAGGAGCAATTTTCTTCAAGGCAAATTTTTGCCTGGAATCTGAAGCAGACCGGCATCCTTTTGCTTTTTTGTAACAACATTATATTTTTTTTCTTTTTTAAAAAAATGACCATTGAGTAGCTTCTCTGCTCAGATCTGCCAAGAAAGAGAGACATTCTGAATGGTTTTCTCTGCATGAACATATATCTTGTTGTCACATTTTCCCGATTTAAAAAGATAAAAGGAATTGGTACACTTCAGTATCTTTATACATTTATACCTACATCTTTAAGACTCTATAAATATACCTGTATTATAGCTTGGTTACAATCACCTTGCAATAGATATGAAGTTTTTTTTTTCCTCATTGCAAAGTGTTGAATATAAGTTGATTATTGGAAGAATATTTTAACTGCAGAAAATGTGGTTGTAAAATTTCAGAACAGGAACGGACTCAGCTTCTATTTGTCATGTAGGTATAAATGTTTTTGTTTATCCTATTTAATTAAAACATCAACAATATATAAACATAGATTTCACCACTAATTATAGAAATACGGAACCTAGCAATTATGTTGTCGTGTATAAACAATGTGTTCTTAAAACTGGCTTTTTTAATGCTGCTGCTATAATTCTGCCAAAATAATTTAGCCATTACATGGCTAAATCTTTGAACTGGTTGGTTATTTTTAAGTAAGGATATTTGAGTGCAGGTTGCTTAAGTAAGGTGTGTGGTTGATTTTATTATATAATATTTCTGACTATATTTAATTCCAAGGATGAAATTGAGGAATGGTAAAAGTCAATGGAAAAAAAAACCCATATACTAACCCTGAATAGTGATAATAGGTGAGGGAACTTGAGATACATATCTTTTCTTGAGAGGATACCAGTTTTTTTTTTTTTTTCTGGTCAAAATTGGTTGCTTTTTCCCAATCTTTATCTAAATAAAATTTTGCCACATTTGTCTCACAGTAAAAATCAAGCAAATAGTTGTTGGTTCATTATCCATTCACACAAGGCTATCTGGGGAGAAGATTCAAAACAGGTGTTTTTAAAATGCCACCATCCACATGCATCTGTAAAAATTTGAAAGCTACATCCGGAGGAAACCATGATATTCTGTGTGATTATGGACCATGAATGACTTTACCAGGGTACTTTTTTAAAAAAAGACAATTCATCAGTCTTCCTAATTGGGAGGCACACTAAAAGAAAAACCCAGAAGCTCTCTTGGCTGCATCAGTGAGTTGAGATGTTTCTACTTGTTGGAAGAAATAAGGTCTGAAAATGCCTGTTTACAACCACTGGCTCCTACATGTATCCTAAGATCAAAATCTCTAGGAGAAAAATAATGCCTGTCAAGCTGTTAGCAGTCATCCTCCCCTTATAGACCATAGATAGACAAACAGACAGACAGAACAAACTATAGTCTTCTTATGGCAATTCTATGTATATCTTAGTATTTTATTTTTTGGGGGAGTGTTTTTCATCCTTTGTGTTAAATTCTTTCTGAATAAGAAAAAGCTATATTTTTTTATTTCAAATGAATTCTCTTTACTGAACATTCTGTATGCATGTTAGATTTTTATCCTACCTTTATTACTTTATAAGTAACTCAATGCAGCAAACATATCTCATACTCTTCCCTCCTCCTATTTTCCTCACAACAACCACCCCATGAGATGGGTTGGGCTGAGAGAGAAAGAGAGACTGACTAGCCCAAAGTCACTCAGCTGGCTTTTCTGTCTAAGGCAGGACTAGAACTCACCATCTCCTGGTTTCTAGATTCCTCATGAGGCCCACCGGAAACTTCTCATATAAATTATCTTGCAGTGAGATTATGACCACAGAATGCCTTGATTCTTAAGGGAACAACATCAAGTGGGCCTTTTGAAGAATGTATTTAGAGGCTGTCTGATTCCAAAGCAATTCTAAGTGGTTTATCCTTTAAAAGACTAGAAAAAAAATCATGTGTGAGACACCCAGACAGACCCCACTGCATTTGGATGTATAAGTAGTACTCATTTAGTGATCACAATTGAGACTGTTAACCTGGTCAACAAGTGAAGCTGCTGCTAAGTGAAATCGCTTATGATCTTACTTCAGCTTTCCTTTATAGTCCTGGGAAGATAATAAATGTGATGATTGGTTGCAAATTATTTTATCATCACTGTCATAATTGCAAATGGTTGCTTAAAAAGCACGATAAATAAGCACTCTATGTACAGGTAAATGCTGACTGTTGCAGGGGATAGTGCAATTTTGTTGTTGTAATTGTTGTACACAATCTGGAGTTGCATTTTTGCAAATGATTACTGATATAAGTAAGTAAAATAGTGCAAAAGGGAATAAAGTGTTCTATGTATGTTTTCTAAACAATTTCTGATTATATTTTGCTAATCATGTCCCTCAATTCCATCATTTCCAAGTGAAGAAACCTAAAACAGAATAACTGTCAGATCCCTAAAAGTGATACTGCCATTAAATTGGGAGAAGGGATGTATGTGAATTTGATTCATTACTATTGCATATGACAACTGTTATTTTATAACTTGTATCCTGGTGCTTCAGCACCCTGAGATATTCTCACCTCTTGAGGAATGTTTAGGGGGAGGGCCATGTGGGTTGTTTCACTTTGAAAGCCAGCGGAAGATGGCCATGGAAACGTATGCTTATCTCTTTCTCAGAGCAGCTGGTACAATAACATCTTCATACCTGTGGATTGGCTGAATCCACATCTGACTAAAGGGAGGGGTTTCTAATGCTTTAATTCTACTTGTCTTGCCTAAGGGTATTCAGACATTGCTTTGAATGACTTGCTTTCACTTCTGCTTAATAAAAGGTTCCTTTTGAAATACTTCATTTCAAGAGTCTTCACTTTCTTAAGTTAGGAAGAGAGGCAATTCTTACAATAACCTTAGCTCACAGAGTTGCTGTTTTAACTTTTTCTTATTTTGTTTGATCCGTTTTTGTAATTCTAGGAAGATAAACTTGGAAATGCAGAATTGGGCCTATCAAACTATTTTAAAACTGCCCTGTCTAGGCATGAACAAGGATTAAGCAATACTAAAGAGTATCCTAACTTAATTCCTTAGTTATTAGAAACCTAACAAGAAATATTTAAATATGTGCTTTGACTAATGTATGGATATTCATGTGTGAGTGTGTGTATATAAAAGAGAGGCAGAAAGAAAGAGAGAAGAGGAGAGAGACAGAAAAGTACTAAGCATTCTATTTTTCTAAAGTATTCCTTGATTTCTATGACAGAAGAAAAATGCAAATCATAAGAGGAAAAGTTCACATTTTTTTAAACACCATGCAGTTATACCTTGGAATAATTTACATTTTATAAAGACTACAGATTGCTTAAAGTGTAAGACAATTTTGGATGTCTAAATTGCAATTTTGTGATCAGAGGGACAGTTTTGATTTTAAGTATAATAGTAACATTCCAGAGATAATTTCTCTGTAGTAGAGCATTACAAAATGCCCAGAATAAAACACATAATACCTGTACAAGCTTCCAGTGAAATGAACTGACAGAAGGATTTAAAGCAAAACCGTTGTTCATTTCCAAGTTGCAGCAGCCAAAATTCAGGTAGCCATAAAGGTCAATGTAGACAAAAAAAGGTAACGTGCCAAGATTTCATTACAATTGCAAGTGAGGGGTTTCTTAAACTGATATGATAAGGCAAGTTGTTAAGAAGGCAAGTTTCTAGCTTCTTTTTTTTTTTTTTCAGCAAAAATACATAGATCTGGGCTTGCTATCAGTTTTATTGTCGTTTTTGTTTAATATGGAAGCACTAAGGCACCAACAGAAGAGAATATTTTGTAGGCTCAGGGTTGAACTGTGGGCTCCTTGGTACTCTGCACCCTGATGGTGTTATCTAGTTTGGTCATGAAACATCTGCAAAAAAGCAACCAAGCTCAGAGCGCACCAAGGATCCCAGAGCAGTAACATCCTGGAAACCTGTGTGGGTATAATAGATATCCCACTTCCCAAATTTGCCACCAACATGATTTTTTGCAGGACTAACTGGGAATGCTGAGCTTGTTGATCCATAGTTTATGAGTATTGAAATCTTTGTTGAGCATTTCCCATCTCATAATAATACATGCTTGAGAGAGTGACTATCAGATAACAATGAGTCCCTGATTAGCTCTGTCAACATGCTTTCTATTTAAACATGTGAGAGTGAGAGTTAGACAAAGAGACAGAACACAAACATGGGCTTGTTTATCTATAACAGAGTGGTAAATGCTGAGTTTCTTTTTTCTTTTTTAATCCTGAAATACATCTTGAGTGTACCATTGGAGATAAAGCTGCAATAGAGTAGGGAAGGTTACATTTTAAGGAGGTGGAGAAATAATACTTTTATTTATTATTTAGACTTTGAAGACTGTATAATGGCATGGCTACAGGAGACCGAATTGGCATTTTCATCCTTTTGTCAGTGTTACTAACTTTAATACCTGTAGTGATTCACTTAACAACTGTGTCCAGAAAGGTCTTAAAGTGGGGCAACTCACTTAACAAATGTCTCACTTAGCAACAGAAATGTTGGGCTCAATTGTGATCATAAGTCAAGAATTGTACTGCAATGCTGCCTGTGTGGGTCTGCCCTTCAAAGACTACTCAGAAATTACAGTTGGTTCAGAATTCAGCAGATTGAGGGCTCTGGCTGGCATTTGTCAGTAGCAAAACATCACACCTGCCCTTCTGATCTCACATTAGCTTCCAAATGATTCCCCAGATACTATTTAAACTAGTGATGGTCCTAATCAACATCATCACTTCGCATCTAAGTATCAGCCATTCTTAGCCAGAATTTCCCCAACTAACCAGATCATCTCAAAAGAAAGTCCTGCAGATACTCCACTTCCAAGATGTTTCATTGGGGTTGTTTTCAGAAAGTGCTGCTTTCCAATTGCAGTGATAAACCCCCTAGAACAGCCGTCCCCACTGATATCATCCTTTCTCTCTTCCCTCATCCACCCCCAGAAATATTCAGGAAAGGACTAAAGACATTTGATCTACTCTTCTATAAGGCTTTCTGAGTGTAAGGCTAGCTTTGGTTTATTTTTTAAAATATGTCTTGTCTTAAATATTTTATTATTTTTATCATTTTGCAACTCACCATTCAAACTTTAATGCAGGATTTGTTTGACTACTGTTATCATGGGGGTTTTAGCATTCCTTACTGTGGATGTTTTATATTTTTGCTGTAAATCTCTATAGTCAATTGATTGAAACTGGTGGCATATAAATTTAATTAAATACATAAATAAACGTAGGCTACATTTTTAAATGCTATTCCTCCATGATTTCTATTTTCTCCTTCATTGCTTTTTTCCCCACTAACATATTTTCATTATGCTTTTCCTCAGTAAAATTTCTGCAGTCAGCATTTTTTAAGATTCATATTTACTGTTCACTGCCTTGAATTATTTGTAAAAAAAATAAAGGCAGAATATATATAAATAAATAAATAAATAAATACACAGTACAGTATACTGCTATGCCATGTAGCAGATAACCAGGCTTGATCCCGATGGCAGAGTCAATCACATCATCGGTCTGGAGTTCCTACATCCCCAAAAGAGATCTATTTTCAGCTCTCTTGAAGTTGGTTGACTCTTATCTGGAGCAAATTTGCATTGACTGTTAGTAAACCAGATTTTTGTGTATAGGTTGTGTGAAATAAATTCATAGCGCTCTTGAACTCTATCCTCATCCGTGGTTTGTTGTATCTGACAATACATGATTTAATAACATGGGTTGGATTGGATTGGATTGGAATGGATTAAGTACAGCCATTCCCCTCTCCTCAATACTTTGGTGAGGGGTGCTGTAAATAGCTTTAGAATAGGCTTTATAAGTTACCAATAAAACCAATGTTTGTTTTTTTTTCAAAGTTCTATTTTGGATACAATGAACAAATAATTCCCTATTTAGAAAAATAATAATAAATTGCATTCATGTTGCCATGCCCTTGAGTTGTAATCTTTTTGTGAAAAGTTTTTCTTAAGTTTCTCATTTATATGGGGACACAGTGCAATTGCAAATCATTGCCGAAACAGTTGTCCGTAATCTGTTCTGAGCAAATTTGTAATGACACCTCATAAATCATCGCTTTATGGCACTGCGGATATTTTCTTTGTCATCTTTTGCAGCCTCTAACATAGCATACTTTTTTAAATAAAAGTTCTAACAAAAACATTTTAATGTCCCTTAGAAGTGGGCAGCTGCTCTAATGTTGGTGCATAAATTCTATGGGGAAACAATTATTGGGTGTATTAAAATTACTTTCCTGATCACTGCCTTGTTCCTAGGAAAAATCTTATTAATTCTGATACCACACATATGCATTTAGTGACTGATTACCATTTTAGATTTTGGATTCTCACATGGAGGTCATATCCTCCAATCTGACCTACCATCAGTGGTGGGATTCATTTTTTTTTACTACCAGTTCTGTGGGTGTGGCTTGGTGGGCGTGGCAGGGGAAGGATACTGTACAATCTCCAGTCAGAGGTGATATTTGCCAGTTCTCCGAACTACTCAAAATTCCCGCTACCGGGTCTCCACAACTGGTCAGAACCTGCTGAATACCACCTCTGCCTACCATCCTGCAAATTGCTCCTATTTCTGTTAATGTTTGCTAGGGAAAGCAACAATTTAAAAGATAGGCATGCAATTCCAAGTGGACACAATATATACAACAATACTTTTTCAGATTATCTGTAAAATACATGTTAATGAGGTAGAAATTTAAATTGGAAGGCTCCTGTCCCAAACTGGGAGATAACCAGAATATCTAAGTCTAGCTAGCATCACTTTCTTTTATCCATATAGCTACAGTGTTCAGAGCAATAGGATAAGTATTAAAATGCAACATTTTTGGCATATTTAAAGAAATTGCTAAATCTTAGCAATAATAATAAGGGAGTTAGATATGTATTCATCAGTAGTAATGCACTGTTAGTTTGGGGCATCACTGAGATAAATCAGAACTGAGGATAGTGTAGGCAGAAAGTGAATGTTAATGTAAAGATACACCCAGCAGCTGAAAAGGAAGAATGGGCAAGCAATTCCAAAAGGGACCAAATCTATGATAAAGAATCGGGGGATTTAATAGTAAAGTTCAAAGCATTCCTATCTCCCTTTGCTTTTATTTAAATGTGCCTTTAGAAATAAATTCACATTTGAGATAGGAAGGGGATACACAGATTGAGTCAAAGCAGGAAAAAAGAATTCAAGTGATTTATCTTCACTAGTCTAGATAAACTAGATCCCTGTGAGAAAGGGGGGGGGGAGGGAATGTCACATATAGTTTGTTATTTATTTATTTTTCACATTTTTAACTGCCCATCTTCCTCAGAGTGGGACTCTGGGCAGTGTACAATAAAATGTTAAAATATAAAAACAGCATATAAAATTAGAATTTAAAAGGAGGCAAGGATATTAAAAATTTAATGCTGTTAAAAATTAATGAAAAGGCAAAGGGAGGGCTCTCAGAGCACTAACCAGCTGCATGTTCCTCTGGGCTCCCCATGTGAGGCCACAGAGCCATGTTTTCATACCTTTCCAGAAGGCCAGGAGAATGGAGTCCCACTTCACTTCTAGGGGGAGAATATTCCACAGAACGGGGGCAATGGCAGAGAAAGTTGTCTTCCTGGACACCACCAGTTGGTTTTCTTTGTTGATGGGGGTCTGTGACATACTTTTCCTCCCTGATCTGGTGGCATTGACCAATGTAATGGGCTGAAGACAGTTCCTCATGGGGTTATTTTCTTAAGTCACATGCAATTTGATTCATGAACTACTTGATCATCAAAAAGGGACATTTTTCACACAGGATGTGTATATGAGGCACTGGTAGAGGTGCAGTTTTGTGTGCAACTTGGGGTTTTGGTCTTAGGGATCACTTAAGATGTGCATGTTATAAAAGGCTTATAGATTGATTTGGCTTACCCGTAAACAGATAGGCATATTCAGTGTTACAAAAAGGGCAAAAACCATACATGAGAAGACACTTAGATGAATATCTTAATTCCTGTTACAAATCATTTTTCTCACTGTCTATGTATAGAAGGTGACTACGTATAGCATAGGTAAAATTGGATGGGTAAATGACTTGGAATATAAATGGGTTCTTACCAAGCATCTGTTGGATAAACCTTGAAGTAGTAGTTTTTTTTATTGTGACTCCTATGATAGACCCACAGCTAGATATGAACCAAGCAGAATGTGTGTTTAAGGAATTCTATGGGGTTTAAGGGGTTCTATGTACAGAATTTGCAGTCCAAATCATATTTGGCCCTTCAATCCAGATCTCTACCCAACCATATTACAGCAGTCTCTTGAAAGTTTGTCAAGCAGTATAAACATTTATTAATCTAAATCATGATAGAATCCATCTATCTCTATCCATCATTGGACAGAAAAGACTTTGATGCACAGAACTATCTTCTTTAGTTGGAAAATAAGAAGTATGACACCAAAACAGCATGCAGTCCATATATGCCATCCACACTTTTAGAGTCTTTATGGATTTACAGTGCCTGAATATGTGTCTCTCTATAGTTTGATACTTGCAGTATTTCATGAGGCATATGGGTTAAGGGCATGTTAAATATTTTCTAATTGGTGAATGCATACATAAACATAAAGATATCCACACAATTTAATGCACACCTTTGAAAATTGTCTATTCTTATTTGTTCTAATTCATTTTACCCCTATATTATTATAATTAAAATTGTCAAAAATAAAAATAAGGAAAGAGCAAAAGGGTTCATATGTTCATAGTCCTTGACTTTCGACAGTTCATTTTAGTGACCGTTCGAAGCTACAATGGCACTGGAAAAAGTGAGTTATGACTTTTTTCATACTTATAACCATTGCAGCATTCTCATGGTCACATGATCAAATTTCAGCTACTTAGCAACTGACTCATATTTATGACTGTTGCAGGATTCCAGGGTCACGCGATCACTTTCTGACAAGCAAAGTCAATGGGAAGTCAGATTAATTTAATATCTGTTACTAACTTTAAAACTGCAGTGATTCACTTAACAACTGTGACAAGAAAGGTGATAAAATGGCATAAAATTCACTAAACAAATGTCCCACTTAGCAACAAAGAATTTGGGCTCAATTGTGGCCATCAGTCAAGGACTACCTGTATATGTATTTCTCTTGCCACTTTAAATCATTGGAAATAGGAAGTAAATTTGACACTGCAATTTAATATGTAGCATTTTGCTTTGGGCCAATGACTCAAGGCTGTGGCCATTGGCAAGCCAATATGATATTAATAAATAAAGTATGAGGCAAAGCCTGTTCACTGAACTTTTATGGTATATTATCCTTTTGTAGTGCATAAAGTATTTTCAATATTGTTTTCCAGTACATAATTGATTTGCCTATTTGTATCCTTTACCACCTCCAAGCAATGCAGGATTCGTGATTTGTGAAGTCTATCAATGTTTGTATTGTTGATATAGAAAATATATTCATTTGGAAAAAAAATCTTGATTGAAATCTGTGCCAATGCACTTTGGATAAAAATGCAAAGGCCATGACAATCACTCAATTATTAACATCCATGTTTTTCAGTAGGAGTATTTCGATCTGTAATAAATAAATTGGATTTCAGTAGCTTTAAGCAGCATTGTATAAATGTCTGAAAGTTAAGATTGCTCATGAAATCAAAATAATTGCAACATATCCTAAGTGAGACTTTAGTTGGTGAGAATAAGGTTTTAGAATTTCAGAGCTTGTCTACTTGTAAAGCAATGTACAAATATATCACAGAACAGATTTGTTAGTTTTTTATTCTTCATTTTTGTTTCTGATTGTATCCTTTTAAAAATGTTTTTACTTTTGAGTTGTCTAAAGTCATTAGAAGTCAGGGAGCATACAAATTTAGCAAGAAAATAGGTAGGCAGATAGGTAGATAGATAAATAAGTAAGTATCTGCGTAGCAAACTGAGCTGAAATTGGATGGAACTAGGTTGCACACAACACTAATAATGGTGGTGAAGTCAGTGATTTCATCCTTCATCCTTCCCCTGATTCATGGATTCTTCCAAACTGAAATGTAAAGTGCAAAAGCTCAAAAAGTTTATGTGGACTTTATATTATAAATCCAAGTTTTCTTCCGTGTATGTGATTTATTTCCATGTACAGCCTACCTCAGTTATCTCACTCCATGGAATGCTGTGATATGAAATTTTATGGATATAAAGACTACCTCAAGAGGAATAGAGGTTCTCCTTGTCTGCACTGAACCAATGTATGTATGGATCAGCCTGTTTTTGTGGAAGCTGATGCCACAGCAAGTGGTCTCTTCCACTCTTTTTTCTATTTGCCTATATCCTGCAGTCTTCCAACATATAAACTACTTGTTTCCAGGAATATCCTTACCTACACTGTGATGTATAACATAGCCACTTTTTTCCTTTCTCAAGAAACATGTATTAAATTGATTTTTTTTTAAAAAAAAGTTTATACATGACTTAAGGTAAGGTACTGGTGATCACCTTTAAACCCCTTCATGACATGAGTCTGTGGCTTGAGGGACCATCTGACCCAACTGGGATTGGCCCATGCCACTCATTCCAGTGGAGAAAGCATGCTGCTAGTCCTGTCAGCTCAACTATTCCTGCTGGTGGGGGTCCAGGAGGAGGGCCTTCTCTGCTGTTGCTCCTGCCCTCTGCCTCAAAAGTGTTTTTTCAGGAGGCAACTGGATTTTCTTTCTTTCTTTCTTTCTTTCTTTCTTTCTTTCTTTCTTTTGAAGACATTTCACTTCTCATTCAGCGCTGACAAGATAGTGGGGAATGGAAGGATTTATATTTCTTGCAGACAGGCCTTTAGAGGGTCATTGAAGAAAGGAAGGAAGGAAGGAAGGAAGGAAGGAAGGAAGGAAGGAAGGAAGGAAGGAAGGAAGAAAGAAAGAAAGAAAGAAAGAAAGAAAGAAAGAAAGAAAGAAAGAAAGAAAGAAAGAAAGAAAGAAAGAAAGAAAGAAAGAAAGAAAGAAAGAAAGAAAGAAAGAAAGAAAGAAAGAAAAAGTCCAGTTGCCTCCTAAAAAAGCACTTTTGGGACAACCATAACCTGGATGATTGAGAATCTCTACAGACTTTTAGCTCTACAATTTGGGATGAATACCCTTTGAATGTGTAAAGTAGGATTTCCCTACTGGAATTTCCCGGTGGGGTGGGGGACATTGCAGACTACAGGAACCAGGAGCACTACTCAGATGACCCCAAGGACACAGATAAATCTCCAAGTACTTCAATGACCCTCTAAAAGAATGTAAATCACCAGCTGTCTGCAAGGAATATAAATCCTTCCATTATCTACTATCCTGTCAGAGCTAAAGAAGCGTCTTGGACAAGAAGCAAAACATCTTCAAAAAAGAAAGGAAGGAAGGAAGGAAGGAAGGAAGAAAGAAAGAAAGAAAGAAAGAAAGAAAGAAAGAAAGAAAGAAAGAAAGAAAGAAAGAAAGAAAGAAAGAAAGAAAGAAAGAAAGAAAGAAAGAAAGAAAGAACAAAGTCCAGTTGCTTCATGAAAAAGCTTGATTGATTGAAGATTGAGAATCTTTACAGACTCCTGCCCTCTGGAAAATCTTGGCCTCCAATATGAGGTTGGCCCAAATCCTCCTTTCCTTTCTTAAGGGCCTCAAACCTGGCTCTGTCAGTTGGCTTGCGACTCTAATGGGAGAACAGAGCAGTGGAGGTCATTGATTAACTAACAGCAGATCCCACCTCCCTCCACTCTGCCTCCACCTCCACACGTGCCATTAAATTTAAATGACTGGTTTTAATTTATTCATCTTTTAATGTACTATATAAATACATTTTTATGAGTGCAAACCACCCATAGCTACCTTGTGGTAAGATGGACGGCAAATACATACATACATACATACATACCTGTATAATAGCTAGATTCTTGTTGATGCAGCAGATCCTAGGTAGAGCACAATGAGAATTTATCTGCTGAATAAAATTCCACATTGGCAACAGGAAGGGCATCTGGCCAGTAAACATTCTGCTTCATTCAGTTGCCCAGACTCCACCCAACAAGGGATTATGGGGTCATAACAAGGAGATGATGTTGATGTTGATGCAGCAGTCATGTTACCTAAGCTAAAGTCTGCCTGAGTTGCTGGTATCAGTACTTTTGCTGAAAAATGATGAAGCCTCCTAATGTCCAGTGGTGTTTGATAAGTCTGTCAGTTGTGTGGGTAACCTCAGTGCTTCAGAGGGGCTTTAGTAAAGAAGTTTTATAACCAGGGGATAATTTCTTTAATTGCCAGAATAACGCCTGGTCATCTATCTAGAGCTAAAGCTGTACTCTGCTTCTATAGTGGCTCCATTTGCTATACTCCTGCAGCGTTGCTGGCATACCAACATCAAACAGGAGTCTTAACATCCTACACACAGCAGCTGTCTGTTCACCCACCTCAATTTTTTTTATTTTTTATTTTTTCTTATGAAACTGGCTTATACTTCAAAGTAAAACATATTTTCAACAAGAAAAAAGAGTGGCGGAAAGGTCATCCCTTACATGGGACCAATTGTAAGATAACTCAGCAGGGGATATAGTAACAGCATGTCCTGTGCCATTGAATTGTTCAGTTATTTACTCTGCAGTTACAAATTCACAGTTCGCTGGAGCTGAATACCTTCAGATGTCATTAAGAACAGGTTGTCTCCTTGCTTCCCTATGTCCTACCTCAACCATTCTCAGTCTAGTTGAACTAACTTGCCTAGGAAGCCCCTTTTTGCTCTTTGTGCTATGAAACTGAAATGTGGTTAGATCCATGGGAAAGCAGAGTGTTCGGCCATGGGATTTTTGGGATAGCATAACATTTTGCAGTGAATTTAATCTAGAGATTTAGCTAGTCTGGTTTGCTCATGTTATCAGCTTTGTAACTTCCAGGTTCAGAGTTCAGCATATGCCCATAATGCTCATCTATAGTGATATTTTCTTTAGCTATTGACTTGGAGGAGATAACAAAATCGGCACATTCAGTGAGAAAGTAATCTACAGAGGCTTTTTTATTATTATTAAAGAATGGAGTCAATTTATGTATTATAGTACAAAAATAGAGAAAAATAGCTTGATGGAAAGGGTTTTATAAATTAAATAAGGGGAGATAATGGAAATTTAAATTGTAACTCTAATGGTGCAAAAGAATAAGAAATGGCTAATGGACCCATGAGGAAAATGAAGGTTGGAAATGGACTATATGTTTTTTAAGGTAGCTGTTTAGTTTTGTATTTGCAGGTTTATCTTTCTGTACAAATATATGTATTATGTTTATTATATGTGTAGAATACATACAGTATGCATGAGTGGTGGGTGTTTGTGTATACACACATTTGCTATTATATATGTGATATTTCCTTGAGGTAATCCTCTAAAATAGGGCTTGAGCTTTGGCTATTCAAGTATTTCTGAAATACAGCTCCCAATATTGCTCATGACAGGCCATAAAAATGAAGTTAGGAGCTATACTTCAGCAACATTTGGAGAGATACTGATTCTCCATCAGGTCAGAAGGTAAAAACAAGGAGTTCTATTCATGCAGAAGAAATATATGGCCAGTTTCTAAATAGAGCTATAGGGAGGTTGCCCATTACTGTTTCTGACCTCATAATTATTAGATTCTAGACAGCCCTCTGACCTATTGGGTCATCCTTTGAAAGGAAGATAGTGCAGTCTGATGTGACTTGAATGAACATTAAATTTTAAGCTGACTATATTTCTTTTTACCCCAATGCTGAGCAGTCCTGTGATTATCTAAAAAGTGTATTATCATAAATAGAAAAATAATAGCAATGATAAAGAAACATTAATAATATGCTAATATTTATTTACCTAAACAAATAAACAAAATGACTACAGGTGGGCAAAAGCAGTGGGAGTGGGAACAATTTCTAACTTCCTGCCAGCTTCCCCAATAACATTGATTGTGGGAAGCTGGCAGGAAGCAGCATAAATCACTATCCAGTGATTGCAAGGATCTTATAATAGCCATACATTCATGAATAAATCTGCTCTGAATATTATGCAAATTTCAATTCCATGGAAGTAATGAGTCTCAGATTGTTTATGCATTCTTTAAGTTAATGGATTTTAGGTACCATGATTCAAAACTCTTTGTGGTATGATGCACTATTTGGGTTAACTTGAGGATTAACAAATAGATAAACACAATGAGAGTTTTAGTAGTACGTAGATAAAACCACAATTTGAAAACAGCAGAATGAATCCTCAATATGTTCAAGGAAGTTTGTTCACATCCATTTTAGAGGTTGTGAGTAATATTATAGTTTAATATGTTCTGGAAAATGAATATTTTTACACATTATGAAAAACAGCAACCTTCAGAAGCCCTTAAAGGTTGGAAAGATAAAAGGAAAGAGAAGAAGATGACTAAACAGGAAGTCAACTAAAGTAGGGATGGATGCAGATTGGGTTAGGGTTATCACGGAGAAGGTGTATCTGTGGGGTTGCTAAAAATCAACACTGACTTGATAGTACATAGTCAATCAATCCATCAGCCGACTTTACAGCAATTCTGAAATAAATCTAGGAAATAATGATCCTATGCAAGGGGGCGGGGACGTATAACTTAAGACACATTTGTTTTTCTTTGAGCTTTTTGTTTGATTCCAATAAATAATTCCTGAAGGTATTTAGAAAGACCAGTCACTTTAAAATCCCCAGTAGCAATCAAGATAACAAAAGAACTAAAGCTGCTAATGGAAAGAATTAAAGAAGACTGAAAAGAGCTAGTAGGTTTGCCTTTCTTTCTCAAAATGTCTTTTTAAAAAAACAGAGTGTGACATACATTTTCAGCCCAGTGTGTGCTTCACTTTGCAAAACTTAATTCAAGTTCAGATTAGTTGATCATTGTAGTGGAAAACACAAACCAGGTTGGACACTGAAGAAAAAACTCAGCTCAAGGGCAATAATTTCTTCTAGCATCCTTTCAAAATACAAATCCTAAAGCTAAAAACCAATGCTTATAGACATCAAGTGTGCTCCTATTGCAGTTAAGTGAATCCATACTGTGCCATAGGACAACTTGCCAAGATAAAACTCAGAAATGGAGTCTATTGAGAAGATCAACAGTTGTAAGCTGGCAAATAGCATCATGGTTTTGTTGAACAACCAAAAAGTTCATTGTACTAAGAATGACTTCCTAGAGCACTGATGCAGCCAGTAGGAAGTTGTAAAGTGAGGGCTATTCCACAAATGTATAAATTGGAATTTTATATGAAAATATGAGAAGACTTCTGAATGCTTAGAGAATCATTCAAATATGACCAGGGTGGGTTTCTACCAGTTCTGTTCACCTCTGTAGAACCAGTAGCTCTGAAGAGCAGAAGACATAGAACCGGTTCTATGTCTCCTGATGTTTTTTCCCACATGCGCACCTGGGCTCTTACCTGACCTTTATTACCCAATTTTTTTCAACTTCAGCCTTCATGCGAGGCACAGCTGCAGTTTAAAAAGCTTTTTGAAAGGCTGCTTCTCTGCACGCAGCGTGCTGATGACGATTTACAGGCACGCACCGGCAGCGTGCAGGGAAGCACATTGTAAATCACCGAACCTCGTAAATCAACCAAATTGGTAGTTAACCCTGTTGGATCCCACCCCTGAATATGACTTCTCTTTTCCATAGTTTGGGAGACCCAGAAGTGCTTTTTCAAAAGGCAACTGGACTTACTTTGTTTTTGCTTGAAGACATTTCACTTCTAATCTAAGAAGCTTCTTCAGTTCAGCAGAACCAAAGAAGCTTCTTGAATGAGAAGTGAAATGTCTTCAAGCAAAAACAAAGAAAGTCTAGCTGCCTTTTGGAAAAGCACCTTTTGAGACAACCATGACCTGAGAATCTCCATAGACATAGTTTGGAAGACATCTAACTGTCCATCGACTGGTGGAATGACATACAATTGCAAAGCAGACTCCTCCAACCCTAACTACGTCCAAGTGCTGAGGAATATTTTGGAGCACATTAATGAAAAGAATTAGGGAAATATATATTATGTGGCCTTTTTAAATTGTTTATATATGTATTTATCATATGTAAGAACCATCCATCTCCTTCAGAGAAGGACTCTATTATATTGGATGCTGTCTATAATTCACATGGTAAACAACTTTTCAGCAACATCTGAATACTTAATAATATTAATACTCCTTTAAATCATTTAATAGGAACATGTATCAATAAGACAGAAATTGGTGCGGTGGCCTAGAGGTGGAGCATTCACTTCACAATCAGGAGGCTGTGAGTTTGATCCTAGGCAGAGGCAGATATTTCTCTCTCTAGGCATACTGAGAATTTATAAGCTGAACAAAACTCCACATTGGTGACATGAAAGGCACCCGGCCTTTAAAACACTCTGCTAGCTCCATTCAGTTGCTCAGACTCTACCCCACGAGGGATTATGAGGTCATTAAAAGAAGATGATGATGTATCAATAAGATAGAAGGACCAGTAAGGACAGAAGAATAAACATACTGTATATATTAACATATATTTCAACTGCATTTGGAGTGTTGAACAACCCGTGAAACTTTACTAAGGCATTCTTTATTAAATTGGAGCCCTCTTAATGTTTTTGCCTACTGTTTTAATTTCATCAGCTCCAGCTTGTATTAACCTTGTCAGTCATGTCCCAATGGATTTCATTTCTGTATAAGAATGTGGCAGATAGATTTCTCCCTGAGTCTTAGAATGGATGATTATGTGCCAACAAGTTGTTTTCAATTCCTAATGACCACATAGATAGACTTTATCCATAACAGTCTATCCCAAATCTGTTGTTTTAGTCTCCCAACAGTGCCCTCATCGCCATTAAGAATTTAGTAGCAAACATTTTGTCTAAATAAGTGTAGCAAGGAAGGATGCTGATTCTCGTGCTAAATAAACGTAGCAAGGAAGGATGTCTGAAATAAATGATAGAATTGTTACAACTGGCATATAAACCTGGGTTCATGAAACATGTGGTCTGTGAATGTAGGATAACGGAGGCAACTATCATCCTGTCAATTCACAACTGGAGAAAGAGGGAGTGAGAGAGAGAGAGAGAGAGAGAGAGATGAGGCAACTGGACTTTCTGGTTTTTCTTTGATGATTTTTCGCTTCTCATCCAAGAAGGTTTTTCAGCTCTGGAGAATGAGCTGAAGAAGCTTCTTGGATGAAAAATAAAATGTCTTCAAAGAAAAACCAGAAAGTCCAGTTGCCTCTTGAAAAAGCACCTTTGGGATAGATACTGTAAGTTAGATAGGCCAATAGACTGACAGATAGGTACGAATTTTGTACCAAAGACAATAGAAGAAAGAATGGAAATTATACTGCTTGGACACTCACTGTTTGCCCTCTCACTTTCTTTGAAATGTTTAATGTATTATTCAATAAATATAACAATGGAGTATTATAAGGCATGATCATACTGTTCTGACTGTGAGTGTGCCTCTTCCCTCTTTTTCCCATCAGCTGCCTTTACCTCTTTGCCTGGAAGGGAATGCATAGAGATCAAATTGGACCTGAAATTCATCCCACTAAAATATTGAGTATGCCAAGGGAGTAGTTCCTGTCTACTATACTTCAGAATCCATTTTTTCTTCTTCTTCACTTCCAAAGTACACTTTTCATGTCAGGTCATTGCACAGGATGAACTCAGCAATTGTTCAGCATTTTCACAGAGGCAGGAACAGCTTTTCAACTCAATCAATGTTTCCCATGCTCTCTTATACCTCCTAGAACCGTTTTTACCATGAAGTCTATAATAACTCAATGGTTACAACTTTGGCATTTATATCAGATTGATGGTTCAAGATCCAGCATTTAAAATAAAAAGAATTACTATTTTTATTTCCTGCACTTTCTATGTTTTTCTTTATTTTTTGTTTTGCTATTTGGGAACTCAGGGTGAAATCCTTCTAAGTTCAGTGATGGAAATTTTTTTGATGAAATAAAGAATCATGGGAAAAATAGGAAGATTAATGTAAGAAAAATAGTTATTAAGACAATCCTAATAGGTGTTGAATCACCAATCTACTGCTTGGAAGGCAATGGTTATAACCACTGTGATATTACAGCATTGAAAGTAAAAAATAGTTTCAGGTTGAGGAAGAAAATTTAGTGAGAGATAAACAGTATTTTCTTTCGAAGGTTCAAATATTTCTCTCACTTTGTTTGGTACCCTAGCTCAGCTTTGAAAGAGCTTGGGACTTCTAGTATTGCAAACTATGAGTAAAATCAAGCCCTTTGAAGAAAGACAGAAAAACACATTTGCCTTTCATTCACTTTGCAGTTGATTCCTTTCATGGCCTACAGTTTTGCCTCCAGAATGGAACTTCACAAGATTCAACTGATCTCTAAAGTTTACCATATGCTAATATAAAGACAAGCACAGAATGGAAAAGTAATTCAGAATTTTTACTCTGCTTTAGTTAACAGCCAAACTGATTCTGTGGCCACAAAAAGGGAATCCTATCACTTTAAATATGCTTCAAATATTCATTTTTGGATTCTCAAAAATTGTTGTATATAAGATTATGCAACTTCATTCGTTTCATCAATCTGTAAAATACCCCTAGAAAAAAAAATCTCTTTATAACAAAACTTGACAAACAGTTCTGAATTAGACATTTCTTTGGCATGCTAGTTGCAAGAAGGTATATATTGAGAACATTGGGGTATATATTGAGAGAATTGATCTGAACTTTCAAAACTTCCTGAGAATTTATTAGTATTCTTATTTATAAATGTGTTTATTTAATAAAAAAATACTTTTGAGAAAGCATGCATGAAAACTCATTACAACAAAGCAGACCTGTGCATGTAAAATCAATTCCATTGAGGTCAACTCAAATGTGTATTAATGCAACTAAGCTTAATGTTTTCAGATAAATAAATACAACATTGCACCCTTGCAGTATAGCCTTATTTTCTCTTTTTGCTTCTCTATTTTTATTTATGAATGGAATAAGCTACTTCCCTATCAGATGCTTTTTACTATTTCTTAAGCTTTGTCATTACCAGAGACTGACTACTAACATACACAAAAATGTACATCCCACTGAAAAGCAATGTAATAGAGTTACCATTTCCACATTTGGATAACCATCTGAATTGGCTGTTGTATTGCAATGCTAAGTATCTCCATATTTTAACAAGCATATAAATGAATAAGTCCATGGGGATGCCTTGAACAGCATTAATTTCAGGGGGGAATATGGTGACCCAAGAATTATGCCAGGCCTTTAAAGGCCCTTAAAACCATTTCACGTTGGTTAATAATGAACTTTGAAGTCACAGGGTGATATGATGGTAAAGCTATCTGATTCAATGTTGACTAAGTACTGATGATTATTTGTGCTATTTGTACTAGAGTTCCCCAAATCTTT